>WOAB01000109.1:7277264-8569647 GCA_027886185.1 Rheum nobile | reverse complement strand
CCTAGCCGATGGTGTTGTGACTCGTTCACGCAATAACATCGTCAAACCTATCACTCGCCTTAACCTCCATCTCCAAACCGCCCCCACACCTGAACCACGAACCATAACCCAGGCTCTTCGGGACCCGGATTGGCGTGCTGCTATGCAGGTAGAGTTTGATGCGTTACAGGGCAACAACACATGGGATCTTGTTCATCTGCGACCGGGTCAGAACTTGGTGGGTTGCAAATGAGTTTTTCGGGTCAAGCATCTCCCCGATGGATCCGTCGATCGCTACAAGGCCAGACTTGTGGCCAAGGGCTTTCATCAGCGACCCGGATGGGATTACGGTGAAACATTCAGTCCGGTGGTCAAACCGGTAACGGTCAGGGTTGTCTTATCGATTGCGGTTCAGAATGGTTGGTCGCTTCGTCAACTTGACATCAACAATGCTTTTCTCCAAGGTAATTTGAATGAGGAGGTCTTTATGATTCAACCTCCAGGGTTCATTGATAAGGGTCGCCCCGATCATGTTTGTCGCCTTAAGAAGGCATTGTATGGCCTTAAACAAGCTCCCCGGGCCTGGTACAACGAGCTGCACAGTTTTTTGATCTCTCTTGGCTTCAAAAACTCCATTGCTGATGCATCTCTTTTTATTTATCAACAAGGGTCGATTACTCTATATCTGCTTGTTTATGTTGATGATATAATAGTTATAGGGAGTTCGCCAGTTGCTCTGACAGATTTGATCTCTAAGCTTGCAGCCAAGTTCTCCCTCAAAGATCTTGGCAGCCTAAGTTACTTCCTGGGCGTGGAGGTATTGCCCACATCAGACGGTATATTCATGTTCCAAAAGAAATATATACTGGATTTGCTGCAGAAGGCCGGTATGGCAGACACACGCCCCATGTTGACTCCTCTCTCTGCCACAGTAGCTCTTCAACGTGACATTGGCTCTCCGTTACCCTCTCCGGCCGACTACAGGACACTTGTGGACAGTCTTCAGTACTTGAATTTAACCCGCCCGGATGTCGCCTACTCCACCAACAAGTTGTCCCAATTCATGCAGCAACCGACATCCGAGCACTGGTCCGCCCTCAAACGCGTGCTAAGGTATCTTGCTGGCTCAGCTGACCGTGGTGTTCATATCTCCGCATCCTCACCGCTCACATTCCATGCCTATTCCGACGCCGATTGGGCCGGTGATAAGGATGACTATGTGTCCACCACCGGCTACATATTGTACCTCGGAAGTACTCCCATCTCATGGAGCTCAAGGAAGCAGCCTTCAGTTGCTCGTTCATCGACGGAGTCCGAATACAAGGCGCTGGCCGACACCTCTGCTGAGGTTCTATGGGTACTGTCCTTGTTCTCTGAGCTCGGACACAAGCTCCTTCAACAGCCCGTCATATATTGTGACAACCTCGGAGCTACGAGCCTCAGCGCCAACCCCGTCTTCCATTCAAGAATGAAGCACATTGCTCTGGCTTATCACTTCGTTCGGGAACAAGTTCAGCGCGAGACCTTTAGAGTGTCTTATGTGTCGACTAAGGATCAGCTGGCCGACATCCTTACGAAGCCCTTACTCTGACCTCGGTTTGATGAGTTGCTATCCAAGTTGAACCTGACCTTCCGATCGTACAACTTGCAGGGGAATGTTAGTCATAAGTCTACAGTTTAGCCATTGTATTAGTCAACATTGAATTAGTCTTCCCCTGTTTACTGAGCATTATCTAGTTGTTAGGCTAGTGGTTATCATGGAGAGATATTAGGCAATTGTTAGCTTATCTCTATCCTAATTTTGTTATTCAGTTTTGTATATATAGGTGAATTATCCGTAACGAAAGATTATCAGTTTTCACAATCTTCTCTATACGAGGTATTGCACAACCTCTTGAATTTTTTGAATTTGTGATTGGACATCATAGAATTAGCTCACTCTTTTTTTTCTGTTTGCACAGCTGCTCCAGCACTGGTGCTATGGCTGCAAGTTGCTCCTTGATGGTTCCCGAAGTCTTCTCTGACTACAAAGTGAGAATAACTGGTCAGAAAATAGGCAGAACAGACAACAACGAGTAAGTCACAAAGATCAGAAACCCTAAGCACAATGTGATGAGAACCGGAGGCAATCAATTCTTACGATGCCAACGTCTTCTCTCCGAGAGCAGACAATAGACTTGAAAAATCATTTTTTGCATCCCATAAAGCTTGATTAAGTTTTGCCCTTGATTTGACAGCCTGGTCAACCTTTCTCTTGTACACATCTAGACACTCCCGATCTATCTCTAATTAAAAGCATCTTGTCTCGGTCCTCATCACTTTCTCCTACGTCATCCCAAATTTGATGCACTCATCCAAGATTGTATTGTCAGTATTAGCATATCAAAGAGTTATCAGGTATCACCTAATGTTCAACAATGAACAAACAAGTATGGCATGAAACAAAAGGGGATCAAAAGTACAAATCAAAGGTCTCCCCTAGAAGATGGTTCCCTGCATTGGTTTCTACCATTTGCAACCAAACTTAAATTCACCTTGTATAACAAATGAAATGGAAAAATGAAAACTAGTTATCACATATCTGAAGCAATATCCAGGGAAAACACCCAACCAAGGCATTAGAAACCACCGTGACCAGCAAAATGAAGCAAAAGCACATTGGAGGAATTCAGTCTAGCAGGATCATTTACGGTTGAATACTATATATTCATGAATCAAGCAAGATACATTCATAAATGCATAATTACGATACCAAAACTTTGAAACAATTCGTAATCAACAACCCTAAAATTCCTAAAAATTCAAAACAAGACTAAAAAAGTAACCATAAAATAAAAAAATGTGAAGGAAAAACACATAAATGTACATATCGGAATCCAAGAGGAAGAATGACAAATCGATGAGGGCGGTGTATGCCAGACGAGGACGAATTGTAGAGCGCCAGGAGAGAAACACGAGACCGCGATGTGCAAGATCTGGACGAAGAGGCCGATAATTAGTTCCCGAAATGGTGTGTCATGTTCTCGGCCGAGAGCAACGATTGACCACCGAGTGGGTTGGCTTCGAAAATGGAGGAAGAGGAAGGAAGGAGGGCGAAGAATCCTACAAAGTTGCAGGTAGAATGGTGTGTTGGAGAGAGATCGAGCGCAAGAAAGATGAGAAGACTGTTTTTAGACAAATTTCACAAAATACCTCTCTTTAAGTTAACTTTTAAAAAACACAGACTCTATCTCGACCATTGGATGAAGAAGATCAAACGGACGAAAATCATCCGCATGTTTTACGTTAAATGTTGTCCGCTTATGATCCTCAACCTTTATATATACTAGGAAGGACCCGCCTGCTTAAATGTTGATTAAAGGACTGTTTAATCCAAATAGGCTATTAGCAGATTATATATGTAGCTATTAATTCCCATATTAATTATTAAACAACACATACAGAATCGATCTTATTAGTAAAATGTTCTTAACCAAACTTTGTGCAGGGTTTCCAAGGACTTTGTTGTTGAAGCCAATCATAGCAAATGAACCATATCCTGATTAAGCACAAAGAAATTCAATAGAACAAGTCTGTAGGAACGCTATTTCAGAATCGAACAGAATTAAACTGCAATAATAGAAACGCACATAAATTGTAATTAAAACAACGAAATTATACCGAACGATATTCGGATTGAATCTGGTGCAGAGTCGAGACAGGATCTCTTTCCTTGATTCTGAAAACGCCTTGTATTGCGACGGTTCTTCGGCGTTCCGAATCCCAGGATACAACTGCAAAACGCTTCTGAATTGCGCAACCAATGCACATAAGGCTACGAACTTGATATGCGTAGTACTCTCATACTCGAATTTGAAAACAGAGAAGGAGACGTTTTTTCAGTGGGAGATGTTGTTGATTGTTCAGATAATAAGAATGAGGTGCAGATGACTCTTTTATAGCCTATGCTGGAGTGCTGCTTCGACCCACTATCTGAGTGGAGAGGAAGGAGGAAGTTGTTGAACGTGGAGGAGAGAAAGGAGGAAGACCAAGCAGCCATTGAGAATAGGTCAAGGCTACAACTGCCCCAGACTGGGTCAAAGCCCACCGATGGGTTTCTGGATCGGCCCAAAAAGATAGGGCGTTGGCTGGCCAGCCCAAGCCCAATCCGATCCAACCCAACCCGGCCCAAGCCCGAGCTCGGCTCGGCTCGCTCGCCCGGTCCGACCCGACCCGACGCAACTCGACTCGGCTCGGCGCGCGTGTGGTCTTGATGAGCTAGGTCCTCTCTCCATTACACATTGGTGGTGACCCAAGGCCACAACCTTGGATCCAATTTCCTAGTATATATACTAGTGAAATGTTTCTCCAAACTTCCAATATAGGACAAATATGTACCCCAACATTTCCCAAGTTTATGCACTTTATGCACCCAACTTTCACACAGTTTCATCTTCTCACAGAACTATGTTCTCGTGTTGTGTTCATTTTGGCCTTGAACATCCCTGGTTATTCATGAGTGAACTTGGAGAATGTTAGTCTCTCTTCATTCTCCTAGAAGTGGCCTCATTTCACACTCATAAGGTGATTTACCATAAAGAGTATCATGTCATACCCCACTTGTATTTCAAAGCTATGGAATCATTAAAAGCCAAGCTTAACCTTAACTCATACAGGTAGCACTATTCATCATCCCAAGAACTGGGAGGAGAACTGAGTCTCCCAGTGCTCATCTAGATTCAGCTTGATTTGGTTTTCCCTTTGAACCTACATCTTGGGATCTTCAGTCACGTAGGTGGGGTTTTCCATCAAGCATCCTCTTTGGTCATAGGCTTTAAACCCATTCCTCTTGATGATTTAACAACTTGATCTCGTGACAAACCTTTAGTAAATGGATCCGCTAGGTTGTCAGTCGATTTGATATAATCTATTGAGATTATACCATTCGAGAATAGTTGTCTATTGGTTTTATGTCGTCTTCTTATATGACGTGATTTACCATTGTACAAACGACTCGGTGCCCGTGCTATAGCCGATTGACTATCACAGTGTACACCTAATGCTGGCACTGGTTTATCCCACATCGGGATATCTTCTAAAAAATTCTGAAGCCATTCAGCTTCCTCTGCTGCTTTGTCTAAAGCAATGAACTCAGACTCCATCGTGGATCTGGCCAACAGTGTTTGTTTGGAAGATTTCCATGATACTGCTGCACCACCAAGTGTAAATACATATCGACTTGTGGATTCTGAGTTTCTAGAATCTGATATCCAGTTTACATCACTGTATCCTTCTAGAACTGCTGGGTATTTGCCATAGTGTAGCCCATAACTTTGAGTATATCGCAAGTAGTTCAATACTCTAGTTATTCATTTCCAGTGTTTGTGTCCTGGATTACTTGTGTAGCGACTTAGTACATTTACTGAGTGCGCCAAGTCAGGTCTTGTGCAATTGGTCAAGTACATCAGACTTCCAATCACACGTGCATTCTCCAATTGTGACACTGCATCCCCCGAGTTTTTAGTCAAGTGGAGATGAGGGTCCACGGGACTCTTTGCTGTCCCACTTGAGTAGTTCTTGAATCTCTCAAGTACTTTTTCAGCATAGTGACCTTGGGATAGGATAATTCCTTCAGAATGTCTAGTGATTTTGATCCCTAGTATGACATCTGCTAGTCCCAAGTCTTTCATGTCAAACTTCCCACTAAGCATGTTCTTAATTTGATTGATCATGTCTTTATTGCTTCCAATAATAAGCATGTCATCTACGTACAAACACAACAAAATGTATCCATTTGGAGTGTTTTTGAAGTAGATGCATTTGTCACATTCATTGATCTGAAGCCATTTGACATCATTACATTGTCAAATTTTTCATGCCACTGTTTTGGAGCTTGTTTGAGTCCATATAGTGTAACACCCCCAAAACTTAACCCTTTTGGAAAGGTATTACCGCCAGTGACCCCAATGTTCCTTACCGAGATCACCCAATGCTTTACCAATTAAATACAATTTATGAAATACAAATGATACATAATGATCAAAGCATTCAATTCCAAAACATAACATTGTCAAAGAAACATGAGTTACGGGATTACAACCCAATCCCGAATAGGCTAACACAGAGTTTAAACCCAAATACAGTGGAAGTCTTATAAAGTAGGGTACAGCGGAAGTCTTATAAAACACATAACAACCAAAGTCATTGCCTAAAAGATCTCAACCTGATTAAAAGACATTATTAAAACATCAAAAAACCATCGTCGCCTCCATAGTCCTTCTAGTCTTCTCAACTACGCTCTATCTGATATGCCGAATCGAACGGATGACACCAGCCCACATGCGGAGAACAATGTTCGTGGGTTAGTCTACTGAATAGACTAGCAAGGGTACAAAGCAGAAGGTTCGAAGTAGTTGTATTAGGTTAGACTCATCGTTTCTCGAATAATAACCGATAACGATAATCAACCTTCATACTTCTACTGAATAAAATCAACAATAGATATGAACAAGATAAGATTCAAACTGAAGTGAATCTTATCGGAAATAATGACAAAGTCTGGAACTTTTAATAAACACATTATCGCGTTCGAGCGACTTAAAAGATAAGACAAGCTTTCCTAGCTGCACTATCGCTTAGCTGCACTACTCGCCAAAGGTTTATTAATTATGTGCGTCGAGTAGCACTTAACTGATTTATGTTTCAAAAACACGCAACCACGTTATTAGACTTTTTCATGTGTACCCCACCATTGGGACGACACATCTTAGTATACGTTTCGTCGAGAGTGACGCACACCGGAAGGTTGGTGACACCAGCTAAGTGTCCTGCCTCTACACACTTGTGAAAGAGACCGGTCATGACCTTAAAGAGTACTAGATGGGGACGATCCACCTCAATACTAGATTATAAAGAAACGACTGGACGGAGTCCAAGTGACGTTCCTAATTACCAGTGCTAACTAAACAGTTTCAGCACAACAACAGTTCAGGATAAAATCCACATAAATGCCCGGAAGGCGATCATAAATAATAGCGTTGTTCTAGCAGATATACAACCTATTATAATATCAATATTTTGTTTTCCAAAACAGTTTACCAAAACCATTTCCAGACAAAAAGAGTATTCATTCCAAATTAATTACTCAGATAAACTACTGATAATTAATATAAATATGGAACGAATGAGCAAGAGCGAACCGCCACTTGCCTTAGTCCGCAGATCTGGAATAAGCCTAACGACGACGGGATTTCGGGCTCAACACGGGTATAGCTCCGACAACACAACAACCTTCGAGTCGACCCATAAGAGAAACCATAAGTTAGATCCGACATAACTAGTACGAATCTAAGAAAAGACGAAGGAACCGAAGGAAACGACGCCCGAAAGACGACCACCAAGGACCGAGGCTAAAAGGAGCCACGACCTTCTGGCGGCGGTCGCCGGGTTCATCATGGCGGGCGCCGCGTTCATCACGGCGGTCACCGGGTGAACCCAAAACAGAACGGCGAGGGCAGAAAACTCACCAAACACACGCGAAACGCTCCCCTTTGGCCTTGCTTGGGTTCTGACCTTCAAAGGCAACCAAGAGGCTTCTCAAGGGCTACTGGAACACACCAACAACACCCCCGACGATCACCACTAAACTCCGGCGAAGCAAGCTTTTCCGGCGAGAAGAGAATTGAGAGATTTAGACTGAGATTTGTGCCCAATCTGACCCAAAACCTCCTCAATTTATAGCCAAAGCACAAGGGGACACCATGATGGTCTACAACGAGGCGGAGCAGGGCTAAATCGGTGCGTCAGAGGCTCGCCGGTGACTGCTGGGTTTTACCCGCTAGCAAGCTCGCGGCGGGCGCCGCCACTCACCCGGTCGCCGCCTCACAAAACCACTACGGCGGGCAACTTACGACGGTCGCCGCCCTTAATGCGGCGGTCGCCATTTTCTGGTCTTCGCGCCCAGCTAGAAGACGAGGGCACTGTTGCCTCGAGCCCTTCGCGGCGGTCGCCGCCTTAATTGCGGCGGTCGCCGCCACCGTGGCTTTGCCCTTTTCAGCTTTTGGACGATATCGACTTAACTCGGGATAAAAATAATCATACACGAACGAGTATTAACATCCAAAGTACGTCGTCTGTATTTTATTTCACTGAGAAAAATATTACAGATACAGAGATCATTACAGAATGTCTTAAACTCTCTGAATTAAATCCGACGTACAAAACCGGTGTTCGGGAAAATTCCCAAAATTCACAAATTAACCTTACAAAATTACGGGGTATCACATCTCCTCCCCCTTAAAAGAAGTTTCAACCCCGAAACTTAGGTCGAGAATAACTCGGGAAAACGCCTGAGCATATCTGACTCGGTTTCCCACGTTTCCCAAGTAACTTATTCTGATCCGGACTTCGACCACAGAATTCATACCAACGGTACGACCTTATTGCGAAGCTGCTTCTCACGACGCTCCAGAATGCACACTGGCATCTCTTCATAGGTACCATTCGCCTGAATCTCGATGTCCTCATAGCTCAGCACATGAGACTCATCTGGTACATACTTCATGAGCAGAGATACGTGAAACACATTATGCACTGGGTGAGCTGATGGCGGCAATGCCAAGCGGTACACTAGAGATCCCACTCTATCCAGAATCTCGAATGGTCCCACGTAGTGAGGGTTAAGCTTCCCACGCATACCAAATCTGAAAACTCCTTTGGATGGCGATACCTTGACAAAAACCTTGTCACCGACCTCGAACTCGACAGTCATGCGCTTCTGATCTGCGTAGGACTTCTGTCGACTCTGAGCGGTCAACATCCTCTGTCTAATCAGAGAAATGTCTGAAGCTGTCCTTTCGACCAACTCTGGTCCAAGCAGAATCTTGTCGGCATTATCATCCCAACAAATCGGAGATCTGCATTTGCGACCATACAAAGCTTCAAACGGAGCCATATTGATTGTAGCATGCCAGCTATTGTTGTACGTGAACTCAATCAGACTCATGTTGTCCTCCCAGCTAGTCGGACGATCGAGTACACAAGCTCTAAGCATATCCTCCAGGGTCTGGATGGTCCTTTCAGACTGACCATCTGTCTGAGGATGAAACGCGGTGTTGAACCTCAACTCGGTTCCCATAGCCTTATGAAGTTCCTGCCAGAACCTTGACATGAAACGGCCATCCCGATCCGATACAATGGTTTTAGGGATACCATGTAAACGGATAATCTCCTTGTGGTAAACTTCTACTAACTTCTGGATTTCCCATGTGGTCTTGATGGCTATGAAATGAGCACTCTTCGTAAGCATGTCCACAATTACCCAGATAGCATCATTCTGACTTCGAGCCTTTGGTAGCCCAGTGACGAAGTCCATGGAAATGTCCTCCCATTTCCATTCTGGTACTGGGAGAGGTAGCAACTCACCACCGGGTCTCCGGTGTTCGATCTTGACCTTTTGGCAAGTTAAGCACCTTGCCACAAAGTCTGCTACATCCCACTTCATGTTTGGCGACCAAAACTTCTTTCGAAGATCCTTGTACATCTTGCTGGAGCCAGGATGTACAGAATAAGCTGAAGAATGAGCTTCTCTCATCACCAACCGACGAAGACCCTCTGTGTCGGGCACACAGATCCGGTCTAGAAACCAAAGTGATCCATCATCCTGAATCACAAAACTGGGAGCTTTCCCATCCATCACTTCACTGCTTAGCTTTACCAAGACAATGTCATCGACTTGCTTTTCTTTGATTTGATCCAGTAGCGTAGCCTGAATTTCCAGCATACTCAGGAAACCTTTACGCTGATCATACAGAACTTCAATGTCGCATGACTCTCGGTTCAGCTTGGTCTGAGCAGTAAGTAGAGCAACTATAATCTCGTGCGTTGTCTTCCGGCTCAGTGCATCAGCTACTACATTAGCCTTGCCCGGATGATACAGCAACTCCATGTCGTAGTCTTTGAGTAACTCTAGCCAACGGCGTTGTCTCATATTCAACTCCTTCTGAGTAAATATATACTTGAGACTCTTGTGATCGGTGAAGACTTGGCATCTTATACCGTAGAGGTAATGCCTCTAAATCTTTAGCGCAAAAACTACCGCTGCTAACTCAAGATCATGGGTTGGATAGTTTTCTTCGTAAGTCGTGAGTTGTCTAGATGCGTAAGCAATAACTCTGCCTCTCTGCATCAGTACACAACCCAAACCACACTTTGAAGCATCACTATAGACCACATAATCGCCATTCCCTTCTGGAAGTGCTAACACTGGTGCAGAGGTTAGACGTCGTTTTAATTCTTGAAAACTGGCCTCGCATTTGTCATTCCAGACAAACTTCTTGTGAACCTTGCGGAGTAGATTGGTCATAGGTAGAGCGGTCTTTGAAAAACCTTCCACAAACCGTCTGTAATATCCGGCAAGTCCAAGAAAACTTCGCACTTCCTTCACATTCTGGGGTTGCTTCCAATTAGCCACTGCTTCAATTTTCTGGGGATCAACCATAACCCCATTCTCATTGATCACATGGCCTAAGAAAGCCACTTCTTTCATTCAGAATTCACACTTAGACAATTTAGCGTATAACTTATTTTGTCTAAGGACTGATAAAGAAATCCGTAGATGTTCCTCGTGAACCTCTTTACTCGGAGAATAGATCAGAATGTCGTCGATGAAGACCACCACGAACTTGTCCAAGTACTGGTGGAAACATCGATTCATTAGATCCATAAAGACTGCTGGAGCATTCGTAAGCCCAAAAGGCATCACTACGAACTCGTAATGACCATATCTGGTCCTGAACGCAGTTCTAGGAATGTCCTGCTCACGAATTCTGAGTTGATGATATCTAGATCTCAGGTCGATCTTGGAGAAAACTCTCACTCCTTGCAATTGATCCAACAGGTCATCAATCCTTGGCAACGGATACTTGTTCTTGACAGTTACTTTGTTCAACTCTCGGTAGTCGATACAAAGTCTAAACGATCCGTCCTTCTTTTTGACAAACAAAACCGGAGCACCCCAAGGCGATGCACTCGGCCTGACATAACCTTTGTCAAGAAGATCTTCAAGTTGCTTCTTCAACTCTTGCATCTCTACAGGTGCCATCCGATATGGTGCCTTAGAAATTGGTGCAGTACCAGGCTCGAGATCAATCGAAAACTCCACGTCACGATTCGGTGGTAATCCAAGAATCTCTTCTGGAAAGATATCCGGAAAATCTTTAACCACAGGAATATCAAGAATCGCAGGTCCATCTTTCGCGGGCGAATCCAAGTAGCAAAGGAAACCGACACATCCTTGTCGTAGTAGCTTAAACGCAACCATCGCATTGATCAGCTTGCCGTTATCAGCGTCATTCCGACCTTTGAACTTGCACACGAACTGGCCCCCAGATGACACTGTCACCGTTCTTGAACTAAAATCGATTACCGCCTTGTGACGTGTCAGCCAATCTATACCGAGGATAATGTTGTATGGAGCCATGGCTATACAGATTAGATCTGCCTCGAATTCCTTACCCTGAATGATAATCGGAAAGTCAGACAGATGCTTGATTCCCACCAAACGTTCACCATTAGGAAGGCTAACAACGAAAGGATCGCACGATTCTTTGCACACTAAGCCTAACTTGCTAACACAGCTATCCGAAATAAAGGAATGCGTAGCACCGGAATCAAACAGAATGCATACTGAGGTAGAGTGAAGGAATAAAGTACCTTGAGCAATCGGAGCGTTGGGTCCATCCGCCTCACGCATCTCGTACAGGTGTTGCCCCTGACCTCCTGAAGCAGTTGGGGCCTTCCCCTTGTTCTGAGCAGTGGTCTGCATAGACGGGCTAGGAGTCTCAGCTGGTTTGAACCTGGGCTGGTTACTCTGATTAACTGACCCCTGCTGTGACTCTACTCCCTTCTGCTTCCCCTGCTTACAGAACTTCTGCAAATGCCCCTCACGTCCACATCCAAAGCACGACCTCTTCTCCTTCGGACACTCAGTGCTCTTGTGCCCAACAGCACCATAGTTGTAACACTGGAAGGAACTCTTGCTCTGACCTGACTGCTGCGTTGACCCTCCTTGAGTCATGTCCGTCTTTGCTCGTCCAGACTTGGCAAAGTTAGACGGTGGCGCAGGTCGCTTGAATCCACTCCCTTGATTCTGCATTGACCTTTGTCGGTTACGTCTCTTAACTGACTCCTCCAGAGTCACCTCCAGCTTGTAGGTTGCATCCACATACTGCTCCAAAGTAGAGCATGTGTGGTGCACCATCAAAGGCTTGATATCTGGACTCATCCACTCGTGGAAGTACCAGATCTTTTGTGCCTAGCTGGATATCTCAGGTCCAACATACTGCAAGAGGTGGTTGAATTTGGTTGCCAGCTCGGTCACCTTCAAACCATCAGTCTTGGGGTACAGAAACTCCTTGTGTTTCTCCTCTCTATAGCTCGAGAGAAGAAACGGTCAGTCATCTTGATCTTAAACATTGACCAGGTCAACACAGGGCTATCAGCTAAGCTTGTACTCTCCCACCACTCACTGGCCTCATCCTTCAACTGCAAGGAAGCTATGTGGACCTTCTCAGCCTCGGTACACATTACATTGCGGAACAGCCTCTCCATATGAGAAAACCAATGGGTCACCCTGATGGGTTCCCCTTTTCCATTGTAGCTGTCAGGCCTCATAGAACTGATGGTTTTCAGAGCACGACCATAGTTGTCCCTAGTCCTGACTGCATTCTCCTGGGCAGCATGGTTTTTGGCTCCTCAAACCTCGGAACCGGTGGGGGATTATGCACACCTTGCGCTTGAGGTGCATTAGGTCGCATAGAAATACTGAAATATTACACAAAGTACATACTGGAATACTAAGAAGGAAACTACTACGATAGGCAACGCCGATCCTCATCAAGGCGCTCTAAAACGTCTCTTGTAAGATAGGCTTCTAGTGCAGGGTCTCTTCAGGCTAGGCTCACCATCTAGCTCTGGCGACGGGCTTCACACCCTGCTCGGCCCTGGATCACATGGCTCTGGTGATCCTGACCCAATCTCAGTCATGGAGATGTAGGGATCGTTCATGAGTGGTCCTCCTATCCCAGCCCTCCTCTGAGCGCTAGCGATCATCTCGTCCATCCGTCGCTGCTGCTCCATATGAGAGATCATCTCGCTCTGACGAAGGATCTCTCTCAACTCAGCCTCTGATCTCCTCCTCCTCCGAGGCGGAGTAGGCGGATAGTCCTCGTAGATCATGGTCGGGCCACTCCTCCCAATACCGTACTCAGTGTACAGTGCCTCCCAATCAGCATCAGTCATGAGTGCATAAACCGGCACTGGTGACAACTCTACCACACGCGGCAAATCTGAACCGGGCTCCTGATCCTGCCCCTCAAGGTCCATCTTAGGTTCCTCCTCTAGATCATCCTCTATGGGATCCTCATCCTCGGGATCATCCTCAATGGGATCCGCATCCTCGGGATCATCCTCAATCATATCCTCATCCTCGACAGGATCTACCTCAAGCATCTCATCTTCCTTATACCCGATCTCTTCTGGGATTGGTCCAAGCAGGAAGTCGTTGTTATAGTACCCTTGCTCGTACCTTGACAACTCATCTTCTTCCTGCTCTGCCTCCTGTACTTCCTCAATTCTTGGCGGCTCTACAGGTGCAGCTATAGTGACCACAACATCCCTAGGTGCCAGAACAACAGACTCGGGAATAACATACTTGATGTCCTCGGGCGGGCTACTCGGGCATCCAACCTCGAAGCATCGCTGGGGAATCGGAAAATCTAGCCTGCCTGGAGACGGCGGGTCCGTCTTGGCCTCCTCCGACCCCGATCTGAGAGAGAGACATGCACCTATCCAACAGGACAACGAGGAATCGAGTTAGTCTTTCTAGACATAGAAGCAAGCTTACTACATCAGACTATCCAGAAGACATGACTATGAACGGTGTTTTTAAATTCTTTTCACTTTGAAAATTCATAGCCCCATTTTTTTTAAAGCATTTTCAAAAATGGATAAATGGTTTATAAAAATTCCAAACCCGTTTTAAAACCTTTGGCTCTGATACCACAACTGTAACACCCCTAAAACTTAACCCTTTTGGAAAGGTATTACCGCCAGTGACCCTAGTGTTCCTTACCGAGATCACCCAAGGCTTTACCAATTAAATACAATTTATGAAATACAAATGATACATAATGATCAAAGCATTCAATTCCAAAACATAACATTGTCAAAGAAACATGAGTTACGGGATTACAACCCAATCCCGAATAGGCTAACACAGAGTTTAAACCCAAATACAGCGGAAGTCTTATAAAGTAGGGTACAGCGGAAGTCTTATAAAACACATAACAACCAAAGTCATTGCCCAAAAGATCTCAACCTGATTAAAATACATTATTAAAACATCGAAAAACCAACGTCGCCTCCATAGTCTTTCTAGTCTTCTCAACTACGCTCTATCTGATGTGTCGAATCGAACGGATGACACCAGCCCACATGCGGAGAACAATGTTCGTGGGTTAGTCTACTGAATATACTAGCAAGGGTACAAAGCAGAAGGTTCGAAGTAGTTGTATTAGGTCAGACTCATCGTTTCTCGAATAATAACCGATAACGATAATCAACCTTCATACTTCTACTGAAAAAAATCAACAATAGATATGAACAAGAGAAGATTCCAACTGAAGTGAATCTTATCGGAAAGAATGACAAAGTCTAGAACTTTTAATAAACACAGTATCGCATTCGAGCGACTTAAAAGATAAGACGAGCTTTCCTAGCTGCACTATCGCTTAGCTGCACTACTCGCCAAAGTTTTATTAATTATGTGCGTCGAGTAGCACTTAACTGATTTATGTTTCAAAAACACGCAACCACGTTATTAGACTTTTTCATGTGTACCCCACCATTGGGACGACACATCTTAGTATACGTTTCGTCGAGAGTGACGCACACCGGAAGGTTGGTGACACCAGCTAAGTGTCCTGCCTCTACACACTTGTGAAAGAGACCGGTCATGACCTTAAAGAGTACTAGATGGGGACGAGCCACCTCAATACTAGATTATAAAGAAACGACTGAACGGAGTCCAAGTGACGTTCCTAATTACCAGTGCTAACTAAACAGTTCCAGCACAACAACAGTTCAGGATAAAATCCACATAAATGCCCGGAAGGCGATCATAAATAATAGCGTTGTTCTAGCAGATATACAACCTATTATAATCTCAATATTTTGTTTTCCAAAGCAGTTTACCAAAACCATCTCCAGACAAACAGAGTATTCATTCCAAATTAATTACTCAGATAAACTACTGATAACTAATTTAAATATGGAACGAATGAGCAAGAGCGAACCGCCACTTGCCTTAGTCCGCAGATCTAGAATAAGCCTAACGACGACGGGATTCCGGGCTCGACACGGGTATAGCTCCGATAGCACAACAACCTTCGAGTCGACCCATAAGAGAAACCCTAAGTTAGATCCGACATAACTAGTACGAATCTAAGAAAAGACGAAGGAACCGAAGGAAACGACGCCCGAAAGACGACCACCAAGGACCGAGGATAAAAGGAGCCACGACCTTCTGGCGGCGGTCGTCGGGTTCATCACGGCGGGCGCCGCGTTCATCACGGCGGTCATCGCCGAGAACACGGCGGTCGCCGCGGTGAACCCAGAACAGAACGGTGAGGGCAGAAAACTCACCAAACACACGCGAAACGCTCCCCTTTGGCCTTGCTTGGGTTCTGACCTTCAAAGGCAACCAAGAGGCTTCTCAAGGGCTACTGGAACACACCAACAACACCCCCGACGATCACCACTAAACTCCGACGAAGCAAGCTTTTCCGGCGAGAAGAAAATTGAGAGATTTAGGCTGAGATTTGTGCCCAATCTGACCCAAAACCTCCTCAATTTATAGCCAAAGCACAAGGGGACACCATGATGGTCTACAATGAGGCGGAGCAGGGCTAAATCGGCGCGTCAGAGGCTCGCCGGTGACTGCTGGATTTTACCCGCTAGCAAGCTCGCGGTGGGCGCCGCCACTCACCCGGTCGCCGCCTCACAAAACCACTACGGCGGGCAACTTACGGCGGTCGCCGCCCTTAATGCGGCGGTCGCCGTTTTCTGGTCTTCGCGCCCAGCTAGAAGACGAGGGAACTGTTGCCTCGAGCCCTTCACGGCGGTCGCCGCCACCGTGGCTTTGCCCTTTTCAGCTTTTGGACGATATCGACTTAACTCGGGATAAAAATAATCGTACACGAACGAGTATTAACATCCAAAGTACGTCATCTGTATTTTATTTCACTGAGAAAAATATTACAGATACAGAGATCATTACAGAATGTCTTAAACTCTCTGAATTAAATCCGACGTACAAAACGGGTGTTTGGGAAAATTCCCAAAATTCCCAAATTAACCTTACAAAATTACGGGGTATAACATATAGAGACTTGACAAGTCTGCACACCTTGTGTTCCTGTCCAGGAATAACATAACCCTTAGGTTGTTTCATATATATCTCCTCTTCTAATTCTCCATTTAGAAAGGCAGTTTTCACATCCATTTGATGAATTTCGAGGTTTCGTAATGCTGCTATTGCTATTAGCATTCTGATTGAAGTTATTCTCGTAACCGGAGAATAAGTGTCAAAGAAATCCAAGCCCTCTTTTTGTCGGAATCCTTGCACCACAAGCCTAGCCTTGTGCTTCTCTATTGAGCCATCGGTTTTTAATTTTGTTTTGAAAATCCATTTGCACCCAAGTGCTTTACACCCTTGTGGCAAATTGACTAACTCCCATGTATGGTTCTGCATAATGGAGTCTATTTCGCTTTTTACTGTTTCCTTCCATGAAGGTGCATCAGGTGTAGACATGATTTCTTTGAATGTTCTAGGCTCATTCTCTAAAAGAATGGCCGTTATGAACTCATGCCCAAAAGATTTCTCCTTTTGAGCTCTTTTGCTTCGTCTAGGTTCATCTTTTTCCTCTTCTGTTTCATTTACAGAAGTGTCTGCTTCTCTTTGTTCACGAGTTCGTTTCGGATGTTCTTTATCCTTACACGGAAACACATGTTCAAAGAAGGACGCATTCCTTGATTCCATTATTGTATTTGCATGTATGTCTGGTATGTCAGATTTATATACCAAAAACCGATAAGCACTACTGTTGTGTGCATATCCTATGAAAATACAATCAACGGTCTTAGGTCCAATTGTGACCTTTTTAGGAGGTAGTACTGCCACTTTTGCTAGACACCCCCACACTTTGAGGTATTTGTACGATGGTACGTTACCTTTCCAAAGTTCGTATGGCGTTTTGCCAGTAACCTTATGCGGTATCTTGTTGAGGATATAATTTGTGATAAGCAACGTTTCCCCCCACATGTTCTGGGATAACCCAGATTCCTGCAACATTGCATTCATCATCTCTTTCAGAGTTCAGTTCTTTCGTTCCGCAACTCCGTTAGATTCTGGTGAGTAGGGAGCAGTTGTTTGATGAATAATCTCGTGTTCTCTACAAAACGCGTTGAAAGGTTCATCATACTCGCCTCCTCTATCACTTCGGATAATTTTTATGGTTTTACTAAGTTGGTTTTCAACTTCCAACTTGCATTCTTTGAATTTTTTCAAGGCCTCATCCTTGCTTCTTAGCAAGTATACATAACAGTATTTTGTGCAATCATCGATAAAGGTCACGAAATACTTTTTACCGCCTCTAGTTTGCACAAATTTTAAATCACACAGATCTGTGTGTATTAAACCTAGAGGTTCGGTTGTTCTCTCTACATGTGGAGATGGCGTTTTTGTGAGTTTGGCCTGTACGCATACTTCACATTTGTCTTTACTTGATTTGCATTTTGGAATCAGGTTCATGTTAATTAGTCTTTGTATAGACTTGTAATTCACATGCCCTAATCGTTCATGCCAAATATTAAAAGACTCAACAACATAAGCAATAGGATTATTCTTATTCATTAAAACATCGGTTATAACAGATTTTGGGATGACTGTCATTACATTCAATTTGACCAGTCCATCCTTTACATAACCCTTGCCCAAATAAACCCCATTCTTAGAGAGAACTAGCTTGTCAGACACGAACTTCACAGCGAAGCCGTTCTTGCTCAGCAAAGTGCCGGAGATCAGATTCTTCCGTATATCTAGCACGTGCATGTGATACACACGATTATGTTGTGTGTATATACGGAGTTTTAGCATATGTTTAGTGGTGTTTAGGGGAGCATTGGAGTCTTTCTGGAGCTTTGGAGTGTAGACACTGAAGACGTCACTTGGAGGCATTTTAGGACTTTTATAGAGCTGAACCAAAGAAGATCTCAGCAAGTATTCTGGCGGCGACCGCCGCCAGGCTTACGGCGACCGCCGCCGCCGTCGGAAGTGAATCCGGGCTTTTATTTCCTTATTTCGTTATTTTCTTATTATTAAGTATTTTTATGTAATTTCATTTTGGATTATTTTTAGAGACTTATTATCTTTAGTATTTAAGGTTAGAGGGAAGGCTTGTTTTCCTCTCGAACCCTACTTTCATCTTTTCATCTATTCTGCGTACTTTGCTATGAAGAACTAAGCCACTTTTGCTTAGTCAGACAATTGAAGCTTTCGTCTTGATTTAGTTGTGAGATTTTCGTTCCTTATCTATCGCATAGATTTTATCTATTCTCTTGTCTGAATTGCTTATGATTAATATTGACAGTTTCTAGCCTGCGCAACTAGGTATTGTCTTTATTGATTGATTGCTAGAATTAGATTGTTACTGGTTGAGCATATCTATTTCGTAGTAGCAACTGCATCGTACTAGTATCTGGTTGTGCTAGTCTTATGTAGAAGAGAATTGATTTACATTCTAGGATAAAAGCTGGTTGTTTTATGCTAGATTGCATCCTAATTATATTCCTAGGCTTAATGCTGTTGTTAAACTGAATCTTGATGGTTTCATGGTTGTTTAACTAGTTAGTGCTATAAGTATCTGATTGTGCTTGTAGTTACTTTAGAAAAGGAATAGGAATTTCCATTGCATGAGATATTGAATGATTATCTATGATCAACTTGTCATACGAATAGTGGATATTTTGTTTGGCTGAGCTATTTCCCCAATTACTGAATTCATAAACTTTAGTTTGTTTGCCTTTGCATGCTTAGATCTTTTTAAACACACAAAACCCCCCTCTGGTTACTTAAGATTGACATAGAAATTGCATATAAAGATAGAATCTGTCTCCCTAAGGACTCGACCCTTACTTGCCTAGGACTACGTATTAGGTTTGTTTGGATAACTTGCATAGCAGTAATTAGGCGACAAATTGTTGTTATCAGCATGACATTAGTGAGAGTCAGCTCCTTCTCTGAAGTCAGCTTTAACACCACTTTGTCGTGACCTTCGACATTGGATGTGGACGAGTTCCCCATAAATAGATGTTCGTCGCTCTTGCTCTGCTGATAAGTGGTGAACATTCCCCTGTCAGAGCAGATGTGTCTGGTAGCACCTGTATCGTACCACCATTCCCTTGGGTTGTCTCCAACCATGTTGACTTTAGACACTACAGCACACAGATCTGCATCCGAGAGCCTGCCTTCAGTCATGTTGACTTGGGATTTCCCCTTGTCCTTGCGCGGATCAGCCTTGCTACGACATTCGTCAGCCTTGGGACCCATTTTACCACACTTGTGGCATTTCCCACTGAACTTCTTAGCTGGTTGCTTCTTGAAGTTGTTGGAGCTTTGGGGTTGGAACTTCCGTTTCTTCCCTTTGTCCTTGTGTTCAGCCAAGTTAGCCTTCTGTTCAACAGGCTGAACCCCATCTGCTTTGCGGTTGGTTGACTCAACCCGCAACCTGACTATCAAGTCTTCTACAGTCATTGCCTTTCGCTTTTACTTCAGGTAGCTCTTCAAATCCTTCCATCCTGGAGGGAGTTTCTCAATGAACGCAGCCACCTGGAATGTCTCACAGATCGACATTCCTTCAGCAATGATCTCATGCGTGAGAAGCTGGAGCTCTTCAACTTGCTCCATGATGGGCTTAGAGTCCACCATTTTGAAGTCTAGAAACTTTGCCACTGCGAACTTCTTGGAGCCTGCATCCTCAGACTTGTACTTCTTTTCCAAAGCAACCCAGAGTTCCCTGGAAGTCTTGATCTTACTGTACACATTGTACAGTGGATCTATCAGGCGGCTTTGAACCCAACCTTTGCACAGAAAATCCCCATGAATCCAGGCATCAATGCTGGCTCGGGATAGAACATCAGTATTCTGAGGCAGAAGCACAGGCTTATCCTCATTCAGATACTGTTCTAGCTTCAATGTGGTCAGAAAAAAGAACATCTTCTGCTGCCATGTCTTGAAGCCAATTCCATCGAACTTTTCTGGCATCAAGCATGCGTTTACAGCAGCAGGCATATGGACTGTCGGTTGGACAGCATGATAAGCAGTCGGGTGGACAATCTGATGAGCATCAGTTCCGACCCCTGCGGCTTACAGATTCGCCGCTGATAGGTTTACTGCTTGCAGATTCCTTGTAGGCAAATTCACTACTGGCAGACCACTCCCAAACTGAATTTGGGGTGTCGACTCAATAGGATTTCCATTTCCGGCTCTAGCAACCTTAGCGACAGATTTCTCATTCATATCAGCCATGATATCAGAATCTGTTCACAGAAACGCAACCAGAATCAGTACGGAAATTAACGAATGCAATTTAAATCGAATTAAATTGCAGAATAGGAGGATTTCAGATATAGATTCGAATTAAATTCGAATTGATTCCGGAAACAATTCCTGCGTAGATAGTTTAGAAATCCCGAAGCAATTTTTCTGCGAGAACCAGGTTAGAAATCGCAGATGCAGATACTAATTAATTCGAAATAATTTTTTTGAAAATATATTTCCTGCACAGAATGTTAGAAACTGCAGATGCGAATACGAATTAAATTCGGAATAATTCCCAAAAAATTTCTTGCAACAGAACGTTAGAAACGAACAGGAAAAAAATCCGTTGCGTTGTGTATGAAACTCATAAACAAAAACTTTGTTAGTGCGATATAGCAGTTTAAACGAGTTTTTCAGAATTAAGACTATAGGAACGCTATTTCAGAATCGAACAGAATTAAACTGCAATAATAGAAACGCACATAAATTGTAATTAAAATAACGAAATTATACCGAACGATATTCAGATTGAATCTGGTGCAGAGTCGAGACAGGATCTCTTTCCTTAATTCTGAAAACGCCCCGTATTGTGACGGTTCTTCGGCGTTCCGAATCCCAGGATACAACTGCAAAACGCTTCTGAATTGCGCAACCAATGCAAAGAAGGCTACGAACTTGATCTGCGTAGTACTCTCAGACTCGAATTTGAAAACAGAGAAGGAGATGTTTTTTCAGTGGGAGATGTTGCTGATTGTTCAGATAATAAGAATGAGGTGTAGATGACTCTTTTATAGCCTCTGTTGGAGTGCTGCTTCGACCCACTATCTGAGTGGAGAGGGGCTTGGGCTGGGTTTCTGGATCGGCCAAGCCCTATCCGATCCAACCCAACCCAAGCCCTCGCTCGCTCGGCTCGTGTGGTCTTGATGAGCTAGGTCCTCTCTCCATTACACATTGGTGGTGACCCAAGGCCACAACCTTGGATCCAATTTCCTAGTATATATACTAGTGAATATTCCTCCGAACTTGATCTGCGTAGTACTCTCAGACTCGAATTTGAAAACAGAGAAGGAGACGTTTTTTCAGTGCGAGATGTTGCTGATTGTTCAGATAATAAGAATGAGGTGTAGATGACTCTTTTATAGCCTTTGTTGGAGTGCTGCTTCGACCCACTATCTGAGTGGAGAGGGGCTTGGGCTGGGTTTCTGGATCGGCCCTATCCGATCCAACCCAACCCAAGCCCTCGCTCGGCTCGGCTCGTGTGGTCTTGATGAGCTAGATCCTCTCTCCATTACACATTGGTGGTGACCCAAGGCCACAACCTTGGATCCAATTTCCTAGTATATATACTAGTGAAATGTTCCTCCAAACTTCCAATGTGGGACAAATATTTATCCCAATATTTCCCAAGTTTATGCACTTCATGCATCCAACTTTGGGCCTCCATTTCTCATTCAAACGGAAATCATTTTTGTCGTATGAGTACATTACGAGAATGTACTCGTGTAGACGAAGTCAATACTTCCATTTTCCGGTGTTGTTGTTGGCCGGAGTCCACCGGAATTGTGCCCGAAAAAGTTACCGACGCCACATAAAAAATGAGTTCCAACAGTCCAATCTAAACCATCAAATGTATCCGCAAGGGGATACAAAATTTCAACTGAACGTTGGTATAAATTTAGAGTGATTGTATCATTTCAATAAAAGTACATAAAAAGATTAGTAAAAAATGATATGTATAATAGAAGACATTCAAAGACTATTCAATTAAATTTAGGAAAACCAACCAAATTGAACTTGTTTTCTGATCTCAGAAATCTTTGAAATATATATACAAACCAAACAAATTTAAGAGAGGCCTACTTATTTAGGTTCCAAAATTTCTTCAAAGAAAAAGAAAACAAGAAGCTAAACATAGAAAGTAAATAACGATATGAAACGAAAGTCAAAAGAACATATAAAGAAGCTAGGTATTTTAAAAGAGATTAAGCCTTGTGCGCTGGAAGGTCAAGATCTTTGTTCTCTTTAATGACTTCCCATATCTGCTGTGCACTATAAGAGAATCCAGACGCAGGAACAACACCTCTTCTATCACCAGCAAGACCACCAGGAGCAATAGAATTGAAAAATTGTTTCCTAAGTTGTGCAACCTGAACATTTAGTTAAAATAAGCACTTGCATTGGTCTAAAGACAAAGGACTTGTTCGAGAGAAATGAAGTTAAAATTTTACAGCCTAACTTCATAGCTGGACAAATATTACAAGGAAAGAAATGCAGTTCTGTGCTTGAGATTATACCTGTTCTTTAAATTGTTCTTCCTTCTCTTCATAGCTAGACAAAGCAGTGACTTGAACCTGAAAATCTAATCATGTTAGCAAGAATCACTCCGCAGAGAGTGAGATAGATAGTAACAAAAGTGACATTTACTTGCGTTCAAAAATTCACTCAAGGCTTGGAAACGGAGTCCCAGATCTGTGTAGATGTCATATAAAAAGTTGGAAGAATTAGAAGAAGAATAAACTGGGAAGGGACTACTAATATAAATACTTATGTAACCTTTACCTTCTGGATATCCTCCCTCAAAACAAGCTTCAAATGCTTAAGAGAAGGGTCTGTTCGATAAAACAATGTTAATATTTATCTAATTCTGATATTTATGCTGATGCTGAATTATGTATTTATTTGATGCTGATACTTATGTTGATATTGATGCTTATTTTCTATACGTATGTTCGTTAAACAATACTTAATTATTATAATTTTTTGACTAAATTTACCAAAATATCCTTAACTTTTTTTCATTAAACATAATCACGTGATGTGCACGTGATTTGTTTGTTTGTAGAATGTGGCACCTTCCACGTGAAGTGCACGTGACTCCAGTTTGCAGCATAAGTGCATAACCCATAAATCTCAAGCTTTCCTCCCTCCTGCCATATGAAAACCATATCCAATAAAAAATCTCAATCTTCATTCTCCTGCTTCGCAAACGGCGACTCCAGCAAGTAGCAACTTTGCGACGGCGACTCCAGCTAGGAAGGGCATCGTTTGCGTCAGTGGTCTAGTCCGGTAGGTCCGGTGTTGGGGAGCCTCGCTGTGGTCGCGTTCGTCCTCCGCTGTTGGACACGGCTTCGGTGAAATTGAACAAGGTTGGTCAAGAGCTTCGTTCTCTTGTTTCATATGGATTGATGTGGCTTAATCCTTCGCCTATTTCAGTTTTATGGACTAATTGATTTAGGGTTTTCATATTTGCCTCTGAATTTAGGGTAAATATCTTCAGTGAATTTAGGGTAAATTTTTGTCGTTGAATTTTGGGTAATTGATTTAATTGTTAGCTAATTGATTTAGGGCTAATCGTTAGTTAATTTTGCCTATTTCACTGAATTTAGGGTTGAATTTAAGGCAATTAATTTAGGGATAATCGTTAGCTAATTGAATTATGGCTAATCGGTAGTTAATTTTGCTTATTTCACTGAATTTAGGGCAATTGATTTAGGGCTAATTGTTAGTTAATTGTTTCATCTGGATTCATTTGATAAATTCGTACTTTATATCTCCTACCTCAATTCATGTATGACATAATTGAATTTAGGCTAATCATTAGTTACTGTTCAGAACACCAACAGGCTCATAGCTTGTTTCTTCTGCTTTGTAGCTTGTTTCTACATTGATAGATTGGTTTTTATTTTTGTCAAAATTCAATTCATCCTCTTGTTTCATCTAAATTGAAGTGGTTTAATCAATTGCCTTTTAGTTGCATGGCCTAATTGATTTAATGCATCTCTTCAGTACACCCAACATACTTGTTGGGTTTCATCTTCTCGCCTGATGCTCACCAACAAATCAACAACCCTAGCTCTTCCTCCCAACGGCGAAGCGGTGACTCAACAGTAGCATCCGATTTACTGGTCTTCGGAGGTCGTCGTCTTCGGTGGGCTATTCCGGTAGGGCCGGTGTCGCGTTCTTCCGCATCTGTTCACTTCCAGAGACATGGAGGAGGCCGACCATTTCAGTCTAGGTGATTTGTAGTTACAATGCCCAGTGATGTACCAAGAGAAAAATAGATCATTGTTCTGTCTGTCAATTTGCCTTTGTAAATAGATCAAGGTGGCCAACTACCCGCCCTGTCCCAAACTCGACTTGATCAAGGGACTATGGGCCCACACCGACGTCGGCGGCATCATCCTTCTCTTCCAGGATGACTGCGTCAGCAGCCTTCAGCTCCTGAAGGGCGACACGTGGATCGACGTGCCAAGCATGTACTATGTAATCGACCGCAGTACCAAGCATGTACTATGTAACTCTGTTCATAACTGAATGCAATTATACGAGCAACACAACCAAAATAAATGAAACTGTCCAGTTTTCAGCATTAGACATAAAGTGTCCCTTTGTGACAGCGTGAACGTCATTTTTTTTTTTTATGTACATGACAAGAGTCTAGTGATCTCTTTTGTAATCAATATTAGACAGAAGAGTTGGCAAGAAGGGGCACTCAAATCTGAATTGAAGTAAATGGAGTATGTGAATGTGAATGTTACAATACAAAAATGGAAACAGAATGGAGCTTGGTTGGTTAGGAACTACTACTTCCCGTCTATAATTGTCGAAGTACTAGCAATAGTGCAGTCACCGTTGTCTGATAAATTAGCTCAGCAAATACATTTCTTGAATTTGAGTATATAATTGACTAATTCAGAAGATGGCAATGTAATGAGAAGATACTCCTAAGCGTCTGCGTTTGTGGTGAAATCAGCGCACGTCTGGCAATTGCAGTCAGAGCAACGACAAAGATTGCATCCAAAGCAGAAACATGAGGTGCATCCTTTACAGGTAGGAGATTGCGAGCAGCCTTTGTAAACCCTTCTGCTTGCTGTCTCTTCGTGTCTTCATAGGATATCCTGATGAACATTCCAGCTTTTCTGCACAAACGCACTGACAAGGTTACAATAATTTAGCCAAAGAAATACTCTGGTGATAATATGAATACATTATCACGACATCATAGTACCCTATAATTGAAACAATGGACACATGATCTCAAAACCTTAAACTTTAGATAATGCAACTTCTAGGCCTTGTTTAATAAGGTTGATAGTAGAAAATGGATGAGAATATAAATGTATAAGGATTGCAATTTAAAAATGTGTGCTCCTAATTTTATTTCACAAAGTCCATACTTCATACTCATTGATAATTCCGAGCCCCCCATGGTACAATTTCAATTCCACTTTGGGATCATACTACTCTCTATAATATCCAATCTCATTCAGCCTACTGCTAATTTTGAAGTCATCATGTAATATGGGCTGCATCTTTGGTAAAACCAAAATCAGGTCGGGGAAGTATTTATGGAAGAAGTAGGTTCAAGTGTCACTGTGAAGCAGAAGAAAGGATCACAGTTTCACCAAAATTAAACTCAAACTATACTCCACCAAAATTAAGAAGTATATTTTATTTTCTAGTTGTACATAATACACCACCTACTGGCTAGTGCTACTATACTGCTACCATACTACTATAATTAATTACACTCCAAAATACCAATTAAGCACTACCAACTGCCTCCTACTGCTCCCCTTGTCATCTTCAATTACCAAGTCCACTATAAATCATGTGGCAATGAAGAGAACATTGCAAGTGGGTGTGGTTTAACTTTTTCTAATGTTAGAGGTGTAATACCAAAGGCAATACCTTTCAATGTTAATTAAAGAGGAATAGTTTGATATTAGATAGTTCCGCACAATTGACTTATTCAACAAGAGATGACAAATGGGATTTGAACTGACACGAACACTAGAAGCAACAAAAAAAATGCAGGATTCAAAACGATTTCAACACCAAGTTCAGCAACCCTAAGAAGCAGATTAACATGCAATACATGATCAGCAAGCACAAACAATATAAACCAAGCACATACCTCTACTCAAATAGCTCCACAGTTCATCATGACAAAACAAGAGGTGAGATGAAAGCACAGACCTGTACTGAAAGTTCAGCAGTTCATCATTAAAGTTGGTAAAATTTGAAGCAGCTCAAGAGTTGTATACTGAAAGTTCAGCAGTCAAGCACGAAGTATTAAGTATCAACAAGAACACAACCGAAAGCCCTCAAATCGAAACCCTAAAATCCCTAAAATCAAAAGCCCTAAAATCCAATGGAAAGCAATCAGAACGAAACCCTAAAATCTAAAAAAAAATCGAGAAACCCTAAACCAAAAAAACCCTAAATTCAAAGCAAGAATGCGAAAATCAAACCCTAAAATTGAAGAAGAAGAAGAACAAGAACATCAAAACGAAAATAGAGTTGTACACTTGCGAATCGAAACCCTAAACTTTTGGTTGAAAGAAAACCAAACGATAATTCGATTCGAAACGATGAACGAAACAAACCCTAAAATCGAACAAAATTCGGAGAAAATCAGCCATGGAGAGGAGAGGAAGAAACACATGAGGGAGAGGAAGATGAAGAGTGAGAGGAGAGAAGAGGTTAACGTACCTGCATAAATCGTCAAGCTTCAAGGAAGAGCAAGGTATGGAAATCAAGTCGTCAGGCTTCAAGGTTCACGAAGAAGGTCTTCCAGAAATTTTTTTGTATCGGGGGGAAATCGATGTCGGGGGCAATGGATGGAAACCAATCCTTCAGAAGCATATGATAAGTATCGAAAGTAGGGGGTAGGAACTTTTTTTCTGTGCAATTTTTAAGCAAATAAAAGTAAGTGAAAGTAGTTTGAAGTATGGAGAAACATTTGTTTCCGAACGAACCTTTGAGTTACTTTTCTGGAGAAAAAAGCACGAGAAAGGAAATAAAGTAGAAAAAAACATGAAAAAGTATTTTGCCGAACGAACCCTAAATATTGTCATATGTGATCAGCAAAAAAGGTAAGATAAGGGGATGGTGGTGACAATTTATCTGACATCGAAACAAATCCTGCATTTTCTGAAGCACCCATCTGCAAGGCTGCAACAAAGCATGCTTGCTAGTCTAATCCAGTTGAAACATGATTCACCAATTCGCCATAATCTGCACTCGAAATCACAAATTCAATCTTCCAAATTGCTTCTGATAACCAGAAAGCAAAGCACTATATCTCAAAAGATCAAACTTGCACGCAATTCGCCCAAGCTCGAATACATAAAACTGATAAAAGGTCAAAATCAAAATCCATCTAAACCTAAATCAGATTTTAGGGGAACAAAGTTATTTCCTTAATCACGCATAAACCAAATTAGAAACCGGAAGGATGGAAGCATCATACATATATACATAAACACAAAGAAGAACCCTAATTAAAGCATGGAAAGGTAGAACATAAACCACTAATTAAATTAGCAACTTCTACAAACTATTTACACAAACCCTAGAACATAAACCCTCTGAGAAGATCAATTGGGTGAAAGGTCTTATACAATACATGTAACACTCCCGAACAAAAGATCTCTGGTAGGGCAAATACCTGGACCGCGAACTCAATCCATATAGAAATTGAGAAATGGAGTAAATGGATGCTTACCTTATTCAATACATTTACAAGAATATATATACAGAGAGAAAGTGAAGAACGGCTGCCTAAACTAACTCCACAAAATGAGGCACTAACATCACTCTAGTAACAGACTAACAAATGCCTTAAGACTAGGACAATCTTTGACTAATTTAATTTTTACATATATCAGTTATTACCCCCCGGCAAGCTCAAGGGCAGGGCGGACTTAAAGCTTGTGACAAAGCTGAGCAATGCGATCTTTTCCCAATGGTTTTGTAAATATATCTGCAAGCTGATCAACTGAGGATACATGACTGATTTTGAGATCACTTGCTTCAATTTGTTCACGAACAAAATGAAAATCAAGAGCAATATGCTTGGATCTTGTACTGTTGACCGGATTCTTGCACATGAAAGTAGCCCCAACATTGTCACAAAGCAAGAGAGGAGGCTGTGGAAGTTGCACCTTGAGATCACGAAGCAATTGTTTTATCCATAGCAGCTCCGCAGCGGTGTAAGCAAGAGCACGATATTCAGCCTCAGTACTCGAACGAGCCACCACACATTGTTTTCTGGATGTCCAACTAATCAAGTTTGTGCCATGGAACACTGCAAAGCCATATTGAGATCTGCTATCCTCTTTGTCTGACATCCAACCAGCATCCGAATAAGCTAGGAGAGACACGGCCTTGGTGGACTGAAATTGAAGACAGTGATGTAATGTACCGTTCAGATAGCGCAGGATTCGTTTAACAACTTGCCAATGCAGAACAGTTGGAGCGTACATAAATTGACACACTCTGTTTACGGCAAAGGCTATGTCCGACCTAGTGATCGTAGCATACTGAAGGGAACCCACTGTCTGCCTGTACAATTTCGGATCAGAGAATGGATCACCATGAAGCTCAAGACGGACAGAAGGATCGGCTGGTGTAGCAACATATTTAGAATCAAGCATCTTGCTGCGGCTAAGAACATCCTGAATATAGCTTTGTTGGGATAGAGTGAGGCCGTTGGTTGTCCTGGTAATTTGAACACCAAGAAAGTAATTTAGATCACCTAGATCCTTGAGAGCAAATGTGTGATGCAGATCATTGATGAACTTCTGGATAAGCTGAGGATGATCTCCTGTGATTATCAAATCATCAACATATACCAGGATGTAAACAGTGGCAAGAGCAGAGGAATGGACAAACAGTGATGTATCAGATTAACATGCTCGGAAACCATGCGTGACGAGATGATGTTTCAGCTTATTAAACCAAGCCCGAGGGGCCTGTTTCAATCCATAAAGCGCCTTATGCAGTTTGCACACATGATTTGGTCGAGCTGGATCCTCAAAGCCACGGGGCTGCTCCATATAGACTTCCTCCGTTAGATCGACATTCAATAAGGCATTGTTTATGTCCAATTGCCTGATTTTCCATCCCTGAGACAGAGCAACAGAAAGAACTAACCGAATAGTCGTCGGTTTGATGACGGGGCTGAATGTCTCAAAGAAATCGACCCCTTCTTCCTAACTGAATCCTTTGGCGACTAACCTGGCCTTGTATCGCTCAATGGTTCCATCCGAGTGCCGCTTAATCCTGAAAATCCACTTACAACCAACAAGATTAACATTGCAAGGACGAGAAACAAGTGACCATGTGTTATTTCGCATTAAAGCATCAAATTCATTTTTCATTGCATTTAACCAAAATGTGTTCTTTATGGCCTGGGAAACAGTACGGGGCTCGGTAGTGGGTTGAATTTCAGTGGATGTAAGGAAAGTTTTGGGTTTGAGGGAGTTCGTGCTTGCACGGGTAACCATACTATGTTGGTTATTGTCAGCAGGACGATAGTGTCTAGGGACGGACTGTTTGGCGTGAGAGCTAATGGTTGGACGTTGATGAGAAGGACAGGGAGATGGAGGAGGTGTGGGAAGAGATGGGACAGGTGACAGTGAGGGAGATGGTGGGGAGGATGATTGTGGTGGTTGGGATAGAGACAAAGCATGATCTAGGAGACCAGCGGGGCTTGGTTCTGTATGTGCAGCTGGGGAAGACGGGTTGGGCAATGGTGCAGCAACAGCATAAGGGAAGACATCCTCATTGAAAACCACATGGCGAGACACATAAATGCGAGATGTGGGTCGATGTAAGCACAAGTATCCTTTGTGAGAAGCGTTGTAACCTATAAACACACAGGGTAGAGATCTGAAATCCATTTTATGAGAGTTGTAAGGTCTCAAAAAAGGATAACATAGGCAACCGAAGGTTCATAGGAAGGCATGATCTGGGTCGTTAAGGTATAGTGCGGAATACGAGGAACCGTAGTTGAGTGTGGGTGTGATGGTTCGATTATGTATGTATGTGGATGTTTTGAAGGCGTGTTCCCAGTATTCTTGTGGAAGAGAGGATTGGGCTAGCAAAGATAACCTTTTTCAACAATGATTCGATTTCGTCTTTCGACAGCACCGTTTTGTTCTGGAGTGTAAGGGCAGGAAATTCGATGGTTGATGCCACAAGTTTGTAGGTATGTGGAAACATTTCGGAATTCCCCACCCCAATCCGTTTGGAGATTTTTAATGTCACAATCAAATTGTGTTTTGATCATGGTTCGAAATTTGATGAATGTGGGTAGTACTTGTGACTTGTGAGATAGAAAATAGATCCAAACGAATTTTGTGAAGTAATCAATAAATAGAACAAAGTAACGATTGCCATTCATCGAAAACAAAGGAGACGGACCCCAAACGTCCGAATACATTAGTTCAAAAGGTTTACTGCATGAAATATGAGTATGAGAAAGATGAAATTTGTGACTTTTGCCAAATTGGCATGGCTCACAGACAAATGATAATTTATGTGTTGAAATTGGAAGCTGAAATGTGGAGACCAAGCGTCGTAGAATGGACTCATGAGGATGTGCAAGCCGCTTATGCCAGCCGGTCAACGTCGTGCGGACACCAGAGAGAGCCATGGTAGATGAGGTTTTATTGGTGGAGGGAGACAAGCGGTAGAGGCCATTTTCAACGTGTCCGTGGAGGATTGGTTTGCCCTGTAGAGTCTTAACAAAACAGTGGTTAGGCCAGAATTCCATATAAACACTATTATCCTGTGTGAGCTTGGAAACACTTAGTAGATTTTTGGTGAGATGAGGGACAATGAACACAGTAGGTAAATGCAAATGAGATAATGAAGAAGATCCAATATGAGAAATATGCAAATGGTTACCGTTCCCGACTTGCAGTTTGTCATCGCCAGTGTAAGGTTCTGTGATGCTCAATTTTCCGATGTCAGGGGAAACGTGATCAGTGGCCCCGGTGTCAAAATACCAAGATGGATCCATGACGGTGAATGGACTGTCGTAGTTAGCAATGTTTGCCTGTCGAGATTGATCACATGGATTTGGACGACGATATGGATAGTCCGTCTGATTTGCACGTTGCCAACAATTGATGGCTTCATGACCAGGCTTATTGCAGAGTTGACACTGCATTCGACGACGCCGTTGATCGTTGCCACGAGAGTTTGATGAGGAGCCACCGTGAGAGTTGGAAGATGGCCTATTGTTGTTGCGGGATACCTGATTTGCCAGAGGAGAAGAGGGTACCTGAGCAGGAGCAAGAGCCGAAGGTAATTGGGTGGCTGCTTGGCGAGCAAGATCATGATCAAGACGAGCTTCCTCCTAAAGCAGGAGCCCAACAAGATCATCGACAGACGCGCCATCCGATTTCATCATGAAAGCAGAGGTGAAAGAGCCATATGAGGAGTCGAGGCCATTTAGGATGAACCCGATGAGATCCTCGTCCGAGACAGGGTGGAGATTCTCGGCCAGAGAGTCAGTAATTTGACGCTTGCATTCAAGGTAGTTCATCATGGATAAAGCTCCCTTAGAGAGAGTTTGCAGTTGAGTCTTCATCGCCAGACGACGAGCATGGGTTTGCGCCTGGAAGGTGCGCTCAATAGCAAGCCAAGCAGTCTGAGAGGAGGTCGACCGAGCAACTATGGCAAGGGCGCGCTCAGACAGAGTTGATTTGATCCAGAGAAGAACAAATCTATCACACTTTTTCCAAGTGATAAAATCAGGATTTGAAGTTTTAGTGACAGCACCATCGGCTGCAGTGTTGGATAGTAATTCTGGTGGTGGGTTTGGATCATGAATGAAATATTCAAGATCGAAGGTTTCAAGCGCAGAGATGATGGTGGTGCGCCAAAGTGAGTAATTTTCGCGATCGAGTTTAATGCTGATGGAGGGAATTTGGAAGTTGAGATTTGTGGAAGCCAAATTGGCTGCTGCAAGTAGTTGTTGATTTGTGAGAGCCATGAGGGGCGTAGCAGGAAGCAGTGGAAAAAGAAAAAGAAAAATTATGGCTCTGATACCATATAGAAATTGAGAAATGGAGTAAATGGATGCTTACCTTATTGAATACATTTACAAGAATATATATACAGAGAGGAAGTGAAGAACGGCTGCCTAAACTAACTCCACAAAATGAGGCACTAACAACACTCTAGTAACAGACTAACAAATGCCTTAAGACTAGGACAATCTTTGACTAATTTAATTTTTACATATATCAGTTATTAATCCAATCACCGTCTATCTTCTCGTTCTTCGAATTTCCCAACAAAAGTTTTCACAAGCAATCAATCTCCGAAATTCGATCGATTCAGTCCAGTTTCCACAGAAAATTAAACAAAATTGAACCTCTGTAAGGTTAGAAGGGGTGGCGGCGGCGCGATTGATCGCCAGATGGGAAGGTTCTGGATATAGGAGGAGGAAGAGGGGGGAGGTGATGTTTGCAGAAGGTTCGAGGAGAGATCGGGTTGAGGGTGGAGTAGTAGGAGCGGAAGTCGGCGTTGGAGACAGTGCAAGAGGATTTGAAGGAAGAAGAAGAAGACCGGCATTGCTGCTCGTAGTAGCTCGCAGGCGGGCGGCGGAGAGCCCGTGGTGCTTGCTTGAGTCCGTACAAGGCTCGATTGAGCTTGCACACATGGTTTGGTCGAGCGGGGTCAAGGAAGCCAGGCGGCTGACTCACATAGACCTCATCATGAAGAGTGCCTTGAAGAAAGGCGTTGTTGATGTCGAGTTGTCGGAGCTTCCATCCTTTAGATACTGCTAGAGTGAGGACAACACGAACGGTGACGGGTTTGACGATGGGATGAATGTTTCATGGTAGTCACATCCCGGTCGTTGATAGAAGCCTTTGGCCACCAATCGGGCCTTGAAGCGATCCACCGAGCCATCCGGGTGATATTTGATACGATAGATCCACTTGCATCCGACAAGGTTCTGAGATGGTGAGGGTGGAACAAGTGTCCACGTATTGTTGTGACAAAGGGCATCGAACTCGAGTTGCATTGCTGACCTCCACGAGGGATCCTTGAGTGCTTGGGTGATGGATTTTGGTTCTATAGGATGGTTGAGATTGGCAGAGAGATTGAGTTTGTGGATAGGCTTGGAGATATTGTTTTTAGAGCAAGTGATAATTCCACGTTCGGGAATGAATTGAGGCAGAGGAGGCATAGTTAGGGGTTGTATGGGGGAGAGGTTAGGGTTAAGTGGGCTAGAGGAGGCAATTTCGGATGAGGAGGTTGGAAGAGTGTTAATTGTGGGAGTGGGCCTCATAGGAGAGGCCGAAGTATGTGGGCTGGCAGGTGGGTGAGTGGCGGATTTAGTGGGAGTGGGTTGGTCTCCAGAGACCGATAGAATAGGGCCTGCATGGGAGGAATTTGGGGAATTGGTTACGGAATGGGTGGGATTGGTTGTTGTGGATTGTGGGCCTTGTGGATGGATAATAGGTACCGAGATATCAGCCCACTCAGCGATAGGTGGTTGGGAATTTGTAGGTGGGCTTGGCTTTTTGTATGGAAATCCTGACTCAATAAATTTAACGCGGCGAGATGTGTATATCCGCCTTGTTTTTGGGTCCATGCAGTAGAATGCATTTTGATTGCTTGAGTACCCTACAAAAACACATACAATAGACCTGGATTCTAATTTATGAGCAGTATACGGTTTTAACCATGAAAAACACAAACATCCAAAACTCTTAAAGTTAGAGTAATCTACACTTTTATTAAAAATCAAGGAGTAAGGTGAATTATTTTGGATGGTGGGTGATGGTAGGCGATTTATTAAATATACGGCTGTGAGTAAGGCGTGAGGCCATAAATCAAGTGGCACCCCAGAGTAACTAAGTAAAGCTAGACCCGTTTCAACAATGTGGCGATGTTTGCGTTCTGAAATTCCATTGTGTTCGGGTGTATGTGGGGGTGATGTAAAATAACTTATTCCATTTGTACTTAGAAAATTATTTAAAGCCATAAATTCTCCACCATTATCAGAATAAAAAAATTTGATTTTGTTTTTGAAAAAAATTTCCACTAAGGACCGAAATTTGATAAATGTGGAATGAACATCAGATTTTCGCTTGAGAGGATAGAGCCACACATATCTAGTAAAATGATCAACAAAAATCACATAATACTTGTAACCATCATACGATAAAACCGGAGAGGTCCATACATAAGAAAATATTATTTCAAGAAAATAAGAGGAACAAAGTGTTGAATTATGAAATGGGAGCTTGTGGCTCTTATTGATCTGGCAAGATGTGCAATCAGATTGTGAAAAATAGGAGGAGCCGAGATTGAGGAGATTGTGAATGGACTTGAAGGTGGCGGTAGAGGGGTGCCCCAATTTATGATGCCAGGATGCAGAGGAAGAGAGGGTGGCGGTGGAGACGGTGGGTGACGTCGACGACCAGATGTAAACGCCTCCAATGCAGGGTCCTTTAGTTATTGTGTGACCTTGTTGCTAGACTCTTTACAACAAAGGAATTTAGTAAGAAAGTGACACCACAATTTAATTGAGAAGCAATTTGAGAAACATAGATGATATTTTTGGTCATTGTAGGAACACAGAGAGCATTAGAAAGTTGAAAAAACTTGTGCAGATGACTTTAGATTAAGAGTGCCAGAGTGTGTGATTTTCAAACCTTCACTACTGCCCATAAAAAGCTCGTTCGGTCCATTGTACGGGTAGTGGAGCGACAAATTGTTGAGATCGGTAGTGACATGATGGGTGGCGCCACTATCGACGAGGTAGGATGGATCGGTTGCCCCGGGAATGGCTACGTTTGCTTGTGGGGGATTGGGATTGTTTGTGAGAGGGGGAGGGCGAGCAGCTGGATATTGTTGGTAGAAGATGGGGCAGAAGCCGACGACATGGCCGGATTCTTGGCACCATTGACATTTGCCGAGAAAAGGACAGGATTGGTTTGGAGTAGGCAAGAGAGGTGGGCGGGAGTTGTTGGTGTTGTGAGGCTGCTGGGGACGAGGAGAGTAGTGGGGACGAGAGCGGTTATATTTGGGACGGGATTGAGCATTAAGAGCAATGGCAGAAGCACTCGAGGAGGAAGCCAGAGACTTGAGTTCCAATTCTTTGACAATAAGCTTTTCATGAAGCTCATCGAAGAGGATGGTGGAGTAGCGAGCCTTGATGGCGTCGATGATGGGTTGATAGGCGCTGTCCAGACCTTGCAGCACATAATAGACGAGATCGTCATCGTCAACGGGTTTGCCAAGGGAGGCGAGCAGGTCAGCCGTGGAGGAGATGGATTGTATAAACTCCGAGATGGACTGAGTGTTTTTGCTGATTGTGCGGAGCTTGTCCTTCAGTTGGTTGATATGCCCCTTGGAGGGATTGGCATACGTCCGGGCGAGGATGTCTGATGCGTTCCTGCTTGTGAATGTCGGATCGATGAACTTGGTGGGAAGTCGCGCAAGTCTCTTCAGTGGTTGGATGAGTGGAACGCGGTGTTGGTGGCCTCGCATGGGTAGATGAACGCGATGATGGATGGTGGTATTGCGATGGCGAAAGCGATTGTTGGAGGGATAGATGACTTGAAAAGACAAGTCTTAAGCCGTAGCGTCGGCAACGGAGTAAAGAGAGATACAAAGGAAGACTTGGCTTGAAGAATCAAGCGATTGTCGTAGCGTCGGTGGCAGAGTGAAGGAGATGAGAAGATAGAGATGTGTTTGACGTCCAATCAAAGGAAGGAGGCCATATGCTCTCAAACTTAAGCCTTGATTCAAATTAGACGTAACCTAATACAGAAGGTCAAGATGACCTTTTATAGGAGATAGCGGGACTCAGATGGGCCGAGTCTCACTTAATGGGCTGGCCCACGCGACACGCGTGGAACACACACCCAAAAGAAAATACTGAAAATAATTATGTTCAATAAATACAAAGTAATTCAAAGAACGTGTTCAATGATGATGGCGAGGATCTTGAGATAGAACGCGATCTCTGGACTGGGCTGGAGGCGAGGATCTTGAGATAGAACGCGATCCCTGGCCTTGGCTGGAGACGCTTGAAGGAGATCGCGGTCTCTGTACCAGATGCGAGAAGTATGACGAAGGCTCGCGGTCTCTGTACTCGATGCAAGTAGTATGACAAAGATCGTGGTCTTCGTACTTGGCCCTTCTGAGCTCACGGTCATGGCTTCTTGTTCTATAGCCTCCATGGAGGGCAGAGTCGCATCACCCTCCCCACTTGGCTGTGAAGCGTCCCCGCTTCACCAACATTGCTCTTGTGCTCCATATACTCGTACAAGTGCACCCAATGGAGGTCTCCGGTGTCGAACACGAATCGACGGCGGCCGCGATGTGGCAGATAGGCACCATTCACCCAGTTGATTGTCTGTGGAAGGCTACACAAGGGTGGTAGTGCGTTTGGAGGCGCCTCTGTCAATTCTGCGGTGAACTCCGCTTGCAACGCGGCGAAAGCTGGTGGCAAAGGTGTGCCGATGTGTACGCAGTGCAAGCCTGGAGTTGGCACGAACAGGGAAGAAGGCACTTTGCTGTTCAAACGGGCATTGAAGTCCCTTGGTCGGGCGAGAAGCACATAGTGGGCATAATTGCCCTGCAACACAGTGCTCGGTGGTGCGGTACTCCCAGTGTCTCTACAACGCGTGCAATCCTTGGGCGCGTTGTTATGGGACGCGCTGTGTTGGCCTGATGGAGGATGCGTCCTTCGTTTGCCAGGGTTTGGGGTTGTTAAAGACGCGCCAGATATGGAGTTGGGTCGCTGTACTGTGTCCGCGGTCTTGGTCGATTGCAAATCCTTATGGCGATCTCGCTCCACCTGCTCCTGGAAAATCTCATGTGGAGACATTGGTAAGTCCCGTGGTAGGTCAACACATAGATGTTTAGATACCCATCATGAAGCACGCGACGATCGAACTGCCATGGATGCCCAAGCAAGAGATGGGTGGCATCCATTGCAATCACATCAAATAAAAGTTTGTCATTGTATTGACCAATGGAAAAGGTAATAAGACACTGTCGTGAGACAGTGTTACCTGAGCTTGAAGATAGCCATTGTAGGTCATAAGGTTGTGGATGAGGCGTTGTCGGCAGGCGGAGATGGTTAACCACCTTCTCATTGACGATGTTGCAACAGCTTCCTCCATCGATGATGACACTAAGGGACGCCATCTGGACCTGGCAATGCGTGTGAAAGAGGTTCTCGCGCTGATCGACAAGGCTTTTTTCCTTGACGGTGAGGAGGCGCCGCGTGACTAGGCTCAATGGTGTGCTTGCATGGAGCGCGACAGCCTTACACGCATAAGCGGCCTCGCGGTCTTCTTCGAATCCTTCTTTAATTGTCTCAAGCTGGGTCTCCTCCTCCTCGTAAGACTCATATCCCACGGCATTTGTGGAGAAGAGGACCTTCTTGTTGTTTGGACAATCTCGTTGGTAGTGGCCGCGCCCTCCACACTTGAAGCATTCCATGTCACATGCGCGATCATTGCCCTGGGAGTGGACCTTTGGCGCGGTCGTGGGAGAGGCCGTGGAATTGGGCGTCGCATTCTTCGCGTCTGAGATTGGAGCACGCACATCAGTAGTAAGGGATGGACTAGGGTTAGGATCATACCTTCGTTGACCTTGATTTTGCCAAGAGGACTGCTTTCGACGCGCGAGCTGGTTGTGGACCTGCATCGCCGTGTGGGTCAACGTGTTGAGATCCTTGATGGTCAAGATCTTAAGCTGGTCGCGGATTCGCGCGTTCAGGCCACTTAGAAACTTGGTCCTCAAAGTCGATGGTGCAACGCTTATGTTTGCCTTGTAATACATGTCCTCTAGCTATCATGAGGAAACATATTTCTTGGTCATCACGTACACGAGTTGGTGCCTTGACGAGCCTTGACGAGCCATGGCTATCTCCATTCTCATTTGATTTCTGTAATCTGGAGGCACATATTTCTTGGTCATCACGTACACGAGTTGGTGCCATTCGGTGACCCTTGTTCGGTGGCGACGCACGCAGTCATCCTCAAAACGATGCCACCACACTCTGGCTGCTCCGCGGAAGTGAAGTGTCGCGGCGTCGACATGCTCCTCAGGTGGCACTCGACAATAGCGAAGTGTGTACTCCGCAGCCTGCACCCATTCAAGAAAAACAGAAGGGTTGTATTCACCATAAAAATGCTCGATTTTTACCTTGACTTCGTGTCTTTGGTATCGAGGTTGGGTAGGGGCTTGCAATGGCCCATTGTGTGGCGCGGCGTCATAGAGAGGGTTCTCATAGGCGCGGACGCCAGGATATTCAATGCGTGCATGGCGAAGCCTCTCGCGTTCTTATTGAGGTTCGCTGCGAGCAAAATCTTCCCTGGGTGCGTAGGCGTCATCGCTTTGACGCTGTCGCGGATGGGTGCCATGATCGGCTTGGCGGACATCTCTGGGCATGACATCGTGGCGCTCGCCGACACTGCCATGATCGCAATCTCTTTGTGCTTTGAGACGCGGTGGAGGAATCCAATCTGAAGGGTGTTCCTGCAATTCAAGTGGATCTCCAAGAGGGGGGTAAGAATAGCCAGAATTTATCATACCTGATTCTTCAACTTCCTCATCATCGAAGTCGTCCTGGACTCTGGGTATGATTGACGCGTAGCCATCGGACCCGTAGCGTGGCGTCCGAGCACTTTGATGTCGTAGGTGGTCACGCACATCATAGCCTCGTGGCTGGGTAGTTGGCGTCTCGAAATCGGCCTCATCGCGTTGCTTGTGCCCACTGGGACGGCGACTGGGTCTTCGCGGCGTCACAGCGACTAACCCGGCTTCGCGGAATCGGATTTTGTGATATGCTGAGCCTTGAACGCGGCGCTGGGTGCGTCGAGATGCATACCTGTCATCAAAATCGTATGGTTCAGAAAACTCACCTTGATGAACATTGTCGCGGTCGGAGCCGGTGTCATAGTCGTTAGGATTTGCTCGCAGAGCGGAATGATCGCGGTGTGACACGTATCCCTGACGACTCTCTATGACTGATTGAAGCCGTTGTAGGTGTTGGGCCTGGATTCTCCAAAAAAAAATCAGACCCTCGATCGAGCCCAAGCCCATCGCCATTCGGAAGGCCAAACAATGAAAGCCCAGAAAAGCCGACAAGACTTCTCTGGTCGAGCGTCATCCGACAGGGTCGCGAAGATCCCGCCACGCATTTAATGCCCGAATCATGCAACGTCTACAACACTTAAACCACCACCATTACCAGCAATTTAATGGCGAAATCTTCTCCATTACGTCCAGCATAGAAGACAAAGATATCGAAGGAGCACAACGGTCACAAAGAGTAAATGGACTTACCATATTGGGACGACAAGGAAGATAAAAATTCAACTCTCACAACTACGCTAGGGACACGCTTTCTTACGGAGATAACTCACCAGAATAGCACTCTCGCGGCCCATCTAGCTCTAAAAATGGTTACCTACGTCTGACCCCTGCCGGTCGCCACTCATAAGTTACCGGTCGAGTCCCACTCGATCTCTGGTTTTATTACGATAAGTTGTATCACGATTCAATCCGATTCACACGACATCTAATAAAATTGTCTTGTTATTACATATTTATTTCTTGTTTATCTATTATTTACTTGGTTTGGATTGTTTCCTATCGTCCAGTCGACTAGTTACCCCGTCTAAGGCGATTTAGGTCGTCCGATCTTTTCGTCCCAAAACAATTTGGCGCCCACCGTGGGGCAACTTGTCGATCACCTTTCCGGAATCTTCCAACCATGGCTATTGACCCTCCTACTGACAACCAAGAACTACGTCTCGAAGACGAAACCCAAACCACAGAAAACCCAACCGAAAATCCTACTCCAACCCAGTTCCAAGAACTCTCTCAGAAAATGGCCGCCCTTTAAGAGGAACTAGCCCAGCAACATCAGAAGACCGAAGCCCTAGCCGCTTTGTCAATCCAATCTGAAGCCGAGATTGCGCAACTAACCCGTGAGAACGAGTCTCTTAAGTCGCAGGTACAATCAGTGGTCTCAGGATCTAGGAACGCGCCCGCCCACGGCGGCGCCCGAACGCGCCTCGACATGGACTATATCGAGCCAACGCCTCCCAACATACGACGTCCCGGACACGCTGAGGGTACATCTCGAACTCCTTTTGCTAGTCCATTTTCGACTAACCATGTCACATTTCCTACACCGATCGGGTCTGTTAGGGCCCGAATCGACGAAACACAGGTTGCCAGTCCGCCAAATGTCATGGCCCTTTTTCAGCAAACGCTCGACCGACACATGAAGGCGATCGACGATCGTTTCAACAGGCTCCCAGGAGTCCCGCAACTGATCGAGAGAGAAGCGTCCGACGGATTCGAAGAATTCCCGTTCGTCGAAGAAATCGCAAGGGTCGAGATCCCCAAGAAGTTCCATCTCCCCAACATGGCGACATTCGACGACACCACCGATCCAGATGACCATATCTCTCTCTATAAACAAAAACTAATGGCTGCATCTGTTTCAAGGGAGAGCCGCGAGGCTGTCATGTGCAAAAGCTTTGGCACGACCCTCGCGGGCCCCGCACTAACTTGGTTTATGCGTTTGCCTCAGGGAGCGATCGCATCATTTGCGGACCTGGTCAACTCTTTTAAGAGCCAGTTCGCCAGCAGTCGGAAGCATGAGAAACAATCGAGTGACCTCTACCGAGTCACACAAAGATACAATGAACCTCTCCGAAATTATCTTAACAGGTACAACAAAGAGAAAGTGGGGATCCCCCACTGTGACGTCACAACGTCTATCGAAGCATTCCGACAAGGCCTGGTCAAAGACAACAATCTCTACGACGAGATTACCAAGTATCCATGCAAAAGTTTCGAAGATGTTCAGGCCAAAACTATGGCCGAGGTAAGGCTGGAAGAAGACCGTGAGTCGCATAAAGCCTCACGCGGACCCGATCCATCCGATCGCAAACATTCCTCCGAAAATCGTCGAGACAGACGCCCACATCCCTATTCTCGTAATCGAAACGAATCAAATCAGGTAAATTCTCTCCAAGATAGGTCACAGGAATAGAGGGACGGTTCTGCGTTGCCTCCTAGGGTCCAGTCTTATAAATTCAACGTTTCAATGTCGGAGCTCGTCAAGAGTTTTGACAAGTATAGAAAAGACGTAAGATGGCCCCGAAAGAGCGACCGCCCGGACGTCAAGAAGGACATGAGTCGATGGTGTGAATTCCACGGCGACCATGGTCATTCGACCGACGAGTGCATCGCCCTGCGAAAAGAGGTCGCTAGGCTGCTCTCACAGGGGCTCATACGCGACGTCATCTCGGAACGGGCAAAAGCCACCATGGAACGCCGAGATCAGGTAAAACATAACAAATCCCCATCTCCTGTCCATACGAAAATTGTCAATAGCATTTCAGGCGGATCCGACATATGCGGGAACACATACTCCGCGGCTAAGCGACATGCCAAGGAAAGCAAAGGCGACAAGCCCGAGGCATCATAACTCAAGCCAAGGAGGGCATCTAACCTTCCGACGGTCACATTCGACGAGTCCGACTCCGACGGGTCGGATAGTCACCATGACGGTCTGGTAATCTCTTTGTCCATTGGTAATTGCTTAATCCGGAGAATACTAATCGATACAGGGAGTTCGACAAACATCTTGACCCTCGATGCTCTCAAAGAAATGGGTCTGGCTAAGAACGATCTAGTCAAGAAGTCGACCCCACTGGTCGGGTTCAGCGGCGAGGTTAAGCACACGACTGGTGAAATCATTCTGACCACATACGCTGGAGGAATCAATCAACAGGTTAAATTCTTAGTCCTAGACTGTCCATCTCCCTATAATTGTATTCTTGGCAGGCCATGGATACACGCTATGAAGGCAGTACCTTCAACATATCATCAAGTCATCAAATTCCCCACTGAGTGGGGAGTCCAAGAAATCAAAGGAGATCAGAGGACCGCAAAGGAATGCTATGTCGCTTCCATGAAGAACGCGGTCGAACACAAGATCGCATAGCAACCACAGATCGGCGAAGGACCTAGTCGATACGTTGAACCAGAAATGGAGAAACTCGACGAGGTCGTACTAGACCCTTCAAAGCCAAACCAAACGGTAAGGGTCGGGTCGGACCTGGACGACTCGACCAGACGACAACTTCTCAACTTTCTCAGGACCAATGCCGACTGTTTCGCATGGTCACATGAGGATATGGTCGGGATATCTCCCAACATTATTACTCATCAATTAAATGTGGATCCATCTCATCCCCCTGTCAAGCAAAAACGCAGGAAATTCGCCCCCGAACGGAACAAAATAATCGACGACGAAGTCAGAAGCTTATTGGAAACCGGAAAAATCAGGGAGGTCCACTACCCTGAATGGCTGGCCAACGTGGTCGTGGTCCAGAAGAAGAACGGCAAATGGAGAGTCTGCATCGACTTCACAGACCTCAACAAGGCTTGTCCTAAGGACTCGTTTCCTCTGCCTCACATCGACGCCATGGTCGACGCCACAACAGGACACGAAATGCTCACCTTTATGGACGCCTTCAGTGGCTACAATCAGATCCTTATGGATCCTGACGATCAAGAAAAAACAGCGTTCATCACCAGTCAAGGTATCTATTGCTACAAAGTAATGCCCTTTGGTCTGAAAAATGCAGGGGCTACATACCAACGATTGGTCAACAAAATGTTCAAAGACCAAATCGGAGAAACGATGGAAGTCTATATTGACGACATGTTGGTCAAGTCCAAAAAGAAAGAAGATCACATAGACCACCTACGCGACAACTTTGAGGTGCTCAAAAGGTACAACATGAAACTAAACCCTACTAAATGCTCCTTTGGAGTGTCGTCAGGGAAGTTCTTAGGATACATGGTGACACAAAGAGGAGTAGAGGCCAGCCCAGAGCAGATCAAAGCTCTCATCAACCTCCGATCCCCCCAATGTGTCAAAGACGTACAGAAGCTCACAGGTCGGATAGCAGCTCTGAACAGATTCATCTCCAAATCATCCGACAAATGCAAACCCTTCCACGACGCGCTCAAGAAGAACAAGTCCTTTCAATGGACGGAAGAACACGAAGCGGCGTTCCAGAACCTCAAAGAGTACCTGGCCAGTCCCATGTTACTGGCCAAACCTAAAGGCGATGAGCCCTTATTTCTTTATCTTGCAGTATCAGAGTCAGCCATAAGCGCTGTACTGGTCAGAGAGGAGGATGGCAAACAGTCGCCAATATACTACGTCAGTCGGACGCTATTATCAGCCGAAACGAGGTATTCGTCACTTGAAAATCTCGTACTATCATTGGTAATGGCTTCAAATAAACTCAAACCATATTTTGAATCCCATACCATTACTGTTCGCACTAATCATCCCATGAGAGCTATCATGAGGAAACCCGAGTTCACAGGACGAATGACCAAATGGGCCATACACCTCAGTGGTTACGACATCGAATACGAGCCTAGGACGGCGATCAAGTCGCAAGCCTTAGCCGACTTTGTGGTCGATTTTAGTCCAACCCTAGAGCAAGAAGCCACTAAAGAAGCGACACAGCTACTCGCGACAGACGAGACAGGTACATGGGAGCTCCACACAGATGGGGCATCGAACGCCAGAGGATCGGGGCTTGGGGTCGTACTGAAATCGCCACAGGGGGACAAGATAGCTCAAGTTGTCAAATGTGAGTGGGATGCGACCAACAACAAAGCTGAATACGAAGCACTCATATTCAGACTCATCCTGGCCCGTGACCTAGGGGTCCGAGAGATCGAAGTGGTCTGCGACTCCCTGCTGGTCGTAAACCAGATACAAGGTTCGTACAACACCAAGGATACCAGAATGGTAGCCTACCTGGAGGTAGCCAGGAAACTAATCGAACAATTCCATACATTCAACATCCGACAAGTACCCAGGGACCTTAACTCCCAAGCTGACGCACTCGCCAATTTAGGATCCGTCCTAAACCCGAAAGAATTTCCACATATACCATTGGCCCACATCACGACGTCAGTCGTCCCAAGAACATCCGTCGAGTTAACAACATCACTTGAAGAACTCGTCGCCATGGAAATAGACGACCGACCCGAAGAGGACATCATCGACGCCGATGATGACTGGATGCTACCTTATATCAGGTGGTTAAAAGACGGCATTCTACCCGACGACAAGACAGAAGCAAAAAGGCTCAAGGTACAAGCACTATCTTACGATATCATTGACAATATCTTGTACAAAAGATCTGTTACAGGATTACTCCTGCGATGCCTTAAGACTCCAGAAGTCGGACGTATCTTACAATCGTTACACGAAGGAGAGTGTGGCAACCACACCGGCGGACGAAGCCTCTCAGGAAAGGCCCTACGAAACGGGTACTACTGGCCGACAATGAACGAAGACGCCATGGAATACACTAAGAGGTGCGACGCCTGTCAGCGGCATGCAACCGTACATCATCAACCGTTAGAGCTACTCCATCCGACCTTAGCTCCATGACCCTTTATGAGATGGGGAATGGACATTGTCGGAAAGCTCCCCCCCGCGTCGGGACAAAGAGTCTTCTTTCTCGCTATGACGGACTACTTCTCCAAATGGATCGAAGCCGAAGCCTACAGAGAGGTAAAAGATCAACACGTCATTTCATTCATAAAACGCAATATCTTGTGCAGATTTGGCATCCCATCGGAAATCGTGTGCGACAATGGCTCTCAATTCATCAGTCATAAGACTCGAACCTTTTGCGACCAATGGAACATCAAATTGGTCACATCTACACCTCGGTATCCACAATCCAACGGACAAGCCGAATCTAGCAACAAGATCATTATCAACAACCTCAAGAAACGCCTCACAGGGACTAAAGGCAAATGGGCAGACGAACTCCCACTTATTCTCTGGTCCGACAGGACCACTCCAAAGAATGCGACTGGGCAATCGCCTTTCTCTCTCGTCTACGGGAGTGAGGCAGTCATCCCGGCTGAGTTACTGGTTCCGACCGCTCGCTACAACCTTCAGACAAACGAACAAAACGCATCGAACTAGCACATAATCTCGACACAGTGGACGAAATCAGAGAGAAAGCTCGAATCAGGATGGTCAGGTTCCAACAACAAGTCGCAAGGAGTTACAACAAGAACGTCCGAATCAAGGCATTCAAGGTCGGAGACTGGGTCCTAAGGAAGACATTCCAGAACACCAAGAACCCATCTGACGGAAAGCTAGCACCACAATGGGAAGGACCTTACTTGATCACCGAAGTGGTCGGACAAGGAGCGTATCAGTTAGAAGATAAAGACGGACAACCAATCCCGAGGAGTTGGAACGCAGCACATCTCAAGCTATACCATTTCTGAACCGATAAGGTAAAAACATCACGCAAAACTCTATACATTGCATATACATTGCTACCCATCACATGCTATCATGTATACATTGCCATCTGTCGCACATATATCGCATGCTATCGCATATACATTGCCATCTATCGCATACATATCGCATGCCATCGCATATACATCGCTACTTTCGTTTACATGTCATCATCTGACACTAAGCGAGGATTTCCTCCTTACAAAAAATACAAATGCAGAACAACATTTACATTGGACCCCGTCGTCCGCAAATGGACCCAGTCGTCCGTAAATGGATCCTGTCATCCGCATATAGCGCTTACATTACACGATCGATCGGATTACGGGGAGATGACAACACAGGCACGTCGGCACACCGTCTGCCTTATACAAAACATAAGGTACAAACACCTTATTACATTCACGCAATTAAACATAAGGAACAAACACCTTATTATATATTGTTTACCTCCCCGGCATAATGTCATGACTAACACATACACAAACACGTCGCAGGCCTGCCCTACATACATACACACGGTGAAACCCCACTCGACGGAGCACACGGGTGAAACCGACATACACGATATACTAAACGTCGTCGACAACTTCCTCGAAAGTTCGACAAACATGTACAAAACAAACTAGCATGCAATTCTACATGTAAAAACGCATTTGCAGCAAAATAAAAAGCATTTTTATAAATACACGACCCGCGATAGTAGACGGGTCGCCAAACCACATTGTCTGCCTACACATCTATAGGACTTCATTAAACAGAAATATTCTGCGACCCGCGATGGTGGACGGGTCGCCAAAACATACATTATCCACAGGCGCCAAATGTCTAAACCCACACACAAGTGGGACAAACAAAGTCAAGCATCGGGAACAACAACGTTACCGTCGGCTGAGGCTGGCTCTAATGGGGCTATCTCGTCGGTCGGCTTAGCATCGCCAGAATGAGCTTCATCCTCATCGGCACCTTCATCCACAGCCTCTTCTCCGACGCCGGCTAAGCAGAACAGCTCCTGACCAGGATCGCCCTTTGGGAACATGGAGTCCAAAGTCTCCTTCTCCGCATTCAGGTCCCAGAGCTCGTGCTTGCCCTCATTGAACTCTTCAATCATCTCAATGCGCGACTTCACAGCATAGAAGGCCCCCACGTCGCCAGCAATCTGACCGTCGGCGATACGAGCCCGCCTCACTTCATCTTCAACGCCTGCCCGACACTCTTCAAGTTCCCTCTGACACAAAACCAACTCCCCCTGACAACTCTTCATGTCTCTGACGAGGCGACGCTCGATTTCACGGAAGCGGCTCTCCGCTCCTTCTAATTTAGTCCTCAAGGACGCAAGATCGGACTTTGACCTAGCAGCCCGATCCTCGGCCTTGGCGACCATCGCCTTGACGCCAGAATATGCCCCCAAAAGATACTGAAAAGACTACAATCTCACACGGCGACACGACACACGATCAGAAGACATGATCGAACAAAAAAGAAAAAAGACACAAACAAAAGGACAATTCACCTTCCACGCGGAGCACCTCGCTTCACCAATGCAGTCGAGGGGAGAGACGTCATCAACCTCTGACTTCAAAGTCGGGTCCTGAGCATGAAAAAGGTCGACAATCGACTGCCCAATGGCACCGATCTTGCCAATCCCCTCGGCGGTCACATCCTTCTTCTTCCTGGACACCTCCACCTCGACGTCATCGGGACAAGCGATCGCTTTCCTCTTAGAACCAGATTTGCCCGGGGCCGTCAGGTCAATCAGAGCCGATTTGCTCGACGCCGCCTTGGCGGCTGCCTTCCTTTGCTCAATCAAACTTTTCCCTGACGCCACCCTCAATCGAGCACTTGACCGACCACCAAGGGAACCTGACACGACAGGACAACAAAAAAGGAGAAATCCTTAAGCACACGACAAAACGAAAAACGTTGAAAAGACTTCTAAAAGCCGAAAGTCTACCTTTCGCATGAGACGACGAAACATTTGACATGTCTTCTTGGGGAGCAGGAGTCGTCGACAGCAAGTTGATGTTCACAAATTTCCTCTCAGACGCAAGAACCTCAAGCACAATCTTCGACAAGCCCTCTGATCGGCTACTCACTTCCAGATCCTCTGGTTTGGGAACTACAAAGAAGAAAAGTTAAAACAAGAGTTAAGACACAAAAACACAAAAGGAAAGGCAAATACATACTATCGACTCGCCACTCTGTCAACAAAAACGGACATTCCCCCTCTTTCTCCAGAGAAGAGCGTTCGACGAAAAAGAACTTCGACCCCCATCCACGGTCGTTGACATCTGGACTATGCACCAAAGATTTCCGACCAGGTCGAACACGCAACTGAACGCGACAAGAACTCCTCGACCCAATGAAGTAGTTATACCACAGAGCATCAAAATCAAAATCAGCTCATGTCCGGACATTCACAAGGTCTAAGACCCTAAGAACTCTCCACGCCTGAGGCATCACTTGACATGGCGCCAACGCCAAAGTAGCTAGAAAGTCCCTCACAAGGGGGGAAAAAGGAAACTTGTGCCCTATTCTAAACGGGTAAGAGTAGAAGTAGACCCATCCCTCGTAGCGAGCATCGGCCCTCTCATCTGGATGGGGCAGTCTGGCGACCGTCTCCGGCGGAAAGCCTCCAACTTGGAGCACCTGATCCAGTTCCGCCTGGGACATGGTTCTAATTAACGCATCCGACTCCTTTAGAATGAAACGAGGAGGAGCTTCTTCCCCACGAGAATCAGAAAGAGTCTTCGACGACTCAGAAGCCTCAAGAGAAACCATGTCGAGAATAGAGAGGGGAGGGAATCAAAGAGCTATGGTTAAGGAAAGCAGAAAGCAATGGCAAAGAGAGACCAAGAGGCTTACCAGAAACTTGCGAAGGAAGATGATGAAGAGCAATCGATTCCATCTGCTATGAATTTATGGAGGGAAGTGAAGACCTGCAGAGGCGTCGCATCAAGCCTCGATCACGCGTCACGTAGCCCTGAGCGAACGCGCCAAATCGGAAGGTGGAGATCGTGTCTAGGGAAGTTGCCACGGATTCCGGTCAACTTGCCTAAACCGTAAGCCCATAGCAACTTGGGGCTATTGTTGGGCCTGGATTCTCCAAAAAAAAAAGATCAGACCCTCGATCGAGCCCAAGCCCATCACCATTCGGAAGGCCAAACAATGAAAGCCCAGAAAAGCCGACAAGACTTCTCTGGTCGAGCGTCATCCGACAGGGTCGCGAAGATCCCGCCACGCATTTAATGCCCGGATCATGCAACATCTACAACACTTAAACCACCACCATTACCAGCAATTTAATGGCGAAATCTTCGCCATTACGTCCAGCATAGAAGACAAAGATATCGAAGGAGCACAACAGTCACAAAGAGTAAATGGACTTACCATATTGGGACGACAAGGAAGATAAAAATTCAACTCTCACAACTACGCTAGGGACACACTTTCTTACGGAGATAACTCACCAGAATAGCACTCTCGCGGCCCATCTAGCTCTAAAAATGGTTACCTACTTCTGACCCCTGACGGTCGCCACTCACAAGTCATCGGTCGAGTCCCACTCGATCTCTAGTTTTATTACGATAAGTTGTATCACGATTCAATCCGATTCACACGACATCTAATAAAATCGTCTTGTTATTACATATTTATTTCTTGTTTATCTATTATTTACTTGGTTTGGATTGTTTCCTATCGTCCAGTCGACTAGTTACCCCGTCTAAGGCAATTTAGGTCGTCCGATCTTTTCGTCCCAAAACAGTAGGCGCGGTTGGAGGTTGAAGGCATCAACCCTTTTCCCTTATCCACGCGTTGTTGGCTTGGACCAGTGTTAGTTTGTCGCGGTCCTCCCGTCGTATCCATTGGGATCATTTGTGTTGGCGTAGGTTGGGCCGGTGCAGCGCATTGCATGGCCTGAAATTGGGCAACTTGGCGCCTAAGTTCTTGGATCTCGCGTTGTTCAGCCGAGAGCTCCATAGGGGGATCTTCATTGTGTTGGTCTTGTTGTGGCACCAAGGGTAGATTTGGTGCGTTCTCATTTCCTAAGACAATGTGACCAGACATCGCGAGTAAAAACGAACAAAAGACAACACAACCAAAGATCAAGCAAGCAACGAGCAAGTAACAATTGTTCACGTAGGAGGGCACGTTCTTTTGGTCGTGAGGGCGGCTAAAGGCAAGCAAAGCAAGTGTGATATGCAAGCACAAAAGCAAACGAAACCAAAAGAAAGAAGTCCTAACCTTTTACGTAAACAACGCATACACACAAGACACACCTTCAAGTGTGACACTAGACGGTGGAGAGATGAAGAAGATGAGCCTAGCCGTTGAGGGAAGAAGGTTGCCTTATTTTGGCTTTCCTTTTTATTTTTTTGAATGTCGCATTCTTTTTTTTTTTGAAATGCGACTTTGACCCTTTTTTTTGAGTTTGAAATTCAAATCCGAGATCTTAGTCTTTTATTGAAGATCGGATAAGAATTAAATGAAACAAAATAAAATAAACGGCTAAGTAACTTATGGAAAGAAATCGCGAGATTTACGCGATAGGAGAGAGAAGATTTAATGCAGATTTATGGCGGTCAACACAAGAAAATATGGCAAGATATGTTTGCGAAATTTAAGCAATTAGTTAAGGAAATCAAGCAATCAATTACGTATATTTCATGCACACAAATCACACTATTTTCGCGCGTGGATCAAGCAATTATCGGCCAAGAGATTCTCTTGTAGAAACCGATTGAACAAGCATGTGTTTGAAGAGAAAAAAATATTTTTTGACAAACGCGGAAGCAAGGATGATGGGGGGGGGGGAAAATTCGTGAACAAATGAGACTTGACAAGCAACTTACAAGATCAAAGGCTCTGATGCCAGTTGATATGTTCCTACTTGTGAATGCCGGATCGATGACCTTGGTGGGAAGTCGCGCGAGTCTCTTCAGTGGTTGGATGAGTGGAACGCGGTGTTGGTGGCCTCGCATGGGTAGATGAACGCGATGATGGATGGTGGTATTGTGATGGCGGAAGCGATTGTTGGAGGGATAGATGACTTCAAAAGACAAGTCTTGAGCCGTAGCGTCGGCAGCGGAGTGAAGGGAGATGCGAAGGAAGACTTGGCTTGAAGAATCAAGCGATTGCCGTAGCGTCGGCGGCGGAGTGAAGGAGATGAGAAGATAGAGATGTGTTTGACGTCCAATCAAAGGAAGGAGGCAATATGCTCTCAAACTTAAGCCTTGATTCAAATTAGACGTAATCTAATACAGAAGGTCGAGATGACCTTTTATAGAAGATAGTGGGACTCGGATGGGCTGAGTCTCGCTTAATGGGCTGGTCCACGCGACACGCGTGGAACACACACCCAAAAGAAAATACTGAAAATAATTATGTTCAATATATACAAAATAACTCAAAGAACGCGTTCAATGATGATGGCGAGGATCTTGAGATAGAACGCGATCTCTAGACTGGGCTGGAGGCGAGGATCTTGAGATAGAACGCGATCCCTGGCCTTGGCTAGAGACGCTTGAAGGAGATCGCGGTCTCTGTACCAGATGCGAGAAGTATGACGAAGGCTCGCGGTCTCTGTACTCGATACGAGTAGTGTGACGAAGATTGCGGTCTTCATACTTGGCCCTTCTGAGCTCACGGTCATGGCTTCTTGTTCTATGGCCGCCATGGAGGGCAGGGTCGCATCAATGTCGCAGGCGTCCTTTGTGGTTTTGGCTCGGGTAACAAGTGGAGCCATTGTTGGGGAGAGAGTGCCGACGAGGGCACCGTAAAGAAGTTGGTCCTGGCGCATCCAGGTGTTGTACGCCGGGTTCGGTGTTGTCGTGGTTTGATTTGTGATGGTTGATGGCGGAGCAGGGTGATCGCCATTCACGAATTGGAAGAGGTCGTAACCATTTAGAGTTGCCTGGATTTGAGCTTTCCAGGTGATGTAATTTGTGGGAGAGAGTTTGATGGCATTTGTGAAGTGGACAATGATGAATGGGCGAGTTCCATCGGTTGGATTTGGAATTGTTGCGGTGAATTCAGCCATAGCAGAGAGTTGGTTTTGTGCTAGTATTTGACTTTAGGGAGAAAAAGGAATTTTGATGGATCGTTTAAAGCTTAACTGATACCATATAAGATAGATCTTTGTTCAAAGATATTATCTTTTATTAGGAAGATCTCCCTTATTTATACAAGATTGAATATAACTGCTTAAAGAGAGATTAGCTAACAAAGGCCTAGAATCTCTCCAACTATCCTACTAATACTCAGCACTTATAGCACTAAGTTACTGAATGATTACAATAGGAAAATAATAAACTAGTTATTGAAAGCAAGATAATTAATATTGCTAATAGAATCGAGTGTTAGTACAAGGAACGGTATAACTGTTCCTTGGGCAGCGGAATATCGTAACAGAATAATAGAGTAACAGACACAGTTCCTTAGAGAGGAAAACTTAATCAACCAACTAGTTGACTAAGAAAAACCTATATCTCTAGGTTTCCCTAGTAGGATTTTGAAAGTCTACTTGTGTTATTAATCTTGGAATTACAAACACGCAAGTCTTATCTCAATCTAGTTTAGTCCTAGATATCTAGACCTCTGAATGTAACGTTCCTAACAACACCTAAGACAATCAAAACCCTAACAAGTACTCAACTCACCAAATTCACGTGCTTGTAAGTTCTTTCTTCTTTCGAATCCTTTTCTCAGTGGAAAATGCCGTAAATCACTTGTCAAATGAAGTTTGCAACTTTTTATCTTATAGTCTAGGTATTCCATCTAATTTACCCTAGTTTTACTTAAGGAAAATAAGATAAAATAATCCTATACAATCTTAACTAATCTATCCTAACCAGAATATCTCCAACGAGATTACCTTCTTGCGGCCCAAGTTGCTCCTTCAATCTTTGTTTCCATAAAAGAAAGATTCGGCAGGCGTAAGGGTTTACATCGCGCGTCATGCGTTCCTTGGCGTTGTTCCCTTTCCTTTTCTGTTCAACAACGCACGTCTCTCTTTCTCTTTTCTTCCAGCGTGTTGTTTCTCATTGTTGACTTCTCTGTTCCTTGTATTCTCTGTTTTGATTCTTCACTTGGTTTTCATCGTTCCTTTAAATCATCTGTTTCCTGAAACTCATAGTCACACTAAAAACCATCAAACGCCATTGAGTTTATCATCATCAAAACTAGAGGGAACATCATCGTTCCAACAATTTCCCCCTTTTTGGTGATGACAAACTCCTTCAAAATGTGCACGTTCAAAACAGACAAGTAAGAAGTCAAATTCACATGTAATCACACAAATACTACAGTCCAGATATTGACATTGTTCCCCCTCAGAGAGTTCATAGAAGGATTTACCTTCAAGCAGCATCGTCATTCTCCTTAGCACTAGCATCTGTTATCAACCCTTCCTTGGGTTTCACATTTTCCATACTTCCCCCTTTTGGCATCATCAAAAGATCACAGAAATCACAAAGACTTGACTCGTATGCAAATCATAAGCAAAATATTTCATTCATTAAGCAAGGCGAAGTACAATGCAAAGGAACCTAGACAACCATTATCAAAAGATAGGGAACAATCACACAAAAGACATAAAAACATAGAAAAAACAAAAACAAAAGATTAGACGGGCAGGGTAGTAACAGGGAAAACTCATCTCTCAGGGTCTTCAACAGCATCCTCGTCTTTGCTCAGAAAGTGATCTAGGAGCAGATTCATCGTTACGTTCAACTGCTTAAGCTCAGCCAAGATCTGATGTTGGATAGAGCTTCCCTTTGACGTTCCTTCACCAGCTGCTTTCTTAGCAGTCACAGTGCCCATTCCCTTAGAGTCACCTTTGAACTTCATTTTCTCCACAGCAGTAGAATCCAACTCACTTCCCAGAGACACCTCATTCTTTTCAATATATGCTTCATCTCGAAGCAACAGCATCTTCACCAAGCCTGGATAGGCCAAAGAGTGGGACTTAGCTTTGCACCGGTCCATATGGCACAAGATCACTCGAGGGAGATCAATTTTCTCCCTTCTCAGAAACCGGTCAAGCAGAAACAGGTCGCACATGGTGATGGTGTTGCGCTTCTCTTGGCGAAGCGCCACAGCTCTGGAAATGATATGGGAAGCAATTCGCTGAGCCAATGTCAGCCTTTCAGTGTGTAGCTCCCCAGAAGTTGAACCAAATAGCCGTTACATACAAGCAAGCTTCTCATCATTGATCTCGCTCGCAGGGACCTCATAGAAACCACCCAAAGGAACAGAGAGAAGCGAGGAGATAACCTTAGGCGTAAAAGACAAATCTTCGCCACTGATCTTGGTCGACCCACACAGGACATCAGCTTTGGATAGGTGAAAGTAGTGGTAGAACTCTCGCATTTGTACTTCATTGACCGTCGCCCTGTTGGAACAGATACATTCCCAGCCTTGGAAACGCAGAAGTTCCAAGATCTCCTCCACATTGTGCTCAGAATAGAAGCTTTCACGAATCAGAAGTGGTGGAAGGATCTTTTTACCTTCAGAGAAGTCGGGAACAGTGGTGGTGAAGATGGAGAGATCCAGCTTTGCTTTGCCAACAGATTTGGCCCTTTTCAACTCTGGCTTCACAGCAGAACGAAGTCGTGCCTTTAGAGGGCGAGGAGCATTTTCATCGCCACCAGACTTAGACGGTGTCGATTGGGCTGTTGGAGCCATGCGATGCTCCAAGATTTCAACATCCTCGTTTTCCTCCTCTTCCCGGGCAGTGACAGCAAAATCGGTGAGCTTGCGCTTGCGAGGTGGAGGCGGCGCCAAAGGTGCAGACTTTACACCCAGTTCCTTCTCCAGGGATTGCATCGACTGTTCCTCCTCGTCTCCTCTGTCCTTGGAGGGAGAAGAGACTTTCTCTTCTTCGACATGTTGGGGACATGGTTGTTCCTCCATTGACACGCCGACAAGCATAGGATTGAGGTCCTGGGCTTTTAGCGGGGACGGAGCAGAAGGGGAATGTGATACCCCGTATTTATGTAAGGGTATTTTGGAAATTACATGAACGTCTATTGTGTACGTCGATTTAATTTCGAAGACAGAAAGACATTCTGTAATGTTCTTAATCTCTGTAATATTTTTCTAAGTGAAATAATATACAGTCGACATATTTTGGGACTTAATACTCATTCGTGTACGATTATTATTTATCCCGAATTAAGACCTTGTTGTTCCAAGCTTAACGGACGAAAAATGGGCTTGGAGGCGACCGCCGTAAGGCAGGCTCTGACATCGTCATCCTCTTCCCGGCAAGTTGGCAAGTGGCGCCAAAAAAACAGCGACCGCCGCCGGCCAAAATGGGCAGCGACCGCCGCCTAGGTGCAGGCCTAGCTCTGCCTCGCCGGCTTGACTCCGTGGTGGTCGGTGAATCGGATGACCTCCGATCTTAGCCCTCCACGTGCCCTTGGTTGTCCCCTGGAGTTTTGGCTATTTAAAGGAGGATTTGGGAGCTGAATTGAGCACAAATTCGAAGCTCAATCTCCCTATAAATCACTCGCCGGAAATTTAAGCTTTCGCCGGATAATTCACAATCGATCGTCGGAGCTCCATTTGGTGTTATTCCAGTTGCAAAGTGAAGCTTTGGAGGCCCTTGGAAGCTTAGAATACAAAGCAAGGCAAAGGAGAGGCAAAACGATCGTCGTCGGTGAGTTTGGTGCTTCTCGTAAATTTTCCCGGTGTTCGTAGCGGCGCCCGCCGTAAGGCAGGCAGCGACTACCGCCATGAACAGGCGGTGCCCGCCGTAAGGCAGGCGGCGACCGCCGCCCAAAAGATATTGGCTTGTTTCGGCCTTGGCTTCTGTGGCTTTCGATCGGGCTTCGTTCCTTTCGATTCCTTTCGTTATTCTTTAGATTCGTACTCGTTGTTGTAGAATCTAACTTAGGGTTTCTTTATGGGTCGATCCGAAGGAATCTGTGTTGCCAGATCTGTCCCTGCTTCGAGCCCGGAAACCAGTTGTCGTCGTACCTAGCTTCGTTTAAGCTTCTGCGGATTTAAGGCAAGTGGCGGTTCGCTCTTGCTCATCATTCCATGTTTCCATTAATTATCAGTTGTTTAATTGAGTAATTAATTTGGAATGAATACTGTGTTCATCTGGGAACAGTTTTGTTAATTGTTTTGGAGAACTAAAATATGATATTATAATAGGTTGTATATCTGTTAGAACAACGCTATTATGAATATATATTTATGTTGATAGCCTTGAGGGCGGTTATGTTGATGTTTGTGGACTATTGTTGTGCTTGGACTGTTTAGTTAGCACTAGTAGTTAGGAACGTTGGATTCGTTGGGATCCAGTCATTTCTTTATAATTTGGTAGAGAGGTGGCTAGACCCCACCTGATACCACATGGACGGTCATGACCTAACCTCTGATACACGAGTATAGAGGGGGTGCACTTAGCTGGTGTCACAAATCTCAGAATCTAGTAGAGAGGTGGCTAAGCCCCACCTAATACTATATGTATAGGATCCATGAGATATATACATTTAAAAGCTTATAACGTGTTGTGCGTTTGAGAATATCATAAGATAAGTGCCGTTGTCGCACATAATTAATATACCCTAGGCGAGTAGTGCAGCTAGGCGCTAGTGTAGCTAGGAAAGCTCGTCTTAACTTTTAGTCGCTCGAATGCGATATTGTAATACTGTAATTCTGTGATTCTGTGTTGTTCCAGACTTTGTCATATCTTCCTATAAGACTCATTTCGTTGGAGTCTTCTTTCGAGTTGATTTCTGAGAAGACTCGGTCTTCTAGAATCTTCTCTCGTGCATGCCTTTTGCTGTATTCCAGTAGCAGTATGGTGGTTGACTATCGTACTCGACTATTATTCGAGAGACGATGAGTCTAACCTAATACGACTACTTAGAACCTTCTACTTTGTGCCCTTGCATGGTCTTTCATTAGACTAACCAACCAAAATTGTTCTCTGTATGGTTGGCTGGTGTCATCCGTTCAATTCGACACATCAGATAGAGCGCAGATATGAGGAGACTAGAATGACTATGAAGACGACGGTGGTTTTTGGATGTTTTTACTGTTTTAATCAGGTTGAGAACCTTGGGCAGGTGATCATGATGATCACAACCCTTTTTGTAATATTTTAAGAAAGACTTCCGCTGTAACTTATTTACTCTGTATTTTGTTTAACTCTGTATTTAGTCCTATTCGGAATTGGGATGTAATTCCGGGACTCATTCTTTAATAGAATATTATGATGATTTTGTATCATAAGTGTTTCATGGATTGTATTTAAACGGTAAAGCCTTAGGTGGCTTCGGTGAGAAAAACTGAGGTCACTGGCGGTAATTCCTTTCCAAATGGGTTAAGATTTGGGGGTGTTACAGTTGTGGTATCAGAGCCTAAAGTTTTAAAACGGGTTGGGTATTTGAAAACCATTTACTCGTCTTGATTGAAAAGTGTTTTAGAAAGGCTCTAAGTTTCAAAAATAAAAACGGTGTTTTTAAATCCAAACCGTTCATAGTCATGTCTTCTATCTATAGTCTGATGTAGTAAGCTTGCTTCTATGTCTAGAAAGACTAATGTCTTCCTCTTTATCCTATAGGATATAGGTGCGTGTCTTTCTCATAAGAGGGACTCGGTAGATGCCGAGATGGATTCACCATCTCCAGGAAGGCTCGACTTCCCAATACCCCAGGGGTGCTTCGAGGTTGGAGAACCAAGCAGCCCACCTGAGGAGATCAAGCATGTGCTTCCTGAGTCGATAGTCCTGGTGTCAAGGAATGCTGTAGTTCCTGTGGCAGCACCAGTTGAGCCACCAAGGGAGGAAGCAATGCAAGAAGATGAATTTTCTAGGTACGCGAGAGGGTACTACAATGACGATTACCAGATAGAAATGATTTCTGAAGAGGAAGAAGAGGAGGAAATGCTCGAGGATGACCCCGACGAGGAAGAGGACCCCATTGAGGATGATCCCGAGGAGAATACCGAGATGGACCTCAACGGGCAGAACCAGGAGTCCAATGACTTGAGGCACTTGCTGGTGGATAGTCAGGAACTGGGGATGCAATTTATTCACCCCAGTTCAGAGTTACCACCTGTGCAAGAGTTGCCACCAGTGCCAGAGTACGCACTCATGTCGGATGCTGACTGGGAAATACTTTATATCGAGTACGGTATTGGAAGAAGTGGTAGAGAATCTCAGCCTATCCCTGCTCGAAGGAGAAAGAGGACGGAATCTGAGCTACGAGAGATCCTTCGTCAAAGCGAGATGATCTCTTTTGAACAGCAATGCCAGATGGATAAAATGATCGCCAATGCTCAGAGAAGGGCTGGGCTAGGAGAGCCAAACTTGGATGATCCATACTTCACCATGACTGAGATAGGATCATGTGTTCCAGGGCCAAGCAGGGTGCGTAGTCCATCGTCAGAATCCGATGGAGAACCCCGTTCGAAGAAGCCTTGCATGGGAAGTCTACCGTATAGGAAATGTTTCGGAGCACCGTGATGAGGACCGACGTTGCCTGTAGCAGTAGTTTCCTTTTCTTAGTATTTCAGCATGTACCGTGTAAATATTCTAGTATTGCGGCATGTACTTTGTGAAATACTACAATCTCCGAGCAATTTTGACCTGATGCTCGGGAGATCGGCTAATGTACAGTTTATAAAATAGTTCAAGTTCATCTATAAAAATATCAAGTTGATCTACTCTGAGTGATTTTGCTACATTAAGTATATTGAATAATATTAATGTATAAAATACTTGGAATTGGATCGGTAAACAGATGGTGAACACGAGGAACACAATTCGAGCTGGTGCTGGGACAAGCAATGACCCCAGACCAACTGTAGGAAATGTTGGACAAGACGAGCAGGAGTCAGGTTCCAACAATCATCCTGGGGGCAATGGTCAAGGTCAGACCAACGCTCCAATAGTATTAGATGCTGCTGCAATGGAAGCATTTCGAGGAATGGTTATGCAGGCAGTAACTGATATACTACGACCAGGTGTGCCGCGGGCACAAGGTGTGCCAATACCTCCACCGGTTCCCAGATTTGAGGAGCCAGTGAACCATGTATTCCAAGAGAATACAGTCAGGACTCGGGACAATTATGGTCGTGCGCTGAAGACCGTTAATTCCATAAGGCCTGACAGCTACAATGGAAAAGGAGAACCGGTCAGGGTGACCCATTGGTTTTCCCACATGGAGCGGCTGTTCCGCAATGTGGATTGTACTGAAGCTAAGAAAGTACATATAGCTTCTCTTCAGTTGAAGAAAGAGGCTAGATAGTGGTGGGAGAGTACCGGCTTAGCTGAAAGTCCTGTTTTGAACTGGGAGATGTTCAAGACAAAGATGACAGACCGTTTCTTCTCTCGTGCTATGAGGGAGGAGAAACACAAGGAGTTTTTTTACCCTAAAATGGATGGATTGAAGGTAACCGAGCTTGCGACCAAGTTCAATCATCTGTTACAGTACGCTGGACCTGAGATATCCAGCGAGGCACAGAAAATCTGGTATTTCCACGAGTGGATGAGCCCAGATATCAAGCCAATGATGGTGCATCACACATGCTCTACTCTGGAGCAGTATATGGATGCAGCCTACAAATTGGAGGTGACTCTGGAGGAGTCAACCAAAAGATGCAATCGGCAAAGATCGATACAGAATCAAGGGAGTGGATTCAAGCGACCTGCGCCACCGTCTAACCTTGCTAAGTCTGGTCGAGCAAAGACGGACATGACTCAAGGAGGGTCAACGCAGCAGACGGGCCGGAGCAAGATCCAGTCTAGTGCTATAATTGTGGTGCTGCGGGGCACAAGAGCATTGTGTGCCCAAAGGAGAAGAAGTTATGCTTTGAATGTGGTCGTGGAGGCCATATGCAGAAATTCTGTCAGCAGGGAAAGCAGAAGGGAATGGAGTCACAATATGGGTCAGTTAATCAGAATAACCGGCTTAGGTTCAAGCCAGCTGAGACTCATAATCCGTCAATGAAAACAACTGCTCAGAATAAGGGGAAAGCCCCAACTGCTTCTGGAGGTCACGGTCAATGCATGTACGAGATGCGTGAGGCGGATGGACCTAACGCTCCAATTGCACAAGGTACTTTATACCTTTATTCTACTTCAGTGTGCATTCTGTTTGATTCGGGTGCTACCCATTCCTTTATTTCGGATAGTTATGTTAGTAAGTTAGGATTAGTGTGCGACGAAGCTTGTGAGTCTTTCGTTGTAAGTCTTCCTAATGGTGATCGTCTGGTTGGGACGAAGCGGTTGTCTGAATTTCCGATTACCATTCAGGGTAAGAAATTCGAGGCAGATTTGATTTGTATAGCCATGGCTCCATACGACATTATTCTCGGTATGGATTGGCTGACACGTCATGGGGCGGTGATCGACTTTAGTTCAAGGACGGTGACGGTGTCATCTGGGGGCCAGTTCGTGTGCAAGTTTAAGGGTTGGAATGACGCTGATAACGGCAGGCTTATCAATACAATGGCTGCATTTAAGCTACTACGACAAGGTTGTGTCGGGTACCTTTGCTACCTGGATCTGCCCGCGAAAGATAAACCTTCAGTTCTTGATATTCCTGTGGTTAGGGGGTTTTCGGATGTCTTTCCAGAAGAAATTCCTGGATTAGCCCCAAATCGTGATGTGGAATTTTCTATAGATCTTGAGCCTGGTACGGCGCCGATTTCTAAATCACCGTACCGGATGGCTCCTGCTGAGATGAAAGAGTTGAAGAAGCAACTCGAGGATCTTCTCGACAAGGGTTATGTAAGGCCGAGCGCATCGCCTTGGGGTGCTCCGGTTTTATTTGTCAAGAAGAAAGATGGATCGTTTCGACTTTGTATCGACTATCGCGAGTTGAATAAAGTCATGATCAAGAATAAATATCCTTTGCCAAGGATTGATGATCTGTTGGATCAGTTACAAGGAGCAAAAGTTTTCTCCAAGATCGACCTGAGATCGGGTTATCATCAGCTAAGGATTCGTAAGGAAGACATTCCTAGAACTGCGATCCGGACCAGATATGGTCACTACGAGTTCGTAGTAATGCCTTTTGGACTTATGAATGCTCCAGCAGTCTTCATGGATTTGATGAATCGATGCTTTCACTAGTACTTGGACAAGTTCGTGGTGGTCTTCATCGACGACATTCTGATCTATTCTCCGAATAAAGAGGTTCACGACGAACATCTGCGGATTGCCTTATCAGTCCTTAGACAAAATGAGTTGTATGCTAAATTGTCTAAGTTTGACTTATGGATGAGAGAAGTGGCTTTCCTAGGCCATGTGATCAATGAGAATGGGGTTATGGTTGATCCCCAGAAATTTGAAGTTGTGGCTAATTGGAAGCAGCCTCAGAACGTGAAGGAGGTGCACAGTTTTCTTGGACTTGCCGGATATTATAGACGATTCGTGGAGGGATTTTCGAAGATCGCTCTATCTATGACCGGTCTGCTCCGCAAAGTCCACAAGAAATTTGTCTGGAATGACAAGTGCGAGGCCAGTTTTCAGGAATTGAAACGACGTCTGACCTCGACACCAGTGTTAGCACTTCCAGAAGGGAACGACGATTATGTGGTCTATAGTGATGCTTCAAAATGTGGTTTGGGTTGTGTATTGATGCAGAGAGGCAAGGTGATTGCTTACGCATCCAGACAACTCAAGACTTATGAAGAAAACTATCCGACACACGATCTTGAGTTAGCAGCGGTAGTTTTTGCACTGAAGATTTGGAGGCATTTTCTCTATGGGGTGAAATTCCAAGTCTTCACGGATCACAAGAATCTCAAATATATATTTACTTAAAAGGAGTTGAATATGAGACAACGCCGCTGGCTAGAGTTGCTTAAGGACTACGACATCGAGTTGTTGTATCATCCGGGCAAGGCTAACGTGGTAGCCGATGCACTGAGCCGGAAGACAACGCACGAGACAGTAGTTGCTCTACTTACTGCTTAGACTAAACTAAATCAAATGTCATGCGAAGCTGAAGTCTTGTATGATCAACGTAGAGGGTACCTGACTATGCTGGAAATTCAGGCTACGCTACTAGATCAAATCAAAGAAAGGCAAGTCGATGACATAATCTTGGTGAAGCTAAGAAGTGAAGTAATGGACGGGAAGGCTCCCAGTTTCGTGATTCAGGATGATGGATCACTCTGGTTTTAAGACCGGATCTGTGTGCCTGACACAGAAGGTCTTCGCCAGTTAGTAATGAGAGAAGCTCATTCTTCAGCTTATTCTGTACATCCTGGCTCTAGCAAGATGTACAAGGATCTTCGGAAGAAGTTTTGGTGGCCAAACATGAAGTGGGATGATAGCTCCATAACTCCCTTGATGACGGCGCAGAACGAAGAGGACGCAATGAAGTTGCGCTCGGCTGGTCCGATGACAAGAGCCTGCTCCAGAGCCATGGAACGAGCCACACAATCCTTAGTCTCACGGGCTTACGCAAGTGATACGGGTTCATCTAGTCCTAAATGGGTCCTCCTCGTGACCTATGAAGGCTTAGGTGGGGTCTCATCCTAATCGACCCCACCAAGAAGACGAAGACGACGAGTTCGCGAAAGAGGAGCAACAGTGAAGAACTCGGCCCAGAACTCGACCGAGTTCTAGACCGAGTTGTCGACGAAATTGTCGTGCCCAACCGAGTTGCTGCTACAGTGAAGAACTCGGCCCAGAACTCGACCGAGTTCTGGACCGAGTTGTCGGCGATTTTCCATCTCTGCTCGAGTGCATTTACAGACAACAACTCGGCCCAGAACTCGGCCGAGTTCTGGACCGAGTCGCGGCCCACGTCAGCGATTTCGCTTTATGGTCTCTTCGTTTGCTGAACAATTTTAATATTAATTTATGTTATTTTATTTGACCTATTTAAACACTTGAAACCCTAGTTTGTATTCTTTACGTTGGATTTTAGTTTACAAGTTGAGTTCGCTCCTTAGAAGTTGAGTACGCTCCTTCCTTGAATCCTAACGTCAACCCTTCGATCCCCGGATCAACCTATCCCGTAGCTCGTCGCTTCGAGCAAATCATTCACCGTCTCAAGGTCATCTCTTTGACCTCTTCGTCATCTCTTTGACGCGTTAGAAAGGGTTATCTCTTTAACCCTAGGAAAGCCATCACTTTGGCTACGGAGGAGAATATTCAACCTAGCTTGAGGAGTCAAGATCCTACATCGCGACATCGCCCAGGGGTGGTTCGCATCAACTGGCATCAGAGCCTTTTCCAAGCTAAGTTTATTCTTCTCTCTTTTGTGATTCTTGAAATTCTTCCGCTAGCAAACCCTAGAATTTTTTTTTCTTCTACCACCACCACCACCGTTCGCAACCACCGCCGATCCCCACCACCACCATTCGCCACCACCGCCGATCCCCACCACCAACGTCAAACACCACCAACGTCAAACACCACCACCACCATCCTCCGCCGCCTACTTCACCTTCACGACCAAACCCTAATTTCATCTAGGTTTTGTTTACTTGTTCCTCACTCCTACAATATATCCTCTAGCAATTCTTGTTTCCTTTGATTGCATATTTGTTTCCTTGTTCTTGTTGATCTCGTCTTGCTTCATCTTTGGTTTAATTGCTAGGTTAGTTGTTGATTTCTTCCCTGCTAGTTGCTTGTCTCTTCTTTCTTTTCCTGCACTCGCTTTGTGTGGTTCTTTCTTGCTTGATTCGCAATCATATCAAGTCAAAAAAAAAAAGGTTTGACCGTACAAAAATCGAAAACAAACATACTATTCTCACCTTCCATCAATAAAAAAAAGGGTTGGGAAGACGGAAGCCTTCAAAAATTAGGCAGAGAACGCACCATACGGTCATACTCCATCTTCTCATCTTCCATGTCTCTATGCAACTCGGAGTAACAAAAAAAAAGGGCAATTAGAAATTTTCAGCTCTCTTGTGATTAACCCTGAGAAACTTGATTTGATTTGCTTGCACTTGGAAACTTGTGTGTTGTTTGGGATTTGAATTGCTAGCTCTTGTTTTCTTGCCTTACGTTCAAGCCTCTCCCTCCTCACGAGCAACCCAAATTAGTACGCCCTGCGGAAAATTTCTTGGGTCACTTTTGAGTCAAGGACTTGGCTTGGACTTGTTTCTTTTGCTTGGTGCAACTTACTTCTTGTGGTGTATGTTGCGTATAGGTTCTATGGACGTACTTCTTGTAGCAGACTTCGTGGCAAAATGCTTAACTTGCCAAAAGGTCAAGATCGAACACCGTAGACCGGGTGGTGAGTTGCTACCTCTCCCCGTGCCAGAATGGAAATGGAAAGACATCGCCATAGACTTCATCATTGGGCTACCAAAGACTCGAAGTCAAAAAGATGCTATATGGGTAATTGTGGACCGGCTTACGAAGAGTGCTCATTTCATAGCCATCAAGACCACATGGGAAACCCAGAAGTTAGCAGAAGTTTACCATAAGGAGATTATCCGTTTGCATGGTATCCCCAAGACCATTATATCGGATCGAGATGGCCGATTCATGTCAAGATTTTGGCAAGAACTTTACAAGGCCATGGGAACTGAATTGAGATTCAGTACAGCGTTTCATCCTCAGATGGATGGACAGTCTGAAAGGACCATCCAGACCTTGGAGGATATACTAAGAGCATGTGTACTCGATCGTCCGACTAGCTGGGAAGACAGCCTGAGTCTGATTGAGTTCACATACAAAAATAGCTGGCATGCTACTATCAAGATGGCTCCGTTCGAAGCTTTGTATGGTCGCAGATGCAGATCTCCGATTTGTTGGGATGAGAAAGCCGACAAGATTCTGCTCGGACCAGAGTTGGTCGAGAGAACAGCTTCGGACATTGTTTTGATTAGACAGAGGATGTTGACCGCCCAAAGTCGACAGAAGTCTTACGTGGATCAGAAGCGTAGGACTATCGAGTTCGAGGTTGGTGACAAAGTATTTGTCAAAGTATCCCCATCCAAGGGTGTGTTCAAATTTGGTAAGCGTGGGAAGCTTAACCCTCGCTACGTGGGACCATTCGAGATTCTTGATAGAGTGGGATCTCTAGCGTACCGCTTGGCATTGCCGCCATCGGCACACCCAGTGCATAATGTGTTCCACGTATCCTTGCTAAGGAAATACGTACCAGATGAGTCTCATGTGCTGAGCTACGAGGACATCGAGATTCAGGCAAATGGTACCTACGAAGAGATGCCTGTGCGCATTCTCGAGCGTCGTGAGAAGCAATTGCGCAACAAGATCGTACCGTTGGTATGAATTTTGTGGTCCAAGTCAGGGACTGAAGAAGTTACTTGGGAAACATGGGAAACTGAAGCAGATATGCTCAGACGTTTTCCCGAGTTATTTGCGACCTAAGTTTTGGGGTCGAAACTTCTTTTAAGGGGGAGGTGATATGATACCCCGTATTTCTGTAAGGGTATTTTGGAAATTACCTGAAAGTCTATTGTGTACGTCGATTTAATTTCGGAGACAGAAAGACATTCTGTAATGTTCTTAATCTCTGTAATATTTTTCTAAGTGAAATAATATACAGTCGACATATTTTGGGACTTAATACTCGTTCGTGTACGATTATTATTTATCCCGGATTAAGAGAAGTGGCTTTCCTAGGCCATGTGATCAATGAGAATGGGGTTATGGTTGATCCCCAGAAATTTAAAGTTGTGGCTAATTGGAAGCAGCCTCAGAACGTGAAGGAGGTGCACAGTTTTCTTAAACTTGCCGGATATTATAGACGATTCGTGGAGGGATTTTCGAAGATCGCTCTATCTATGACCGGTCTGCTCCGCAAAGTCCACAAGAAATTTGTCTGGAATGACAAGTACGAGGCCAGTTTTCAGGAATTGAAACGACGTCTGACCTCGACACCAGTGTTAGCACTTCCAGAAGGGAACGACGATTATGTGGTCTATAGTGATGCTTCAAAATGTGGTTTGGGTTGTGTATTGATGCAGAGAGGCAAGGTGATTGCTTACGCATCCAGACAACTCAAGACTTATGAAGAAAACTATCCGACACACGATCTTGAGTTAGCAGCGGTAGTTTTTGCACTGAAGATTTGGAGGCATTTTCTCTATGGGGTGAAATTCCAAGTCTTCACGGATCACAAGAATCTCAAATATATATTTACTTAAAAGGAGTTGAATATGAGACAACGCCGCTGGCTAGAGTTGCTTAAGGACTACGACATCGAGTTGTTGTATCATCCGGGCAAGGCTAACGTGGTAGCCGATGCACTGAGCCGGAAGACAACGCACGAGACAGTAGTTGCTCTACTTACTGCTTAGACTAAACTAAATCAAATGTCATGCGAAGCTGAAGTCTTGTATGATCAACGTAGAGGGTACCTGACTATGCTGGAAATTCAGGCTACGCTACTAGATCAAATCAAAGAAAGGCAAGTCGATGACATAATCTTGGTGAAGCTAAGCAGTGAAGTAATGGACGGGAAGGCTCCCAGTTTCGTGATTCAGGATGATGGATCACTCTGGTTTCAAGACCGGATCTGTGTGCCTGACACAGAAGGTCTTCGCCATTTAGTAATGAGAGAAGCTCATTCTTTAGCTTATTCTGTACATCCTGGCTCTAGCAAGATGTACAAGGATCTTCGGAAGAAGTTTTGGTGGCCAAACATGAAGTGGGATGATAGCTCCATAACTCCCTTGATGACGGCGCAGGACGAAGAGGACGCAATGAAGTTGCGCTCGGCTGGTCCGATGACAAGAGCCTGCGCTAGAGCCATGGAACGAGCCACACAATCCTTAGTCTCACGGGCTTACGCAAGTGATACGGGTTCATCTAGTCCTAAATGGGTCCTCCTCGTGACCTATGAAGGCTTAGGTGGGGCCTCATCCTAATCGACCGCACCAAGAAGACGAAGACGACGAGTTCGCGAAAGCGGAGCAACAGTGAAGAACTCGGCCCAGAACTCGACCGAGTTCCGGACCGAGTTGTCGACGAAATTGTCGTGCCCAACCGAGTTGCTGCTACAGTGAAGAACTCGGCCCAGAACTCGACCGAGTTCTGGACCGAGTTGTCGGCGATTTTCCATCTCTGCTCGAGTGCATTTACAGACAACAACTCGGCCCAGAACTCGGCCGAGTTTTGGACCGAGTCGCGGCCCGCGTCAGCGATTTCGCTTCGTGGTCTCTTCGTTTGCTGAACAATTTTAATATTAATTTATGTTATTTTATTTGACCTATTTAAACACTTGAAACCCTAGTTTGTATTCTTTACGTTGGATTTTAGTTTACAAGTTGAGTTCGCTCCTTAGAAGTTGAGTACGCTCCTTCCTTGAATCCTAACGTCAACCCTTCGATCCCCGGATCAACCTATCCCGTAGCTCGTCGCTTCGAGCAAATCATTCACCGTCTCAAGGTCATCTCTTTGACCTCTTCGTCATCTCTTTGACGCGTTAGAAAGGGTTATCTCTTTAATCCTAGGAAAGCCATCACTTTGGCTACGGAGGAGAAGATTCAACCTAGCTTGAGGAGTCAAGATCCTACATCGCGACATCGCCCAGGGGTGGTTCGCATCAACTAGCATCAGAGCCTTTTCCAAGCTAAGTTTATTCTTCTCTCTTTTGTGATTCTTGAAATTCTTCCGCTAGCAAACCCTAGAATTTTTTTTTCTTCTACCACCACCACCACCGTTCGCAACCACCGCCGATCCCCACCACCACCATTCGCCACCACCGCCGATCCCCACCACCAACGTCAAACACCACCAACGTCAAACACCACCACCACCATCCTCCGCCGCCTACTTCACCTTCACGACCAAACCCTAATTTCATCTAGGTTTTGTTTACTTGTTCCTCACTCCTACAATATACCCTCTAGCAATTCTTGTTTCCTTTGATTGCATATTTGTTTCCTTGTTCTTGTTGATCTCGTCTTGCTTCATCTTTGGTTTAATTGCTAGGTTAGTTGTTGATTTCTTCCATGCTAGTTGCTTGTCTCTTCTTTCTTTTCCTGCACTCGCTTTGTGTGATTCTTTCTTGCTTGATTCGCAATCATATCAAGTCAAAAAAAAGAAGGTTTGACCGTACAAAAATCGAAAACAAACATACTATTCTCACCTTCCATCAATAAAAAAAAAGGGTTGGGAAGACGGAAGCCTTCAAAAATTAGGCAGAGAACGCACCATACGGTCATACTCCATCTTCTCATCTTCCATGTCTCTATGCAACTCGGAGTAACAAAAAAAAAGGGCAATTAGAAATTTTCAGCTCTCTTGTGATTAACCCTGAGAAACTTGATTTGATTTGCTTGCACTTGGAAACTTGTGTGTTGTTTGGGATTTGAATTGCTAGCTCTTGTTTTCTTGCCTTACGTTCAAGCCTCTCCCTCCTCACGAGCAACCCAAATTAGTACGCCCTGCGGAAAATTTCTTGGGTCACTTTTGAGTCAAGGACTTGGCTTGGACTTGTTTCTTTTGCTTGGTGCAACTTACTTCTTGTGGTGTATGTTGCGTATAGGTTCTATGGACGTACTTCTTGTAGCAGACTTCGTGGCAAAATGCTTAACTTGCCAAAAGGTCAAGATCGAACACCGTAGACCAGGTGGTGAGTTGCTACCTCTCCCCGTGCCAGAATGGAAATGGAAAGACATCGCCATAGACTTCATCATTGGGCTACCAAAGACTCGAAGTCAAAAAGATGCTATATGGGTAATTGTGGACCGGCTTACGAAGAGTGCTCATTTCATAGCCATCAAGACCACATGGGAAACCCAGAAGTTAGCAGAAGTTTACCATAAGGAGATTATCCGTTTGCATGGTATCCCCAAGACCATTATATCGGATCGAGATGGCCGATTCATGTCAAGATTTTGGCAAGAACTTTACAAGGCCATGGGAACTGAATTGAGATTCAGTACAGCGTTTCATCCTCAAACGGATGGACAGTCTGAAAGGACCATCCAGACCTTGGAGGATATACTAAGAGCATGTGTACTCGATCGTCCGACTAGCTGGGAAGACAGCCTGAGTCTGATTGAGTTCACATACAAAAATAGATGGCATGCTACTATCAAGATGGCTCCGTTCGAAGCTTTGTATGGTCGCAGATGCAGATCTCCGATTTGTTGGGATGAGAAAGCCGACAAGATTCTGCTCGGACCAGAGTTGGTCGAGAGAACAGCTTCGGACATTGTTTTGATTAGACAGAGGATGTTGACCGCCCAAAGTCGACAGAAGTCTTACGCGGATCAGAAGCGTAGGACTATCGAGTTCGAGGTTGGTGACAAAGTATTTGTCAAAGTATCCTCATCCAAGGGTGTGTTCAGATTTGGTAAGCGTGGGAAGCTTAACCCTCGCTACGTGGGACCATTCGAGATTCTTGATAGAGTGGGATCTCTAGCATACCGCTTGGCATTGCCGCCATCGGCACACCTAGTGCATAATGTGTTCCACGTATCCTTGCTAAGGAAATACGTACCAGATGAGTCTCATGTGCTGAGCTACGAGGACATCGAGATTCAGGCAAATGGTACCTACGAAGAGATGCATGTGCGCATTCTCGAGCGTCGTGAGAAGCAATTGCGCAACAAGATCGTACCGTTGGTATGAATTTTGTGGTCCAAGTCAGGGACTGAAGAAGTTACTTGGGAAACATGGGAAACTGAAGCAGATATGCTCAGACGTTTTCCCGAGTTATTTGCGACCAAAGTTTCGGGGTCGAAACTTCTTTTAAGGGGGAGGTGATATGATATCCCGTATTTCTATAAGGGTATTTTGGAAATTACCTGAAAGTCTGTTGTGTACGTCGATTTAATTTCGGAGACAGAAAGACATTCTGTAATGTTCTTAATCTCTGTAATATTTTTCTAAGTGAAATAATATACAGTCGACGTATTTTGGGACTTAATACTCGTTCGTGTACGATTATTATTTATCCCGGATTAAGACCTTGTTGTTCCAAGCTTAACGGACGAAAAATGGGCTTGGCGGCGACCGCCGTAAGGCAGGCGGCGACCGCCGCCTGACAGGCTCTGACATCGTCATCCTCTTCCCGACAAGTTGGCAAGTGGCGCCAAAAAAACAGCGACCGCCGCCGGCCAAAATGGGCAGCGACCGCCGCCTAGGTGCAGGCCTAGCTCTGCCTCGCCGGCTTGACTCTGTGGTGGTCGGCGAATCGGATGACCTCTGATCTTAGCCCTCCACGTGCCCTTGGTTGTCCCCTGGAGTTTTGGCTATTTAAAGGAGGATTTGGGAGCTGAATTGAGCACAAATCCGAAGCTCAATCTCCCCATAAATCACTCGCCGTAAATTTAAGCTTTCGCCGGATAATTCACAATCGATCGCCGGAGCTCCATTTGGTGTTATTCCAGTTGCAAAGTGAAGCTTTGGAGGCCCTTGGAAGCTTAGAATCCAAAGTAAGGCAAATGAGAGGCAAAACGATCGTCGTCGATGAGTTTGGTGCTTCTCGTAAATTTTCCCGGTGTTCGTAGCGGCGCCCGCTGTAAGGCAGGCGGCGACCGCCGCCACAAACAGGCGGCGACCGCTGCCCAGAAGCTCTTGGCTTGTTTCGGCCTTGGCTTCTGTGGCTTTCGATCGGCTTCGTTCCTTTCGATTCCTTTCGTTATTCTTTAGATTTGTACTCGTTGTTGTAGAATCTAACTTAGGGTTTCTTTATGGGTCGATCCGAAGGAATCTGTGTTGCCAGATACGTCCTTGCTTCGAGCCCGGAAACCAGTTGTCGTCGTACCTAGCTTCGTTTAAGCTTCTGCGGATTTAAGGCAAGTGGCGGTTCGCTCTTGCTCATCATTCCATGTTTCCATTAATTATCAGTTGTTTAATTGAGTAATTAATTTGGAATGAATACTGTGTTCGTCTGGGAACAGTTTTGTTAATTGTTTTGGAGAACTAAAATATGATATTATAATAGGTTGTATATCTATTAGAACAACGCTATTATGAATATATATTTATGTTGATAGCCTTAAGGGCGGTTATGTTGATGTTTGTGGACTATTGTTGTGCTTGGACTGTTTAGTTAGCACTAGTAGTTAGGAACGTTGGATTCGTTAGGATCCAGTCATTTCTTTATAATTTGGTAGAGAGGTGGCTAGACCCCACCTGATACCATATGGACGGTCATGACCTAACCTCTGATACACGAGTATAGAAGGGGTGCACTTAGCTAGTGTCACAAATCTTGGAATCTAGTAGAGAGGTGGTTAAGCCCCACCTAATACTATATGTATAGGATCCATGGGATATATACATTTAAAAGCTTATAACGTGTTGTGCGTTTGAGAATATCATAAGATAAGTGCCGTTGTCGCACATAATTAATATACCCTGGGCGAGTAGTGCAGCTAGGTGCTAGTGCAGCTAGGAAAGCTCGTCTTAACTTTTAGTCGCTCGAATGCGATACTGTAATACTGTAACTCTGTGATTCTGTGTTGTTCCAGACTTTGTAATATCTTCCTATAAGACTCATTTCGTTGGAGTCATCTTTCGAGTTGATTTCTGGGAAGACTCGGTCTTCCAGAATCTTCTCTCATGCATGCCTTTTGCTGTATTCCAGTAGCAGTATGGTGGTTGACTATCGTACTCGACTGTTATTCGAGAGACGATGAGTCTAACCTAATACGACTACTTAGAACCTTCTGCTTTGTGCCCTTGCATGGTCTTTCATTAGACTAACCAACCAAAATTGTTCTCTGCATGGTTGGCTGGTGTCATCCGTTCGATTCAGCACATCAGATAGAGCGCAGATATGAGGAGACTAGAATGACTATGAAGACGACGATGGTTTTTGGATGTTTTTAATGTTTTAATCAGGTTGAGAACCTTGGGCAGGTGATCATGATGATCACAACCCTTTTTGTAATATTTTAAGAAAGACTTCCGCTGTAACTTATTTACTCTGTATTTTGTTTAAATCTGTATTTAGTCCTATTCGGAATTGGGATGTAATTCCGGGACTCATGCTTTAATCGAATATTATGATGATTTTGTATCATAAGTGTTCCATGGATTGTATTTAAACGGTAAAGCCTTGGGTGGCTTCGGTGAGGAAAACCGAGGTCACTGGCGGTAATACATTTCCAAATGGGTTAAGATTTGGGGGTGTTACAGGGACGGCGTCGGTGTAGGTGTCGATGTAGACGCAGAGGGGTCCATAGTTTGTTGGACGGCGGCGTGAGCAATTTCCACAACAGACGTCGGCACACCGATGGGAGTCGGTGTAGCACAGGCGGCCCTGGCCTATTGGAGTTGAATAATATAGGCGTCCATCTCAGCCTCAGACATTGTATTGGTGAAGAGAATTTTGCTTGGAGAATCCATGGAAATCAGAGAGCTTTGAGAGGCGGCAAAGGGATGAGAGATTTGAGAGAGTAGAGAATAAAGAGATTGGCGGTGAAGAACTTGAATGGAATATCAATTATTTATAGGAAAGATAAAATCTTTTTCAAGATAAAATCTTTCCAAATATCTCAACCGGCTTTCAAAATTTCCTTCAATAACTCGTTTCTCTCTCTTCCGCTAACAGCCACTTTTCACTTCGTTTACCGCATCACTGTTCCTGCCCCAGAGCAGTCAAATCTCGCAGAGAGTCGTTCCAACGTTCACCTGCACCCCAATAACTACTAGCCACTGATTCAAATTCCACGTTCCATACACATTTGTTCCCCCTCAATCTGAGCAACAATCGTCGTTCCCCCTGAGACCAAGAGTGTTTGTGAGGCTTGTCTGGATATTTCAATGATGGGTTCACACAAAATATAGTATATCCAAACAAATGGTAGGGAGAAAATAACTCAGATAATTATTCCCAGTAAAAAGCATTATCAAATAAGGATCATAGGGAACGTTTACCTGAATCAAGACAATGGTAGGAAGTACAACCAATTATCATGTGGGCTTGTAATGAGGGTTCAATCATCAAATTGGTTGTTTTGGGTCTCAAATAAGATGTTAGCATGCAATCAAGTAATTCAACACAAATCAAAAGACAAAGAAGCTAGACCCTAAGGCAAGGTAATTCGAGCATACAAAAAATCAGGAAATAGCAATGTCATAAAAGGCAATGAAAGTAAGGAACTTCATGATATCTGTGACACAAGTTAGCCAAGCATTGAGGGAATAATGGGTGTGAAGGTCCTCAATTCAGAGAGATCATGCCAAAGAGTAATCGAAGATACTCGAATGGACCTTTGTCTAGTGCTTTGGTGAAGATGTCTGCCACTTGATTTCCGGTCCTACAATGTTTCATTCTAATAAAGCCCATGTCAACATTATCACATAGAAAATGATGACGAATGTCAATGTGCTTGGTACGTGAATGATGAACTAGATTTTTTGAGATGTTAATGACACTAGTATTATCACACATAATGGGAACGGTGCCAAGAGACATACCAAAGTCTTCCAGTTGTTGTTTAAGCCACAGTACCTGAGCACAACAACTTGCTGCGGCTACGTATTCAACTTCTGCAGTGGAGAGGGCCACAGAGTTTTGCTTCTTGGAACCCCATTAGACAAGACAGGGACCAAGAAATTGTGTCGTTCCAGAGGTGCTTTTGCGATCTACAACGTGCCCAGCAAAATCAGCGTATGTGAATCCAACAAGATTGAAGTCACAGTTCTTGGGATACCATAGACATAGATGGTCCATTCCTTTGAGGTATCGAAAGATGCGCTTTACTTCCTTCAGTTCCGTCTGTTTAATTTTGAACGAGGAACGGGTCTGTTTCCCTTTCACACAAGCATCACAAACACCATGGAACTTTGATCGAACATTTGGAAGACCACGAACATGTTCCTTTGTATACAGCTTGTGAATGAGTCGAAGATTTGCATGTCCAAGCCTTCTATGCCACAGTTCCGTCTCATCAGCTATAGACGCAAAGCATAGAACTTCCTTTGGCTTGAAATTCTTGTCCACAATGTACACATCCTTGAATCTGACACCTCGCAGAATAATGTTCTTGGTTTCGCGATCTTTGACGTAGCATTCTTGTGAAGTAAAGACTGTCTTGTTGTTCCCTTGGTCGCAAAGTTGTGCAACACTCAACAAACTAAAACCAAGTTCATGACCTAAACTAACTTCTTTTACCGTGATACTGGAGTTTAGTTTTGTTTCGCCTATTCCAATGATTTCTCTGCATCTCTTGTCTCCAAGAGCAACACTCCCTATTGAGTGTTTGTGAAGTGAGGTGAGTTGATCTTCTTTTCCGGTCATGTGGCACGAACAAGCGCTGTCACTGTACCACTTCTCGTTCCCCCTCACTTTAACCTGCACAGAAAAAGTTAAGATTTGGCGACCCAGACAAGCTTAGCCTTACCTGGTCGAGACACTCGATGCAATTGTTCCCTAGAAATAGTTCTATCAATAATAACAGTTTTCTTCCTAGTCTTAGCATGATTATGATTGTGCATATGTGAATCATCATAGAAGTCATTCAAGTTCACATTATTGCTCCTATTGTTCCTTCTCTGTGTGTGCTCTTCAGAGAACTTCCTTTTCTTTTAAAAGTCTCTCTGCAAATGTCTGTTGTCTCCACAATACCAACACAACTTGAATTGATCCATTTGAACATACTTTCTGTTGGGAACAACACTCTTGCGTTGCTTCGCACGTTCTGGACAGGGAACGTTGGATTGCTTCCCTTGAGACTGCTTGAGGAAGATCTTGTGGGCAGGTTGTCCAGTGTACCATGACTGATTTTCATCCAGTCCACTCTCAAGGACCTTGACACGTTCCTCAAGATTGCGATTCTTCTCTCTAGCGTCTTGAAGTTCCCTATCTCTTGCTTCACGAAGTTCCAGAATAGTGGATCATCTTCCTTTTGCTTGAAACTTGTATAACCAATGCCATACCTTGCTTCGACAAACTGAATGTTGTCAGTTTCAGCTTTCTGTTCCATTAGCACAGAATGAATCTTGTGAACATAAGCCTTCATCTCAGACATCTGTTCCTCAAGCTTAGTTGATCCAGCTACACTTCTTGTATCAGTATTGTTAGAGACTTCATTCATAAGCAAAAAGACCTTTTTTCATTTCTTAACCTCTGAAGTTCCTCATTATTAGCATCACATGAAGAACAAGGAACAGTTGAGCTACTAGCAGTGTTAGAAAGGTTTTCTTTTAAACTACTGCACTCATCTTCAGAATTAGCAAGTTCCTCTTGTGTTTTCAAATTTTCAGAATACATTTCCCTTATGAGAGCAATCAAAGATTTCTTATCATAATTCAAAAGAGATTTCAAAAATGTTTCAGGGTTTACCTCGAGATCCTCAGAAGAGTCGTTAATGGCCATTGCACACATCTTGTCACGCCAGGCTTCAGGGCCTTCACCATCTGAGTCATCCTCATTGCCCCACACAGCAACGAAAGCTTTCTTCTCATCGTTCCCAGAAGGTTTGCTTGGTTTCTTGGGCTTTGGGCATGAGCTAGAGTAGTGACCCTTTTCATTGCAGTTGTAGCAAGTAATGTCCTTGATGTCACGAGTCTCATTGTTCCCACCTCTGTTGTTTCTTCCTTTGTTGTAGAGGGAACGCATGACTTTAGTTAGCAACACCACCTCAAGATCATCGGAGCCATCATTGTCATCGAGGTCATTTTCAATTCTATCGACAGCCTTTCCAACCATCAAAGCGATTCCTTTTTCCTTGGAATCCTTGTTTCTTCCAGCCTTATCTTCATTGTCATACTTCTGAATCTTGCTAAAGACCTCATGGAACGTCAGTTTGACAGTATTGGGATTCTCTTTTAGAATGGCCTTGGTCATCGCATGACGATGAGGAAGCCCATCAATGATAATAAGGATCTTCTCGTCAGGGAGGATTTCTTTATCTGAGATCGAGTGAGTAGTCAAGTTTGCAGTGATTTTCTCAAACCTGACTTGGTAAGAAATCACATCTTCTTTCTCTTCCATTTTGAAATTGTAGAAATCCTTCTTAGCAGTGAAACGATCAATCTCACGAAGGTCTTTACTTCCCATGTACATCTGTTCCAGGGCAAGCCACTTAGCATTGGCGGATTCACAAGATTGAAGCTTTTGCACATCTTGCTGATTAAGAGAATTGTTGATGAGCATGGCAGCCTTGTAGTTCTTCTCCATGATTTGGAGATCCTCTTGATCCCATTTCTTCAGTTTTTTCTTTTTCTCAAGATCAACAATCTCAAGATCTCCAAGAGAGATGACCAACCAGCATTGGTAATCATTGCTTTGCACCCACTTGATGAAGAGTGCCTTCCAATGTTGGTATTGGCCAGCGAGCAAGAGAGGAGGCCTTGAAGAGTTCAAACCAACTTTGACAGTGGTAGGAGACATCGTTACCTAAAAATCTGTAAGTAACACACAATCTAGAACAAACCTGCTCTGATACCAATTATAGAATCGAGTGTGTTAGTACAAGGAACGGTATAACTGTTCCTTGGGCAGCGGAATATCGTAACAGAATAACAGAGTAACAGACAAAGTTCCTTAGAGAGAAAAACGTAATCAACCAACTAGTTGACTAAGAAAAACCTCTACCTCTAGGTTTCCCTAGTAGGATTTTGAAAGTCTACTTGTGTTATTAATCCTGGAATTACAAACACGCAAGTCTTATCTCAATCTAGTTTACTCCTAGATATCTAGACCTCTGAATATAACGTTCCTAACAACACCTAAGACAATCAAAACCCTAACAAGTACTCAACTCACCAAAGTCTCGTGCTTGTAAGTTCTTTCTTCTTCTGAATGCTCTTCTCAGTGAAAAATGCCGTAAATCACTTGTCAAATGAAGTTTGCAACTTTTTATCTTATAGTCTAGGTATTTCATCTAATTTACCCTAGTTTTACTTAAGGAAAATAAGATAAAATAATCCTATACAATCTTTACTAATCTATCCTAACCAGAATATCTCCAACGAGATTATCTTCTTTCGGCCCAAGTTGCTCCTTCAATCTTTGTTTCCATAAAAGAAAGATTCGACAGGCACAAGGGTTTACAGCGCGCGTCATGCGTTCCTTGGCGCTGTTCCCTTTCCTTTTCTGTTCAACAACGTGTGTCTCTCTTTTGTTCCAACGTGTTGTTTCTCATTGTTGACTTCTATGTTCCTTGTATTCTCTGTTTTGATTCTTCACTTGGTTTTCATCGTTCCTTTAAATCATCTGTTTCCTGAAACTCATAGTCACACTAAAAACCATCAAATGCCATTGAGTTTATCATCATCAAAACTAGAGGGAACATCATCGTTCCAACAGAGGGGATGAAGCGGTGTGAGTCTGAGAGATTGGAGCAGAAGTCCCACAGTGTTTTGAAATGAAGACGCAAGCAGTGTAATAAGAAGAAAGGAGAAGAGGAGGAGTTGACACGTAAGGGTTATTAATTGACGCGTGGAATGTAACGTGGGAGTTGGTGAGAGATAACATATTAAATGGCAGTATTGTAATTAGTTTAGGAAAAAAGGGCTCACTTTCAGCAGGCCCAAATCAGTCATAAATAAGACAAAATAGACACTATTCATTTCAGGCCACCAGACTTTTATATATAGTATAGATTCATGTTTCATTAAAAAAAACTAATAAGGAATATAATCACACTTAAAAAGTTGCTATGCTTTTTCATGAAAAAAATATTATACATACGCTAAAAAGGACAGTAAGACCACCACAACATTATTACATAATCATAATAAAATCCATATAAAAAAATGATGACAAGTGACGCATTGTAGAGTAGATATGTGACAAAAGATGACTTGACTCAATATGAAAATGTCTAATGCCATTAGTCACTTCAACTTTAGTATATATATAGTAAAGTTATGAACACGCATTTTCATTACCTTGTTGAATACACAATACAAGTTTTATATACATAAAAACGCATTTTTCTGTATAATACGACCGTACCATTATTTTCCTACGTGCTCAAAATCTTTTTACTGCAAGTTAATAATACGATCGTCTCTCACGATTTTAAAAAAAATGATTGTTCTCATTTGTTGTGGTTGTTTCTCATGATCTTTAAGTAAGTGACCGTGCTCATTTGTTGTGGTTGTTTCTAACAATCTTTAAGTAAGTGAATGTGCTCGTCTGATGTGTCCTCTAATTTAAATTAGATCAAAATGATACAATTTGCATACGAGATCGCTTTCTATGTATCATACATTTGATGCGGCCGTTTCTCACGATTTTTAATAAGCGACCATTCTCAATTGAGCCCCTTTCGTTTCGAGGCGGTGTGGCTTTCACACCCCAAGTTTGTTGATCTCCTAAGTGGGTCCATGTGTGTCCGACTTCGGAAGCTCTGGTTGTGCTGCGTGATGAGCTTCGTAGGTGGAACAAGAAGGTGTTTGGTAGTATTCACTATCGTAAAGCCAAGATTGTTGAGGAGTTGCAGGCCACTCAACGTTTGTTATCTAGTAGGGTGTCGGTGGGTCTGTTGGTTGTGGAAGCAAGAATGATGTTGGAGCTTGATTTGGTGCTCAAGCAAGAGGAGATGTTGTGGTTTCAGAAATCACGTGATAAATGGGTGGGTCTTGGTGATCGTAACACTTCGTATTTTCATATGTCTACGGTCATTCGCCGGAGACGTAACCGGGTCGAGTTGATGCGTAACAGTGATGGTGTTTGGGTGTCTGAGCCTACGGCCTTGGAAGCCATGGCTTTTGATTTCTTTCGCCAGTTATATTGCCCCACGTATATGTCGGTTTCTGTGCATACGCTTAACCGTTCGGGTTTCATTGCGCTTACTCCTTCTGAGATTGTAAACTTGAATATGCCCTTCTCGGATCTAGAGATTGAGCAGGCCGTGAGGGCAATGGCCCCTTTCAAAGCGCCTGGGCCGGATAGGTTCCAACCTGTGTTCTACCAGAGGTGTTGGGATGTTGTTGGCAGGTCGGTGGTGAGCTTTGTTTGTGACTTCTTACGGTCTGGGGTTCTGCTTGAAGCAACTAATGACACTTTACTTGTGTTGATTTCTAAAGTTGACAACCCTGAGTGTATTAATCAGTTTCGGCCCATTAGTCTTTGTAATATTCTTTTTAAGGTTATTAAGAAGACTCTCATGAGGCAAATGAAGGCCATTATATCAAAGTTAGTTGGGCCTACGCAATGCAGCTTCATCCCAGGTCATCATATATGTCGGATAATGTGGTGGTTGTTCAAGAAGTGATGCATTCCATGCGTCGTAAAAAGGGGAAGAAAGGTTGGATGGTCCTTAAGCTTGACTTAGAGTGCTTGAGACGTGAGAGCTTGAGACGTGAGAGCTTGTACGTCAACCGAGGTAAATGCGTATTTTGTTCTGAATCTGCCAACTTCCTTGGTTTTATTGTTGGCAGGGATGGGCTACGAGTGGATGAGGAGAAGATCCGCGCCATCAAGGAGTGGCCTACACCGACGACACCCACTCAGGTTTGCTCGTTCTTAGGGCTGGCCGACTTTTACAAGAGGTTCGTCCGCGACTTCAGCACCATTGTCGCCCCTTTGCACGAGCTGACCAAGAAGACAACGTCGATCACATGGCTTCCACGACATGATGCTGCTTTTTTCGCCCTGAAGGATGCCCTGTGCCGTGCCCCTTTGCTGCAGTTGCCTGACTTCACTCGTCGCTTCGAGGTGGAGTGCGACGCTTTCGATTTCGGCATCGGGGTGTCTTGCTGCAGGATAGGCGGCCGATCGCCTACTTCTCGGAGAAGCTGTCGGGTGCTCAGCTGAACTACCCCACGTATGACAAGGAGTTGTACGCGTTGATCCGGGTCCTGAAGACTTGGCAGCACTATCTCTGGCCAAGTGAGTTTGTGATACACTCAGACCATGCTGCTCTGGCCTATCTGAAGAGCCAGACGACCCTCAACCGCAGGCATGCTAGGTGGGTCGAGTTCATGGAGACATTTCCGTACCTGATCATGCACAAGAAAGGTAAGGAGAATGTGGTAGCCGATGCCCTTTTTCGCAGGTACGTGCTCATAACTCATCTCCAGTCTCGTTTACTTGGTTTTGCATTGCTCAAGGATTTGTATGCTGCTGATGTTTTCTTTAAAGACATCTTTGAGCAATGTAAGATCAGCAGAGAGCATGCCACGTATTTCCTGGATGACGGGTATTTGTACAAGGTTGGGAAACTCTGTATTCCTACGTCTTCTGTCAGGCACTTGTTGCTCCAGGAAGCACATGACAACTGTGGCCATTTTGGGGTGTCTAAGACCCTTGCAGAACTTCGGGAGCATTTTTTCTGGCCAAAGATGGCCCAAAGTGTTACCAGGTATTGTAAGAGTTGTGTGACATGCCAAAAGGCTAAGGCACGCTCGAGTCGACATGGTCTCTACACGCCCTCCCGATTCCTGCAGCCCCATGGGAAGATCTATCGATGGATTTTATCACAGGGTTGCCTATGTCTCGGTGTGGTACAGATTGCATATTTGTAGTGGTCGACAGGTTCTCAAAGATGGCACATTTTATTCCCTGCAAGAACACCAACAATGCTACCGACATAGCTAGATTGTTTTTTGAGCATGTGGTGCGCTTGCATGGTGTCCCTAAAACTATTATTAGTGATAGGGATACCAAGTTTGTGGGCCATTTTTGGAGAACCTTATAGGGAAAGCTAGGCATCAAGCTTCTATTTTCTACTAGTTATCACCCACAAACGGATGGTCAGACGGAGATGACCAACCGTACCTTGGGAGCCCTCCTCCGAACAGTTCTCAACGCTAACCCACGCAGGTGGGAGGACTTACTTGCTACAGTTGAGTTTTCCTATAACAGGTTCAGGCACTCTGCGACGAAGCTGACTCCTTTCGAGGTCGTATATGGAAGGAACCCGCTGACGCCGCTGGACATGACGCCATACCCGCTGCATGACCAGGAGAACATTACTGTTGGCAAGTTGGCTGAGCACATTCAGGAGCTGCACAGGAGGACACGTACACAGTTGGAGCGGCGTGCGCTGCAGTACTCAGCCCAGAAGAACAAGGGCAGGCAACGCTTGATCTTCACCCCAGGCGACTTGGTTTGGCATCACTTGCGGAAGGAGCGATTCCCTTCCGTCCGCAAGTCTAAGCTCGACCAACGGGGTGATGGTCCCTTCAGAGTCGTCAAGGCCATTGGCGACAATGCCTACCAGCTCGAGCTCTCTGACAAGTATGGGGTGCATCCGACATTCAATGTCGCTGACTTAGCACCATATGTTGAGCCTGAGTATGATGAGGGTGAAGCGGGGGCGCTTCACACTCAAGTGGGGGAGGGTGATGTGACCCAGTCCTCCATATCAGCTACAGAGGAGGAAGACGCCATGAGACTTTCGCCTATATGTCCTATCACCCGCGCCAGAGCAAAGAGTGTCCAAGCAGCGACACAATCTTTGGTGACCAGACTTGTAGCCAGCCACGGCCAGATCACTACATCGTCCGAGCTTCTGTGTCTCTACAGCTTAGCCGTGACTGACTCCTCTACAGCTACATCCAGTCCGAGCTCGATTTAGGAGACTTACTATTTCTAGACATTACTTGTTTAGTATTTTCTATGAACAATATTTCTATTTTTAGTAGCTGTTAGTTCTGGGTGGTTTCCATTTATGTTAAATGGGCCGCCAGATTTAGTAACTAGAGAGTCTGGCCCATTAGGTCAACTCTCTAGTATAAATAGGAACTCTTGTCTTCTTTTCTATTCCGTCGAAATAGAGCTTTGTTTACAGTCGAGTAATCTCCTGAAACCCGGGCCCTGACGTCAACAATTAACGCGTTTCTAGTCGAACTATACTGGCGCGTTAATTAGGTTACCCATCAATTATCCGCAACCAAACACAAACCCTAATCCTCATACATCTCACGACTGACCCCATCTTCCCCACCCTAGTGCAGCCGCCGCCCTTCACAGCCATCGCCGCCGCGTCTCCCTCCATCGCCGTCGCGTCTCCCTCCAGTCCGTCGCGCCTCCACCAGTCCACGGTTGTTTCCGACTTCCTACAGCCCACTGTCCCCTTGTTTCACTTCCGAAGAGTTGCTTCGCCCTACTACGCGTTCATCGGATCCTTGACAACAACTTGTAGTCTTTCCGTCGGGCAAGGTTACATCACGGGGGTTGGTTGGAATTGGACGGTGTTGAATGATCTCCTTCCTCCTAATGTTCGGCTTCAGTTAGATGTTGTTGCATTGCCTGGTTTGCAGGATGCTGTAATACCCCTCATTTTAGTAAAGAGTATTTTGGTAATATTTCCAACTCCCATACTACTAGTCGGATTATTTTCCGAGGAGTTCGGATTTTCTGTAAAATCATTGATCTCCGTAATAATTCCCGGATTGGAATAAAATACATTCGATATATTTTTGGGGTTAAAATATTCGTTCGAGTACAAATATATTTAACCCGGGGTTAAAACCCATGCCCATAATTCTTCCCGGACAAAAGGCACAGAAAATGGCCTTGACCGCACCCGCGGTCAGTCCACCGCACCTCGCGATGAAAGGCCAATTTCTGAGGCGGTCAGGTGGGGGTTCACCGCACCCGCGGTGAGGCCACCGCACCCCGCGGTGTCATCATTTCTTCTCTACGGCGCCGGACTTCAGACGTCGCGTCGTCTTCGCCTCTGCAACTGTCCCATCCGGTCGTTGTAGGCGCCTACCATGAGTCACCTGATTGCTTGACCTCCTTGCTTGGGCTATAAAAGGAAAGGAGCTGGAGTGGAGTTGAATCACAGTTCTCAAACTCTCTCTCTCAAATCTCTCATTTCCATTGTTACCGGAAAGCTCAAGCTTTCGCCGGAGTGTCGCCGGAGCTACCGTAGGAGGAGAAGGTACTCTCCAAGTGGTGTTTGGAAGTGCAAGGAGTTGGGAAGTCAAATCCCATCCTAATCGAATCCAAACGCATCGATCATGGTGAGTTTTTGTCGTCGTCATGTCGCCGTTGTAGCTCGACCGCACTCGCGGCAGGGCCGGCGCACTCGCGGTGTGTCTGGGCTCGTGGTGTGGCTTTGGGATTTGTGGTCTCGATCGAGGCTTCGTTCCTTCGATTTAGTTTGTCTTTCTTTAGATTCGTATATTTGGTTATCGAATCTAACTTAGGATTCCGTTATGGGTCGTTTCGTAAGAATCCATAATCTGAGATCTGACCTCGTTTCGGACCCGGAAACCCGTTGTCGTTGAGCTTTGTTAAGCTTCCTCTAACCTAAGGCAAGTGGCGGTTCGCTCTTGCTTATCATTCCATATTTATATTAATTATCAATTGTTTAATTGTTAATTAATTTGGGATGAATTTTGTTTTCGTCTGGGAACAGTTTTGATAACTGTATATGATTTAAAAAAAAAAGATATTATAATAGGTTGTATATACTGCTAGAAACAACGCTATTATATATGTATATATATGTATATATGATTAAAATACAGATATTATAATAGGTTGTATATATTGCTAGAAACAACGCTATTATATCTGTTATTGCCTAAATGACATTGATGTGGACTATTGTGTGTTTTAACTGTTTAGTTAGCACGAGTATTCGTATGAACGCTATGTACCTTGTGAGGTTTAGTTGTTTCTTTATAACTGGTGCTATGTGGATTTTTCCCTAGTACTCTCTCTGGGCATGACCATGCCCTTACTCAGGGTTGGATTATCTCTTGTGAGGAGATATCCCTTTTACATCTCTTGTGAGGAGATATTATCTCTTGTGAGGAGATATTATAAAAGCTTATAACGTAAATGTATGTTTTGGAATTTAATAAGATAAGTGCGATTAGGCACATAATTAATGAACCTTGGGCGAGAAGTACAACGTGGAAACTCGTCTGGGCTTCGATTAGAGTAAGTCCACCTTCCGAATCTAAATTCGCATTATGCGGTGAGGTTGGTCGTGGACCCAAATAGTCAAGTCGCTTTTAAACGTTTGCGTGAAACTTTAATGTTCCCAAACATTGTCATACTTTCTGATAAGACTCAATTCGTTGGAGTCTTCTCTTCATATGTTTCCTTAAGACTCAATCTTTCAGAGTCTTCTCTTGATCATACCTTTTTGTATATTTCAGTAGGAGTATGGTGGTTGACTATCGTCATCGACTTTTATTCGAGAAGCGATGAGTCTAACCTAATACAACTACTTAGAACCTTTCTGTTTTACCCTTGCATAATCTTTCATTAGACTAACCAACCGGTTATATTCCCTTTCATGGTTGGTTGGTGTCATCCGTCTCATACGGTATATCAGATAAACTGCAGTTCCATGAAGGCTAGAAACGACGAGGAAGGCAGATGGAATTTTAAAGAGTTTTATCAGGTTGAGATCCTAGGCGTGTGATCGCTAGATTAAGACTTTTGTGTCATTTATTGTATTAAGACTTCCGTTGTAATATATTTTGGTTGTATTTGGCTTATGGATGAAATTCCGAAACTTTGATTTAATCCAATACTATGACATTTCGTATTATAAATGTTGTTTTATGATTTGTATAAACTGGTTAAGCCTTGGGTGGCTTCAGATGTGGAATCTGAGGTCACTGGCGGTAATGCTTTCAATGAGATATTTGGGGGTGTTATAGATTTGGTATCAGAGCCGATTTTTTTTTTAAAACGGGTTGGGATTTTATAAACCATTTACTCGTTTTGAACTGAAAAATATTTTCGAAGGATTTGAATTTCCAAATAAAAAATTTCGCTTGAAAAAAAAAATCTGTCTTTCTAGTCGTGCCTTCTCTTTAGTCTGATATAGTAAGTTCGCTTCTATATTTAGAAAGACTAACTCTCTTCTCGTCGCCCGTAGATATGGGTGCATTCTGTTCTCTTCAAAGGAACTCGGAAGAAGCCGAGGTGGCTCTGCCATCTCCAGTGAGGCTTGAGTTCCCGGTTCCCCTGCGATGCTTTGAGGTCGGGGAACCCAGTAGTCCACCTAAGGAGGTGAAGACCGTACTCCCTGAGTCGGTAGTGTTAGTGTCCGATAATACCGAGGTTCATGTGGCAGAGCCCGAGGAGGAGCCGAGGGAGGACACTGAGGATGAAGGGGAGCCGTCAGAGTACGCAAGAGGGTACTTCGACGACGACTTCATGATCGAGTCTATTCCCGAGGAGGATCCGGAAGAGGATCCCGAGGAAGATCCGGAGGAGGATCCGAAAGAGGAAGAGGATCCCGAGGAGGACCTCGAGGAGCAAGGCTATGAGTCCAATGACCTAGAACACTTACTGATGGACTGTGAGGACCCGGGGGTACAGTTCATTCCCCCTAGTCCGGAATTGCCACCTGAACGGGAGTATTCACCATTGTCTCCTGACACTTGGGAGGCGATTAGTGCTGAAGCGCATCGCCAGGTGGATGAGACAGTTGAACGTGCTCGTTTGAGGGCAAGGCCATGGGAGTCGATGGATACACCAGTTGTAGTCTCGACTCAACAGACCAGGCCAAGACCCTAATTGCAGGAGGGACGACTGGAGGAGTGGTCGAACGCCCTAAACGACATGGAGGAGAGGACCTTCGAGACTGAGGTCGGTCTCACACGAATGATTGGGGATGTCCACGAACTCCAGGAGTACATCCGCCAAGCAAGATTGCTACTCGATCCTTTGTATGGGGTGAATAGGGAAGACTTCCAACCAGGATTTCTAGAGGAGTTTTGCTACCCACTAGGATCTGATGAGATTGGTCAGAGTGTTCCCGCGCCTAGGGTAAGGCTGAGGGCACCAGGACCAAGGGATGAGCCATGTGCTCCAGGGCCGAGCAGGGTGAGAAGTCCATCGTCGGATTCCGATGGTAAACCTCATTCGAAGAAGCCTTGTATGAGAAGTTTGCCTTACAGAAAACATTTCAGGGCGCCATGATAAGGGCCAATGTTGACTTTAGTAGTTCCTTTATAGTATTTCAGTGTTCGTTTTGTTAAGAACTGAAATCTCCGAGCAACTTTGTCTTGTCGCTCGGGAGATCCCTTTTGTAGAAGCTTGTAACTCAGCTTGAAGTTCATCTATGAAAATTACCAAGTTGATCTATTCTAAGTTGATTTTATGACATTGAGTATAGTGAAATGATATTAATGTTATAAAATACTTGGAATTTGATCGGTAATCAGATGGTGAACACAAGGAATACCATTCGTGCTGGTGTTGGGCCAAGCAATGACCCCAGACCAAATGTAAGGAGTACTGCGAACCCTGTGGATGAACACGAGACTACTTCTAACAACAATCCAGGGGGCAATGACCAAGCTCCGGTCAACGCTCCAATGGTATTTGATGCCGCAGCAATAGAGGCTATTCGGGGAATTGTAATGCAGGCATTCACCGATATCATGCGACCAATTGCGCCTCAGGCACAAGGCGTGCCAGTTCCTCCAGCGGTTCCTAGATTCGAGGAGCCAGATATCCATGTACCCCGAGAATATGCGGTCAGGAATAGAGGTGACTATGGTCGAGCACTGAAGGCCATAAGCTCTATGAGGCTTGATAGCTATGATGGGAAAGGAGAGCCAGTCAGGGTGGCACATTGGTTCTCGCACATGGAGTGATTGTTCCGCAATGTTGAGTGCACTGAAGCTGAGAAGGTGCACATTGCTTCCCTTCAGCTAAAGAGGGTAGCTAGCGAGTGGTGGGAAGGTACCGGTCTAGCTGATCACCCTGGTTTGAAATGGGGGATGTTCAAAGCCAAAATGACTGATCGTTTCTTCTCCTGAGCTATGAGGGAAGAAAAACATAATGAGTTCCTCTATCCGAAGACGGATGAATTGAAAGTGACTGAGCTTGCGGCCAAGTTCAATCATCTGCTACAATATGTTGGGCTAGAGGTGTCCAGTGATGAGCAAAAGATCTGGCATTTCCATGAGTGGATGAATCCAGACATTAAGCCACTGATGGTGCGCCATGGATGCTCTACTCTAGAGCAGTACGTGGATGCAGCCTAAAAGTTGAAAGTGACTCTGTAAGAGTCGACAAAGAAACGTAATCGCCAGAGGTCAATGCAGAATCAGCCTCAGGCGAGTGGATTCAAACGTCCCGCGCCACCGTCTAACTTTGCCAAATCTGGCCGAATGAAAATGGATATGACTCATGGAGGGTCTACGCAGTTTTCGGGTCAGGGCAAGAATCCGATCCAGTGCTACAACTGTGGTACGCACGGGCACAAGAGCAATGAATGCCCGAAGGAGAAGAAGACGTGTTTCGACTGTGGAAAGGTGGGACACATGCAGACATTTTGTCCGCAGAGGAGGCAGAAAGGAGCTGAATCACAGCAAGGGTCGGTTAGTCAGAACAATCGACCTAGGTTTAGACCAGTGGAAGCTCTTAGTCCTTCAACGTAGACGACTGCGCAAAACAAGGGGAAAGCCCCAGCTGCTTCTGGAGGTCAAGGTCAACGCCTTTACGAGATGCGTGAGGCGGATGGACCCAATGCTCCAATTGCTTAAGGTACTTTATACCTTCATTCTACTTCAGTATGTATATTGTTTGATTCGGGTGCTATCCATTCTTTTATTTCGGAGAGTTGTGTGAGTAAGTTAGGCTTAGTATGCAACGAGGCTTGTGAGTCTTTCGTTGTGAATCTTCCTAATGGTGAACATTTAGTGGGCACCAAGCGTCTGTCAGAATTTCCGATTACTATCCAGGGTAAGAAGTTCGAAGCAGATTTGATATGTATAGCCATGGCTCCATACGATATTATTCTCGGTATGGATTGGCTGACGCATCATGGGGCGGTAATCGATTTTAGCTTAAGAACTGTGACGGTGTCATCTGGGGGCCAGTTTGTATGCAAATTCAAGGGTCGTAATGACGCTGATAACAACAGGCTCATCAATGCGATGGCTGCGTTTAAGCTACTTCGACAAGGTTGTGTCGGGTACCTGTGCTATCTGGACGAGCCCAAGAAAGATGAGCCATCAGTTCTTGATATTCCAGTCATTCGTGAGTTTTCGGATGTCTTTCCGAAGGAAATTCCTGGTTTACCCCCATATCGTGACGTGGAGTTTACCATTGATCTCGAGCCTGGTACCGCGCCGATCTCTAAGGCACCGTACCGGATGGCTCCTGCTGAGATGCATGAGTTGAAGAAGCAACTCGAGGATCTTCTTGAGAAGGGATATATCAGGCCGAGCGCATCACCTTGGGGCGCTCCAGTCTTGTTCGTCAAGAAGAAGGATGGATCGTTCCGACTTTGTATCGACTATCGAGAGTTGAATAAAGTCACGATCAAGAACAAGTATCCATTGCCGAGGATTGATGATTTGTTGGATCAACTGCAAGGAGCTAAAGTCTTTTCCAAAATCGATCTGAGATCTGGTTACCATCAGCTCAGAATTCGTGAGGAGGATATTCCGAGGACTACTTTCCGGACGAGATATGGTCACTGGTATTACCATCTTCCTACTAGGAGCATTGACACGTGGACCAAGCTTCATAAGGCGTTTCTCGAGAAATATTTCCCTGCAAAGAAGGCAAACAGTTTGAAGAAAGCTATTAGCAACATTGAGCAGGAAGTTGACGAGAGCCTGTATGATTACTATGAGCGTTTCAAGAGACTGTGCTCAAGCTGTCCGTTCCACGGGTATTCCAATTAGGATTTGGTGCTTCATCTGTACAATGTCCTGCTGGACAGTGAAAGGAGGATTGTCGACGCTGCATGTGGCGGCAATATTCTCAACACAACACCGGCAGCAGCTATGGAGAAGATTCAGGAGATGGCAGAGGGCACAAGAAATTTCGGCAGAGCTTCTACCAAGAGAGGAGTCAATGTTGCTGACTCTAGTCGCTCTGCGTATGCCAGTGATATTGCTGAGTTGAAGGACATGGTGAGGAGACTTACGCTGCAAGGAACTCCTCAGCAACTCAAAGCGTGTGGGGTCTGTGCCGATCAATTCCACCCTACTGACGCCTGTCCTCAACTACAAGATGATTCGCCTGCTGAAGTAAACGTTGTAGGAGGTTATGGAGATCCAAGACCTCGGCATGATCCCTACTCTAACACTTATAATCCGGGATGGAGAGACCACCCAAATTTTAGATGGAGGGATCAACAACAACAGCCTTAGTTTCAACAACAGCAGCAGCCAAAACCTCAATTTCTACAAAGGTCACAAGATCCACAACCCGATGCGTCTCCTTCAACTGCAGATATGCTCCAAGCCTTGACGAAACATTTCACTACTCATGTTCAAGCCACAACGTCAAGCATAAAGAATTTGGAAACGCAGGTGAGCCAAATGGCTGAAGCCATCATGAGGATCGATGCAAAGATGTCGGGAAATCTACCATCTCAAACGGTAGTTAACCCATGGGCAAATGTTAGTGCTGTGACCCTTAGAAGTGGAAAGCAATTGCATGTCGATCCTAGTGCTGAAGATGACGACTCAGGAAAAGAGGGTATTCTGGAAACTGACCGCACCCAGCGGCAAGGTGACCGCACCCGTGGCGAGCATGAAAGGGAGGGACAGAATGTTCTGTCAAGTTCACCGCACCCCGCGGTGTCACCCACCGCACCCAGTGGTGGCGGTACTGTTTCTCGAGAAAATTCTGGGGATCCACCGCACCCGGCGGTGACCTCTGGCCGCACCCGCGGCGAGACTTCTGGAGTTGTTGTTGAGCCTTATGTGGACACCTACGTTCGTCCATACTTTCCTCCTCTCGGTTCCGAGAAGCCACCCGCCCCATTTCCAGAGGCTCTCAAGGAGAAAAGGGTAGTCGACGACAAGGACCTCTTCGAAACTTTCAGCAAGTGTGAGGTTAACATCCCTTTGCTCAAACTTGTTAAAAGCTTTCCCAAGTATGCTCGGTTCTTGAAGGAGCTCTGCATGATCAAGAGGAACCAGAAGCAGAAGAAAAAGAAGCAGGTCAAGGTGAGCGAACGTGTCTCAGCGGTGTTTCAACGGCGCATGCCCAAGAAGTGCGCTGACCCAGGTATGGTAAGCATTCCCTGTGTTATAGGTGACACTAAATTTGATAGAGTTATGCTTGATCTAGGTGCGTCTATTAATGTCTTACCTTATTCTCTCTATAAATCACTTGGATTGGGACCTTTGCATGAAACAGGAATTGTTGTGCAACTCGCTGATAGGTCTAGTGTTTACCCTAAGGGGGTAGTTGAGGATGTTTTGGTTATGGTTGATAATTTGATATTCCCTGCTGACTTCTTTGTCCTAGATATGGAACATGATGTGCATGCTGCACCTATTTTGTTAGGTAGGCCATTCTTAAAAACTGCTAGGACTAAGATTGATTATGTAAGTGGGACACTTACTATGGAATTCGATGGGGAGGTGGTTGAATTTAACATTTATGATGCTATGAAACACCCCGTTGATGATCATTCATTGTGCTCTATTGATGTGATTGAACCCATTGTGCAAGATGTGTTTGATATTTCTGGTTCGGATGAGTTGCAATCCATTATTGAGAATGATATAGATGAGTCCCACACGGAATATGCCTTATCATCTAACATGCAGATGGTTGTAGCTCAGATGGATGCAAACGGTAAGCTTCCTATTGATCCTTTGGGCATTTGCCCCAATTTGCTGACCCCGAGCGAGAAGTTTGTTCCCTCTACTGTGCAGGCCCCTGAAGTTGAGCTTAAACACCCCCCTGATCGATCTAAGTATGGGGGCAAGGCAACTAAGAAGGACAAGGTGAAAGAGCCGTTGAAGAAGAGGAATGGTCTAAGGTTCAAACCTTTCCATTATTGGTTCAGAAAGGAGGTGCTGAATGAGAGGGTTCCTAAGGAACCTGATGCTGTGGATTGAGGTTGTCTGAGTAGGATGTCGAGCCACGACAATAACTAAGGCGCTATCCGGGAGGCAACCCGAGGTATGTTTTTCTTTCTTTGTTTTTCATTCTTTGTTTTTGCATTTGTTTTTAGTGTGTTCTTGCTTTGTTTTTGTTTTTCTTTGTTTCCGACTAACTTGCAGGGAGGAGACCCTATGCGAATTGAAGAAGGTGTTTCCCACACCATTGTAAGTCTTCTTTTGCCCTGCACTGAAAATAAAATCCCCAAAAAAACCTTAAACGGGGATCAACAAAAAAAAATCCAAAAAAAGAAAGAGAATAATCGGAATGGAAAAAAAAAAGTTGTATCGAAGGCAGCTGTCCAGAGTTCCCCATGGAGAGACGGTGCGCATCATGTTGTCCAAGGAGGAGTCATTAGCCTCACACATTATTTGGCAACGATGATGGCCCTACAATTGACAGCTGATGAGGAGGAACACTAGAGCCCCCCACGATTACATCTGGGCTCTACAATGTGTTCGTTGAAGGTCGTGCAACCCCGACATCCTTGCTATGCCACTACTCACCACAGTGGTTCCTTTTGGTTGCACGGTAGGAGAAGATTATGGAGTTGACGAAGTCACCCGCCCAACACTGGAGACCTGTGCGTATATTGTATACCGCCAGCAACAACGAAAGTGTCCAAGCAACTCGGCGACATTGTGAGTTATTTTTTTGCTTTTCCCTGTGCTTCTATTCTTTTTGTCTTTCATTACATTGAGGACAATGCAATGTTTAAGCATGGGGGAGAGTTCTATACTTGCTACGTTGTTGAGGAGAAAAATAAAAAATTGAAAAGAGCCAAAAATTTGAAAAAAGGCTATCATAGAAATCCTGGGATAGGTCGAAAACCCAAAAGGGCGGCCTAGGTAATAAGCAGGTGGCTTGGACCAGCATTAGACTGGGGTAATAATTGGTCAAGAGTGGCGTGAGCTTGTGTGAGCATCTATGAAAAAAATATGAGTGGCTTGGTGAAAACCCGAAAGGGCGCCTTGGCAAAATGAGCGAAAAAGAAGAAGAGTGATTTTAGGATTTCTCATTATTTTTGGCGAGGCGTCATAAGAAGAGGAGTCAAAGAAGGATTGTCGGGTAGGTCACTCTGGCAGACATAAGGAGTCATAGATGGAGGTTAGGATTAGAGGTTACTCAAACTATTGGATGTCCGGGTTAAGCTTGGGGGAAGTACTCTGCTTGCCCCTTAAGCTTGTTGAGTTGTGGATAAGATTGGCGCCAGGAGCTTTGGCATGGGTTAGGTGACTCTTAGTTGTAGAATATGCTTCCTGAGACCTTGTGTGATACATTGGAGGAGTGGACTTTCTTTTAGTTTACTCGAGGATGAGCAAAGGTCTAAGCATGGGGGAATTTGATAAGCACTACTTTGTAGGGCTTAAGTAAGAGTCATTAGAGGGTTTATTGGTGTCATTCGGGTAGATTTAGACACATTCATGTGTATGGCGTTTGGAGGCGAAGTTTGGTATTTTTGGAGGTGTTTGAGCTATTGTGGATATCTAGGAGACACTGAGGAAGGAAGCCACCAAGGAAAGACGCCAAAGGAGTGAAGAGACGAGTTGAGGAGCAGTGCGAGAGATTGCAAGGAAGAGCTTTGAAGAGGAGATGTTACTGGAGCCTTGCCGCACCCGCGCCGAAGACCACCGCCCCTGCGGTGGAAGAAGCAGAAACCAGACAAGATTCTGGAGTCCCACCGCACCCAGTGGTGGGCACTGCCGCACCTGCGGCGAGGTCGTCAGAGAAGTGGACAGAAGCCACTGGAGAGCTACCGCACCCAGCGGTGGGATGCACCGCACCCGCGGTGGAGACGCGCTGAAGACTTTCGTTCCGTGTTTTTATTCCGTTTTATTTTAAATCCGAGACTTTGTTTCCAAGTTTGTTATTTTCCTTTATTTTATTCCTGAATATTTGCTTTAGTATTTAAGTTAAGTTTAAGACTCTTTTAGAGAGAATCTATTCGAGAACCCTAGTAGCCACCATTTTACGTATTTTGCTCACAAAACCTATGGAGAACTAAACCTCCATTGTTGCACTTGACAGTTTGAAGCCAGCAATTGATTGGTTGTGAGTTTTCTACTCTTGTTCGTTTTCCTATCTAGTTGGATTGATTCTCTTGTACTTGATTGATTATTGGTTTATGTTGATTTATCTAGATTGATCACCTAGGTTTATTGATATCTTCCTAATTGCTAGGACTTGTGATTCCGGGTTCGGGTTGCATATCTAGTAGCAAGCACGATTGTTGCGTATAGGGGATCCGAGCGCTTCATCGTGAGAGAGAGTTAATTGTATGCTTATAGTAACGGGTTGTTTCTATTGCATGTATCTTGTTGAATCCATGTTTGATTGCTATTGCTTTATTGAGTCTTGAAGATTTTCGGATTTGATTTGGTGATAAGTACTATTAGGGTTGGTAGAACTAATAGTTATCTATGATCGGGATAAGAACAACTATAGGAATATTAAGAACTTGAGATTGATAGAATTCCGTGATCGACCTTTCTATTGTTGTGTGGATTTTTGTTAAGTGTGGCGCTTTTTCCCTTATTATTCTCAACCGTTATTTGCAAACTTGTTTACTTGCTTTTTTTACTTTGGTTACGAAAAACACAAACAACCCCCCCCCCCCCCCCCTAGTTCCTAGTTCCTAGTCGGTGACGTGAATTACAAGAATAGATAACCTGACTCTCTGTGGGATCGACCCTGACTTGCTTGCTATACTCTTTAGTAGGTACTTTAGGATTTCTTTGATTAGGCATACGACTTTAAGCCCTGTCACTTTTGGATCTAGGAAGTGGCTTTCTTAGGCCATGTGTTCAATGAGAATAGGGTTATGGTTGATCCCCAGAAGATTGAAGCGGTAGCAAATTGGAAGCGGCCTCAAAATGTGAAGGAGGTGCGCAGCTTTCTTGGACTTGTTGGATATTATAGACGGTTTGTGGAGGGACTTTCTAAGATCGCTCTACCTATGACCGGTCTGCTCCGTAAAGTCCACAAGAAGTTTGTCTGGGATAACAAGTGCGAGGCCAGTTTTCAGAAGTTGAAGCAGTGTATGACCTCTGCACTAGTGTTAGCACTACCAGAATGGAAATGGGAGGATATTGCTATGGATTTCGTCACGGGGCTGCCAAAGACTCAAAGCCAGAAGGATGCTATATGGGTAAACATTGACAGGCTCACGAAGAGTTCTCACTTCGTGGCTATCAAGTCAACATGGGGAACCCAGAAGCTATCAGAAGTGTTTTTACACGAGATTGTCCGTTTGCATGGTACTCCAAAGACCATTGTATCGGGTCAAGATGGCCGATTCATGTCAAGATTCTGGAAAGAATTACACAAGGCCATGGGAACCGAGTTGAGATTTAGTACTGCATTTCATCCTCAGACGGATGGACAGTCTGAGAGGACCATCCAGACCTTGGAAGATATGCTAAGAGCTTGTACACTCAATCATCCGACTAGCTGGGAGAATAGCCTGAGTCTGATTGAGTTCACGTACAACAACAGTTGGCATGCTACCATAAAGATGGCTCCATTCAAGGCTTGGTACGGTCGAAGGTGTAGATCTCCAATTTGTTGGGATGAGAATGCCGACAAGATTCTGGTTGGACCGGAATGAGTCGAAAGGACTGCCTCGGACATTGCTTTAATTAGACAAAGGATGTTGACAGCTCAGAGTCAACAAAAGTCTTATGCAGATCTGAAGCGTAGGAATGTCGAGTTTGAGGTTGGTGACAAAGTATTTGTCAGGGTGTCGCCATCCAAAGGTGTGTTAGATTCGGTAAGCGTGGGAAGCTTAACCCTTGCTACGTGGGACCGTTTGAGATCCTTGACAGAGTAGGGTCTCTAGCGTATCGTTTGGCATTGCCGCCATCGGCGCATCCAGTGCATAACGTGTTCCACGTATCTTTGTTGAGGAAGTACGTACCAGACGAGTCTCATGTGCTGAGTTATGAAGACATTGAAATTTAGGCAAATGGTACCTACGAGGAGATACCGGCACGTATTCTCGAGCGTCGTGAGAAGCAGTTGCGCAGCAAGGTAGTACCTTTGGTACGGATTTTATGGTCCAAGTCAGGAACTGAAGAGGTTACTTGGGAAACCTGGGAGACTGAGGCGGATATGCTTAGTCATTTTCCCGAGCTATTTTTGGCCTAGTTTCGGGGTCAAAACTTTTTTTTTAAGGGAGAGGTGATGTAATACCCCTCATTTTAGTAAAGAGTATTTTGGTAATATTTCCAACTCCCTTACTACTAGTCGGATTTTCTGTAAAGTCCTTGATCTCCGTAATAATTCCCGGAGTGGAATAAAATACATTCGATATATTTTTGGGGTTAAAATATTCGTTCGGGTATAAATATATTTAACCCGGGGTTAAAACTCATGCCCATAATTCTTCCCGGACAAAAGGCACAAAAAATGGCCTTGACCACACCCGCGGTCAGTCCACCGCACCCCGCGGTGGAAGGCCAATTTCTGAGGCGGTCAGGTGGGGGTTCACCGCACCCGCGGTGAGGCCACCGCACCCCGCGGTGTCATCATTTCTTCTCTGCAGCGCCGGACTTCAGACGTCGCGTCGTCTTCGCCTCTGCAACTGTCCCATCCGGTCGTTGGAGGCGCCTACCATGAGTCACCTGGTTGTTTGACCTCCTTGCTTGGGCTATAAAAGGAAAGGAGCTGGAGTGGAGTTGAATCACATCTCTCAAACTCTCTCTCTCAAATCTCTCATTTGCATTGTTACCGGAAAGCTCAAGCTTTCGCCGGAGTGTCGCCGGAGCTACCATAGGAGGAGAAGGTACTCTCCAAGTGGTGTTTGGAAGTGCAAGGAGTTGGGAAGTCGAAGCCCATCCTAATCGAATCCAAACGCGTCGATCACGGTGAGTTTTCGTCGTCGTCATGTCGCCGTTGTAGCTCGACCGCACCCGCGGCAGGGCCGGCGCACCCGCGGTGTGTCTGGGCTCGTGGTGTGGCTTTGGGCTTTGTGGTCTCGATCGAGGCTTCGTTCCTTCGATTTAGTTCGTCTTTCTTTAGATTCGTATATTTGGTTATCGAATCTAACTTAGGGTTTCGTTATGGGTCGTTTCGTAGGAATCCATAATATGAGATCTGACCTCGTTTCGGACTCGAAAACCCGTTGTCGTTGAGCTTTGTTAAGCTTCGTCTAACCTAAGGCAAGTGGAGGTTCGCTCTTGCTTATCATTCCATATTTATATTAATTATCAATTGTTTAATTGTTAATTAATTTGGGATGAATATTGTTTTCGTCTGGGAATAGTTTTGATAACTGTATATGATTTTAAAAAAAAAGATATTATAATAGGTTGTATATACTGCTAGAAACAATGCTATTATATATATATATATATGATTAAAATACAGATATTATAATAGGTTGTATATATTGCTAGAAACAACGCTATTATATCTGTTATTGCCTAGATGACATTGATGTGGACTATTGCGTGTTTTAACTATTTAGTTAGCACGAGTATTCGTAGGAACGCTATGTACCTTGCGAGGTTTAGTTGTTTCTTTATAACTGGTGCCATGTGGATTTTTCCCTAGTACTCTCTCTGGTCATGACCATGCCCTTACTCAGGATTGGATTATCTCTTGTGAGGAGATATCCCTTTTACATCTCTTGTGAGGAGATATTATAAAAGCTTATAACGTAAATGTACGTTTTGGAATTTAATAAGATAAGTGCGATTAGGCACATAATTAATGAACCTTGGGCGAGAAGTACAACGTGAAAACTCGTCTGGGCTTCGATTAGAGTAAGTCCACCTTCCGAATCTAAATTCGCATTATGCGGTGAGGTTGGTCGTGGACCCAAATAGTCAAGTCGCTTTTAAACGTTTGCGTGAAACTTTAATGTTCCCAAACATTGTCATACTTTCCGATAAGACTCAATTCGTTGGAGTCTTCTCTTCATATGTTTCCTTAAGACTCAATCTTTCAGAGTCTTCTCTTGATCATACCTTTTCGTATATTTCAGTAGGAGTATGGTGGTTGACTATCGTCATCGACTTTTATTCGAGAAGCGATGAGTCTAACCTAATACGACTACTTAGAACCTTTATGTTTTACCCTTGCATAGTCTTTCATTAGACTAACCAACCGGTTATATTCCCTTGTATGGTTGGCTGGTGTCATCCGTCTCATACGGCACATCAGATAAACTGCAGTTCCATGAAGGCTAGAAACGACGAAGAAGGCAGATGGAATTTTAAAGAGTTTTATCAGGTTGAGATCCTAGGCGTGTGATCGCTAGATCAAGACTTTTGTGTCATTTATTGTATTAAGACTTCCGCTGTAATATATTTTGGTTGTATTTGGCTTATGGATGAAATTCCAAAACTTTGATTTAATCCAATACTATGACATTTCGTATTATAAATGTTGTTTTATGATTTGTATAAATTGGTTAAGCCTTGGGTGGCTTCAGATGTGGAATCTGAGGTCACTGGCGGTAATGCTTTTAAGGAGATATTTGGGGGTGTTATAGATGCGCCTGATCGGATGACTTTGAGTGGTACTTCGGATGGGTCATTCTCGGTGGCTTCAGTATATAACCTATTGTTCCGAGACTTATCCCTTAGAGACCAATCCAACAAGTTGTTTGCTAGTATCTGGAGTTGTCGTGTGTCGGAACGTGTTCGTGTGTTCTTATGGCTGGTGGTGAAGCAAAGGATTCTTACAAATCGGGAGAGATTTCGGAGACATTTGGCCGATTCGGATATGTGTATGGTGTGCAAAGAGTCCAGTGAGACGATTCTCCATGTTCTCAAGGACTGCCCTTTCATCTCCGGCGTGTGGAAGGCGATTCTACCAGAGCCGATTCTTTCAGGTTTCTTCACGCTCTCTCTCCAAGAGTGGGTGTTACTTGGAGGTGGGCTGCCTTGGCCTATTGTCTTTGCTACGATAGTTTGGTAGGGATGGAAGTGGAGACATGATGTTGTGTTTAACAACGCTGAAACTGGGATTTTTCAACATCCTTTTGTGATTCGTATGGAGAAGGACTATGCCCGGGGACATGCAATGTATGGGAGTTGTGGTCGGAAGCATAGTCGTAGAGAGGTGATGGTGGCGTGGAATAGGCCACAGGGTCAGTGGGTTAAGTTGAATACCGATGGGGCTTCTCATGGGAACCTGAGGCAGGTTGCGGCTGGAGGGGTGCTCTGTGACGAGGATGGGAGGTGGTTAGGTGGCTTTGCTCTGAATATTGGTATATGTACCGCTCCAATGGTTGAGCTATGGGGTGTTGATCAGTGCTATTTTGTAGCACATTTCTAGGGATTATTACCAGGTTTGAGGCGCCATTTGGTAGGATTTTATGCACAATTGGAGATTATGGAGTTGGAGCATAGAAGTGTGGTTTTGGTGGTCTGAAGGAGCTTATTGGAGGCATCCAGAAGAAGAGAAATTGACCACCTGAGGAGACAAGCAAGATCCATGAAGAAACCACGTGAGAAGGCTGTGAAGTGAAGAAACCGCGACCAAGCCGCGGGGAGCAGAAGGCCGTGGGAAGATTTTCGAAGGAGATGGGCGAGAGCGAAGAGGCCGCGACCGCGTCGCGAAGGCTGTGCCCGCGGCCGAATTATCGGAAATTAATTATGCACTTCGAGAGCAAACCGCGACCGCGGCCATCAGCAGGAGTCAGCCCGACGCGCTCCGAACTTCTGTTTTCTTTTTCTGTTTTTCCTTTTTTGTTGTTTTATTTAATTCCGAATATTAGTATTTTTCCTTTTTAGGGATGAGGTTTGTGATCTTGGGCTTTAGGTTAACTTATTTAACCTAACTCTCACAGCCTCCATTCGTGATCCGATATGAACCCCGGATTATCGTATGTTCAGTATTCAGAGTTTTTCCCTTTCAACAATTATGTCTTTCAGTACTATGAGTAGCTAAGCACCCATTGCTTAGCCCGGCATGTGAAGCTTTTTCTATGGTTTGATTGCGAGGTTAATTCTCTATTTCCTATTTCCTTTGGGTTTATATCTTTCTTCTTGCACTTATTCATATGGATTGTTATTGATTTGACTAGACTGATCACCTAGTTAGGTTTAGTAATTATCTATTGCTAGGGTTTGGAATTGACCGATCGGTGATTCCTTATCTAGAGTAGCATCCATAATTATCTAGGACTGGTAGGACTAGATTATTATGAAAGAAGATTGATTGCATGTTAAATTATTGCGGGTTGTGATTATTTGACATGTATCCTGGTTTGATCCTATGCCCAATGCTATTATTGTTCTAAATCTTGATTGTTTCTTGTGCGTTCAATAATAAGAGTTGCTAGGACTGGTAGGACTAGTAACTATACAAGAATAGGGACAGGAATAAACAAAGGAAAGGAATAGAGAGAACCTAGGACCAATCTACCATAGGAAAAGTGGATCTTGTTTGGCTAAGTGTTTTTCCCACATTTGATTACACTTTTTGCTTATTTGCTTTGTTTACTTTCTTGATTACAAAACCAACCAAAAACTCCCCCCTCTTGTTACTATTGCATGCGAACAACACATAGATTAATCCCTTCCTCCCTGTGGATTCGATCCTTACTTGCCCTAACTACTTGTTTAGGTTTGTCTAGGTTTATTTTGATTTAGTGGTATATGACAATTTCTTGTCAAAATTGGCGTTGTTGCCGGGGAGTGTAAGTGTTGATTTTTCTGTGTGTTTGTGTGTGTGTGTGTTCCTTTGGTGTGGATCTATCTTATGGTCCACACCCGTGCTACTAACTCCCATCTACTTGGTGTTGATTCAGAGATTGAGAGGACTCTTTCCCAGGGTCGCAGAGTAAATCATGCTTTGGTTTTTGATAATCTTGCGTTCGAGATGGCTGAAGAAGAACAGACGTTGAGGCATTTGAATGTGCCCAACCTGCAACAGCAACCGCTGGCTGTGCGGTTTCCTGAGTTGGCTGAGGGCGTAAATTTCGAGTTGAAGTCTGGGTTAATCCACTTACTCCCCCACTTCCATGGGATGAGTGGTGAAGACCCCAATAAGCATCTTGTTGAGTTTCATTCGGTGTGTAGCAGTATGAAGCCGAAGAATGTGACTGAGGACCAGATTAAGTTGAGGGCCTTTCCTTTTTCACTGAAGGATGCGGCCAATGACTGGTTCTACTATCTCACTCCAGGGAGCATTGACACATGGGTCAAGATGAAGAAAGCCTTCCTGGAGAAGTACTTTCCGGCTACAAAACTGAACAGCCTGAAGCGAGCTATCAGTAACATCGAGCAGCAGTCTGGTGAATCGCTCTACGAGTATTACGAGCGGTTCAAGAAGATGATATCCAACTGCCCCTTCCACGGCTATTCTGAGCAGGACCTCGTACTTTATTTGTACGGTGGTCTTCTTGATGAAGAGAGAAGGATGGTGAACGCTGCTTGTGGAGGGAACATCCTCAACAAGACTCCTGCTACAGCTTTTGAGACCTTCTTTGAGCTATCTGAGGTCTCAAGACAGTTCAGTAAAAGGGCGGGCGCCCAATCCATGAAAGCTGCAGAGTCTCAACCCAATTCTACTCTTCTTGCTGAAGTGGCTGAGATGAAGGAGATGATGAAAAGATGCGTGATGAGAGGTGGCTTACAGCAAGTCAAATCATGTGGGATATGCTATGAGAATACGCATCCAACTGATGCATGTCCCACCCTGCAAGAACCAACTGCTGAGGTGAACGCTATTGGCGGATATGGCCCTCAAAGGCCAAAATATGACCCGTACTTCAGCACCTACAATCCCGGGTGGAGAGATCACCCAAATTTGAGATACGGGAACCAGTAGAACACTCATCAAGGGCAGGAGACCCAAGACTATCAGCAAAGGCCCCCACAGTTTCTCTAGCGTCCGCAGCAGTACCAGCAGCCTGGGGGTCAGCAACAATTTAGAGCTCCTTATGAACAAAGACCCCAGGGCCAGAGTTCCAGTGTCTCTGCATCCATCAACGACCAGATAAAAGCTCTCAACCAAGGCATACTATTAATGTCAAATGCTTTGGTCTAAATAAATAAAGAGATGGGAGCACATATCCAAGCGCTAGCAAATACGGTGGCCCAGAATCAGCAGGAACATAAATCCAGTATTCAAAACCTAGAGAAGCAGATGGGTCAACTGTCTATGGTGGTGAGCAGGCTAGAGGCTCGTGCGTCGGGGAAACTACCCTCTCAAACGGTAGTCAACCCGAAGGAGAATGTGTGTGCCATGATGCTGAGAAGTGGTGCTGAGATAGAGGCCAGGAAGGCTACTGAGAAGGAGGTCCAGGTGACCAAGGAGGAAAGCCACCAAGAAAACGAGGTTGAAGGCGAGTTCGGCAAGGGAGAGAAGGAGCTGCGACCGTGGCACGAAGGTCGCGACCGCGGCACGAAGGCCGCGACTGCGGCACGAAGGCCGCGACCGCGGCCTGTTCGCTGATGAAAATGCTGATTTATTCTCCCCCGAGGTCGAGAGCAAACCGCGATCGCGGCATGAAGGCCGCGACCACGGCCTCTTCGCTGAGAAGATTTATGAAGTTCTGAAGCAACCGCGACCGCGGTCCCCAAACCGCACCCGCGGCCAAGCCCCTGTGTACGTGGATGACTACGTACGACCTGATTTTCCTCCCCTCTTCTCCGAGAAGCCTCCCGCGCCATTCCCAGAGGCTCTAGCGGACACCAGGAAGCATGCCAGGGATAAGGATATGTTCGACTGGGTGAGCAACTGCGAGGTAAATGTCCCTTTGCTTAAACTTTTGACTATGTCCCTCGTTATGCTAAATTTTTGAAGGAGATCTGCACACAAAAGAGGAAGCGCTCAGTGAAGGAGAAGAAGAAGGTGGTGGTGAGTGAGAACGTGTCCACTATACTGCAAAAGCGAATACCCAAGAAGGCAGATGATCCAGGGATGTTCACCATTCCTTGCAAGATTGAAGGTACCCTATTCGACAGGGCATTACTTGACTTGGGTGCCTCCATCAATGTGCTGCCACTCGCTCACTACGAGTCCTTAGACGTGGGGCCACTTGAGAAGACGGGGATTGTCATCCAGCTGGCGGACAATTCAATTGTCAATCCAAAGGGAATTCTGTAGGATGTGCTGGTACAGGTGGACCACTTAGTGTTCCCTGCAGACTTCTTCGTCATGGACACTGGGCAGGACAAGGATTCACCTGTGATGCTGGGAAGGCCGTTTATGAACACGGCCAGTACAAAGATTGATGTGAGTAGCGGTTCGCTCACAATGGAGTTTGATGGGGAGACGGTCGGGTTCAGCATAGACGACCAGAAGAGACACCCTCCTGATGGGGACCCCGAGCGCTCATTGGAGGTGAGCGAACCAAGTTAAGGACGAGGAAGCAGTATGTCATGCCATGACAATAACTAAGGCGCTGTCCGGGAGGCAACCCGAGGTATGTATTATTTTCTTTGCTTTTCTTTCTTTATTTTTGCATTAGTTTTGTTTGTTTTTGTTTTTGTTTCCGACTAACCTGCAGGGAAGAGACTCATGCTTATTGAAGAAGGTAATTACCACCATTGTAAGTCTCTCCTGTCCCTGCACTAGTCAAGCCCCCGAAAAAACATTAAACGGGGGGCAAAAATAAAATAAAAAAGTTGTACGAGTACGAGCTGTCCAGTATTACCATGGAGAGGGGTGCGCATGTTGCCAACGGAGTAAATTTTCGCTACACAATTTATTGGCAACGATGGCGGCCCCACAGTCGACAGTCGCGAAGGAAGACCACTCATGGCCCACACCACGATCATATCTGGGCCCATTTTTTTTGTGGTATTTGAAGGCCGTGCAACCCCGGCATCATTGTTTTACCACTACTCACCAAGTGGTATATTTTGGTTGCACGGTAGGAGAAGATACTGGAGTTGATGATGACACCCACCCAACACCAGCGACCGGTGCATATTATGCGGACCGCCAGCAACAACGGAAGTGTCCAAGCCAACTCGATGACATTTGTGAGCTTATTCCTTCTTTTCCCTATGCTTCTATTCTTTTGTCTTTCATTACATTGAGGACAATGCAATGTTTAAGCATGGGGGAGGGTTTTATATTTCTATGTCGCTGAGGAGAAAAGGAAAAGGAAAAGAGCCACAAAATTTGAAAAAAGGCTAAAATTAAAATCTTGGGATAGGTCGAAAACCCGAAAGGGAAGCCTAGGTAATAAGCAAGTGGCTTGGACCAGCATTAGGCTGGGGTAATAAGAGGTCAAGAGTGATGTGAGCATACTGTGAGCCCATCTATGAAAAATGAAATGAGTGGCTTGGTGAAAACCCGAAAGGGCGCCTTGGCAAAATGAGCGAAAAGAAGAAGAGCGATTTCTAGGAATCCCTATTTTACTTGGCGAGGCGTCATAAGAAGAGGAGTCATAATGAGGTTTCGGGTAGGTCACTCTGGAGGAATAAGAAGATAGATGGGAGATAGGATTAGAATTTTTTCCACTCTATGGTGTTTGGGATAAGCTTGGGGGAAGTACTCTGCTTTCATTTTAGCTTGACTGTGTGGGGTGTTGATTTGATGTTGTAGTTATTGTGCTGAGCTTATTTTGTATGGTTGCCTGGAGTTTATTGTTTGGTGTAATTCTTGGAGGTTGAGTTTTCTATGCTTCCTGAAGCCTTGGGGATTTGATTGGAGGAGTAGGTTTACTTTAGCTTACTCGAGGACGAGCAAGGTTTAAGCATGGGGGATTTGATCAGTGTTATTTTATAGCACATTTCTAGGGATTATTACCAGGTTTGAGGCGCCATTTGGTGGGATTTTATGCACAATTGGAGATTATGGAATTGGAGCAGAAAAGTGTGGTTTTGGTGGTCTGAAGGAGCTTATTAGAGACATCCAGAAGAAGAGAAATTGACCACCTGAGGAGACAAGCAAGATCCATGAAGAAACCACGTGAGAAGGCGGTGAAGTGAAGAAACCGCGACCAAGCCGCGGGGAGCAGAAGGTCGCGGCAAGATTTCCGAAGGAGATGGGCGATAGCGAAGAGGCCGCGACCACGTCGCAAAGGCCGCGCCCACGGCCGAATTATCGGAAATTAATTATGCACTTTGAGATCAAACCGCGACCGCGGCCATCAGCGGGAGTCAGCCCGACGCGCTCCGAACTTCTGTTTTCTTTTTCTGTTTTTCCTTTTTCGTTGTTTTATTTAATTCCGAATATTAGTATTTTTCCTTTTTAGGGATGAGGTTTGTGATCTTGGGCTTTAGGTTAACTTATTTAACCTAACTCTCACAGCCTCCATTCGTGATCCGATATGAACCCCGGATTATCGTATGTTCAGTATTCAGAGTTTTTCCCTTTCAACAATTATGTCTTTCAGTACTATGAGTAGCTAAGCACCCATTGCTTAGCCCGGCATGTGCTTTTTCTATGGTTTGATTACGAGGTTAATTCTCTATTTCCTTTTTCCTTTGGGTTTATATCTTTCTTCTTGCACTTATTCATATGGATTGTTATTGATTTGACTAGACTGATCACCTAGTTAGGTTTAGTAATTATCTATTGCTAGGGTTTGGAATTGACTGGTCGGTGATTCCTTATCTAGAGTAGCATCCATAATTATCTAGGACTGGTAGGACTAGATTATTATGAAAGAAGATTGATTGCATGTTAAATTATTGCGGGTTGTGATTATTTGACATGTATCCTGGTTTGATCTTATGCCCAATTCTATTATTGTTCTAAATCTTGATTATTTCTTGTGCGTTCAATAATAAGAGTTGCTAGGACTGGTAGGACTAGTAACTATACAAGAATAGGGACAAGAATAAACAAAGGAAAGGAATAGAGAGAACCTAGGACCAATCTACCATAGGAAAAGTGGATCTGGTTTGGCTAAGTGTTTTTCCCACATTTGATTACACTCTTTGCTTATTTGCTTTGTTTACTTTCTTGATTACAAAATCAACCAAAAACTCCTCCCTCTTGTTACTATTGCATGCGAACAACACATAGATTAATCCCTTCCTCCCTGTGGATTCGATCCTTACTTGCCCTAACTACTTGTTTAGGTTTGTCTAGGTTTATTTTGATTTAGTGGTATACGACAATTTCTTGTCAGGTGTCTACTATGGGCTTCACATTGTGTGGGAATTGGGGTATCGTCGTCTTATTGTTGAGATTGACTCGGAGATTGTGGTGGGGTTCTTACAGCGCGGGGTGATGCCTACTCATCCGCTCTCCTTCCTGGTGCTTATGTGCCATGGCTTCCTTACTAGGGACTGGGTTGTTCATTTTGTTCATGTGTATTGGGAGGCTAATCGTCTTACTGATAGGTTAGCTAACTATGCATTTTCTATTTCGGTAGGTTTTTGAGAAGAATATCATAAACCAATAGTACGCCAGCGGGTTTTTCAACAAGCCCTAATGTGGAAAATATTCCTATGCCTTTCAAAGAAGTATACGTACAGCATATATAGGATTTACAAGAGCCTTGCTCCCTAAGAATGATATCTACAACTAATAAACTTATCTTTTAGCTAAGATAAGATATAACAAGATATTCTCCTAAGATAAGATATTCTCCTAATATAGAGATTTATACAAGTTAATCTAAGATCTTCTCCAATACTCCCCCTCAAGTTGGAGCATGTAAGTCAATGATGCCCAACTTCCCAAGAAGATAGTTGAATTGTTGCTTCCCTAAAGCCTTGGTAAAGATGTCAGCTACTTGTTCGGTTGTACGGACATGACACGTAGAAATGACACCCGCAAGAAGGAGATCACGAACGAAATGATAGTCGATCTCAATGTGTTTCGTTCGTTCGTGAAATACAGGATTGTTGGAGATGTGAAGTGCAGCTTGGATGTCACACAACAACTTCATTGGGGTAGTATGATTCACACCGAGAGAACGAAGCAAGGATTTTAGCCAAATTAGCTCACAACAAGCTGAAGCCATGGTGCGGTACTCAGATTCTGCGAAAGACTTTTTTGTCTTCCAAGATACCGGCGATTTGCCTAAGGTGACAAAGAAACCAGTCAAGGAACGACGAGTAATCGGGCATCCAGCCCAATCAGCATCACAGTATGCAGTCAGTCGTAACTCGTAAAGAGTTGCGGCGGAGAACGCGAAGAGCGGCTTGCCAGTGCTCTTGAGTTGGTTGCTGCATAAATTGAGATAGAGTGTGTACCGAGTAGCATAACTCGGGGCGAGTAATAGTCAAGTAAATGAGCCTACCAATGAGTCAATGGTACTGCTCGGGATCAAAATGTGGGGCTGCAGACGACTTGGCGAGTTCGTGGTTCTACGGAAGCGGAAAGTCAGAAGGCTTGGCCCCAAGGAGACCGGCCTCAGTTAATATCTCAAGGGCGTATTTGCGTTGGCATAAGAACAGGACGTCGATGTCGTGGGCGATTTTGATGCCCAAGAAATATTTCAAAAGACCCAAGTCCTTCATGTGGAAGCAACGATGAAGGTAAGACTTGAATATGTTAATGGTGGTTGCACAGTCGCTGACAATGAGGAGATCATCTACATAGACGAGTACGTGGAGTGCCTTACCGGAGGAGACCAACGAAAACAGAGAGTAATTGGCATAGGACTGTCGAAAGCCGAATTGTTTGAGGGCATGAGAGAGCTTGGCAAACCAGTTGTGGGGCGCCTGACGAAGGCCATAGAGGGATTTGCGAAGGCGACACACCTTGCCTGATGGGATTTGAAACCCCGATGGAGGATTCATGTATACCTCCTCGTCAAGATCGCCGTGTAAAAACGCGTTATGGACGTCCATTTGGTGAAGTGTCCATCCCTTAATAGGCTTCACAGAGAGAAAGACGCGAACGAACGTCATTTTGGCCACGAGAGTGAAGGTTTTCGTATAGTCGACACCCTCGATTTGTCGGTTTCCAAGAACGACCAGCCCAGCCTTGTGTCGTTCAATCAAACCGTCGGATTTGTATTTGACTCGAAAAACCCATTTGCAGCCAATGGATTTTTTGTTGGATGGAAGGCTTGCGATCTCCCAAGTGTCGTTCCGTTCGAGGGCATCGAGCTCTACTTTTATGGCAGCCCGCCATTTAGGGTAGCGAATAGCTTCGGAAAATTGAGTGGGCTCGGAACCAACCGTGACAGCAGCGATAAACTGCACATGGCGGGGAGAGAATTTTATGCAATTAACATAGTTAGCAATCGGGTAAGATGTACTTGAGAGTGACGGAGCAGAGAGTGATATAGAGGGGGGTATTGGGCTTGAGTGGTGTTGCAAACGTAGTCGCGTAGACGGACAGGTTGTTGGCGATCTCGAGCACCACGGCACACTTTGCTCTGCTGAACATTAGAGGGAGAAGTCGTTGTTTCTTGAGGAACAATATCAGCAGCAATGGGCACAGCAGACTGGATGTTCCCCCTATCGTCGGTGGCTAGTATGATAGTGGCAAAAGATTCAACCCTGAGCAGAGAGGGAGCGATCTCAGTCGGGACATCGAGATCAAATATGGCGGGATGATCAAGGCCCCGAGAGGTCTCTATTGTAGTCGTCGATGGGGTAGACGAGTAGGGAAATGTGGCCTTAGCAAATTTGACATCCCTTGATACAAAGACTTCCTTTTTATCAAGGTCAAAAAGGCGCCATCCTTTCTTTCCATACGGGTATCCAAGGAAGATACATCGTCTACTCCAAGATGCAAATTTATCATGGCTACGAGGCTGAGTTGAAGTAAAACAAAGGCACCCGAGAACCCGGATATGATCGTAGGATGGCAGTTCGTTGAAGAGCATCTCGTATGGTGTCTTCCTGTCAAGAACAGAGGATGGCGTGCGATTTATCAGATAAGCGGTAGTGAGGATGCAGTCCCCAAAAGGAAATAGGAAGCAACCCTTGAAACCGAAGAGTCCATGCCACATTAAGTATGTGACGATGCTTGTGTGACGATGCTTGCGCTCGACACGTCCATTTTGTTGTGGAGTGGCAACACAAGAAGTCTTATGTTGGATACCATATGTGTCAAAGTACGGCCTCAGGGAGAAGAATTCAGTACCGTTGTCGGTGCAAAACTGCTTGACCTGTTTGTCGAACTGTGTGGAGACGAATGCATATATTTTTTTAACGATGCATCTGACTTCCGACTTGGATGCCATTAAATGGACCCATACACACCTAGAATAGTCGTCGACTATAGTTAAGAAGTATCTAGCTCCGCACAGAGAGGGTGTACTATATGGTCCCCAAACATCAGGATGTATAAGCTCAAATAAATGTAATGCTTTATTGAAACTAAGAGGAAAACAATCCCTAGTGTGTTTGGCTTGTAAACAAATAGAACATGGTTCAACAAGACTAGTTTTTGACAAAGAAAGTCTTGGTAAAGCTAAAATAGATGGATAGGCAGCATGACCCAATCGCTTGTGCCATAACTGAGACGAGTCCACAACCACAGCCGAGCATATCTGAGGAGACGAACCGACCGCTCGCAACCAATAAACCATGCCCTCTTGTTCACCTGCTCCAATCACCATCCTCGAATTGAGGTCCTGTAAGACGAATAGCCGGGACGTTAGCGTGACAAGGCAACATAGTTGTTTAGTTAACAGTGCAAAAGACAATAAGTTGCAAGTGAAGCCAGGAACAAACAAAACATCAGCAATTCGAAGGGAATCCCCAAACAAGGCAGTCCTACAGAGTACTGATATGGACTGATTGCCATCTGGAAGAATGATCAAAGTTGAGCCAACTGTCTTGAGATCACTAAGAAGCGATTTGTCGCCGATCATGTGATACGAAGCGCCCGTATCTAAGATCCACAAAGGAAAATGCTTACCCATCAAGGTGTCACGGGAGGGAGCATTAGAAGAGGAACGATAGTCCTTGAATAGCTGAAACAGACTGTTCAATTGCCCATCAGTAAGAGCAGGACGAAGGGCCTCACGATCTTGCGAGGTGAGAGATGTCGATGGAGAGGAAGACGAGCCAGCTTGAGCAGCATTGGCATGGCCTTGTCCTGGAGCAGCATATATAGGCGGAGTCGACGACGAGGACTGACCGCGATGACGAGTAGAAGAATTCTTGTTTTGACAAAGTTTGCCCTACCATTCAGGAAATCCGATCACTTTGAAACAAGAGGCAACTTCATGCCCTTGCTTTCCACAATGCGTACAAGTTGGCTTAGGATCTGTGTTCTTCGAGGAGGTTAAGCGTGGAGGGGGCAGAGTACGAGCAACAAGGGAGACAGCATCAGACCGAGCAACGCGGTCAGTAGAGAGTGATTTGTGACGCTCTTCCTGGATCACCAACGAGTAAACCTTGTTGAGAGGTGGTAGTGGTTCCTGGGAAAGGAGACTAGATCGGAGATGTCCATAAACATCGCCATCCAATCCCATTAAAAATTGGTGAAGCTGCTCGTCGTGTCGTTCAGTGGTCAAAGCATCGCCAAATTTGCACCTGTAAGCACCACAGGTGCATCGTGTGGGAGAAAGATAAGTCTGAAGTTCCTCCCACAAAGCCTTCAAGCGACCGAAGTAGGTGGCCACATTCTGCCCGTTTTGTTCACACCGAGCTATCTCGGTTTGAAGTTGATGAATGCGGGGTGCATTACCGATAGAAAATTGATGTTTGAGGTCATCCCAAAGCGTCTTGATAGACTTCGAATAAGTAATCGAAGAACGCAACGAAAGCTCGATGGAATGGAGAATCCATGCAACGAGCATGGAATTGACACTCGCCCAGTCGTCATACTCGTGTTTGTCGATTGGTGGTTCAACAATGGTACCGTCCAGAAAACTAAGCTTGCGCTTGGCCCGAAAGGCATTACACATGCCTTTTTCCCATTCATGGTAATTGTCGCCCTTGAATTGGACCGGACTAATGTTCAATCTGGGATGATCTGAGGCATGCAAGTAGTACGGGGACGTTGGATCCAACGCCACTTTCTTGTTGGTGGAAACGTCGTCAGTGATTGTCATGAGTAAAGAGGGAATCGATCAGCGATTCGAAAGGAAAAAAAAAATTGGAATTGGACAGACGATGGGGAGGAAACAACACAGGGTAGGTTATATGTGTTTAGGGTTTCGTGGCTCCAATACCATGAGAAGAAGATCAGAAACCAATATGTGAAAAATATCCATCTGCCTTTCAAAGAAGTATACGTACAGCATATATAGGATTTACAAGAGCCTTGCTCCCTAAGAATGATATCTACAACTAACAAACTTATCTTTTAGCTAAGATAAGATATAACAAGATATTCTCCTAAGATAAGATATTCTCCTAATATAGAGATTTATACAAGTTAATCTAAGATCTTCTCCAATACTCCCCCTCAAGTTGGAGCATGTAAGTCAATGATGCCCAACTTCCCAAGAAGATAGTTGAATTGTTGCTTCCCTAAAGCCTTGGTAAAGATGTCAGCTACTTGTTCGGTTGTACGGACATGACACGTAGAAATGACACCCGCAAGAAGGAGATCACGAACGAAATGATAGTCGATCTCAATGTGTTTCGTTCGTTCGTGAAATACAGGATTGTTGGAGATGTGAAGTGCAGCTTGGATGTCACACAACAGCTTCATTGGGGTAGTATGATTCACACCGAGAGAACGAAGCAAGGATTTTAGCCAAATTAGCTCACAACAAGCTGAAGCCATGGTGCGGTACTCAGATTCTGCGAAAGACTTTTTTGTCTTCCAAGATACCGGCGATTTGCCTAAGGTGACAAAGAAAACAGTCAAGGAACGACGAGTAATCGGGCATCCAGCCCAATCAGCATCACAGTATGCAGTCAGTCATAACTCGTAAGGAGTTGCGGCGGAGAACGCGAAGAGCGGCTTGCCAGTGCTCTTGAGTTGGTTGCTGCATAAATTGAGATAGAGTGTGTACCGAGTAGCATAACTCGGGGCGAGTAATAGTCATGTAAATGAGCCTACCAATGAGTCAATGGTACTGCTCGGGATCAAAATGTGGGGCTGCAGACGACTTGGCGAGTTCGTGGTTCTACGGAAGCGGAAAGTCAGAAGGCTTGGCCCCAAGGAGACCGGCCTCAGTTAATATCTCAAGGGCGTATTTGCGTTGGCATAAGAACAGGACGTCGATGTCGTGGGCGATTTTGATGCCCAAGAAATATTTCAAAAGACCCAAGTCCTTCATGTGGAAGCAACGATGAAGGTAAGACTTGAATATGTTAATGGTGGCTGCACAGTCGCTGACAATGAGGAGATCATCTACATAGACGAGTACGTGGAGTGCCTTACCGGAGGAGACCAACGAAAACAGAGAGTAATCGGCATAGGACTGTCGAAAGCCGAATTGTTTGAGGGCATGAGAGAGCTTGGCAAACCAGTTGTGGGGCGCCTGACGAAGGCCATAGAGGGATTTGCGAAGGCGACACACCTTGCCTGATGGGATTTGAAACCCCGATGGAGGATTCATGTATACCTCCTCGTCAAGATCGCCGTGTAAAAACGCGTTATGGACGTCCATTTGGTGAAGTGTCCATCCCTTAATAGGCTTCACAGAGAGAAAGACGCGAACGAACGTCATTTTGGCCACGAGAGTGAAGGTTTTCGTATAGTCGACACCCTCGATTTGTCGGTTTCCAAGAACGACCAACCCAGCCTTGTGTCGTTCAATCAAACCGTCGGATTTGTATTTGACTCGAAAAACCCATTTGCAGCCAATGGATTTTTTGTTGGATGGAAGGCTTGCGATCTCCCAAGTGTCGTTCCGTTCGAGGGCATCGAGCTCTACTTTTATGGCAGCCCGCCATTTAGGGTAGCGAATAGCTTCGGAAAATTGAGTGGGCTCGGAACCAACCATGACAGCAGCGATAAACTGCACATGGCGGGGAGAGAATTTTATGCAATTAACATAGTTAGCAATCGGGTAAGATGTACTTGAGAGTGACGGAGCAGAGAGTGATATAGAGGGGGGTATTGGGCTCGAGTGGTGTTGCAAACGTAGTCACGTAGACGGACAGGTTGTTGGCGATCTCGAGCACCACGGCACACTTTGCTCTGCTGAACATTAGAGGGAGAAGTCGTTGTTTCTTGAGGAACAATATCAGCAGCAATGGGCACAGCAGACTGGATGTTCCCCCTATCGTCGGTGGCTAGTATGATAGTGGCAAAAGATTCAACCCTGAGCAGAGAGGGAGCGATCTCAGTCGGGACATCGAGATCAAATATGGCGGGATGATCAAGGCCCTGAGAGGTCTCTATTGTAGTCGTCGATGGGGTAGACGAGTAGGGAAATGTGGCCTTAGCAAATTTGACATCCCTTGATACAAAGACTTCCTTTTTATCAAGGTCAAAAAGGCGCCATCCTTTTTTCCATACGGGTATCCAAGGAAGATACATCGTCTACTCCAAGATGCAAATTTATCATGGCTACGAGGCTGAGTTGAAGTAAAACAAAGGCACTCGAGAACCCGGATATGATCGTAGGATGGCAGTTCGTTGAAGAGCATCTCGTATGGTGTCTTCCCGTCAAGAACAGAGGATGGCGTGCGATTTATCAGATAAGCGGTAGTGAGGATGCAGTCCCCAAAAGGAAATAGGAAGCAACCCTTGAAACCGAAGAGCCCATGCCACATTAAGTATGTGACGATGCTTGTGTGACGATGCTTGCGCTCGACACGTCCATTTTGTTGTGGAGTGGCAACACAAGAAGTCTTATGTTGGATACCATATGTGTCAAAGTACGGCCTCAGGGAGAAGAATTCAGTACCGTTGTCGGTGCAAAACTGCTTGACCTGTTTGTCGAACTGTGTGGAGACGAATGCACATATTTTTTTAACGATGCATCTGACTTCCGACTTGGATGCCATTAAATGGACCCATACACACCTAGAATAGTCGTCGACTATAGTTAAGAAGTATCTAGCTCCGCACAGAGAGGGTGTACTATATGGTCCCCAAACATCAGGATGTATAAGCTCAAATAAATGTAATGCTTTATTGAAACTAAGAGGAAAACAATTCCTAGTGTGTTTGGCTTGTAAACAAATAGAACATGGTTCAACAAGACTAGTTTTTGACAAAGAAAGTCTTGGTAAAGCTAAAATAGATGGATAGGCAGCATGACCCAATCGCTTGTGCCATAACTGAGACGAGTCCACAACCACAGCCGAGCATATCTGAGGAGACGAACCGACCGCTCGCAACCAATAAACCATGCCCTCTTGTTCACCTGCTCCAATCACCATCCTCGAATTGAGGTCCTGTAAGACGAATAGCCGGGACGTTAGCGTGACAAGGCAACATAGTTGTTTAGTTAACAGTGCAAAAGACAATAAGTTGCAAGTGAAGCCAGGAACAAACAAAACATCAGCAATTCGAAGGGAATCCCCAAACAAGGCAGTCCTACAGAGTACTGATATGGACTGATTGCCATCTGGAAGAATGATCAAAGTTGAGCCAACTGTCTTGAGATCACTAAGAAGCGATTTGTCGCCGATCATGTGATACGAAGCGCCCGTATCTAAGATCCACAAAGGAAAATGCTTACCCATCAAGGTGTCACGGGAGGGAGCATTAGAAGAGGAACGATAGTCCTTGAATAGCTGAAACAGACTGTTCAATTGCCCATCAGTAAGAGCAGGACGAAGGGCCTCACGATCTTGCGAGGTGAGAGATGTCGATGGAGAGGAAGACGAGCCAGCTTGAGCAGCATTGGCATGGCCTCGTCCTGGAGCAGCATATGTAGGCGGAGTCGACGACGAGGACTGACCGCGATGACGAGTAGAAGAATTCTTGTTTTGACAAAGTTTGCCCTACCATTCAGGAAATCCGATCACTTTGAAACAAGAGGCAACTTCATGCCCTTGCTTTCCACAATGCGTACAAGTTGGCTTAGGATCTGTGTTCTTCGAGGAGGTTAAGCGTGGAGGGGGCAGAGTACGAGCAACAAGGGAGACAGCATCAGACCGAGCAACGCGGTCAGTAGAGAGTGATTTGTGACGCTCTTCCTGGATCACCAACGAGTAAACCTTGTTGAGAGGTGGTAGTGGTTCCTGGGAAAGGAGACTAGATCGGAGATGTCCATAAACATCGCCATCCAACCCCATTAAAAATTGGTAAAGCTGCTCGTCGTGTCGTTCAGTGGTCAAAGCATCGCCAAATTTGCACCTGCAAGCACCACAGGTGCATCGTGTGGGAGAAAGATAAGTCTGAAGTTCCTCCCACAAAGCCTTCAAGCGACCGAAGTAGGTGGCCACATTCTGCCCGTTTTGTTCACACCGAGCTATCTCGGTTTGAAGTTGATGAATGCGGGGTGCATTACCGATAGAAAATTGATGTTTGAGGTCATCCCAAAGCGTCTTGACAGACTTCGAATAAGTAATCGAAGAACGCAACGAAAGCTCGATGGAATGGAGAATCCATGCAACGAGCATGGAATTGACACTCGCCCAGTCATCATACTCGTGTTTGTCGATTGGTGGTTCAACAATGGTACCGTCCAGAAAACTAAGCTTGCGCTTGGCCCGAAAGGCATTACACATGCCTTTTTCCCATTCATGGTAATTGTCGCCCTTGAATTGGACCGGACTAATGTTCAATCTGGGATGATCTGAGGCATGCAAGTAGTACGGGGACGTTGGATCCAACGCCACTTTCTTGTTGGTGGAAACGTCGTCAGTGATTGTCATGAGTAAAGAGGGAATCGATCAGCGATTCGAAAGGAAAAAAAAATTGGAATTGGACAGACGATGCGGAGGAAACAACACAGGATAGGTTATATGTGTTTAGGGTTTCGTGGCTCCAATACCATGAGAAGAAGATCAGAAACCAATATGTGAAAAATATCCATCTGCCTTTCAAAGAAGTATACGTACAGCATATATAGGATTTACAAGAGCCTTGCTCCCTAAGAATTATATCTACAACTAACAAACTTATCTTTTAGCTAAGATAAGATATAACAAGATATTCTCATAAAATAAGATATTCTCATAAGATAGAGATTTATACAAGATAATCTAAGATCTTCTCCAATAGTTTTCATTTGTTACTTGAATCTCCTAGTGTTATTCATTCCATTTTAACTGATAATGTTAGGGGTTTGACGTTCCCGTTTGATTTCTAATTAGTCATTTTCTCATTCAATAAAGTTTAGAATAATGTTAGGGATTTGACGTTTTCGTTTGATTTCTAATTAGTCATTTTCTCATTCAATAAAGTTTATAAAATATTGTCTCTCTTTAAAAAAAAATTAATGCTACCGTTCTGCGTTCCCTAATTTAAATTAGATCAAAATGATGCCATTTGAAAACGGGCTCGCTCTCTATTTATGATATATTGATACGAGAGTTATCGTATATGATATGATATCTCTTTCACTTAAATATACTGGTGCATATTACGACATGTGAATTCATGATACCTGAACCCAACAAGTACAATTATTTAGTTATCCTTAGGGTAGACTACCTCTTTATGAGAGGGGCTGAATAAATTATATTTTTTCAAATTAATATTAAATGTTACTTTCCCGAGGAACTGAACAAACCAATGAATTTCCTAATCTTTATTTATTTGGGATCGGACAACTTAACCGGTTTTAATTATTTTCGTTTTCTATTTTATTTTATTTTGGATATTGAAAAGATTTAGTTTAATAAGAATTTTGGGCGTGGGTTTCTTATACAATTAACTAAATATTGTATAACTTATTATATTTAGGTTTTCTTATTGAATTTATTTATGGTTCAACAAGTTAAGAAGTTAAATCTACCAAATTTATAGTTTTACTTAAACTTTTATGAAAATGTACTTATTGAATTAGTAAGTAAGACGGATTTGTATCATATCCTATTTAACACATCAATTTACATTTTTCTCTCAATGTATATTGAATCTATCTTCATATAATTCAAAAGTAGATTTACACGGAGTATAATTTTTTTGCATTCTATTTTTTCTAATTTTACTATCTAGATAAAATGAATTTTTAATCATCAAATTTTATGTTATTGAGGGGAATGGGCCTAGAGAAATTACTTATTAGTAATGTAAATCTTCAAGGTTAAATGAGATGCAACAGATTTTGAAAAATCAAAGCATTATAATAGAAACTGGGGTAGATTAGAGCAAAAATAGTAAAAACTAGGGGAAGATGCCAAAATTAATAGAATAAAACAAAGTGAACGTACATTAAATTGATTATTTTCCACAAACAAAAATAGTATGAAATTATCTACGTTTATTGAATTAAAATATATTACTTACCTATTATTCAAACATATTGATTTTTAAAGGGGATTCATGTTTGCACCCGCAAATTCTTACGGCGCACCCCAGTTTGGGCGAATTCCGGATGCGCCCAAGGGGTTTGTAAAATTCGAGAAATTAATAAAAAACCGGTTTACTGAAAAAATCTGAACCCGGTTTGTTAAAACCGGTTTTCCAAAAATTTTAAAATTATTATTAAAAAAGTTTTAAAAATATTTAAAAAGTATTAATTCAAAATAAAAAAAAATGACATTTTGGGCGCATTAGGATGCGCCCAAAAAAGTTACCGTTGTAAAACGGTAACTTTTTGGGCGCAACCACGATGCGTCCAAAAAGTTACCATTTTACAACGGTAACTTTTTGGGCGCAATCAAGATGCACCCAAAAAGTTACTGTTTTACAATGATAACTTTTTGTGGTTTATCCATCTTGTTGTTATATATATGCAACTATTGTTTGGGGATTATCCATTCTTGGAGTTTTTTCATTCAAGAATATGTCTTTGTCAAGGATGGATGCTATACTTAGACCAGTTGAGCACTTGGATGACGCACCCGGTCTTGATAATTTACGAGTAAGTATATATTTACTACAAAGTGTATTTGAATATATTAATTTACAGTAACAAGTTAAATGTAGCAAGTTATAGTAGTTTGTTGCAGTTTATAAGTTTATTTGAAATGTAGTTTTACAGTTGTGTGTTGTAGTTTAGAACTTTGATTAAAATGTTTACGATAATTTATAATTTAAAATGTTTTAATTTATTATTTATCATAAATAGGAGGACTCTAGTGATAGCGACTATTCGTCAGTGGATTATTCTTCTTATTTTACTACGGATAAAGAATGGAGTGATAGAGATAGTATGATCAGTTGGGCTAAGAACTTAGGTTTGGAGTTGCATATGGTGATTGTAATAAGTAAGTCATGGCCTAACCGAAAGGTCATACTGTCGTGTGAGAAGGCTGGGCCATATAGAGCAGCGAAGAAGAAGACGGGTGACGGTAGCGAGGCAACCCCTAAACGGAAATACAATGCGAGGACAAAGAAAAGTGAGTGTCTGTTTCGATTGCATGGGGTGATTGTGAAGGGTGATTGGCTGAAATCTGACCGTTGGAGATTATCTGTCGCTTGTGGATCGCATGACCATGAGCTTTCTAGTAGTTTGATCGGTCATGCATTTGCTGGGAGGCTTTCGCAGGATCAACGAGAGCGTGTGAAAAGTTTGTCAGCCTCCGGAATAAAGCCGAAGGCTATTATGAGTCTATTTCTACATGAGGATCCCAAATGCTTGACATCAAGGAACCAACTCTACAATTACAAGAGTCAGGAGAGGCTGAAATGTAGGGGCAATATGACGGTGCCGCAGTACATGCTGGATTTTCTAGAGGCGAGGCGTTATTATACAAGCTATGAGACGCGTCACAATGAAGAAGGGAGGGAGGTTTTGAGTGATATTTTTATTTCTCACCCCGGAGCAATGCATTTGTTGAGTTTGTTCTCCTCCATCGTCATCATGGATACGACCTACAAGACGAACAGGTATGAATATGTTTAATTATGGAGCAGTTATTATGAATATTTAATTGCATACCTTATTTCTTATAATTGCATACCTTATTTCTTATAATTCATACATGTACAGGTACGGTATGCCTTTGTTGGAGTTTGTTGGAGTTTGTTGGATTCACTTGCACCAACCGTACATTTTGTATTGCGATCGTATTCATGTATGATGAGACGACAGAGCACTACACATGGGCGTTGGACCGCCTAAAGATCATTCTCGGGGGACGGGAACCGGCGGCGATCATGTCAGATCGAGAACTCGGTCTGACAAAATCCGTCGATATAGTCTTTCCCAACACGAAGCATCTGTTGTGTAGGGTCCATGTGAATCGCAACGTGGAGGGTTTTGCCATGAAATGGGTCCCCAATGTTGACCATTTTAGTGGTAATATTCGTTGGTTGTTAAGGTCGCCGACTGAGAATGTGTATAATGAGCGACTTGAGTACTTGACGGAGAAGTGGAAGAAGCTACCCTGGCTAATTGAATACGTGAAGAGGGTATGGCTTAGGGACTACAAGGAGATGTTACTCTGTGCATGGTGTGACACGGTACTCCATTTCGGCACAAGATCATCAAACAGGTAAATTCACAAGCGATCATCTAAAATCTAAATTGATATATGCAACTAAGCTTAACTTGAGTTTTTAATTTCAGGGTCAAGAGTCAGCACTCTATGCTGAAGGACGGGATTGAATCGTCGGTTGGAGGCTTGGAGACCCTCGTGCAGAAAATCGACAATATGTATGTTGATCAGATTCGGGAAGTCAGGGGTGATATGGAGCAGAGTGCTTTTAAGGCGCCCATAGAGATCGTAACCGGCCCGCCTGCGGTGAAGATATTTTTCAGGAGCATTCTTTATAAGGTGTCGGAAAAGTGCTTAAGAATTTTATACGCCCAAGTTGTTAGGGCCATACAAGGAAAAATTCCCGATGAAGAATGTCGTGATGTGTTTTGGAGAGCCACTCTAGGCCTGCCTTGCCCACACACGATCAAAGAATATGTAAAGACCGGTTTCCCGTTGAGGCCAAGTGAAATCCACAGTTATTGGAAGCAAATCAAGTGGGAAGGGGTTGGGCATGTTGATCCTGCACTGAATGATGGCGTATTGATCTCAGAAGAAGATATCGTCTTAGGTGCCATCTTTGGAGAGTGGAGCAACGAAGAATTGCACCCAGAGCTGAAGACTCACTTTGCACGCAAATACAGAGTTTTCCATGACTCTAGATCGTGTACCGCAGAAGAGCCCCCGGCCGCTTCGACCAAGAAGGGGAGACCTAAAAAGAAGAAGAACGATACAAAGAGGGACCCTAGTTGGTTTGAGCACATGGCGGAAGAAAAAAGGAAGAAGGACGAGGAAAAGAAGAAGAAGGCCGAGGATCGGAAAAATTCCTCAGTGGGATCTAAAGGACGTCCTCCAAGCGGTTAGCATTTTCACATTCGATCATCATTAATCGTTATTTCTTTGTAATTTATTCTAACCCTTGAATTTGTAAAGGTAAGCGGCACAGCGGAATCTCGACTGGCACGGAAAGCAATTGTGGGTCGGGACGGCCATCGGGCTCTCCAAGATGTATGGACACAGATGCTCGTCGAGGTGCTCCCAGTCGTCGCATGCACGAGGAAATGAAAGCTTATATGTATCTTTCCCCCTAAACCTGGCTGGCCGGTGAGCAGACGACGGCTCTATGACATCCAATGGCCTGCTCTGTCAGCGTCCAAACTGTCGCACCACCCGATCAGGCATGTACGGCTCCTCGACGTCCATGAACGCGATCGTCCCTCGGTAAGTGGACGCCCTATAAGCTCCGGCAAAATCTAGACTACCATACGGCATCCAACGTACCTGCAACGGAAAAATATATACAATGAAATAGCAATTTAATCATAGATGACCAATAAGTAATAACAACATTAGGGTGCTTACGTCCTCGGGCCGATACTCGTCCAAAATACGCCGGTAATGCCGACCGGTGTCGATAATGCGCAACGCGGAGCGTTGGATATAATACCGAGCAGCGCGTCGGTCATCGTCGCCCATTCCGGGGAGGGGGTTAGGATTCCCCGGAAAATATATAAAGTACATCCATATCCACATCTACATGGAAAATAAATAATATGTTTGTTTAATAATATTTAAATAATGTAATAATTACTGTAACGAAATAAAAACAAAGTTTCTTTACCTGAAGCAGATAGGTGCACCCCGCTATGCTTGCTACCTCTCCCCGTGAAGCCTCGCCCAGATGCCGATACAATAGTGCAAGCACTCCCGTCCCCCAAGCCGTGCCAACCACTCGGTCCAAATCCCAGAATAACGACAACATCTTCACCATCAGCTGGTTCGTGGACTTGTCCACGAAAATGCTGCAGGAGAGAATGTGCCATAGAAATCCAGCCGCTATCGAGTGGGCCTCTTACTCATCCCGTATCATGTGCAACAGGTGCTCAGCAAAATCAAAGGCCGAAACTCGACCGCTACGGGCACCCCTACCCATCTCACCCCCAACGCCGAACATGTAACCGAAAATCTCCGCCCCCAGCGCCTTGTCAATCTCCTTGGGGTCGGCGTCCATGGAAACTGTAGGATTGCGGCATGGAAACCCCTCTATCCGCAGTCCCAAGATCCTCTCAACATCGTGAAGCGTGATCGTAATCTCGCCCCACGGAAAATGAAAGATGCTCGTCTCAGGGTGCCACCTCTCGACGAACGCTGATATAAGCATGTGATCGACCCTACCAAATTGAAAATCTCGGAGAGCGGCCAACCCGGACTGCTGCACCATCCAATACCAACTGCCCTCAACAACCTCGTCCGGAATATATAAACCCCACTCACTAAACTCGGTCGGGCGAGTATAAGCTCTCAAACATCGTACGACGGACGGTACAGGCGGAGGAAGAGCGTGCCAAATCTGATGCGCAACGTGAGTGGTGAAGCTCCGTAGCAACATCAGGCAACTCAAGCCCGTACGGGGGGGCCTCTACGGCAGGTGGAGCATCTTGGGGTGCGGGAGGGGGGACGGGGTCCTGGGGTGCGGGAGGAGGGACAGGCCCCTGGGGTGCGGGAGTGGGGACGGAGTCCTGGGGTGCGGGAGGAGGGACAGGCCCCGACGGGGATGAGCCGTCCATGCTGAGGCCACACTCCTCTGTGTGGTCAAACGCCTGCTCCGTGTCTAGGACGGGACTCTGCAAAGCCGAAGGCGAACACACGTGAGGACGAGGATCCGCTATCGGATCGGACAACGTCCCAATAACGGGTTCTGCTATTGGAACGGTATCCGTGAGGACGAGTCCACTCTTGCGTTTGCACCCGGAGGGTTTTGGAGGTTTTGTTTCTTGCGACCAGAAGCAGTCACTGGTCGATATTCCACCATACGACCCCCCCCCCCCCCCCCCCCCCCCCCCGCATTCGTCGCCTGATTCTCGCGACTACATCCTGATTTTTTTCCACATAATGACCAATTTAAACAAATATCTACTTTCTATAAAACTACAATACATTTTTAAATATTCTAATTATATATACTAACTTATAGATTACCACTTTATGTTATCCCACTTTATGTTATCCTACTATATTCTAAATGTAATATAATTACACTAATTTATTGAATATTTTTACACAATTTATTAAATATTTATTCTAATAATATAATTATATTAATTTCTTGAATATTTTTACAAAAATCTAAATATTTCTATAAATTAACTATATATATTAATAAACTTTTCTTAAACAATTCTAATAATTATATATATATATTTTTTAAAATGATAAAATACGTACCTCATCTCGCTCGCGATGAATATATTTTCGTCTGCGTCGGCTCGCCTCTCCAATCTGGGCCACCGCCTCGACACCAACGGCTGCGGCAACCTCAAGCGCATTTTCCGACCCCACAGAAAGCATCGCCGCCATCGTCGCCGCTGCTTCGGCCGCCTCCGCTGCCGCCAGCGCGGCGTCCTCCGCATCAACCGCCGTCACCCATGCATCAAAATCCAAACTGAACTTCGTGGTCGACTCCGCCGCCTCTGTAGCCTCCTCTGCCGCCGCTGTCGCCGCCGTTGCCGGAATCTCGACCCTTCGCCGCTTTGCATCGTCGCCGGCCTCTTCGTTGCTCGCCGCCGCCGCCCCGGTCGGAATCTCGGTCGAAGGCATCTCCGCCGCCGGGATCTGGAATTCTTCGCCGCCGCCACTGCTACATGTCGCCGGAGAGGAAGAAGCGGGATCTGGAAACTCCATTAACGAGGTAGGAAGAAGGAAGAGGAAGAAGACGAGAGGGGAGGAAGAAGCCGCCGACGAGAGGAAGAAGACGAGAGGGGATGAAGACGATGAAGACGGCGCATCCCGGATGCGCCGTCTTCATATAGGGTTTTACTTGGGCGCACCCAGGATGCGCCCAAGTAATGGCTATATTTACTTGGGCGCATCCGGGATGCGCCCAAGTCTGATATATATTTAAATATAATTTCAATTTTTTTAAACCCAAGTAAAAAAGTTTGATATAGGGTTTACTTGGGCGCATCTCGGATGCGCCCAAGTAAACCCTATATCAAACGGTATGTAATTTCAATTTTTTATTAATTTCAAAATAATATTAAACCCGGTTTAGATATTCGAACCCTGAACCGGTCAATCATAAACCCGGAAGTAAGCCGGGTCCATATAATGGGCGCATCCTGGATGCGCCCAATGTTAAAACTTTTTTAAAAAAAAAAATTTGCCCAGTTTGGGCGCATCCCGCGGCAAGAAATTGCGGGTGCGAACATTCTACCCGTTTTTAAAGAATTTATAAAAAAAATTAAAAACTATGTCATTCTAATTTCTTTCTATTTAAGCAAGAATGCTATTCTTTTAGGAATTTAACTAGTCATGTCAATTAAATATGTGTATCATGTTTTCCTAACATATAGATTTATTATTTAAAAATTATAATCAGAATAGCTTAATTTGTAGGGAAATTAAATGTGATTTTTATTACTTCAAAACTATAATTTATATGTTTATTATTGGCTACAAATTATAGATATAGAATGAAGTAATCAAATGCAAATGAAATTTTTCATGCAAACACTTTATGAGGCATATTCATGTGTACTATGATGCACATTCAAATACATTGTAAGACATATTCAAGATGTACTACCATGCTCATCTAGTGTGACATAGATAGTTGTATGCAAGATATGTAAATTACATAAATTTTGAAATAACCATATACAGAGTATACCTTAAGTTAAGCTATGTATACAAATCGACGTAACTTAATTGGCACAACTTTTAAATGTAAAATAAATGCAAGGCATATTTTTATATAATATTAATGTAATGTAAGTTAATTTGCACAACTTTAAATGTAATATCACATAATTCATATATCTTATATCTTGCTTTTAATGTAGTTTTAAATTATTACATTCATCTTAATTATAATTATATATGCATATATTAATGTAGAGATAGGCTCCGGTAAAACAGATGCTTACGGTGAAACGTGAGGAGAAATATGAGCCATGCATTTTGGAGCAATGGAATGTTAGGAGGAATGTCCATCTTAGCACACCTACACCATCCCACACCCGATCATATGCAACAATTTTTGAACAATTTGGTTTGTTCAAACATATCAGAAAAATGTTTAAATTTATTGCATGAAAATTCAAACTTATAACAAGGATATAGTTGAACAATACATTATTTTGGCATAAAGTAATATAAACTTAATACAACTCAAAATGTTCAAAACATAAACCCTAAACCCAAAATTGCTCCGAGGAAAAAAAAATTGGCACGAAAAAAACCGACCGTTGACTGTGATTGAGTGTAGTAGGGTGTATGGTAATATTAAAATGATTGGCCCAAAATTTCTCCGAAAAAATATCATATAAGTATTTATCTACTAATGTATGTAATCCTACATAATTTCATAGTTATTTTGTCTTACTAATTGTGCGTTTGGATCGCCACCCATAATGCATTATGGGTGACAATCCAAACGGACCCTAAGAGTAAGATATGTAAACTATTTAAACTGTTAGATTTTGATTTTACAAGCGGTTCTTACAATCCTACATAATTTAAAAGTATACACCCAATGATGTGATTCTGTAGATCCCTCAACGATTTGATCTTGGACTTGCATATATATATAATTGATAATTAGTAACATAATATTTTTTATTCATGTGCATAAAAACGATCTTATGTCATTCTAAGGTGATAAATAGGATCTCTGAATTAATGAACATCTATAATTCACATATTGAAAATCACAATCTATCTGATTTTACATTACTTAAACTGTCACTATCTAAATATATAGAAAATTGTCTTAGAATTAATACAAGTTAATATCTAATGTTTAAATGTTCAATCATTAAATATTTTATCCTTGTCATTATAACATAGTATTTCATCTCTATGATCTTTTTCATAGATCCAGCGGTTAAAAATTCAATATTGTCATTGTTGTTTAATCAATCACTTTTTATTTTTTTATTTTTAAAGAAAACCAATCACTTTATTCTTCTTAAAAAGCTCCCGTGACTATTCTTCTTCAAAATCCTTTTTTCCCTCCTCTCACTTTGCGTCCCTGGCTGTTCTCGTTGTAAACGAGTTTGACTTTCGGTCAAATTGAATATATCTTCACAACTCACACATATCTTTGTCTCTCCCAACAGATCCATTTCCGTCCACATACATACAATGTGATCTTTGCAGTACATCTTAAAATAAACTACCAATCATAATTCTTTTGTTTGATACGTTACATCTCCATTTCAATAAAGAATAAAAAAATCAAATAATGAAAATATAATTGAGGAGCGGAATTCTGAAAGAAAAATAAAAAAATTAAATACTCCGTAGTAACTCAAATATTTAAGAAAAAAAAAATTATAATAAAAGCAGCAAAAATCTTGCCACATTTCATCAAATTCGGCCACAACTTTAATATATAGAGCCCATTTTAACTCGTGAAAATGGCACTACAATTTTTTTTTGGGATCAACAGACTACAATCATAATTAACTAGACATTCTGCAATTCGGAGATAAAAAACGCTCCCTTCTGGGAGCTCCCTCCTGGGAGCCGGCCCTAAATGGGTTCCATGGCAACCACCCACCGGAGACGAGTCGGGCCTCAAATCAAATGCTCCGACTGAGCCCCCGCTTCGACCGAGCATTGCTCCTCACCGCCGACGCCCCCCGCCTCCGCCGACGCCGCCAAGGAGTCCGACGCTGCCAGGGGTCCGAGCTACTCCAAGCCCAGATCTGCCGCCGCCGGGAGAAACTCCTCCGAGCCTCCACCATGGCTGACGCCGCCAAGGAGTCCGACGCCGCCGGGAGTCCGTGCTTCTCCAAGCCCTGATCCGCCGCCGTCGGGAGAAACTCCCCCCAAAAGAATGAGCCTCCTCCGAGCCTCCACCATGGCCGACGCCGCCAAGGATTCCGACGCCGTCGGGAGTCCGTGCTTCTCCAAGCCCAGATCCGCCGCCTATCTCTGCCCCGCCGCCATCTCTGAGCCTCCATCTCCGCCCGCCTTCTCTGCCCCGCCGCGTCTCCCCCCCGGCTCTCCCCCCCCCCCCCCCCCCCCCCGGCTCGTCCCCTCCTCCTTAGCCGACGTCCACCTCCCTCCCCTGTCCCCCCGCCGCCGCCTTCCTCCTCTCCGCCCTCCATCTCTGCCCCGCCGCCGCCCTCCTCCTCTCCGCCCTCCATCTCGGCCCCTGTCCCCCGCAGTTCTTACTTTTGTTTTAATTTGTTTTTTTCTGTTTTTGTTTATTTTGTTTTGTTTTTGAGTGTGTTTGCAAGCTTGTGTGTTGTACTACTTTGCTTCTGTTGAGCTGATTAGTGTGTAGATCGAGTTGTTCCAGTTGTGGTCGTGGTGGTGTTGAGGCTCCTGAAGATCCAAACGGCAACGTCAGGATGGTCGAGATTCCTGAAGATCCCTCATCATGAGTGGGGGCAACGTCATGGCTGTCCATTCAACATTTTCCAAGATTGTTTTCCTGTTTGACCCGTCGTCTGGTGGTGGACTCACTTCTCTCACTAGTCTTGTAGCTCGTTTTTGCTTTGTTATATTTTCATTTACTTGTCTTTATTGTAACTAACCGGTTTTCCAGTTGTTGATTTATCGGCCTCTCGAGTGGTCCGATTTTTTATCGGTTACTCGAATTTTTACTCTTATCAAAATAAAAAATATAGAGCCCATTTTTTTCTTAAAAATATAAGGTAGAAAGAAAAGAAGAAAAAACGTGGGAACTGAGGGGGGAAATTCAGCCTTTTTAGAGCTACTTTTAATTAGTCTAGGTAGGCTTACTTTTTATTTTTTTCATGCAAAGTCACTAGATGCATTACAATAATCTAGCTAAAATTTGATGACATGGCATTCCCCACCGCCCTTCAATTTATTCCCATCTTTTCATGAACATTATCCAGTATCCACACCATTTACCCAAATTATACCACCAACAAAAGTCATCATCAGTATATACAATTTCCCAGAAATTGCACAAATACAAACCAGTGAAGCAAAGAAAGCTTTCGAGAAAGTCAAAATTATGCAACCAATGAAGGTGACAAAAACCTCTAAAATGCTTAAAAACTCCAAAAAAAAATCAATTGCTGTCAAGTTCGAACTATCTCCCTGTTTGGTTAACACCTCTCATATAGGGCCATAATAATCATAATCCACCCACAACCACAACCACAACAATATTGAAACTAAAAACCAACTCTATTCACATAACTGGAAAATGATTATTCAGGACCATGGATGTCTCATCTTTAAACTAACACTCACCTTTCATTGCCCTAATCCTGTGCAAACTTTATCAAGCTACCCTTCTTTTGCTATCCTTCTTCCTAGTAGTCTTCCTCTTCCTCGTCTTCCGGAACTCGTTTTGATAGCAAAGCAAGGGTGTTGAAATTGTCAAGTCTTGATTATCTTTGGCCCCATGTATCTTCCTCCAACCACAACCAAGTCCTCGGGTCGCTCCCTCTCTTTAAGCCACACGTAGCTGCCCTTTTCGCTTTCAGGAACCGTCACTCCCTCCACTGTAGAGTTGGAAATAGCTTATAAGGTATTGCTAAGCTACTAGCCAGCTAGGATCACTTGTATGAAGGAAAGGAAGATTGTCATGGTGTATGTACCTGAGAAGTGGTCAAAAGGGTATTCATGGTAGTATGTACAATGTCGCCCATCAGGATCGGAATATGGTGGGGTTAGAACATCAAGCACCGCGCATGGGGTCACAGCTGTAAAGCAATGCATGTTGCCACCGTCATTAGGATACAGCACGGAAGTGTTTCCCGGAGCAGTAAAGTCGCTATTCACTTTCAATTTTGCCAGCCGAGTTGTCGTTGCACCAAATACGTCTGCAGGAGAAACACCCCATGTTATTCAGGAAGGTTCTACACTGCCTAGCTAATAGTAAGTTCTTTGCACAAACAATGTATCTGAAGATTCTGAACCAATGTAGATTATTTTCATCACTAGCTCTGTTTCGGACTTGCTCCAAATAAATGCTTTTTGTTCTTTTTTTACAAACATTTTTCATTTTACTTTCAACTTCCAGAAAAAGCTTGCAAAGATTTCTTCAGTATGCAAACCGGTAATCTGCTAGATCCTAGAAGCCCAAAAGCATGCAAAAAACAACCTTGAGAAAATGAAGTGTCATTTTCTTGAAACATAATATGTTCAAATAAACTACTCAATTAAGAGTCCTATCATAATTTTGAAAATTCAATTAAAACCCTGTCTAGCTAATTGAAAACATAATAAGTCTGGCCCCCTTGAAAGTGGCATACCCCTATCAAAAACAACTCTGTATAAAGATTTTACAAAAATTTAGTAAAAGGGTTTTCATTTCAAAAATTGAATCTCCATAAGAATTTACTAACTAATAGATGTATCAATGACTAAAATCACTATCTTTCACCAGATTTTTACTCCTTGTGAATACAAAAATACATGCATAAAAAATTTGGCCGGAAATTGGGGACTAAAACAGAACAAAAGCTCTTACCTTGTGCATCACCAGCTTTCGACGTCATGTTTGGAGGGACGACATCAGTCTCCCAGTCATACGATTTTATGTGCATTGTCCCAAACAGAAGCTTACTGAAAACAGTCATCCCAGGATGGTTGTGAAGCGGAAGCACTCCTGACGGGGGCAAGCAGAAGATTCCAATCTAAAACATAACGAAACAATAACATCATCACTTCATGATCCAAAACAGATTCGCTTGAAATTTCCTCCAATCCAAATCGAGGGAAGATATAATGCATAAGACATACAGAGAACTTTTCACATTCATGAAGGTGGAGATATGTTATGATAGGAGACACTCCCATCCTTTTCGTTCGAAAATACGGCAACTCTGGTGTCAGGCCAACGTCTGTTGGTTTCAGATCATCTGGTGAACATAAGACATGACATAAGCAAAGGAATTGAAACATCAGTTTCTACTTTCCCATTCACTACAAGAAATGAGGAAATAAAGTACTAGTTAATATCCATAGAGACCTAAGAATAGCAACAAGATAAGGACAAATTGATACTATTCAAATTTTCCATAAATAAACATGCTAACTCCATTTGTTGTCAAATTTCTGTTCACAGTATAACAGATCATTACCACAGTAAAAACTGAAACAGAAGAAGCACAGGTGCAGGTAATATTCCTCAACAAGGCTCTAAGAAAACACCTATATTCCCTATCAAAGCTCTATATTTTGTCCCAACTTTTAGTGGTATTCCACATCAGCAACAAAACTCATAAGAGCATAGCCCTCCACAGCCAATATTCACATGTAAAGAAGCCACACGTGCAAAAGCAGGTCACATTTGCCTCCATAAAAGTGGAAAATAATCAGGAATTACAACTCTCTCATGCCTCCCCAGATTTTGATCTTATATGCTCTCTTCTCTAATTTCAGCCGTAACCCAAGTTTCAATTGCTTCATAACATACCACTCCATCTCCTCGAATGCCGGATACAAGCGGAGTTATACCAATTTGCCTAAACAAAATTCCCCCAAATTTAATCAAACCAGATCACCTAATCTATTTTGTACAGTAAAGTAGGGGTCTAGGTTTATCTCATATAGAACCAAACTACAAGTTTCTACTTTCTACGTTGCAAGTGGCACTATGAGAGTGTACAACAACTCTTTAGGATGACGCTGCTGCTGCTACTAACAAAGAGGGAGGAATCGAACCCGTGACTAATCTATCAAAAAGGTTTGGCTTTTGCCACTTCAGCATGTGCCGGGAGAATGTCGACAGCAAACAACATAATTCACTAAAAATTAACTAGAGTAGCACAGTAACCGAAGCACATTAAGTATCGCACTTCAGAGTGAGGGAATGTAGCCACAGTTCAAACAGCTCATCACAAGAACATATCAAACGTGGACATGAAATAGAAATCTAGCATTGCATAAAATGAAATTGCATTGGGCGATGGTGCTGAATCAGCATTATCATGTTCAAACTACAAGCAAAGCATTCAATAACGAATCACACATCCATTTATCCTCCTAAATTAAGCTTCAAGTACACACAACTCTCAGAGGCAAAACATCGAAAACCTCATACGCATAGAAGCAATGATCACTGATTCAGACAAACAAGGCATACCCAGAATCGAGCACAGCTGCTGGACCTCCTGAGGAGGCGGAACAAATCCAAACCCGCCATTTGCAAACAACTCCTTGCAAGTATTAAAGAGGGTTTGAACCGGCGGCTGCCTCCCCTGCCGCCGCCGGCTCCTCCTCGGCCTACTGCTGCTATCCGTCGTCGTTTCGTTGGGCAATTCAAGCATCTCCTTCCCTTTTTCCCCAACTGAGCTCGTCTTAATCCCCATTTAGCCAATCAAACGAATGCTCGATTGCTCGCTTGTCTGAACAAACATGGCAAACTTATACACGCTTGTCTCCAACAAGCAAAAAAAAACGTTTGAGAATAAAAGTCGAATTTTTTTCCCTGTGTATCGCGAGAAAACGAAGGAAAAGGCGCCCCCAGAAGAATCCAAAAAGCGAAGTACTATTGAAAATGAAAAACAGAGGGGACAAAGGGGGGCAAAGTACAGAGTATAAACTTAAAAACTGTGAGATCCCTTGAAGCCGGGAAATTGGGGATGCGAAGGGATTGATTTCTTTGAAGAAGATGGTGCTGATGGGAAAGATTGAGAGAGAGAAGAGTGTAAGCAGTTGGATTTGTGGGAGAAAGAGATTATATACAAAGACGGGGAAACAGGGGAGGAGAGAGAAAGGAAAACACAAAACCAGGGGCCATGGAGTTGGTGTTTCTTTCCTGTGGGCTGTTTTCTAATACTGGCCTTTTTTATAAAAAAAATTATTGTTTTCTTCTCTGAATTCGCATTTTGTGTGCTTTTTTTACTTTTAAATCTGTTCTTTCCTTTTTTCTAATAATTTTCCCTTTAAGCCCCTCGTATTTGGGTAATTCTTTATTTTGGCGTCTCATGTGTTTATTTATTTATTTGGTAAATCCTATGTTTTTTCTCTAAAGAAAACGTCACGTGATATAATACTACGGTATGTTTTACTAGCGTGTTATATACAAGATATTTTTTTGCCTATATATACGATAATTTGTATGCGTAAAAATAAAATAACGTATGCAATTTATAAGTATAAAAAGTATAGAAAATCTATACACTATATTTTTACGTATAAATTTTTTACATTTTATATGTATTTTAAAAAATATATATTAAAAAATGTACGCTGCCATGTAGGTATTTAATCCAAATGTGTCACTAAATCTCAGGGTACGCATTCTAGGTTAAATCCGCCGCGCGTGACTTCTCCTTTCTCTTCTTCCTCTTTCTTTCTCCTTCTCCTTTCTCCGCGGCGGCGATTTCCTCCTCCCATCTCTCTCTCTCTCTCTCTCTCTCTCTCTCTCTCTCTCTCTCGCTCTCCTTCTTTTCTTCCTCTTCTTCTCCCAGTTGCGACCATGGACGACCAGTCAGCTCCTCCGGCGACAGCGAGTGGCGATATCGAGACAGGCGGTGGCGTGGGTGAGATGTCTCCGGCGGTGGCTGACATTGGTGGTGGCGGAGTGGAGGAGACGGCTAGCTCTCCGTCCAGCGGCGGAGACCACGGACGAGGTTCCGTGTGGACCTGATTCGGTATGCCCCGTGGGGGACGATGGGGACGAGTAGGTGGACGACGCGAAGACGTTCCCGCGACTCCGGAACAAGCCCCTACATGGGGTTCTAGAGAGGTATTTAACTTTTATATTCGTATACTATTTTATAGAATTTGAAATTATTTATCTGTATAATTAGAATAGGTTTGTATGTATTGAATTTAGAGAAAATGGATTTGAATTTAGAAAAAAATGAATTTGGATTTAGATATTGATTTTAGGGAAAAAATGAAGGTATTGATTTTAGAAAAAAAATTGAATTTAGATTTTGGCATTCAATTTTAATAATATGGATTTGGATTTAGGTATTGAATTTAGAAAAAAAAATTGATTTCGATTTAGGTTTAAAATTTATATTTGATACTAGTTTTTGAAAATTTAGAATGAAATTGTTTTTTAATGTATTTTAGAAATATTATTGAATTTTGTATATGGATTTACGCATTGAATTTAGAAAATTTTGGATATGATATTTGATTTTTCAATGTATTTGTCTAATATTTTAAGAAATTTACATTGAATTTAGGAAATTAATAAATTGAAATTGAAATTAAAAAACTAATTTTTTTTAGGGATTAATGAATTAGAATTTATGAATTGGATTTAGGGATTAATAATTTTGATTATCGTATGTTTTGGATTTAGGGATTAGAATTTATGAATTGGATTTAGGGATTACTAATTTTGATTATCGTTTGTTATTTACAATGGATTAGAATTAATTTTACGTAATTAGGAATTGAATTTAAGCAATTAAGGATTTATGAAATTTATACATAATATTTTTGATATTATAATATTTTTATATTTTTGATTAATTTACGTTATTAAAATTCGATTATGGATTGATTCGAAAATTTGAAATAATGTAAAGGCTTTACAAGCCTCGATGTTGTATGTGAGACGGCCCCGACGTGGGTCCTGTCAGCTGGTGCGGAGGAATCCGGTCACAGCATCGGCTCGTCGTGCCGCTTCGGTGGCTTTGCTTCCCGCCCTACAGGCAGTACAGGACGTCGGGGCGGGAGTGCAGGAGGACGCGGTCATGTCGGACTCATTGGTGTCGTCGCCTTCCTCATCGGACACGTCCATGGAGCTGGACGAGGAGGCAGTTGACGCGTCCCTCCACCGAGACTATTACGAGGGTTTCGAGGCGTCTCCCAGACCCGCAGCAGACCTGGGGATGGACGATGCTCCCCAGCCGGATCTTCCGGCTGCCCAGCAGTCAGATCCAGTTGTCGACCCCGAGGATCCCGCTCCTGACCCAGCGGGCCCCGCAAAGCCCTGGATTCCAGGAGGGCCGCTCGTTCCTGACCTCCTCCCAACATACACGACCCATGTCGTCAAGGTCCTGTGGGACATGACATCGGCGTTGGCACATCCGGTTCCACCGCCACCCGTTACGCTCGTGAATGATACGATACGTCTTTGATTTAGTTTAATAATTTTTATTAAAAATACCGAAACGTTATATTTATATTTATAACATTAATTAAAATAATAATTTTGTTATTTCTTTTTCAGATGAGGAAGGTTCTCAAGACGTACACCAGGAAGCCATGGCATTGGAAGATGGACGAGGACATTAGGGCGGCTCCGAACACCTGGTGGGATTTTGCACAGCGTAGCGGTATCACCTCCATGAGGGAGGTGGATTTCAGGAGGATCGACGACGTGCTTATTTCTGTGTTCATCGAGCGATGGCATCCGGAGACGAGCTCGTTTCATTTCCCATGGGGCGAGATCACTATCACGCTCCACGATGTCGTGTGCATCCTGGAGATCCCCATCGACGGGTTAAGCGTCATTACTGATATGTCGGACCCTGTCGTCAGAGAGCACGTTTGCGCCATTACTGGGGCGGACATGGAGTTCGTGGCCCGGTGGTTCGGTGGTGGCGGTATTTCAATGGGGTCCCTCTTGAAGAGGTCGAAGGACCAACTCGACATTCCCGAGAGGAACGACCGACACATAGTGTCCATGTACTTGATGATGCTCCTCGGCTGTACCGTTTTCATGGACAAATCGACGAACGCAATCAAGTACAAGTACATGGCGCTCCTCGTCGACCACGACCGCACCGACTGTTATGCCTAGGGAGTCGACGTATTGGCCGTCCTCTACCAGAATCTGGGTGAGACGTCGAGGGCCAAGGCAAAGGACATTGCAGGATGTACATTTTTTCTTAGGGTAATTATTTAATACCGTAAAATATATGGTATTGTATACGAACCAATTTTATTTATTTGTAGGCCTGGATTTGGGCATACTTTCCTACATTCTGAGGTCACGTGGTCCTTGACCTGGAAGCCATGGCGGATACGAGGGCCGCTCGGAGAGATGGGAGGGAGGCCCCTCAGGGACGGGATCCGGAGCGGTTGATCGCTATTCGCCTCATTTTAGATGTCGTGAGATTTGAGGAGGTAATACTTTACTGCTTTATTGCATTTAGTTTAGGGTATGCATTTAGGATTTGAATTTAGGAAATTAAAATTAGGAATTTAGGATTTGAATTTAGGGATTTAGGATTTGAATTTAGGAAATTAAAATTAGCAATTTAGGATTTGAATTTAGGGACTTAGGATTTGAATTTAGGGACTTAGGATTTGAATTTAGGAAATTAAAATTAGGAATTTAGGATTTGAAATTACGTATAACTGATTTCTCTTTTTTGGCATTTCAAGTGGCCTGGACACCATTGGGTCAGCTAGACTTTGCGATCCCTCAATACGCTCCTTTTTTTGTACCGATGCATTATTGAGTGCCTCGATGTACAAGAGCCGTACATGCCGGACCGAGTCCTCCGCCAGTACGGTTATAGGCAGGGGGTTCTTGAGGATGCACCTGAGCCACTCGAGGTGAAGAGGCGGGTTGACTTGAAGTCGTACACTTTGAAGTACGCCGACGAGCAATGCACGTGGAATGCCGACCCTAGACCGATGATTGAGCTTTGGGACAGGATCCAGACCACCTTCGTGTGGGACACTAACGATGCGTACATCAATTGGCTGGAGCAGATGTCGCATCCGTACGTGGACGCACGGTCCCCTAGACAGGATCGTCCAGGTTTGGCTCCAGTCGTTCCTCCAGCTCCACCGGTCTCTGCTCTCATAGTATGTTACCTTTTATTTATCGCTTATCATTTTTTATGTTTTAAATATCGGTTTTGTTCTAATGGAAATCTATGTTTTTTTATTCAACGGACCCAGATTCTCGTCGGTCGAATGCTACGTTTTTTTGGAAGAGATGGACGGGCTTCCACCAGATGCTACCGCTACGATTATTTCGTGGATTCAGAATTTGACCGGTGACGAGGTGCCCAAGGCTGATCCCCTACCGCGTGCCTCGCAGAGATTTACGGATTCGCAGAACGAGAGGGAAGAGGGCAGCGGTAGAGGCCCCGACGATGACTAGATTATAGGACTTTTTATGTACATGTTTTCGGTACTTTTTTGGATCATGTATTTATATTTTGGTTATTTTGGTAGTTTTGGATCGATTGCGTCTTAATACAATATAACTACATAATATAATATAACTATATAAGATATAATGTACAACTATATAATATAATATAACTATATGAGATATAATGTAAAACTATGTAATATAATATACATATATGAGATATAATGAAATACTATATAATATAATATAACTATATGAGATATGAGATATAATGTAAAACTATATAGTGTAATATAACTATATGAGATATAATGTAAAACTATGTAATATAATATAACTATATGAGATATAATGTAAAACTATATAATATAATATAACTATATGAGATATAATGTAAAACTATATAATATAACTATATGAGATATAATGTAAAACTATGTAATATAATATACATATATGAGATATAATGAAATACTATATAATATAATATAACTATATGAGATCTAATGTAAACCTATATAATATAATATAACTATATGAGATATTATGTAAGATATAATGTAATACTATAGTATATAAGTATAAGTATATAAGATATAATATAATACTATAATATATAAATGTAAAGTATAAAAAATATAAAAAAATACTATAGTATATAAGTATAAGTATATAAGATATAATGAAATACTATAGTATATAAGTATAAGTATATAAGATATAATGAAATACTATAGTATATAAGTATAAGTATATAAGATATAATGTAATACTACAGTATATAAGTATAAGTATATAAGATATACTGTAATACTATAGTATAAAAGTGTAAACTATATAAGATATAAAGTAATACTATAGTATATAAGATATAATGTAATACTAGGGCTGAGAACTTTCGGGTATATAAAAAAAACAGCCTACCCGTAGGGTAAAAAAAATATTTGATCGGGTTCGGTTCTTGAATTTTTTTCCTTAAACCCGAACCGAAATTATTTCGGTTCCTATAGTCGGTTTCTCGGTTATTTTAAGTAATAGAAAATATCCAAAATAACATCCAAATTCAAGATTACAGCATTGTTTCATGAAGAACTTGTTCATGACTTTGTTCAAATACCACACAGACATTAAAACATCAATTCATCAAGTATAACAATCTAGATTCAAAATGACTACAGCAAGTCAGCAAGACAGCAACAATCCAACAGTTTGAAGTCACCAAGATAGCAACAACTTCAGGTCTTCATCTGCAACAAGTGAACCAACATATTGAATATTCATGACAGCAACAAGCCAACAAGTGAACCAACAGATTTAACAGCTTCATTACTCAATGTATTGTTTTGTCTTGCTGTCAGCAAGACAGCAACAATCCATGATGTCTTGACTCAATTGTAATTCAACATTTCAACCATTCATCTAGCTCAATTCATTAAACTAAATTAACTAATAGCTAATAAAGTAAATAAACCAATAGACACATACCTGAGCCTTTATTAGACTTTATTTGTTCCTTTGTGAAGCCCTTGTTGCCTTTCCAGTTCCACTTGCATTCTTTGAGACCTTCTTTTTCTTTGTTGGTGGAGGAGCTGAAATCTTGGATGCATCTGAAGTTGCAGAAACTCTTCCAGAATTCACAGCCCTAGGATTTTGGTCACTGTCCTCATTGTCTTCAGCTATAGTGTTATTGATATTGTTTACAGCCTCTTGTTTGACTTCTTCTTGCCTCTCTACAAATCACAATTCACAAGTTCAGAAGAATTATTAAATAATTATAAGTTAAAACTTAAAACAATAAATGAATAAAAAGTATAACAAATAATGTTATCACCTTTTTCAACTTCCTCATAAAATTCCATTTCTTCAATGGTTGGGATATATTCCAATCCAATAATGTTGTCACTCTTCAACCAATTCTGGAAACAAATCAAGGCCTCAACAGTTTTAGGTGTCATTGAGCTTCTGTAAGGATCAATTACCCTCTTACCAGTGCTAAAACTTGATTCACTAGCCACTGTGGACACCTGAATTGTCAACACATCTCTAGCAATAGCTTGCAGCAATGGATACTTGCTCCCATTATCCCTCCACCAGTGTGTTATCTTGAATTTAGCTCCAGCTTTAGGCTTCTCAATAGGATCAAGCAAATACCTATCTACTTCATGACCTACAACCAAGTCTTCACCTTCTTCAAGTTGTTTGTCCCAATCCTCTAACATAGCCTTCTTCTTTCCAGTACACACCACCTTTTCCTTTGTATTCCTTCTTCCCTTACTACTTATTTCATTCCCAACTGAAGTCTCTGAATTTCTAGACTTTTGTGAACTCCCACCACCCATAGAATTCCCATACTGGTCACAAAGCCTAATCAATAAATCATCCTAGTTGCAGCATCTATACAAGCTTCTTGTGACCATACCCTAGTAGTTAAATTCTTAAAACCTTCAACCAATTCAGAACTCAAATGACCTTGTTTCCCATCCTCCAAAGACACACAACCTAAGCTACCAGGATAAGCCTTGCAATGAATTTCAATATGCTTCTTAAGAGATGAAGTACCATTACCTCTAGAATCACAAGCAAGGATTGTCTTACAGTGTAGACACTCAGCTTTCTTTGTTAACCCGACTTGCTTGTTGACTCCATCGACCTTCGAGCGCAACTGAACAGCCTTCCTCTCCCTCTTTCTCTTCGAAGGTCGAGTTGGAATAATCGACTTCGCCTTCGAAGCTTTGATTGCAACAACAGCGGCAACAGTGGTTTGTTGACTTTGTTCCTCGCTATCACTTGAACTAGTCGAATCTGAACCAGAGAGCTCTTCGAGTCGAATTGGTGTGTTTGACGCTTCTGCCATTTCAACGAAATCGATTAGGGGCTTTCAAATTGGGGCTTTGAATTTGGGGATTTCAACGAATAAGGTCTCGAATTAGAGCTGGGTTGAACAATTGAATCAATCGATGAACAATTGGGAAGAATTTGGAAGATATTGAGAGGGATTGAGAGGGGTTGAGAGGATTTAGGTTTAGGGCTCGAGAGAGTGGCGGTGAGGAATTAGGAAAATGGTGAAAAAAATTACAAGGGGTATATATATATTTTTATTTTTTTATTTAAGAATTCGGTAAATCGGTTCCAGGTGAAAACGAAGTAACAAGAACCGTACCCGAACCGTAATTTTGCACTAAGAACCGAACCGCAGCCAAATCGCATCATTTGTTACTCAAAACCGAACCGAACCGAATTGAGCGGTTCGGGTCGGTTCTTCGGATACAAAGTCCCAGTCCTATGTAATACTATAGTATATAACATATAATGTAATACTATAGTATATAAGTATTAAGTATATAAGATATAATGTAATACTATAGTATATAAGTATAAGTATATAAGATATAGGTATAAGTATATAAGTATAATGTAAACCTATATGATATAACAACCCTAAATCAAACAAACAACCCTAAATCCAAACCCTAAACCCTAAACCATAAGCCGAAACCCTAAATCCAAACCCTACGCTTACACCATGCGTACGCTAGGTCATAAAGCGCGGTTGATTAGGCCGGCCCAATTGAACGGTCCAACAACTTGTGCGTTGCCGAACTGCGTACGCATAATGGCAGCGCACATGATGTTGGGCCATTCAATTGGGCGGCCCAATGATATGTGCTCAATCCATCCAGTTTCACTCGGTCTCCTCAAGAACCCTAAAATTCGTTATCGGTTGTTCTTCATCAAAATTCGAGAGTGTTTGAGCTTCTTTCTTGCAATTGCTTGCACCATTGACTTCGTCTAGTTGTTCTATTCAAAAGCCCTATATTTCCGACGCCGGAGAACCACCTCCGAGCTCCAATTTGAGCCATTTCCGACGGGCTGCCAAACGCGAATCCGAAGAGAATCTTGGTTAAGTCCAATTCGCGATTTTGGGTTATTTTAATTTATTTTTTGCCTTAATCTTGGTTAAATTAATTAATATAGATTAGTGAAAGATATTTTAGCATTAATTTGATTTTATAGAAATTAAAATTAAATTAATTATAACTTTTATAATATTATCTTATATTATGAATGGGTAATCATGACTATTCATTTAGATAATATTTTGACCTAGAAAATTTTAGGATTATAGATATTTTTTTTAATAAATTTATTTATGATATGATTATTTAGAATATACGACTAAATAATTTTTAATTGTTTAATCAAAAAGCCTTGAAATTGATTTATTTATGAGTTAAATAAATTCAATTAGAAACTGAGACATTGTATCCTACAAATATTTATATTGAATAAATTATCTAATATAATTTATTCATTGTGTATGATTTAAGTACGTCTCGGATTGACATTTGAAACGAGAATAAAGCAGGGAGTCGATTTGCTTTTCGAAAGCAATCATCTTCGAAACGTCGTTCATCTTCTTCGTGATTCAAGACAAGTGGCGGTTCACTCTTGCTAATGTATTCCATATTTCCTTAATTGACAATTAATTTGTTGTCTTAATTAAGTTGGGATAAATATTCTTAATTTTTCGTTTGGGAACTTGTGTATATAAAATGTTGTGTAAAATGAACTTTTTTATTAAGTTGTATATATGTTAGCTATAACCCTTATATATTTATATTATTATTATAGGGTGCTAGATAATAATTGGTGTGGATTGTTGTGTTTTGGTGTGGATAATAATTGCTAGTTAGCACGAGTATTCGTAAGAACGCTATTATCTTGCGAGGTTTAGCTGTTTCTTTATAACTTAGTATTAGGAGGATAATTGTGTAACACCCCCAAATTTCCTCTTGAAAGTATTACTGCCAGTGACCTCGGATTCCTCATCCCGAAGTCACCCCAGTCTTTTCCAGTTGATATAAATCATCAAACAACAATTATGATACAAAATATCATAACCTTCGATTAAAACCATAGTCGCGGAATTTCAACACAATTCCAAATACGACCAAATACATCAGAAATACAGTGGAAGTCTTTATAATACAGAGTAGTCTTAATACAAGACATTTTTAACACAGCGGAAGTCTTTGAAATAACAACAGGGTCTTGATCGCAATGATCACCCGCCAAGAATCCTTAACCTGGATAAAACTCTTCAAAACACCGTTTGCCTTCTTAGTCGTTCTAGCCTTTTTGGACCTGCAACCTATCTGATGTGCCGAATCGAACGGATGACACCAGCCAACAAAGCAGATAACGAATGCGGTTGGTTAGTCTAAATGAATAGACCATGCAAGGACACAAAGCAGAGTGGTTCGAAGTAGTCGTATTAGGTTAGACTCGTCGTCTCTCGAATAACAGTCGAGTACGATAGTCAACCACCATACTACTACTAGAATATATTAAAAGGCATGATCAAGAGGAGATTCTGAAAGACCGAGTCTTACAGCAATAAATTCCAAAAGAAGACTCCAACTGAAATGAGCCTTATAGGAAAATTATGATGAATGTTTGGGAACATTAATACACACAAACATTAAAAACAAGTTGGTGTTTCGGTTCATAACCGACCTCACCGCTTAACGCGAATTCAGATTAGAAAGAGAACTTTACTCTGACCCAAGTCAAGACGAGTTCTCCTAACTGCACTACTCTTAGCTGTAATACTCTCCCAAGAGTATACTAAAAATATATGCATCATCGCACTTAACTTATTCACAACGTACTTATCTTAAAATAGGAGAACACACATTTCTCATTTCCTTAAATGAGAAATCCCGAGCTCACACATTACTTCTTATAATAAGACATTAACCTTAATAACCTCGAATCTTACAACCTCAATTTCCCTAAAGATACTTCCCACAATTCCATTACTCATTCTCATCGAATTTGGCCCTTATGCCAAATTCTAACTTAAATCCTTTAAAATTCAAGAACAATCACAATATCTTGTTCCTACGTTCCTCGAAACGTATCCCATGAGATATTACTCTTAATTCCTTAAGATATCATTCTGAAAATGATTCATCTACTATAATGCTTATAACACAAGCTCACTTATAAGAGATAACTCTTAATCTCTTAGAACATTAACTCCACACATTTATCCTTAATCACTTCATCATCTCACAACCTTATCTCCATACTACACATCATGTAATAATTCTTACTGAATTCTTATTACCTCAGGATCATCAACATATCCTATCCTTAAACTGTGACCTTTCTACTTAAGTGGTCACCTCTTAACACAATAACTTTACAACTTAATCTTCTTCAAAGAGTTGCACCTTAAGCCTTATAGGTGACATACTCATAAGATGTCCATCCTTAACAGTTCCCAAGAGTCATAACTCTTCACCCTCTAGAAATTCCACTTATCGAGTCCAACGACTCGTACTGTCTTTAAACGACTTATTTGTATCTTAAATCCTTATATTCCGTACACCATCGACTATCCATCCAGGACTTAATCGCATTATTTCCTTATATTATTTCAAACGAATCTCAATTAGATCTCCACAAAGGATACCTATGATTTCGTACACTTGGCTTTCCCCAAAAGTTTTAACCATTGGTCCTACATGGGCCATACTTTATGTATGATCCTGACCATTCTAACTCCGGATTTCACAGTCTTACTCAAGACCACATTAGGGAAAATGAGTTCCTGAAGAATTATTCCCTTAATCAATTATTCATTCATAACACTTTATCCACACTAATGCATACAACATGATTAAGAGCAGATGCAAAGCTTTAAACCTTAGGGTGACAATTATGTCCACCCAATTAGTACAACTACCAAAGCTTATTAATTATGTGCGACAACGGCACTTATCTTATTTCATTATAAACGTGCATCACATTATAAGCTTTTAAATCTCCTCATAAGAGATATCGGATCTCCTCACAAGCCAAGATTTATTAATTATGTGCTTAACTGCACTTATTTTATTAAATTCCAACACGATTAACACGTTATAAGCTTTTAGATCATCTCATCCCTCAGGATAAGGAAACGACTAGCACTCGTAATGAGATACACAGTAGCGTTCCTACGAATACTCGTGCTAAGTAAACAGTTCGCTTTAATTGTCCTAGCCCAAATCCGAACAGCAGAATATTCCCGAATCTGCATTCAATACGGTTTTGGCCATAACTTTAGTTATACAACTCGGAATCCAATTCCGCGAAGTTCCAGATGCTCGTATGAAAGTCCACTATTTACTGATCTTAACCCCAACTTTATCAAAATTATATAACTGACCCGGTATTTCCGGCAGTGCACGAACAAGTCCTTCAGGCAACATATATCTATAATAGCGTTGATCTAGCAGATATACAACCTATTATAACATCACCTTTTTAATTCCGTTATTTATGAAATTAGTTCCCAAACGAAAACAACAGTTCACTCCAATTTAATTAACAATTAAACAATTGATAATTAATGGAAACATGGAATGATTAAGCAAGAGCGAACCGTCACTTGCCTTAGATCCGACGAAAGCTTAGCAAGGCTTGGAGACAACGATGGGTTTCCGGGCTCGACGCATGGACAGATCTGAGACCACAGATTCCTCCGGATCGACCCAAAAATGAAACCCTAAGTTAGATTCGATATCTATATATACGAATCTAAAAGAATACGAAAGGAATCGAATGAACAAAGTCCTAATCGAGACCACAAAGCCCAAGCCACACCACGACTGCCCAGCCATACCGCGGGTGCGGTGGCATCTGGCTGCGGGTGCGGTGGCGTTTCAGTGGTGAGACGATCTCAATGACTCACCGGGGAAGATGACGGGGCGACGTGTCGGGGCTCGGTTCGTGGTGGCTCCAACTTCTGGACATCTAACACCACCTTGAGAGCACCACCAACACCAACCAATCTCTGGCGACAGCACCGGCGAGAGCTTCGAAACTCCGGCGAGATTCAAGCTTTCCGGCGAAGGCCTTGGGGGGAGAGAGAGAGAGAGAGAGAGAGAGAGAGAGAGAGAGAGAGAGAGAGAGAGAGAGAGAGAGAGAGAGAGAGAGAGAGAGAGAGAGAGAGAGAGAGAGAGAGAGAGAGAGAGAGAGAGAGAGAGAGAGAGAGCCGTGAGGGAGAGAGCTCAAAGAGAGAGAGATTTCGTGAGAGAGAGAGAGAGAGAAAAATGAGAGAGAGAGCTTATATATAGCCTAGATATTTTATATAAAATATCTCAACAAATATCTCACAAATATCTCAACAAATATCTTGTATAAATATCTTACACAAATATCTTGCGTAAATATCTTACACAAATATCTTGCGTAAATATCTTACACAAATATCTTGCGTAAATATCTAAGCCCTGAAATTACATCGAATGTAATTTATTCCACTCAGAGAATTATTACGGAGAGCAAGGATTTTACCGAAAATCCAACTCCACTGAAAGCGAAAAATTTATCGAACGAAGGATGGGAAAATTACCCAAATACCCTTACTAAAAATGAGGGATATTACAAATTGCCCTAATACTTTTGGTCATGACATACCCTTATTTTATATAAGTGGTGGTGCACTTAGCTATTCCGAAATTCGGGATTCGTCCCATGTTATATATCTCATTGTGAGATTGGTGTGGATTAAAAGCTTTAACGTAAATGCGCGTTTTGAAATTAAATACGATAAGTGCCGTTTTGCACATAATTAATATATCCTCGGGCAAGAAGTACAACGTGGAACACGCCCGGTCTCTTGTCTAAAGTAAGTCCCCTTTCCAATCTGAATTCGCATTATGCGGTGAGATTAGTCGAGGACCCAAATATTCAACGAGGCATTTTCAAAACTTTGTGTGATAATGTTTCCAAACAAATTCATTTAATTTTCCATAAGACTCGGTTCATTGGAGTCTTCTTTTTAATCATACATCTTCATTCTTTTCGGTAGAAGTCTATAGTCATATACCGTTTATCGAGTTTTATTCGGGAAACAAGGGTAATAATTATATACGACTACGAGAACCAATCTGTTTTCACCCTTGCGTAGTCTTTCAGTAGACTAACCAACCTTTCTATTCCTTTCATGGTTGGATGATGTCATCCGTCCTATTCGGCACATCAGAGGTTGGTCCCCGACGATTTGAAGTAACCAATTGAAGACGAAGGCTTGCAGTTGAAGGTTTTCATTCTAAAGTAATATTAAGATGTGTAGTATTTATTTAATATTCTTAAAAAGTTGTCATACGTATATAAACTAATCATGTGTTTAGGGTTTTACTTAAAAGTCTTTTGCTGTAATTTCACTTTGTTGTATTAATCGTCTTTCTCAATTCACGAGAGGAATTTTAATAAAAGCATTGAGTGTTCACTACAAAAGTCTTCTGCTACTCTGTCCTTATTCAATATTTATTTATTTAAGCTTAATTGTTTCGATTAAAACCTAGGGTGACTTTGGACATTAACGTCTGAGGTCATTGGCGTGTGACACTACCGACATAAGTCGGGGGTGTTACAACACTAGCTCACAAGTTTTATTATGGAGGAGGTAAGATTTCCACATGACACAAATGTCACCCGCGTAGCCAATAGCAGGAGAAACAAACAAGGTTATCAAACCCCGCTTTTCTCCATATGGCAGGAATAGGTTCTTTAACAACTTTGGTTTCAACCAAGCTCATAATTTGTATTCTTTCAATTTTACAGTGGGCATTAATCTCGGTCCAGAGGTTTTTCCTACCGATGCCCCTACAGTTCCAAAGGCCGGTCTTCATAAAAACCTTATTTTTATAATATTCGCAAGTAATTTTAGTCTTGCCAAATTGAGCAGGTTGATTGATTTGGTAGATATATTATATTGCGAGTCTAGTCCCGGGTTAGCTAAGTTCCGCCAGTCCCAACCCCAACTGGTGTAAACGGCATTAGTCATGGAGCACCATGATAAATGGGTATGAAATTGAGTGTTAACGTACACCGATTGTGACTGAGGGGTGAAAAACAGTCATATACATGGACAGTTTGTAGCTATTATATATATATATATATGGGTAAATTACACAAAACCACCCCTTATTTTGGAGTGTTTGCAATAAACCACCCCTTATTTTGTTATTTACAGAAAACCACCCCTTATTACAATTATTTTGCATCAAACCACCCTTTATTTTGTTATTTATAGAAAACCACCCCTTATTACAATTAGTATGCATCAAACCACCCCTAGACCTTTCACATTAGGCTTTTATTAACTCGTTACATTTCTTATCATCTGTACGGTCTATAGCTCATTACTATTGATATACCATTAAATGTTGAAGCTTTCAACTCTTAGTTTCATTCCAAAAGAACAAGTAGTAGGACTTTGATAAAGAAAAAATATATGACAACTACCCTACATTTGTTTGCATTGATTCACTAGTTTAAAGAAGTGAGGGTTATGTAAATTCAATAACCAAAATTTCTTTTTTATATTCAATTAAAGCCTTTAGACCTTGCCTTCAACTGAGGATTTGAACCGAAACAACCTCTTCAATATCAGTCCAATGGCGACAATGATTTGCTTGGTCCTCGATGATAAAAAACCAAGGATCTCATAGTTCGTCATAAGCCTAGGAAGATTTGCCCTCTTAAAGGACGTTAGGAAGAAGGACACCATTGAGGAGGGGCAGATTATTAAGTATAGAGAACTATTATTAATTGAGCGTGAGAGAACTTATGCTTAGTGAATGCTTAACGAGAAATGAATTGGTGGTTTATTGCAACATTAACTATTTAATGGGTAATTTAGTGTAAAAATCAAGATAATGGGTGGTTTGATGTAAAATAATTGTAATAAGGGGTGGTTTTCTGTAAATAACAAAATAAAGGGTGGTTTGATGTAAAATAATTGTAATAAGGGATGGTTTTCTGTAAATAACAAAATAAGGGATGGTTTATTGCAAACACTCCAAAATAAGGGGTGGTTTTGTGTAGTTTACCCTATATATTTTGGTTATTGTGAACAGACAGATAATAAAGGGGAGATTCATAGATAAACTCCTGTTAGTGAGATTGTTAAGATAACACCAAAGGTGGTCCAAATCAGCAAATATGAGATCTATTCCATGGTAAGGCAGGCTGCGTGTTTTTATTGGAAATAGAAGCATCAGCTGTAAAACAGCAGATAACGCTGGTTGTTAAAATTTGTAAGTAGATCAACCAATAATAGTTCTGTGCAGAAAAATGCGAACAGTAGAGGTGATGAATTTCGGGATTGTGAATCCCATTAATACAGTTGATTTGGTAGAGATAGCAAACATAGATATTACGTACATAAAGTAATATCAGCAGTTGAGATAGAATGGTACGACATGCATCATTGTAAAATAAGGCCAAACATGATCCATTTTATATATATATATATAAAATTTAGGGCACATACTAATCAGTTATTAAATAGTAGATTACAATTACTATACATAATGAAATACTTATTATATTTATGAAGAAGTATAAAAAAAGTACATAGTAAATATTAATTTTAATACTTGTAAAAATTAATAAATAATTTTAAAAAATAAATTGATTTATGGGCCAATAAGCCAATGCATGATTACATATAAACAAATTTAAATATCTAAATATATAATATAAAATACAAATTATTTATTTTAATAATATAACAAAAAAACAAATATTATTCAATAATAAATAGATTAATGGGCCGTTATGAAATATGCTATCAGATATGCCCTAAAAATTGGCCCAATCCACAAGCCCAAACCAATACCCGACATAAATCGTAGCCCATTTAATCAGCCCGAGTTCATGCCCCTCTCTTTATTTAACCATTTAATCAGCCCATATAATTTTAAATATTTAGCATGTAAAATGGAAAAATGATAGGAATTGTATTAGTTATAAAGGGTAAATTTCTCTTGTGATCCCTAAGCTTTAATAATTATCATTTCTAATCCCTGACTCTTAGGATCGTTTCATTTAGTTTCTATTTTTTGTTAAAAGTAATTCTAGCTGATCCTATTTCATGCTAGTTTTTTATATTAATTACGTAAATCCATTCATGCCTTTTTCTAAAAAATGAAATGTCACAGATTTTTTGAAAATAACATTATGTTGTAAGTTATTTGGGAAATTTCACAGCTTCACCCCTTTTTACATCTTTTTATTCCACAAATACACTGGTTTTTTTCGACTTTTTTTTTTAAAAAAAAAAACACCAAATGAAAACAACCACCCATTTTTTATATAACATCTAGACTTAAATATATGTACTTAGAATTAAAATAAATAATACATTCTATAAAAAAAAATTAAAAATATAAACCATCTGATTTCCAAATATTAAATATTTCATAAAATATGTAGTTTATTTGTTTCTTTTGTTGATTTTTTTTTTAAGGAAATAGAAAAAGTAGACATTATGTGAAATTGGTGTATTTTTAATATTGTTGAAAAAATATTAGCTTTTCTAAAAATAAAATAGAAGAAACATGCGTTTTTTTAATACTAGTGTAAATCTTGTGCCAAGCACGAGTTTTTACGTCATATATTTTGTATATAAATATTGATAATTATTTAAAATTGATCTTTGAATTTTAAAAGAAAAACATATATATCAAAATCAGATTTAAACCATAATTTTGTATCTAATCATTCATATTTCAGATTTTCCTTATTTATTTTACTACTATATCCATTAAAACAAACAAATGTGATATTTGCATAAGAAGAAAGATATAAATGTGAATGAAATTGGAAAAACCAAAGAATAATGACTTTATTTTAGCAATATTAAATTATATATAAAATTATTGTAACAACACGTGACATTTATGACATGTGACTTATTGTGGAAGAGGAGTGTGGCCTTAATTGAGTTATGATTTGGTATTATTATATCAATTCGATCATCTCAATCGATGTATTTGCATACGACACCAATTGAGATAACATTCATATGTGTTGAATGAGATAATTATCAATGTTATTGTCATATAAATAAAGCAAGTACAAAGTGTTAAGCTAACAATGAAGTTAATATACTTTTGACTAAGCTAAAGAAAAAAGTTTCAATTATCAACATAGCAAACAAAATATAATTTCAACAGAAGAAGCAAAAGCTTAAGATAACGCTAAATTATAAAAATAGTTTTGTACTCACATAAAATCTTAATCAAGAGCACACAATTTTAAAGATAATTAACAATGTAACGGTGAGGCAATGACTTTCAATAACAATTCAATTTTTTAATAAAACATTAACATAAAAGATTAACTTAAATAAGCAAAAATTTAAATCATGATCAGAAACGATTAACTCAAATAAGGAAAAATACAAACCATGATCTCAACCCTTTGCAGCAAAATAAGGAGAAAATTTCTGACTAATTTGGAGAAAATCAATGGGTGTAGTAAATTAGTGCAGTGTGCAAATCTTATTCTAATTGAACGGATTTAAACTATAACAATTCAAGTGTATTAAAAGTTATGAACCATGCCTGATGCTCTTTGATGCAAAATCATCGCCCTATTGATGTCTCTGAACTTGTCACGACCGGCATTATCCCTTAATTCTTAGTTACAAGAGATGCGCGTTTAGCCCGTTGGCTGGTCTACGATCGAAGGCGAGCACTCGGTTGAGAACGGGAATTTCACTCTATGAGATAAAATCCCCCATTGTTCTTCAATAGCTCAAAAACAGAGAAGAACAACTCAAAGTAATGAATTTAAACCGGACAAGACCAAAGGGCTTGGCTGAGTGGTGTGGTTGTTTCGGGAATAAGAGGCAAGCAAAGACATCCTCTCAACACGGTTGCGACAGTAATCCATGCGAACATATGTGGCAGTCTCTACAACAAAGTCACTGCCTTGGTGATGATTCAGAGCTGACCAAGACTGCCAAGAACGGAGAATAAAATGATTTTTATTTCTCTCTTATATAATTGTTCTCATTTAACCCCTTCCCTTATTATACATATATAAATAATAAATTAAGGTTTTGCACTTTTGTGAATAAAATGTAAATAAAAGATGTTTTGTAAAATCTTTTAAAAAAGTTATAGTGAGGAGATGTTCTAAATTAGCATTTTGAAAAAGTAATCTTAATATATAGGTGATTTTATGAAATTAGTCTAAAATTTTAACTTTAGGCAAGACTCGTGAGACACATTCTAAATTGTATATTCTTGAAGTATTGTAACTATCACGTTACTTTTCATGAATTGCATTTCGCAAAAATCGAAAAGATGTGTTTATTAAAAATTTCATTTTCATGAACTGAAATATTTTAATTTATGTAGTCCCCCATATATTGAACTTTGTGTCTTTTGGAGGAATAAAATTTAAATTGTCAACAAAAATATTATTTAATATATCTTGAAATTTCTTTATCAACTAAACGAGTTCTATGATATATATATATATATATATGACTTTTTTTATTCAAGTCAAATATTAAGATCCCTTCTCACTAGAAAAACAATTCTGAATCATTGCAATGAATGATCTTTACAAATTCTTTACATACATTATCATATATAGAGTTCAAGTGGATAAACTCATATCTAGCATAAGTTCTATCTTGACCAGAAAGATTTGAAGACGTACGAAGCCGGTGAATCCTTAATATTACAATCGAACTGATGTCATGAGTGGTTAGGAAGTCAGCGTAGAGCTGGACACGGTTCATGAACCACCGCCTTGAACCTTGAACCGGAATATCCCCGGAACCGGCGGTCCGGTTCCGGTCCGGTTTAGGTTCGGGCGGTTTCCCGCCGGTTCAAAACCCGGTTCAAGGTCCAGTTCGGAACCCGATTCAATTATTTTTTTTAAATAAAAGGGTTTTTAGGGTTCACCCCCGGTTCACAACGGCTAGTTTTTTTTCCTTTTAAAGAGATTTAGCATATTATTTTAATGTTTAATTAGGGGTTTAATGAAAAAGGGTTTTTAGGGTTAAGGGTTTTTATTTTAAGATTTTGTAGAGTTTATGGTTTAGGTTTTTTAAATATAATTATATGAATCTTTTTTAATGTGTTTATGATTTTTGTAGCTTTTTTAAGATTTAAATGTTATTGTAAGTTGTAACATTATATGATCTAGGTTAGGGTTTATAGTTTAGGGTTAAGGGTTTGTATTTTAAGGTTTTGTATAGTTTATGGTTAGGTTCTTTTATATTTAATTATATTTAATGTTTTTTAATGTGTTTATAATTTTTGTAACTTTTTTAAGATTTAAAGGGTATTGTAAGTTGTAATATTATATGATCTAGGTTAGGGTTTATAGTTTAGGGTTAAGGGTTTATATTTTAAGGTTTTGTATTTTATGGTTAGGTTCTTTTATATTTATTTATTTTAACTTTCTTAATGTGTTTATAATTTTTGTAACTTTTTTAAGATTTAAAGGGTATTGTAAGTTGTAACATTATATGATTTAGGTTAGGGTTTATAGTTTAGGGTTAAGGGTTGTATTTTAAGGTTTTGTAGAGTTTATGGTTTATGGTTAGGTTCTTTTATATTTAATTATTTTAACGTTTTTAATGTGTTTATGATTTTTGTAGTTTTTTTAGATATAAAGGGTATTGTAGGATTTAGGACTCTAGGTTAGGTTTATAGTTTAGGGTTAAGGGTTTGTATTTTAAGGTTTTGTAGAGTTTATGGTTAGTTTTTTTTATATTTAATTATTTGAACGTTTTTTAATGTGCTTATGATTTTTGTAGCTTTTTTAAGATTTAAAGGGTATTGTAAGTTGTAACATTATATGATTTAGGTTAGGGTTTATAGTTTTAGGGTTAATGGTTTGTATTTTAAGGTTTTGTATAGTTTATGGTTAGGTTCTTTTATATTTAAAAATTTTTGAACGTTTTTAATGTGTTTATGATTTTTGTAGCTTTTTTAAGATTGAAGGGGTATTGTAAGTTGTAACATTATATGATCTAGGTTAGGGTTTAGGGTTAAGGGTTTGTATTTTAAGGTTTTGTAGAGTTTATGGTTTATGGTAAAGTTTTTTATATTTAATTATTTGAATGTTTTTTTAATGTGTTTATGATTTTTGTAGCTTTTTAAGATTTAAAGGGTAATGTAATATGATTTAGGTTAGAGTTTATAGTTTTAGGTTTAGGGGTTTGTATTTTAAGGTTTTGTAGAGTATGGTTTATGGTTTAGGTTTTTTTTATATTTCATTATTTGAACGTTTTTTAATGTGTTTATGATTTTTGTAGCTCTTTTAAGATTTAAAGGGTAATATATTAATGTAGGATATAGTAGGACTTTAGGGATTATAGTTTTAGGGTTTATAGTTTTTGGAGGGTTTAGGGTTTTAATGGATTTTTTCTTTTTTTAACTTTTTTTTTCGAATTGAACCGTCGGTTCATGAACCGGTTTACAAACCCAGTTCATGAACCTCTGATTCATGAACCAGCGATTGAACCTCCAGTTAAACCGGCCAGGACCTTGAACCGGAACCTGAACTAGTCGGGACCTTGAACCGGAACTTGACCGGTCGGGACCTTGAACCGCCGGACCGGTTCCGGTCCGGTTCAGGGTTTGACCGGATTTGGCCCAGTCCGGTTCCCCGGTTCAGGGTCGGTTTTGTCTAGCTCTAAGTCGGCGGCGTAATTTGCTTCCCGGAAATAGTGATGTGCATGTATAGACTCGAAAGAATACATCAAAGAGGTAATATCAGTAATAATGGTATGAATTTCCCACGAAATCTTCCATATACCTTTAATGGAATTGATAAGAACTAAGTTGTCTCCTTCAGTAACTAATTTCTTTATAATTGTATCAATTGCTTTACGGATGCCATAAAGGGCCGCATAAGCTTTTGTTTGTAGGATAGTAGTATTGAAAATTTGTTGACAATTTATGGAAATAATAGTACCAACATGATTACAAATTTTGAATCCAATACATGAGGACTGGTCGATTTTTTTAAACCCATTAAAATTTAATTTAGCCCAATCAGGCGGGGGTTTCTTTCAGATGTTGTTACTAATACAAGATCTATTGTGTTTTATGAACGACTTATTAGACGTAGAAGATGTAGAAGTAAAAGAGGATGTATTTTGGTGATTGTTATTTCTCCCAAAAATTATTAAGTTACGATGGTTCAAATCGTCCACAGAGGAAAAACATGGGTTCAACTGTTCAAGCGAGACGTTAGACGTTCTGAAATAGTCTAGGTCTGAAAGGAAATCCGATGCATATTGAATGGAAAAAATCCGACTAAAACGGGATTCAAGGTTTTGAAGCATATTTTGGGTATAGGGGCAATGAAAGAATAAGTGTTCTACATCTTCAATATCTGCATTGCAAAGACTGTAGTGAGAAGAGGCCTTAGAAAAATGTCGGTTTAATCTTTATGTCATAGGCATGCAGTTCGAAACTGTTTTCCATAAGAAGTTTTGTATTTTTGTGAGGGTTGTTTAATTTCCAAATCCAGAATAAGAAAATCATAATAAGAGGTGGGAGAACGAGGTTGAGTTAGACTGCTTGCAGACTTAACTGAATAGTTACCGTATGAGGACAATGTCCAAATGATGCACTAGTACAAAACGAGGCTTCCCCTACGGACACAATTACCACGATTGCGTGTTTTTTCGTAGTAATTTTGTTGTCATGGTTAAATTACTACGGTTCTGTGAACACCGTGGTTTTTATGCGTCTTTTTAACTATGGTTATGGATAAACCGTGGTAAATAAACTGCTAAAATACCACGAGTCCGTGTTTTATCGTAGTAATTTTGTTGTCATGGTAAAATTAGCACGGTTGTGTGAACAACCGTGGTTTTATGCGTCTTTTTAACTACGGTAATGGGACAACTGTGGTAAATAAATTGCTAAAATACCACGGTTCCATGTCTTTTAATAGTACTTTTGTTGTCATGGTTAAATTACTACGGTTGTATGAACAACTATTTTTATGCATATTTTTAACTACGGTAATGGGACAATCGTGGAAAAAAAACTTTTAAATTACCACGGTTCCGTGTTTTTTCGTAGTAATTTTGGTGTCATGGTTAAATTACTACGGTTGTTTAACAGTCGTGGTTTTTATGTGTATTTTTAACTACGGTTATGGGAGAACCGTGGTAAATAAGTTGTTAAAATACCACGGTTTTTGTTTTGCCATAGTAATTTTGTTATCATGGTTAAATTACTACGGTCTGAAAAAACCCGTGGTTTTTATGCGTATTTTTAACTACGGTTATGGGAGACTGATAAATAAACTGCTAAAATACCACGATTCCGTATTTTTTCGTAGTAATTTTGGTGTCATTGTTAAATTACTACGGTTGAACAACCGTGGTTTTTATCTGTCTTTTTAACTATGGTTGTGTGACCACCGTGGTAAATAAACTGTTAAAATACCACGATTGTTTGTTCTTCCATAATAATTTTGTTTTCATGGTTAAATTACTACGATTTGTGAACAACCGTAGTTTTTATGCGTCTTTTTAACTACATGAGGAATCACAAAAAATGGAAGTTTTAGAGATGGGATGTCATTTTTTGTGTCAAGTTTAACAAGCTATAGCCCCTTTACCAAAAAAAAGCAAGCTATAACCCCTTGCAAATCTCCACCGCTGAGTTCAAAAAGAAGAATTGACAGAGAGATCGAGATAGAGCGAGAATAAGTGGGGGAGCAAGATCAGTATCAAGATCGGCCCACTCGCCTTTAGAGTAATGAGGCTTTGTCGGCCTTCTCTTCACATCGACACTCCTCTCCGCTTTGACGCCGCCGATCTCCTCGTCGGCAAAGACATCTTCGGCGACCCTGTCGCCTCATCGGAGCTCCCCCGCCTCCTCAAATTTTCCTCCATCTCCACCGACTCCTCCGATCTCTCCTATCGCTCCCGTGTCCTCCTCTACCACTCTGAAGACTCCTCCGACCTCTGCGCTTCCTCCTCCTCCCCCATTCTTTCGGCGCCATCTACTTGGGAAAGACCTTTCGTAGTTACGTCATTGTCAATAACAGTTCCAATTTCGAGGTCCAAGATGTCGTCATCAAGGTGTGCGATTCCATTCAATATGATTCGGTTTTGGTTCTTTTATTTCGTCCTTTGAATTTATACGTATTAGAATCTTTTATTTGAGTTGAAAATTGGAAGAACTAGATGGAAGAGGAAGACGGTCGTAGGGCGCCTAGCTTTCTCGATAATCATTGTGAATTTGTTCTCGCAAACTTTATCGAGTTGATTAATAACCTTGTAGGAGTATATGATTTGAGCATTTGGTGGTTGACTGATGCAATTTTACTTCAGAACTGATTAGACGCTATAACTAGCTTTTAAAGCTATCCATTCCCATACACAATTCTCGATTAAACATATCATTGGAGTTTGTTTGATGATTTGCAGGCAGAAATTCAAACAGAAAGGCAGAAGTTAACACTCCTAGATACATCAAAGGCACTAGTGGAATCAATTCGTGTAGGGGGGCGCTATGATTTCATTGTTGAGCATGATGTAAAGGAACTAGGGGCACACATATAGGTTCTTGATCTTTTTCTGGTTGGTAGTTGGTTTTACTGACAGTCTTATTCACCCGTGGTTCGGTCTTTTGATTTATAGGCTGGTTTGCAATGCTTTGTATGTTGATGGGGATGGTGATCGTAAATATCTACCTCAACTCTTTAATTTTATTGTTGCAAATCCACTTTCAGTTAAGACAAAGGTAAGGTGCTAGTATTATGCAATTCATAATATAACTTCATATAGCTATGCGACTAACTGCTTCTATGATTAATTGCGAGTCCTAGGATGCTCTACAAAATCCAAAGCAAGTTGTTTCTTTTGTCCTTGAGTTGCTTGTTGATGTCTATTGATTTGTGTTGTTGTGTTGTGGATATGTGCTGCTGGTTCTTCTTCGATCTTTAGCCATGCATGTTAATATCGTATAGAAAGACAAGTTCTTGGGAGCTTCAAATATGGCCTTTAAAAGCTTATATGTTCTTGTACAGAAAAACATGTTTTTAGCAAAATTTAGTTTATACATATGTCATTCAAAAAGATAAGCTTTTTAAGCTTATATTTCACTATGTTGTTGAAATGAAGCGATGAATCAATAGTAAAAATCACCATTTTGCATCAAACCAATAGGAAAAATCACCATTGCTATCCAAAAAGATAATTTTGGTCATAATGTGTTTATTATCTCTTTATCCCAAATTTTATATTCTTCTCTGGATAAATATGCTAGAAAATATACAGAGGGAGGATGCTATTGCTATCCAAAAATCTCATTTTTATTTTCATCTTGTTCTATGTACATGGCTAAAATAAAACTTATGTTATCTCTTTGCTTCAAACCAAAAGGAAAAATCACCATTTTGTTTGGAATTGTAAAGATTGATAATACTAATGCTTCTAAAGTGAATGTGGACGAAAGAAGGGAGCTTCTGTTTAACAATAATTGCTAATTTAATAACAACCGCCAATTATCAATGTCTAGATATTGGGCCATGCTTGGTCTCTTGGGGGTCAAAGAAGCAGAACTCAGTTGCCCTATCCACTGCAGAAGCTGAATACATAGCCGTCGTCGCTTGCTACACTCAACTCCTATGGCTCAAACAACAACTCAGCGACTATGGTATTCTTCTTGACTCTATTCCCATTCTCTGTGACAATACTAGTGCCATAAATATCTCCAAGAATCATGTGCAACACTCACGTACCAAGCACATCGAGATAAGACATCACTTTTTACGTGACTGTGTGGAGAAATGATTAGTGTCCATGAACTTCTGTGGAACCAAGAATCAGATCGTTGACATCTTCACCAAGGCACTAAACAGGAAACCCTTTGAACAGTTCCGTATGGAACTAGGTATAATTTTTCTAAACTGACTGTCTATACGTTATGTTCCCTCGATGATTGGCTAAATTACATGGTAAAGTGTGAATGCTTAATCATCATGTCTTGATTGGTGATCATTCTCTTAATCATTAATTGAACAACCTGTGTAGACTCATGCTAATATTTCACTTATGTGCACATTTCATGCATGATCATCTATGCTATCACTATAATATATGAGACAGCTTTCTTTCGGCCCAAAAGAGTCAACTTAATGCTTTGATCCCTTATTATAAACCCCATATGATTGTTGACTCTACAGCTTACCTTATGCCATCATGCTTGATGCTTTCTATAAGCCTCTCTAATCATCCACATCTGGGAGCCTCTCATTCATGATTAAACACTGAAACAATTCTCGTATATTTTTCGTGTGATGTTCTTTGTGTCCTCTCTGGTAACAATACCCCCACATCTCACTCTTCAAAATTCTCTGGGAAGTCGAGAAAATGAATTGCCGCCTCTGTGGCTTAGAGCTGGCACCGGATCAGTGTGGTGCGTCATGATTGCATGCAACTGCTTGGGAAATATTAAAGTATTGGTTGTGGCGATTGAGACTTTTGGAGAATCCTCTGGATTGGGTCAAAAAAAAAAAAACTGAAGTTGCGAACTCTGGGGAACAAAAGGGGGATCCAGATCCGTGGTAGGAACCAAGAAGGACGTTTGACACTCGCCTACACTGGAGGAACAACAAAGACATTCTATGAGGGGTGTGCATACTCATCATTTCTGAGGTACTCTTCATTTCTAGGCTCTTGGTATCAATGGTGCCCGATTCGTCTTTCTCTGCTTTCCAAACCCATCTCTTGTTCCCAACACATCTATCTCCTTACCACTTTGTTTTTCCTTGTCTCTGTTTCACATGGTTGTCTTGATTGGCATGTTCATCATTTGTGATATCTGCGCACAACTAGTGTTGTCTTTGCACATGGTCTATGTTTGTGTGCTTCACTCTAATGCAAAAGGGGTTGTTTTGCTTATCTTGCTGTGCTCATTTTCCTTTCGCTCTTTATTTATGTTTTTGATGATGCCAACAGGGGGAAAATGACTGGTAGCCTTAGTTGAGGGGGAACTAATCTGGTTTCATATGTTGCTAGACTGAGGGGGAACTATTATGCCTAAGTATGGAAAACTTTCTCTTCACAACTGTCTTTATCTCATGTGTATGTTTTATTGTCAAGGATGTTTGTCACCATCAAAAGGGGGAATTTGTTGAATTCCTTAGGTTTTGATAGTAACAAACATTCAACTAATCTGGTAACTAAGTGTTTCAAGAACAAGACAGTTGTCACATGGAACCATTGCAACAAAGGATTGCAGAGGGAACAAAGCGTTCTCCACATGCTTTGTTACCTATCAAGGAACATCAAAGACGAACAACGCTCAAGCTGCGAATGAAAGGAAGATATCCAGCGTGAAGATTATGGAAACAATCATGGAAGATCACGCGGTCAAGGATAAGAGATTTCGGCTGGAAGGATCTCGCCGAAGAGAAGATGTGTAGAGAGAAATCCGAATGCTTTATCTTAGGAAATCTTTCCTAAGATAAGATATTTGGAGAGAGAAGATTATTATCTTCAGCCGATTATATTATCTTTGGAATTCTTTCCTTAGATAATGTAAGCGGTTAAGATATTATTCTTTCAAACAATTTTAGATCTTCTTGTTACCAAGTTTAGAAAGATTTTATCTTGTTACGATTAGGGCTTAGTCGAGTTGTATTTATAGGAGTGTAGATTCATTTCTATGTAAGCTTCGACGACGACGAACTAAGAGCATTAGAGAAGAAAATGAGAGTGAAGTTGTTTGTGAGTCTTAGAGGGTTGAGTTCGTATTCACCATTGTAGAAGAGAGTTTCAAATCTAGCTAGGAAGTCTAAGGTTTGGAGTCCATGCTACAAGTGTAATCGAACAAGAAATCAATAGACAAGTAGACGCTTCAAAATCCTCTTAAGCGAGAAGGTTAAAGGTAGTGGTTTTTCTTTGATTAGCTAGTTGGCTAATTAGCGTTTTCACTATACATCGTGAGTTCGTTCCTTATCTTTCTTGCTATATTATTCCGCTACACCTTCTGTGGGAACAAAGCTTTTGTTCCCTCAGACATAACTCTAACGATCCAACAATCTTCATCAAGTGCACTGACTGTGGGTGTGCAAAGAATAGGATATCCACTTCATTGGTTGTAACAACATGGGCCTCCTTCTGGGATGACGCTTACGGCCTCAAGTCTTACATCAGTAGCCACCTCCCTCCGAGTATACAGTTTTTACCCCTTAGATTTCAGGTACTTTAGCGTCCACTGGGTCACAAACAATTTCCCACGAATCCCACGATCCTCGTATTGAATCTTCTGCCAAAAATTATTTATTTGTTTGGTGAATGTCACATTTTCGGGGTATAGAGTGCGCATCTCATAAACAATGTTTTTTGGTGTCATAAACAATGTTTCTTGGTGCCATAAACATAGCAGTCCACCTCTTAACAAGACCTTCATGCTCTTCAGTCGTTCGACCCATATATGCATGCCCGAGTAAACTAGTTGGAAGGACATGGTTGTGGTGTTCGTCAACGACAAAAAGCTTCCATCTTTCTATCTCTAATAAATTAAAGTAAGAAATTATGTAGAATTCACAAAAGAATTTGTCTCCTCCCGCAGTCAACCGGAGTGAGTTGAGATGAAGCACTCCTACTAGTACTAATCCCTTCCCCTACTCAAATCTCCTCCCACCGGAGCTGATCTCCGCCGCCGCCTCTCAAAATGGCAACTGCCGCCGGCAGATCCGTCGCTCTCTTCCTCCTCCTCCTCCTCCTCCCTTTCACCTCCGGTGAATCCCTCCAAATCCCTGGCCTGGACGCCTACTTCTCCCAACAATCCGGCGTCGATCCCCTCGCCGGCAACGACACCCTTCTCTCCCTCCCATCCACCCTCCGTACCCTCCTCCTCCGCCACGTCGTCAACCACCGCTTCTCATCCGCCATCTCCTCCCTCCTCTCCCTCTCCGTCCCCGTTTCCATCCACATCAAGCTCGTCGGCCCCTCCTTCTCCTCCCCCGACCTCCTCTCCTCCTTCCTCTCCTCCTCCCACTCCTCCGATCCCTTCACCGTCGTCTCCCCCTTCGATTCCCACTCCCACCGCCTCTCTGTCTCCCACTCGCTCAACCTCGACGTCTCCCTCTCCTCCAACGCTCTCTCCTCCTCCCTATCCACCGCCCTCCGCTCTGCCGTCTCCCAATCCACCTCCTCCCTCCGCTCCTCTCTCGTATCCCTCGACTACTCCGTCGTCGATCGCATCATCGCCGACGATTTCTCCAAGGAAAATCCACTGCAGAGCTTCTACATCTACCTCCTCAATTTAGGCCCCCAGTCCAAACCCTACGCTTACAGCTACGGCGCCGCCGGAGATTCTTCCGCCGCTTTCACCAGGTGCCTCGGCACGATCTGGACGGGCAAGGATCGGTACCTCTGGATAGATCTCGCCGCTGGACCGGTTGACTACGGGCCGGCCTTGTCCGGCGATGGAGTTCTCCCGCGCGGCGAGTTTCACCCCCTGGCCACTCTCCACGGCCGGCCGAAGTCCGATAAGGCGGTTATGGCGGATCTAGCTTCTCTTGTTTATAATGCTTACCAGGTACTGCTCACTCCTTCTCTGAGGATCCCTGTTCCTTTTGAGAGTTCGCTTGTAGTGCAGTTTATTCATGTGTATGACTCTGAGGATGGGGAGAAGGACAAGGATGGATATGGATTGGATTGGAAAATGATTGAGAAAACTTTTTCTGATGAGGCTCATGTTGGTGGTTTGCTGTTGAGGGGTCAATCTTTGAAGTTTAGGAAGTATGATATCAAGTATAAGGATTGTGCTTTGTGTTCGTTTGCCGTTTCGAGATCAATTAATTCTTACACCTCAAGGTTTCTCTTTGATAACTATACTTTGATAGTCAGTGAGTATGTAGACTCTAAGAAGTTGCACCAAATTTTGTTGGACTCCGCTGATGAGTTCAAGAAGTTGGCTGGGATTAGTCTTACTGAGGATGAAGAGCATGGGAGGGTTCTTCCTGTTTATGTCTTTGATCTGGATTATAGTATGTTGCTATTGCTTGATCGGTATCATCAGTCTGTGGCGTTCAAGGATATGGTCATTGCTATCAGGACCAAGAATTCGCAAACTGTGAGCGATTACAGCTGTAATGGGCGTCACGTCTTTACCCAGACGAGAGAGCTTGAACGACCCCTTATAGGTTCAATTCTACAGAGTATGTGGGGAGTTTCACCAACCCATATGGTATGGAGCCCTAGGCATAATAGCACTCTGATTGATTACACCTGGAGTATCGGGCAAACACCATTTGGACCATTCTCAGAGATATCATCCTTGTCCTTTGTGCAAAAGGATGCGGCTAGAAGAAATGTTATATTGACAGGGTTGAATTATAGCATTATGAGCGCGGTTGATGTTTTGGAATCGGTGAAGGCACATGGTGGAGACAGGAAGCTTTTGAAAGGGCGTAAGCACACGGAGTTAATTGAAAGGTGGCTTCTATTCAAGTATAAGTTGGACAAAGTGATCTCTGCATTGTCACACTTGGATTTTGAGTTAGCTACCTATTTCTTACGGTCTTCAGATCATGACTTGTATGCCATTCACGCTCTTGTGTATCATGCATCTCAAGAACTAGAAGCGTCACTCGTTTGCTTTAAGGATCCTCCATTTCCATGGGCATCCTTTTCTATGTCTGTTGTGACTTTCATTGCTGTTTGTTACATCTACACGAAAAGGGACAAATTCTTCAGAAACAAAAGAAAGCAGTTTTGAATCTTCAATAGTGGTATGTAACATTGATGGTGCTGAATGATGTATTTCCGTATGGTGCATTGGGCACATACAAACTATTGGTAGGTTTTGCTAATGCGTATACTGCAGTAAATTTCTCCTTTTTCAGAAACAATAGCTAAGATCAGGTTGCAGGGTTTGTATGGTAATACCTTTCTTCTTTCCACTTTGATCTTCCATCCTGGTTTATAATCATGATGAGATGGAGGATCATACATGTGGAATCTTGTTTTATCATGCATTTAAATGCAAGTTTTTGTCTCAATGTTAGTTGGTGTTGTTTTTGATGACTTAATGTCCTTGTATATGATACTTTAGCTGCAATTAAGCGCTAAATGCCTTTGTGTTGCAAATTGGTCATAGGCTGACATGGATACGAGAGACTCCACCTGAATATGTTATCTCATCAATAACAAACCTGCAGACCCTTTTGAAAGAAAAAAAATGGAGACAGCTTCCTTTGACTATTTTTCTGCTTGAATGTATTTTGTAAGCAAATAACTTGCTTCCCATTCCCTTAAGTGTTGTCCTAGTTGTTTATGACATCATAAGATTGGAGTGCATCTGTGATGTTAATTTATATAGAATTGCCTTATCCTTGAACTAATTTATCTTTCTACTGTAATTGTGTTAAGCTGTCCATAGCTTGCTAAAATAATAGTGGCATGGTTGCTTTGAGGGACTTCAATGTTGTATAAAGGAGCATTGAACTTGGTAGTCATCTTATGTGGTGCACATTTCTTTCCTATCATATATCATGTTTTGTTTAGCTGTAAGCCTGTAATGTGGAAATTGTCGAATAAATATATCTTGCTATACAAAAGTCGGTTTGCTTACACTTTAGGAGTTTAGCAGCTGCAGATATTAAATTTTTGACACTACTATACAGTAAGAAATGAGTGGAGAAAATTGGAAAATTGGCCATCTGATTCTGAAATTGAAGTTTTGTCCTAATCTTGATATTGTTTGTCACTCTGTCATCTGTTCACAATAATGCATGTGAGATGCTTTTCTTCACACATTGTGTCATTCAATGCAAGACTTGTACTCCTTGTAAGTTGTAATCAGCTTTAAATTTAGAGCACAGTATATTGCTATCTTCTCCTGGAAGCTATTGTATTGAAATTATTTTGGATATTTCTTGTAAATTGTTTGGTTTAGTAGGGCACACAAGTATGTTTCAGTATAATTACTGGCTTGTTTTGTTTTTGCTTTCAATGGGGTAAAATTTGACTAGTTACTTTGGCAAGCCAACTGAAGGGTAATTTATAGTTCAGCTTAGTGTCTCAGATTAGTTGATATTCTTATATTCATACTAAACCATGTTTATTTTTTACCCTCTTCTGTTCTGTTTCTGGTTTAAGAAGGCTATTAGGTATAGGTCTCTGTGTTTTAGTGTGTGAGCTTTTGTTGATGTTTGGTTGTTGTTATGGAATTCCATAAGTTAACCCTGAGGTTTTGCGAATTCCGCGAGGCGTTCACATGTTTCAACTATTACGCCTGGTAACTCTCAATTCTTTAAAGATTCTGTCAAATAACCCTCAGTTACTTAAATCGTTAAAAAATCTGTAAAATTAATAGTTTTTAAGGCAAAAAAAATGTTATTTGATTATTTTATTAAAAGAAAATGTTAATAATTAATATCGCACAGAAAAACGGAAAAACAAAATAAACAAAGGTTATGAAACGAGTACAAACTTTATGAGATAGAAGAATATGCACGACCCAGTTCCAAATTAACATTTGTTTCTTTCGTTTTTTCCTTTTTATGTGTGAAATTAATTATTAACATTTGTTTTTGTTTTTCCTTGAAAATAATAATAATCAAATAACAACTTTTTTACCTTAAAAAATATTAATTTAACAGCTCTTTTAACGATTCAAGTAAAAGAGAGTTATTTGGCAGAATATTTAAAGAGTTGAAGGTTACACGCGGAATAGTTGAAACTTGTGAGCGTCTCGTGGAATTTGTAAAATCTTAGGGTTACGTCGCAGAATTCCTATTGTTGTTATGTGGTGTGTCCACGTGACGATGCAACGACTTCAGTTTCTCCCTTGTGCAAATTGTTACACGTCATAATTGGAAGCAGATTGAGAGAGGTCTTGGTTAAGCAGATTGGTAGAGTATTCCATTGAGTATAGCATCATCCTGATTACTTATTAGTTGTATACTTTTTCTGTTTTTGCATTTTTCATGATCAAATGTTTGCTTGTTCGCCAATGTGGCCATTATTATGGGTTTCAATAGCTCAGCTTAGTTTCACCTCCTGCGTTGTCTGTTGAGACAGAGTAGAAGATGCCCTGAATTCTCATTTGAGACAAAAGTGACACCTAAGAAACTAGAAAACCAACCGTTTTTCTCGCTTCCATTGAAGCAAGATGGAAGTTCCCATTAATTAATCAATTCTCGTTTTCTTTGTTTTTCTTATTACTTAATTGCCAGCTAATTATGTTTGGTTGGAGTACGCCATTGATCTTCCATCCATGATGATTGTCTACGTATAGCATTACAAGTTACAACAGCCTTGCTTATTTTCTACAACTCATATATGGAACATGAACAGGGGAAAAAAACTTAATATGAATGTACTCAACTTACAATCATCTATCTGGTATTATTGTAAACCAGACTAACTTGTAAATTAAACAAGATAACATATGAGCTGCATTGCTTACAAAAAACATTTCATCATACCCTTTGAATTGCCTAAGACATGCTCAATATAATCCAGATTAACCACCTCAGTCCTCTTTGGATCCTCCTCACGTACATAAAATTATATATGGTCTCCTAGAAAACCTCTGTGGTAGTACAAAACTATCCACACAAGAAGTCAGGTGCACTTCATCCTTTGCTAAATAAACTAACAATGCTTTGACGCCTTATTAACTACTTAATTAGGCCTTGTCCGTTAAAACACCTAACCAAGTCATGCCCACAAAACACGTTTACAAGATTATAACATGGTCTGTTGTGCTTGCTGCATTTCTTGTCAAACCTTGTTTAATTTCCTTCAATTTGAGAACCAAGGAACACGTTTACAAGATTATAACATGGTCTGTTGTGCTTGCTGCATTTCTTGTCAAACCTTGTTTAATTTCCTTCAATTTGAGAACCAAGGAAGGAAGACATCATTTTATTCAAAGAAAATTTCTTCACAGTTGGCATACCCTATATATATATGAACCAGTTTTTTTGATTGATTTAGATTTATCATATATATTTGGTATATAGCTATATACAGAGAGAATGGTTGCGCTGTTTCTGCTGATAGTGATTATTACAGGTTTTCCAGGCTTGCACCTTGTTGCCAGCTCGGATTGGGAACTCAACAGAGGTGATTTCCCACCTGGGTTTGTGTTTGGCACTGCCTCTTCTGCTTTCCAGGTGACATTTCCTTTCTCCTTGTTATACCAACAAATGTTTCTGTTGGACACTTCAACCTGTAAAAGTTTTTGTTCTATCTATTCTTCCCCTATGACTGCAAATGTGCAGGGCTTTAGTTATTTGTTTGGGGATTTGGATTGTGTGTAGTTTGAAGGAGGTGTGAAGGAAGGAAAGAGAGGGCCAAGCATATGGGACACCTTCACAAAGCATCCAGGCAAGATTGTTGACTTCAGCAATGCTCGTGTGGCTGTCGATCAATACCACCGATTCAAGGTTGTTTTCTAACACTTTCAGCTTTTTGGAAACATCCTCTCGACTTGCTCGGGGTAAGGGTGCGTACCATCTTGACCCCCAAGACCCTGTATGTGCGGGATACACTGGGTGGATGTTGTTTTCAAGTCTATTGCTTCTTCTTCTCATTGTTATATTCTCTCGGTTTCTGGTATTGTCTTTTGAGATATACATGTAGTCACAACTGATGCTGTAGGATAATTACACCAACATCGATCAGCCATAATCAACAAAGTAGTATTTAATCACCTATTATCCATACTTCATACAGGAGGATATAGAGCTAATGAAGGATTTGGGAGTTGATGCTTATAGATTCTCCATATCATGGAGCCGAATTTTCCCCAGTAAGTAGTTCTGGACTGACATGATAATCAGATACGTTGTTCTTGTTAGAATTTATTTAATCATGTCAAGCATCTGATGTAGCATTTGGCTTGTTTGTGATTGTGTCTTAAAGATGGAACAGGGGAGCCTAACCCAGAAGGAATTGCTTATTACAACCGCCTCATAGATGCCTTGCTTCACAGAGGTAATTCCCATCTAAAACAATAAAAATTACTGCAAGGAATTTCCTTACTTTGAGTGCAGAGGTACACAACATTGTACAAAATGATGTAGAACCTCAACTTTTAACAACTGTTGTTGCTGAATCATTTTCGTGTCTTTTCTACCTTAATCAGGAATCAAGCCGTATGTAACTGTGTATCATTGGGATCTTCCTCAGATGCTAGAGGACACATATGAGGGCTGGTTGAGCAGTCAAATCATGCAAGTATATACATTTATTGTGATGAATTCCTTACCATAGGCTATTAGTGATGGATTCAATACTATTAATTTCTTGCAGAGAAGACTTGGAGCGGTATGCATCTACATGTTTTGAAGCATTTGGTGATAGAGTGAAGGATTGGATCACGTTCAACGAGCCCCATGGATTCGCAATTGCAGGGTATGATTTCGGGATTCAAGCACCAGGGAGGTGCTCAATCTTGGCTCATATTCTGTGCAAGAAAGGAGATTCGTCCACTGAACCGTATATAGTGGCTCACAACATCCTCTTATCCCATGCTCTTGTATATCAGAAGTATCAACAACACTACAAGGTAATTGTATTTCAATTACAACAAACAAACATGATTCATGTTTGAATACATGTATATATATTTATGAAAGAACCGAAGCATCTATCGTTTGCTTTCGTAGGAGGAGTGATCGGAATTTCATTGGACGCCAAGTGGTACGAACCCATCAGTAACAAAGAAGAAGACTACGCGGCTGCACAAAGAGCCATAGACTTCTCTCTTGGATGGTAAAGACACTTGATCTCTTCTTAGAAAGCCAACTCTAGCATTCATTTGTGAACATTACATTAACATTAACATACAGAGCAAAGTGGCTCAGGTTCCTTGATCCACTTTTCTACGGGAAGTACCCTGCCAAGTTGCTACAAGGGTCATTAGACTTTGTGGGGATCAACCACTACACGACAAGACAAGACAAGAATAGGCAAAGTCTTTCTCCATGACGCCTTTTCTGATTCCGCAGTCATTACTACTCGTAAGATAACAATAATCTTCCCATCTGCAACAATGATACATAAAAGCTAATATCTAGAATCTGATTTTTCATCTCTTTCATGGACAGCTTATAAATCCGGCGTACCAATTGGACACAGGGTAATAAGTCCCAAACATGACATGCATGAAGTAAATAGTCCTAGTTATCATCCTCGATCTGCAGGCGGCTTCTTTGTGGCTGCACGTGGTGCCATGGGGAATCCGGAAGCTAGCCGTGTACCTTAAAGACAACTATGGGAATCCTCCAGTGGTCATCACAGAAAATGGTTAAAGATTGTTCCATCTTGTCTAGTTTCATAACTACAATTTATATGTATGTTAATTGATGGTTGCAGGGATTGACGAGCCAAACAGGCCTCACATATTCATGGAAGAAGCCCTGCAAGACGAGCAGAGGATAGATACTCTTCCACAGGGATTACCTCTCCGCTGCCATAACGTATGCTCCGAATCCAACTCCAATCGCTACTTCTCTACGTACGAATAGAGAATGTACACAAAGTGGTTTCTTGATCAATTGTTCTTGCATTGGTGGTGTGTTTGTGATCATGCACAGGGAAGATGGTTGCGATGTTCGGGGGTATTTCGTTTGGTCTTTGCTGGACAACTGGGAGTGGAACGACGGCTACACGGTTCGCTTCGGATTGTACTATGTTGATTACAAGAACAATCTTACAAGGATTCCAAAGGCGTCTGTAAATTGGTTCAGAAGATTCCTCAATTTGGAGTCTTGATGTGGAATCCACACAATGATGAATATGTGTTCAGTCATTGAGCAAAAGAGCTAATAAGATGTACATGATAAATAAACGCGAAAAATCCGCGCACTCCAATTTTTTTTACCGTCCACTCCGTCTTGGGCGGCACCTATTGCCGCACAGAAAAGGCCCCAAAAACCCGGTCTGAATCTTGGACGGCACGTCGTGCAGCATAGACAAACCGGGTTTTCGAAAACCCAGTTCAGAAGTTGTGCTGCACGTATTGCCGCACAATTTTTTTTAGCGAACCCGGTTGATATTATTTTTATAAAAAATCAATTTTTTTTAAAAAAACTCGGTTTAACTCTGGGCGGCAATTATTGCCGCCTAAATAATGTTCAAAATTTGAACTTGGGCGGGAATAATTGCCGCCCAAATGCTGTTCAAAATTTGAACTTGGGCGGCAAAAAAATAATTTGACGAAGCGAGTTTCCGACTGAAATGGCGGCGGTGGACGAGCTACCGGAGAACTTGCCGGAGGAGATATGGGCGGCGGTTGATAGGGAGGAGAGAAACAGGGCGGCGGCCAGAGATCTCGGCAGCGGCGATCCGTTGGACTCGACGACGAAAAGCTTATGGCGGGGTATTGTAGGCGGTGCCAGCGGGGTGGAGGAGGCAGAATCTGGGCGGCACCTACTGCCGTCCAGATCTGGAGAGGCGGTAGAGTCGGCGAGGATCTTGGCGGATACCGGCGACGTGGAGGATATCGACGACTCTCTTGGCGGCGGCGACGTTGAGGTTGGCGGCTGCGACGTTTCCGGCGAGGAGGTTGGCAGCGGCGAGGTTTCCGGCGAGGAGGAGAGATTGCCGTCTAGGACCGAGGAGATGGATATCGAGGCGGACAATGCTTTGAACGTGGCGTTGTCGGTTGCTATGGAGGCGGTGTATGGGTTGGCCGGGAATCCTGTTCGTCAGAAGCGAAAATATGAACGGAGGGCGACCGAAAAGGTATGTATTTTCATTTGTTTTAATTTGTTAAACGTAATTTATTTAATAAAATTTTGACTTTAATTTTACAGTGTAATTTTAGGCTTCTAGACTTAATTTTTTTGTATTTAATCATAATTAAAAATGACATTACAAGCATTAGGCTCAATTTTGTTGCTAAATGTTATGTATAATAAAACGATTAAATAAGATTAAATGTAATGTATAATAATAAAACGGCCAATTGAAAATAATTTTCTTTAACAATGAATCTAACCATATAACTAAAAAGTACTATAAATATATTTAATAATAATAATATGCAAATATTTAATATAATGATTATATAAATCATTAATTTTTGGTAGTAATGAAAATGTAAAATAGTTATATTTCTTGTGGCAAAATAGGATGTATTGGTTAAAATAAAACGGTCGGATCGAGAAAGTCGTCCTACTACTGCATCTGATCGCAAGAGGAGGGTTGTGGGTGTCTCGCAGGAGACGGAGGTGGGTAGTGAGGACGATGTTGGTTTCGTCCGTTCAGATGAGGACGTGATTATGGATGATGCCCCTACCACTACATCTACAGAGGATACATACTTTACTACCGGCCCTTCTACTCTCCCGGAGGATCCATTGCCTACCTCCGCCAGCATAGATGTTGAGCATATTGCTTCCACATCAGGGGCACCAGATCTGGAGGACCCACCTCAGGAGGACCCACCTCAGCAGGTCCCACCTCCGTCGGAGCCAGCTCAACAGTATCCTCTTGTGTTGAGGAACTTTGATACGCACATTGCGGAGCTGATATGGAGGAGGGCGTTACTAGACCCTCCTGAGGACGTTGTTAGGAGTTTGAGGGTTCTGACACGCCCTACACAGTTTGCGTTTTGGAGGGATCTTATTCCCAGAGGGGAACCTGAGGAGGGCTCCTGGTTTTGGATTGCTTAGCAGACGGGGTTGACCGGTTTGCTTGATTTTCAGTTCGGCAATGCTGATCACACCCTCATTTCAGCGTTCGTCGAGCGCTGGCATCCAGAGACGAACACCTTCCACTTTCCCTTCGGCGAGATAGGTCCTACGCTACATGACGTTATGATGATTCTAGGGCTGTCGATTGAGGGATTTGAAGTGACGTCACCATGGACCGGTCAGAATAGCGAGCTGACGGAGTGTGAGGCGTTGTTCGAGTATCTGTTTGGCATTGATTCGGAGTACAATTTTGATGATGATGATGCTGACATGGTCTGTGAGCTTAGGAAGGGCCGGGTCAAGCAATTTCAGTTAGGGAGGCATGTGCAGAGGATGATTGAGGAGGGTGCATATCCAGAGGATATAGCAGCTGGTTTCTTGTGGCACACCATGTCGACTAGTCTTTTCGTTGACAAGTCGACGAACGAGCTGAGGACTACGTTGTTACCTCTTTTTGTGGATTGGGAGCGTGTCGTTCATACAGCTTGGGGCACCGGGGTTCTAGCTTTCCTTTTTAGAAACCTCAGAGAGGCTTCTCGACGCGGAGCTACACAGTTGGCCGGTTGCGCACGTCTCTTAGAGGTAGACCTTTATTATAGTTCGATTGTAATTTAAATCAATAATATAAGGTGTTTAATTGTTTATAACTAATGTCTTTATTCCTCCATACGTAGGTTTGGATTTGGACATACTTTGTATACTTCCCGGGCAACCCTAACCCAAGGAAGGTACGGACGACGACCTTCGACGCGCTGCACGATATTGCGTTGGCCGGACCCCTGTCCGTTTAAGTGGCAACCAGTTACACTATAGACGGATATTGGACGAGTATAGGCCATATGATGTACGTATTCTTATTCCATTTTAATATACTATAAGATAGGCTTAATGAATTATTAATATATGTTTTGTATTTTTATATTAATTGCAGATACGGTGGATGCCGTATGAGGGTCTTGATTTCCGAGGTGCTCATAGGGCCTCCACGTATCGAGGGACTATTCATTTTCTCGATGTTGAGGAGCCCTACATGCCGGATAGGCTTACCTGCCAGTTCGGTTATCGACAGAGCATGCCCCTCGATATCATAAAGCCTCGGGTTGCAGTGCGTCCTCATGATTTTAAGGGGAAGAGGCGATACCTCTTGTACTTTGACCCGCATTGGCACAGGTGGGACCAGCTTGAGCATCATCTTTGCTCGTTATATCATATCGTTATATACTACGATTATATATAATTTTGTTATATCATATTGTTATATACTATGGTTATATCCAATACCGTTATATCATATCGTTATATCCTATCATTATATTCACTTTGGTTATATCATATGATTATATCCACTTTGGGCGGCACCTGGAGCAGCACAAATAAAATATCATGTTAGACGGCACCTAGTGCAGCACAAAGTGGTACATAAACTCAACCAAAAGTCCCATCTCACAGGTACCCTATTGGACGACACCTGGTACAGCACAAGGTACCCTTTTGGACGACACCTGGTACAACACAAGTAAAACACCCTGTGCTGCACTATGTGCCGCCCAAAACGGTCATATTTTGCCATTTTTAACCGTCATGAACCCATTATAAATACACACCAAAATCATCTACTCATTCACACAATTCCCACTCCATAACTTCTCACAATCTTCTCGTGTGTTCTATTTGTTCTAATGGCGCCTTTGGTTCTCAAAGTTTACCAAAATGGGCGAATCACCTACAATTGAATGATACGCCAACGAAGTGGGATGGACATGTTTTTCCATGGCTACGAAGGTGGCGAGGTCCATATGTTGCATATGAGGGATGTCTCGCCTGGAGAGGGGGGGTTATCATTGGGTTACTTGTTCATGGCGTTATTTTACAATCCAACAACCGGGGTTCATCCTGGGCGGATTTTTTACTTTCCATCGGGTGTGGATCCTCCCCGACTTCGTGAGGTGGTAGATGAGGATCACGTAGCTAAAATTATAGCTCTTTACAGACCTGGTGTTCCAGTCACCCTTTACACCGAGGCTGCACACCCGAAACGTCATATCTCGGGTCTTTTAGAAGATCCAGAATCTGAGGTGGACGACGGTAGCTCTGAGGATGGAGGGGAGACCGATTCTGATGAGAATTAAAAAGCTTTTTATGATTCATGTTCAACTAGTGTACGCTTTAATGTTTATGTCTACGTATATTTGTTAATGATTCCCAAGTAATATTATTGTCTCGTATTGCATTTTCCCGATTCAACAACAAATCGAATCAACACAAACGATTATAAACACAATATACGGTCAATCTTAATCAAACTAAGCAAATCGAAATACAATGACATAGATAGAGTCAATTACAGTCCAAAAAGCCTAGGTAAGTATGTCGGGTCGACCTTGTTCCGCCCGCTCCTCTACATAATTCTTGAACCTATCCTTAAAGCGCTCATGACTATCCCATCCATCAACACTTGGGTACTTGTAACTGAACCACTGCCTCGGAGGGGGTGGAATTGGACAACGATCATCAACAAGCCAAATCTGTAAACATAAACAATAAAATTATAACAATTTTTGAAAGAATAAGTAAATACCAGAGGAGTAGCGCTCCACGTACCGGTACGTAATGGTCTCTCTTGCCTACATGTGCTATCACATAAACCTTTGTCGGAGGCTGAGCACCCGGGGGCCCCCACAATGGAAGACATGTGTGCGGTCCAAACCATGATAAGACAACAACCGCCACTTGGTGTTTCGTGGCAAACACCAAATCTGTAATAGGCATCATACACCAGAAGTTCCTTGTGCACGGTGAAGCAATATAATTCAATTTCCTAACAAATGCTTCCACCGTCAACTCATCCTCCCCAAGCAGCGCTATGTAGTTGGCTTAATGTGTCTGGAGGTGCTTCGAAAGCTCTAACCAGACATCAACGTAGTCCTCTTCTCGGCGACCTAGTAAAACGGCAAAGGAACGATACCCGCAATGACCATCGCCTTTGACCACTTTGTACACTAGAAATGTATGCGAGCATGAAAAGGTCAATATTCTCATGTCCCCAGTTGAAGCCGAGATACTTGAGCGACTTATTTGAAGCGGATTTGGACTTGTTTGAAGCAGATCTGGACTTTGCAGGTTTAGTGGCACTCGCCTTTGCTGTTGAGACTCCACTGCGAGGTCTTCCGCTAGGACATCCTTTCGACCTTACATGCGATTTTGATCCCACATACGATTTCACATTGGTCGTCTCTTTCTCTGCAGCCGCATCCTCCTCTTCCACTCCCAGCTCCTCATCCATATCCTTCATATTCTGCTTCTCCTTCATCTTCTTACTTTTCGCATCCACATGCTCGTCCCAACCCATATTCCTCTTGGTTCCGGTCTTTCTCGCATTCATCCTAGGCCTCCCCTTCTTGGTCTCACCACGTGGCGGGTCTTCAATCTGGCACGATGTAGGGTCATCAATCTCACGCCACTTTTCCGCCATCTTCTTCAACCTAAATCCATCAACTTTCCCACAAAAGAACTCTTCAAATAAGTCCTGCACAGTGACATTATCCGCTGTGATTGCAACACCATCATCGACATCAAGATCCTTAGCATCCACCCATTCCCATCTGATATACTTCCAGAAAATATCAACTTCTTCAGGCACCAATGGGTAACCCGTCTTCACATACACCTTAATTGTGTGTGGGCAAGGCAATCCTAGTGTGGACTTCCACCAAAAATCATCACATTTGTCCCCAATTTCCCCCTCCTTTGCTAACACAGCTTGGGCGTATAACATTCTCAAGCATTTCTCAGAGCACTTTTCAAGGATGCATTTGAAGAAGACCTTAACCCACTCAGGGCCATTTACTATCTCCATGGGAAAGACAGTGTAGTTCTTAGTTATCTCAAAACGGATCTTTCGATGCTGATCAACAAACATGTTATCGATGTGTTGCACAATTGTGTCGAACCCTCCAACGGATGTCTCAATCATGTCCTTAAGCATAGAGTGCTGACCCTCAACCCTGAAAATAATACACACGTTTACGTTTTAATAAATGACTTTGAAAACCTAGCTTGATTGCAAATGTTTGTATGAAAGTTACATGTTTGATGTTCTTGTGGCAAAATGGAGAACATCATTGCACCATGCCGCAACTAGCTTTTCCTTATGGAGATTAAACCAAGTTTCCTCAACATATTTCACAAGGCCTTCATTCCATGTCTCTTTAAAGTGAGCAAGTCGCTCTCCATACTCCTCCTTTGTGTGTGACCTCATCACCCGACGAACACTTCCCGAGAATTTCTTCTCGTCAATTTTCATCGACTTAGCATATGCCTTCACATTACGGTCTAAATGGACCTTACACAAATGATGCCGAACCTTCGGAAACACCTTATCGGCGGCCTTGATCACTCCTAGCTCTCGATCAGACATGATGCATACGAGACTTTTCCCCCCGAACAACCACTTCAATCGTGGCAATGCCCATGCATAGTGGCTTGCCGTTTCCCTTTCCATGAACGCCAGAGCGATGTAATATGTGAAGTTGGTGCAAGTAAACCCAACAATCTGGAATAGTGGCATACCGTACCTATAAATGCAACACAAAAAATACTTCAAACCCGCCCAAAGTACCATTATCAACTCATAATACTAAAATGAGTAGAGTTTACCTGTTGGTTTTGTACGTCAAATCCATGATGACGACATTAGGGAACAAACACAACAAATGTCGAGCGTCTGGGTGAGAAACAAACAGGCACGACAATACCTCCTTCCCATCTGCCCTCATTTTAGTAGTAGTGTCCAGCAAATAGCCTTTGTCCTTCAAAAACCCCAACGACCATTGCGTCACATTCAGATTGCCCAGGGATTTCAACCTCTCCTTAGCCCTAACAGTGTACACTTGCCTCCTTGATACCGTTGAACCCGTATATTCATTCATAATCTGTGTAGAAATAACCTTGGGTCTTGCACCCGCCGCAATATCAATCATTAATTTTCTACGTTGCTCATTCGTAAGTCGGGAAGCAAATGCAAGGCCAATCAAGGTGGTCGAAAGCATATGGTTATGGCATGCTCTAGCAACCGATATGGTCCACCCAGGAGCTCTACTAGCATTTCCTTCACTAAAAATACCATGCAACAAAAAGGGACAACCCTTCTTATTTGACCTAGCTTTATTCACTTGTATCGGGTATTCAGACCAAGACCTCGTACTTTATTTGTACGGTGGCCTTCTTGACGACGAGCATAGGATGGTGAATGCAGCCTGTGGAGGAAATATTTTGAATAAGACGTCTGCTGCAACATTCGAGATATTCTTTGAGTTATCTGAAGGCTCAAGACAGTTCAGCAAGAGGGCGAGCGCCCAATCAGTCAAGGCTGCAGACTCTCAGCCATCATCCTCACTACTTTCTGAGATGAAGGAGATGATGAGGAGATACATGATGAAGGGTGACCAACAACAAGTCAAGTCTTGTGGGATATGCTATGACACGATGCATCCTACTGATGCATGTCCCACGCTGCAGGAACCCACTGCTGAGGTGAATGCTATAGGAGGTTTTGGTCCTCCTAGACCGAGATATGACCCGTACTCCAACACGTACAATCCAGGGTGGAGGGATTACCACAATTTGAGATACGGAAATCAACAAAACCCTCCTCAAGGCCAGGACAATCAAGAGTTTCACCAGAGGCCACCACAGTTCCTACCGCGCCCACAACAATATCAGCATCCTGGGGGTCAACAACAACAATTTAGAGCTCCATATGACCAAAGACCTCAAGGCCAGAGCTCAAGTTCATCTATGTCCAGTGATGACATGATCAATTCTCTCACCCAAAGCATATCGACGTTGGCTAGCACTGTGACCTCGATGGGGTCACAAATTCAAGCGGTGGTCCAGCAACAGAAGTCTCTAGCTCAGAATGTAACAACGTTGGCCAACACTATGGTCCAACAAAATCAAGAGATGCGGTCAAGTATTCAGAACTTGGAGAAGCAAGTGGGGCAGATCTCCGTCGCAGTGAGCAAGCTGGAAGCCCGGGACTCGGGAAAACTACCATCTCAAACGGTAGTAAACCCGAGGAAGAACGTATGTGCCATGACGCTGAGAAGCGGAACACAAATAGATGAAGCTCGTGGCCAACAGAAATAAATCCACGACCGCGGAATTGCTCCTAGAGCCGAGACGAAAATCGGCGATTTTCGTCTCGGCTCCAGGAGCAATTCCTCAATTTGGAGTCTTGATGTCAGTCATTGAGCAAAAGAGCTAATAAGATGTACATGATAAATAAACCACAAAGAAACCCGAAATTTGTATCTCATTCCATGATTGTAAAATATTTATTCTAAGTTATGCTGTTGTGATATTTAATTCTCTATTTTTTTGGTCAAAATGTGATTAGTAATTTCGTATTGCATCATTAGTTGATCAAGCATGCCGAGTCAAAGAGTTTACTTTGCAAATAGTTCCTATCTAATTGTGGTAGAATAAATCCGCTCCACAATAAATTGTTGATGATGACGGGAACCCATAAATCCGGCGACTTTCGGTATCCTCCGATCATCTTTCCGTGCCCTATAATTATAGAAAAAAACCAAAAGCGGGGTTTGTCCCCCGTTTCACCTTTGACGCTCAAGTCAGTAATGTATTCCTTCAAGTAAGAGAGCTATGGTGGCTGAAAATTAAGAACGTACCAAAGAAAAGAAGAAGATATCGCATTGTAGTGAAATTTGGTGCCCGGCATATAGCGCATTGTAGTGAAATTTTTTGCATTTTTCTACTACAATTTTGTATAAAATTTTAATACGAGTCCGTACATATAAAATTCATCCAAAACGGATATCGTTTTCCCCTCCAAAAAGCAAAAAATCGAGAATAAAATTTTTATATACTATAGTATATACTATAGTATTTTATTATATTTCATATATTTATACTTATATATTATAGTATTTAATTATATTTCATATAGTTACATTATATATTATAGTATTTTATTATATTTCATATAGTTACACTTATGTACTATAGTATTTCATTAAATTTCGTATAGTTACACTTATATACTATAGTATTTTATTATATTTCATATAGTTACATTTATGTACTATTGTAATTCATTACATTTCATATAGTTACACTTATGTACTATAGTATTTTATTAAATCTAGTATACTTAGACTTATATATTATAGTATTTTATTATATTTCATATAGTTACAACAGGGGTACGGTTGCGTACATCCGACCCCCGCGCACGCCAGAGTTAGACCGGGTTTTTGGTAGGGTCTACTGGGCGGCACCTCGTGCCGCCCAGGGGGGAGTGCGAGGCGTAAAAATCTGGCGTGCGCGGTTTCTCGCCGTAAATTTAAGAGTAGAAAGAAACCTAGCCTCCTCTTTCTTAATTCATTCTCTACAATTAATTGGCGGCCTTCATTGAAAACCTAAGAGTTTTTGAACTGATTTGAGCATAGGAGGGGCTTTAGGAGAGATCCGGCCCTCCTGTTGACTCGTTTTTTTGATGCAGATTTGTTCATTAATTAAGCTCTTAGGAAGATCTATCGTCATCGGTTCCCATAATTTTCATGGTACAAATTTAATAGCTAGCTCAGCGAACAACCCCATATATATCAATAAGACAATAGCTAGGCCAATCTGTTAAACATGCAAGTTTCATTTCCAAAAAAAATCTTCAAAGGAAAAAGTGGGAGAAATATATAATAACTTATTCTTGAATGAGTTGCCAATGATACGCAAGTTTTATAAGTAGCTCACCAATATTTTCATATATATGTGAAAAATAACTATTTTACATCTGAAGCTGCCATTTAACTAAATTAAGTCTAATATATAAAATTAGTTGAATATTTTTATTGTAAATTAATTTTAAGATGAAATCCTATTGGAGTTTATGTATTGTGCTTGTATGCACAGGTGCGCTCTTACGTGCACGACCCTCAATCTATCTACCTACCTAAGAGTTCATGAACTTTATCAAATAACCTAAACTTCTAAAGTTGCATAAAATAATCCCATATTTTGGGTGAGTTGCGATGGTAAGTTTTGATATATGAAGAGTAATTTCACCATGTCAGATTTAACATATGTTTAAAGAAGCTCGTCGACGTACTTATAAAACTTGTGTATCATTGGCAACTCTTTCGAGAATAAGTTATTAAAACTTCAGAGAAGCTTAGGTTATCAGTTATATCACCCATCACTACCTTCAATTAATCACTTAGTTCCAACTAATTTGAAGCTCTAGTTTGCAGCATATATGGAATTAATAAACAACTCACAAGATTGAATTAGTACCTGTCTATTATCATGATGAAGATGTTCATCTGAAGGCTTAGGCATCTCAAAAGATTTTGGAAACGCCATGGGTGTTATCTTTGCCGTTGCAGGCAGAGCTAATTCGCGAGCTTCGGTAGGATTCGTGAAGCTTATGAGGACAAGAAGCCATGAAAGTGAAGAAAACAATTTGTTGCTGATCGCCATTGTGCATGTATTATGTATATATTGTATATGGCTAGCTAGCTCTAGTTTTAATTGGCTTAATTTGTACAATGTGCCTTTATTGATGAACCCAGCTCTTCTATTTATATATACTAGCTGTTATATATATGTGTACATGAAATTAAACGTACGTATTCAGATGTGACATTGTGTTGAAATGGCTAAATGACAATGTCAATTCCTATATAATATGATGAATTATACATCACATCCCATTTTCTGCACACTTTATATATATATATATATATTTGCATTTGAATGCCTCTTCGATAAGTGATACCCAAGTTCAAAGACGGAAAATTCCAGGGTTTAGAAAAAGGAGGATTGATTCGACCAAAAAAAAAAAGAAAAAGGAGGATTGACGATCGATTTAACTAGCTACTTGTATCTGCTATAAAAAAAAAAAAAAACTAGCTACTTGTATAGACTCTTTCGCTTGAAGCAACTCAAAGTCGAACTTATAGTAAAATGATTCCTCTAAATTCTTTTTGGTAATATTCAGGAACAAATGATTTTGTTATTACGAACAAAATGGAAAGTTGCTTTGGGTCAAAAATCAAAATAAATATAATCTAACAATACTCTCCATATACGTACTTAATTTATATTCATCGTCTTTTTCTTTTTTCTTCTTGGATGGTTTTTTTACACGATTGCTTTTTGGCGCATAGGCATTTTTGTCTTTTGGCGCATAGGGTTCATACGTAACGTGTGACTGTAATCCACACGTAACGTGTGACTCACTTCTACACGTAACGTGTGAGATGTTTTCACACGTTACGTGTGGAAAACAGTCACACGTTACGTGTGACTGTAATATAATATAATTGTATTTGTAGTTATTTAGGGTTTAGGGTATTTGTGTAGGTCATATTATTGTATATTTGTAGTATTTAATTATGGTTTAATGTTAAGGTTTAGGGATTTTATATATATTACAATGTTACATGTATGAACATTACATTATATTATTATGTAGTTGTTTATTTAAAATTAATAAAAAGAATGCCCCAAAATAATCAACATAAAAGATAGAATAGACTTGTTCATTACGTTGGATGACTACAACAACATTTAACTCACAATGCAAGAAATAATACAATTTTTTCATAAACTTAGAAAGCCTAGCACAAAATAAAAGATATCGCCTAGTTGCGTTTGAAGAAATTAGGATAGTCTCTGGTAAAACTTCGCGGCATATCATGTCTCTGCTTTGATAAAATGGCTTGTTCCCTACAAAGGGTAGTACGTAAACAACATTACACAAAAGATACGACATCAAGGCAGTTTACGATGTACATCATTATATAGATTGCGGTTATACCTACGCATCTTATCCAGATCTTATAAAAGTTCTTGATTTTGCCTAACAAGATCTTGATTTTGCTTAACAAGATCTTGATTCTCCTTAACAAGATCTTGTTTTCCCTCCATTGTTGTCGAATAACCGCGTGTGCCCTGTCCTCGTACATTGAATCAATATACTTCCTGTATAAACACCCCAGTCTTGGGCATCCCCAATACCTCATTCCGTAGTTCCACTGCAAATCCCAAGTACGGATAATGGCTTTCAAATTACACTCGCATTGTGGAGCACTCATTTGTTGATGGTGCCTATTTGGGTTTGATGATGATTCGGATAAAGATGTCATTATTTGTGGTGCTTGATTTCCTACAAACCATTAATATGAAAATGCCAATCACATTTACTAAATCGAAAGAAACTGGAAGAAGAAGCTTACCCACAAATGAATCTTCAATCCCGCTTGTATTGGACTTGTTGCAACCCTAATGCCTCTTATATAGTGAAAATGAATGTGTTTGACAACTAATATACAGCTGTATACAACTGTAGTATAAAATGACCCCAACCACTATCATTAAAGACCTCAACCACTAGCATTAATAATTTTTCAGCAATGTAACCCTAAACCCTAATTGTAAGTTCCTCTCCTCAATCTCAGAAATAATGTAACTCGTATACCCAAATTCAACCTTATTAATTAAAGATAAATAGTAAACCCTAAACCATAAACCCTAAACCCTAAACCCTAACCCACAGTTTAGTTAAAGATAAATAGTAACCCTAAACCCTAAACCGTACCCTATATACGCTAAACCCTAGTAAGAACACGTTACGTGTGGAACACGAGCACACGTAACGTGCCAAGCAACTCCAGACGTTACGTGTGGACAGGTTTGCCACGTAACGCGTGGTTCAGTTTGTTGCAAAACGCATTGAATAATCGTCTTGTCCCCACCTAACTGTAATAATGGCCCCATCTTCTTCCCCGGCTAACAACCCATTCGAACCCATTTGATTGTTGAAGGCATTTCCGTACATTGTGCTGCTGAACTCTACATATGCAACTAACTGGTTAGTAACGTCCATATCTAATATACTTTTCATTTGTTCATGTCACGGTTAGGACGCCATTATATTTTACATATGATTATGTGTTCAGCTACAATTTGCCATTCCTTGAAATCGTCGGCATCACATCAGTTTGGAAAAACTACAATATTGCCGGGGCGTTTCTGGAGAAGGAGGACGAAGACAGTTACAAGTGGGCCATAGAGCAACTTGCTAAGATGTTTGCCAAGGTGCAACGAGCACCCACATGTGTGGTCACTGATCGGGAAAAGGCGTTGATGAACGCCTTAGAGAAACAGTTTCCAGTAGCAAAATTCCTCCTATGTAGGCGGCATGTGAGGAAGAATATTGAAGACTTCGGGAAGAAGGCCATGGACAAGTTTAGGGGCACAGCGTTTTCCAACGACTGTATGAAGCTCTTCAAGGAAACGACCATACAAGGGTACGAAGCATCACTCTCGAAGCTGAAGCGTGATTGGAGGAAAGCTCCAAAATGTCTTCATTACTTACAAAAAAACTGGCTTGACCCTTACAAGGAAAGAATCGTCTCCGTATGGACAGATACAGTGTTCACGCTGGGTACTACCACCACTAACAGGTTTGTGCATCAACTGTTTATCTAAATTTAGCTAGTTATTTGGACTTGGTTAGACCTTTACAGTTTATCTAAATTTAGTTTGTGCATCATTGTTGTAATGCAGGGTTGAAGGGGCCCATTCCAGTCTGAAAAGCTTCTTCACAAGCAACGATGGCAACCTTTGCACTGTGTTCGATCAATATGATACACGGTTGCGCAGTCATATTTATGAGATTCAGGGGGCACTGAATGAGAGCATAGGAAAGAGATATACGCTGCTAACAAACGCAGATCTGTTCTGCAAGCTGCACTTCAAGGTCTCTGCGGTTGCACTAGCTCGTTTGATTGAGGAATATAGGAAAGGAGAAGCTCCATTGTGGAGCACTATATGCAGATGCCAGATGAGGGTCAGAGACGTCTTGCTTTGCGTGCACGATTTGGCGCAAAATGTGAGAAACGAGACCCCAATTGAACCTAGCTCATTGCATCCGTTCTAGAGACAGTTGACCTTGTCAGAAGTGAAGACACAAGAAGAGGAAGAAGCCTGCACACGCAACGTGAATAGATCGTTGCTTGAAGAATTTTCCCGAAGCGTCTTCCCCACATTGCCAGTTGAGGTTCAACAGAGAGCAGTCTCCACGCTTAGAAGTATAGCACATCTAGAGCAGACTACTCTGGAAGAGCCAGCCAAAGTCAGGCATAAGGGTCGGCCTCAAGGAGCTCTGAACTTTGCCACCAAAAGACAGCCGTCATCATGGGAGTACACTGACCAACAGATGGACGGAACACCTCCGAAAAAGCAAAAAGGAAGACCACCGAAGACGGGCCTACCCTTACCATGTGGTGCCACGTCATTGATCAAGAACCCGTGGCGATATCGTGGCCAGATCCCCAAGTGTATGTTCCCACACGTTGGAGGATGGTATGAGATAGAGCCTGATGGAAACTGCGGGTACAGAGCAATTGCGCATGGTCTGGGCTTAGGGGAAGATCAGTGGGCTTTTGTTCGACGTACCATGATCGCTACGTTGAGAAAAGAGTATGAGCTACTCGCGCCACTTTGGGTGTCTACGATGACACTTGAGGAAATGGAGGCGAAGCTTGATTGGTTTCCCTTGCCGAACAGGCCGGCCCCACCGGAGACGTGGTTGGAGCTCCCGGATATGGGATGTTTGGTGGCAACGGCATTCACATGTGTGTTCGTTACCGTCGGGGGTGGCGTGGGGACGACATACCTGCCTATGAAGGGGGCGACAAACGAAGCATTGACTGGCGAGTTTCTGAAGACGGTATGCATTTGCCATGTCGCGAAAGAGCAACATTTTATTGCGGTACGTTAATACAATCACATTTGTTTATACTATCTTGTGTTAAAGCATATGTATGATGCATTGATTTTGATGTAGATTGGGCTGGCCAAAACTTCGCCCTTGCCTCCTATTTACTCGGGGTGGCTGTATCATCATGACCCATGTGCGGGTGATTACGTAGATCAATGGCTATTAGACCGTTCGATGGAGTACGAACCAGACAAGGCCGAACCGAAGACAAAACGAAAGAAGAAGGTCGAAACAGTCGATTTATGTAATGAATGATATGTATGTATTATAATGCAATGAGTTTGACATTTCTATTCGAACATTTATTTGGGTTTCCTTCGTCGTTTTTTTAGTGTGTATTCACAAACAATCCATAAAAAACATTCAAATAGAAGTGATAGCAATCATTGTTGGCATAATCCAAACAACTTTAACAAAACATTCAAACTCAAGTCATAACATTCAAACTTCAACAAAAAACATTCAAACTTCAACAAAACATTCAAATCCAAAGTCTAATGCTCAAATGACAAAGCAGCCAAGTTCAATGGTTCGAAAGGAAGGGATACATTTGCTCCAATGATTGCCGTAACGCCTCGGCTAGGTCTTCGCATTGGTCATCTCCATGGTGGTGATCGCGATATGGATCCAGCCGTCTATAGCAACTATCGAGGCACTACACGCAAGATAAGTGGATACGATTAATAAACAGATTGTACCAAAAAATAAACAAGATATAATTACATGATTACTTACCTGCTGCTGAGTGTAACGATCCTCTTGAGGGAGGATGAATGGATGTGTATGCTGCAGGTACCACTGCATGTAATCATTGCTATACTCGTGGGATTGGCGGACTGGAGGACCCATTGCTTGTAGGCTAATGGAATGTTCATTGCGGGCATTCCATGCATGTAAGGATCTATCGTATTCCACCGTGTAACTACTGATCTTCGTGCCCCTCCATGCCTTAATTGGAACAATCGGTGGTCTTGGACATTGTTGTGCACGCCCAAACTGCCTAGCTACTCGATCCGGCATGTAAGGCTCAGTGACCCACAAACAGGATATGACTCCATGGAATCGCGATGAAGCAAACATCCCATTGTTGAAGTCAATTGAGCCGTATGGCATCCACTCAACCTAAACAAAATTGAATTTTAAACAACTTATCATGCATATATATTTTAACATACTAGATAAGGACCGTATATGCACTTACACTCTCAGTACGCATCTCATCCAGCTCCTCCCTATAATTTCTGGTCCGGTTGGGTTCATGAGACATGTCCCATTTTCTGGCGTATGGGATCGGTTGTTGGGGGTCCCAGTAAACACTCTGTGCAGGTCTAAACATAGGAAAATATTGATATATCCATGTCTACAAAACAATTACATATAAGTCATTTCCCAAATAACAAACATATAATATATCTATAACAAAAATTCATATATTTTTATTCAAGCCATTTCATACCTGAATCAGAGTGAAGCATGTGGATATGACCCGCGCATCCTTCCTTGTGCACTCGCCCAAGCTGCGGTACACGTGTGTAAGAACACCGGTACCCCATGCATAGTTCGTGACTTTTGTGAGATCAGTCACGAACGGAGTGTAATACACGGGCAACCGATGTTGAGACTTGTCAGGAAAGAGGGCAGACCCCACCAAGTACAGCAAGAACCCAGCCGCCTGCTTCTTGTTAGTCAACACCTGGCAATGAGTCTTAAAATCTCCCGCATGCACGTTACCGGCGACGATAGCATCATCCTCCAGCTCAAAAAACTCATGCGCCTGCTCCATCAACGCCTTCTTTAAATCATTGCGTGAGAGCTGCTCGTGCCATTTCTTCGGGGGACCCATGTCTTGCCCTTGTATTTGTAGCCCAAGGATCATCCACACATCATAGAGAGTTATAGTCATCTCTCCCCATGGCATGTGGAATGAGTTGGTTTCCGGTTGCCAACGCTCGACGAAGGCACCGATCAGCGTCTCATCCACATACTCGTGCATGATGTCTGATAGATGACATAGCCCGGACACAGACGCCATGCTACCCCACGCATCTTCCAACGTGCAACGCCATGAGCGTAACTGCTTCCCTCGCTGCTGGAACCTCAAGGGTGGCACCGTTTGTATATGAACATAATTAAGTAATCCTTCGGACTTATACAAATCAAGATTAATAATTAAAAAAAAATACAGTTACATGTAACTTACAACGCGCTGGTAGAGGAGGTACGCCACGTGGTTCACAAAACTCTTTAGGAGTTCAGGGCTCTCCGGACCTCCAAGAACGCTCACCACCAGTTCAGGGTCGTATCTCACATTCTTCTTTGATCGAGGTGGTTTTGCCCGCGAAGAAGAGGCTTCTTGAGGCTCTTCGTCCCCGCCCGGAGCGTCATCTCTTGGGATCCAGGCATTGCTGGACTGGTCCTGAGTCCCCTGGTCCTGAGTCCCCATGTATTTGCCTGATCCTACATTTATTAAATTGATCATATGCAATAAGAATTTGTAAACAAATGCATGTTATACTAAATGTACTTACCATCGGCTGATGATAGGGAGCGTTCGGGTACAATGCCGGGTTCTCCCACGGGTTGTCCTGCTCATCAACCCCCTGATAATAATCCCTCGGGATACGATGAGGGCTCACGTGCGGCGGGAGTACCGGAGGACTAAAATTCCGCCCGTAGTAGTTATTCTGATCTATTGTATCAGAATAACCATGCAGCGGACTCCCCTGGTAGTCCCGGTAGTTGTGAAGAGGCTCAGACTCTGCCCTACCTCCATGAGAAGAAGGAACCACCATCAAGCTCTGAACTCCTATCATTTCAGTGACCCCACTACTGCTACCGGCTCCAGTCTGGTATGCGTCACTACTGCTATCGGCTCCAGTCTGGTATGTGCCGGTCTCATCATCTCGGTAGCAGACATTCCTCCGTTGCCGCCTAAACTTGTCGACCTCTTCACCAGTCCTATAGGACTGTTCACGTACAAGGTTGCGGCGTATCCGACGTTCAGTTCTGTCCCCATGCTCCATCTGCGGTTACATATCCAGACATTTTATTACCCAAAAAATTTACAGTCAACAACTCGGCCGAGTTTTCGACCGAGTTGTTCACAGTGAACCAGAAGCCCAGATGCAGAGAATTCACACGTTACGTGTAAACTAACGTCACACGTAACGTGTGGTGCACATTCACACGTTACGTGTGAATGTGCACATTTCAATTTGCCGGAGAGTCGCCAGCGGCACTCCGGCGACTCTCCGGCCGTCTTCTCCGACGAGCATTCACAATTCCGACGAGTTTTTTTCATCAAAATATACATGCAATTCATCCAAAATTCCACAATTTTTACAAATCTATCAATACTATCACTTCCACTTCCATATTTTCACACAAAATTCAACATAAATCCTCATGCAAACAATAACTTCAAAATTACCCAAAAAATCAAAAACAATCACAAAACCTTCCCCAAAGCATAGATCTACCACCCTAAACATCAAAATAACATAGATCTACAATATGGATCTACAATTCCTAACCAATAACTTCAAATCTAACAAAACAAATCAAACAACGACGAGTAATAACTAACCTTTCAAATATCTCGAACGTAACGCGCGGAGTCGATCGATTCGTTACGAGGAGAGCAAAGAGACGCGTAACGAGGAGAGCAACAAGAATTGCGGCTTCGAATGAATGAAGGAGGAGAGCAAGATCTGGCTTTTAAAGCCAGATCCATGCCACACGTTACGTGTGGCATGTACACACACGTAACGTGTGGATGTGTCCCACGCGTAACGTGTGGGACAGTCTCACACGTTACGTGTGGGGCTTGAACAGGTGCCTTCCCGCGCGTAACGCGGGAAGCCTATTCCCACGTTACGCGCGAGCCCTATACGTCAAAAGGCAAAAATGCCTATGTGCCGAATAGTATGACCCTTTTTTTATCATATGAGGCACAAGACTATTAGGGGAATTAGTCTTCCTTGTTAAGAAAACAAAATTATATAGTGATGGATATTTTTCATACATCAATTTCGGACCCCAAAAAAAGTACATCGGTTTAAATCTTGTTCAACTATAAGGATTGACTTATAGTTTTGTAAAAAGAAAAAGTCCTATTTAACAAATAAACTTGTGTAATTTTTTTTACATCTATTTTTGGTGCACGGCATGAACTATTCAACAATGATAAAATATGTACTTGATCGAACATACTTTGATCAACATGAAATGATGGCCAAAAGACTTCTGAATGGACCTTCAAAAAATTGAATAAATTAACCACATGGTTGTACCATTAATTAGTGAGGAGGTAAATTAATGTTAATTATATCTTTTTCATATTTTCTAATTAACTTATCTTATTTTCAGTAATTAAGAAGATTTGGGCCTAAATAAAGAGGCCTATCAAGGTAAAAAGGCACATTGACCTTATCCTAGTTAAATAATAACTTAGGAGACAAAAAATCTCCATCTTCTTCTTTTCTTTGGTACGTTCTTAATTTTCAGCCACCATAGCTCTCTTACTCGAAGGAATACATTACTGACTTGAGCGTCAAAGGTGAAACGGGGGACAAGCCCCGCTTTTGGTCTTTTTCTATAATTGTAGGGCACGGAAAGATGATCGGAGGGTACCGAAAGTCGCCGGATTTATGGGTTCCCGTCATCATCAACAATTTATTGTGGAGCGGATTTATTCTACCACAATTAGATAGGAACTATTTGCAAAGTAAACTTTTTGACTCGGCATGCTTGATCAACTAATGATGCAATACTATATAATATAGTATTTTATTATATTTCATAGTATATAAGTACTATAGTATATAAGTATAATTATATGAAATATAATGAAATACTATAGTATATAAGTATAATTATATGAAATATAATGAAATACTATAGTATATTAGTGTAACTATATGAAATATAATGAAATACTATAGTATATAAGTATAACTGTTTGAAATACTATAGTATATTAGTGTAACTATATGAAATATAATAAAATACTATAATATATAAGTTTAAGTATACTATATGAAATATAATGAAATACTATAGTATATAAGTATAACTGTTTGAAATACTATAGTATATTAGTGTAACTATATGAAATATAATGAAATACTATAGTATATAATGAAATACTATAGTATATAAGTGTAACTATATGAAATATAATGAAATACTATAGTATATAAGTATAATTATATGAAAAATAATGAAATACTATAGTATATAAATATAACTATATGAAATATAATGAAATACTATAGTATATAAGTATAATTGTTTGAAATACTATAGTATATTAGTGTAACTATATGAAATATAATAAAATACTATAATATATAAGTTTAAGTATAGTTACACTTATATACTATAATATTTCATTATATTTCATATAGTTATACTTATATACTATAGTATTTCATTATATTTCATATAGTTATACTTATATACTATAGTATTTCATTATATTTCATATAGTTACACTTATGTACTATAGTATCTCATTACATTTCATATAGTTATACTTATATACTATAGTATTTCATTACATTTCATATAGTTACACTTATATACTATAGTATTATCATTATATACTATAGTATTTTATTATATTTCATATAGTTATACTTATATACTATAGTATTTCATTATATACTATAATATTTTATTATATTTCATATAGTTACACTAATATACTATAGTATTTCATTATATTTCATATAGTTATACTTATATACTATAGTATTTCATTATATTTTATATAGTTATACTTATATACTATAGTATTTCATTATATTTCATATAGTTATACTTATATACTATAGTATTTCATTATACTTCATATAGTTACACTTATGTACTATAGTATCTCATTATATTTCATATAGTTACACTTATATACTATAGTATTTCATTACATTTCATATAGTTACACTTATATATTATAGTATTATCATTATATACTATAGTATTTTATTATATTTCATATAGTTATACTTATATACTATAGTATTTCATTATATACTATAGTATTTTATTATATTTCATATAGTTATACTTATATACTATAGTATTTTATTATATTTCATATAGTTACACTTATGTACCATTGTATTTCATTATATTTCATATAGTTACACTTATGTACTATAGTATTTCATTACATTTCATACTATAGTATTTTATTATATTTCATATAGTTACACTTATATACTATAGTATTTCATTAAATCTAGTATACTTAGACTTATATACTATAGTATTTTATTATATTTCATATAGTTACACTTATATACTATAGTATTTCATTAAATCTAGTATACTTAGACTTATATACTATAGTATTTTATTAAATTTCATATAGTTACACTTATGTATTATAGTATTTCATTAAATCTAGTATACTTAGACTTATATACTATAGTATTTCATTAAATCTAGTATATAAGTGTAACTATATGAAATATAATGAAATACTATAATATATAAGTCTAAGTATACTAGATTTAATAAATTACTATAGTACATAGGTGTAACTATATGAAATTTAATGAATTACAATAGTACATAAGTGTAACTATATGAAATATAATAAAATACTATAATATATAAGTGTAACTATACGAAATTTAATGAAATATTATATAGTACATAAGTGTAACTATATGAAATATAATAAAATACTATAATATATAATGTAACTATATGAAATATAATGAAATACTATAATATACAAGTATAAATATATGAAATATAATAAAATACTATAGTATATAAAGTTTTTATTCTCGATTTTTGGCTTTTTGGAGGGGAAAACGATATCCGTTTTGGATGAATTTTATCTGTACGGACTCGTATTAAAATTTTATACAAAATTATAGTAGAAAAATGCAAAAAATTTCACTACAATGCGCTATATGCCGGACACCAAATTTCACTACAAGGCTTCGTTTTTTGGGCTTTTGGAGGGGCAAACGATGTCCGTTTTGGACGAATTTTATATGTACGGACTCGTATTGAAATTCTCTACATGATTATGAAAAAAAAGTACAATTTTTCTTTAGAGGTTAAAGGTGGGCGACACCTATTGCCGCCCACGTCAAATTTTAAATTCTTTTGAGGATTTTATGGGCGGCAGTTGTTGCCGTCCACAATTAAACCGGTTTAGTGAACGACACATATTGCCGCTCATTAATCCGGTTCAATGAACCGGATTAAAAATAAAATAAAATAAAATCATACTTTTAATTTTAAAAAATTGAACCCATCCTGAGCGACACCTAGTACAGCCCAAGAAAATCGGGTTTTTTGGGCTGCACTTAGTGCCGCCCAGGGGAAGTGCGAGGCATAAAAATCTGACGTGCGCGGTTTAACGGCCTAAATTTATGCTACCACGACTATTATCTTCGATTCTACTTCATTATTAATGGTGAATGATGAATGATCACATTTTATATAGTTAATTAGAAGATGACAAGATAAGTGGATCCTTTCACGTTATTTATCATTTTTTGTTTGATAATCATATAAAATTTTCTTATAAGAAGTCGTATACCATACATTATAGCAGGATGTGAAATTTTAACCATCATCTTAGTTCATAACTAATATGTAATTTTTTTTGCAAGTAGACTAGCAGGATTTAATTATATATGTTTGTGCAAAGTAATTGGAAACTATTTTCTTATGTTCAATTTTACGTTATAGGCTAGGCTCTATATTGCAAGTAATAATAAGTACGTATTATTTACTCTATAGGTGTATATCGTGTACATGGGCAGTGGGATCAAAGGGGATATTTCTCCTGAATCTCTTTACCAGAAAATGTTGTCCCACGTCACCGGGAGGTAAAATACTCTCGCTTTTATTTTTACATTTTTCATTCGTCATTTATCTGCAGACTTGTTCCTTTTTCAATTAATTTAATTCAAATTAAATAAAACAATATCCGCTGACATTAATTGACTAAACTACAACAAAGTCTCCATCGAAGGCTTTGTCCATCTCATGTAAAATTTTTAATCATAGCAAGCCATATCATAAGCGAAAAATTAGGTAAGCTGTTATTTAAGTATAATATATAACAAAAATATGTCAAATTTGAAAAGAAAAGAAAATGTCACAATTGAAATTAAGGTACTTAATTAGTGGATGCATTCAAGGAAGTGTGGTTTTGAAACATATGAAGAAGTCAATCTAATCAAATTAGATAAGAAACTATATATATATGCTCATGAAGGTAGATGTATATATGATTATGATGCGTTTGTACGTGCAGAAATGTAACGGCATCAGAGGATTACCTACTTCACAGTTACAAGACAAGCTTCCATGGATTCGCGCGCTGTGAAGCTAACCTCTCTCGAAGCCAAGGCCATGGCTGGTGAGTACGATGATTAAGTAAATCAACAATCTCGATCTTGATTTGGGTGATTTTATAGATCGAGAGGAACAACAATCAATGTATATATATGCAGGGCTAGAGGGAGTGGTGTCGGTGTTCCGGAGCAGAAAACACCGGCTTCATACGACGAGATCGTGGGACTTCATGGGGGTTCCGCTCGGAGTTAGCAGGAGCAAGAACGAGGGTGACGTCATTGACACCGGAGTTTGGCCGGAATCTTGGAGCTTCAGAGACTTGCAATAGGTAATATTGTAGGGAGTTTCAATAAACCCAGACACCCTAAAAGAACCGACAACTAATTTATGGAGGAGATGCACAAAACTTGTCGTCATCAGCTGATTCCAGGTAACGTTACGTGCGCGCCTACCCTAGATAGCCTACATTGTTATCATACTTCAGCCTAACCGGAGGGATTCTGAGGAGCACCGAAAACGAAGACGACACAGCACCTGTCGTAGCTTCATTCTCCTGGAGAGGCCCTAGCAACATCTCACCTGGGATTTTAAAGGTTGAGAAAGATTAATTCCTATTGATACGATTCTGAAGCATCAACTAATAAACAGTTGGAATATGTTGATGCAGCCTGATTTGAGTGCTCCAGGAGTTGGTATCTTAGCAGCATGGTCAGAACTTAACCCGCCTATCCCAGGCCCAGGCGACACACGAAATATCACCTTCAGTTTCGATTCTGGGACTTCAATGGCTTGTCCTCACGCTACTGGTGCTGCTGCCTATGTTAAATCATTTCACCCCACTTGGTCCACTGCTGCCATTCAATCTGCACTCATGACTACAGGTAACAAGCTCATAATTACAATCATGTCCGTTTTCATACTAATGTGATCTATCATCTTCATCCTCTTGATGCGTTTTCTTTAGCCCTGCCAATGGATCCCAAGAGGAGTGCAGGGGGTGCTCTTGCATTCGGAGCAGGCCATCTCAATCCTCTCCAGGCAGTGGACCCTGGCCTAATCTACGACGCATCAGAAGGTGACTATGTAAATTTCTTATGCAGCATAGGCTACAACACCACGCAAGTGCGACTGATTTCAGATGACACTAGCACTTGCCAAGCTGATCCATCCACCTCTTTTGATCTCAACTACCCGTCGATGATGGTTTACATTGACAAGAGTCCTTACAGAAACACATTTACAAGGACAGTCACGAATGTCGGTTCCACCAAACGCAACCTACAAGGCTGTTGTCCCTGCATCTTCTCAATATCTAAGCATACAACTTGACCCAGAGTTTCTGGAGTTCACCGCGTTAAACCAAAAGAAGTAGTTTACAGTGACGGTTTCAGGAAGTATGCCTGATCACTCATATCACTCGAGCTTCTTGGTGTGGGACGATGGTAACCACAAGGTAAGGAGTCCAATTGTTGTGTATAAATCAGACTGGAGAGAAGGCACGACTAGAATGACAGAGATTTTCAAAACAACACATTTTCTAGTCAAGTATGGTTTTATTCGAAAATTCAAATTTTTTTCAATTTAAACAACTTTCTCGGTTCAAAAACGGATAAACTGATGATAAAATCTTTGCTAATAATTAATTTTTGAATTTAAGGAGTCCAATTGTTGTGTACAAATGGTGGTCTTGAACTTTGTCGGACTCGCTGCTCTTTATCAAAGTAATACAGTTGTGTGTGTATGTGTGCGTGCAATAAGTATTACTTGTGGAAAATGGATTTGTAATTTGACATGTATGTTTTGGATCCGCAAAACATACATTCACAGATAATAATTAATACTATTAATACACTGCTAATAATTAATTTCTTGAATTTTTGTTTGTGTTTAACTATGTAGTCTATATTCCACTGGACTACTGGAGTGTTCTAGCTTCAAAAAATCAAGCAAATATAATTTCGTAAATGAGAAGAGTTGCCTCCAAATATCACCTCTAACCCTATCAAACGTTGTTTCATGTAATTGTATATATCAGGTAGTTTTATGTAAAGTTACCGATTGGTGAATTTGTGGATTCACCCTTTTCCTTAAAGAGCCCTCACTAGAAATTTCTAGGCAAGTTTACTAGTTTATTACAAGTCAAAAATTGTTTCCAAATGCATAACTCAAAATGGTAACATGTGAAGCTCATACCTGACTGACGATACCATTGTTAAACCGGGAAATCATAATCAGTCAGGGAACTGGAAGTGACGTGCGATTTTGCGGAAAATCACATTTAGATCATCAATGACTCCACATTCTACGAGTGCTTGTTGCTTGTGTCTAAGCTCATACCTGACTGACGATACCTTCCAGTTTTGCTCTCACCAGTGCAGCTGACGTTTACATAAACAAGCTGGTGCTAGAAAGTTGGAATATGTTAGTGTTCAATATAAGTTAAATTTAAATTCCACAATTATAAGGGAAAAGTTATAGAATCCTATGATTTACAAAAAACAAGCACTTACTTGTATATACAAGTACTTGATTATGACACTTCCTCTACTAGGGTGTCACTACTTAAAGCCAAGTTTCCAATGGTTGTTCCTGCAATGTAGCCGCCTGACCAGGCATTCTGCATAAAGGAGATCCAAGGAAAGAAGTTTTATGGTCAAGTTATTTTTCTACACATCACAGTATTCCTAAATGTAGCCATCCAATCAAGGAATCTGCAGAAACTCTCAAGACCGTCATCCATGATCATGATTTTTCTTTTCTTTTGGGGTTGGGGAGCAGGGAGACGAGTAAAAAAAAAAGGCGCAACAAATGCCAGATCTAAAATGATTATAAACGATCTCCAATGCACACCAGGAGCCATATATAGACTCAGATCTTTATGTAACATCACACTAAATAACATGAAAGCAGCAAACCTATTTACAACTACATGCATTTGAGCACAGATGAAGATTCAGTTCAAGACTTTATAATCCTCACGTTCACTCAACTATTTGACAATTAAAGGTGTCATATACAGGGTGCGCTCTAACACCCTTTTGTCTTAAGGCTATGAGAGTTTATTTACCTGGAAATTGAATCCTCCGGTTACCCCATCAATATTCAGTACCTGCATTAGTGATGGACTGCTGATTTTATTTTTACTGACAATGTAGTTTCAACTGTGGCTACAAAGCCTGCAATTTTATACAATTTCCGACATAATATATTGGGAAAAGCCATATTCTTAAGCACTACAAGTTACCTCTCCAGCGAAAAACAAACGAGGAAGGATCCTGCTCTCCATAGTATTCAGAGAAATCTTCACAAAACAAAGAGAAATAAAATTTAATAGTTAGGTGAGAGGAATGTGAGTAAAGATGAGGGAAAAGAAAAGGGAGAGGTAGAAAGAGAAAGGCACCTCAGACAAAGGTACACCTCCAGCAGTTACAAATTCATCTTTGAATTGCCCCTTTTGCACAAAATTAAGCCACAATTGGATGCATGATATGTTATAAGTAAATAAATTAAACAGAGTGAGGAAAGTGAATGGTACCTTTCCCATCACTTTAAAAGAACACTCCTTCAACAAAGATGCAACTGAAAATAATGAGTCATGGGAAATGGAAGCCCACAAGAGATCATCTTGTAAACCCTGAAAGTTACATATATAGGACATCAAAAATTTCAGACATATATTTTAAATAATAATAATTCAATAAGAGGAAGCAACATAACCTTGCGATCTAATATGTATTTCCAAAACCTTTTCACAAGCCTGAACTCAGAAGGACTTGAATTGACCACTTTCTGCTTCTGTAGATGGCATTCAAGACATACAGGAAGTTACAATGGTAATGATGATGATGTTTATATTTACATTGATCTTTCTACACTAATAAACGTAGCAACAAAGGAGATTCATTTGTGTTATAATTGTCATTTGATACACTTTGATTCATTCAGTTACCATATGACATAAAAGTATTTTACAACAGCTCGGACAAGGATATGGTTGGTAAACAGAGTGGGTGAGGGCTGCAGTAGCGTTAGTGTCAGGAATAGTGAAATTGTAGTGGTGGGAGGGCTTGAAGGGGTAGATGGATGATATCAGTGGGCTGCTAGTGGACAATAGGTTGTGCTCATGGATAGACAAATTGGAATGACAGCTTATATAAAGACATTTCTTTCTGTAATGGCCAAATACTTATCCCCTTCTATCATAAGAGTACCAAATAACTAAAACAAGAGATCATAACTAAAACATTTATCATGAATACCAAGTAGAGATGCAAATCTGCCTTCTACTTTTAGAAGTAGCTGCTTTAGATAACATATAAAAAGAAGTTAAAATACAAAATCATCAAATTTATGTAATCAAAAGCCTTAAACTAAGAGGGGAGGTGGTTACCGCAGACAGATCCTTGTGTTTAAGAAGCATAGCCTTCACTTCTTCAATATGAATATCAGGTACAAAGTCAACAAGAAGTATCCCTGAGTAAAGTTATCACGTCAATGACTGTAAAATTATTGAAAACATGCTACCAACTCTTAACATTCAATACCGTGGGAAAACAACATTACGATACGCTTACCTTTGTAACCTGAATGGAACAGCTCACGAGCTCCCCAAGCAGACAATCGAAGTATTACTGGGCCACTAAGTCCCCAGTGTGTGACCAGCATTGGCCCAACCTGATTTAAGTGAAAGAGAGAACAACTAAACAACCAACACTGACATAGCTTATCGAGTTTTACAAGGTGACATACCTGTGTAAGTTGTGGCACTTTCTTCCTGCCCTCTGCTAATTTCAGGTTTGCCTTGACATTAGAGAATGTAATCTATGGAATATAAGGAGAAACAGGACACAAGGTTATAAGGTAAGGACCCATTTCTATTTAAACAATATCAGGACCCAGGACTCCAGTACTGCTTTATATAGAGAAGAAGACGATTATGACCCTAAATGAAATTATGAGCGAACTGAAGATAGAATCCCCTTGTATGTCTAAAAGACTAACACTTTCAGGCTCAATTTGATATATTGAATGGTTTCATTTGAGATTGCGACAAACTTTAGTACAAAGATAACAGTTCTCTATGTTGTGCATGAAGGCTGAAGCTATGATATCTCCAACAAAAGTTGAGTATGTTGTTCAGGTTTTAAATGAATGTAGTGTCAGGCCACAAACTTTGTTTCAATTAGGATATTACATTGGTGAGAAGTGAGAACAGCCTTACACATTAAGGAAAATCAGGTAATAGCAAGCTCAATTTAGTAAAGATGAAAGAAGAGAAGGGAGACAGCGATTGAGAGCAAGATATAAATGGCTCTAGTATATGCAGTTATGATGACTAGCTGAGAATAAAACTGAGATACCACGTATACTAACCCCAGATAGTTCTGCCAACTTTGAGTCTTCAATCTTGAAAGTGAAGAGACTAGGTACAGGATCTATAATAGAATGGCCAAGCTGACTTGCTAGAGTGTAACCCTAAAATACAAAGAGTAGGATATCAGTTCAATGTACAAAATTGAATTTGCAAAGAGAAACAGCATTCATCCTCTCTGCAGAACCTGCTTGCTACTCCCGGTAGAAATTAGAAGATAGTCAGCTTCAACAAGGTCAATATCACTAGTTGTACGTTTCTCGATCTTGAGAAGAAACTTTCCAGTAGAAGTTGCAGAGGCACTTGTTACACCCTTCCCAGTCTGCAAGTGAACTGCTAGGACTCATGATTTATGTGAGCATTCTTCAGTGAAGGACATAATTCTCAATTTGTCCAATTTTACAATTCATACACACTTCTCAGCCACTTCTCAGCCAATGCATAATTCATGTAAAGCATATTTCTTAGCTAGACACAGATGTCGAGAAGATTTATACGTTTAAACTTTTAGGTCGCATATGCGTAAAATTTGAGTATGTCTTTCAAATGAGGACTCGAATTGGAGTTTAATAGATGATTTTGAGTGTTTGGCAAGATATACAAGTCCAGTTGGGAAGTCACTGGTGACAAGCACTCACCATTTGTAAATTGGTATCATCAAACTCATGTACAAAGTTGGTTATGGGAAAGTTCACATTTGATGAGGCAGAAAACAAACACTAGGTATGATGTTTTGATTTTACACAGAAAAATAATCTAAGCATGCAGTTAATTACACTATGATGTTTAAAAGAAGAAAGCAATGAGTGCAGAATAAGGTGCTCAAGCACACTTATCAAGGATGCCAGCCAAGTACCAAAGTAGAGATTTAGTGCAAGCTAGTGCCTAGTGGTTCTATCTAGGTTCCTGTTTCCTCTATGAGGTATCGCTTTCTTTCCATTCTCACTGCAGTACAGTCACCAGAGGCTACACGAAAAGCTGGATAAATAAATAGCATCGTTCTGGAGGGAACATACCTCCTGTTTGTTTAGCCTCATTTAGTAGGCAATCAATTATCGAAGATGAACTATTGCTGACAGGAAACACTCGACCATCATCTTCAGTCTAGAGAGGATTCACCAAGTAAGGTGAAAGCTAGTTAGCAATAATTGTGTCAAATGTAGACAGTAATTGCACAAATATCTCTCCTAGAGGGCTTGCTTAAGCAAGCTTTATAAATAACCTTCAACTCCACTCCATGATCAGAAAACCAGGATATAGTATCAGCTGGACCATGAACACGGAAGAATGATCCTTTCAATTCTTTGTTACCCCTAGGATAAAATTCTGGTAAAACCTGTAACATTTATAGATTTAGTGATATCACACAGCTGTGTAGATATGGGTAAAAGGACAGAACATAAACATATATATATTGTCTTATTCTAACCAAATTGAGTTTGCATACAAATTCATAATAACAAGGACTCAAAATAGGTAGTAAAACAATAATTTATTACACTGTTAATAATACATTTGCAAGCAATGCAATACAATTAAGAAGTCCGTCATTAATATATAAAGATGAGAAGCTGTTTACAACATATATGTTTTTGAAATAAAAATTCCATATGCTTCTCTTGCAGACTAAGAAAATGTATATAACTATTATTTTATTTTTTTGTCATATATAACTATTAGTTTTACTGCATCTGTCTGTGTAGAGCATACCATGTTGTCAAAGCAATGCCCATTAGTCACATTGCATCTACCGCCACCCGAAACTTTCACCTGACATGAAAAAATACAAGAAAGCCAAACACAAGTATTTACAGTGGTAGTGAACTAGTGTACTGAAGCTTCGGTTCCTTTTTGGTAGAAAACAGGAAATTATTAGCTACATGTACTCACGATAACCTCAATTTTGAACGCAATATTAAATAGAAAGTAAGAAAGCCTTTTATGTAGTATAAATGCACACTCAACTTCATATGTAAACCAAAAGGTGAACATAGTATTCTTTCTACTGCAAAGAGTTCTGGCATTGGTTGACGGGTTTGAGCAATGAGAAATTGGATTAGAATCATCCAACATTCCAACCCAATCATTTCATACTTGTACCTCTATTTTGAATTAGCTAACATCTAATTCAGTTGATCAAAAACCACTAACTCAAGTCCTGAACAAAATCCAAAAAGTAAATATTATGGAATTCTCAATCCAATTCTGTTCCTAATTCCGTACCAAAAGCCAAATTGGAACCAAACTCTGAACCTAGCAATATTTTCGCATCATCAATTCTTTCTTGTTCGTAAGAACTACCAATTTTGTAACAAACCATTATAATTTGTTGCGGTGCAGTAGCGACCGTGCATCATAGACAAAGTTAAGGGAAGCAAACCTTAGACAGCAGTCTCCCTTTCTCGATGACGATGACATTGAGGTGTGGCGCCACTGTCTTCGCCCTAATTGCGCCGAAGATGCCGGCAGCTCCGCCGCCCACCACCACTAATAACTCTTTATCCCGCTGCCACTCAGATGAAACCGTAATTAGAGAGAATGGTGACCGAAAAAAATGCGAAATCGCTCACGCGAGTGAGAGAAAGAAACTTTACATGTTCGCTGGAGGAGAGAGCAATCGCTGAGAAAAACTTTCTCCTTGGAGGTTGCCAATGGCTACTGTTGAGTTTGAAAGATAAAGTTCCGCAAAAACCGCCATTTTTAAGAAGCAAGCTCGCTCGGGTAAAGCAACTGTTGCTCATGGTCTCTCTTTCCACCGAGCACAGTGCACGGACAAATGCAGTCAGCGGAGGAATCCTTTGCAACGGTTAGTAAACGTTGACTTCTATACACTTACATTTTGCTTCTATGTAAACTACACTTTTGTACACAATACTTGTGTAGCGTAAAGGCTGAAAATATAGAGATGTTCGGAAGTCATTTTAGGGATGGTTTTGTGTAGCAATTAAAAATAGCCGAAATTTGAAACTTGGTCTATGCTAGAATCTTGTTTATGTCAACATTTGGACATCTGACACAGATGGTCAAATTTCAAAATTCACATATATAACTTTTAATGACTATTTTTATTTGGTACTCAATATTCTTGCGCATGTCAACTTTTGCATAGCCCAGGGGCTTCCATCAGCCAAATTTTTCCTCTATAAATATTCAACCCCATTCATTCAAATTTCACACACGAATACAATCTTACCACAATGACAAATAGCGAAAACAAATAGTGGAGTAGTGAAGAAGACGATGAAGAGTTCAACCCCAACAATTTCATTGTTAGTAATACATAACTGTTCGTAAAAGGCTTGATAATTGCGTTATATAGATATGAATTAAGTATGGATGATTAAAACTTCTTATAGTATAGGTATAGTAATATTGTATGCGATATTGTATGAATTAGTTTAGGTATGGACGAATAAAAGTTTATATAGTTTTACGGAAGTTTTGTATCATATAAATCAAAAGGTATATATCGAAAGATTAGTAAAGTGGAGAACATGATGTAGATATTGTATGTGTAGTTATGACTTATGAAGTAGTAGTTCTTTAAGTTTAGAAATAGAGATATTGTTTTGTTATAGTATTACTATTGTAGTTTTGTTAGTATATTTTAGCGGTACGGAGATATTGCATGTGTAGTTATGAATTAGTAGTTATTTTAAGTTTAGAAATGGAGATATTATTTTGTTATAGTATTACTATTGCAGTTTTGTTAGTAATATTTATTATTAAATAATTAGCGATATGTAGATATTGTATGTATAATTATGAATTAGTAGTTATTTGAGTTTAGAAATGGAGATATTGTTTTGTTATAACAATACTATTGTAATTTTGTTAGTATTTATTAAATATGTAGTGGTATGGAGATATTATATGTGTACTTATGAATTAGTAGTTCCTACATAATAAGAGTTGTTACTAACAAATAATTGAAGTCAAAATATATTCATTGAGTATTTGCATATAAAGTTTATTTGTTTTTAATATATCCCCTCGAGTCGGACTGTGGCGATAAGAGTCTGATCTTGTTAAAGAGTATCGTGAAACACATTCGGAATCGTTTTTGTTGTTGATATAGGTAAGAATTTGGGTTGAATTAAGATCTATTTGCAAATCAATCCAAAGCATCCTTGCAGATGAGAATTAGAAGTTCTGGATTGTTTTTGATATCTTTAGTGAATTCGAGTGGTTGAGTTTAGCAATGAGATCAGCCACTGATTTAATTTCACCAAAGATATGGTCGATATGAGCTGTCACAAAAAAGTTTAACAAAAGAAGAATATAAGAGATTAAGATCTCAATATCCCCTGGACAAGCCCAGATACCCTTGATAATATTAACATTCGTTAAATTGTCAGTCTTAAGCTCAATATTATCTAGTTTTATTTTTCTTGCTCTATGATGTGCATTACGGATATCTAATGCCTCAACCCTTAGCGTCGTAGTTTTGCCGCATCATTCTACATGTATAAGCATCTATTATCCATTATCATTTCGTAATATAAATTCGATTGATGAATCCCCATTACTCTTAGTTGAGCCATCAATATTAATTTTGATTACCTCCCGTCTAATGTTTTTCCCGTATATTCGTTTTATTATATTGTTTGTTGATATTATGAGGCTGGATTGTACAGTCCAAATTCCTTTCTTTTACTTTATTCCAGTTTACTATCAAATTCTCTATGTAGCCTGATAAGTTTGTGATAGTATTAGGTTGTGGTTGGTTGTTGGAAAATGTTTTCCGATTCCTATGATATCATATGCTCCACCAAACCGTTGATAATTCTGAGAATTGTTTTTTTGGTTAGCTTATCTTTAATTTTTATAATAATTTTTATTGTTTTTGTTTGTGTAGTCCATTGTGCTAATGTATCTTGTAGTGTCGGGATTGACTATATGTAACGTTTGCATAGTGTGAGAATAATGTAGTTGAAGGTGCATAGTAAAGGCATTAGCTAATTGATTTTCATATATGATGTTACTTTTAATGACTAAAGGTGTTTAAACATATACAAATAGTTGAAGATATATTGTAAAGATTCCCACATGTATATATATATAAGATGAAAGAGGGAAATCAATTTTAGTTGTTCTTCTAGTCTTCAAATTTTGTTCACAAATATATATGTTCATAAGTTTTGTATTGGAATTTGGTTATATTGATTTTTTTTGTCTCCATATTTGCTGTAGTGGGTGATGAGTAATTAAGTTGGAAAAAAAAATGAATTTTCAAAACACAATCAATAACTTTCTTAATATGTGTGAAAAATTCTAAAAGGAGAGTAAAAGTGAACAAAGAGAGTAATAATTCACTTAGATATATTGGCGGGAGTTGCGGAGATTCTATCGGTCAGATACAAAGAAGAATGTTGAGAGAGTTGATGTAAAGCTTAGTTATTTTGTTATTGGGTCTTCATAATTATCCGATCCGGTCGATCCGATTCACTGATCCACCGATCCAATCGTAAAATATTCGAGTCCAGTGGAATACTATCCGAATCCGATCCGATCCGGTAAAATTTTTCGGATCATCGGATCGGATACGGATCGGGGCTAGATATCCGGCGGATATCCGGGGGTATGCCACTATTATAATATTTATATAAAAAATAATATATATTACTTGAAAATTAAATATGCCAATGGTTTTCCCATTTTTATAAATGTGTAAACATTAATATTTTCATTAGGAACGAAAGTATTGAAGTTTAGACATTTAAATATTATATTTTGAACTCGAATTAGTGTACTTTGAAAGTATTTTTGTTGTTTTTCGGTGGTTTGTTTGAAATTGTATATTGATTAAACTAGTAAGTATTTTGTTTGAATTTATATGTTTGAACTTGTAGCTAATATAGTTGATGAATTATAAATTTGTGATTATATTTTTAAAAATAAAATAATTTTTATATTAATTTATATATAGATTGGATATTTAGGATATCCGATATGGATATCCGATCCGATCCGAGATTTTTGGATCAGATATCCGGGATTTTCGGATACGGATATGGATAGCGATTTCGGGATTTTTCATTTGAGGATATCCGATCCGATAAGCCGGATCGGATCGGATATCCGGTAATGAACACCCCTAATCCCCACACCCCTAATCCACAGATTTTCGTATATTTAACATATTCAAATTGGTCAAATAACCACTCTCTTTTCACCTAATAGTATTTTTAGAAAATTTATAGAGTTAAACAAACATTAAATAAATAAAATTAAATATATTTGATTATTCATCAGCCTTTTACAGAGATTTAGTATTCAACGTAAGTTTTGTTTATACTAAACATAAATTTTATATATATTTTACATTGTATTTGCTAAAATTTTATTCCTTTTATTGAAGACTATGGAGAAGAACATCCATCGTTTTCATGAACTTCTTTGTAACACCCCGTACTTGAGGTTGATTTATAAGGATTGAATTGCTACCCATGTCAACAAGAGTTCTTCCTTTTTAGGGTTCAAGTAAGGACAAAGAACTCTGAAGTTAAGCGTGTCAGGGTGATATTAGTATCAGGATGTGTGACCTCCTCGAAAGTCCTCGTGTTGGCATGGTTGGCATTTGTAAGGCACGAGCTGGGTTACGAGTAGGCTTGTCTGTGATGGCGGTGACTCGACCTAGAGGACGGTCTTTGGGGGTTGACGAGGGCGTCAATGATTCAAGTAGGAGACTTTGTAACACCCCGGATTTGAGATTGAAGTGATATTCATGTTAACAAGAGATCTTCCTTTCCCAGGGTTCAAGTGAGGAAGAAAAAACTCTAAAGTTAAGCGTGTTAGGATGGGAGCAATATTAGGATGTGTAATCTTCTGGGAAGTTCTCAATTGGCATGGGCTAGCACTTCCAAGGCCTCGGGTCTTAAAAATGGCATCAAAGCTAACTATTGGTACGAGTACACTTGGACCGGAGGGCAGTCTTTGGGCTTGGCGAGGACGTCAAGAGTTTAAATGGGGGAGTTTGTAACACCCCGGACTTGAGATTGATTTATAAGGATTATTGAAGTTCTATCTGATCAACAATAGCTCTTTTTTTTCAGGGTTCAAGTGATGACAAATAACTATGAAGTTAAACGTGCTAGGACGAGAGTTATACTAAGAAGGATGACCTTCTGAGAAGTCCTCGTATTGACATGGTTGACGCTTCTAAGTTCTCGGACCTTACATTCTTAACGTTGACAAAATTATTAAGTGAACTATTTTTGGTAGCCATCTAAAAATTTGATATGCTATCAATGCTGACAAGGAGATATCGACAATTGATATGATTTTTATAAATGAGGAGGTATGTAATTCCTAGATTCTTTGCGAACGTGCTGTACTTCATATCATACGTACACTACATAATTGATTTTGAATTTAATCTAGTAAATTTACGTTTATGTGACCTTAATTAATCTATAAACATGTATGTATATGTGATTGATGTATATATATATAATTACATATTAATGTTTATTACTCTAATTAATTGTGGTTGTATTGATTTAATAAATAATATGATTTTTTTTGAGGGAAATAAAATACATGATTGGATTAAGAAGTCATGGATAAAGAATTTTGATATAATGGTTGAAGATCACATATATTCTATATCAAACTTTGGTTTGACCAATTATGCTGGAATCTATCATTATCGTCGCCTTCCTCAGAAGTTGATGTTTTTCATGAACACCAAAGTAAATGTATGATGTGTCCTTCATCTAATAGCACCACCACCACCCATTTCAAAAAATATGATTGGTTGATATTATTTACTTAGCCCACTTATTAAGAAATTTAATTCAGTTTTTTCGCCTGATATCCCTGAGATAAAGCGAAATTCGTGAGGTGTCCCAAACATTTATCTATTTCGCGTGGTACTCTCGAGTTCTGTTTTTTTTTTTTTTTTTTTTGCCAAATATCCAAATATTATTTTTCTAATATTTTCGTTAAAAAAAAAGGAAAAAAAAAATCTCGTCTTCGTCTTTTCCGACCAAACACACTTGCTGCCTCCGATGAACAACATCGCTGCCGTCGGCCACCAACAACTTAAATCCTTTGAGATACTTCTCGAAATCGAAACCGACCGGATTGAATAGGGTTTTGTACACAACACTATTTGGCAGGCGACAACCAATCAATCACAATAACACTCATAATAATGGGAAATTATAAAACTAAAAACACAAAACAGACGCATAATTACAATCTCCTTTGCGAATTCCTGAGCACGAGTAAATTGAAGCTCGATAAAATTTCTGGGTACACTTAGCTTCTTAAAGCATAGCTTAGGCGGTCAATTGAAATTGTATGGCAAATCTCTACCTTTATGTGTTGTTCAACGATATCACTTCAGAAATTCTCTGGTCAAGAAGCCTATGTTCCAGCGTCTTTGTGTTCGTGTATGCCTTGAATGTTCGAAACCTGAGTTACACAAGTATTAGTTAGGTTGTGCAAATATATCGCTGAATAGAGGGCATGAGAGAGAGTTAAAAGGGGACTGGGAGGTTGTTGGTGGCCGACGGCGGCGATGATGTTCACCGGAGGCAGCGAGTGTGTTTGGCCGGAAAAGACGGAGACGAGATTTGTTTTTTTTTTCCCTATTTTTTCGTTTGTTTTTTGTTTCTTTTTAACGAAAATGTTAGAAAAATAACATTTGGGTATTTGGTGGGGAGAAACTCGGGGTACCGCACGAAATAAGTAAATATTTGGAACACCTTGCGAATTTCGCCTTATCTCAGGGGTATCATGCGAAAAAATTGAATTTAATTTAATTGATTGAATTGCTTAATTATGGGTCCATCTATTAAATAAGTATTCATTTATTTATTTTTAAAAATATATATAATTTATGTATTAGTTTTTATTAATGGTTCCACTTATTAAAAAATCTTATTACTTGTCATATTTATGGTTCCAGTTATTTGTTAAATAAGTATAAGTAAGATATTATATTATATAAAATTAATTAAGTAATTTTTTATTTACTTCAAGTTGTTTGAGACATATCAAACCAAATTTTAGTTATTAGATTTTTAAAGTTTATATTTAATAGTAAATTTAAAATTAATTTTCATTAAATTACAACAAACAAAAATAAATGTACTTAAATTGAGCTACTGATTTACTACTAGCTGATCAATTATACTTTTGTTTATGTTTTTACAATCCTCATATTAAATTAGATATGGAAAATAAAGATTCATCGACACTAATACATCTTACTAGTATTATTGCATCAATGTATAATATTACTCGAGTATTAACTTTGTTTCTCACCCCTTGGAGTTTTTAAAGCGCAATATCATCATCAACACCAACACTTATAATTGTGCATTACTATTAATCAAAGAAAATATATTATTTTATTGTTATGAACAAAGCTTGATAAGCTTGAACATCTAGAAGATTAAATGTATCACAAGTGTTGTATAAGTTTGACAAACTAGGTAATTATTGGAGGTAAATAGTAATGGTGAATTATTCAGCTTCTTCATCTTCTTTGTTTCACACTTAAAACAAAATGATTAATAAAAACTTGTATATCACCCTTGGCCTATCAATAGAGGCATTAACCATTGTGAAAGATGCACCAATAAAGAGCAAAAACACATCTCTAAAGTTCTTGATCTCTCTCCCTCTCTTATAATACTTGAAGTTGTTTTAAGTGTTTCTTTATAAGGGTTAAGTGATATTGTCTTAATCACTTCATAACACATTATCAGCACAAGTCTCTAATTACCACTTATGCTTCATGAATCATCAAGGTACAAATCTCTACCATTACATAGTTTAATCATGCAAGAAGAATATTACAAAATCGATTTGAGGAGTATGCTCTATAGTTGTCTAAATTTGGGATCCTCTACATCATAAACTCGATTTGTCTTTTTAGACCTGAAACGTTTTTATCAAAAATGGAAACATAATATCTAGATCCATACAAGGTACAAACAAAACACTGAAATTTGCTTACCTCTTTTGATTTCAAGCCTCAAACCCTCTTTGTTAAATCCTGGATTTCACCACTTAAAATGTGAGTAAGCTTTCACAAATAAGATGATGAGAATGATATTGATAATCATGATAAGAACAAGGCAAAAGAAAAGCTTGATTAAAAACCGATCATTACTAGCTCTAAGGCGACGAAAAATCTCATCATCAGTCGATGAAAAATGGTAATAACGGGTGGCTATATATAAAAAGGGGTATAAAAAAACGATCGGATTTTATTTTTTCCCGCCAAAAGTATCTTTGTATGATTCCTTACTTGCATTTTGTCATTTAATATGATCACTATTCTAATTCATGCATTTTGTTTGCATACTATATTCATTCTTTATATAAAGTCTATCTACTTGCTATACACGTGCTATCTACATACATATGTTGATATAAAAAGACAATATGACATGAATAGAACAATTATTTGGCCATATCGTTTCATACATGACTCATAAATCATACATGCATAATCTTGAACACGTTAAGTAATATATATTTTACAACTACTTATTTGTAGTAATTAAATGGCTAGCATTGCTAAGAGAGAATTTGACCTCCTTGAGCTATCAAGGCAAAAATACCTCAAATGGAGGGTTGATGCCTTAGCTCATCTCAAGGCAAATATCCTTGAGGGAACAATTATGGAAAATAATAATACCACGCCACAAGAGAAGGCGAAAGCCATCGTATTCCTCCGCCACCACATACATGAAAGTCTCAAAACTGAGTACTTGTTTGTGGAGGATCCAAGAGAATTGTGGAAGAGCTTGAATGAACGATATGGACATCAAAATGAGGTCCTTCTCCCACATGCACAATACGAATGGAACAATCTAAGGTTCCAAGTTTTTCAAGTCCACAATAGTGCTATACACAGGATCATGTCTCAATTGAGACTATGTGTTCATACGATAACCCAACAAGAAATGTTGGAGATAACTTTCTCCACTATGCATGCCTCTAATGTTGTGTTACAACAACAAAATAGAGAGAGAGGCTTCAAGAGATACTTTGACTTATTAAAAGTCATGATGGTTGCTGAAAAGAATAATGATCTCTTGATGAAAAAACACAACCTAAGACCTACTGGCTCCACAACAGTTCTTGAAGCAAATGTTGTAGACAGAAGGTTCCCAGATGGGAACGCCAACGAATATGGGCAACAGTCACGATGCAATAATGGTTGTGGCTGTGTTAATGGATGCCGTGGTAGTGGTGGTTACAGTGGTTGTGGTCGTGGTCAAGGCTACAACAAGATCCATATTAATTATCGTGGGAACTATGGCCACTAGAGGAATGGCGAGCAAAAGGTCCAAACGGGTCAAACAAGACCCTTCCATAAATCTAAATCCACTTGCTATAGGTGTAGTATGACTGGTCACTGGTCAAGAGTATGTCGTGTAGCTCCACACTTAGTGAAGCTATACCAAGATAAGAAAAATTAAGAAAAGACTATTGAGACTAATTATATTAAAGGTGTGGATAATTCACACATGACCAGTCTGGATGTCGATAATTTCCTCAACATTGAGAATTACGATGACCCTGCCTTAGATGCTTAGATAAAACACCGACCTCTACATATATATGCTATCTCTTTTGTTGTGTAACATTATGTAATGTCTTCTATTTCCTTACACCGTGATTTCTCATTCTCTCGTAAGAACTTTTTATAATATAACTATCCATGTGTAATATATATGAAGTTCTTTTCTTACTAATATCTTGATTCATATTCTCTCCTTTTATCTAGAAAATATGAACTCACTTGAAGTGAAACTTGATGGAAATGAGCAATGTCTTCTAAACAGTGCAAAAACACACACCATTTTGAAAAAAGAATATTTTACTCCGTTGAAAGCCTGTGAAGGCAATGTCACTACAATATCGAGTGTGTCTAAACTCATCGAAGGCGTCAGAAGAGCTATTGTTCTATTCCCAAGAGGAACAAAACTAATGATAAATGACGCACTAAATTTGAGTAAATCTCGAAGGAATTTATTGAGTTTTAAAGATGTGTGTCATAATAGGTTTCATATGGAAACCATGAATGAAAATGGGAGAGAATATTTGTGCATCATAAAACATGAATCTGGCCGTAAAAATATCCTTGAAAGGATGCCAGGGCAAACCTCCATATTATGTCATACATATATTTTTCCACTTGAGGTCAATGCAACAATAAGTAAAAGGTCAAATGACCAAACTACATTCACATTATGGCATGATCGTTTGAGTCACCATGGATTAGTAATGATGCACAAATTCATAAAGAATTCACTTAGACACCCTGTGATACCCCGTATTTTTGTAAGGTTATTTTGGGAATTTTGGAATTTTCCCGAGTACCCGTTGTGTACGTCGGATTTAATTCAGGTAGCTTGAGACATTCTGTAATGTGCTCTGTATCTCTAATATTTTTCTCAGTGAAATAATATACAGATAACATGCCTTGGATTTTAATTGTCGTTCGCGTACGATAATTTTTATCCCGGCTTAATGTCATGTTCGTTCAAAGCTGAACGGGCGGGAAAAAGGTGTCACGGCGACCGCCGTAAAGTCGCGGCGACCGCCGTAGTGAGACCCAAGCACGGCGACCGCCGTAAAGTCACGGCGCCCGCCGTCCCAATGCTCGAGGAGGCAGCTGGTGTGCCAGGCCACGGTGACCGCCGTAAATTACGGCGCCCGCCGTAATTGCCACCTTCGTTATCCGGCGGTCCTTGCATGTTGGTCGCCGGCGCGACTTCTGGCGAGCGCCGAACTAGCTCTAGGCCCTCTTGTTTTTGAACTCCAGATGCTTGGCTATAAAAGGGGGTGTTGGGGGAAAGGTTTTGAGCCATCCCAACATCAAATCTCTGCCAAAATTCGTCTCGCTGGAGTTGTGCCCTTCGCCGGAATTTTTGAAGCCCTCGTCGGTGTCGTTTGGTGGTGTTTCCAGCAGCCCTTTTTAAGCCTCTTGGTTGCCTTTGGAGGTCAGAAACCAAGCAAGGCGTAAAGGGGTCGAAACGCGCTTTGTTTTGGTGAGATTTCTCTCGTCTCTGTCGACCGTGTTCTTCACGGCGACCGCCGTGTTCTTCACGGCGACCGCCGTGATGAATGCGGCGACCGCCGCCAAGAACAGCGACCGCCGCCAAGAACAGCGACCGCCGCCAAGAACAGCGACCGCCGCCAGTGCCTAGAATGCCTTCGTGGCTTTGGCTTGGTCGGTTGTCGTCGTGGCGTCTTTCCTTTCGTGTTCTTTCGCCGTGTTTAGATTCGTACTGTTTATGTCAGATCTAACTTAGGGTTCCTTTTATGGGTCGACTCGAAGGTTGTTGTGCTGTCGGAACTATACCCGTGTCGAGCCCGGAATCCAATTGACGTCGTTAGACTATTCTGCGGATTAAGGAAAGTGGCGGTTCGCTCTTGCTCATTCGTTCCATATTTACATTAATTATCAGTAGTCTATCTGAGTAATTAATTTGGAATGAATATTCTGTTTGTCTGGAAACGGTTTTGATAAACTGTTTTGAAAATCATATAATAGGTTGTATATCTGTTAGAACAACGCTATTATATGTGATCGCCTTTCGGGCCTTTATGTGGATTTATCCTGTAACTGTTGTGGTGCTGTAACTGTTTAGTTAGCACTGTTAAATATGAACGTTACTCGGACTCTGTCCAGTCGTTTCTTTATAATCTGGTATCGGGGTGGCTCGTCTCCATCTGGTACAATTCTATGATCATGATCGGTCTCTTTCACAAGTGTGTAGAGACATGACACTTAGCTGGTGTCACAAACCTTTCGGTGTACATCACTCTCGATGAAATGTATACTAAGATGTGTCATCCCATTGGTGGGGTACACATGTAAAAGTCTATAATGTGATGTGTGTTTTTGAAACATAATCAGATAAGTGCTACCTTGACGCACATAATTAATGAACGCTCAGCGAGTAGGGCAACTAGGTAATAGTGCCGCTAGGAAGACTCGTGTTGACTTGAATGTAGTACTTCTTCTTTCTGATCTGGATTCGCTGAAAGGCGATGAGGTTGGTCGTTGACTGAAGCATCTCAGTCAGTTTTAAATCATTGTTGTATGATTCTGTAACTTTCCAGAATTGTCATACTTCCTTAAAGACTCATTTCCGTTGGAGTCTTCTTTCGAGTCGATTTCTGTGAAGATTCAGTCTTCCAGAATCCTCTCTTGTGCATACCTCTTATTTATTCCAGTAGGAGTATGGTGGTTGACAAGCGTACTCGATTATTATTCGAGGGACGAGGAGTCTAACCTAATACGACTGCTTCGAACCATTCTGCTTTGTACCCTTGCTAGTCTATTCATTTAGACTAACCAACCAATATTTTCCCTTGCATGGTTGGCTGGTGTCATCCGTTCGATTCAGCACATCAGATCGAAAGTAGCCCAGAAGATTAGAAGGACTATGGAGTCGGCGGTGGTTTTTGAACGTTTTAATTATTTCTTTAATCAGGTTGAGATATTTTGGACAATGACTTTGGTTATAAGGTGTTTTATGAAACTTCCGCTGTGTTTGGTTTAAACTATGTATTATCCTATTCGGGATTGGGTTGTAATCCCGTAACTCTTGTTCCTTGACAATGTTATGTTTTGGATTGAATACTTTGATCATTATGCATCATTTATATTTCATAAATTGTATTTAAACGGTAAAGCCTTGGGTGATCTCGGTAAGGAATACTGGGATCACTGGCGGTAATACATTTCCAAAAGGGTTAAGTTTTGGGGGTGTTACACACCCATTGAAGAACATTAAGGTTCTATCGTCCAGTGATTTTAATTGCACTATTTGATCACTTGGGAAGCTAATTATAAGGCCTTCAAAGGGCAAATTTGAAAGTGAAATGCATGCATTCTTGGAAAGAATCCAATGAGATGTATATGGACCGATAGCTCCACCATGACGATCATTTCGATATTTTATGGTGTTAATTGATGCATCCACATGTTGGTCACATATAAGCCTATTATTGACTGGAAATGCTGCATTTGCTAAACTCCTTGTTCAAGTAATCCGATTAAGGGCGCAGTTCTAAGATTTATGGCATAAAGAAATTTTGGATTGATAATGCATGAGAATTTACATCCCAAATCTTCTATGATTTTTGTATGTCAATTGGGATTGATGTAGAGCATCTAGTGGCTCATGTTCACACACAGAATGGTCTTGTTGAATCATTGATAAAGCGATTGCAATTAATCGCTAGACCATTGTTAATGAAATCTAGATTACCACCATTAGTGTTGGGACATGCTATATTGCAAGCTGGAACCTTGGTTTGGTTGAGACCAAGTCCAAACCATGAACATTCCCCATTGCAATTAGTATCTGGTAAGGAGCCGAACATTTCACATCTAAAAGTATTTGGATGTGCTTTTTATGTTCCTATTGCTCCACCTCATCGTACAATGATGGGTCCACAAAGAATATTGGGAATTTATGTTGGTTTCGAATCCTCATCGATTATGAAATATCTCGAACCGACAACTGGTGATTTGTTTACAATAAGATTTGTTGATTGTCAATTTGATGAAAGTGCATTCCCTAACATAAGGGGAGAAAAGAAAAAGGTGGACCCACATATTAAAGAGGTTACATGGAATGCAATAACATTATCTCACTTTGATCCAAGAACAAAAATGTGTGAACAAGAAGTACAACGGATCATTCATTTGCAAATGTTGTAAATCAGTTACCTAATGCATTCACCGATACAAAGAATGTAACTAAGTCACATATACATGCAACAAATGATCCTGTGAGGATTGAAATACTCGTTGGACAACCAGAAACGTCCATTGCAAAAGAGTTTACAAACACGCCGGAAGTGTGATAGACCGCTAGGTTCAAAGAACTTGAAACCAAGGAAGCAAAAGAACCAAAAGGGTATGGCAGAAGATGCCACAATGGCTCCTGAGAGCGATGATAAAGTCAAAGAGATTGAAAATGAAAAACATCTTAAAGGAAAATGATAGCCTGGATAATTATCAAAATGTCAACAATTTCGAGATTTCCATAAATTATGTATACACAAGTATACGATGAAATAAAAATGATACATTGTTGATGATATATTTGCCTACTCAGTGGCTATAAATATTGTGGATGAGGATGATGGCATTGAGCCAAATCAGTTGATGAATATCGTCAAAGGAATGATTGGCCAAGATGAAAATAGTTCATTTAGGCAGAATTAAAATTGCTTGAAAAGTGAGAAGTATTTGGACTTGTAGTCCATACACCAAAGGTGTAAAACCAGTCTGTTACAAATGGGTCTTCGTTTGAAAATGAAATGAGAAAAACAAAATTGTCAAATATAAGGCTAGACTTGTAGCCCAAGGTTTTTCTCAAATTCCTGGAATTGATTATGAGAAACATATTCTCCAGTAGTTGATGCAACTACGTTGAGGTTTCTAATTGGCATGACTATGTTTGAAAAAACTACAGATGTGCCTTATGGATGTCGTGACTGCATACTTATATGGGCCACTTGATATAGACATCTACATGAGAGTCCTAGAAGGACTAAAACTGCCTGAGTCCAACAACTCTGAACCTCGAGGAATGTTTTCCTTAAAACTTAGGAGGTCATTGTATGGATTGAAACAATCAAGACGAATGTGGTACAACTGTCTTAGTGAATATCTTATGAAAGAGGGATATAAGCATAATGCCACATGTCCATGTATTTTCATCAAGCGACCCAAGAATGGATTTGCTATTATCACAGTCTATGTAAATGATTTGAACATCGTCGAAACTTTTCATGAACTTCAAGAGACTGCAAAATGTTTGATGAAAGAATTCGAGATGAAGAATCTTGGTAACACTAAGCTTTGTCTTGGATTACAAATTGAGTATCTGAATGATGGAATTTTTATCCAACAGTCTAATTATACTGAGAAAGTCATGAAAATGTTTAATATGAACAAGGCTCATCCTTTGAGCTCTCCCATGGAAGTTCGATCCCTCAATGTAGAAAATGATCAATTTCACCCTCGAGAAGAGGATGAAGACGTTCTTGGTCCAGAAGTACCATATCTAAGTGCAATTGGTGCTCTTATGTATTTAACTAACAATATAAGACCGGATATTACTTTTGCAGTAAATCTATTGTTCATTTTTAATTCTACGCCTACAAGGAGGCATTGGAACGGGATCAAACATATCATCCACTACCTTCACGACACACATGATCTTGGGCTATTCTATTGTAACCAAAGGGATGCCACCTTGGTCGGATATGCAAATGCATGGTACTTATCAGACCCACATAAGGCCAAGTCACAAAATGTCTATGTATTCACATATGGAGGTACAACAGTCTCATGGAGATCAATAAAACAAACTGCAACCGCCACATCGTCAAATCAAGTAGAGTTGATTGCTTTGTATGAAGCAGAAATAGAATGTGTGGCACTACGAGCAATGATCAAATTCATCCAGAAAGAATGTGGAATGAGGCTTATCACTAACGGTCCAACATTATTGTATAAAGACAACTCAACATGTGTCGCTCAGATTATGAAAGGCTACATCAAGGGAGACCGCACAAAACACATGTTGCCTAAGTTATTCTCTACTCATGAACTGGAAGAAGTTAGGGAAGTTGATATCTAACAGGATTGACCGAATGACAATTTGGCTGATATGTTCACAAAGTCATTGGCTCCTAAGAAATTTACAAAGTTGGTATCTAATATTGGAATGTGCAGATTTCGAGACATACGTAGATCTCAGGGGGGCATCATACACGCTACACTCTTTTTTTTCCTTTCGATCATGATTTTATCCCACTGGATTTTGCCTCACAATGTTTTTAATGAGGCAACATCAAAGTGTATAATGGGATTCATATTTTCACTCTTTTCCCCTTCGATCAGGTTTTTATTCCATTGGGTTTTTTCCTGACAATGTTTTTAACGAGGAAATGTATACCCATATCCCGCAACAGTTTGAAGGTGAATATTCAAGGGGGAATGTTATGAAAAAAGCTTGATAAGCTTGAACGTCTAGAATATTAAATGTATCACAAGTGGTGTATATGATTGACAAACTAGGTAATTATTGGAGTAAATAGTAATGGTGAATTATTCACCTTCTTCACCTTCTTTGTTTCACACTTAAACCAAGGTGATTAATAAAGAAATTGTATGCCACTCTTGGCCTATAAATAAAGGCCTTAACCACTGTGAAAGTGCACCAAAAAAGAGCAAGAATACATCTCTAAAGTTCTTGATCTCTCTTCCTCTCTTATAATACTTAAAGTTGTTTTAAATGTTTCTTTATAAAGATTAATTAATCTTGTCTTAATCACTTCATAAAAGTTATAAAAATTATAGTGTTACCATATATTATAAATTTATGTTTTAAATTATAATATTGTATTTATTTAAACTTAGTGCTTACTAGTTATTATTGTATATTTTAAATATTGCTCTCGTGCAATGGATAGTTTTGATATATAGTCTTATGTTTAGTGAACAAAGAAGTTTTGGAGGAGAAAAATCGAGCGAACAATGGCTTTACTCCGGCGATCGTAAAACGTCTTATCTCCATGCCTCGACTATAATTTGTCGTCGCAAGGATAAAGTGGCTGGCCTAAAATATGATGCAAGGTTGTGGGTTGAAAATAATGAAGATATGGAGCATGTCGCACAATGACGGTTTGTTGGACTCTTGAAAAACTGAGACAACTTGTTTATAGAGTATGCTAGATCAAGACGAGTCAATGACAAATATTGAAGAGACCCTACTGCTTGTTTGTAGAGAAAAAGGATCTTGTAAAGGTTCTTCATTATTGATCATCATACAAAAGTCAGCAGCCAGGGGGTAGATGCAAGACGTGAATCAAGCATCCCATGTATACTCAAAAGATCATGTGTATTTTTTTTAATTGACAAAGATAACTTGGGAGCATGGATGAACTTGTACTACACGAAAATAGTGAAGAACTTTGAAATCTTTCAACCCAAACCTGGAGGCTAGACGATTGATAGCATCCTCAACATATTGAGAGTCGAAACCGTTGATGATGATGTCTTCAACGTAGGCAAGAAGGAAATTGGTCCCCTTAACTGACCAATGGTAAAAGACACACGTGTTAGAGGTTGAGTTGCTGAAACCAAATTGCAAATGATAAGACTTGAGTTCCTGGTACCGAGCCTATGGGGATTGCTTTAATCCATAGATGCCTTTTTTTAGCTTACACTCATGCTTTGGCAAGGCATGATCCACAAATCCAAGTGTCATATAAACATTCTCGCTTAGTCGACCTTACAAAAACGTGTTATTGATGTCCACTTGTCTTAGACACCAATGAGTAGTAATAGCCAAACCTAGAAATTAAACGAGTTATAGATGGTTTAATAACATGGTTGAATGTCTCTAATAGTCAAGATCGGGTCTTTGATGAAACCCTTTTTCCAATAATCGAGCTTTGAAACGGCCTACTGAGACATTAGGCATGTATTTAACTCTAAAGATCCACTTGCAGCTAACTAAATTTGGTGCTTCTTGAGTTGGAACTAAGGACCACGTTTTGTTGCTTATAAGAGACTGATATTGCTATGTTGTTGCTTTTCTCCAAATCGGGTCATGTAGAGCTTGATTGTGTAATGGTTTTTGGTTCATAACATATGGGTTATGGGACAATAGATTGTAGGTGGAGGACTAACTGTGGTTGCTAAGTTTAGCTTTTGAATAGGTTTGGATATATTTCGTGGAGGTGTAGGAGGAAGCGGAGGTTATGGTGGTTGTGTTGATGAAGAGGTAGATGATGGTGTGGCAGTAGGTTGTGGTGAGAGAGTCTGTGAGGTTATGTGTTGATGAAGAGGTAGATGATGGTGTGGCAGTAGGTTGTGGTGAGAGAGTCTGTGAGGTTAATGCTATTGGGGATAAGGATGAATCATATGTGATATGATTATGGATCGGAGAAGTATGGGCTAGGATGGGTTATGATATTTGAGAGTATGTTGGGATGTTTTGTGGGCCTTTTTATGGAGTGGGTTGGGATAAAGAGGTTTGATTGGGATTACTGGACATGAATGAAAGCCCAAACCAATTATCAGACTTATGTATGTGTGAGGAGGGAGACGTGTGGGCGGGGGTGTTTAAATTGGAATTGATCTTCAATAAAATGAACATGTTATGAAAATAAACTCGTTTTTGTTGTTAAATCAAGGAAAATGTATGCATGTTGGTTGACATAATATCTAGCAAACACACAATGTTTAGACATATGGTCATTTTTTTTATGAGAGTATGGACGAAGCCTTGGATAACAAAGACATCCAAAACTTCGGAGGGATCCCCAAAGAGTTTCTCGTATGGGGAAAGGTCATGGAGAGTAGGTGTTGGCAATCAATTTATGAGATATGTCGTTGTAGATAGGGCATGAGTCTAAAATTCTTTTGGCATGAAGGAATGGGAAAGTAAGGACATACCAGTTTCAACTAAGTTTCGATGTCTTCGCTCGGCATAACCATTGTACTCCGGGGTGTGAGGGGGAGTGGTTAGATGGGTGATGCCATTTACTGCTAAGAATTTTCTAAAGCTATATACTCTCCACCATTATCGGACCAGAGAGTACATATTTTAGTGTTAAATAATTTTTCAACGAGGGCTTCATAATGAGTGAATATATTATATGTGTGAGATTTCTTTTTCATTCGGTATAGTTATATGTAGGTATAGTTATATGTACTTTGAGAAATGGTCGACAAATATGATATAGTATTTGTGGTTGTCTTATGAAAATATAGGAGACGTCCAAACATCAGCTTAGACAACTTGTAGGGGTTTTATGGTGGTAAGATATGACACGGAGAAAGGAAGATTGTGGATTTTGTTAATATTGCAAACAGTACAATATTCATTGGAAGATGAAAATCCTAGAGAAGATGCAAGATAACAAAACATTTTATTTGATGGGTGACCAAGGCGGTTATGCCAAGAGGTCGCGGTGGTTGCAGTTTGGAGCATAAGTGGTTGTCGAGTGTTGACATCAACAAGACATTCGTAGAGGCCATGCTTATTGATCCCGAATAGAAGAGGTTCCTTTGTCTGCAAGTTCTTGACATGAAAAGAAGTAGGGTCAAACCTAATTGCAGTATTACTATCATTGCAAAATTTGTTAATTGAAATGATATTTCTAAGCATTTTTGTGAAGGAAACAACACAATAATAAAGAGCAAGTTGAGGCACAATAATGAGCTCAACGAAGCAGTGAAATGGAGCAATTGAAGACCTTCATTAGGGGCTGTGTATTTAAAAAATAAAGTTGCTTTTACAAGTCTTACAAAACCCCAAAGGAAAGAAGTCTATTTATATCTACAAGAAAGGACAAAAAGGAAAAATACTAGAGGGTACATATTAATTACAGAAATTAACATCTTCCCCTGTAATATGATAAAAGCCATAATACTTCACACCCCTCTCAAGTTGGACACATTGATGGATCAATGAGTCCTAAATTGGGAAGAAAAAACTTGTGCTAAACTTCACCAAGAGGCTTGGTCATCAAATCTGCGACTTGAAGGCTCGAACTGACATGAGACGTGCAAATGAAGTCTTCTTGCACCTTGTCTCGAACAAAATGACAATCTATGTGTAGATGCTTGGTGCGCTCATGGAAGACAAGGTTCGCAACAATGCATTGAGCCGCTTTGTTGTCATAGTAGAGAGGGATTGACAGTGGAATGCTGATGTGCAAATCGGCAAGGAGTCCATGGAGCCAAACCAATTCACTTGTAGTGGCAGACATAGCATGGTATTTAGATTCAGCAAAAGATTTGGAAATAGTTTTCTATTTCTTAGTTTTCTAAGATATCAAGAAAGAACAAAAAAAACACAATATCCCGTAAGAGATCGTGTAGTAAATGCACAATTACCCCCAATCAGCATCGGTGTAAGCATTACGAGTGAGGGTGGAATCTGCTAAAAGATAGAGCCCTAGGCTCAGTGTACCTCTAAGGTAACGAATGACATGAAGTGCAACATCCATATGTGGTTGACGAGGATCAAACATGAATTGACTCAGATGTTGAACTACATAAGAGATGTCATGATGGGATAAATTGAAAAAGAGCAACCTTCCAATGAGTCGTCGATATCGTTCAGGGTCAACCAAAGGTTGGCCTTGATCATTAGACAATTTTAACCCTCGTGGTAAAGGAAACGGATTGACTTTACAGTTCTCCATTGGGCAATCCTGGATGATATCCAATATATATTTTCGTTGATGCACCAAAGTCCCCATCATGCTTCTGATAATTTCAAGCCCAAGAAAGTATCTAGATAAACCCAGATCTTTGATGGTAAAAGTCTTTTTTAATGCAGTTTTGAGACGATTGATTTCATGAAGGTCATCACCACAAAGAAGAAGATCATCCACATAAACAAGAGTTGCAATAATACCTTGAGGAATTTGTTTGACAAAGAGGGAGTAGTCTTGTTTGGACTGTTTGAAGCCAAACTAAAGCAGAAACTTGGTTAATTATGTGTTCCATTGTCTACTGACTTGTTTGAGTCTATAGATTGATCTTGTCAATCGACATACCTGGCCTAGAAGTGCATGTTAGCCCTCTGGTGGTAACATGTAAACTTCTTCATCCAAATAGCCATGAAGAAAAGCATTATTTATATCTAACTGATGCAAAGACCAATTTTTTATTTAAGCAAAGCAAGAAGATTTCTTACAGTAGTGAGCTTCGCTACAGGTGAGAAAATATGTTTGTAGTCTTTGCCTTTGATTTAGTTGTAGCCCTTGGCAACCAACATTGCCTTGTATCTCTCTACTGAACCGTCCGATTTATACTTGATTTTGTATACCCATTTGCTCCCAATTGCCTTTTTGTTTGGTGGTAAAGTGGTCAAAAACCATGTATTGTTCTGCTCTAGGGTAGAGATGGCTCGCAGTTCGGTGGAACCGGAACCGGAACCGACTTGAACCGAAATTGAATAAACCTCCTATATCCGGTTTCGGTTTGGCAAAACCCAAAACCGGAGAACCGGAGGTTCGAAACGGGTAAATCTCCGGTTCCGAACCGGATAAACCTCCGGTTCTCAAGTTATATATATATATATATTTTTTTTTCTGTCAATTTATTTTATAAGACAAATTAAGTTAAATATTAAGTTTAAGTCTTAAAGTATAAATCTTTTATGTTTACAAAAACATTCACTTTATCATTATTTAAAAAAAGTAATGTCTTTTATATTTTTTTACAAAAATAAATGTTTATTCATTTTTTAATATAAAAAGTGTGTTTGTGTTTTTTCCGGTTCTGGAACCGAAACCGAAACCAGATAAAACCGGAACCAAAACCTCCGGTTTCAGATTAATTCGGTTCCGATTCCAGTTTTCATTTTTCCGGTTTTACCGGAAACCTCTGATTCCGAAACCGTGCCATCTCTACTCTAGGGCTTGTACTCCTTGTTCATGGCTTCCAGCCAAAGTAGGTCATTTTTAGCTTGAGAAAATGTGGTAGGTTCAGGTGTAGAAATCATGAGGGCAAAGGATTGAATAAAATTTTGATCAAATAAGGAAGGGTCGCCTAGGCTGTGGGCAAGAAAGGTTTGAGAGAGGGAAGTTGATGTGGATGATTTAGTGGCACATACATAATCCTTAAGCCTGACCGATTGTGAAGAAGTGCGGGAGGATTTCCGCAGTGGTGGAAACTCATTAAGGTCATCCAGGAAAGTTGGGACATGATCATTTTGTGGAGTTGATGGATGTAGTGGAGGAGACAATGACATAGAAGGTACAAAATCTACAACAGTATGCGATGGTATAGCTTTAGGAATGGGTGATTCAGTTGGAAAATCAAGAGCATGATTAACAAGAGGCAATGAACTTTGTGAAGCTGTAGTGGGTATTAGAGGAGCAGAATTGGTGGTTTTAAAGGGAAATATGTCTTCTTTAAAGACCACATTACAACTAACAAAAACTTTGTGTATGGTCAAATCAAGGAATTTATAAGCCTTTTGAGCATGAGGGTAACCTAGCAAAACGCACTTGGTTGCTTTTGGACCAAACTTGTCTGTAACAGTGGGTGAAGGATTAGCAAAGCAAAGACACCCAATCACCTTCAATTCATCATAGGAAGGCTTCTCATGAAACAACCGCTCAAATGGTGTTTGCCAATTCAGAACAGTTGTAGGCAACTTGTTGATAATATGTGTAGCAACAAGAATGCAATCACCCCAAAATTTGATAGGCAGCCCGAAATGCAATATGAGAGCTCTAGCTATTTTGACAATATGTTTGTGCTTTCTTTCCACTCGCCCATTCTGTTGAGGAGAATAAGGTGCACTTCTTTGGTGTATGATCCCTTTGGAAGCAGATAAATCCCTACATTGTCCTTGGACAATTTTAGTTCCGTTGTCGCTCCTGATGCACTTAACAGAAGTGCTGAATTGTGTTTGACCATAAGCCAAGAAATCTGTAATAGTCCTGCAAACCTACATTTTATCCTTGAGAAGAAAGGTCCAAGTACATCTACTTTAATCATCAACCAAAGTAAGGAAGTATCTATCACCATATATGCTAGGAGATTTATAAGGATCCCAAAGATCCACATGCACCAAATCAAACAAAGCAACTGCCATATTACTACTTTTAGAAAAGGAAAATTTGTGATGTTTTGCCAAAGAACATGTCTCACAAAAAGGTGTACTAGCAGAATTCTGAGAGAAAGGAAATAAATGTCGCAAGGTAGAGAAACAAGAGTGACCAAGTCTAGCATGAACAAGACTCATGCTTAGTTGTCCATTAGAACTGTCAAAAGCAGGTACTACATTAATTATTTTGTCAAAAACTATTGATTCCTTGGACATTACTTCTTCCTTCAATTTCTTGCAGGCTGGCAAAATGGCTTTGTAAAGCCCATCCTTGCATTTTCCGTCTAGAATGATATCTTCATTTCCACGGTCCTGTAAACACCAACAATCCAAATCAAATATTGCCCTCAAATCATAGTGAAGCAAAATCTTTATGACATATAGCAAGTTATGCTTGAATCTGGGAACATAGAGCACATCAACCAACTCTATTGTGTCTGTCAAATGCAATTTACTTGACTTAGTGACAACTTCAACACTACCATCAGGCAAACCAATATGGATTGGTTTGTCTAACTTAGACAAATTATGTAATAAGGTTGAATCGCCAACCATGTGGTCACTCGCACCTGTATCAATAATCCACTCTATAATATTTCCATCTTTGTTTACTGAATGGGCAAAATTTGCAAAGGATGAAGCGTAAGTTGCTGGTGCCTTAGCTTTCATTGCTTTAATGACCTCCTTGCAAACTGCATTGGCGAGAGCGGAATCAATCTGCCTATCACATTGTTCATCCTCCAAAGGATGATCTTGCACTACTTCATCAACAGCTCCAACAGTACTTGCAGACCCCTTTTGAGATTCTCCATGTCTTGGTCCCTTGTACCATTCAGGATAACCATGTAGCTTGATACATTGCTCAGCCAAGTGTCCTTTCTGACCACAGTGTGAACATTTTCTATCAGATTTGTCATGTTTGTACCTCTTGGAGTCTCTCTTGCCTTGGTAAGAGGAATTCTGATGTTGATATGTACGTTGAGATGAAGAATAATTCTGCTTGTGTGCAGCAAAACCACTGGATTCTTGTTGAGACTGCACAACAACTGTCACTTCTTTCTGCCTTTCAGACTGTTGTGCCAAATAATAAGCTCTGTTGATGGTTGGAAATGGATCAGTCATTAAAATATGGCTTCTAAGGCTCTCAAAATTTTCTGTAAGACCCATCAGAAACTACATAAGTTTGACCCTCGAATCAGCCTCACGAATCTTCTTCAAAATACCACATTCACATTTCAAAAGCACACCACATGTACACTGAGGCATACCCTCCAATACTTGCAATTCATCCCAAATTCTTTTAAGCTTCATATAATACCCAGCAACTGATGAATCACCCTGAATTACATTTCTTAGTTTTCTCCTAAGTTGGTAAATCATTGGAGCATTTGTCTGACCATATCTCTCAACAAATTCGTCCCATAATTGCTTTGCTGACGAAACATACATGAACCCTTCAGATATATCTTTGTTCATAGAGTTCAAAATCCAGCATCTTATCATGTAATTAGCCCTTATCCATTTAGAACATTCCACTGAGCTCTCATCCCCTTCTGGCTTTTTACAAGTTCCATATATGAACCCTAATTTATGTTTCGCTCCCAAAGCCATCTCTACAACCTTACTCCATGATAAAAAAATCGAGCCATCAAACAAAGTTGCAACTAATTGGGCTCTTGGGTGGTATCAGTTAAATAAATAAAGGGGATCCCCTAAATTTCCTTGAGAACTAAGCTTTGTTCTCAAACCTCTAATTTCAGAGGATACATCTTGTGTATTCATGGCAGCAGAAGGTAACAATACAAAAGGAGCAAACAGCCACCAAAGACGAGGTAGCTAAGAGAGGGAACAAGAAGAAAGTTACCTTGGGATCGAGTTATGGCTCTGATACCATGTGAAGGAAACAACACAATAATAAAGAGCAAGCTGATGCACAATAATGAGCTCAACGAAGCAGTGAAATGGAGCAGCTGAAGACCTCCATTAGGGGTTGCGTATTTAGAGGATAAAGTTGCTTTTTCAAGTCTTACAAAATCCTAAAGGAAAAAAGTCTGTTTATATCTACAAGTAAGGACAAAAGGGAAAATAATATAGGGTACATATTATATACATAAATTAACATGTTCCCCTGCAATATGCTAAAAGCCATAATACTTCACAATTTTAGGCACATGTAAAACATATGAAAGGTTGAAGCTTTTGATATGTGATGGAAGAGTTATTTGACCAGTATATGCAATGGGGAAGGCGGTCCCGTCTCCTATTAGAATATCATCGGTGTCGCTATATGGGAAGTGAACCGACTGGTTTACTATGTCCAAGGTGACATGGCGGGTTGTCCCGGTGTCGAGAATCTGGGACGGGTTATTGGGGTTGGAAGAGATGATGTTAAATTGACATTGGTTTGGTTGGTATGATGGGGTTGGTGGACGATTTTGACGTAGATGATAAATTGGAAGAAGTTGCATTAAGAAGAAGTGGTCAATGGTTTCGCACCACATGTACTGACACTTACCTTTGTATGGTGGACGGTTTTGGTTTTGTGGGATGTTAGGATAATTAGGCTATATATGCAGGTTACGGCTTATTTGAAGGATTGTGGGCTGTGGTAGGGTTAGCCACTTTTGGAAACGATGTTGGAGTCGAGCGATGACGAAGTGATAGCTCTTTGTTTATAAACGTTTCATGGAGTTTTGCGAAACTAATTTGTGTGCCCCGATCGTGAAGAGCATTGTAATGATGATTTCCTAAGTTGGCAATTATCTATGTAATTGGCTTCACTTGTAATAGATCACTAGAGCTAGGGTTATTGGGCTTGTCTTATTCTGTCTTGAAATTTGGCCCATTATGTAGAAGTCCAGCCCATTGTCAAGAGAAGAAGCCGGCTGCCTCGACCCGATCCGCTTGAGGAAACTGAAGCTCCGCACGTCTTTGTTGCTGCTTGAGTATATAAGGGTTTGTTAACCCTTATTCCTTGCTTCTTCCTTCTTCGCCGCTTCGCTTGTCATTTGAGAGAGAGAGAAAAGAGAGATCCAGGGTTTTCTCCCTTGCTATGTGTGTGCTTGTGTGAGTTTGTCAATCTTCCTTGAAGCAAAGCTTTTGCTCTTGGAGTTTTGAGGGAGAAGACGGTGGTCTTGGTGCTCGTTTGGTTGAATACATGTTTGGTTAAAATCTAAATCATGGGAATTTGAATTCATGGGAATTGATAAATCATGTTTGGTTAAAATCTAAATCATGGGAAATATGGGGAAAGAAAATCTTACCCACCTCTTCCTAGGTGATTGGAATTCTTGTGTTTTGTAGGAGTTGAAAATCACATAAATTAGAATATCTGGGTTTTTCAAAAATAAAAAGCCAACCAAACACATATATTTGATATCACTTCTTGCGGTATTTAATATCATGGGAATTTACTTACCAACCAAACGAGTGCTTGCTCTTGCAAAGAGGATCTACGGTGGTTGTGCGGTGTTTGGCTTCGAGGTGCTCGGTGGTGGTATCTCATTGGCGGCCGATGACTTTCTTGGTTCAGGGAGTGATTTCTTCTTGTTGTTGCCTTGTCTTTGTGATCTGTGTGTGTGGAGTCTGAACATATGCTCTCTTGTAATCTCTTTGACATACTTAGTGGATTTGGCTTTCGTACTTGAGGCCACGAGGAGTAGGTTGTGTCCGAACCTCGTTAAAATTGCTTGTGTTGATCTTGCATGTTCTTTCTCTGTGTTTGGTTTTGAATTTGGGCGATTTAGTTTCACAAGCATCGATGACGGATTGGTAATCAACATCTAGGCCTTCAAGCACGCGACCAGTGATGTCTTTTTGATCAATTGGTTTGCCAAGAAGAGCAAGGTTTCACTTATGCGTTGAACATTTTACATAAACTTTGTGATTGAATAGGACCCCTTCAAGGTATGTCTAAGTCGGTCTTTCAATTGTTTAATATGGCCTCGCGTGGTCTTTGCAAAGGTTTGAGAAAGAAGGTCGATCTGAGACCTCCCTAGATGTTTTGGTTCTAGATAGTAGCTGGCCAAGAGATTGTGAAATGGTTCCTGCGAGAGCACCATAGATAAGATGGTCTTATCGGATCCAAGTACGATAAGCCGGATTTGAAGATGTGACAGTAGGTGTTGTAGTGTTGATTATACTGAGTGATGGGCAGAGCAGTGATCCATCGAGATATTGCATGAGATTAACCATCAAGTAGGGCCTCAATTTGAAGCTTCCATACCAAATAGTTGGTAGATGTGATGTTTGCATTTGGGAATTGAACAACGAGGGTGTGTTAGCATCATTTGGTTGGGGATTAAGGGCTTGTCTGTTTCTAAGAAAATGGAGTTGGCAAAGGATGAAAGACGACCTCTTTAGTTTCTGGCATGGAAGGTTTTCCACCAACATCGACGCATGCGAACGATGAAAGACGATAGAGAAGCAGTGGCGGTGGAGGAGCAGCGACGACAACCAGATATGAATTTAACACCCTAATTTAGAAAGTGGGGATTTCTACGTCTTACAAATTGTACAGGTCCTAGATCTGAAGGTGGGAAAATTGGAAGCTGAGGTGGATGAGAGATTTGAGGATGATGTTAACATTGATCTGAATCAACGAAGATGAAATTGGGAAAATTGCAAAAATAAAACCTTAATTTTGGATTTTTTTCAATCCGTTTGTTTGACTTGTACCAAGCGAATTTGAGTTGTAACGGTTTTTCATTTCATTTTAGGTGGCGTTTGGTTGTTTATGGAGGAATGGAAAGGGAAAGGTAATAGTTAAGGATAGGGAAAGGAATTAGAAATGGTTAACCTTGATGATGTTTGGTTGATTCTAGAAGAGAAAAAAAAATCGTATAACAACAACTTCCCTTTTAGCAATCCTAAACAAGTTATACAAGACCACAAAATTCTCATCTTTCCATTTTCATCTCTTTCTCCCTTTGCAGTGTTGAAGTTGGAGAAGAGGAGTTGGAGAGTACTTCAAAATTGAAAACAAAACAAGCTCACATAAATAATGAAAACCACACAAAAAATCAACTCTTGAGCCACTGACGCATATTACAGTTCAGTAATGTCACACAAGATCGAACCCCAAATTTTAAGCCATTGAAATCCTAAATCTACACAAAAATGTTGCACAAAATTGAACCCCCAGTTTTAAGTAATTGAAATCCTAGATCTTCGGGAAAAAATCAGACAAATTACAAACCAAAACTATCACACATTCACACACCAAATAAAACCAAAGATCTAAAACAAAGCACTATTGAAAGGGGAAAAAATGTGAAAATCTAGGGTTTGCTACCAAGAGGATGATGGTGCGGGGTCTGCCAACCACCAAGTGAGAGGGGGAGAGTGATCGAGTGGAGGAACAATGTTGCTGGATAGCGAGAGAGAGAAAGGTCGGATGGTCGAGATCGCCATCCACGGCGGCTACTGACGAGAGAGATGACGAGAGAGCAATGAATGACTTCTGAGCAGACATGAGAGTTACGGGCCACTTTTTACCAGGAAACAAATTGGGCTAATGGTTAGAGGCCCATAACGGATACAATCCATTGAAGGGGATAAACAAACATGTATAGCGGGCCAAACGGTTACCAATCCGTTTCCTAGGCTTTTTTTCTACAAAACAAACGGGGCCTTATTGTTTTCTCAATCCGTTTACGTTTCCGTTATACAGTGTTTAACCAAACGATCTCTAAATGTGACTGGCTGCCATTGATGAGAGGAGGGAATTTGGGATTTCTGTAGTTGTTTTGTGGAGGAGAAACTAAGCTCTTGATACCACGAAAGAGTTGTGATTCTGATTACCTTCGACAAGAGGAACTTACGAAGCTTATATACACATAAATAAAGGGATTGACTAATCCTACATGATACGAGTTGTTACTGACAAACAATTTAATTAAAAAAACATACACCGAGTAATCACACAAATAATTTGTTTGTCCTAAATACTTATCATATCATTATCATTAATAATACTGAAACCGTCAAAAACATTAGCAAAACATACTATATTCTCTGAATATATTGAAGTGTCACACCTAACCTAATAGGTAATCGGTTTTCTGTACCATTTCTATTAGGGGTGTTCAAAAATGGACCGGACCGGTGAAAATACGGTCCGGTCCAGATAATTTCCTTAATCCGGTCTAAACCCGAAAAAAATCGGTCCGGACTGGTGGATCGGATTTTTTTTTTGTTTTTTTAATTTATATGTTTTTTGGGAGATTTATATGTATTTTTTTATAGATTTTTTTTTAATTTAATAAGTTAGGAGTATATATGTTTTTTAGATATTTTTTTTATAGATTTTAAATAAGAATTTAATTAATTTATTTTTTAAATAAAATCCGGTCTAAACCAGTCCTGGACCGGACCGAATAGGTCCGGTCTGATCTCCGGTCCAGACTTTTGAAAAAATCCGTCCGGTCCGGACCAAATGAACACCCCTACTTTCTATAGTGAATTGTAATTAAATATACCCCTTCATATTTAACTGAAGTGTTTATCCTCTTGTGTGCTATAATGACTGATTTGTCCTCTTGTTTGCACCGTGTCAGTGGCGCGCGGCACTCACTGCCGTGCGACAGTGAGTGCCGGCGGCGGTGGGTGCCGGCGGAATCCGCCATAGGCTGGCGACGCGTGCCTTGGGCGCCGCGTGGAATGAGTTCGATCAGGCGTCGCCGCGCGGTGGTGGTACCGGGAGTTTGATCTCGCCGGTGATGGACGATCTCGCTGTTAATGGACGTCGGTGATGGGTTTAGGATTTAGGGTAGACTATTCGGTGGATTTCAATCAGAATTATTGTTGCGTCCGTGAATGAATTACTTTCGGTGGATTTCAATCACAATTTTTCGGTGAATTTTAAGAACTCGACCCGAACCTGACTCGATATTTTTTAAGACTCGATATAATTTTAAAATTCAATATTTTTTAAATATCGAATAAGAACCCGACTCGACCTAAACCCGACCCGAACTCAACCCAAAAATTTGTACGACTCGATCAATCCACCGCCGGCACCCACCGCCGGCACCTACCGCCAGCACCCACCGCCGCGCGACAGCCGGTGCGTGTCACTGGCTCTGCAGCCCAGTGCAAATAGTATTCGCCTATTTTTTTTGTTATGGCTCCATAAAAAATGGTTACCAGTTACTTAACTACATCAAAAACCGGCCAATTTCAAGAAGTCCAACAATTGACAATGCACCGCCACACGCACTATCACTTGTCCATCACTAGTGGCATCCCAACACGTACAACCGACTCCACCAACGTCCCACCACCATTCACCGACACCCTATAATTTCAATACCTTTTAACTTCTCTTATTGTACAATTCTTGTATTATCATGTAATGCCTTGTACGTGTTTTAAACGGTTTCTGTATGTGAATTATAAGTTTTTTGTATATGCATGTCTTGTAAGGTCTTGTACGTGTTTTAAACTCAAAATGTACTATTCTTGTATGTCTTGTAAGTTCTTTTACGTGTTGTAAACGATTCGTGTATGTATAATGTACGATTCTTATATATGTCTTGTACGGTCTTATAGAACAATTCTTGTATGTGTATTGTACAATTCTAGCTTGTATATGTTTGGTAAGGTCTTGTGCAAGTTTTAAACGATTCTTGCATGTGTATTGTATGATTTTTGTATATCTCTTGCAATATCTTGTAGGTGTTTTAAACGGTTCTTGTATGTGTATTGTATAATTCTTGTATATGTCTTGTAAGGTCTTCTACGTGTTTTGATACGTATTTTAAATGGTTCTTGTATGTTTTTTTTTTACAAATCTAACAACTTGCAGCACCACACACGCGCTGTCGCTTGTCCATCACTAGTGGCATCCCAACACGTACAAAAGACTCCACCAAAGTCGCACCACCATTCACCGACACCCTATAATTTCAATACCTTTTAACTTCGCTTCTTGTACAATTCTTATATATATCATGTAGTGTCTTGAAATAAGAGCAAAACATCAAAAATATTAAGAACTATTAGCAAAAACTACCAGAATTTCATGGGTAGTTTGCAAAATTATCAGCTTTTGAAAAGTATAGCAAATATGCCATAAAGCTGCAAAATTTTATTTTCAGAAAAAAGATAAATTCATATTTGCTTTTACCTTTTCCTTTGATAAAAACTCTACTTTTAAGAATTCATAATTACTCTTATCAATTAATAATCTCGTTTAAGCAAATAATATATTTCTATCTCCTTCCTCCTCACAGCCAAGTCTGTCTGTTTGAGGGCTACCGCTCTTCCTCTCTCCGACGAACATGCACCGGCGAACTTGCACCGGAATAAAATAGACAGCCACTTTATTTTCAAACAAAATGTTGTTGATGTGAGATAGAGGGGACAAAATTCCTCTTCAGTCTTCCCCACCCACACCTCCACTTTCCTCTCTCTCTCTCTGGGCACTCGCAGAGAAGACATACCTCTCCTCTGCTCATGGCCGCACCTCTCTCACTCTCACTTTCTCTCTCTCTGCTCCTCTCCACTCTCTCTCATGGTTCGCAGCTTCAAAAGTATGTAAGTAACACTCATTTCCCTCTTTCTGTGAATTGGATCTCCAATCGCACAATTCCTTGAAACCCTAGGTTGTCGCAGAGATTTCTGTTTTGGACTTCTTATATGATTTGCGTTTTCTAGTGTACGTTTAATAGTTGTTCTGGTTGTCCTTTGTTCTCAGGATTATTGATGCTATTGTCTGGCTAAAATTCCCTTCTGGTTGTTTCGATTTGTGAAATTACATGAATATTCGGCGCTGTAATCCTCCTTTAGTACTTGAGCAATTAGATCATGTTTATATCTAGGATGATATTTTAACTTGAACGAGTTTTTCTTTTTAAAACTAGGTCGAGGCTCGGCGCTCGAATCCAAGTTTGCTCGGTTAAGTCTCTGGTATTTACTTGATCGTGTGTGGGTTTGATGACTTTCATTTCTGTGAATTGATCCCGTCACCTTAATGAACAACCTTTTGACCTGAATTGAACAGCTGAGGTGAACAAAAACTAGGGGCACTGCAGGTTTCAGGTGATAAGATCGAGTGGGGTTGAAGTGGACATGGTTGGTAAGGAGGATGACTCTGGTTCATGGGGTGAGTATGAGACATCTGAGAACAATGGGTTTCTTCAATGGTTGATTTTGTTTGGAAGAAGAGGAATGCGCTTATGTCGATTAATGCATTCTTTTACTCTTTTAAATCATTTTTGTAATGCATTCTCTTGCTCTGATAGGTTTAACGATTGTTGAGCATTCATTGTGGAAAGTTGTTCCTCATTACTTACGTCGAGTTAGTAATGCCTTAAGGAAGGTATGTGTCTCTTTTGTCTGGTTGGATGATCGTTGATCTGTACATACGTGAAATTGATAGCCTTAGATTTGAGCTTTCCATGAATCAATGCAGTGATTCCTTGTTAAGACTGGCCCATGAAACTCTGCAAAAAGGTCAGGATGGGCTTCATTATTCACCTTATGCGGACTATGCATCCAAGAAACATAGTGAATGATATAATTAAGAGTTGGAATGTGTTAATCTCTACATATTCTTTTCATTTTAATGAGGTCATCAATTGGTTTGATAAGTTAACAAAAACAGAGCTAGAAGTTGTTCTGAAGTGTTGCTAATTTACTGCATTATCCTCAGACAATTCTTCAGAAGATTGGGAGGAGTGCTGGAACATGGCAGTAGGACAGATGAATCATTTGAAGCACCATGGTCAACAAGTTGCATCCCTTCCTAAGCTGGAAGAAGCTGGAGCAGATCTACCTTCTTGTACAGGTTACATAATTTCTTTTTCCGCTTCTTGCACTGGGGAAACTCCCACTGGAACTTCGTGTGGAATTCTTTCTACATAGCTTTAAAACATTTTCCCGTAATAATTGTTTGCATCTGATGAATGGAACATTGCCTATATGCATATATGTTTTTTTTGGTCTATATGCATATATGTTGATTTGTCTTTTCCTTTCTTTGGTAAATGGGTAGAGTGCAGCAGAGGGGAATCTACATACTCAGGTTAGAAATCCAGGCCTGGAGTACCTGTCATGGAATCAAAAGGTTTGTCATTCTAAATATTACTATCATATTTTCCTTTTCTGTTACATGTACAAATTTGATATATGTGGCATCAGATCGTGTGATTGTATATTCCTTTCTGCTTTAGAATTCTAATATAGTAATTGCCTTCTGTTACTCACTAAATACTGTCTTAATATGAATTTGTTTCAGGATAAAGATGTAAGATCTATTAACTCACCCATGCACTAGAGTTTCATCAATGGCTGGTGATAAGCTTGTTATTTCAACTTAGAACCTCCTACAATGAGCTAGTAACAAAAACAATACGTTGTAATTGAATGTAAAGTTGGTTCAAATTTATAGGTTAATTGATCTTGTATCTCGTTACGGAACCAACCAACGTTCGTTTGAAATTTAAGTGTTTTTCATTACGAAACCAACCAATATTTGTTTTAAATTTAAATTTAATAAAATAATAGAGTAATGACTTGAAAACGTACAAATGTGATCTGATAAATTGAATATTGCTCTGAAATTCGCAATCGGCTAACATTTGAAATTTTGTGATATAACAAAGTGTTGACCTGACTTCGTATATATGTGGTCTGACTTCGTATAAATGTGTCCTGATAAAGTAGATTTGAATACTGTTTTAAATAGAAATATTAGTCGGTTTTAAATGTCAGAGCAATATTCATTTTATCAGACCACATTTATACCGGGGCACTAAAGAGTGTACAAGAAGGGAGTCGACTCTGAGAGCGGCACGGAAGAGTGTAGAGAATTTCAAGTCAAAGTGTTTACAAGAAGGGAGTCGACTCTGTTAACCCCAAAGTTGGTGTTTCTTTTATGAAGTTTTCTTTTGAAAACACGTAAATATTTTTAGTGATTATCAATTCAACGAGCATCACAACTAATAAATGCAAATATAAGTGTTCCTCGTTACGAAACCAACCAATGTTCGTTTGAAATTTAAAGTTAATATAACAGAGTAATGACCAGATTATGTACAACTGTGCTCTGACAAAGTATATATTGCTCTGTTACATATATTAGGTATGAATCCTTACATGTGGGTGATGTGCAATGAGAAAGAGGATGGTAAATGGATGTCATCTTTAATGTCCCTGAAAGAAGTTTCATCCAATGATTCATCAATGGAAGTGGTCCTTATCGATTTTGTTTTTGTCCCTCTTTCTTTTGTTAATTAAACTCGTTTCTTAGCCGCGTTAAGAAAAGGACCAATTTTGAGTGGTTATCAATTCAACAAGGATCACAACTAATAAATGCAAATTTATGTATTTCTCGTTACAGAACCAATCCCGTTGGTATAAAATTTAAAGTCAATATAACAGAGTAATGATCTAACTACATACAAATATGGCATGATAAAGTGAATATTGCTCTGAAATTTGAAAATTTAAAGTCAATATAACTTGACTACGTACAATATGACCTGACTACGTACAAATATGGCCTGAAATTTGAAAACTTTAGAGTCAATAACAAGTACTGTTGAGAATGTAGTTCTCTAGACCATCATACGTTATTGTTATCTCCATTGTGTGTAACGCTCCATGATTCTTTCGACGCAACTGAAATTGTTATTTTCTTTCGTCATATGTCCTTGATTTAGGCATAATGATGTATTCTGTGGACGTAGTTGGTATATTTAAATACATTATGTTAGGTATGTATCAACAAATTAGAAATGAACCTATGAAATGTATATTCTCTCCTCCTAACAAGCTCCCAATATATGATGTAATTCTCTTCTTTTTTTGTCAAGAGGTTTGCTACACTTGTTTTTAAGCAAACAAAACTTGAAGGGTTGATGTGCTTTATGGTACTAAGTGACAGTACTAATTATATTTTGCCAAGGAATTAGGAAAAGCATTGGAATTCCTCTGGTTTTAGTGAGTGTGTTCAGAGTACATTTGCCCTTTTGTCTGAGCAATATTTACTTTACCAGTCCACATTTATACCAAGTCAGGTCAATGCTCTGTTATATCACAAAATTTCAAATGTCATCCGATTTCAAATTTTAGAACAATATTCACTTTATTAAACCATGTTTGTACGTAGTCAAGTCATTCTTGTTACTAGTCAAACTTTGATCCAAGATCTGGTGCAGCATTATCCTTGATGACTAGACCCAAAAGCTGGCAAATTGAAATAGTGCTCAAAGTCTTTATCTTGCAAAGAGAGAAGGTCAAATCACTACCAAAAGATTTTATCCACACAAATTACCACAGATATTAGGCTACAAAACTGAAAAACAATATTTCTCTAAATAAACTACCAACTACATTAGACTATGAAAATAAAGAATACATTTCTCTTATCAAATTTAAAGTTAATATAACAAAGTAATAATCTGACAACGTACAAATATGGCGTGATAAAGTGGATATTGCTTTGAAATTTGAAATTGGCTAACATTTGAAATTTTGTAATATAACAGAACATTGACCAGAATTCGTATATATTTATCTTATTAAAACTCGCAAATATTTTTAGTGATTATCAATTCAACTAGAATCACAACTAATAAATGTCGATTTAAGGGTTTCTCGTTACGAAACCAACCAATGTTTGTTTCAAATTTAAAGTTGATATTACAGAGTAATGACCTGACAATGTACAAATATGGCCTGATAAAGTAAATATTGCTCTAACATTTGAAATTGACTAACATTTGAAATTATGTGATATAACAAAGAATTGACCTAACTTTGTATAAATGTGACCTGACTTCGTATAAATGTGACCTGACTTCTCTAGCCTATTTCAATACTTTTCACTTGATTGCGTTCTTGATTTGAGCTTCTGTTCTGATTTGAGAATCTGAGTGTAATTCCGGGCTTAGAATAGAAGGGCGTCATTAGGATACACCCTTCACTTTCTTGGTAGTTGCTTCTTCCCAATTCATCCTTTGTTCTTTCATTATTGATCCTTGTTCAGTTGATCTGCATTTGATTGCATCTATTGGCTGGAGTATCTTATCATTTATTAGTATGTACTATATTCAGTTTTAGCTGGTGTGCAGAAACCGACCTTTGCTAAGTTGGTAGAGCAGAGGGTTGTAGTTGGTGTAACACCCTGCAGAGAAATCCTTTGGTCGTTGGTAGGCATTATTGTCAAGAGTAATGGGAGTATTTTTCTGCTGCTGGAGTTCTTGATTTCCAGTTCGTATCTTTGGTGTTCATCGCAACCTTGAACACCAACGGTAGCAAGAGCAGATGATCAATTACTATGCGAAGAAGAGCATACTCGCCAACATTCACGCAGAGAAATATGCCTTAAACCACTCATAATATTTACGAGTTTTGATAAGAGAAATATGCCTTAAACCACCATTCATACTTGGTTGATTCCGTAATAAGAAACACTAACCACCATCAAAAAATCGATTTTGTGACAAAAAAAATGAATCTAGAGGCTTGTGTTTTATGGGGTGAAATATCATTGTCCTTCTCAATCTCATGTTCTTCTATGAATGACTAGTCTGTGATAACCTAATGTGATATGTGAGGTCCAAGTCTTATAAAAAGTTGCTTTTAAAAATAAATAAATAAAATGTTTCATGAGTTTGACTTTTGACCGTCAACTTGCATAAAATGTTTCATAAAGACACCAACCAACGTTGGTTTCAAATTTAAAGGCAATATAAATGTGATTTCAACATTTGAAATTTCATTTCTATAAATTTTGTGATATAACACATCATTGACCTGACTTGGTATAAATGTAGTCTGATAAAGTAAATATTGTTCTGACATTTAAAATCGCATAACATTTAAAACTTCATTTTCGTAAATTTTGTTACATAACATAGCATATTGTATTTTATCAGACCATATTTATTCGAAGTCAAGCCACATTTATTCGAAGTCATGTCAACTTTTTGTTATATCACAACATTTCACATGTTAGCCAATTTCAAATTTCAGAGCAATATTCACTCTATCAGACCACATTTGTACGTTGTCAGGTCATTACTTTGTTACTCTCCTTCAAAACTTTTGTAAAAAAATTTACACGTAGATTGTACAACAGAGCACCATATCTGAGGCAGAGGGAAAACCTGCTAGTTTCAAAATCATGCCATGTCAATACATGCAAATACATTAGATATAAGAAGTAATCGATCAACAAATAAGGGAAAACCTGCTAGTTCATAATTACATATGTTTAGAAAGGAAACCCATATAATAATGGGATTATACATGAAGAAAGAAATGGCTATTCTGCCAATAAATAATGAGATTGTCCAAATCCACAGAACATACAACTTCACAAATTTGTGAATCGGTTCCCATCACTGAAACCAAAAGATAATTATCTCTTTGTGCTATTGCTTCCTCATCTTGGATCACTCTCATCATCTGTGCAAGCAGTTCCCGTCAATTCCGGTTCCTCATAACTACTGGTATTAAAGTTTGCCTTCAAAGTTTTATCAATTTAATCCAAGCACTTTACAACTTCATCCCAGAATTCAGATTGGTTGTCAAAGTCGTTATCTTCATTTTGTGACAAGGACTCCGATCTCAGCTTAACATTTAAAATCTTCTCACAACCAATGTTGAACTTGTTCAGTAAACCATTGTGAGCAAGCTGTGGTGGTGTCCCCTTGTTCTTTTTCACAAACTTTATAATCTTTACAACCATTTCTTCAGCATCATGTAGATAGTCCTTCATGAATGTCTTCAGTTATGAGGAATTGGGATAAAGTGAATATTGCTCTGAAATGTGAAATTGGCTAACATTTGAAAATTTTGTGATATAACAGAGCATTGACCTGACTTCGTATACATGTGGTCTGACTTCGTACAAATATGACCTGACAACGTACAAGTGTGCTTTGTTGTGATATTTTAATTTGTTTGAGATGCTTTTGTTACATAATAGAGCATTATGTACTTTATCAGGCCATATTTGTACGAAGTCAGACCACATGTATACGAAGTCAGGTCAATGCTCTATTATATCACAAAATTTTCAAATGTTAGCCAATTTCACATTTCAGAGCAATATTCACTTTATCAGGCCACATTTGTATGTTGTCAGGTCATTACTCTTTTATATTAACTAACTTTAAATTTGAAACACTTAAATTTGCATTTATTAGTTGTGATTCTCGTTGAATTGATAACCACTCATAATATTTACGAGTTTTGATAAGAGAAATATGCCTTAACCCACCATTCATAATGCAAGTGGTTCTGTAATAAGAGAAATATGCCTTAATTTCTTCTTATCAACCTTTTTATGAAAACAACAAGCAATCAACCTCATAGCCAAAATCCTCTCTTTGACAGAAAATAATTACACACAAAGTACCACCAGCATTTCATATACAGAGAATAATGTACAAGAAGAAACGGGCATTTCAGCAGAAGCAGTGAAAAATTAATTAGGCATTATAGATCTCAGTTAAGGAGAATATTGTACTCACATTCATATAAGAGGAAGTTGACCAAGTCCAATTGATAAGGACCCTTAAAGAGAATTCAAACTCAAATTTCTGTCTCCATAGACAGTTAAGAGTATTGATCAGCGTATTGGAAACTATGAAAAGGAAAGCTAATGGCAAAGCTGGTGGATAACAAGCAAGAATAAGAGGTATTTGTGCTACATAACAGAGCATTATGTACTTTATTAGGCCATATTTGTACGAAGTCAGACCACATTTATACGAAGTCAGGTCAATGCTCTGTTATATCACAAAATTTCAAATGTTAGCCCATTTCAAATTTCAAAGCAATATTTACTTTGTCAGGCGACATTTATACGTAGTCAAGTCATTACGTTGTTATATTAGCTTTAACCAGAACCACTTTTATACCAAAACCCGCCTAGTTAAGAATGATGTTCTCTTGTAGATATTAGAGCACAAAAGAAATAGTAAACATGTGGCAACAAGTAGCAATTTTTACAGTTTGTTGTATAGATCACTTCGATCAGAAAACATAAGAAAAAAACTAACTAAAAAGAAGAGAGTATTATTCCATCTCAAAGAGGGTTGTGGTGGGTTGAGGCCAATAACAACATGGCTCTTTTAAGTAGCTTATTGGTTAGTCGAACGACAACCCCATGTAGCAAGGACGGTGTTATTGGGTTTGTGACGCTGCAATGTTTCTTCGAAGATAGGTAGCAGAGTCTACGATCTTCCACCGACGTAGAAAAAGAGCTTTAAAGTGGCATAGTTATCGGTTTTCTATGCACAACGCGGGCCGATACGTAGGTGATTCGATGTCGTTCGGAGGTGATTTTAAATGATTCAAGAGTCGAGTTTAAGTAACTTGAGCATGGCGAAGACGATGATGTGGTCAGATTTTGGATTTAATGAATCGAGAGGTGTTTTTCTTGGGGTCGAACAAGGCTTGGTGATGATGTATATAGGCGATGAACAAGGTACTTTTAAACCTGCGATTTGGTACAAAATATATTCATTCATCAAAATTCAAAAGGAGTATGTCTTGTATTATATGGATGTGTAGAGTATAGTATTTCCTTATCTCTCCGTCGTTTTCCGCCAAGTGAATCAACATTCTACAATGGTTGTCGCCAGTGATTCTCTCTCTCTCTCTCTCTCTCTCTCTCTCTCTCTCTCTCTCTCTCTCTCTCTCTCTCTCTCTCTCTCTCTCTCTCTCTCACTCACTCACTCACTCACTCACTCATATGTTGTTTCATTTTACTCGCATTGAGCAATTTATACTTGACCTTATTTTGAAATGCAAAGTAAATATTGTTCTGAAATTTGAAATCGGCTAACATTTGAAATTTTATGATATAAGAGAGCATTGACCTGACTTCGTATAAACGTGGCCTGATAAAGTACATAATGTTCTGAAATTTGAAACCAATGTTTGTTTCAAATTTAAAATTAATATAATAGAGTAATGACCTGACAATGTACAAATGTGGCATGATAAAGTGAATATTGCTCTGAAATTTGAATTTGGCTAACATTTGAAATTTTGTGATATAATAGAGCATTGACCTGACTTCGTATAAATGTGGCGTGATAAAGTATAAATATGGTATGATAAAGTAAACTGTATGAGTTTTGCTTCTCAATTTGGAAGGCAAATACCATATTATAGTAAAGATTGTTTTCCTAGCTTTAGATTTTTGAAAATGATCATGTATTTGTACTTTTAACTAGAATTTTGCTTGATCTTTTGTCTTGAAAAATTACTTAAAAGCCTGTTAGATACTCTCTCACACTGGAACATGTATTTTGTATTGCTTATATCTCTCCCTTCCCTTTTATCCTAATATTTTTAGTGATTATCAATTCAACGAGGATCACAACTAATAAATGCAAACTTAAGTGTTTCTCATTACGAAACCAACTAATGTTCATTTCAAATTTAAAGTTGATATAATAGAGTAATGACCCGACAACGTACAAATGTAGCCTGATAAAGTCGATATCGCTCTGAAAATTTGAAATTGACTAACATTTGAAATTCTATGATATAACAGAGTACTGACCTGACTTCGTATAAATGTGATATGACTTCGTATAAGTGTGACCTGACTTCGTATAAATATGGCCTGACAAAGTACATAATGTCGGGGCACTGAAGAGTTGATATACATAGTCAATTTTAAATGTCAGAGTAATATTCATTTTATCATACCACATTTATACCGGGACACTAAAGAGTGTACAAGAAGGGAGTCGACTCTGAGAGCGACACTGGAGAATGTAGAGAGTTTCAAGTCAAGGAGTTCTCTCTTCATTGCATCAAACAACTCAAGTGACTTGTTTAACTCACCAGCTCTGCAGAAGCCATCTATCAGGCAATTGTATGTTGATGTATTCGGCACAAAATGGCCCTCTGCCTTCATCTTTTCCATAAAAGCTAACCCTTCATCAAAATTTCCAAGTTTACAAAACCCATTAATAATCATGTTATAAATGACAGCATCAGGTTTAACTGAAACTCCACTGACCCCCTCATCTCTAATTTTCTTGAGCATCTCCAATGACTCATTCATCCTCCCAGACTTGCAAAGTTGGTTAATCAAAGTCCCGAACATGGATATGTCTGGTACAATTCCAATATTTTCTATCTCTTTCACGAGCAAGATGAACTTGTTAAACTCACCTTCATTGGCCAACCAGGACAGCATGGAGGTGCAGCAAGAAGCCTCCACAGACCCACCCAACTTCAGATAACAGTGCAACAAATCCCATGCTATGAAACTCCTATCCTTTGCCCCCTTCTTAGACGATTCAGTAATCACTTCTGTAAGCTTCTGATAATCAACAATCAGGCCACACTCGCCAAGTCTTAATAGCAAATTAACAATCTCCTCCTCGTCAGCGCTAGGTCCATACATCATGCTATTCAAAATCCACTCGAAAACAATCTTTGCAGTGGCGTGATTCGTAGAAACTTTGAACTCTGGTTCAAGCATTTCGTCGAGCACCTTCCGTGCATCCTCCAACCACCCACGCCCAAAAAGAACATGCAAGAGCGAATTCCGAACGTGAACATTCCTCAATCTCGGCTCAACCGCGTTATACACTGACATTGCCCGATCGACCGACGCATCGAAACGCCTGATAAGAAGCGTGGCCGAATTGATGCTCAACGGAACACCCATCTCCTTGGAACGCTCCACAAGGAGCCATAGCTTATCGACAGAACTGCGTTCCCTGATAGCGAGCTCGAAAGCAGCTTGAAAGACGGAGGAGAGATAAATAGGCTCGGATTGGCACAGGTTGGAACGAAGATACTCGACAAATTTCAAGGCGGCGCCTGAGCTAGGAAAATGGCGGGCGATTCGAAGGAACTGGTGAACGGGGACAGGAGGGGAAGAACAAAGAATCTGGTGGAGTTGGGGGATCGATTTCCAATTCTCATCCTGTTGGAGTTTGAGAATCTGGACGATTTGCGACACCGGCGACGACGGGTCATCTTCTTCATGTAGGTGGTATAGGGAAGGTGGGGGAATTGCGACACCGGCGACGACGGGTCATCTTCTTCGTGTAGGTGGACGATTTGCGACACCCTGTTGGAGTTTGAGAGGATGCTCTTGAGATTGAGGGAGTCGGGGCGGTAGCCGCGCAGCCGGAGGCGGAGGTCGAGTCCGGAGAGGATTAGGTTTTTCAGAGAGGTGGGAGGAAGAAGATGGAAGCAGATGGGGTTAAGATTTGGGATTAATTAGGTTTGATTACTAGGATTAGATTTTCTTTTACTTTTTGTTTTCAAAATTTTTAAAGTTTTATCTGATTTATATATTTAAAAAAAAAGTTAAATTCAATAATTAACAATAGCAAAAATGTCAAAAATCTGATAGTTTTGCAGTACTTTTGAAAATCTTGGATTTTTGCAACTTGTTTTAACAAATCTGGTATATTTGCTAATGGGCCTATTTAAGATTATCACTATATGTAAGGGTATATATAAAACAAAACCAAAAATAACCATAGAGCCACCAAAAAAACTACTGGACAAACCAATAACGATGAATTAAGAAAAACATTGGTATAAAGCGTCAGTTGTGGTCAAGTATGGCAAATATCGGCAGCGATACCAACGATGAAAAGATTCTTTGACTTCCGTAGATTTCTACATGTTATTACGTTTAGTAATTTATATCTTTGAAGGTTATTTTAGTCTATAAAAAAATAATAGGGGATACTTAACTAAAGGATTATTGAGTGCATAGGCGGATCCAGGGGTCCGGTGACCTCTCTTCCCTGGATCAAGTCATATATTAAAAAAATAATATTTTAAATAAATATATATTAATGTCTTGTGTATGCAAATAAAAAGAGTTATTAGCTCAATTGGTTGTGGAATAAGAGTTTAACCCAAAGATTTGGGGTTTAAATCTCCCATCTTTTGTATTTTTTCTTTTTAGATAAATAACAATTTATGTCCTTTATTTTCTCTTTTATACAAATGTTTGTATTTCCTATTTTTGTTCACAATGATTATGAATAAAGTTAACATTTTTGTAAGGTAATTGACTTAATCTTATTTAAAATTCTCACAATATATTTGATACTAATATTTTTTAGGTAGTTCTCCTTATTATTTGTCTAAAAATATTTTCAAAATTATAAATTAGTTAAAAATGGTTTTTCAAAACATAATAATTCACCTAGTATATAAGATTTGTAAAAAAAATTATACAAATAGTAATGTGATTAATGCTAAATAATATTATATAGTTTTTCATAAACGATTTTATGACCCCTCTTCAAACAATTCATGAATCCGTCAGTGATTGAGTGAGTATATTTACCTATAAGAATACTAAAAAAGGTATATTTTTTCCAATATTTCCACACCCAACTTGCCTATTTATCTTGCTAGATATGTTCAATAAAGTTGTTCTCAGTGAGACCAAATTATACTTTCTTGGGTGGATGAGTCAACGGTCTAGTTAGCTACTATAGGTAATGTTAAACAAAACATCTACATAAAATTATTATATGTATGAAATCATCATAATCAATTTATGATGACAAACTGTATACTTTACCCAAGTGCAGATTTAAATTATGATCGAATTGTAGAAAGTAATTACGTACGATCCAATTGAGTCATGGGCTCAATTACTTGAAGCTAAATAAGAACAATTACGAGAAAATTATACAATCAACTAGATTAGTATGGACCGGAGTTGCACAAATAATAAAATCGATGCAGTCTAATTAACTTGAGAAAGTAACCAAAGCTGCATAGTAATCTTCAAACAATGAGAACCAGATCTTCCAATTTGGAACTCCAAACTAGCTATAAATAATCAGTTCTTCAGTGTAAGCTAGATTGTTGAAGAAACAGAACAACTTACAATATTGGGAGGCTAGGGCTGAATATACGTACTGGGTCTCCCTTCACTAGAGGATGACACCAGGATCGAGCAACGGATCGGACGTGACTCAGGCCTGGTGTCATCGCTCCTGCGAAGGGAGACCCATATATACCACATCCATCATCATCGATCTCTTCTCTCGTGCTGCTGCCCTTCATTTGTATACATATATATATATATAGGCCGACAGCTAAAAGGAGGTTTTTTAATTTCTCTTGTGTACAGGACAAAACTTGCAAATTAAATGCATATATCCCCACGCTGGGCCACTTGATCAACATTATTCTATAGAGGTTGCAAAAAGCAACGAGCAAGGAAGGATGAATTTTCCCAGACAAGTGACAAGTTAATTGGATTTTGACTACCCCAGTTTAATCTTAGCTTTTGCCAGCTAATAAAAAGCATAGTTTGGATTATTATTTTTCTCCTTTTTTATATAATATAGCCTAGGAGAACTAGATGGTTGAAAGGTGGCTGACAATCATGTGTAAAATAAGGGACAACTTGGCGCTGGGGGTCTATTAATTGACTTGTCTTATTTAGATTACTTTCAATTATATATGTATGCGATCGATTCGTCATTTATGAACAATGGAGATGCATGTGAGTATGTGATTATATCAAAAAATGTGATATGCTTTTTAAGAAATTTTGAATTAAGCTAAGATTTATAGGATTTGTTTGGCACATTATGTGTAAAATCTTCATAAAGCTTTTTTTCTTATCACTTTCTTATATCACTCACATTTTAAAATATTAAAATTATTTTTAAGAAAATATCCTATATTTCAAAAAAAAATTATAATGATATTAATCAAACGAAACCTAATCAAAACACACAAAAATTATGTCATTATTTCTTATGGGTCCCAATTGTGCAAAGATGAACTGCCGCGACAGAAAATAATTCATGTTGTCAAATGAAAGATTTTAATTCCACGTGTTTTTTTTTTATTGGAGATGGTCCACGTACTACGGTACTAGTCACAAAACTATTGTCCAAACTTTTTGAATCATGTTCGAATTTAACATTACTACATGGTAACATGGAGGGTAATCATGATAATGATATTTATTATTTTAGGAGTGTATGTAATCTTTGTAATTTATGGAAAAAGATTCCGTGAGGACGTGATTGGTCGTTAGGAATAAGGATGGATATCGGCTGTCCGTTTCACCCTTCTTCATTAAAATTTCTTTCTGACGCGTTCCTTGGCGCGTGTCCCTTTCTTCTTCTTTCTTGTTCTCCAATCCAACAGTATGGCTCTTCTCGAGTTGCTCAAATCATTGCCGCCGTCTTCTACACTCCATCGATTTGATGAAATCGTCTTCTTCTGTTTGATTGCGCATTCACCTCTTTGATCTGGCATTCATCTTCTTCCTTTGATTCAGTATAAATTTGTTTTTGATTACATGCTTCAACTGATTTTGACGTGCCAAATTAATCTCGCATGTAGATCCCTTGAAATTGGGGTTTTTCTTTCTCGTTTTCGATGGATTTAGGTAAGTTCTCGGTGTTGTTGTTGTTGTTTAGTTTATAATATCGTATTTTGCTTCGTATTGCTTTAAATCTCTATAGTTTTTGTTGTTTTTCTTGTTGTTTTAACATATGAACACATTCTCTTTGTATTTCAGATATGAACAAATTTTCTGGTTCATATGAACATATTCTCTTTGTGTTTTAGGTTTACGTACATTCTCTTGGCTTTCGCATATGAACACATCTTTTTATATGTATGCACACATGTGTTTACCTGTCATTAATACATTATTAATTCATCTTTCAATGTATTTAGTCTTTTATATATTATCTGTACATTTTGCATATGCACACAATAATGTTTTAGTGTTTCATATACTGTATATGCACAAAGTGTAAGTTGATGTATGCACACAATAGTGTTAATCATATGCACACAAAGGTGTTTAGCATATAAACACATGTGTGTTAACATATGAACACATATGTGTTAGCTTATGAACACATCTTAATTTCATCTTTCCATGTAGTTTTAGTGCTTCATATATTATATATGCACACACTGGAAGTTGAGGTGTGCACACAACAGTGTTAATTATATATTATCTATGCACACATGTGTTTTACCTGGCATGAATACAATATTAATTCATCTTTCCATTTAGGTAGTCTTTCATATATTATCTATGCACACACTTGAAGTTAAGTTATGCACACAACAATGTTAATAATATGCACACATGAGTTATAATATATGCACACAACATTCTGCAACTTATATTTTTGTATTATGTTGGACACATTTTTCAAGAAAGGGTGAAATGGAGGAGAAGAAGGGTATTGTTTCTCCATACAGTACTATTGAGTATCATTCTCCTGTGTGTGATGATGAATTGAAGCCATATGTTGGACAACTTTTCCCTTCTGTTGAAGCTGCCATTCAGTTTTATCGAATCTATGCAGAAGCATATGGTTTTTCTATACGTGTGAATTCATCAAAGAAAGCAAAGGATGGATCAAATGTTATCATATGGAAGTATCTAGTTTGCAATAGAGAAGGGTTCAAGCATGTATCTCCTTATGCTGAGTTCAATCCTGCTGAAGGAGATCTTGTTAAAAGAAGGACGGTGTCAAACAGGTGCGGATGTGATGCTAAAATGTGGTTCAGATTCGCAGGAAATGAGGGCTACCGAGTGACACATTTTGTTAGTGAACATACACATCCCATGCTACGGAAGTCTGAAATGCAGTTTTCTAAAAGCAGCAGGAAAGTCACACCATTTCACCAAGACTTCATCATGAACTACATTAAATCAAATGTCGGTGTTAGCAAGAGTTACAAAGTCTACAAGAATTTAGTTGGTTCATATGCTAATGTAGGTGCTACTATTGTTGATTTCAAGAATTTTCTGAGAGGTCTCAATTCATACATGGTAGGCTCTGATGTACAAATGGTCCTTGATGACTTCTATAAGAGGAAGGAACGATCTGATTCGTTCTACTTTGACTATTTTGTTAACAAGGAGGACCAACTATGCCGCTTGTTTTGGTGTGATGCTATTAGTAGGAAGAGTTTCTCTTATTTTGGCGACGTTTTTTCAGCTGATGCTACCTACCAACTGAATTCGTATGTACTTTCTTCCTTCACCCTTTAAATCTGTTAATTACATATGCACACTGAAATAGGAAGACGTATGAACACAATAATCAATTACATATGCACATATATGATTTAACACATGGACACATGAGACTTGGGTTATGCACACTAGGTATATGATATGAACACACTGACTTGTAAATTTCTTCATTGCACATGAAGACATTTGTATACCATCTGCACACATTAATGCATTTCATATGAACAAATTATCAATAACAAATGCACACAGTATTGATGTGTTTACTTTTTATTGATGTTGTAGGTATAACATGGTTTTCGTTCCATTTACTGGTGTTGATAATCATAAAAAGTCTATAACGTTTGCTGTTGGTTTGGTGTTGAATGAAGATATACCTTCTTATGTGTGGTTATTTGATAATTTGAAAAAGGCAATGGGCTGTGAGCCGTATGTGATTCTAACTGACCAAGATGTTGCTGTTAAATCTGTTGTTGAGCAAGTTTTTAGTGGTTATGTTCATCGGTTATGCATGTGGCATATCATGAAGAAGGTCAATCTGAAAGTGAGATTCCCTCATATGACATGTCCTACTACTATTGATGGATTCCATAAGAAGTTTAATGGCATTGTTTGGAGCGAGGAACTTACTCCTATTCAGTTTGAAGAGCAGTGGTCTACTATTATTTCTGAATATGGTCTGGAGATGAATGAGTGGTTGGGAGTTATGTTTGATCTAAGATGTTACTGGATACCTTCATTCTTCCACGATGTTAAGATGGCTGGCTTGTTGAGGACAACGTCTCGGTCTGAAAGCCAAAATAGTTTCTTTGGTAATTTTCTTGGGTCGCAGTCAACTCTTGTTGTGTTCATGATGCAGTTTAATAGTGCAATTGAGTCACAAAGGCACAATCAGAAGAAGTTGGATTTGGATTCGTCCACTTGCTCTCCACGCTTGAAGACGTCGTTGGAGATAGAAAGGCATTATGCTTCAATCTACACCAATAACATGTTCTATGATGTGCAGGAAGAGATTTGTGGTGCTACTTATCAGTGTTCGCTTGTTGATCTGAGGAAGGAAATCGATATTCATCACTATGAAGTTAGCTTCCCAGTTGGGAAAAATCATACAGTTCAACATGTGATTGCTAGTGATGACTACCATTGTTCTTATAACAAGTTCCTCAATGTAGGTATTCCTTGTTGCCACATCTTCATGGTATTTAAAAATCTTGGTATCAAGTCATTACCTACAAAGTTCATTAATACTCGTTGGACGAAGCAAGCAATTTTACAGCCTCTTTTTGAAGTGGATGGTTTAGTTGACGATGGTAGTGTTCAGATTGATGAGAAGAAGCAATTGGTGTCTGAACTTTTGTCAGAGATGCATTATTGTGTTGATATTTTGGGTGACAATGTTGATAAAATGAAGGAGTTTTTGTGTGTGATAAAGGAACAAAAGGCAGCTTTTATGAGTGTAGCAATAATTGAGACATCTGCTTCCACCTCAACAAGAAATTATTCAAAATATGTAGGTGTTTTACCAGATCAAGTTAATGTTCATCCTCCTCCAAGAGCAAACAACAAGGGCAGGAAGAGACGCATTAGGAGTGGACAAGAGATCGGGATAAAAAACTCAAATAAGCAAAAGAGAACATGTGTGATTTGCAAAAAGTCTGGACACAATTATAAGACTTGCCCTTAATATGAGGATTAGGGAACACTTGTTATAGATTCAAATTTTTAACGGAATATTGATTCAAGTTGTATTTTTTTCGTTAGCTTTTGGTATTCAAACATTCTGTGTTTTCTTTTGTTATTGAAACTTTTACAAACTTTTTGTTTTCATGTGCAGAAACTAGATATATTATATGAACACAGTGGGTATGTCATATGCACACACTGGCTCTCACCATATGCTCACAAGAGCTTTCATGATATGCACACACAACAATCATTACATGCCCATACAAGAACTCAACATATGCACACAGAAGAATCCATCATATGCACACAGAAGAACTCATCATATGCACAGAGAAGAAATCATCATACATTGTTTCATGTGCAGAAACTAGATATAATATATGAACACACTAGGTATGTCATATGCACACACTGGCTCTCACCATATGCTCACAAGAGCTTTCATGATATGCATACACAACAATCATCACATGCCCACACAAGAACTCAACATATGCACACAGAAGAATCCATCATATGCGCACAGAAGAACTCATCATATGCACACACTGCCTTTCAAGATATGCACACAAAATATTACACCATTCGTAGACTTCCTTTATATGCACAACAAGAATACATATATGCACACACAAGAATTCAACATATTCACACACTAGTTATACATATGCATACGGTAAGCTTAGCATTTGCACACAAAACACTGAATAAATGCACAAAAAACATTAGCATTTTATACATTCACTCACAGAAGCAGTACATTGTTATTAATTACAAAACGAAATAAAACCTTCAATTGTCTTCTACCGTAGATGTCTTACTAACATTCAAGCAACTACAACGTTAAATTGTTTTGTTCCAAACACAGTGTAACATTACAACATTCATGGCTTTTTCTTGTTGGATGTATAACTTTTCCTCTTTAGATAGGCTTTAAGCAACTGCTCAAATTTCTTCTTGTGCTCATTGTGCTCACATTTGAGGAAAGTAGAGTAGTACTTTACTCTCAAATTGTTCAACTGCTTCTGGTTTTCCTTCAGCAGACCGCTGTGCCAATCTGACAATCCATTCCCTTTGTATGTTTCCATGTGTCTCATGGCAAAAATCCCACAGTCTATCTTGTTTTTCCCATCCCTCCAGTTCATCTCTAGTCTCTCAGTGGGAACTTTGTTTACATCCATTATGATTTGAGCTTTCGTTGTCATCTGACTTTCCATGAGAATTCACAAATAAAGTTCTCTGTGACAAAAAAAACATAAGTTAGTAATAATTTTCCAATTCAATATTAATAAATTTATCATTTATAATCAAGTTATACTCACCAATTCGATGAGAACTTCTCCATACTTGTCATCACCTCCGTTTGACGATTTGTCAATTATGTGCACAATTGGTGTCTTGACATTGATTGCAATCACATAATAGTGTCCATGTGCAGTAATTGGGAAAATGAATTGTTTAATCAATAAAAATAATGTATGTTAGAACATATCAACACTTATGTGTGCATATGCACCCAGAAAATATGATGACACTTATGCATCCAATACTTTGTCTGTGTGTGTGTGCATATGCACACACATGCACACAAGTCTTCATGTGTAAGACAATACATATATGCACACATAAGTGTACACATATGCACACAAAAGTATGGTCATATGCACACAAAAGACTTATGGACAAATCTGCAATGTGCATATGCTTGAACAATTCCAACTTACTAAGTCAACATTTTGGATCTTCAAATTCTTTTTCTTGAAAGCTTGAATAGAGTTAAAGCTCTCCATTAAGCATTTGTTGAACAATATTGTTTTTTCCTCTATTGCAACTTCTTTTGCCAACACAGTATACATCTGCATGTTTAAGAAAAATGAAGTTAGAAAATGTAATTCGTTAATAATGATATAATTTATTACAGTATGTAATATGTACCATATTCACTGTTGGTAGGAAGAACCTCAATGGAGACGCTGCATCTTTGTATATTTCATTTTCATTTAATATTGCAGTATATCCATCAAAAAGACCACTGTCTAGGCATTGTCCTTCCTTTAATGAGGAGAAGTTACTTTTGTAGTATGAGAATTCATTCACTTTGAAAATCACATCGCTACATGAAACTTATTTCATTAGAAATATGATTTAACATACTTACATACTAAAATTAGATACGCACATAAAAGAATCAAAATATGCATACATAAGAATCAAGATATACGCACACAAGCTTTAATATATGCACACATAAGAATCAATATATGCACACACAAGTTCTAATATGCACACACAAGCTTTAGTATATGCACACACAAGCTTTAATATATGCACACACAAGAATCAACATATGCATATACACTAACTATCATATGAACACATAATATTTGAAAATAACATGTATATCAACTTACCGGCTTTTTATTCTTGTGTTCATCAGCCAATCGTAGATATTTTTCTCCTCTGTAGTTGCATGCTCATTAATATCAACATATCTTGCTTTTAATGGATATTTCACATATTCTGAAGGATTAGTTATCCTTTTCTGTACGTTCTGCACCGGTGTCACATAAGAGTTTACAACCACAAATGTTACCTAATAATACACACAAACCATTAGAGTCTTGCAAATTATAAAAGGTTCTAATTCAGCCAAATTTTCTTTCTCTGTACCTTCTTTGGAATGGTTGATTCTGTTGCCTCAACTGTTGTTGATTCCTTCGATTCCAGTTTTCTCAATAGTTCCTTCTCCTGAGTAGAAATTGGTGAGATCCCCAAGTCAAATGATGAAACTTCACAATAATCCATTCTGTTCTGCAGTATGCACACAAAAGCATTGTTATATGCACACAAATGATTTAATATATGCACACACAAGGAACAAGATATGCACACACATTAACTATCATATGAACACACAAGTTTTATCATATGTACACAAAAAAAATTCTATTTAGATTTTACCTTTTTATTTTCTGTAGCCTTTTCTTCTCCTGCCACGACCTTATGTTCCCTTTCTGCCTTCCAGCCTTCAACATATGCACACAAAAGGGTTATTTATATAAACACACAAGTATCAACCTTACGCACACACAATAAATACTAAATGCACACAAAATTCACACAGTAGGATGTACTATGATTTTTACCTCTCTCTCTCTCTCTCTCTCTGATGCCTCCTCAATGATTTGGGCCTCCTCAATTATTTGACAAGGCATCTCCCTTGGACGCTCAACCTTCAACATATGCACACAAAAAGTTATTTATATGCATACACAAGTATCATATGCACACATTAGGTTCTACTCTGGTTTTTACCTCTTTCTCTCTTGATGGCTCCTTAACTCCCCTCTCAATTATTTGGTATGACATCTCCTTTGAACCACCAACCTTCAACATATGCACACACAAGAGATAATTATATGCACACAAAAGTATCAACATATGCACACACATAACATTTTATAAGCACACACAAGTTTTAAGATATGCACATTATCTTTACCTCTTTGTCTGTTGAAGCCTCCTTATCTTTGTCGTCAATGATTTGGACAAGTATTGTACTTGAACCCTTAACCTTCAACATATGCACACACAAGAATTATGAGGTATGCACACACAAGAGTTATTAGTATGCACACACAAGTATCAACATATGCATACAAATGATTTTTATTATTTTTACCTGTTTCTCCCCTAATGACTCCTTATCTTGCTCTTCAATGATTTGGCCAGACATTTCACTTGGACCCTTAAACTTCAACATATGCACACATAGGAGTTATTTATATGCACACAGAACGACTCAACATATGCACACACAGATTTATTGTTAAAATATTTTCTTACCTGATTTCCATCATCTTCTTCCTTGTCATTAATATTTACCTCCTCCATGATTTCTTCTTCATTATGAGGCTCCTCTATGTTTACCTGGTTTTGTTCTTCCTCATTTTCTTTTTCCTTGTCATTTACAATTTCTTCTCCCTTTTCAATGTCGCTGGCCTCCTCCATGTTTTCTTCGTAAGTGTGAGGCTCCTCCATGTTTCCTCGTTCTTCCTTATCATCATCACTGCCAACAATCTGGGATTCGTGCATGTTTTCTTCATCATTGGTTTTCTTCATTAGAAGGTAAACACATGGATTAGTACTCGTTATATTGTAACAAAATATATAGCAAACAAAAACACATTATTAACTTACTTTACCGTAATTCCTTGATACTTGTTGAACAAAATCCGAGAGTCCGGGTACCCATATAGATCCCTCATGCTTCTCTTTTTCCTTCAAAGTTTTATCAATTTCATCCAAGCACTTTACAGTTTCATCCCAGTATTCAGATTGGTTGTCAAAAACGTCATCATCAGTTTGTGACAAGGACTCCGATCTCAGCTTAACATTTAAAATCTTCTCACAACCAATGTTCACCTTGTTCAGTAAATCATTGTGAGCAAGTTGTGGTGGTGTCCCCTTGTTCTTATTCACAAAATTTCTAATCTTGACAACCATTTCTTCAGCATCATGTAGATAGCCCTTCATGAATGTCTTGAGTTCGTCATCATTTGGAGCAACATCATTCTGATTATCTTGGGTAGAAGATGTCTCTGCCTGCCTTGTTGATTCATCTTGATCATAAAACTGAGGTCTTCCCCTTACAAACCCTCTCCCAAATCCACCATGGATTAACTCTTCGTCTTCTCTTTCCTTTAGGGTCTTTGTGTTCCAGTTATTGATTATTGGAAATTTCCTCTCAGAAGGCTTTCCTTTGAACACCATTTGGTCAACATATACCAACTGCAAAGAAGTGATATGCATACATTAAGATGTGAACAAAGAGGTAAACACATAGTAGAAGACATATGCACACAACACTGTAAGCATATGCACTCAACACCATAAGCATATGCACACAGCACGAGACATGTGTGTGCACACAGTATGCACCCATTTATGTCCATGTGCACACACACCCATTTATGTCCATGTGCACACACAAGTGTGTGCATATCTGTGTGCACACACAAGTGTCTGCACATGCACACACACCCATTTATGTCCATGTGCACACACTTTGCACACACATGTGTGTGCAAATTCTGTTCATCAGCAAACATTCACACACAAGTGTGTGCATGTGCACACACAAGTGTGTGCATGTGCACACACAAGTGTGTGCACATGTGTGTGCAGTGCACACACACGTGTGTGCATATCTGTGTGCACACACAAGTGTCTGCATATGCACACACACCCATTTATGTCCATGTGCACACACAAGTGTGTGCAAATGCACACACTTTGCACACACATGTGTGTGCAAATGCACACACTTTGCACACACATGTGTGTGCAAATTCTGTTCATCCGCAAACATTCACACACAAGTGTGTGCATGTGCACACACAAGTGTATGCACATGTGTGTGCAGTGCACTGCACACACATGTGTCTGGATATGCACAAATAAGTAGTCATATATGCACACAAATTTCAGAAATAATGAATTCAAAGAAATGAAAATTTTATTCTTACCAGTAGTAGTAACAGAGGTCCCGTATATGGTTTTGTTGTACTAGATTCCCAATTACCTCCACACTCAACAAGCTTGTCAAAGACAAAGGCACTCCAATTATATTGGCTTATATTGTCAACATCATCTAGGAGATCAAGTATCTCAAACTTCAACTTCCCATTCGCATGCCCATCCCCCACCGAATTGACAAAAAAGAGGATGAAGTACCTCTTGAACCAAATACCCCCTTGATAGGTCAGCATCTTGTCTTTGATATTACTAAGCACAATACTCCTCGTTGTCTTGTTTGGGAAGTCGTCAGCTAACTTGGCAAGGATTTCTTTGTTGCGCAATTTATCGGGAGCCACAATTCTGATGCTGCCCTTCGGAATGCCGAGATAGTCATGTGCATCATTCTCAGTAACCAAAATCTCTACAGAACCCTTTAACTTGATGGTGCATTATCATTCATCAAATTTGCTAGCAACATATAGGCCTAGCCTCCCTGGCAAGTCTTCGACCTTCCACGTAAGCAATGCTCCAAATCCCATGTCTATAACAGCTTGTCTCTGAGCAGCACTGAAATTCTGTTCATCAGCAAACATTCGAACAAGTGTTCTTGGGGATTTTCTCCATAACAACCGAGGGTTATCATTCCTAGCTTCAGTTATCCCTTTCTTCACCTTCAATTGTTGCTTTGATACCTTCTCAGTGTCCTTCTCCTCCTTTTTCCCTCTCTTTGATACCTTCTTAGTGTCCTTGTCCTCCTTTTTCTATTTCTTTTGTCTAGATACCTTTGGTTTTGTAGGGATTTTCTTCCTCTTGCCTTTTTGTTTGTGTTTTTCAGGAACTTCCTTCTCTTTTGCTTCAGTGTGTGATGGCTTTGACTTCTTTGTATATCTCGGGGATTTTCTTGTTCCTTCTCTTTGTTTATTCCTTCTTGTTTCTGTGCCCAAAATAAAAGAAACACAATAATATTTAACATATGAACACATAAGTATTAAAGTGTTGTACACAGTGTACACAACATATACACTTGTCTCAAGGTTTGCACACACAATATGAACACACATTAACTCATAGTATATGAAGACAAACATTATCATTATATGCACACAAAAGCTTCAGTTAAATCATATGCACACACATGTTTCAACCATATGCACAAAGATGTTTTTATCCTATTTGTCATATGCACACAACACTTTAACATTTTGCATATTCACTCACAAGTGTGTGCATGTGCACATAAAATTTTAAGAAACATGCACACACAAGTTAAACACATATGCACACACAGTAAAAAGTCATGTGCACACAATTAAAAATCATATGTACATGTGTATATATGCACACACAAGACTCATGCACAGATTTGCATATGCATAGACAAGTGTGTTTGCACATACAGTTATAAGAGATATGCACACACAAGTTAAACACATATACACACACAAGTTAAACACATATGCACACAAAGCTATTTTACTAACCAAGGGGAGTGTTTGTTGGAGGAGTGAATTCACAACTAGAATCTTGTTGTTGTGTAGATGTTTGTCCTCCTTGATACACAACCATCATAGAAGATGATGGATCCATCCCTCTCAGATCTGTGGAGTCTACTCTCTCTTCTTCTTCAGATTCAGAACTATTATTTTGTATTTGTCTGTTGGCAAACGTTTTTTTGATCTTCTTGTTTGTTCCCTTCACACCTATTAAGTACATATATTCAAAACGTACATTTCATATGCACACCTATTAACTAGAGATATTCAAAGACAAATATGTTTTCAAATGCACACATATTTACAATATACCTTGTGTTAGTGAGGAAGTTGGTGTTTTGTTCTCTGTAGATCTGTTGTTCCTTTGCTTTGTTCTCAACTCCCTATTTGTCATGGATGATGATGTTGGGATTTGATTTGGATCATATGCAGGCACATCCTATTTGTCATATGCATACAACACTTTAACAGTTTACAATAATCTATTTCACTACAGACAATAACATAGTTAAATCATTTGCACACTCATGTTACAACCATATGCACACACATGTTTTTATGATATGCACACAACACTATAACATTTCATAACAATATATTTCACTACAGACAATAACGAAGTTAAATGATCTTCACATGCATGTTACAACCATATGCACACACATGTTATTACTGTATGCACACAATTCTAAAACATTTTAAAACACAATCTAAAGAATAGAAGCACATGAATTTTGTAGGAAGTAGTTTAAACTAGAAGATTTATATAGGTTTTACGGTTTTCTTCATACTTGTTGTGCTTTCTCGTTTCTTGATTTCGGCATTTTTGACTTGTTTTTGTTCTTTCTTCTTTTGATACCTGAATATCCACTAGAAATCTTAGAAGATGAACACGAAATCTGCTTGAAGGAGTCCAAATCGCGCGGAACAAAGTAGGAAAAAAACTAAAATTCGAGCGGAAGAATGTTAGATGTTGAGAACAAGCATCAAACTGAGAAGAAGCGCTTGAAATTGCTTAGATGTACTGCAAAACAGGATGAAATAGATACATTACCTTGCGTTTGGAAACTTCTCTTGAAATTGCTCGAAATCAACCTCTGAAATCGCCTTAGTTGGGTGCAAATCTGAAATCGCCCTAGTTTCGCTCTCCTTCCCTCCCGTTAACTGTCTCGCGCTCTGTTTTATGATTGTGTCGCTTGGAATTCTTTTTATTTAAAAAGCGCGTGTCTCCAAGCGAGGCTGAGAGCGTGGTTGTTTCTCATCTACCAACACGCGAGCATTTGTACCCGTTGGATGGATTTCAATCCACTGTTATTAGTTGTCCTTAGTCCTAACGTGTAGAGATGTCCTCACCGGATTTGCACCCGTAATTTATTATTTACACGGAACCTTCATTCTATGTTGATTTTTTTTTAACATCTATAGAATGAATTAGATTGGACATTCGTACAGAAGACGACATAATTTTTTACTATGTACAAAATAAAATTGACATCCACCGTTTTCAAATCATCTTAATTTATTTTTGTTCCCAGAAGACGTTATACCGTTAAACGCAAAAGAAAAATCGAACTCTTAATCACACAAGGTCATCAACTAGCTAGCCACTTTAAGTTTAGATCACGTGGTCATGTAAGATCATGCTTGTCGTTGCCGTTTTTTAAGAGCGTATTGAAGTTCTATTCTGAATGTATTGTGGTAAAGTTTGATGGGTCAATAGACTAAACACGTGTTAGTCCATGTGCAAATCATGCATAAATCCTAGCATATAAATCTAGTGAAATTCATCCTAAAACATAACAATAGAAAAATAATTCACCTAAGTTTATATAATTGTTTTTTCAGTCTCAATTTTTTATGCATTATTGTCCCCAAAATTCTAATCTGAATTTGTTTCGCTTATGCGACATGTAAAATTTGTGTTCGTCAACTGTATGTCACGAATGTGACGTCTTCAGTGGTCTAGAAGATTAAGAATTGTATTAAGGGCAGTAAACTTTATCATAAGCCATTGTTGTTTGTTTAGTTTTATAATTAAAACAAGTTCCACTTCATGGATTTGTGATGATCACATATCCAAATAGGCTAATCTCATAGAGATTAGGACAGATCCAGATAGGCTAATCTCATAGAGATTAGGAGAATTAGGGAGAGAAAGAAAAGAGATAGGAAGAGAAAGGAAGTTGTTATTCTGTTGATTGATATACGAGTAACAACTAACAACCAGCTTAAGTAGTTGTTAGGTAATTACAATCTGAGCCTTCCTAATATATATATTACAATTCAACCCTTTAATTACAGTATCATCACATCACTCCCCCCCTTTAGAAACCTTGTCCTCAAGGTTACACTGAAAAGATGGGTAGCTGACTCCCAAGTAGCTTCTTCCAAGGGTAAGCTTTTCCACTTGACCAACCACTCACTGCAAGGATCACCATTTGGAAGATGACACAAACGAGTATCCAAGATAGATTCAGATGCTACCTCAATTTCCCATAAAGAAGTGACTGAAGGAGGGTCCAGGGCAGGCTGTACAGTAGGCCCAATACGTTTCTTCAACTGAGAAACATGAAAAACTGGATGAATGCGGGCCTGAGTGGGTAACTCTAATCGATAAGCTACTGCACCCACTTTACGCTCCACCCGATAAGGGCCATAAAACTTTGCACTCAACTTCAAATTACGCCTTAGTGCCAAAGAGGACTGTCTATAAGGTTGGAGTTTCAAGTATACCAAATCGCCTACCTCAAAAGATCGATCAGAGCGATGACGATCCACAAACTGCTTCATTCGAGACTGAGCTTGAATCAAATGGTCCTTGCAAAGCTGTAAGACACATTTATGTCCTTCAACCAATCATCAACAGAGGCGGTGGACACTTCAGAGGAAGTCAAACCCAAAACAGGAGGTGGGTAGCCATAGAGAGCTTGGAATGGAGTCATCTTAAGAGAAGAATGAAAGTTGGTATTGTACCAAAATTCAGCCAAGGATAGCCATTTGAACCAGTTGGAAGGTTTAGCATATGTCATGCACATGAGATATGTTTCTAGACACTGATTGACCCTCTCTATTTGCCCATCAGACTGCGGATGATAAGCAGTAGAGAGATGGAGAGAAGTGCCTAAAGCAACAAACAGTTCCTTCCAAAAGTGACTCAAATTTGTTTTTGTCTCTATCAGAGACAATGCTCTGTGGTAAACCATGCAGTTTGTAGACAGTATTCATGAATTCCCGAGCTACTTTAGAAGCAGTAAAAGGGTGAGTAAGTGCCACAAAATGAGCATATTTGGTTAATCTGTCCACCGCCACCAAAATGGTGTATTTACCTCCTGAACGAGGCAAACCTTCAATAAAATACATACTTATCTGGGTCCAGGCTTGGGAAGGAATAGGTAAGGGTTGGAGGAGGCTAGGGTGATGTGACCTTGCCCGATGGAAGACCACAAGTTGTTGTCTAAGGATCCGATGAACGCGTAGTGGGACGTAGCAACTCGTCGGAAAGGAAAGGAGTTGGGAGGGGCAGCGTGAAGGTGTGGTGTGGTGGTGGATTCAGTGGCTGCTCTAGGGTGTAGGAGATGGGGGCAGCCGTGAGGGGTAGGGGAATTAGGGTTTGCGGAATTATAATGGATAACCGAATTAACGCGCCAGGATAGTTCGACTAGAAACGCGTTAATTGTTGACGTCGGGGCCCGGGGTTTAAGGAGTTTACTCAACTTGAAACTTAGGCTTGATTTGACATGATGTAAAAGAAGACAAGAGTTCCTATTTATACTAAAGAGTTGACCTAATGGGCCAGAGTTGACCTAATGGGCCAAACTCTCTAGTTACTAAATCTGGCGGCCCATTTAACACAAATGGAATCCACTCCAGAACTAGCAGCTACTAAAAATAAAAATACTATAAACAGAAAGTACTAAAGAAGTAATGTCTAGAAATAGTAAGTCTCCTAAATCGAGCTCAGACTGGATGTAGCTGTAGAGGAGTCTCAAGGCGGATGTCTCATGGCGTCTATCTCCTCTCTAGCTGACATGGCAGGCAGGGTCACATCATAGGGTATGGGAGATGTTCATGTTTACTCCGCTGACAAATATCAAACACCTTAATAGTCTCTTCCATCATCTGTTTCATACAAGGCCAATAAAACAATGCCTTGAGTCTCTGATAAGTGCCCTGAATGCCAGAATGTCCCCCAACAGGGTCAGCGTGCATAGCAGTAACAATGTGCTATTTCAAGGTAAGGTGATCACCAATATACAATCTGCCCTTGTACCTCAAAATCCCTTTCTGAAAAGAATACAAAGTCTTAGGACCCAATACACATTGAGAGATCAGTTCTTGAGCAATAGAATCTCCAATGTAACTGTCTCTCACTTGCAATATCCAAGCAGGCTCCAGAACAGTAAGTAAGGCACAATTAGACTCCACCAGATCAAACCTTCTAGATAAGGCATCGGCCACAGAATTGTCTTTACCTTGCTTGTAAGAAATAGAGTAAGACAATCCAAGTAACCTTCTAACAGCCTTTTTTTGCAAATGGGTAGTAACCTGCTGCTCCAATAAGTATTTGAGGGCTTTGTGATCGGTACGGATAAAAAAATGCGCAGGTTCCAAATAATGGCGCCACTTATCAACCGTCATAAGAATTGCCAACAACTCCTTCTCATAAGTTGACAAAAGCAAATGGTGACTATGTAAAGCTTTGCTCAAGTAAGCAAGAGGACGACCATGTTGCATGAGAACTGCACCCATTCCATGATCACAAGCATCAGATTCAATCTCAAAAGGCAGAGAAAAATCAGGCAAACCAAGCACAGGAGCATCAGACAATAATTTCTTCAAACTCTGAAAAGCAATTTCAGCATCTGCAGTCCAACAGAATGAATCCTTCTTGAGCAATTCAGTGAGTGGTCTGCTAATAACACCATATCCCTGAATGAATCTCATGTGTTACCCGGCAAGACCAAGGAAACTTCTCAATTCTTTGACAGACTTTGGAGAAGTCTAGAAAACTATAGCTTCTACCTTAGCAGGATCAGTGGCCACTCCTTGTCCAGAAATGATGTGACCCAAATACTCAACCTGATGCTGAACAAAAGCACATTTACTTTGCTTGGCAAAAAGTTTATGTTTTCTGAAAAGCTGAAGTACCACAGTAAGATGATGGACATGATCATCTAAGTTAGCACTATACACTAGTATATCATCAAAAAATACTAGTACAAAGTGTCTCAAGTGGTCAGCAAAGACTTCATTCATCAAGGATTGGAATGTCGCAGGAGCATTAGTAAGGCCAAACGGCATTACTTTGAACTCATAGTGACCATGATGAGTCCTGAAAGCGGTCTTATGAACATCTTCTGGAGCTATTCTAACTTGGTGATAACCAGCCCGCAGATCCAGCTCAGAAAAGATACAAGCTCCTTGCAATTCATCCAACAACTCTTCAATTTGAGGTATAGGAAACTTGTCCTTGACAGTGACATCATTCAGTTGTCTATAATCAATACAAAACCCCCATGTCCCATCTTTTTTCTTAACTAAAAGGGTAGGTGAGGCAAAGGGACTGTGGCTAGGTCGAATTGTAGCATTGGTCAACATTTCAGACACTTGTTTCTCAATCTCATTTTTCTGGAAATAAGAGTATCTATAAGGTTTCGCACAAACAGGTTGACTGCCAGGTTTAAGGTGAATATGATGCTTATGGTTTCGAATAGGAGGCAGGTATGTAGGTGTAGCAAAAACATCAGCAAACTGTGATAACAAGGCATGTACTACAGGAGGAGGTTCTGTTTGCTGTGAGTCAATGTGAAAACACCGAGCAATCTGTGTAACAAATAAAAGAACTTTTTTTCTCAACAATTTATCCAGTTTAGTTCCTCGCATAAGTCTGACTGAAGCTAACTCTTTGAATCCATGTAGCTCCACTTTCTGACCTTCCTTGATGAAGGATAGCTTTAATTGCTTAAAATCAAATATCAAGGGACTAAAATCTCTTAACCAGTCAACACCCAGCACCATGTCACAACCACCGAGCTTGAGGATTCTAATATCAAACAAGAAAGAAGTTCCTTGCATACTCCACCTGAATCCTAGACAAACTTGGTGACTAAACATTTTATTCCAATTTGCCACATCTACATACATGACCCCAGATTCTTGCAGCATGAAACCAACTTCTTTAGCAACCCTTGGATCTAAAAAGCTATGGGTGCTTCCACTGTCAACTAGAATGGTGATAGAATTGTTATTCACTAGTCCTTTGATTTTAATAGTATTCAAAGGACTGCTACCAGTTAAGGTATGAACATATACCTCAAGATCTTCTTCAAGATTCTCATCATCCTGAGCATTGTCAGCCACCTCTAGTTCTCCAAACTCAGTCGGTTGCACATCACTTTCTTCAACTGTCACCAGACTATGCAGAGATTGAGTTTTGCACTTGTGACCCACATAATATCTATCTCCACACCTGTAACAAAGTCCTGGTGTTCTTCGTGTTTCTGGTTGGGTATGGAAAGTTGTGTTTGGGTTGGTTTTGGATAAGCTTGTGCTTGGATGTGTTATAGGAGAGGCTTGTTTGGCTGGCCAAGGTGGTCTTGGCGAATTTCTATTGTCAAGGTAATTGGGTTTAAAAGTGTTTGGATTAGAGTTTTGGGCATTGGATGGGTAATTGGTTCTCCAAGAACCTCTGTTAAGCTTCACAATAGCCTGGACAGCTCCATGATGTAATCTTGCTTGCTCATAAACCATGGCCAAAGTTGTAGGATGACTCAACTTAACCAGTGATCTAATTTCGTCCTTAAGACCACTCACATAACTAGAGACAAAGTACGATTCTGGTAGATAAGGGTTGCAAGAAATCATACAATCCTTTAATTCTTTGAATTTTTCATTGTATTCTTCAATAATGTCACCTTGCACCAACTTGTTAAACTCTTTGACTACATCCACACCCTGTTTTTCCCCAAATCTCTCACAGATAGCATCACAGAACCCTGCCCAACTAACTCCCTAATTCTGTAATAAGAATCCCTGTGCCTACACATCAGCTTTTCCATGAAGATACATCACATCAATTTCTACTCGTTGTTCAGGCACAATCTCAAATATGCAAAAATACTTATCATATTTTCTTACCCAACTACGAGGTCGCAAGCCATCAAACACCAAAAATCAAGTTTCGGAAGTCGAATGTTACCTCTTGAAGACTCAGCACTGCAAGAGTAATTGTTAGGGCCTTTTCCTCTCAAATTCTCGCCTAGAATCGTCCGTTCTTGATGCTGATTTGGATGAACTGAATCTGGAATTTCCCTTTCTTGCGTATGGTGGCCAAGATTCGACCTAGTTCCCAAATTGTTCATTCTCGATTGTGAATTACGATCAAGATTCACTCGACCGCCCAAGGAAACTCCATTTCTTCTCATAATAGGTGGTTCCTGCTCTCGATCTCTCGAAATGTTACGAGCAATTTCCGTCAAGCTTTACAGCCTCTGCTCCATATTCAACTGGAAATTCTTCATATTCTGATCCAGTGACTCTACCCGCACTTGCAAGTCTCCTGTCTGAACTCTCTGTCCATCAAAGTCCTTGCGAAATTCCATCAAGCTTGAATTGGACGATTCCATCCATTGATTCAACGTCAATGCATGTTGCTGTTGCAGTTGCTCCAACCTCTTGAGGTTCTCCTCCAGCGTCTTCATGCGTGTTCCTTCTGCCATGGCCGAGGAAGCACGGCTCTGATACCAATTTGTGATGATCACATATCCAGATAGGCTAATCTCATAGAGATTAGGAGAATTAGGGAGAGAAAGAAAAGAGATAGGAAGAGAAAGGAAGTTGTTATTCTGTTGATTGATATCCGAGTAACAACTATCAACTAACAACCAGCTTAAGTAGTTGTTAGGTAATTACAATCTGAGCCTTCATAATATGTATATTACAATTCAACCATTCAATTACAGTGACATCACAGGATTATCTGACTTATGATTCATACAGAAGAGGATTAAAATTTCCGGGAAAAAAAAAAGAGAAAAAGAAAAGGATTAAGATAAAAGAGTACTAATACTTTTCTTAATTATAGATTTCAAATTAGGGGTTTTTACATGAAACCACCCGTTATATGGCCGATTTTGCATGAAACCACCCGTTATATCGATATTTATTTTAAACCACCCAATTATCTATCTCCGTTAACGCAAAGCCACCCAGAGTCATCTGTCGTCCACTTTGCCGTTTAAATTTATAAAATGTCCCTTTTGCCCTCATTTTTTAAACAAAATTAGGGGCATATATGTCATTTTCAACCCGATGATATATCGCGATATTTTGCCGACAAATTGATATATCTCCTCTGTGGCCGCCGCCATTGATGGCGCCACCCGTGAGCTCACCGGCGACTCCAAGGGAATCTCCAACACCTTGCCTCCCGCCAGTTCTCTGAGCTCGCGGCCTTCTACGAGTCCTGCAAGGCCGCCGGCATCGGCGGAAGGACCTCCGACTACCCCTCCGTCACCGGCATGTCCGAGGATCTCCTCGACACCCTCCACGACTTCCTCAAAGACCAACAACAACAAGCCGACTCCAATCCCACGCCCCGCGCCACCATCTTCCACGGCCGCGGCACCTCCTTGGAGGATCTCATTGGTGATGTGTCATCCGATGAGAAGCCGGCTGCTTCTGACGATATCGATTTGGCCTCCGTGATGTCGGATCCGACTTCCACCAACTGCTCTGCTCCAGAATGGCTGGAGCTTGACGACGACTATGACGGCCTGTCGAGAACCGGATGGGAGGTGGCGCTTCTGGAGGCCGCGACCCTGCAATCGACGACTGACAACATCGACGACGAGTCTTCGTCGTCTCCTTTTTCGGCCACCATCGTGCCCCACCGCCGAAATTGACACCGCCGAAATTGAACCATCTTGTCGTCCCCTTCAAAAGCCCCATAGTCTCGCACCTGGAGTCGTGCCGACGAGCCACCACCGAGCCGAATTGCATTCGCGTGAATAGTTATAGCCCAAGGTTGAAGACAATGGCAATTTCATAATATTTGCCACGAGGGCAAAAGGGACATTTTATACATTTAAACGGAAAAGTGGATGGCAGATGGCTCTGGGTGGCTTTGCGTTAACGGAGATAGAAATTTGGGTGGTATAAAATAAATATCGATATAACGGGTGGTTTCATGCAAAAAATGACATATAACGGGTGGTTTCCTGCAAAAACCCCTTCAAATTAAATGGCGAATTACATCGATCTTCTGGTACTAATACTTTTCTTTGACTAGCATTACTGCTTTACGACTCATCTTATGCAACTCGCACTAAACTAGGACATTCTTTCATACGTTGTTTAACTTATTAAGTAGGGTTAAACCAGTGGCGGATCTAGGATTACTCGGAAGGAGGGGCGGAAGTACGAGTAGTCGAAAGCGCCCTCTTCTATTAGATGTTTTATATACTTATGTTATTATTAATATTTTGACTCATTAAGATTATATAAAGCTAAATATTTGAAATTATGACATCTTTGAACAATTAATTTTTCCATAAATAAAATTAATTTAATTAATATCTAATTACTTTAACTAAAAATAAAATTAGACAAGTGTTATTTAAAAAAAATCACAACAAACTAAATTAGGTGTTTCGCAAAAAGAGAAAATCGGGAAAGCGCTTTTGATAAAGAAATGATATCTAAAGGTATTTTGAAAATGCTGAAACTAGGAAAGCGGTTTTTAAAAAAAAGCGATGTAAACAGTGTTATTTAAAGGGTTGTAAGAGGGATATGGACAGCGCTTTTTATGAAATAACCGCTATCCCACTTAATTTTTCCGAACCATATTTTTTCCCCCAACTATGCTAGGCTCGGCGGATCCTAGCGGGGGCGGCCGCCCCCTCCGCTCCCCCCCCCCCTAGGTTAAACAATGTAGCAAAGTAAAAGGAGTAAAGTTAATTGTAGGGGTGTTCATCCGGTCCGATGGACCGGATTTTTCCAAAAGTCCGGACCGGAGACCGGACCGGACCTATTCAGTCTGGTCCAGTCTGGTCCGGTCCTGGACCAGTTTAGACCGGATTTTATTTAAAAAAAAATATATTTAAATTCTTATTTAAAAGCTATAAAAAAATATCTAAAAAACATATATACTCCTAACTTATTAAATTAAGAAAAATATATATAAAAAATATATATAAATCTCCAAAAAAATATATAAATTAAAAAAATATTATTTTAAAAAAAAATCCGGTCCACCGGTCTGGACCGGGTTTTTTTCGGGTTTGGACCGGAACCGGATTAAGGAAATTATCTGGACCGGAGACCGGACCGTATTTTCACCGGTCTGGTCCGGTCATTTCCGGTCCGGTCATTTCCGGTCCGGTCCGGTCATTTCCGGTCCGGTCCGGTCCAGTTTTCCGGTCCGGTCCGATTTTCTGGTCCGGTCAAGATTTGAACAGCCCTAGTTAATTGTCTTGTTCCCTGTCCTGCTGCACCGATCCACTAAGCCCATATGTTTGGAAAAGGTGAAAAAAACCAAAAAAATTAAAGAGTCGAAAGCAAAACACTCTATGTACAATCCCACCTTACTTTCCTCTTCCTAAGACACGCCGACTGTGATCGAGAAACCCTAGATCCGGTACCTTCTTCACCGCGCCGAAGGTGGTGTCCCATCCATGGTGATGGAGCCTCTCGATCTGGCTTTACCCAGTACTTTCTTGTGTGCAAACCCCACCAATCACAAGACAAAAGCCTCTCACCACAAACACAACCTAAATCGCAGCACAAAGGTTAACTCCCCTTTTCTGACTCGCAAAAGAGCTTTTGCTCCCTCCGCTCTATGTAGATCTACTGCAATAGCCACCCAAAAAGTATGGCGCCGTCGGCGCGTCGATCTTTCTCCTGTACCACTGATGATGCGGTGGTTGCTACAATGGAGGAGCGTGATGCTGCTTTGTTTCATTCCTCCTCCGGATGGGACTCAGCGTTCAACTTGGCTGTCTGCGTGGCTCCTGCCTCCTTCGCCCTGGATCTCGCCTGGCACTGCTTTCTCTCTGTTGCCTCATTCTTGGCGATGGCTTCTAGTTGAGACTGAACCAACTCCGTTTCCCAAGTGCATTCCTTCTAAATCTCTAAATTTTATGCTCACTGTACTAGATCTTAGTGCATGCTCAACTCACTATAAATTAAGTGCTAAACTTGAACTTAAGAACTACCCTTCTTTCTATGACATTTCTCTTTATTACCAATTCCATGTGTGTTTGTCTTTGTTCTATTATACTTTCCGACACTCTTTCTTGTCTGGAATACCACAAAAACATGACTAAAGGCAAGAAACTTTACTCTGAGGTGTTTTGCACAAAAAATGGAATCTTCCAAAATTTTCAAAAAACAACAACCTCCCACTAGTGGCCCTGTAATGGCTACCACTAGTGGAATTCCACAACCTACCAATCTAGCAGTTGTGGTCTCACAGACCACTCCAATCTTGCCACCAACCAAAATCTCTACCTTGCTTGAAGCTTCCAAAGCTTCGTCCAGCAAAGGGAAACAAAAGATGAAGGCACCAGTCAACCCAAGCTCTAACACCAACACTCCCCACTTTGCTATGGGTGAAAAAATCCAAGGTAAACTAAAAATCAATATCTCCTCTTACCTTGCAAGATGTGCAAAAAACACAAAACCTTTCTCTTCTGGCATTTGTTATTGGCAACAGGATTGATATCTCTCGGGTTGCCAATAAGCTTATGCATGACTGGAAAAATATAAATGATCAAATAGAAATAAATGAAAGTCAATATGGGTGGTTTGAAATCAAATTCTCAAATCCAATTGACCAAACATCTATCATGGAGGGTCTATCATGTTTTTGGCCAACTCCTCCTGTTAAAACCATGGTCTTCCAAATTCAATCCCTAAACTAAGTCTATATCCAAACTTGACACGTGGGTTAGGCTTCCTCTATTACCCCCTGAATACTGTAACTTTGATGCCATTAAGGCTATTGTAGAAGAAAATAATGTTGGGCAACTCCTCAAAATTGAACCAAATACTGAAAAAAGAAAGTGGGCTAAATTTGCTCGATTCTGTATCAACATAGATTTTGAAAAAACTGTGAACAAAGCTATCCTTATCCATGGGAAAATGATGTGATGAAGGAGTATTTTCTGTGGTTTGAAGATGCCCCTAAAGGTTGTGCTAATTGTGGTGACCCCTCCCACTTGTTCAATGACTACCCTTTAAGGCAGTATAAACCCCTTAAACTTCAAATAAAATTTAGGAAACTCAACTCAAACCTATCTACCAAAAAACCATCTGATGCTTCCCAGGAACCAGGTTGGGAACAGGTTAAATAAATCAAAAGGCAAGCAAGAAAATAATGTCAAATCTCAACCCACTAAACCCTCACAATCAATAACATAGGCTTCTCTGTATCCTATCAATCTGATGAATCCCTTCAATCCTCTAAAAATGACTCTTCTTGTCACGATGATGAGGAGTTCCTCCTAAAACCCTGTGATCCTATGGTTGCTTTTGTAGCAGCTGATTGGGTCAATTCTGTCACGCATCTCATATCTCTTAAGAAATGTTCGGTTGTACTTCACATACATCAAATCATTCAAACGTTGTTGATCAAGCCTACTTCTCTTTTTGTAATGAATATGCAATGATATATATCAATATATTAGATTTGCTCATTGACATCATCATATATTAAAATGATATGAAAGAAACATATTACAGACGTACATTCTCAAAAGTTCTCCAATTTCTTTCACATCCAAATGCACTACATGTAAGGCTACGAACTTTGATCGTGAATTGTTGCAAGGAAGGTGTTGATGAACCATAGCAACTCCACCAATCAGCTAACATTAATTAATAGAAACAAAGTGCATTAATACTCATAATTTCAAGAATTATAATCATAAATAATCTAAATTTGCACAAAGAAAATAAGTTTGTACATGGCGCTTTAGTCTTCCTATGTCTAATTGCCAAATGATTTCCAAACAACCCTTCTGCTCGTTTGTAAACAGAGAGCTCATCCATAATCTTGTCTTGTGTGCTTTTGTCCCTAATCAATTTGTCAATAACCTTATACAAGCCATCTACCACTTCTTCACACTACGCAACATTAGGTTTATCATAGTAGAATTCGGGATTGAGGAAATATCCAGTTGCATGTAGAGGATGGTGAAGTTGACATTCCCATCTCTTATCAATTATCTCAAAAATGTGCATGTATTTGCTCTCATTTCCATTGAATGTTGCAGCTATGGCTTCTTTTGCTCGATCGATGACCTCATAAATATAACTCATGGCGGGTTTCTTCTCCTAATCAACCAATCTCAACAATTTTACCAATGGAGCACTCACTTTAAGAGTGTAAAGCATAGTATTCCAAAAACTAACCATCATTACAGTGTTGGCAGCCTTTTGTCCTCCAACTTCTTTGGCATATTTGCTTTTTATCCAATCTGTAGACTGAAATAGCTTCCTCAAATTATCTTGTTGTTGGTGTATTGACGACAACGTGATGAATGACGTCGCAAACCTTGTTTCCCTGGCCTTAATAAGTTTTTCTGCTGGATGAACCGTCTCATCATATTCAGCAAGCCTGGCCTTTGATATATGTAGATGAACATTTGAATTGCTCTCTTAAGAGTCCGATCAATTGTAGCTATACGACCAATATCCTCAAGCATCAAATCAATGCAATGAGCTGCACACGGTGTCCAATACAGATGGGGATATGTTCCTTGTAGAAGTTTACTTGCAAGACACAAATTGAGTGTCATATGTTAGCTCTCAAAAGTCTACAGTAAAGTAAGTAATTAACAAAAATATTAATAAATAAAAAATAAGAGCTTTTACCTGCACTCATGAAGTTTGTCCCGTTATCTTATATGACTTGAACAACATTTCTTTCACCAACTTTATCAATAACTTTACACAATAACTCGTAAAGCTTGAATCCGGTCTTCGAGTAGTTGGATGGATCAACCGACTCGAGGAACATACTTCCTCTTGAACAATTAACTAAGAAGTTAACAAGTGACCTTTGGCATTGATCAGTCCACCCATCTGACATGATAGAACATCCTGTCTTAGCCCATTCCTCTTTATGAACTTTCAGTTAGTCATCGGTCCTTTGAACTTCTCTTTTAAATAAAGGAACCCTTACTTCATAAGGAGTTGGCGGCTTTGCTCAGATTCCCGCCCTTGCAATCGAATCACAAGCCTGTTTGAAGTCATCATCAGCAAATACCGCAAAGGGAATTCCTATTTTGTAGACAAATCGAGCAATATCTTCACACATCTTTACTCTTGCCTCCTTTTTGTAGGCTTCATTCAGTGTAGATTGCCTGTCTGTAGGCTGCGTTGGTGCTGATCTCGGCTTTATAAATGCATCTAGAGGCCCAACTTGCCTTTTTTCTAGTTTGACTTGCAAGCGTGGACATTGGCCTTTTACCCTTTTGATCAGACACGGGAGGCCGATCTTCAGTATCATCGTCATCAAGGTTAATTGATCTTTCATTATACTCAGACAACAAATTCAACTGCTCATGTTGACTCTTCTTCTTCTTAGCCATGAACTCTCCAATTTCTGCTCTAACATGATTTGGACACCTAGGGCAAATTACGGTGTTTCGAAACCCACCAACAATATGTTGTTTCAGCCGATAAATGCCTCATGTGCAAAGCTTTTTGTAGAAAGTACATGTCACATTGTTCTTGTTTTTCTCATCAACAAGAAACTCGTATTTCCAACCCGGATCAGTTCGATTACTTGGTTGTTTATCTCCCTCAGCAGCCATAATATACACTGAAATAATTTAACATTTGAAACAATAAGAGCATAACCCACATACTGCATTAAAAGTACTGATCTAATACATAAAAACATGACATGAATTATTCACTAATAATAAACCTACAGGTTTACTGATAACTGATCTAAACAACACAACAGAATTTCATTACTGATCTAAACAACACAATAGAATTTCGTTACTGATCTAAACAACACAGCAGAATCTCATCCAAAAAAACAACAACAACACAACACAAGCACAAGAACAACATAACATAACATATTATTAAACAAGACATCATAGTATTAAACATTACAACATCTAGAGGAATTTTCAAAGTGGGAATATGGTACATTAGAATTATCAAACATCTAGCACACTTAACAGATAGTGAAACAAAAAGAAAACACAACAGAAAGCCAGAAACACACCAGCAGAAACAAAAAAGAAAACAAAGAAACACTTACCTGGAGGAAGAAATGCACCACCATCAAGCCAAACCAGGAAGATGAATACAGCAGCCAGCCGAACTTGAAGAGGAGGAACCAGGGAAGAACTTGAAGAGGAGGAACGAAGAACTTGAAGAGAGGAGGAAGTAGGAACCAAGGAAGAGGAAGTGTCTTTGCTTGGGAAATCAGAACGTTTTTTCTTGCAAGTGAATAAATTTATAAAGATATAGGGTAAAAGATACTTTAAAAAAAAAGGAAATCAAATCTTCTATAAAGAATTTTAAAAAATAAAATAAAAAACAGAAAGATACTGCAGATGTTCTGGTATTCTGCAAAACTGAGAGGCGCGCGCCTTGGCCATAGGCGCGCCTCCGGCGCCTAGGGTGGCTCCCAGCCATTTGAGGCACGCCTCAGGTGAGGCGGGTGCCAGTCCTTCCCAGGCGCGCCTTGGCTGCGCCTTTTCAATCACTGATGAAGACATTGCATCCTCAAAGCTGATGGATAACAAAAAGCCCAGAAAATTATCTATGGTTTCTTAACGATGTGCACAAACAGTCTCTGCCTGCTTTTGTCTCCATTTTCTGTTGTTTACAAAATCTGGACCACCTATCTATCTTTATGTTATCTACCTAAGTACTAGTGTTGGTTCAAGGCAATCTATGTGCTATGTTTATCTTTTAATCACTGGCTTTTAAATTCCAAAAACTATGTAATTCCTTGCCTAGTGCGAGAAGTATAACACCCCCAACTTGCATCGGTAGTGCCAACGCTAGTGACCTCAGACTTTAATGCCCAAAGTCACCCTAGGTTTTAATCGAAACAATTAGGCTTAAATAAATAAATAAATATTAAATAGAGAATTTTGCGAAAAACCACCCGTTAAAGGGCCGATTTTGAGGGGAACCACCTGTTATAGACGAAATTATTTTAAACCACCCATTATAATCATTCCGTTAGCGCGCGACCACCCAAAGTCAAGAGTCATTAGTTTTTCCGTCGAATTGTGTTAAATGACCAATATACCCCTATTTTTTTTTTAAATTACCAAATGAACCTAACCCTAACTGATGTTAAATCACCATTGATTTCCCCCAACCAGAACTCCAATTTGATGCCGAGGAAGATGGTGACTGGCTGGTGGCTCAGGAGCTTCTCCCTCTCTCTCACTCTCTCCTCCTCCCAAAACGACACCGCTTCACTCCTCCTTCTCCGCGCCCACACCGACTCTCCCATCCCCCTCCTCCACCGCCTGCTCCGCCGCCTGGATCGGCGTCACCTGCCTCCTATCCGGCGACTCCAACCACCGCGTCTCCGCCCTCTCCCTCCCCTTCCTCTCCCTCTGCGGCCCCGTCGACTCCCTCTCCTCCATCGACCAGCTCCGGTTCCTCGATCTCTCCTTTAATTTCAAGCTCGTTTGCCTCTCGCTCCCGCCGCCTCCTCCGCCTCGACCTCTCCGACAACAATTTCGACGGTCCGCTGCCTTTGAACCTCTCCAATCTCCCTCGCCTTCTCACTCTTCGTCTCCACAATAACGCCTTCTCCGGCCAGATCCCGGAGTCGCTCTTCGCCTCAATTCCGCCAAATTTGGCCGAATTTAACTTTTCTAACAATGAATTGTACGACCCCGTCCCCAATTCGTTCAATCTATCCTCTTGTCAAGCGATTCGTCTCGCATGAGTTTGGATGGGAGGAGGATATTTAGGGTTTGTTAGAATTTCCTTCAAGCTAGAAGATGGGTTCTGCCATGGAAGCACTTTTTTTTAGGCAAAGGTAGAAGATGAAGATAGGGGTAATTTGGTCAATCATTGTTGTAATTTTTTTTAATTCAAGGGCAAATTGGTCTTTTCATCGTTTTTAACGGCCAAGTTGACAGATATTGCTCGTGGGTGGTCGCGCGCTAACGGAATGGTTATAATGGGTGGTTTAAAATAATTTCGTCTATAACGGGTGGTTCCCCTCAAAATCGACCCTTTAACGGGTGGTTTTCCGCAAATTTCTCTATTAAATAATAAAATAGTAGCGGAAGACTTGTATAACGAATACACAATTCTTTCATTAAAATTCCTCTCGTAAATTGAGAAGGATAATTTTGCAAACAATGTGAAATTACAGCAAAAGACTTTTAAATAAACCCTAAATACATGACTAGTTTATCGAAGTATTACATTAATTAAGAATATTAAATCAATACTAAATATCTTCAATTAATATCACTTTAGAACACAATCTTCAACTACAAGCCTTTGTCTTCGATTTGTTACTTCAATGTTGTTTGACACCAACCATTGATGTGTCGTATAGGACGGATGACACCAGCCAACCATGCAAGGAAAGAGAAAGGTCAGTTAGTCTAATGAAAGACTAAACAATGGCTCAAACAGAGTTGTTCTTGTGATTGTTTCCAGATATTATCATTATCTCTCGAATAATAGTCGGTAGACGATACATAACTCGGACACTCTCACTAAAACGATCGAAAATAAATGCTTCAAGAGAAGACTCCAACGGAAATGAGTCTTATGGGAAATTAATGAAATTGTTTGGGATCATTATCACACAAAGTTTTGAAAATGCCTATTGAATATAAGGGTCATCGACCAACCTCACCGCATAATGCGAATCCAGATTGAAAAGGGAACATACTTTAGACAAGAGACCGGGCGAGTTCTACGTTGTACTTCTCGCCCGAGGGTATATTAATTATGTGCAAAATGACACTTATCTTATTTAATTCCAATACGTCCTTTATGTTAAAGCTTTTAATCCACATCAATCTCGCAATGAGATATAGGTCATGGGACGAATCCCGAATTTCGGCACTAGCTAAGTGCACCACCACTTACATACAATAAGGGTAGGTCATGACCAAAAGTATTAAGGCAATAATTCTCCTAATACCAAGTTATAAAGAAACAGCTAAACCTCGTAAGGTAATTAGTATTTCCTATGAATATTCGTGCTAACTTAGCATGTAAGTCCACACCAATGCACAACAATCCACACCAAAGTTTATCTAGCACCGTATAATAATAATATATAAGGGTCGTTGCTAGCAAATATACAACCTAATAATAAGGTTCATTTACACACCAATTTAACACACAAGTTTCCAAACAAAAATTAAGAATATTTATCCCAACTTAATAGCACAACCTATTCATTGTCAATTAAGATGAATATGGAATACATTGCAAGAGCGAACCGCCACTTGCCTTGAATCACGAACAAGGTCGAACGGCGCGACGGAAATGATTGCTTTCGACTAGCAATTAACTTTCTTCTTATATTCCGTACCAAAAGAAATTCCGAGACGTACCCAAATCACACACAATAAATAAATTATAATTAGATAATTTATTCAATATCGAAATTTGAAGGATACAATGTCTCGGTTTCTAATTGAATTTATTTAACTCTTAAATAAATCAATTTCAAGGATTTTTGATAAAATGATTATTTATATGATACCAAAAATCAATTAGTCGTATAATCTAAATAATCATATCATAAATAAATTGATCAAATAATTTATTTATAACCCTAATAATTTCTCACCCAAAATATTATCTAGATGAAGAGTTATAATTTAACCATTCATAATACAACATAATATTCCCAAAAATTATATTTTAATTTTATTTAATCCAAATAAAATTAATCTGTCCAAACATAATTTTTAAATAATCTGGATTAATGTAATTAACCAAGATTAATCAAAACAAAGCCAATAACAAATAATCACACGACCGAACACGTTACCGGACGAACTCGTTGGACACTTGCCGGAGATCGGGGACATTCGCCTTCGTCAGACTACCATCGGGGATGGTGTTAGATGGCTTTTGAAGAGGAATCCTTGGTGGTTCTAGGGATATTGTAACACCCCCGACTTATGTCGTTAGTGCCACACACCAGTGACCTCAGACTTTAAAGTCCAAGCCACCCTATGCATTAATCTGGACAATTATACTTAAATATAATCATAATAAAGAATAAATAGTGGAAAACTTGTATAAAGAAAACTCAATCTTTTATTAAAATTCCTCTCGTAATTTGAAAATGATAATTTACAAACGATATTGAAATTACAACGGAAGACTTTAAATAAATCTTAATTACATGACTAGGATATAACAATTTCACCTATTACATCAATTAGGAAATTAAATCTTATATTCAAACAAACTTGAAAATTCTCTAAACTTCAACTGCAAGCATTCGTCTTCAATTGTTACTTCAAATCGTCTGAGACCAACCACTGATGTGCCGTATAGGATGGATGACATCAGCCAACCATGCAAGGAAAATGAACGGTTGGTTAGTCTAATGAAAGACTATGCAAGGGTGAAAAACGGAATGGTTCTTGTAGTCGTATATAGTCACTACCCTTGTTTCTCGAATAAAACTCGGTAGACGGTATATGACTACTATACTCCTACTGAAACAAAAGAAAAGACATGCTTCAAGAGAAGACTCCAACAAACTTGAGTCTTATGGGAAATTAATGAATTTGTTTGGGAACATTATCACACAAAGTTTTGAAAACGTATTTGGGTCCTCGACCAACCTCACCGCATAATGCGAATCCAGATTGGAAAGGGGACTTACTTTAGACAAGAGACCGGGCGGGTTCCACGTTGCACTTCTCGCCCGAGGGTATATTAATTATGTGCAAAACAACACTTATCTTATTTAATTCCAAAACGTGCATTTACGTTAAAGCTTTTAATCCACACCAATCTCGCAATGAGATATAGATCATGGGACGAATCCCGAATTTCGACACTAGCTAAGTGCACCACCACTTATATACAATAAGGGTAGGTCATGACCAAAAGTATTAGGGCAACAATTCTCCTAATATCAAGTTATAAAGAAACAGTTAAACCTCGCAACGTAATTAGCGTTCCTACGAATACTCGTGTTAACTTAGCAAGTAAGTCCACACCAATCCACACTAATGCACAACAATCCATACCAAAGTTCATCTAGCACCCTATTATATATAAATATATATATATATATATATATATATATATATATAGAGAGAGAGAGAGAGAGAGAGAGAGAGAGAGAGAGAAAGAGAGAGAGAGAGAGAGAGAGAGAGAGAGGAACGCTCCGGTAAAACGGGAGTTATGGTAAAACGGAAGTATTAATCTGGAAACTTGGATGGATGGTGATTGATGAATGGATGATTGGGCCTTACAATAGATATGGTAGGGGTGTAACCACCAAATCTACTCAAATAAGGCAATTGATTAATTTTTAATTAACAAAAGATAATTAAGGAGGTTGTTAGATGAGAGAGAAAACACAATATTCTTATCTTTCCTAAACCGCTCCTCCATTCACGATCTTCTGCTTTCTCTCCATTGACGTTCTTCAAAGTTCAATCCGGTGGAAGCTCTATCAATTGCCGATTTTCATCTACTTGTTCGTCTAACAAAGAAATTTCCAATGAACCGATCAATTGCCGCCCCGACTTCCGCCCCCTACTGCTACTCGCGATTGGAGACGATTCCCAATGAACCGATCTGGAGGCGTCTTTGAGATTTTGGGCTTGATGAGGAGTCGAACTAGAGGAGAGACTAGGTCTACCGATTAAGAGTAGAGATAACCATTTATGTAAATTTTGGAAAGAGAATGATAAAAGCAAATCCCCTAAAATCCGGTTGAGATATGATCTAGTAGATGTATTCCATTTTTTTTATTTTGCACCCATCTAGATTAAATCTGGGCCACTCATTCTTTTCTCATCCAAGGGATATGATTAGTACCTCCGTTTTACCGTAACTCGCCGTTTCACTAGAACTTAATTCTATATATATATATATATATAAGGGTTGTTGCTAGCAAATATACAACCTAATAAATAAATTTCATTTTCACACCAATTTAACACCCAAGTTCCCAAACACAAAATTAAGAATATCTATCCCAACTTAATTAAGACTAAGGATGGGCATCCGGTCCAGGCGGACCGTAAAAAGTTTAATGTATGGACCGATACGGTCCGGAAAGACCGGATTTCATAATTTTCGACATTTAAATTGTTTTATTACGGTCCGGACCGTAAAAGTTACAGACCGAACCGTAAAAATTACAGTCCGGACTGTAAAAATTAAGGACCGGACCGTAAAAATTACGCCCAAAAATGTTTTAAACCTTTTTTAAAATTTTTACGGTCTGACGGGTCCGGACCGTAAAAATTACGGTCCAAATCGGACTGTAAGATCGAAAATGTAAAATTCCCAGACCGTAAGACCGGACCGTAAAAAGGTTTCTTCCTTGGAGATCCATAACCCATACACTCGCGAGCGTCATGCCCCGAGGACTGATGATACGAGCAGAACTTTCTAGCTCCCCTGCGTGAAGCTGGTGGGGGCATACCACTGCGCGGAGCTGGCGCCCTGTGTTGCGTCCATCCCTGGGGCCTTGGGGGAACTGTTGGTCTGAACTCCCTTGTATTCATCTCTACCATCGCGTGCTGGTTCGCGGGTGCCTTTCCTTTGTCATGTTGCTGATGACGGCGGGGTTCCCAGTTGGGAGCATCCCTCTTGTTGGTCTCCTGCTTTCCTCTTGGGTTCGGTAAGGGAGGGGGTACACCTCGCGAAAGCTCCTCCGCTTGTATGTCAGTGTTTGCCTTCTCAAGTAGCTTCGTGTAAGTTTCTGGGGCCTTCTTGCTGATAGCGAATTTAAAAGGCGAGTTGGCAAGGCCCTGTATGAAGGCCATACGAGCAATTTTTTCATCGAAGTCATGTACCTGCACCACTTCTGTAGTGAATCTCCGTACGTACACAGCCAGGCCTTCTCATTCTCGCTGCTTTATGGTGAGTATTTCCTGCATTCCTTTCTTCCTCTTCTGTGCGCTTCCGAAATACGCGATGAACAGATCTTCTAACTGTTTGAAAGATTCAATGCTCCCTGGGGGGAGGTTCACCATCCACGTGAGCGCGGGACCTGCTAGCACGTTTGGGAAGGATTTACACATGGTGGCTTCATCAGCATGGCTCACCAGCATCGCGTAACGATATTTGGACAGGTAGTCGCTCGGGTCTTCGCTTCCGGTGTATTCTCTGAGAATGGGAAGCTGGAAGTCGTACGGCGGCTCAGCTAGTAGAATATGCTCCGCAAACGCGGTAGCCTCATACAGTGTCAGCGGCGAATTCAACGTCACGGGGGGTCTTCGATGCACAGTGGTAAATCCTCGGGGACCCTCTCTCTTGGAGGGATGGTACTGGTATCCGGGCGCCATGGATACCCTATCCGCGTATGCATTTCCCCCATACTCTTCTGGGTAAGGATCCTGGAGCTGAGGACCTTCCAGAGGTACACGGGGCGGCAGCCCCTGGTGTTGTTGTTGCTGGGCGTAGCGCTGCCACTCTTGGAACTGCCGGAACTGTTCTAGCTCTTCGGCCTCTAAAATGTGCTTACGGCCTTGAGGCGGTACTGAACTCCTGGCCGACGGAGCCGGGTTGTTCGCTGGAGCGGATTCTTCCCTCTGAACTGGGTTGGCTCTGGGAGCCTGCGATTGGATTTCCTCTGAGCTTTCGTGCTGCATTTGCTTGTTGTCCATCTTCCAGGGTCCGACTCTAGCCGCGTGAGATCGTCCCCACGGACGACGCCAGTGCAGAAACCCGAATTCGGCGGATGTCCAGCTAGCACTCCGGACAACCTCAGGCTGGACCCTTCTGTGCTTCCTTCACCAGGGGATCTTCTCTCTCCAGCAAAGACCCTGGACGCGATGGACGATGGTGGACCGGATTTCCTTCTTGACTCCAGCGGCCTGAAACGATCCCGGAAGGGTGGGGTTCCGGGAGAAAACTCTCCGACGCCCAAGTCAGAAATAGTTCAAGATCAAGAGAAAAAGACAAGAAAGTCTATCGAAAGAAAGGAGAGAGGTTAAGCAACAGTAGTGGGATTTTTTAGATCAGACAAGAGAGTGAACAATGAAGATAACGGGATCTGGATTGCCCATTCATGACAACCGCCATTCTTGTTCCTTTTAGGGTTTTTGGGATTGGTGAAGGAAGACAAAAAGCAGGAAAGGAGTCCCTAAACTTTCCTCTTTCGTTTGTTTTTATACCCGGGGCAGACCCAAAAATGCAGGTGGGCTTTTTCGTGGGCCGGCCCAACCTTCTCAGAAAAACTAGGTCAAGACCTCCGCGGACACACTCAGTAAGCAACTTATTCGCGGACAAAATCATGATCCCACAGATACCTCTCATGATCAACGACCCCGAGGTGCAACATATTCTCAGCTCTAACCTCAATGAGGTGCTTGCCTGGTCCTGGTGATACCGGTTTCTGCACCACTCCTTCAACTAGTATACAAATGCCTGTTATCATTATGTGTACTGGTGGAGCCAGAGATGATTCCACCACAACCTGCAAGATAAATATACAACTCAGAAGAGCAGAGAATCACTTGTAGCAAAATTTGTGAATTAGGAAACATTTTGTTGCAGAAACTTTCCAAGTAGTATCACATGGTGATGAACATAAGGCATGGAATATCAAAATTTGCCCATTTGCCCAAAATCACCATTCAAAATAGAATTGCATTTAATTAACCATCCATATATATATATAGAGGGGCGCTCAGGTAAAACGAATCTTGTTGTAACACCCCCAAATATTTCCTTGAAAGTATTACCGCCAGTGACCTCAGATTTCACATCCGAAGCCACCCAAGGCTTAACCATTCATTCAAAACATAAAACACACTGATAATACAAGATATCATAATCTTTATTTAAACCAAAGTCTCGGAATTACATCCGTAAATCCCAAATACAACAGAAATACAGAATATGTTTAATACAGCGGAAGTCTTTTAAATAAATAACATAAGGGTCTTGATCGAAGCGATCACCCGCCTAGGATCTTCAACCTGGATAAAAACTCTTAAAACTTCATCTGCCTTCATCGTCAGATTCTAGACTTCACGGAACGGAAGTCTGCCTGATGTGCCGTATGAGACGGATGACACCAGCCAACCATGCAAGGGAAAAAACCGATTGGTAAGTCTAATGAAAGACTACGCAAGGGTAAAACAAAAAGGTTCTAAGGTAGTCGTATTAGGTTAGACCCATCGCTTCTCGAATGAAAGCCGATGACGATAGTAAACCTCAATACTTCTACGGAAGGATACAAAACAGAATGATCAAGAGAAGACTCCTAAAGATCGAGTCTTATCGGAAACGTATGAAGAGAAGACTCCAAGAGATTGAGTCTTATAGGAAAGTATGACAAGTGTTCGGGAACATTATAATTTCACACAAGCGTTTAAAAAGACTTGACCATTTGGGTCCACGACCAACCTCACCGCGTAATGCGAATTCAGATTTGGAAGGAGGACTTACTCTAATCGAAGTCCAGACGAGGTTCCAAGTTCTACTTCTCGCCCAAGGTTCATTAATTATGTGCATATCGGCACTTATCTTGTTTTAGTGACAAAGCGTACATTTACGTTACAAGCTTTTAAGATATATCATCTCATCGCGAGAGATATCGAAGGGAATAAATTCCAAATGGCGGCACCAGTTGTTGTGCACCTACCCTGAGTAAGGGTACAGTCATGACCAGAGAGAGTACTGGGGAAAAATCCCCCTAGTACCAGTTATAAAGAAATGACTAGACCTCGCAAGGCACATAGCGTTCCTACGAATACTCATTCTAACTAAACAGTTAAAATAACACAATAGTCCACATCAATACCATTATGGCAATAATATCTATATAATAGCGTTGTTTCTAGCAGTATATACAACCTATTATAATATCACTTTCTTAATCGTATCATTTATAAAATCTGTTCCCAAACGAAAATAATAGTTCATCCCAATTTAATTAACAATTAAACAATTGATAATTAATGGAAACATGGAATGATAAGCAAGAGCGAACCGCCACTTGCCTTAGTCTAGACGAACGATTGAACGACGACGGGTTTCTGGGTCCGGAACGGGAACGGAAGACGGATTACAGATTCCTACGACGACGATCCATAACGAAACCCTAGGTTAGATTCGACAATAAAATGATACGAATCTAAGAAAGAACGAACGAAATCGAAAGAACAAAGGTCCCGACCGAGACCGGCATGCCCAAGGCCACGATCGCGATTGCCAGAGCAATCCGCGGTCGCGGCAGGGATTCCGCGGTCGCGGCCGTCGAGGACAAGGCCACCGCGAGTGTCATGACAGCGGTTGCGGACGCGGCCGACCTTGTCACTGCCGCGGTCGCGGCAGTTCATGTCCGCGGTCGCGGCCATGAACTCCGGCGACTCCGAAGGGAGAAAACTCACCGGCGACGATGCGAGAGGGCTTGGTTCGCGAGGGCTTCAACTCCAGCCTTCCTTGCGCCTCCAATGCACCACTCCAAGGCTGCTACTACTCCCGGCGAGGCCTCCGGCGACACTTCGAAGATTTTCGACGAGAGCTTGAAACTCCAGCGACTATGGAAAATGAGAGAGAGAGTGAAAGGGATCTCAGATTTGGGTGCCCCTAAACCTCCCAAATCGACCTCCTTTTATAGCCCAAAGGAGGAGCCCTCCCCGCCCAGATCAACGGCGAGTCAGACGATCAACGGCGGCACGGACGACGAGACTCTGTAGACGACGCGACGTTGGCGTGTTGGAGTTTTCCGCGGTCGTGGAACCATTTCCGCGGTCGCGGAATATTCCTGTGCCCAGCTCTTCTAAGAGCCATTTTTCCGCGGTCGCGGAATTTCTGTCGCGGTCGCAGAATTGCCCTTTCCGCGTCTGTTTGCCCGGGGAAAGGCTTGGCGTGGGTATAAACCCCGAATTATATATATTTGTACCCGAACAAATATTCTAAGCCCCGAAAATACGTCGAATATATTTTATACCACTCAGGGAAAAATACAGAGATCAAACATGTTATAGAAAATCCGAACTTCTCTGAAAGCGACACGATCACAGAATGAGGGTTGAGGAAATTATCCAAATACCCTTACTAAAGATTGAGGGGTATTACACTTGTGGTGAAACGATTGAATAAATGAGGATCGTTGGATTAAAGGAAATGGATGGATGGATTGAGGGGTTGTAGGGATTTTATGGTAGATGGGTTTCCATAAAACAAGGCCCATAAGAGTTCAGTTACCATAAAAACGGATGAGAAAAAAAAAAGAAAATCTAAAATAGGAGAGAGAATATGCAATCTTTCTCATTGAACGACGGTGGTTGCTACGTCTTCTACGTCTGCTTCCTGCTCTACTCCATTGCCAGTCTTCTTCACCATAACCAAAGGCAAAAATTCTCGTTCTCAAATGCCGGAACTGAACATGGAAGAAGGTTAGTTCGTATTAGTTCGTTGTTTTATGATATTTAAACCGTTCTTTGTGATTTTTATGAATGATTTGAATTTGATGTGAATTTTAGGGTTTACCGTTGAGTTCTTGATAGTTCATTGATTACTGATTTTGACAAGCATGTATGATTCAGCGAAATTCGGGTCTCCCTTGAGACGACTTTGATTTATCATTGATATGCATTCAATCGGTTTCGATTTTCTGATGCCACTGTTATTAGATAACACGCATATTCTGTGTACGTTTATGCATATCAGTATATGCAAAGAATTGAAAGTGAATATTCTGGATGTTGTAATACCCATACCACATTAGGCTGGCCCATCACAGGGCTGCAGCCCATACACCCCAACCCATCCCATGTTGGCCCATACCCTTAAGGCAGGAAACCACACCATGGAGGTTGTTCGTGAGGCTCGAACTCGAGACCTCACGCTTTAACAAGAAGTCCAACGCCCTCTTGTTACCAATTGTGCTACAGCGCAATGGGTGGCTGGGCGGCTTGGTGGCTGGGGTAGCTTGGCCTGAGATGTTACAGATGTGGACACGAAAAAATGAATATTGCTATATATAATCTGCATATCTGTGAATATCAGAGCACATAATCGGAATATCTTTCAAGTTTCTTTGAATAAATGTTATTCGTGATCATGGTCAATCGTATATATACTGATATTCATAAACACTGAATAGATATGCAGTATGTGTTAAATGACATTCCAATTTAAAAATCATATTCACAAACTCTGAAAAGTTAACCGTATGCATATCGACACGTAAAATGATTATATCTGATGGTGTGCAGCTTCATAACAAATTTCTTCCTCCATTCCTCTACCATATTCATCTTAACCAAAGGGTCGAGCTTGATTATTTGAACTGGGCCACGTGGAATGCCTATGTAGATCTCCACATCACTATCTGTGACATCCACCGCAGAACCATATGGGAGCAAGATCTTTCCCTTCAATGCATTGTAACTCTGAACCAACCACCTACACAGAAAACTGAAGAAGACACAATATATATTTTATTACAATGCTTAAAAAATAGCTCAAAATATATGCTCGAATCATGAAAATATATGTATCCATAATCATGATTGAAGCATGCATATCACACCCATACATCATGAATGTCTAAATATATAGTCTGCATATCAATGAAGGAAGTATGAATCTCTCAACCACACAAATGAAAAACACATGCACAATCGACAACTGCTTAGATCATGAATACCTGAATATATAGTATGCATATCTATGTAGGAAGTATGAATATCTCAACCACACAAATGAAAAACACATGCACAATCGACAACTGCTTAGATCATGAATACCTGAATATATAGTATGCATATCTATGCAGGAAGTATGAATATCACAACCACACAAATGAATATCACATAACAAATCGACAACTTCATATATCATGCATACCTGAATAAATAGTATGCATATCGATGTACGGGAAATGCATATCTCACTCACAAAAATAAATATCACATGCACGGCCAATTAAATAATCCATTATTACAAATTGCATATCATAAAAGTATATTTGAATATCATATATAGACATTTTACATATCTAATGAACAAAATGTTAGTATAAAAACCATGTACCTCGGTAACGGGAACGATGTCATCCTTAAAAGTATCCCAAAACCAAACTCCTTTATACTTTTCTTTTGCACTTCGTTCATTTCCCCGATGGCCCAAACGAAATATTCAAGGCGTCCACAGTGTTTGATACCCTTAAAACTGTCATTTTCCTTGACTTTCGTCTTCTGACGTGCGACTTCTTCTGATTCTTCCTCAACCATCTTAGCCTTGCCCTTATCAAACCTCTTTTTTGATTTCAAACCCGATACATGACAAATATGATGTATTAGTCAGTGTTTATTAATGAAAGATATCATTTAAAAATAAAAATCCCAACATTCACTTGTAAATATAATGTACCCACATCATCGTGCGCATATGGTTTAGATGATGCAGCATTTCCCTTCAATCGCTTTAAATTGGCCTTTTGAATGTTGGCCAGTGTTTCATCTCCATCGTCAATAGGTGCTTCTACAATGAATTAAAAAGTAACTAATACATTGACGAATACAATATGACTTTATGGTTCATATCAATTATGGAATTAAAAAAGAAAAATATATATACATTGAACATCTAAGAATCTTATACCTCTTGCTTTCCTCTTAGCCTTGTACTTCTTCGATTTTTTTATGACATCCTCATTTGGTTCGTCCCCCCTATCAGATTCATCGGGTGTTTCGTTTCTGGTGGTCTTGCCCTTATCACGACAAACATCGATCTTCAACCGTCTCTTTGCCTGTGGACTCGTTCGAATTGGTGAAGAGCCATGGGTTTCTTGTGATCCAGTGTCCACAACTACTTTGATAAGTTGTTCGGAAGATGTGACATGAGCATCCTTTGTGGAATCTTCGACCGACTTCCTTGAGGGCAATCCTGTACAAATCATATTAATAAGCTTAATTGTATATAACATATAAGAAGGAATGACTATGGCTTAGACAAACATGCAAATGTCATAGTTAGAAATACATTGCATATCTGTCCGGATGTAGTGTATATCAATTAGAATACAATGAATATCAATTTTAAAAAAATGAACAACACATTAATCTAAACTGGTTGCTAATCATATGTATACCAAACATTAAACAATGCATATCAATAAATACCTTACTTCGAAGCTATACAAATAAACATAAAAGAAATACATGACCTTTAACAAGCCTTCTTCGCTTGCCACCCTTTATTTTCAGAGACATTGATTCTCTACCCAACAAGCCTCTAAACATGAACAGAAACCTAAAGAAGACGATGAGTAAAATTAAAAACCAACCTCCAAATCCAACAACAAATGAATCAACTTGAATATCAAAACAATATATACACTGCACATGTTCTACATATCAATGTATGGAAAATGCATATCTCATTCATATAATTGAATATCAAAACACAATCTAAGCATCAAATCTCATTGGTTTTGTGCATTCTAGTAGACTGTTACACCAAATACCGAACAATTAATCTGGCTCCAATCTCAGAACCAAAATCCATATTCGACAGAGTTTATGGATTCTAGTAGCCAGTTACATCAAACCCCAAAACACAATCTAAGGACATCAACACGAACCAAACATACCCAAAAACAAAACCCTAAAAACCAACCTCCAAATCCAATACCAAATGAATCAACTTGAATATCAAAACAATATATACATTGCACATGTTCTGCATATCAATGCATGGAAAAATACATATGCCATCTACATAATTGAATATCAATAACACAATCTAAGCTTTCGATGCCCTAATCGAACTAAAAATGCATATCGAACGAAATCGAACAAGACAGACCTTCTGATGCACTAAATCTAATGGAAAACTCGAAAACAAATGTTGTAATCGACAAAAAATCAAATCAAAGTAGATAAATTCACCGATTTATGTCGGAATTCGCGGTTGGAGAACCGAAATTGAATAACACGTTTCAGGAATTGAACCGAAATTGAAGACTTAGTAGACTATTGATGGAGACGAATATTAGTTGAGAAGTGATTTTAGGGTTGCCTTTAATGCCCAACCGAAGATGGCGATGACGACGGCGCTTCTACAGTGGAGACGCCAGAATACGACTATGAGGGAGGAGATTGGAAACCGACGAACGAGCGAGACGCGAGGGAGGAGACGATGAAGGCGGTGATGGAGATCAATGGAAATGAGAGAGAGAGAGAGAGAGAGAGAGAGAGAGAGAGAGAGAGAGAGAGAGAGAGAGAGAGAGAGAGAGAGAGAGAGAGAGAGAGAGAGAGAGAGAGAGAGCAGAGCAGAGCAAGAGAACAGAGGAGGAAGTGCAAAATGGAAGTTGAAACGACTCGGAAATATGGAAATCAAATCCCGGAAAGCTCGTACATGGAGGAGATCGGGTGTGGGTGAATCTACTCCCCAATTTTGTGCCTCCCTAGATTAAATCTCAGTCATCCATCTAAAACTAATCCAATGCTCTATATTTATCCACCCGTTTCACTATAACAGCCTATTTTACTAGAGCATAGATCTATATATATATATGTGTTCCAACCCTTGGATGAAGTGTCTGTTAAAAAGGGAAAGTGATTGATTCATCAGGACATACCCAAAAATGACATCATAGGTAACTACAATTTACATAAAATTAGAGATGGATACATTTCAACTAGATGTTTCAGTATCTTCTATATATCAAACAATCTATGAAGAGTGAAGACCCAAGGGAGAAGTTTACCTGAAGACTAGGCACGCAAGACCCGTCACTAACTTGCAAGATGACAGTTGATGGCAGCGATATATAGGCGGTCAAGAGCCGTCCCTTGATGCTTATCCTTGTCCTGATCTTGGCTAATGCCGAACGCCTTCAGTAAGCTCCGAACAAACGGCATGGGGATATGAAGAATCTCAGTGCAATTGACCCCAGACGGAGCCTTAGCCAAGTCAAGGGGCGCCACAGCGGGCCCCAGACTTCACCTACCCTCCAACGACTACCTTCTGGCCAATCAGGCCTAGTTCGCCATCGGTTCGAGCGAGGACAGTTTTCAGGACCACCCTTTTTAGTGTACTTGGAGATGAGGGCGAGCTGGGGTTTTGCTGTTTGTTTTCCATCTCCGTTGATTTGTTTGTTAAAGGTGGCTGTGAAGAATTTCAGGCTTGGATTTTTAGGTGCAGATGGATTGAGGGTTTTTATGTTGGGAAAAATGCTTTGCTTGAGAAGTGAATTTGAATGTTTTTGTATAGAGAGGGGGGAAGGGAAGTTGGATTTGGAATTCTTGTGGAAAGAGGAAAACATAAGACAGCGGGAAAGACATCCTCCTCCAACGGTTTTCCAGACTTAACTAACAGTATACCAATTTGCTTCTTATTAAATTAATAACAATAATCTTATTTCTTAAAGACTTTTACAACCTAAGAAAACAATTGAGAAAGAAATGATGAGATAATACAGTAGTCAATCAAATACGTGTTTTGAGTCTGTAGATTTGATTCCTTAATAGTGAACTTCATTCAGTCTGTATATCCGCTTACATCATCACGAAAATATCTGTCTTGTAATTACAAGCAACAAAATCAAAGAAAATACAGTGGTCAATTTTGTAGAACTGGACAACTTTCCCCTTCGAGAGCAGGCTTGTACATAGGATGACTAGAAAAGATTCCAAACAGAATACTCCTAAGATTGGTGTACTTGGAGAACCAACTCCTCATCAGCCTTCATTAAGAAGTGCCCCCAGCCACTCCCGGAGCTTGCATCCAAGTAATCAACCATGGTCTTCAAACCTGGTCGTACAGCACACACTTGCTTTCCAACCCCAAACCAGCCATCTTCGCCATCCACTAATCGCATGTGAACATGAGAGGAAGTGTAGTTTGGGGGCAGACTCCCACATTTAGACTAGTTTGGATTTTAAGATTTATCCGCATGTGTCGTTTTATTTATTTGCTAAGATATTCGCATTTGCTGGACACGTTCCCTATTACCTATTTACCTTACCATAAATAAAATTTTAATATATATATATATATATATATTCATACGTTTTTCTACAATTTTCAAAAAAAATTATGATATCGATGCGAACCAAAACCGGACCGGTAATTTTCGGTCCGGTCACCTCATTTGCATATCTCAACGCAAAATCGTACGAGACTTGCAAATTCGAATAATCCACAATTGTGCTCAGAATTGCTTGTGTTTTATCTCATAGATTTCTCTTTTGGAAAAACCTCCGAAGTCTGACATGTGAATTATCAAGTAAATCGTCACAGCACAATTGTGGACACGATGAATAAAACCTATGCTATGCTAGTTGAAAATTTACAAATGTCATAGCTCTCATAATTAAATATATTTTCAGCTTAATATATGTATCTCAGAATAGCGTATATAGCCATTACAGGCAAGCAATCATAGAGCCAGTCATCTGAAAAAACAAACAATTTTCTGATTCAAATTGAAGTTATCCAAAATCCGGAAACCATTATGATCAGAGATTGGAAAAAGTGGTCGGTCACGGTAAATCAGAAACACGGACCAAATAAACCTCATCATCTCGATTTTCAAGTCGTCTCAAAATCGAAAACAGCGAAAATCAAAACCTATGTGACATCAGATATCACGGTGAAAAGAGATAGACCAGATAGATTGAAGAACGAGAGAGACAATCGCGAATCATCAGAGACTTAAATACACATGAATCATGATTGGAGTCGCCTCCATCATATTGTTGCAGTTAGTCTTCATCAGATGATCGACGAGAAATCGTTGGAAAACGTAACAAATAAACAGGGAAACAAACAGACGCAAGTGAACCCACGAAGATAGTTTCAAGGGAAATAGGGCAATAGGAGAAAGGAGAGAACCCGAAGAGATGAATTGTGAGATGGGTGTTCGGCTAGTTTATAAATGGAGATGCAAGAGAGATGGACCTGACAAAACCCTAGATCGGACGGCGATGATGTAATGTGACCTTATAAGATTTTCCTGCCGGGCCCAATGTGCATTCTCTTGTTTGAGCATGTTGGACCGATCTATATTTTTGCCTCTGAGGTCCATCACATTTGGGCTTGTCATCCATATATATTGAAGGAGACATAAATCATGAGGTGTTCATACAACATCTAAGTGTATCATCACCATTCAATCATTATTTATCACATCATTTTTATATATAAAAAAAACTATAGTAGTATATTCAGTTTAATTATATATTAAGATTTATTTGATTAAAAATACAAGCATTAACAATTAAATTTTATTGAATAAACAATATATATAATAATTCTACCGTACCAAAAAATATACAATTGATAATTAATGAGTACAAAAACAAGAAAATTCGAGTTTTTTTAATATAAAGTTAACATTACTAAATCACTCACTTGATATATATTTAAAACTAATATTGATGTTTTTTGGTGAACATTCTCCTTATAATAATCTATATATAGAGAGAGAATTATTTATGTGCAAACGCATATTTTCATGTGAACATGTGAATGGTGCACATTTCAATATGATTATGATGCACATATCAGTATTGTTATGATGCGCATTAGAGAATACCTTATGAAACACATAACCACAGTGATGCACATTTCAATACAGTTGCATGGCACTTTTTAATACATGTATGAGGCACATTTCAATCTAGCTACGATGTACTAGCCTTTTTACATAGTGATGCACACTATGTGCCTATTATTCGGACAAAATACGCCCATGTCGTATTTTCCCGGTATAAAATATGCTTGTGTCGTATTTTTCCTGTATAAAATAAGCATGTGTTGTTTTTTGCATCACACAGAATGTGCCTCGCAGTACACCTTGAATGTGCCTCACAGTATACCTTGAATATGCCCCGTAAAATGTTCGCAAGGGAACTTTCGTTTTCATTTGATTAATTCACTATATATAGAAAGAAAGGTGGATTCAGCTAAAGCAAGTATTGTGGTAGAACGGATAGAAAAATAAGAAGCGTTAGATGAGAGATGATGGATAGGCTGATTTGGAGAGATTTGAGGGATTATGGTGTGCGTGTTCCATCAAATTAAGGAGAATAAAAATCAGTTACAAGATTTAATTATGCTAAATATTTTAAAACAGTAAAAATGATAGAATATTCATGAGAGAGAAGCCAAAAGCAACACACAATCTTCATTCAAACCTTCATCTTCTCCACCTTTGGCGTTCATTTTTTTGGCTATTCATTTGGAAAAGCAATAATCGTCTTCAACCGCAAAATGAATATTCTTATCGTGGGTTCCACAAACTGCAATTTTTCGAGGTTTTAAAATTACAATCTCGCCGCAAGTGATCCATCTCGTTGGAAGAGATCCGTAAAAACGTGGATATAGAACAAGGTGCGGTTTTAAAATTTCATTCATGGAATTTCTTCCTTTACATTATGTGATCAAGAATACATGGTTTCGTAATAGGTGTATAACAACTGCAAGAACATTTTTACAAGAGTTGTTATGCACATTCTTATCCTAAAGTAAAATATTCATGACATTAGTAGTAGAAGGTCGTATCTGTAATTTTGATCGACTTGTGTAATTCTCTTTTTACCAACTTTCATGTGTTGCGTAGTGATATGCATGGATTTGTGTTCGATATGCATGGAAGTATTAGTGGTATTCATTAATAAACTATGCATTATTCTAACACTAATATGATTTCTGAGTACAAAGCTCTTATAGATTTTCAATAAGGTTTTCGTGATTGTTTTCAGTAATGATATTCATGCCTACATTTTATCTTTAGTATGAATGAATACATGTTTGAAAATTCTTTGGTTTTCATGTAGTGATATAAATTGTGTTTAAGCGATATTCATATTCATGTGCACGATATTCACGTCTTCACTAATGATATGCATGCCTACATTTGATCTTTTTCATGAATATCGTTCATGTCTTTATGAATATCTCATTTGGCTTGCCTAAGTCCATGTCATAATGACATTCATGATTGTGTAATGATATTCACATCATTGTGTTTGATATTCATGTATACAATATCGATATTCATGCATACATTTATGTTAGTGATGCATATTGTTAATGCGATTTTGAATATCTTAGTAGTGTTATCCATAATCATGTTCTTTTATTGTACATGGATATTCATGTTCTTATGTACTGATATTCGGGTATTGTGTAGACATATTCATGGCATTGTCTAGTGGTATAAATTGTCTATTATAAAGATATTCATGCCCTTTTTTATATTCATTACTTCAATATTGATATTCATTTCACAACATTGATTTTCATGAGTATTTCAACCTGTAATATTAGGTTTGTGCACATATAATGATTCAAACGATCAAATAGTGATAGAAGACTCAGAAGATGATATTGAGTTATCTGGCAATGAAAGATCAGGAGAATAAGATTCAGATTTCTTGTTTGGTACGGATTGCATTGTTGACCCGGATGACATAAATACAAAGTTTTGACCGATCAGATATGTCCAAACAACTAACGTGATGTTCCTAGAGAGACGAGCATACATGCCTTTCTTTTTATCAACAAATTCAATACTGAATCCCGCCAATAAGTAACCATTAAAAAAATAGTGGTAATTGGTACAAGCAAAGATGTCCAAACAAGACCAACCATCCATCAAAGTGCTCCATTAAAAATGCTCCATCATGAATACCAATAACAACAGCTTGAATACCACTTAACAAAAGCTAGAATCCTAATTCCTACAAATCTCAATCAGTATACTAAAAAATCACTTAATACAATCCTAAATAACACTATAACATGGACATGAATATTACTATTATGCCAAAAAAATACATTTCACAAGCCTTTGACGATTGCTCCCTTTTATTTTTGGTGACATTTTTCCTTACTCGACCAACCTCGAACCATCCACAAACCCGAAATTCAAAGAGAACAGACCATCATCAGTGAACACAACAAAAAAATATCAAAGTTCTGACAAAGCAAACCCTAAATTTGAAGTGCATAATCCTCAATAATCAGAAGAAAATGGCCTTTACACACCTTCGAGACTGAATTTAATGGCAGCGAAGTCGAGAGCTTGAAGCTCGAGAATGTGATTTAATGGCAAATTTGGGAACAGTTGGAGGAGACCCTAAAATCATATAACTAATCAAACTTTTGATGAATGAATTCCTAAAATTAAAGTGCATAATCGTCAATAAAAATTGGTCTTTACACACCTTGATGAAGGAATTCAACGGGGGCGAAATCGAATTTTTTAAGCTTGAGAATGGCGATTCTGAGGATCACTTGAGGGAGACGAAGATACCAAACGGTTCTAGGGAGAACCAAAATGCTGATGGATTGTGCTTGAAAATGACGCAAGGGAGACAATAAAGCTTGGGAAGAACGAAACTTCGATGGCGGTTCTGGGGGACTAGACGATGGGTAAGAATCGGGAGCGTTTTTTGGAAGAGAGAGATGACAATGTAGGAAATGTATATAAATAATTATGACATCATATAGGAAAAATGTAAGCAATTAGGACTCGTTTGGTATTGGTATCAACATATTAGGTGTGAGTATGAAATATTAGTCATACTCATATATATATATATATATATATGTTTGGTATATCCTGATATCGATATCAAACTAATATCTTCTGTTGGATATAGGTAGATATTCATATCAATGATATCAGAGTGTTATTTGATATCTCAAACAAAATTTGTATATCAAATATATCATGCATACTCATACCCATATCCGATATCTTGATATCACTTAGGGCTCGTTTGGTATCGATATCAAAGATATGAGATATCAGGTATGGGTATCGGTATGTATATCAAGATATGGGTATGAGTGATATCAAGGTATCGGATATGGGTATGGGTATGAGTGATATGTTTGATATACCAATTTTTTAGAAGATATCAAAATAACACTCACTAATATCGATATCTACCTATACCAAACAACAGATATCAGTTTGATATCGATATCAGGATATACCAAACACAGATATGGGTATGACTGATATCTCATACCCATATCTGATATCCTGATATCAATACCAAACGGGCCCTTATACCTATATCTTGATGTCTGTATTGATACCCAATATCTTATATCTTTTACATCGTTACCGATACCCGATATTTCATACCTTTTGTATTGCTACCAACAAGCCCTCAATAGTATACTCCCTTTGTCTAGAAAAGATTGCCATATTACTTTTCAAATTTTATTAATTAATGTTTGCTATTTTAGGTTACGAGGTTTGTTTTTAAAAATTGCACAATTTTTTGATTTTTATGTAAATTTACTGTTTTTTCATGTATCATAAATGAGGTGTGTGGTAGCATGAATTTGTACCATTAAATCAACGAAACCGGCAACGATAGATATTCCGAGAGCCCGATCAACGAACAAGATCTGCACCCAAAAAACGAGTCAACGTGAGGGTCGGATCTCTCCTAAAGCCACTCCGACACTCAAGTCAGATAAAGAGAACTACCAATTCTCCCTAAGCTATCAATTGCTCTTTCATGGAGGCTGCCTCTAAGAAAAGGAACGTAGGAAGAGAAAGAAAGAAGCTAGGTTTTTGGGTATTAGTTACCTAGGCTTGCCTTGTAAACTTCCTCATGGGCCTATCACTTAATAAGCACATTAATTGTCTCTTAATCAATAAAGGTTGCACAATTAACTATCTTCTATTTTCCATCCATAATTAATTATCTTCTTTAATTGGGAAAATATCTAATTAAGATAATTGTGGAAAGACATAATTTCCCTCATCATTTTGCCCCTCGGGTCTTCGGAGCTATTCTAGGTCCGATGAATTGAAAGTTGGACCAAAATACTTTATTTCTAGCTGAAAAGTCGGGAGCACCGTACGGCCTGTGCGGTAAAACGCACGGTCGTGCGAGCGGTGATTGTGTTTTTCGGAAAATCCAAGAGCACCGCACGGCCGTGTGATTGCCACTTCCATTTATTGGCTGAAAAGTCAAGAGCACCGCATGGCCCATGCGGTAAAATGCACGGCTGTGCGGTTGCCGTTTGCACTTATTGGCTGAAATGCGGTTGCTGTTTGCACTTACTGGATGAAAAGCCGAGAGCACCACACGGCCCTTGCAGTGAAACGCACGGCCATGCGGTCGATGTTTGATCGTCCGCGCTATTCGATTGGTGTTCACTTGAACATCGGGTTGTTAATCCGGAGTGGTCATGGGGATGCAACGCTTACCGACCCGTCATGGCCCACGTTGCGGCCTATTTGAGCGGCATTCGCCGGCTCGGGCTAGTTGCAATCTGGGGTGGTCACAGGAGAGAAACACTCACTTACTCGCTACAGCCCATCGACCAGCCTATTTGAGCGGAATTCGCCGGCTCGGGCTAGTTGCAATCCGGGGTGGTCACAGGAGAGCAACACTCACTGACTCGCTATGGCCCACCGACCAGATTATTTGAGCGGCACTCACCGGATCGGGCTAGTTGCAATCTGGGGTGGTCATAGGAGAGCAGCACTCACTGACTCGCTATGGCCCACTGACCGGCTTATTTGAGCAGCACTCACCGACTCGAGCTAGTTGCAATCTGGGGTGGTCACAGGAGAGCAGCATACACTGACTCGCTATGGCCCACCGACCGGCCTATTTGAGCGGCACTCACCGGCTTGGGCTAGTTGCAATCTGGGGTGGTCACAGGAGAGCAGCACTCACTGACTCACTATGGCCCACCGACCGGCCTATTTGAGCGGCACTCACCGGCTCGGGCTAGTTGCAATCCGAGGTGGTCACAAGAGAGCAGCACTCACTGACTCGCTATGGCCCACCGACCGGCCTATTTGAGCGGCACTCACCGGCTCGGGCTATTTGAGCGACGCTTGTCGGCTTGACTTCATGGTTGGTCGTGGAGGTCGCGGGAGTTCAACACTCACTGACTCGCCGTGACTCACACTTGCTTCTTGCTCTATGCTTTCTTAGATGTGACTCACGCTTGCTTCCTGCTTTATGCTTTTTCGATGGACCTCATTCCTCGCTTTAATTAGTGTTTTGTGATCGGGGTTAAACTCGGGTTGATTTTCAACGGGTATGTGAATTGGGCTTCTTGGTCCACTGGTAACCTTTTTTTTGATGAAGTAACAATTCTGTAATATCCCTCATTTTATAAGGATAGTTTGGAATTTTTCCAACTCCCGTATTACAAGTCGGATTAATTTCAGAGAAGTTTAGACATTCGGTAATATGTTTGATCTCTGTAATATTTTTTCCGAGTAATATAAAATACAGTTAACATGTACTCAAGGTTAAATAGTCGTTCTTGTACGAATATATTTAACCCGGGGTTAAGAAGATTAACCCAAAGTCAAAACGGACAAAAGGGTGAAAAATGGCCTTGACCGCACCCCGCGGTCAAGTGGCCGCACCCGCGGCGAAGGCCAACGGCTGAGGCGGTCTTCGTCTTCGCGATAAGGCTTGGCTGCAACTTGCCGGAGTTGTCAGGCCTAGGCAGCCCAAGTGGCACCTAGTCTTGCCCCCTTGTCCCTTGCTTGTTCCCCACTTAGCTGAGCCTATAAAAGGGAGAGAAAGCTGAAGAGGAGAGTGTTGAACGTCTTCTTCCTCCTCCTCTGTCTTTGTCCTCCTCTGTTTTCTCCATTGAAGCACCAAGCTTTGAGCTTTGTTGTGAAGGTGTTCGAATCCCTTTGAGTGTTGGAAAAGGTACTCCTAAGTGGTATTAGAAGGTCTAAGGTGTTGGGAGATCGAATCATAATCAAATCGAAAGCAAACGAAGTGATTGGGTGAGTTTTCTCCATTAAAACACTGTCGCGAGCTCGCCACTGTAACACCACCGCACCACGCGGTAAGAGCTCCATCGCACCCGCGGCGAGCCTTGTCCGAGTGTGTGTTCTTGGGTGTGTGGTCTTGGGCGAGGCTTGGCTCCTTCGATTCTTTCCGTATTCTTTTAGATTCATATACGTGGATATTGAATCTAACTTAGGGTTTCATTTTGGGTCGATCCGAAAGAATATATGGTCTCAGATCTGTCCCTGTTTCGGACCCAAGAACTCATCGTCTCTAAGCTTTGCTTAAGCTTCTGCGGATCTAAGGCAAGTGGCGGTTCGCTCTTGCTCATCATTCCATATTTCAATTAATTATCAATTGTTTAGTTGTTAATTAATTTGGAATGATTTACTGTTTTCGTTGGGAACAGTTTTGATAACTGTTTGTGAAATGATTTAAAAAGGAGATATTATAATAGGTTGTATATCTGTTAGAACAACGCTATTATATATATTTTGATATGATTTAATACAGATATTATGATAGGTTGTATATTATTAGAACAACGCTATTATATCTGTTATTGGCCATGATGGCTTTGATGTGGTTTATTACTGTGCTGAATTGTTTAGTTAGCACGAGTATTCGTAGGAACGCTACTGTGTATCTCATTGCGAGTGCTAGTCGTTTCTTGATAACCTGGTGGTTAGGATTTAGTTCCTATCATCCTCCTTACTCTGGGTTTGTGCACACAGCTGGTGCCGCTTATAGGGATTTAGTTCCCGATTTCGTTTTGAGGGATTTAGTTCCCTAGGGATTTAGTTCCCGATTCCGTTGTTTGGGATTTAGTTCCTGAGGGATTTAGTTCCCGATTCGACTTTAGGGATTTAGTTCCCGAGTCAACTCCGCCTTAGGGATTTAGTTCCCGACGGTATCTCTTTATCCTGTGGGATGAGAGAATCTAAAAGCTTATAACGTGTTGTGCGTTTTGGAATTTAATGAGATAAGTGCTTTAGTGCACATGATTAATATACCCTTGGGCGAGTAGTGCATCTAAGAATAGTGCAGCTAGGAAATCTCGTCTTGACTTTGATCAGAGTAAAGTTCTCTTTCTAATCTGGATTCGCTTTGAGCGGTGAGGTTGGTTGTGAGCCGAAACATCAAGTCGTTTTTGAACGCTTGTGTGAAAAGTTATGTTCCCCAACATTTGTGATGCGAACAACCCCTGAGTGTTGTCTGTAACGAAGGATCTTGACTCCTCAAGCTTGAATTGATTCTTCTCTTCGTAGCCAAAGAGATGACTTTCCTAGGACTAAAGAGATAGTCCTTAAAATTCATCAAAGAGATGACGTGGAGATCAAAGAGATGACCTTGAAACACCGAAGAGACGGTGTATGAATTGCTCGAAGCGACGAGCTACGGGATAGATTGATCTGTGGGATCGAAGGATTGACGTTAGAATTCAAGGGAAGGAGCGAACTCAACTTTACTGCTTAAACTCAACGTAAAAGATACAAACTAGGGTTTGAAGTCTTAAATAGGCTAAAAGAAATAACATAAAAGAATAATAATAAAATGGTTCATTAAAACGACGAAGATTGAAACCGCTGACGCGGACCGAACTCGGGAAAGGCGGCGGTCGCCGTAATTAAACCGCGGTCGCCGCCATTTGCCGTAAGCAACTTTCTTGCGGAGCCAAAAACGGCGGGCGCCGGAAGCCCTACAGCGGTCGCCGCCCAAACGGCGGGCGCCGTAAGCCCTGCGGCGGTCGCCGCCCCTCAGCATCTTCCACGAGCTCGGCGTCTTCGTCTTTTGGTCAGGTTGGATTGGACGAAACTTCGCCTAAGCCTTCATAGGTAACGAGGAGAACCCATTTAGGACTAGATGAAGTCGCGTCACTTGCGTACGCCCACAAGACTAAGGATTGTGTGGCTCATTCCATTGCTTTGGCGCGGGCTCTTTTCATCGGACCATCCGAGCGCATATTCATCGTGTCCTCTTCGTCCTTTGCCGTCATCAAGGGGGTCATGGAGCTATCAATCTCCACTTCTTGGCTGCGAAGCGTCCTCGCTTCGTCCTCGTCATCAAAAGCAGGAGGAGTGTAAGGAGCAAGGTCAGCGACGTTGAAAGTCGGGTGCGCGCCATAGTCATCGGGTAACTCCAAGCGATAGGCATTGGCTCCAAGGCGTTGTAGCACCTGGAAAGGACCATCACCTCTAGCATCCATCTTGTGGCGTCGCTTGAATGGAAAGAGATCGCGACGCAAGTGCAGCCATTCCAAGCCTCCGGGCTCAAACTCCACGGCATGTCGGCCTGCATTGCGTTCCTGCAAAAGAGTAGACACCGTAGGGGGTAAATCAACCAAAGCCTCAACATTTAAGATACACGCAAAAGGTTCAAGTAAAAAGCAAGGAAGACGTCCCTGAATCATTGGAGAGACATCTTGGAATCGGGCTAAGGGTAGTCGGGTCTCGCATTTGCCTTGAATGTCGGGTTGGGAAGGCGTCTCAAACGTGAAGTGTTGGGTCACCTTTTCATTGATGATGTCGCGGTAACTCCCACCATCCTCGTTGGCGGTCATAACGATGCGTGGAACCAAGCCAATAGGCACATTGTCGTGCTCACCCATAGAGATGCATATGTATTTGTCCATCTCCTCCTCCTCATTGTCGTAGATGTCAAATACCGGGCCGGCTGCGTAGGTGTCCTCGTCAAAAGAATCGTAGCCGGAGGTGTTCGAGAAGAGGACATTGAGAAGGGAACCCTTGCGGTCCATTGGCCGGCTAGTGGTGGCCGGAGGGTTCAACATTGGGTCAGCCGTGGGCCACCTCATGTCACTCAAGGCCCAACGAAGGTGAGCAAGCTCAGCAGCCTGTGCGGCGAGTTGGCGGTCTAGTTCTTCACTCAGTGCACGAAGTGCGACGTTTCGCTCAAAGACGGAGTCCATCTGTCCGGGGCTGGGGTTGTCCGTAGAAGGCGAGTACTTGTCGTAGGAACCTCCATAGTACCTATACGAAGCATATAACACAAGGAGTAAGTTGCACCAAGCAAAAGAACAAGTCCAAGCCAAGTCCTTGTCTCAAAAGTGACCCAAGAAATTTTCCGCTGGGCGTACTAATTTGGGTTGCTCGTGAGGAGGGAGAGGCTTGAACGGAAGGCAAGAAAGCAAGAACTAGCAATTCAAATCCCAAACAACACACAAATTTCCAAGTGCAGGCAAATCAAATCAAGTTTCTTAGAATTAAGCACAAGAGAGTTGAAAATTTTGCCCTTTTCAATGAGAGTTGCATAGAGACATGAAAGACGATAAGATGGAGTATGACCGTATGGTGCGTTCTCTGCCTACTCTTTGTATTTTTTTTGTTTTTGAGGCTTTCGTCTTCCCAAACCTTTCTGTTTTTGTTTGATGGAAGGTGAGAATAGATTGTTTGTTTTGTTTATACGGTCACACCTTGTTTTTGTTTTGTGCTGATATGATGGCGAATCAAGCAAGAAAGAACCATACAAGCAAGTGCAGGAAAAGCAAGAAGAGACAAGCAACTAGGAGGGAATAAAATCTAACAACTAATCTAGCAATTAATCCAAAGGGAAGCAAGACTTGATCAACAAGAACAAGGAAATCAAATATGCAATCAAGGAAACAAAAATTGCTAGAGGGTAGATGGTAGGATTGGGGAACAAGTAATCAAAACCTAAGGGAATTAGGGTTAGTCGTGAAGGTGAGGTAGGCGGCGGCGGACGGTGGTGGTGGTGGCGGATGGTGGTGGTGGCGAACGGTAATGGTGGTGGCTAGAAAAAAAATGTCTAGGGTTTGCAAGCGGTAAAATTTCAAGAATCACAAAAGAGAGAAGAACAAACTTAGCTTGGAAAAGGCTCTGATACCAGTTGATGCGAAGGATCAACTGAAGTGTTGTCTGCAATGCAGGATCTTTGATTCCTCAAGCTTGAATTCGATTCCTTCTCTTCCGTAGCCAAAGTGATGGCTTTCCTAGGGTTAAAGAGATAACCCTCAAACGCGTCAAAGTGATGACGGATAGATCAAAGAGATGATCTTGAAACACCGAAGAGACGATGTATGAATTGCTCGAAGCGACGAGCTACGGGATAGATTGATCCGTGGGATCGAAGGATTGCCGTTAGAATTCAAGGGAAGGAGCGAACTCAACTTTACTGCTTAAACTCAACGTAAAAGATACAAACTAGGGTTTGAAGTCTTAAATAGGCTAAAAGAAATAACATAAAAAAATAACAATAAAATGATTCATTAAAACGACGAAGATTGAAACCGCTGACGCAAACCAAACTCGGGAAAGGCGGCGGTCGCCGTAATTAAACGGCGGTCGCCGCCATTTGCCGTAAGCAACTTTCTTGCGAAGCCAAAAACGGCGGGCGCCGGAAGCCCTGCAGCGGTCGCCGCCCAAATGGCGGGCACCGTAAGCCCCGCGGCGGTCGCCGCCTAGGCGGTGGGCGTCGTAAGCCCTGCGGCGGTCGCCGCCCCTCAGCATCTTCCGCGAGCTCGGCGTCTTCGTCTTTTGGTCAGGTTGGATTGGACGAAACTTCACCTAAGCCTTCATAGGTCACGAGGAGAACCCATTTAGGACTAGATGAAGTCGCGTCACTTGCGTACGCCCGCGAGACTAAGGATTGTGTGGCTCGTTCCATTGCTCTGGCGCGGGCTCTTGTCATCGGACCATCCGAGCGCACCTTCATCGCGTCCTCTTCGTCCTTCGCCGTCATCAAGGGGGTCATGGAGCTATCAATTTGTCATGTTTCCGATAAGACTCAACTCGTTGGAGTCTTCTTTTGGGATTGATTGTTGTGAGACTCGGTCTCCAGAATCTTCTCTTGATCATGTCTTTTCATAGATTTCAGTAGAGTATGGTGGTTGACTATCGTTATCGGTTTTGATTCGAGGAGCGATGAGTCTAACCTAATACGTCTACTTCGAACCACTCTGCTTTGTACCCTTGCTTAGTCTTTCATCAGACTAACCAACCGTAATTGTTCTCTGCATGGTTGGCTGGTGTCATCCGTTCGATTCGGCACATCAGATAAGTTGCCACCCCGTGAAGGCTAGAACGACTATAGAGGCGAACGGTGTTTTGACCAGTTTATTCAGGTTAAGATCCTTGGCGGGTGATCAGTGCGATCAAGACCCTTTTGATGGTTATTTAAAGACTTCCGCTGTGTTAAATATGTTTTGTGTAAAGTTTTCCGCAGTATTTTGGTTGTCTTTCGGATTATGGATGTAATGCCGAGACAATGATTTTAATTGAAAGTTATGATATTTTGTATCATAATTGTTGTTTGATGATTTATATCAACTGGAAAAGCCTTGGGTGACATCGGACAGTACGTCTGAGGTCACTGGCGGTAATACTTTCAAGAGGTTATTTGGGGGTGTTACAAATTCAAAGTTACAAACTTTGAGAGGCCGAAAACAACGGCTGCCAGGAAGGCCGACAAACAACAAACAAACACAAAACACCAATAAGCAGACAAAAGACAAAACAACAACAAGAGAAACACACAAGAAGAAGAAAGCTAAAGAACCCAGAGGAGAGGTGAGTAAAGCACAGACAAATCTGCGCCGCCGGAAGGATGAACATCCTTGGTCAAGCCCGGAACTACAACTCGATTCACCGTCTAGGAAGCTCCCTCCACCAAAGAATGTATCTCATGAAGTCATGACCAACAAAAACCACACAGACAAAGGATTTGGTTGACACAAGCACAAAAACCAGATCCAGAAACAAAAGAAGACCAAAGATAAAAAAAAAAGAACAAAAAGCTAAAAAAAAAATAAAAACAAAAAAACAAAGAAAGTAGCGTCGGGGGCTCGGTCGGAGCGGAGCGCGGTGAAGCGGTGGTGTGGGCGGAGCGCGGTGGCGGTGGAGCGGTCCACTGGTAACCTAATTGCCCCTTGCAAATACATAGTGTAAACATGGAAGAAAGTATCCACGTACTAGGCTTGCACGTGCTCAAATTATTCATATCTTCAAATATTTGACTGGCTTCATCGTTGAACCCAATATTAACATACATGGCCAACATAGCATTGTCCAAAAGAACACTAAACTTATACCTTTTGTCCTTTATACAAAGAATCGATCTTTTGCTTTGTGATGCGGGAAAACTCCGCCTCCAAGGCCCATTAAACACATGTGGCCCAATTGTTAACTGAACACAGCGTGGACCCCCCTCGTCATCCTCGAATTCCAGCTTGCAGAGGTGCAACTTGGTGAGGAAGAAGCTAAAGTGGCTAGATGCGACGTCTCTGGAGCGGTCCGCGACGGCACACACTAAATTATGGAGATTATTGGACAAAGAGGGCCACGACAACTAGGCTATGCGCCGCTCCCTGTTGAGGGCTCAACGCGTTCCCAGAACAACTCAAAACAGGGAGAACGACCTCGGCGGCGGTTTCCTGGCACTTATGGCGCTGTGCAAAGACTAGGGTCAAGCTTCCCTATATCTTGGTGTCGGAGGAGGAGGTCGGGCAGCGGCGACAACACAGTGTGACCGAGCAGGGGTTGTGCGGGATATGATTTCGAGTGAATCCATCCCGTCCTGGGCTCGAACCGAGCAGTGTCGGGGTAATAAGCTTGAGTCTAAGGAGACTTGGGCATGTCCGATGGTGGACTGCGGAGATGGAGTGCAGGCCGCGGCGATCCTGGATCGTTGTTGCAAAGAGGGCATGCTCCTGATTCACAAGCCCTATCTGTCCTCTAAGCCATCTCATATCAAGCTCTCTTATATCATTCCCATCTACACATATCCTCCCCGAAAGCGATTAGTAGAACCGCTCGATCAGCAACAATCTTCCTCGATGCAATCTCTCGGTTGAACCTGTCGAAAACCAGCACCTCGGGCCGTGACGGGTAGCTGAAACACGCGTCTTGGAACTGGATGTGACTGTCCACTTTGCTCAGCTTTCGCCCCGATCTCCCTTGGTTGTGCTCAATGTGTTCCTCTCTACCATACTTCACTTGCATATCTTGCTAATTAAGGTTGTATACGTCATCACCAAGTTTTATTTGACCCCAAGAAAAATCCCTCTCGAGCCATTTTGTCCATGTTGTGCGGATTGAGAGAGAGACAAACAAACAAACAAACAAGAAAGAACAAGAACAAAACGAACACAGATTTACGTGGTTCACCAAATTGGCTACGTCCACGAACAGAGTGAGATCAGATTGTATTAGGAGGCAGAAATTTCAGGTTATAATTAGGGTTTACATTAGACGACTATATATAGTGCTAATCTACCCTGACAGATTTGGGCCTCATGACACCGGCCCATGGCCCACCGCAAGATGAATCCATCCAGCGTAGGGCGGTGGCCTTTCCACCGCGGGGCGGTGGCCTTTCCACCGCGAGGCGCCAACCTCACCATGACCCGACGACAACTCTCGGCAACTCTCAGTTGCCCACCGCGGGGCGTCCAAATCCACCGCGACCCGGCGTCGGCCCTCAATTGAATTCAAGCATACTCAACAATCTCCACCTTGACTTGAATTCTCCCAGATGTACCAGATGCATTAGGCAATGCCAGATGTACTATCTCCTCTGTCTCTCAGATCCAGACTTGCCCCACAGGGAAAACTAACAGCTTCTGACGTTTAGCAAGTCTAAACAGTGCTGGAACTTGCTATGTGGAACCGGCTTGGTGAACATATCAGCAGGATTATCAGCAGTACCTACGTTCTTCACCTTTATCCTCTTCTTACTTCTCAGAAAATGATACCTCACGTCAATATGTAGGGGTGAGCACAGGCCAGAACCCGACCCGAACCGAACCCGAAAAGCCCGAACCCAAAAAGCCAAAAAACATGGGACCAAAGACCGAACCCGAACACTTCGGTTCGGTTCGGGTTCGGGTCGGGTTCGGGCTAAACATCACTCAAAGGGGGAAAAGGGGCAAAAATGCACTAAAACCCGAAACCCAAACCGAACCGACCCGAAACCCGAAATGGTAAAAAGTGTGGCCCGAAACCCGAACCGAAGGAGTATGGGTTCGGGTTCGGTTCGGGTTTTTTGGGCCGGGTTCGGTTCAGGCTTCGGTTTCATCGGCCCGTGCTCACCCCTATCAATATGCTTAGTCCGTTCGTGATGAACCTGATCCTTGGCTAAGCATATAGCACTCAGAATGTCATAGTAGACAGTTGCCTGATCATGATGTAGACCCAGATCACTAACCAGTCCTTTCAGCCATATTCCCTCTTTAGCAGCCTCCGTCAAAGCCATGTACTCTGCTTCCGTTGTAGACAAAGTCACAGTAGGTTGCAGAGTCGCCTTCCAGCTAACAATAGAACCACCAAGAGTGAAAACATAACCAGTCATAGATCTCCTGCTATCAACATCTCCAGCGTAATCAGAGTCTGAATACCTTGTGACCAAACACTGTGTATCACCTCCATAAATGAGACCAATATCAGATGTTCCCCTCAGATACCTGAATATCCTCTTCACAACTTGCCAGTGTTCCTTTCCTGGTTGAACCATGAACCTGCTCACAACACTAATAACCTGTGCCAGATCTGGTCTTGTACAGACCATAGCATACATCAAGCTCCCTACCGCGCTAGCATAGGGGACTCTAGACATATACTCCTTCTCCTCAGTTGACTGAGGTGCATACAGAGTAGTAAGATGGATATTAGCAGCACAAGGTGTATCGATAGGCTTAGCGGTTGACATACCAAACCTTGACAATACCTTCTCTATGTAACCTTTCTGTGATAAGAAGAGTTTCTTCTGACCTCTATCTCTAAGAATCTCCATTCCTAGAATCTTTCGAGCTGCTCCCAGATCCTTCATCTCAAACTCACCACTTAGGAGATCTTTCAGCTTCTGAACTTCTGCCTTGCTCTTTGCAGCTACCAACATGTCATCTACGTACAAAACTAAGTAGATGAGAGAGCCATCTTTCAACTTATTGTAGTAAACACAACAATCATATGCACTCCTGTTGTAGCCGAGCTCCATCATAAAGCTATCAAATCTCTTATACCACTGCCTAGGAGACTGCTTAAGTCCATATAAGGACTTCTTCAACTTGTAGACGTACTTTTCCTTTCCTGGAACCTGGAAACCATCTGGCTGAGTCATGTATATCTCCTCTTCTAGCTCTCCATGTAGAAAGCTGTCTTCACATCAAGTTGTTCAAGCTCCAAATCCTGTTGTGTTACTATTGCTAGCAACACCCTGATTGAAGTGTGTCTGACCACATGTGAGAAAATATCATTGTAGTCCACTCCCTCTCTCTGATTGAAACCTCTAGCAACAACTCGAGCCTTAAACTTGACTCCTTCAGCGGCAGATATCCCTTCCTTCTTCTTGAAAACCCATTTGCAAGTAATAACCTTTCTCCCTGAAGGCAGTGAGACTAACTCCCAAGTCTGATTCTTATGAAGTGATTCCATCTCATCTCCCATTGTTGCAAACCACTGTGCAGCTTCAGACCCTGATACAGCTTCTTTGTAGGTGGATGGTTCAGAAGTATCCACCTCCTCGGTAACCTGTAGTGCATAGCCCACCATATCCTCAAAACCATACCTCTGTGGTGGCCTAACTCCAACCCTTCTTGAGCGACCTTTAGCTAAGCTTTGATGAGTAGCTTCTGATGGTTGAGGATATGATGATAGAGGTTCTAGCAATTCAGCTTCACTGTGGTGTTCTTCCTCTTCTTCTTGTAGAGGGACTTGTAACTCCACCTGTTTATCAACACTGCTACTTTCTTCTATGGGCTTCACAGTAGAGTTAAGCATAGAATTCTCATCAAAGATGACGCTTCTACTCATAATAACCCTCTTTTCAGATGGAGACCAGACTCTGTATCCCTTGACACCATCTCCATAGCCAATAAATACTCCCTTCTTTGCTCGTGGCTCTAGTTTACCCTCACTTACATGATAATAAACTGTGCAGCCAAAAACTTTCAGACTCGAGTAATCAGCAGGCTTACCAGACCACACCTCGTAAGGCGTTTTGCAGTTTATGCCAGTGTGAGGTCCGCGGTTTATCAAGTAGCATGCTATAGTCACTGCTGCTGCCCAAAACCTCCTATCCAGTTTTGCATTTGAGAGCATGCACCTTGCTCTCTCTAGTAGAGTCTGATTCATCCTCTCAGCTACACCATTCTGATGTGGTGTATGCCTGACTGTATGATGACGAGCAATTACAGCATCCTTGCAGAACTGATCAAACTCAGACGAACAGAACTCCAGACCATTATCAGTTCGTAACCTTTTGATCTTCTTCCCTGTTTGATTCTCCACTAACGTTTTCCAATCCTTGAAGTTCTTGAAAGCTTCTCCTTTGTGCTTCATGACAAACAGCCAAGTCATTCTTGAGTAATCATCAATGACAGTCAAGAAGTACCTCTGACCTCCTAGAGACTCAACGTTAGCCGGACCCCAACAATCCGAATGGATGTAATCAAGTGTGCCTTTTGTCCTGTGAATACCCTTTGGAAACTTGCTGCGGTGTAGCTTCCCAAGGACACAGTGCTCATAGAAGTCAAGACTCGTGATCTTGTGACCACCAAGAAGATCTTCCTTTGCCAGATTTGCATCCCCTTTTCACCCATATGACCAAGTCTCATGTGCCATAACTTAGTCATATCATCCTTGTGAATCTCTGAAGATGCAATAAAAACAGACCCATAAACAGTAGAACCCTGTAGGAAATATAAAGTGCCCTTCTTGACACCTTTCAGGATAACATCAGAACCCTTGCAGACATTCAGAACTTCACCTTCACCCTTGAAATAGAACCCCTTACTGTCCAGCAGAATCAGAGATATCAGATTCTTGGTAATAAGTGAAACATGCATGACCTCGTTCAATGTACAGAATCTACCATCATGTGTCCTGATCTTGATTGAGCCAATTCCAACCGCCTTGCAGACAAAACTGTTGGCCATGGAAATACTGCCACCATCTACCTGCTTATAGGTTTCGAACCACTCTCTCTTAGGACATATGTGATAGGAAGCCCCAGAATCAAGAACCCACACATCAGTCTGATTAGTGTGTCCACCAGCAACCAGAGCTATATCCTCATCAAGTGCAAAATCATCTTCTGTAACAGTTGCAGAACCAGAATCCTACAGTTTCTTCTTCTTAGGACATTCATTCTTCCAATGCCCTTTCTCTTTACAGTAGTTGCAGACATCGTTCGGCTTAGGACCCTTTGAAGAAGACGTCTTCTTTTCCTTCTTCCTCCCTTTTCCCTGCCCCTTGCCTCCGCTGGTAAACAACCCAGAGGCTTGATTATCTGAACTTGTGCTATTCGCCTGATGACGCAGTTCCCTTGAATGAAGGGCAGACCTGACGTCTTCCAGAGTTACTGTATCTTTCCCAACTATGAATAATTGAACAAAGTTCTCAAACGAACTGGGCAGAGATACTAACAGAATCAAGGCAGCATCCTCATCTTCAACCTTAACATCAATATTCCTTAATTCTAACAGAATAGTATTAAGTTGTTCTAAATGCTCCCTGAGTTTCGTACCTTCCTGCATACGCAGGCCGAACAGACGTTGCTTCAGAAGTAGCTTGTTGGTGAGAGACTTCGTCATGTAAAGACTCTCCAACTTCAACCACAACCCAGCGGCAGAATCTTCATCCGAAATTTCGGTGATGACATCATCTGCCAGGCACAACATAATCGTTGAGTGTGCCTTCTCCTCCTGAATGGCCATCTCAGCGGTGACGTCCTCGCCTGCCTTTACCTTCAGCGGCCCCATAGACCCTATTGCTTCAGCAAAGCCCGCATCTTGATCTGCCATAGACTGAAACTATTCCTCCCCGTGAACTTGTCGATCTTGATGTTCATAGCAGACATCCTTCTCTCCTGATTACAAATGCCAATCTAACCCGAAGCTCTGATACCAGTTTGTTGTGCGGATTGAGAGAGAGACAAACAAACAAACAAGAAAGAACAAGAACAAGAACAAAACGAACACAGATTTATGTGGTTCACCAAATTGGCTACGTCCACGAACAGAGTGAGATCAAATTGTATTAGGAGGCAGAAATTTCAGGTTACAATTAGGGTTTACATTAGACGACTATATATAGTGTTAATCTACCCTGACAGATTTGGGCCTCATGACACCGACCCATGGCCCACCGCGAGATGAATCCATCCAGCACGGGGCGGTGGCCTTTCCACCGCGGGGCAGTGGCCTTTCCACCGCGAGGCGCCAGCCTCACCACGACCCGGCGACAACTCTCGGCAACTCTCAGTTGCCCACCGCGGGGCGTCCAAATCCACCGCGACCCGGCGTCGGCCCTCAGTTGAATTCAAGCATACTCAACAGTCCAAAATATGACCACACCATCGTCTTCATCATGTTCAAGTTAGTTGGACCCGACTCTTGAACCGTCTCGAATCATATCCAAACGATATCGAATTGCCTCCGAACCCGCTCGTGTTGTGCGCTGAAAATCGGTGAACCATGCCACTTTTAAGCATTTGTATGATGTCGGTAGAGGGTCCCAACCGTCGCGACCAATCGTCGGAGAAACATTGCAGCACCATGAACCCAACGGCATTGGCCTTGCTCAATGTGGTTGTCGTTTGAGCCGCCAACGAGCCACTCAAAATAGACTCCATCAAAGCCCTTGGAATCCTTGCAAACCAGTGCCCTTTCTGTGGGAGTCAGATTTGAGGAGCAACATCCACGCGAAGGAACAACCCCATAGTTCAGTTTTGAACGAACACCAGCCATGCGAAGAACCTACGGCTAATTGCCTGGCTTAGCTGTAATCATGGGCCGTTACAAGGAAGGAGAAAAGCCCACCAAGAAGGAAGAGGAAGCCCATGAAAAGGGGAGAGGGCGGTTATCGAGGAGGGACAGATGGAAGCACAAGAGAGGAGCACCATCTCTATAAAAGCCATGGGATTTGGAGAGAGAAGGGGATCTTTGGGAGAGGGCAATGGGGCAATTCAGTTAGAGGAGAGAGAACAAAGCATTTGATAGTTCTTCTTCTTCCTTCTTCTGCAAGAGATCTGAGAATATACTTTCTCGTCTTTTTTCTCCCTCTTTCCGTCGTTCTCTTCTCTTCTTTATCACTTGAGTGCTTTACTAATTTGGGCGTCGGAGGGCCTTCTCCCGGAGTAGCCATCTCTGGGGGCCATTTTAGGTGGTTCCAGCTTTCGGAGGATCAAATCTCAACGAGGAGGGAACTGCTAATGCCCAGAAGACAAGAGTAGAAGAAGAAGCCTCACAAGCGGTGACACCTGGGAGCTCGACACGAGGAGACCCATCTGAGAGGCGGCGTGGTGATAAAAAATCTAGACCAGAATCCAATTAGAAGTTGAAGTCCACGGCTCTAGAAACGAAACCCGGAAGTACAGATCAAAACTCACGTGAAGCCCAGCATCACGAAGTAGCGGAGGCCGTCCCCAAACAAACAAATCTCATCAAATCCGAGCCTAGAGTGTGTTGACTCTCGGCGTTACCACGCGTGTTGGTTCAGAATTCAACACTTTCCTCTTCTTGTTTCTGCTTAATCCACTTCATCAGCATGTCATCCACCATCACCATATCATCATAATCACCACCCATCATCATCATACGCATCATCCAACGCAGGGGTGCACCAACAGAAATCTTCTTTGTTTTTCCTTTAAACAAATGACGAGATGCATGATCCTCTTTACCCCATACAACTCGGGAAAACTTCAGCTTCTTCTGAGCGGGCAAGATATCCACGACTTGATCAACATTCACATCCGCAACACTCCCAACACAAAATTCATCCGACCCATGCTCTTTAGAAGAAACGGCCTCCCCATTCCTTAAACGAATAAGTCCACTTGCTTGAATCGGATCACAAACAATAAGTAGGTGCAAATCCGTAACAAAGGATGACATAGACGAAAACCCTAACAAAGATTGACTAGAACAATCTTGTAATCGATCGCAATTGACTTGTTCTAGAATGCCGATATGGCCCTTGCTATCGATGACTCATCCTCAACTCATCAGGTTCGTATCTTCTCTGGGTGACCATCTATCGCCTTCGTTCCCACTATTGACGCCAAATGTGGTAGCATGAATTTGTACCATTAAATCAATGGAATCGGCAACGATAGATCTTCCGAGAGCCCGATCAACGAACAAGATATGCACCCAAAAACCAAGTCAACGTGAGGGACGAATCTCTCCTAAAGTCCCTCTGACGCTAAAGTCAGATAAAAAGAACTACCAATTATTCCTAAGCTATCAGTTGTTCTTTCATGGAAACTGCCTCCAAGAAAAGGAACGTAGGAAGAGAAAGAAAGAAGCTACATTTTTTTGTATTAGTTACCTGAGCTTGTCTTGTAAACTTTCTCATGGGCCTATCACTTACAGTGTGTTTGGCAAATGGTTAATGGGTAGAAAAGGAAGGGAAGGAAAATATAAAAAATGATGAAAAGGAAAAGAAAGGGAGAGAATGAGAAGTGAAGGGAAAGATTTCAAAATTTTCTCTTGTTTGGATAGAAGGAAATTTTAAGAGGGAGGGACATGAAAATTAATTAATGTTAATTTTCTTTTTTTAAATTTTGAATGGGTCTATTTGTAGTTTCCACCCAAATTCTACCAATTTGGTGGGATTAAATTTCCCTTCAATTTCCTTGTGATTTCCCCTTGTTTTTGTTAAAATTCACCCAATTCCCCTCATAAAATTTAACCAAACAAGAGAACACAATTCTCTTGCTTCTCCTCCCTTCAAATCCCCTCTCAATCCCTCAATACAAACATAGCCTTAATAGGTTCATTAATTGCCTCTTAATCAATAAAAGTTGTACAATTAATTATCTTCTATTTTCCACCCATAATTAATTATCTTCCTTAATTGGGAAAATATCTAATTAAGATAATTGTGAAAAGACATAATTTCCCTCATCTAATAATTTATAAAAATAGTAAAATATGTAATAATAATTGATTTTCGTGGAAGTTTAATATAACTAATTATTAGTAAACAATAGCACATGAAACTTTTTGGTGCAAAATAGATGAGGTATGATTTCCCCCTCTATAGCTATAGTAAGGTTGTTATAATGAGAATGTCGTACGCATACGTTAAAGTGGAAAGACTTGCGAAGGTACAAATTCAGTTGTATACAATACATGTTTGATTTTACAAGGAATAAGATATAAGAGATTGTGTGTTTTGAACAAAGTATAAAATTTAAATGATCGAATATATGTGTAAGCTCAATAAATTGGCACACATAGGAGAATTCTACTATCTATGGATCTCCCTGTACAAGTATTCTTCATATAAATATTTGAAACTTGGAAAAACATTGTCCCGTCGTTTTCTTCACAATTAAAGGTCGTGCCAAAATGTGAAGCCGTTGCCTCCTCTATTAAATAAAATAAATCATTACTTCAAACCGGTGCAATAATCCATTAACCACTATCATCGTCTTCCTTTCTCCCTCCATCTGTATCTTCTGCCTGCACGTTGAGGTCCAGCAATGGAGTTTCGTGTTCTTCTTCTTTCAATTTGTTTGTTTCTCCTTCTCTTCTCCGGCCCCTGCCATGGTGGGTGGTTCAACAATCATCGAATGAAGAGCAATTCCTTTTCTTCCTCTGCTGTTGCCTTTGATCCTACTGGTGTCATCCAACTCTCTTGGAAACCCAGGTTCCTCTCTCTTTATCTCTTCTCTACCATGAATATTAATTCAAGAATTGGGTAATGATGTTTATGGAGTTTTGACTTGCCTTTTTTCTACTAATTGATTGATTCATCTGCAGGGCTTTTCTGTACAAGGGTTTTCTAACTGAAGATGAGTGCGATCATCTGATCAAGCTGGTGAGATTTTTTGCTTAATTTGGATTTAATGATCATCTTCATTAACAAAAATTCCTAGATATCCATTTTCGTTTTTTTTTTTTTTTTAAATCAGGCCAAGGACAAGTTAGAGACGTCGATGGTAGCTGATGACAAATCCGGCGAGGGTGTAGCCAGCGAAGTTCGGACCAGTTCTGGCATGTTCTTCGCAAATCTCAGGTTTCTATCTCTTAATTTGTTGTTTTATGTATTGATTTCAACTTTGTGACCATATCATATCCATGTGACAACCAATATGAATTGGTATAAGTATGGCTTATGAGTTTTTGGTAGCATATTTTAATCATGCTCTATCACACTTAATAGCACTCTTTTTGTTGTATCATGAATTCACAAGACAATTCATTGATCATAGCAATTGCAGCTACGTTCTTGACTTATTGGGTTATGTGTAGAAAATGTGACAAGGATACACAAAACTTGCCATGCTATGGTTTTTTTTGGTGCCTATACATACTGTCATAATGTCGCTTACTTTTTATGTCATTGCATTTACACACTATAGGATGAGATTGAGGCGAGAATTGCTGCTTGGACATTTCTACCTATAGGTAAATGCCCAAAACATTCCTTACAAGTTTATGAACTTTCAATGTTGCCCGAATATAAGATTTTGGTAGCCTTTACGTGAACATAAATGATATTGTTCTTGGATACCTTGTATACAATCCATATGCTTTCTCTATGTATCTTTCCTTACAATTCACTTAACATACAATTGGAAAAAAGCAATTGTGCACACCTACAACTTAAATGTTTCGATGATGAGCAGAAAATGGCGAGCCTCTCCAAATACTTGGCTATGAACTTGGGCAAAAGTATGAGCCACATTTTGATTTCTCCCATGATAAGGTCAACCAACAACTAGGCGGCCATCGTATCGCCACTGTACTTATGTACCTAGCGCATGTTGATGTTCTTCTTCTCCACACAGACAAACTGATCAGCAGGCCACCTATAGCAATAACGCCGTCTTCCTCTATGCAGGGAGTAGAACAGCCTAAGGACGAAAGCTGGTCTGATTGCGCAAGAAATGCTTACGCAGGTGACCGGATTAACACCATGAACACTCGTTTGCATTGTAAGTTGAGTATGATTTGGAGTTGAGAGATTACGTTTTTTTTGGCAGTGAAACCAAACAAGGGAGATGCGCTGCTGTTCTTTAGTCTCCACCCTGATGCGACAACCGACGCCAGCAGCTTACACGGGAGCTGCCCAGTCATAGAGGGCGTCAGCAACCAAGTGGATCCACGTCAGATCTTTCGACAACTCAGCAACTAGGGTTGCGGATGGAGAGTGTGTGGACGAGAGCCCAAAATGCGCGCGGTGGGCGCTCGCAGGGGAGTGTATATGGTAGGCAACGAGGATGTAAAAGGCTACTGCAGGCACAGCTGCAAGGTCTGCTGATCAAACAGAGTACTACTGCCTGGGACACAATTGTGAGATATGTTGTCTTAATTTGGTACATACAGGGAAGAGGCTGATCATCATACACATGTTCTGGTGTTCTTAGGGCTTGATTAACTTGTTAAACAAATTTGTATTGTAGATTAACTCCAATCTGTTTCCGTTCTTGGATATCAAATGATCATTTCCTAACTTCTTAAACAACTCATCCACAAGTCTACTCGCCTCTCCTAATTGTGCAACATCACTAATTCAAAAGCCGGCCATGTTTAATTTCAGTGCTTATAATTACTATTATTATTATTACTAGTCTTATACCAATTTAATAATATGTTGAGTATAGATGTAAGAAATGAGACAACACACGAATACCCAAAGGCAAGACCAAAAAGAAATGAGACAACACTTGCTTAAAAAAAAGAAAGATGATGTCGTCAATTTTGAACCATGCTTGGAGAAGAGATCATACACATTTTCCTCAACTTCATAGAACTATACATATCACGAGTTCAAAAAACAACTGATTCGATTAGATACACTTTGGCTCAGCAAAAAATGGGGAGTTGAAAGCAAACACCGGAGATTCTTGACACCTCCAAGAATGGGGTGGACTCAGGCAACTTTGTCTGAGAGGCGAAAGCTCGTCATATCGCTAAATGGCGATAGTTAGTGTAGTCGATCTCATTTAAACGAATGCAGCACAGCAAGTGTTCAGGCAAGTCTTCGGGTTTGTTTCCCTGGTTAATAGTCACTATTTTAGGCCTTGTAACTTTTTGTTATAGGTAACTAACCGCATTTTGGAGATCAATATGTACCTGAATTGTAAGTCCTAGATCCAAGACACAATGCTTCAATCTGTCTTGCAGTGCATCAAGGCCTTTCCTACAAATGTAGCTGAATCTGTGCACGTCCAGGTCGATTTCAAGATAGTTTTCTCCCTGCACAGAATATGTAGTTACACAAACTTGGTTCATATATCTAAGCTATTTGAATTTGGAAACATAAGAGTATAAGTGTGGGATGTGATCAAGATTGCTACTGACCAAGAAAAACTCATGCTGAGGGCGAGAGAGGACGGGTTTTTCGTTGTAAGCATTCAGTAGCTTCTTCTCTGCTTTGCCTAGATTAAGATCCTCTACATTTGCTACTCGTCCCAAGATTTTCAGCCGTTCCCTAAAGGATGTGACCGTCTCTCCATGAAAGCTCTTGACCTTTTCGACTTCATCTTCAATCATTCGCTGTTAGAGTAGAGAAGAATTAAACCAGCCAAGCTATTGACATTTGAGCATAAACAAGATTTATCTTTTATTATTGTTGATGTGGATAGAAATGAAAGAAGTAGGCTTAGAGAAATGAAGAAGATATCATTGTACCTTTATATTATCTTGGAAAGCAAGAGGAAGATCCTTTGAGAAGCTTTCTGATTGCTTAAAGTATAGAACAATATTTAGTCCTTGCCCGTCAAACTCGTTTTGAAAGATCGAGGCAGGATACAACGGTACCTGGGATCATAATCCGAGAAAACGAAGACTTCAACATTTAAACCTTGGAAAGTTTATGTACTATGAATTAGCCTAGCTAGCTGTAGTATTGTAATCCAAGGACAGAATTGGAAAGTACAGTACCTGAACATTTACAACAAGAATGGGAGGCACTTCGCCTGAGGACCTATAAGGTGGGAGCTCCACAAAGCGAGCAATGTGATTGATTTTTCTCTGAGATTGAAAGACATCAACTCCGAAAGGGTAAAAAGCAGCATTGCTCGGAGCAAAGTCTTTCCTTTTGTCCCTGATAATGTACAACACCACAAAGATTGGTGTAAGACTCAATGAAAGATCCTATGTTGAAACTTTTTTCCTATCCTTTCACCTGAGAAAAGTTGGCCCCCGTACTTTGAACGTACTAGGCTCAACCCGAGTCCAGCAATCCGACATTTTCTTCTCTATTGGACAGTAAGGAACTTGTGTCCCGCCTAAGGGTCTTTGCAGAGGTGCCCTTGGTGAAACTGTCCAGGCAAGAAAGATACTACATTACTCGTACATTCTGATCATAGTACATAAGATGCACTTATTACTTCTTTATCAATGTCTAAGTCAAAAAAACACTAATGAATGGGAGAAAGAAGAGCTCACGCAGAAGAGGAGTGGAATGATCATCCCGAAACTTGAGCGAAAGCCTCTTTAACGCGGCCTTCTTTCTTGTACCGGGAGGGCTGGGACTAAGAGACCGCCTTCGATCACCTGCATACGAAAAAGGCAGGCAATGAGGCCGTTGCATCTGCAGCAAGCCCGAATCATCACTTGTCATGCTGGTGTCGTCGTGAGAGCAGAGTTTGACCACCAAAACCGAGGCCTTCATGGTAACGACAGGGTTATCGGGTCTTGATTGAGGATCCGAATCCATCACGTTCTCGTCGTCTTGCTGGAGGCTGCCTAGTTGTAGGGAGGGTTTATTAGTTTGGCTGCTACGAGCATTGTCGTTGCTCATGAGAAAATCAATCAGCTGTTTCGTTGTCGGGTGTGAGGTCTTAGTGTAGCCATTGTGACATCTAGGAGATGAAATGGAGGATGATGGTGAGCTTTCTGAGCCATTGGAGAAGGAATCTGCAAATCAAGATGCATTTTTTGAGACATTCCAAGTAAGAATTCAATGATCTAGCCTTGGAAAACCAACATTACCTTCTTGAATGCTGTAGAAATCGTCTTCCCATTCGGGATCAAGCACCGGGTGAGAATCGAACCATGCCTCATCTAAGCTGCCTGTTGAATTCAGAGGACGAAATTTTAAGACAATTCACTCCATCACATCACATCACATCACATGATTTTATTATGATCCAAAACTTAATACTCCATTAGAGCTGTCAAATGCAAACTTAGAAAATGCACTTCTTCATATTAAGTCCATATACATGTTGGAAACTTGATATATGTTTGTCAAATTCAAATCAATTTGGGAGATTTCCATCCCAAATTAAACAATGTCAAGCTCAATCGCACAATCCAAAAAACCTGGTTAAACCAATTGTAGCATGCATTAAAGCTTGGATCACAATTTTATTAAAATTATTACAGGGGAGAAAGTGTGACCTCTGGAAAAAGCGGGGTTGGAGAAGGAGATGTCATTGAAAGCAGAAGAAGGTTGAACTTCTCCACGTAGCTTCTGGGAGAAGCTTTTGCTGAGCGCCTTCCTCCTCCTTCGTCTAGACCTTCTCCCCACGCACCCTTCTGGTTTTGATGCACACGCTCCCATTAATTCCTGAACAAACTCCCCTCTGAAGTAATCAATTCTCTTTGTGTGGAACAACACAACAATTAACAAACACAGAAGAAGAAGAAGAAAGTGGGATTTTGAGAATGTCTGATGTAGCTTTTAAAACCAACAAACAAAAAGGAAATGAAGAGCACTCCAGATTGCAGCCTAGTCAAATTGCACATACACTTAATATTAATTGCTCGGATTAGTTGGGTTCAGGGTCAAATCTTTTTGGGAATAAGTCAATTGCTTTTTAAACTTGGAGGTTTCAACTTAGGTATGTGAACTTAGAAATTAGGTAGATTTTAGCAACTTTATAGTATGGCATAACTCTAGCTCTGCATTTGTTATTTCATATCATATTATTATGTTTTAAATTTGAAATTAACTTACACCTTCGTGTAATTTGTCATTTTTTTTGGGTAAAATCGTGTAATTTGTCATTGATATCTGTATATTCTAATTCCAAAGGATGTTATAGGATGCACGTTATATACCCTAGTTTTCCTTCTTTTGATGAAAACATTTACACATATAAATTCACAACTGACATTTACGAACTAATCATATCAACTTACAAGATGAAAATGGAACTGTTCATTTGATAAGTCTAAATTAGGGTACGAAGTAGAAGGTGAAACCAAAAGCCAAAGCTATTCTCTTTGCCAGTATTTTGTTTCTCTCTTGTCGACGGGACCATGTCCATCTGGCCGCCACGTGTCATACCATACCAAGTACAAAGCTCCCTAAAACTTTGTAGTGTGGATCCACGCGCGAGATTAGCGTGTGGGTGAGGGATCGAGCGTCAGAGTAGAGTTGCCACCACGATGCCCAGAATTCCCAGTTTCGAACGTGCCACGGGCACGTGCGAATCCACTGTTTCGCGTCTTCCACGAACTCCTAATTTGCTCCCCCTTTTTTTTTTTCCTGTGTTGCGTATCCACTTTCATCAAATTATATTCTTTCAAATTTTGATGGTATTTTTTGGTGTATTAATCAAATTTTTTTTTCATTTGACACCCGTAATTTCATGTAACACATTTATGCAAATCCTGTGGCGGACGCAGGATTTCGAATGAGTGGAGGTTAAATTTGTCGTAGTATATAAAATTAATATTCTTGATACGCGATATACAACAATAGTAACCTAAATTTGTCGGATTTTTTAAAAAAGTTTTTTGCTTTTTCTAGACATAAATATAAAACATAAGTACTATTGTAATTATCTTATTACATTAATTGAAAATAAAATAAAAATGGATAACAATCGACATGATTCACTAAGATCAAATGTCTAAATCATGATGTTCACGCAACATATATTGAAAAATTTGTATCAGCATCTCATAACATAACCTCAAAATTCAAATATTATTTTAATCTATAAACATAAATCATTATGTTTTCCTTAAATAAAAGAACAAATATTAAATTTTGTAACTAAGTTTCATTAAAAAAAATTTTATCAAACAATAACAAAAATAGTTAATTCATTTGATAAAAGATATCTAAAATTAGTATCATCATGTTTGCCCAACTAAAGTTTTAAATTGTGTATTTTTGTGTTTATTGAAAGATATACTATGACCCTATCTTATAATAAAATTTACAAACTGGACTAGCCCTTATACATAAAAGGCTTATTTAATATATACAACAGTAAAAGGTGAATAAGCGATAAAAAAGGAAAAGTGAAGTGCACTGGATTTGAATACTCGACCATTAGCAAAAACCCCATGCCACCAACCATATGAGCAACAAACCTTTTATGCCTCTGTTCAAGTGTAATAATATATATACTAATTTTAAGTATAATTTTAAAAATTCCAGCCCCCACGGGCCTAACGTGACTCTGTCTAGTGACACATATTGTAATAGATGATTCTAGAATGAATGGCAAGGACATCTGTCACAAGCAGTCCTATAACCTGCCTATACATAATGTAATTGTCACTACTATGAAATCAAGGAAGATTCTCCAGATTTCCACAATTCTTATTCTCTGTCTCACTATGGTATCAGAGCCTAATAGGACAAACGTCCCTGGCATCCTCTGAAAATATCTTCCCTCAAAACCTTTTTCGTCTCCTTCTTCAAGCTGCCATTAATGGTGCTTACTACCCAAACCTCAAACACATCCCTATCCTCTTTTTCTCACTTCATTACCGTGAGGCTTTCCCAAGAAAACGTTCCTCTATGGAAGGCTCAAGTATCCCCGTACCTGAAAGCTCACAAGCTCTACACGTTCGTTGATGGCTCTTCTCCCTGTCCTTCACCTCTCCTGGCAACTGGTGAAGAAAACCCGGCCTTTGCCGACTGGGTTACCAAAGACCAGTTGGTCATGGCCATTCTCAACGGCTCTCTTTCGGAGTCTGTCCTCGCACAAGTCATCGACTGCGTCTCCTCTGCCCAGATCTGGAACACTCTCCACGAGCTCTTTTCTGCTCGTTCCAGCGCTCGGGTCGTCCAGACCCGCCTTCAGCTCGCCTCTTTGAAGAAAGGCTCTGAGTCGATCACCGACTACTTCACCAAGGCCAAATGCCTCACCTCCTTGCTCGGCGCCGCTGGACAACCCATTTCTGACTCCGAGTTTGCTACATTTCTCCTTGTTGGCCTCGTCAACGATTATGATTATGTGGTCAATGCCCTCTCAACCCAACTTTCCCTTCCCAACACCACTCAAATCCTCTCCCATCTTCTACTTCATGAGTCTCGCCTCCAACGCCAAAACACCACCCTCCAAAACTCTGTCTCTGTCAACAATACCAACCTTGAAACCAAACCCGAGGCAAATGCCACTGGAAGAGGCAGAGGTCAGTTTCGTGGTCCCTTCCGAGGCCACAACAGAGGTAATGGCCGTAACACTGGCCGGGGTTGTTTCCACATTCATTAACTTTGCCACAAAATTCTTCTCCACAAAAATTTCATATATTCAAACTGATGGTGGTACCGAATTTAAACCACTTAAACCTCTTTTTCAATCCCTCGACATCGTTCATCGCCTAACATGCCCCCATTCTCACCAACAAAATGGGAGTGTTGAAACCCGACATCGACGCATCGTCGACACCGGCCTCACACTTCTTAAACATGCCTCACTTCCTCTCACATTTTGGGATTACGCCTTTGAGGCGGTCACTTACCTCATCAACCGTCTCCCCACCCCCGTTCTAAATCACAAAAGCCCCTTTGAAACCTTATTTACTACCCCACCCGATTATCATTTCCTCCGTGTTTTTGGCCGCCTTTGTTTTCCCAATCTCCGCCCCTACAACAAACACAAACTCTCTTTTCGATCTACCCCAACCATTTTCCTTGGCTATAGCCCCAATCACAAAGGATATATTTACTATGACTGGACCCACCAACACATATACATTTCTAGGGATGTCATCTTTCATGAAAATGACTTCCCCTTTTCCAAATCAACCTCGAGTAATTCTTCATCTCCATCCTCTTTGATTTCTCTCCCTCTTTTGCCTCTTCCGCTTTCTTCCTCTGCCCCCGTCCTCAAATAACCCAAACCCTCCCCTCCTGCCCACTCCATCCTCCTTGCCCAATACCAATGGCCTCCTTCTCCTCGGCCCAATACCACTTCGCCTTTACTCTCCTCATCTTCCCCTACATCCACTTCGCCAATACCACTTCGCCAATACCCTCCTCATCCCCTGCGCAAATCTTAATTTGATGTTTTTGGGTATATTGAAAAGTGGGATTAATCAAGTTGGTTTAGTTGAATGAGAGCTAAACCATTAAAAATTTTAATAGACCTATCCTAGTTACACAACTAACACAAGTCAAATACATCATCATAAATATCATAGGTGAATTGCGAGTACATATAATTGTTATCTCCTCCTCCCAGGCCCACCATATATGAATAAAACATTCTATTATTACTATTATTTTCTGTTGAATGAGCCTACATATTATTTTAATGATGGGTTTTGCTATGTTTTATAATTTTTAATTATGTCTTTTCAAAAATCTAATGATGTTCTGCCACTAAATGAAATTGGGGAAATTGTTTTGTTGGAACCAAATCTGTTACTTGCATTTTTAATATTTTATAAGAATTTATGTGTGAGTTGTATACAGGCTACTTAGATTTTGATGGCTTCTCTCTCTACTGATTGTCGATGCTGTGTAACCTCATATAGGACATATTCTTGGATATAGTCGCTTTTTTTAGGTGACTACCAAATACATGACAAAATATAATAACATCTACAATGATGTGATATGCCCGAACATAAATAAATCGAATTGCATCCAATATGACCAAAAAATACGAATAACAAAAAACACTATACAATCTCACATCATAATTGAAGGTGTACATGTAAATCCTAATTTTGGATTCGCTTCGATCACTTTGATAAGTCGTTTGACAAACATCAAGGTAAACTTGAAATAATTTGAATATCGGAGTTGTGACACAGTTCAGGTTGTAGTCCTATGTCTGTGGAGCCTCAGGTGAAGAGACTCACCCAATCTACTAAGCAAAAAAGACCTCAAACAATTTACAATTACATGTAAGTACACAAACGATAAAATCTAAAAACAGAGAAGAAACAAGACACAAAAGCAAGATGAAACAAAGAAAAGAGGAGAAGATAGTTCCCTGAAAGGACACCGCGCGATCTTCCAAAGAAGCCTTGCACCAAGAACAACCACAATGCTCTCCAAACTCCCTATTTCTCACTTTGTCTTTGTGGTAGCATAAATCTGTACCGCAATAAATTATTGATGACGACGACGAGAACCTGCAACTCCGGCGATGCTAGTCTTTTCCGATCTCTTTTCCAGTGTCATGCGAATATAGAGAAAGGCAAAAGGGCAGAGCTTTCTCCCCCGGAAGACCCTCCGATGCTCAAGTCAGATCTCCTTTCGTAGATATGGAGGCTAGGGTTTTTCTTAGAATGAGAATTCAATAAATAGAGCTAGGGTTAGGATTATCTCTTTTATAGTGGAAGCACATTAAATGGGCCTCTTTTCTCTTTAATGAGCCTCTTAATTAATCTATTTCTATAATACCATTAATTAGATAATAATGAAAAAAAAATAACCTATTTTTTACCTCCACAAATGCCCCTCGGATCCTTTAAGCTGAGTAAAGGTTAGAGGATTCGAATAATAATTTGTTGAGAGCCTGAATGGCTTGCGCAGTCTATGACATGGTATGTGCGTCTTATTTTTCTTGAAGCGTGCGTTCTTGCACAATGTTCGTAGGCTATTACAAGGTGCGTTCTTGCACAATGCTCGTAGGTTATTCCAGGATGCGTTCTTGCACGATGTGCTTTCTTGTACAATGCCCGTAGACTATTCTTAGGTGCATTCTTGCACAATGCTCGTAGACTATTCTTAGGTGCATACTTGCACAATGTGCTTTCTTGCACAATGCCCGTAGGCTATTCTTAGGTGCATTCTTGCACAATGCCCGTAGGCTATTCAGGGGTGCCTTCTTGCACGATGTGCTTTCTTGCACAATGCCCGTAGGCTATTCTTAGGTGCATTCTTGCACAATGTGCTTTCTTGCACAATGCCCATAGGCTATTCTTAGGTGCATTCTTGCACAATGTGCTTAGGCTATTCTTAGGTGCTTTCTTGCACAATGCTCGTAGGCTATTCTTAGGTGCATTCTTGCACAATTCCCATAGGCTATTCTTAGGTGCGTTCTTGCACAATGTCCGTAGGTTATTCCGGGGTGCGTTCTTGCACGATGTGCTTTCTTGCACAATGCTCGTGCGTTCTTGCATAATGTTCGTAAGCTATTAGAAATAAGTATGATGACAGCTCATGCCCCTACAGCCCGTAGGCCTCGCGGATTCTCTTTTTGAATTGTCTAAGTGAGTGACCTAGAAGTTATTCAGGTCAGTTTCACTCCTATTTGTGCTTGGATTGAAACCGTCATTTTGCTTTGGCGTGCAAGCTTCCTGAGCAAACTCTATAGGACTTGTTGGGTGCCCCATTATGTCGATCTTTATCGTTGTAAGATAGCTTCATGAGAACTTTAGTTGTCCCAAATCTCAATTTCACTGTCGTAATTGTCGACCCTTGATAACCAGTGATTGGATCCCGTGTCCGCTTTCATTAGCGGCTCACTCCCAAATTAGCCCAAATTTGTACAGATATAACATAACGTATAATAATTAGACATAATAACTAAATATCAATTTGTTGTATGATAATTAAACATAATAATCAAATAGCTATAAGAATAAAATTATTAACACATGCATATTGGGCTTTTAGGCCCAATATTATTACCGAGGGCGGGACCTTCTTTTCTTCAATTGGAGACTTGCAACTTGCAGAATGGCGGTGCGGCGGCGGAAGGAAGACGATGCCCCACGCAACTCGCGCTGGTTTTTGAACCGAAGTAGTCTTGGGCGCGGACGGGCTCATCGAGGGATGGCCGGACTCCTAGCGTCAAAGGCGTCATCATTGTGGTCGGAGGAGGCAACGAAGGCCTTCCCGTCCAGCGAGCGGTGAAAGTGATCCCGACCAGGCCCTGTTAGGCTTGGTTTCTAGTTGGTTTGAGCCACTTCAGAGTTCAGACTCTTCTTGGACCGACGAGATCGTTGGTGGATTCGGGGGCCCGATGAGATCGTTGGTGGTTTCGGGTTGGATGGACGAAAGTGACACTTTTTGGGTCCCCGTGGTCCATCGGATTCCTCGAGATTGTTCAGGAGTGTAGCAAGCACAACCTGTGAGCCTATAGTTTTAGCAATGTAACGAAGGTGTTGAAGCCCGTCATAGTCTTCGTTCCCCACGTACGGCGCCAACTGTGATAGCATAAATCTTTACCGCAATAAATTATTGATGACGACGACGAGAACCTGCAACTCCGGCAATGCTAGTCTTTCCCGATCTCTTTTTCGGTGTCCTGCGAACATAGAGAAAGGCCAAAGGATGAGGCTTTCTCCCCCGAAAGATCCTCCGACACTCAAGTCAAATCTCATTTCATAGAGATGGAGGCTAGTGTTTTTCTTAGAATGAGAATTCAATAAATAGGGCTAGAGTTAGAATTATCTCTTTTATAGTGAAAGCACATTAAATGGGTCTCCCTTCTCTTTAATGAGCCTCTTAATTAATCTCTTCTCTAATATCATTAATTAGATAATAATGATAAAAATAAATAACGTATTTTTTACCTCCATAGTCTTCGTATTTTTCTTTCTCTTTTATTTGATCTCAAACACACACTGAAATCGTCATGGAAGCAACAGCGAAGAAGCTCACATAGAGCGTTTCTCAGAGGATTCTGAAGCGGCGCAACAAAATGAGAGAGATGCGTGATTTAGGGTTAGAGGAGGGTATAAAATCCCTCTCCCAAAACACGCAAAACGTCATTGTCTTCAACACCGGCCAGAGGAGAGCTCCATTTAAATGAAATGCAACACTTCAACATAGAGGAGACACCCAAGCCCATCAGAAGAAAACGGCCCAATAAGCACCTATCAGAGAAACATGTCCAAATTGCCAAAAACACACAACACCGAGTCCAAGATGCACCAAGGGCTGACTTAGCCAAGATGGCTAAGTCCCAAGGTGCCAAGATGGCTCAGTGATGACCCATGGCGACTCAAACCTTGCAACCTTAGTCCCTAGCCACTACCTAGTCATAGTACTTGCGTGATAAACCATTTACATGTTTTGAGTTTATTACAATAACAGGATTAACAACATACCAAATGCCCTCTTAATCTAAATGTTGGAATAACTGCCAATGTCGCTAGTAGTTGAATGGGGCATCACCTCAAATACCTCAAGCCACATCCCAAATATCCAAAAAATTTCTGAAAATGAGAACTTGTCAGCAATAACAATTTTAGTACAAAATCTGTTGGATTATACTCCTCTTTTACCTTCTTGACCTCAAGCATTTTCTCTTCAACTTTATTTCTTATAAAGTGATGTCTAACATCAGTATGTTTAGACCTTTTATGGAATATGAGATCTTTGCACAAGTATAATGTACTTTGACTGTCCATATGCAACACATGCATCAATTGGACATTTTGAAATTCACTTAGAATACCAGTCAGTCAAATAGTTTCTTTAGCTGCCTCAGTATCTGCAATATACTCATCTTCAGTTGAAGATAAAGCAACAACAAATTATTGTTGAGACTTCCAAGATATACAATTTCCATCCCAAGTATAATAATATGCACATGTGGATTTCCTATTGTCTTTATTACTAGCATAGTCAAAATCAACATAACCATGAAGTTTAGTTCTAGATGAATGCTCAGTATAAACAAGACATAGATTTTTGGTACCATGCGTATATCTAAGCAAGAATTTTATGGCAAACCAATGACATCCAACATGGTTAGACATGAATCTACTAAGGACACTAATAGCAAAAGCTAAAGCAGGTCAAGTGCAAAGCATGACATACATCACAAATCCAACATCAACATCATAAGGCATATGAGACATTTTAGCAATTTTAGCTGTTGTAGTAGGACAATGTTTTTTAGATAGTTCTAACTTCTAAGTGCCCTCCTATATGGTATATAGGTGGATTTAGAGTCAAGCATACTGAATATATCAAGAATCTTTTGTACATAATCATTTTGAGACAACCACATGATTTTCTTTTTCCTATCTCTAGTGGTTTTCATACCAAAGGATTTATGGGCAACCCCCAAGTCTTTCATGTCAAAATGCAGTCTTAAGTCTCTTTTAACACCAACAACAAGGACTTTAGAATTGCACATTGATAGGCACACAAGTGCACGGTACTATCGAGTAGTACAAAATATATCGAATCCAATGGAGCACTCGTTGATCATCAATTTTACTCAAACCAATAATCTAGATCAAACAAGAGATGTGGAGCTTTTTGTTTTATATTTTATAAAACTAACAAGATTCACGGTCTAAAGCTAACCAAAATGATGAAAGGTAGATTAGGGTTACTTGAATGATAAAAAGCTAGGATTGATGTTCATCACAAATGAGATCATGTAATGACAAGTAATGGTCTACAATGGTCAAATATCCTAAAATTTCTCTTATCCTCTTTCAAGGTATAAGAAAACTATCGTAAACTTGATTAATTCCTACTTTTGTGGTAATTAACTCAAGATAGAGACATTAAGATTTATGACATTTCAAACATCCACTAGGAAAATTGGCATACTTTCGTGGTCCTAAAAATCCTAGCTCAAATCTTGAGGTTCCAATATCAAATATCACCTTTCAATGTATATCTAACATTTAATAAATGTAAAAAATACTAACTAGGCATTTTCATAAACACTTGGTGTGCAAAATTTGAGTAGTAAACCAAAACTCATCCAACCAAAGAGAAAACTTCACCAAATCATCACATAATCACCATTTGGTTACTCTCAATCCTAACAGAACAAATTACTCACTCATGATTTGCAAGAACATTAAGATTTATGACATTTCAAACAACCACTAGGAAAATTGGCATACTTTCATGGTCCTAAAAATCCTAGCTCAAATCTTGAGGTTCCAATATCAAATATCACCTTTCAATGTATATCTAACATTTAATAAATGTAAAAAATACTAATTAGGCATTTTCATAAACACTTGGTGTGCAAGATTTGAGTAGTAAACCAAAACTCATCCAACCAAAGAGAAAACTTCACCAAATCATCACATAATCACCATTTGGTTACTCTCAATCCTAACAGAATAAATTACTCACTCATGATTTGCAAGAACATGGCATAAAACATCAATCCAACCATCATAAACATGAGTACAATGATAAACAAAACAAGAAATAAAGAGAATGAGTAAGAAATACTTAACATTCAACCAAATCCTTGCATTTTCATGGAACTATGAGAGAAAAGATAGAAGTTTGCTCCTTTTCCAAGTCTTGAAAAATAAGACAGCTCAACAACCCAAAAAGTGACACTAGAATTCAATAACAATCATAAATGCACCTAGTAATTGAGTGAGAAATGAAATCTAATGTTAGATCTAGGAAGAGAATGGAGTAAATGCTAACACTAGAAATAGAGGCTAGGATAAGATATAAAGTTGGGGCATAAGGTCCCAAAAGTTGCCCTTACATGCCCTATTTATATGAGCTACAAAAAAGAGAGGATAAAATGCATTCAAGTGCACCCTATGGAGACCACGACTGTGGTGATTACCACGGGCATGCCATGGTAGCCACAGGATGGGTATTCTTCGGCTTGTGATTAGATGTGAGTGTGTTGTCCGACACCGGTAGGTTGTGATCATCTTGAAGTGCATTTTTCTTCACCAAATCTTTGAGTCAATGCCATTTTGATCATGTCCAAGCTTGAGCTAATTCCAAGTTTATTCCATCATTTTTTATAACTCCCAAAAGTGCTCCTACAAGACCAAAGCGACAAAAAAGGCATAGATCCGAGCAAAGCTAGCAAAATTCCTTCAAAATGCCTAAAGGAGTGTATCTTTTATGCACAAAATGGGGTTAGTAGTCAAGATGTAGCATATAATCATGTTATCACACATCAACAATATGTCATCAACATATAAAAGCACATGCAGGGGGACTTAGACTTAACACCCTTAAAATAAAAGCATGTATCATCACTACTCGTATGAAAACCAAGTTTCCTCATACAATAATAAAATTTTATGTTCCACTGCCTAGGGTACTACATTTTTTATGTTTTCATTATTTTTAGGAAATTATATTAGTTTATTTTCTATACCTTTGGAACCCTAGTATTATTTAAGTACATTCTTTTCTTCTTTAGGAGGTAGATTGGAATACACGAGCATCTGGCTAGGTGCTTGTGTGGTTTCCATCCAAACCATTGTTATTATTTCTTTGGATTATTGTTTTTGCATCGAATCTTGAATTGAGTTTTGAATTGAGTGCTTGTGCATTCTTGAACTTTCATGTTCGTTCAATCAATCAAAGAAATCGATCTTGTCTCCAAGACGGGACCAAACATCAATCGTGGCGAAGGGAGTTTGTGATGTATCACTTAGGTTGTCAATCTCTAGTCAATTGATAATCATACATATCTTCTACAACATGAGAATTATGCTCAAAGATAGAGTCAGAATAACTTACTTGCCTACCTAATTGGTGAGTAGATGTAACTTCACTTGCCCATTTGGTTATCTTGACTAGTTGAAGGCCCACTTAATGCATCCTAGCCTTGCTCAGATGAGTCCGTTGACTCTTTTTGTTCAACTGAGTTTTGAGCACTATGAAAGTCATCTTCTCCTTTCATTTTTGCTTCATGTGGAAAGAAAAACCTTGTTTCTTGCTCACTGATATATGCATTCTCAACTGAATTGTCAGTTCTAGTTTTGAAATGAAACTCACTCTTATTAGAGATTAAACTTCTAGAAGTTTACTTTGTACCCATGGGGTTGAATAAGCAACAACTTATAACCCTCAACACTCTTTGGAACATGAGACACTTTTGGGCCCTAGGTTGCAATTTACATTGAGATATTTTATGAATATGTAGTCTGTTAGGCCAATTTTAAATAGATAATTCAAGCCTTTCATTCCACTATGACCAAGTCTATTGTGCCACATATTTGTGTAATCTAGACTCATGCCCACTTTTGATATTTTAAGTTCAGGAGATGTTATAACATAGTACAACTCTCCCTTCTTAATACTCTTGATAAAAAGAAAAACCATTTCTGATGACTTCTCTTATGTCAACATAAGGTTTCTCCTCAAGCTAGGTACCCACCTAACCTACTGGAGAATCCTTATTTTCCCATCAAACATCCTCAAATGAACTCTACCTATACCTTTGATGGGCAAAGCAGTATGGTCTCCTAATAAAACCTCACCACCATCAAATTCATGGAAGGACTAAAACAAAGACTTATCAAAAGTAACATGCATAGTGCAATCAGAGTCATGAATCTAAGCATTACAAGTAACAAGATAAGCACACATGAGTAACTCATAAGGATAATAATCATGAGGTTCAACAACAATCATCACATTTCTAGTTATAGATTTGTCATTTTAGCCTTTTTTATGACAATATTTTATAAATGACCATTTTGCCAAAGTAATAACACTTCCCATTGTCCTTTTTCTCATGCTCATTTTCCTTAGCTTTTTCAGACCTTTTGAAGTCCTTTGTCGGAGGTTTACTGTTGTTTTTAGTCTTGCCCTTAGCCATCGACATTTCAGTTTTAGAGCCAGCTTTCTTATCAGTCTTAGACTTAAAGACTTTCATGATCTCGTTCTTTTCAAGGAAAACCTCAATAATTTTCTATTTAGTCATTTTCCATAACTATATTAGGGCTGAGCACGGGCCTAGGCCCGACCCGAACCCGAAAAGCCCGAAACCCGAAAAGCCCGAAACCCCCAAAAAATGGGACCGAAGACCGAACCGAATGTTCGGGTTCGGTTCGGGTTCGGGCTAAGACAGCATTCGCACATAAAAACAGACTAAAAACCGAACCCGAACCCGAAATCCTAATAAATTCGGACCGAAACCCGAACCGAAGTCATGTGGGTTCGGGTTCGGTTCGGGTTTTTCGGGTCGGGTTCGGTTTTCTCAGCCCGTGCTCAACCCTAAACTATATCCTTAAAAGTGTCAAACTAAGAAGGCAATGAGCTCAACAACAACACAACTTGATGAATGTCTTTAATCTTGTCATCACATCTTTTAGTTCTTGAGTCATTCTCAAGAACTTGTCAATGTTCTCGTTAAATGACAAGTTGACATCCATCCTAAAGGTAAACAAGCGACACAACAAAGATATTCTACTAGGCAGGGACTTAGTCTAGTATAAGTCCTCCAATGCCTTCCATAGAGACATGGAATAAAAAATACTTACAACTTCACGAGCCACGTTGTCAACCAACCTAATCATTATTTGAGAGTGAGCTTGTTCATCCATCTCCAGCTTAGACTCAATAGAAGCATCAAGGGCATATTCCTCTTTCACAACTTTCCAACACTTCTCCTTTATGAGCATAACTTTCATTTTTGACTTGTCATATGGCAAAGTCAGTGATACCATCAAAAGGCTTGACCCTTACATTATTCTCTTCCATCAAAAGATTTACCAATCAGTATTCGAGCAAGAAAAATAGAAACCGTAAAACTAGAATTCTCTCACTCAAAACAAGGTTTAGATGTGAGAACACACAATACTTCCTTTGCAAGAAGTTTAGCACATAACAAAGATAACCAGTAGCACAAAGCAAGGTATGTTTACGAAATAAAGATTACACCTAACAAGTTTTTATAACAAAGCAAGATAGGGCTATGTTTTTGTAGATCTAGGATTCAAGGCGTCAACAAACCAGAAGGTCCAAGGATTTGAGAGATCTAGAAATATCACCAGAACAAGGGCGGTTTTAGAGTAAAAGTGAAGAGTCAAGAGCGAGAGCATAAACAAAACACAAGAGGGATACATAGGTAAAAGAGGAAAAAACACTAAATTCTCCAAGTTTTTACACTCTAGAAAGAACACCTTTGCTCTTTACCTCTAAGCAGTCTAAAGTCACAAAATGACTGTTTGCTTAGAGTGGCAAAAGTAGTCATTTTCCAGAAACAAGAAGAACAAGAGAATAGTTCAGAGAACGTGATGTGATAAGGGGAATCGTCAATACTCAAGAGGACCACAAAGTGTTCGAGCATTAGAAGAAGACTTGAAAAAGACGCCCAACAATTAATATGGAAGAAGCTTTGTCTTGGATTCCACATAATGGCATTGAAGACGAAGAGTCATGCCATTATATTTAAGAGTCGTGCCATCAAGATACATCAATTCAAGAAATGCCAATAGTCTTGTCATCAATGTTCTAAAAAACGCTAGGCGGGAGCTTGGCGGTGAGGGGGGCCTAGCGCCTAGACGGCTAGGCGGGGGCCTAGACGGATTAGAAATGTATCGGAAAAATTAGAAGAATTGAATACTTTGAAGCAAAAAGTGGGAAGAATTGGAAAATTTTGAAGAAATTGAAAACAAAAAACACAAAATAGGAATAAACATAGTCCGCCTAGACCCGTCTAGGCCCCGCCTAAACCCGCCTAGACACGTCTAGCTCGACTTGCCCGCCTAGCCCGATTAAAACCCGACTTGCCCGCCTAGAACCCGCCTAGCCCCCAGCCGCCTAGCCATTCCAATTTGGCCAAAATCGGGACGGTGTCGGGCCGCCTAGCCCGATTTTTAGAACACTGCTTGTCATAAAGTTGGCTGTATGAGAAGTCTTGCCATCAAGACGGTCGTGTGAAGAGTCACGCTTTTAAAGACGATCATTCATGGGCACATGCTAACAAGTTAAAATAGGAAATTATCTTTAAAATATTCTCTAAAAGAGAATGAATAAACCCTTAGCAAAACAAATTGAACTAATGGCTAAAACTAGTCGTTGTGAACTGGGTGAACCGGTTCCAACGGTCAAAACCGTAGTTCACCCGGTTCAAACGGGAACCGACAGTTCACCGGTTGAAATGGTTAGTTTTCTAGCCATTTGGACCGTTTTTTTGTAATTAATACCCGAACTCCCCATAAACTACCCCAAATTTTATATAAATATACACACCACCCACACTTCTTTCCACACCATCCAACAATCTCTCTTCTCTCTCTCTAAATTCTCTAATATCTCTTCTCTCAAGCTTTCACACTCTCTTACAAGAATTCTAATACTATTTACAATTGATTTGCTTGCTTTTAAAATTGTCTTAGTTTATATTCTTCTTATTTTATAATTATATTTACTTATTCTTATTTGGTTCTTTAATTGTCTTTATTTTGATCATCTCTTAATTACATTGGCTATTTTCACTTATTTTTATAAAAATGGATCATCTTGAAAATGTTATTGGCACCCAAGAAAGTAAAAAGTCATTCAACCTCCCCCACCCAAGGGCAAGATGATGAGGATGGAAAAAGGAGAAATCATAAGGCCGATGTTTTTAAAATTTGTTTTAGAAAGGGAGATTTGCGTGATAATAACAAAATGGATGTTTTTTTGTAGGTATTGTGACAAGAAATATTCTTGGACGAAGGGAGGAGGCTATATCACTTTGACGAGGCACACATTGACAAAACACCCCGACAAGATGGGAATGGAACGAGGACAATCTCAACTTTTCGGGTTTGCATCATCTTCTCAATCTTCATTATTTCGTTCTGATCATGCTATAGTAGTTACACATTAGCAAAAGTTATTAGTGTTGATCATTTAGCATTTCAATTTAATGATTATGTAGGTTTTAATGATTGGATGATAACTTTTGCACAACCCACTTATAAGAAGATATCTCAACAAACAATTAAGAGAAACATTGTTAAGGCATATAAAAAAATGCATGAGTCATTTAGTTGATTTTTGTTAGAGAGAATGACATACATGTTTCTATATGTAGTGGCATATGGAGTGATCATCAACGAATTCATTCATACATGGGTCTTACATGTCATTTTATTGATCAAAATTTCCAAATGCATAAACGTGTTTTGGCTTTTAGAGAATTTGATGAGTCGCACACCGCACAAAACATTTCTAAAATTATACGTACACTTTTAAAGAATATTGACTTCTTCTTAGAGTTTTTTCTATTTTATTTGACAATACATCATCTAACACCGCATCCATAAGAGATTTTATAATGGGTTGTCAACCCCATTTTGGAGGTAAGTTTTTTTTATGTACGATGTGCTTGTCATATTTTAAACTTATGTGTTCAAGATGGTTTAAGTGTTATGAGTCCTTATTTTGATCCAATTAAAGATGCTATTAAGTTTATTTGGGTGCATGGAAATATTTTAAGAGAATGGATGAAGTTTTGTGATCAAAATGGGTGCATAAAAACATTTTCAAAAGATATTGGCCATCGGTGGAACTCTACTTATAAATTACTTTGTGAATTAATGCAATATAAACAAATCTATCTTCTTTTGCAGCTCAATTTATTATGCGTTTATGTTTTATCGATGAAGTTTGACAAACTTGTGTGAAAATTATGAAACTTTTAAAAGTTTTTAATGATGCTACTCTTAGATTTAGTCATGTTTATAACAAACTTCTCATATATTTATTCTTGAGGCTATGAATGTTGCTAGTGTTTTTAATGAGGGGGCGAAAATTTCCAAAATCGAAGGCGCAATTGCCCAAATGAAGGTGAAGTGGTTAAATTATTATACCTTTATTCCCGATGTGTATCTTGTTACTAGTGTTTTTGATCCTACATATAAATTTGAGGTTTTGCATGACATGTTAGACAACTAATATAAATTGTTAGGAATAGAAACAATGTTGTTACTATTATAAGATCAACTAGAACAAATGTTGATAATTTATTTTCTCATTTTAATGTTAATGTTGATTCTTCCTCTCAATTACCATTAGCCCCTTCATCATCTTCTTCTTCTAGTAGTAGAGTAACTTTTGGATCTAGATACTTACAAGGAATACATAAAAGGCCAAGACAATCGAACTCACATTTGGAGCTCGATAAATATCTTAATACTTGTTTTGAGTTTGATGATATTGAAGAATTTGATGTTTTGGCTTGGTGGAAAACTCATTCCAAGATGCTTCCAATACCCGCCAAGATTGTGGCTCAAGTTCTTGTCGTTCCCGCCTTAACCGTAGCGGTGGAACAAACCTTTAGTCAAGGTGGGTACATTTTGGCCCTGAAGAGATCTCCTTGGGAACCGAGTCATTGGAGGCCCAGGTTTGCATCAATGATTGGAAGAGAGCCGAACTAAACTCTCAAAGAAATGTGGCTTCGTCTTCATCATCAATCCAGTGGATTGGAGACGCTAAAATGATTAACACTTCTGATTCTTCCGCCGGGGACTAAACTCAAGTAAGTGGGGTTCGTATAAAGGTAAGAGAATTACATGGGTTTTGATACCTCCAACCCCGAGACGTAAGCAACTTAATAATCATTATTAAGTTCAAATTCAAGCTCTTTATTTTTTCATTTTTTTCATTTTCTAAATATCAATAACAAATATCAAATGATTTTTAGTTTAAGTTTAGATTTTAGTTTAACTTGTAGATTTTATGATTAAACTATCTAAGTTTTGAAGTATAAGTTTATAAGTCTAAAATTTCTAATTTTTAGATATAAAGTTTAACTTTTCCAAATCTTAAGAAAACAATGCTTTTAAATAACTACTTCATTTTTTAAGTTAAATCATTTTTGTAAGTTCAATATAACTATAATTTTTTTTTTATAATGTTAAATAATTTTTTATTTTAATTTTACTTTTGTTATGTTTTAGTTTTTTATACATAAAACAAGTTTATATCTATTGGAATTGGGTTGAACCGTCGGTTCACCTGGTTTCAACGGGTATGAACCGGCGGTTCAAATGACTAGTTTTCTTTAAAAAAAAAGTAAACTACCCAAAAAACCCTATAAATACCCACGTACACCCCTCTTCATTTCTTGTCACATCATTCTCTAATATCTCCTCTCAAATCTCAATCTCTCTTAGTCTCTACTAGTTCAATTGTTTTTCCTTAATTACTTGTTTTTACCATTTTAATTATTTCTTTTATTAAATTAAGTTTTATCTTACATCTTTTTTTTTTTTTTTAAATGGATAATATCAATAGAAGGAGTCTTGTAGTAGATATTTTTAGGATTCATTATAGGAAAAGTGAACCCCAAGAAAATAACAAAATGTTGTTTTTCGTAATTATTGTGACAGGAAAACTACGTGGACAAAGGGAGGTGGCTATGGCTTATTAACGAGACATCTTACATCACACCACCCCGACAAATTGAAAATGCATCGAATGTAAGACGGTAAGTAGCCTTCGTACAGTAAAGGTAAGAGAACTACATGGGATTTGATTCCTCTAATTCCGAGAGGATACATAGACAACTTACTAGTTAATAATCACTATTAAGTTCACACCCTTTATTTTTATGTTAAGAAAAAAACATTAACAACTAGGTGTATAAAATATTATTAAGTATAATGTAAGATTAATGTTCTATTTTAAGTCTAATTATTTTATTTAACATGAAAATATTTTAAGAATTTTTCCGGGATTGTTTTAGATTTTTTTAAAATTTTCGGCCTATTTTTTAAATCAGACCACCGGTTCGACTCCCCCGGTTTATGAACCGGGGACACCACTAGCCATAGGAGGTTGCCTACTTGCCTCAGATATTAGTGCTATTAATTTTGTTTTCTTAACTCAGATCTGGACTTCTTTATTGAGCTGAACACATAGCACATGTCACTTCTCAAGACATTGCCGAAACATTCCCTTTAAATAGCTAATCCAACCGAATGTTGGGCTAATATATAGTCCAGCCCACTTATTGTATGGGCTTGGCCCAATATGAAATCTGTTCTAGAAATCAGATTGGAACGTCTAAAAGATTCTAGAATCTGTTGCGGCGCTACTCTGAAGAGAGAGTAGAAGATGTGAAGAGATTGAAATCTTGTGTTACGTTTGAATTTGTGAAAAAGATTAAACTTGTTTGCAATTCCTTTTGAGTTAGTGGATATTGAGATCCCCCATATATGCTAATTGCTTCTTTTCTTTTATATTTTGGGTGACTATTTCTATTGAGCACAAAACCTGAAAGTTTGGTGTGTGTGAGATCATCTCATAATCTCTGCTTTTGTTTGTTTGGTCTACTGTGGGAATCTGAGGTTAAAATTTTCTATACTTAAGTCATAAGCTATCCATAAAGTATTTATATTTCTGGGTGGAGTAACTAAAGTGAACAGATTAAGCTTTGTAGACAAGTTTATTAGGAATCAAAATTGGCACTTTAGTGGTATTGTAGCCAAGGGAAGTACAGCAAAAGTTGCAAATCCTTTGAAGAGATTGTAAAGAAAGCAAAACAGGTCCGGACGTAGGCAAAAATTACCGAACCGGGCGAGGGCTCAGCCCACCCAAAAAAAAAAAGAAAAAAAAAAAGAAGAAAGCAAAACAGGGGAAAAATATTGACGTGCTCATACTTTTTGTATAGTCTGTTTATGCATCTATACCTATATCTAGCCTAGTTAGAAAAGGCATTTAACATCAAGTGAACAAGCTTGTTTGATTTGAATGTCACTTAAGTTAAACAACAACAACAACAACCAGCCCAGTGAAGTCCCGCATGAGCAGGGTCTGGGGGGTCAAGATGTACGCACCCAGTCCCCGACTACGTCGAGCTGGTGTTTCCGTGAGACCCAAAGAAAAGCAGAGTAGCAGGTAAAAAAAAATAATAAGTGATATTTAAATGTCACTTAAGTTCTTAACTAAAATTGAAGAGCTTGATTGCTAGTAATTAGATATGGAGTGTATGTTTCTTCAGTTCTCTGTTGCCTTAAACATAGAGAATTTGTTGTAATTTTTATTTTGAATGAGGGGGTAATTTTCATTCAAATGTAACATAACTAACAAAAATCCTAGGTGGCCCTAGGTATTACAAGGATCTCACAATCCACTTTCTAAATTCTCAGTTTTTCTTGAGCCATCTTGCTCCAATACAATTTCTTACATGATCAATAATACAATTTGTTGTAACTTTTTGATTGCTTGTTACATACTGTATCATATTCTTTTTGTGTTCCAGATAGAGACAGCGCGCTTTTCTTGGCAAGGAAGCAAGAGGATTCAATCTTTGATGCCTGCCATAATACTAAGAACTAGTAAATCTCAAATGGGACTGCTAAGTAATGTTGAGATCTTGTGAAAGTCTCCATCAATTAGCATATGATAACTGCTCTTGTATAATGTTAAATCGCTCCACGTGCTTCTTGGTGATCTTGCTTACCCCACAGATAGAAATTGCCCCCAAGAATCAGTTGAAGTGAACCACATCCTTTTGAAGAATATCCAAGAATAAAGATGGGTTGATCACAATATTTTGTAGGTTTGAAAAGGATGGTATCTGCCTATCCTTCACCAGTAGGGTAGGAAGCCAGGATCAATTCTATATATGTTGTCTTTATCTTTGGGGAGTGTCCTCTTAACATGTCTTTTTCTCTCTCTGAAACCTTTGAATGTTACTTTGCCCCATTTAAAGTAGAGGGTCTTTGGGTTATCTCACAAATGATGGATCTCAGCCAGATAAGGGAAACTATAAAGTTTGTAGCATACCATTTTTCCTACAATTTTGGTCTTGATTAATGCATAAATCTATTCATCTGCTTAACTAGATAAGTGAAAGGTATTAAAGTCATTTTATTTTTTTAGCTGAAGTGAAAACTGTCAAATGCCGAAAATAAATTGTAGTGTCTTTTTCTGGTTCTCTGTGGATCTGTTTTGAATTTGCTAGCCTATACTTCATAAGGAGAAATAATCTTATCATAATAAAAAAAAGAATCTTCAGGCTTTGGAGTCAAATGGACTGTGTGATACAGATACAGTATATGAGACTCAAATTATGGAGTGATTGAAACTTATCTGCAGACACAAACTTCATTGTTGCTAACCGTGCTCTTAATGAGATGTACAAGACATGCTTTTTTTTGGTCATCTGCAGAAATTGGTTTGACATTTTAGCTTTGATGGGTTCTTAGAGTTGTGCAGATTAATACTGTATAATTAAGCCAGTTACATTAAGGAAACCAAATGAAATGAGCCAAGATTCTGGATTCTGCTCTATTTTTTGTTTATCATTCTTCCTGCAGCATTTATGAAGTTTGGGGCCCATAAATCTGCCTTTGATTAGTCTAGGTTCAATAGGGTTTGAGAGGGGTAGGTAGCAGGGTCCCAAAGTTTTAGCTGCATACCCAAGCAAAACTTCTGCCATGGCTGATCTGGTCCCACTTGTTTGATAAAGCAATGTGGTAGAGAACTACCTTTCCCTTTTCCCCCCTATTGGCTTAACAGAATCACTGATTCTTCCATCTATAAAGAACATGGATCAGTCTTCTTCAAGTTAAACTACTCTTATCCTCTGTACTCTCTCTTTCCATTCTCTTCTACTCTAGCTTCTCCTCACTTCTCATCACATCTGCTGATTCTGTTCCTTAGCCCTGCTTAATTAGTTCTGATATGATCATTCTCCTCTTCTCCTTCTCCCTTTCACTCAAAAGCCACTCATCCTTCTTAGGGAGGGAGATATAGGGGCTTGGAGTCTAGGAAAAGTTGTGCAGCTGAGAAACAAGTAATATGGGAAGTGATGGTGCTGGTGACTGTGTTTGTTGTCATGCTAGGAGGGTTTTGAAAATCTTGCTTGGAGCATTGATTCTGCTTTGTTTTGTATCAGTCTTGTCCATAGGAATAGTTTCGTCGAATGGGGTCATGATTAATGAATCCGCTGCTGGATCGATCGCGTTACATGGGAAGACGTTGGTGAGCAACCGACGCGTTCATCTTGGTCATCATCTCATTTATGTTAGCAAGAGAAGAGTTCCCAACGGCCCTGATCCGATTCACAACAGGTACTAACTACTAACTAGCTTCAATCTTCTATCCTACCAAATCACACCTTCATGTGTGTGTGTGAGACTAATTGAGATTTTTTGTGTGTTTTGGGTGACAACTGACAATAGTAAGATCATTATAGAAGTTCTAAATTGTCTGTAACATGATTTGTTCCTTAATCTTTTTGATAATAGTGATGGTTATTAGGATAAGCAATAAAAAATCTTACTGATGCATGGGAGGAGGTGATGGTACCTTTGAGCTCTTTAAAAAAAGTCCCTTTAAAAATCAGGCTTTCTCTTATTTTTATAACAGGTAAATAAAGTTGGTTGGACTGCTTTTGTTTGTAAATTTTTTATAGGGGGGGGTTAAAACTTAAAACTTAAAACTAGATGTTTCCCTAATTTTGATGTTCAAATGAGTCATTGGAGGGCCCTCACTCTCAACTCAACCATGCTTTTGATAAAGCCCTCCTGGAATTTGGTCTCTTAACTTTAGTTCTGTTTTTTCAGGCGTGTTGGGGAGTCAAGAAGACCACCAGGCAGAGCCTAAGCTAGCTTGGACTGACTGATGAAAATTGATTAGTGATCATATGTCGTTGAAGCTGTAGAGTTGGCGCTTATGAATGTTCTCTATTATAATTCTTATCCAATGAAATGAAAAAACGGCTTGTTTGTTTGTTTGTTTGTTTTTAAATTTCGCGCCTATAAGATGAAGCTATATATGTAGAGTTAAATGTTAAAAGTTTTGCATGAAATGACATTGAGTGAGCAGTGCATAATGAGGGATGCTTCTTTTTTGACTGTGTTGTGCTCTCCATGCATATGATAGGATGAGAGCAAAGCTTGTTGTTCTTTGCTCCATCTTTTGCCCAAAAAAAAGGCTCCTCTTTTCCACCTTTCACTGTTGTCTGATCTCTCTCTCTCTGGCTCTTCTTGTTGAGAAAGTGAAGGGTGATGTTCTGTCAATGATGATGGCCCATTTTTTAAAAATGTTTTTGTGCTTTTCTTGTGCAAAGGAACTTGCAATTACCACAGTGAATTTGGTTTCAATCATCTTTTGCCTCCACCAACTTTCCTTGATATTAATTACAGTATAATTTGGGGGTTTGGCCAAGTGTTGCAATTTAAAGGATTCAAGGTAGATTTAGAAGAAACAAATTGGATTTGAGGAGGAGTTGAATGTCACTTACAACAACAACCAACCCAGTATAATCCCGCCAAAATGTACGTATTCATACACCGAACAAGTCGAGAGGGTGTTTCTCGAGAGACTCAAATGAGGCAATGACGAATTGAATGAAACTTGATAGGAAATTTAAATTGATTTGGGTAGATTTAACAATTGAAAAGCCAGCAAACCCAGGTTAGACAACTCTCTCCTAAACACATTTTGGAAACTGGGTTCAAAGTTGAAACACCGCAAGACAAATCCTAGGTACAGAATTTGATATCCAAAACTCCACATAGCTAGTTGGTTAACAAATACTTTTAAAATGTTTATATCCTACTGTATTACATAGTCTGCTAGCTCTGCATTCATCTGCGAACTGCCTCTCAGTTCAGGCAAGATGCTGATATGCAAAAGGATGGTGAGATGCCAAAATGAGAAATGCGACAAAAACCCAGAAATCAGATCGAAGGAAAAAGAAAAGAAGAAAACACACAACTGGGTGTTTTGCTTTTGCGTGTGTTGTGCTTTTACTTTATATTATATGCCAACAACAGGCTTGATTTTGATAGTTTCAAGAAGTGAAGACTGGGTCCAAAAGGCAAAGATTCATTATTTTTCATTTTTGAAGCACTGCTGGTTTTTGCTTGTAAATTGTTAGCATGACAGTGTGCTATTTCTCTACCTTTCCATTGTCCATGTCTCATTCTCTTTTATACGGAGTATTATAGTTTTGGGTTACGAATATTAAACATAAATCCTAGTTTAATGAGATAATATATGCTGGATTTTGAACTGAAAACCCAAATCAAAAGATAGAGAATAAGAATCCAAAAAAGCCCAGCCTCTAGACAAACTTTTTCGGTTTAGAAAGTAGACTGATTTGACCAAAAAGCTTTGCTTAATCTAAGAGGTTACTACACAGCTAAGTAGTTCTGCAACATGATCCTTGCAACAAAGCAAATGAAGCTTTTGGAGTATCAAGCAAGAGATGGTGGAAAAAATCATGGAAATTCTGCATCCAGCAAATTATGAGTGTTATAGCATAAGAAATCAAGGAAGTAATACATGGAGTATTCTCACCAATGACAGACACGAAGTTTTGAGTCGACGATTCAAAGGTACTTGGAATATCATAGCTAATGAATGACTTATAAATCAACTTGGGGGGGTCAGCAATTTTTCCCAAGGATGTTTATTGTTAGGGAGGTGAAGAAACTGTGTCTGGTAGAAGCATAGAAAGCTGAACAAAGTGAGGCTAGTGTATACAGTCTGAACACAATTACAAGAATGACCCAAAATTGGAGTTTCAAGGAAAACCTGAAATTCGCCCTGTAACACAGTTGTTCAGGGAACCAGAGAAGCAACTTCTTGAAAGTGTCAGCTAGCTGATCTGGGAATTTTAGTAAGAAAAATAAACCTTCAAAGAGCTTTTCGAGGGCAATGTCGTAGTCAAACTCATATGCTAGGTACTCCCATTCCAAACAAGACTCGAGATAAGATAACCACCATAGCTCCCTTCACATAGAGATAGACAGACTTCAACTGAGGACGTAAGAGGTTGACTCGTTTAAAACAGGTTTTATCTAAAACCTGAGATCCGGCCTCACAAAAAACTAGCTTGAGAATTCAAAGTCTTTGTTGCTCCTCCTTATAACTAACAACAGCTAAATAAGCATTATCATTAACAACTTTCACACATTAGCATTAATGTTTTCCATAAACTTACTTACTACTAGATTATCCAACACGACTTCTCTTAAAAATATTGACCTGAATAGAAAATCCCTGACTAAATATGTCCAGAACTGGAAACATGGTCGACCAAGAATTTACCTAGAAGGGAAAACAAGTGATTTAAGTTGGCTTAAACCTAAAATATGAAAACTGGCCAACATAATTATGTAAAAATCATTCAAGGATTGTAAATCATAAAGTTACAATATACAAATATGATTAGAATTAATTTTATCTGATATGAAAAACATAAAAAATAAATTAGCAATACAACTCAATATTTGAACTAACACACTAGCTAAGACCCAAAATTCATAGCCTAAAGTAACCCATATACATGATTTAACTGAAAAATTACCTAACCCAGCCAAAGTTCAACTCGAGTCCAACATGATCTGAAACAAAATAAAATCCGAACCATAACTGACCTGCTCAAATTATTGCAACAATAACCAAATTGGAAAGACTCGAAACATGAAATGATTCAACCGGAATATAAAACCTGCCCATGACGATGCACATGCCCAACTACCGACACCATTTGACAAAAAAGCTTGCATTTCAAGTTTGTCAAATTGTCAACACAAATGATTCTATAGCACTTGGCAAAAAGAGCATAATACTAGGTTCCAATATGCAACCAGAAGGGGTAGCCAAGTGTCGTTCCCCCTCCTTTTCGCTTTTCAGCTGCAAAGAAATTAGACAACCGATGCCGCTAAGTTGCTAGCTGGATCTTTTTAGATTTACAACGAGGTAACATACATGTTATCGTCTTCCAAACACAGTGCACCTATTTCAAGCTTTCAATACCGGATTTCTACAGCACATTTGAATTAATACAGATATCAAAACAAGATAACTTTGCACCAACAAGAAGCTGTACTGTTATTAGCTTATTCTATATCACAGGCATGTCTACCAATGCAGCAGCATATCATGAAGTTTTCGCGGTGCTTACCATGATATGCAGGAGAAGGGGCAGAACAATGAGTCTTGCAGCCAACTCTACGGTGGACCACCATTGTCACGTCCAACGGGAATCAAAGGGAATTCATCGTATTGCTCGGAAAAACCTTGACCCTCAGCCATGCTATTCAGAGATTCATAAGCCTGGTACATGGAAAACCTGTCCTTTGGTCGACAAGCCACACAACTAGAGGCGACTTGGAGGACCCGAAGGATCTCATCATCATGACCTTTGCCAAACAAGTCTTTATCAATAGCTTCATTGATTCGTCTGGATGCAGACAGCTGATTGACCCAATCCACCAAGTTACCCTTGAATCCTTCCTCAGGAGCACTCACTTCCAGAGGCTTTTGCCTAGTCACTACTTCCAAAAGAACCGTTCCAAAAGCATAAACATCTCCCTTTAACGAAGCAACCATGGTGCTCGCGTACTCTGGCGCTACATAACCAAACTCACCCAACTGACCCAAGTCCCCATTCACATAGCTGCTCTCGTTATCTTCAGATGCATTCATTAGCCTGGCCAACCCGAAATCAATTATCCTAGCATCAAGATCCTCGTCCAAGAGAATCACTTTGGAACTGATGTTCTGGTGCAAATAAGGAGGCTGGTTACCATGGTGGAGCCAAGCAAGCCCCCTAGCAACACCTAGGCAAATCCGGAACCTAGACGGCCAATCCAAAACCATAACACCGCCGTGAAGCATAGAATACAAAGTTCCACTGGACATGTGCTTATAGACCAAAAGCTTTTCATCCTCCACAACGCAAAAACCCAAAAGGGGCACCAAATTGGGATGCCTCAGCTTCCCCAACCGGTTCATCTCCATCCGAAACTGCTTCTCACTCAGCTTACAAGCATTCAACCGCTTCACCGCCAGAGCAGAGCCATCTGGCAACTCGGCCTTGTATGTAATCCCCATCCTGGTTGTATACATGACACTTTCCTGGCTGAAGTTGTGGGTGGCGGCCATTAGATCGGCAAGCTTGACCTTCACGAGCGGCTTCTGAAACAAAGTGACCTGGACAAGCCGGTGAGCCCTCAGCCTATCAGCCCAGCTACTATCATCAGCCCTCCCAAGCCCATACCCCTTCTTCCTCCTGTGGCTCGCTCTCGAGAAGTACCACCACCACAACCCAAACCCTAGCAGCAAAGAAGCCGCCGCGCCGAAAACGCCGGCGGCGACGATAATCGCCAGATTCTTCTTGCTCAGGCCGCCGCACTTCCCCACAGGCTTCCCACACAGATGATTCCCATCGAAATCAGACTCGTCAAATTGACCTAGTCCACTTGGAATCGTTCCTGTGAGGTCGTTGTTCGCAACAGAGAAATCCTTCAAACGACTCAAACTAGCCAATTGAAAAGGAATATTCCCAGACAGCTGATTGTTCGATAAATCAAGCTTGTTCAAGTACTGGCAACTTCCGATTCCGGCGGGGATCTGGCCAGTGAACTGGTTACTTGAGAAGTCCAAGGTGACAAGATAAGGCAGCCAAGTGCAGATCGAGGAAGGGATGGAGCCGGAGAAAGAGTTACCAGAGAGATCGATGTGTTGGAGGTTGGTGGAGCATAGCTGGAGAGAATCGAAGATCTTGCCGGAGAGCTGAAACTCGCGGAGCTCGAGCTTGAGGAGGCGGTTCTCGTGGTCGTTCCAGCAGTCGACGCCGACGAAGTCGCAGATGAAGCCGGCGGTGGTGTTGGTGAAGTCCCAGGAGGTGAGGTGGCCTTGTGGATCGCTCAAGGAGCTCTTTATCCGTTCCAAGCACTTGACGTCGTCGGCGTAGGCGACCCGGAGGAGGAACAGGAGGCAAAAGAGGCGGCTGAGAAGACGGAGGACGCTCAGATCTGGAGTGGCAGCAGCAGCAGCCATTGTTGAAGCTCTGAAGCTTTCTCTCTCTCTAGAGGGAGGAATGGGGGTTCGCTGTACAAGGCATTGATGATAGAGGAGAGAGAGTGGGTGGGGTTTGAAAAACAGGGTGGAATAACATGAGTGTGCTTTGTAGTATTGTACGGTTGAATGAGAGGCTTCAGAGAAGACGAATGAGAAGAATTTCACTTCGTTTTTTTACTTAAGTCGAATTTCTGAGGTGGCGAATCTTAATTGGATGGGGTTGCTGGGAAGTTTGACTGAAGAATCATTTAATCTAGAGGGCGAAACTTTTCTCGGACAGCTTGTGCTTGCTTAAAAGGTGGGCGAAGAAGAGTTAGTTTGACCGGTCAACTTCTTAACTGCTGGGAAAAGAAAATTTTAGACCATCCACTTTAATAAGTTTTTTTAATAATTTTTTCAACTTTTTTTCTTTTTCATATCATCTTAAAAATTTATTCTATTTTTTCTTCATATCTATAATTTTTTAACTCAAGTTTGTTAATTATAATTTTATTTACTTATCAACTATTTAAATATATAATAATATTTTGAATATAGAATATAAAATTTCATAGTTTAAAAAATTAATTAAAAGACAACCATATTAATATGATAGTTATTCATGAACCAAATTTCACTCATGAAAGAGCCCCTCATAAAAAAAACACTCGTCAAAAAGTCTCTCCTCAAAAAGCCTCTCATCAAGGTGATGAGTAAAGAAATAAATGGAGTCAAGGTGAGCATTTGTTGTTGGTTAGTGCATGGATTAACACTAGCACACATATTATTGTAGGCACTAATCAAAAGTGTGACTTATTTTGGGATCGAGTGGAAGAATACTACAACCCAAGAAGAGTTCAAGAGGATGACACTTGGGTTCATAGGCGTTCGATCTCATTAAAAACAAGGTGGCACAACATGTCCAGCGACACTAAAAAATTTGTCGGTTGCTATAGACGAGGTGTAAACCGAAGAGCTAGTGGGGAAAATGAGGTTGATGTGGTAAGAAATGCACATACTTTATTTTGTTTGGATAATGGTGTTGACTTTTTGTATGAGCATGTATGGCGTGAGCTCCAGAATGAACCAAAGTGGTGCACTTGGTTGGCTAGAGAGGGTGGAGGGAGTTCCAAACGATCAAAGTTGAATGAAGCTGGATTTTACTCTTCAAGCTCCAATCCAGATACCCTTACTAGTATATCTGGACCTGAAAGTGTTGCCTTTCCTCCTCATGAGAGTGCTCCAGCTCGCCCTACATGTATAAAGAATGCAAAGAAGAAGGGAAAACAAGTTGCTCAAAGTTCAAGTAAACCTATGCATGATCATTTAGAAAAAGTCGATAGGTTGACTATGCTCTAAGCTAACAGAGATATGCAAAAACAAGAGGTGAAAAGAGAGACTTTAAAAGAGCATAAAAAGATTATTGATGACTATGTTCGTACTCAGAATGACTACGTTTGTACTCAAAAGCTTCAAATGCTAACTCAACTTCTAGCATTCGGCGAGTTAAGTCCTGATCAAGAGATGATAAAGGCAGAATTGATGGATGAGTTGTTTCCTAAGTAAAAACTATTTGAGATCTATGTTTTTAATTTTCCTAATTGAAGAATAGCTTCACATCTGTGTTAGTTTTTATTCTAATTTACTTATGTTGTTTCTTCTAGTTATGTTTATGAGTACTGTATAATATTATGTGTAATGTCTTGTAATATCTTAATTTTCATGTGTAATGTTATTTTAATATTTTTAATTTCATGTGTAATGTTGATGTAATATATTAATGTTGTTGTAATATGTTAAATTTTATGTTATATGTCTTGTAATATATAAATGTTCATGTCTAATGTCTTGTAATATATTTATTTTATGTGTAAATATATTAATTTTCATGTTTTATTTCATCTAATATATTCAATATAATAGTTTATATAATACATAAATTAATTTACTTATAGTAAATACTAAAATCATTTTTAAATATTTATATTTCTTATATTGTTTATTTTCAATGAAAACGTTTTTTTATAAAAAAACATATACACAATGGGTGTCTATGGATAGCTAAAAATTAAATAAAAATACTTTTTTCCATCAATTTTATTATTTTCGAGCTGAAAATGCATTTAAAATAGCATAAAAACAACCCCTTTTACCATTTTTCTCCACCATTGATCTGCTTTTGATCCAATGGCCTGTAGCGCTTTTAGCTTTTTCACCTATTTCATCAGAATTGGACACGTGTCATTGGGTTGTGTTTGGTTTACTCTCTTTTTTGCGTCTGATTTGTTTAAAAGTGACGTCGTTTTGACAAATTTAACTGGAAATTTTTTTGCAACCAAACATGGCCTTTCTCTAACTGGTTTTTTAGAGGTTCCTTACTTGGAAACTCAAAGGCCCGTTTTTAGCTGAAAGTTACTATTACTAAAAAACTAATAATATTAAAATCTAAAAAACCTCCCATTGTGGGTGGTCTTACAAGAAGGTTTATAGATTTCTTAAACGGTTTTTTAATGTGTGCTCATGGGCACATGTTAAAAATAGAACGCGCTCCTTCTCTGACGGCCTCTTTCTCTCCTGATTCTGGACTGCCAGCCCCTGCTTGTCCATGGCGTCCTCGTCGGGCGACGCTGGCCTCATGGATATCGACACCCAATCCCCCCCCCCCCCCCTTGCAACCTCCCTCTCCAAACGCCCCCTCAATCCTTCTTGCACTTTGATTCCCCTGTTCGGTTGGTCCAACAGTATGGGCTTCCCCTGAGCATTTCGCAGTCTCATGCTCCCTCTTTCAAGCATGCTATTACTGGTCTGGCTCAAGCCACTGCTTCGGTGGCCCTTCCTCCCCTGCTGGACCACCCGAATCTCTACAATATTGACGACGATGCCGAAGAGGATAATTTTGATCCTCTCTGTCCAACAATCTCGCTCACGGTCGCTGAGAAACGTGATCTTTGTTTGCCTTGGGCTTGTTCGTTGATTCTCAATGTATTCGACAAGGGCCCGAGCTATATTCAACTAAATAAATGTCTTGAACAGAAGTGGTCCCTCAAGGGTGCGCTAACCTTGGTTGATGTTGGCAATGCTCACTACATGATCAAATTCACTAATGAAGATGACTACCAACATGTCCTCACTCAAGGACCTTGGATGGTAGGGGAAAACTACCTTATGTTGCGTCGTTGGACCCCCAACTTTGATCCCTTCAATGATAAAGCTAAGGTCCTCACTACTTGGATCAGAATCTCGGGCCTTAGCATGGAGTATTTCCATGCTGGTTTCCTTAACAAGGTGGGGCAACTAGTTGGGAAGGTACTTCGTATAGACACCACGGCGCTAAAAGCTGACCGGGGATAGTTCATTCGTTTAGCTGTCGAAGTTGATCTTGCCAAGCCCCTCTTAGCCAGATTTCGGTTCTGTGGTCGGGTGTGGGGAATTCAGTATGAAGGTATTCGCATGTTATGCTTCAAATGTGGCAAGGTTGGACATATGCAAGACTTTTGCCCCACTTTGTTGCTTGCGTCAGTTTTAGAAGGTTCTGCTGCTGTCTCTGTTCAACCTGTTCGGTTGTCAAGGTTGGCACCAGAAGGATTTGGGGCTCACATGAAGGTTGTCAGACAACCTTGTCGGTATGCGACTACTGCCTCTCCTTCGCCGGTCGTTGCTCACACTTCTTCTCCCAGGATTGCCCCCCAGTGCTTTACCTTGGCAAGTATCAGCAAGCACAACCATTGAATGAACCAGCTGCTTCTAGATCCCGGTTTGCTTCTCTCATGACTATTGATGCCGATGTTGATTGCCCTGATGCCGACAACGCCGATTACAACATACTTTTATTGGTGTCGTCGTCGGCGAACAACTCCTCTGCTCTAATTCCGGTTGTTTCTAAACCTACCGAGATTCTTGGTCCTGGCCCAACAACTGCATCTGCTACCCTCACTAAGATCTTGGATTCAAAAGATCATGTTGCCAAATCTTTGAAAAAAAAGATAAAAAAGATGGTAAAGATATTACGCTATCCTCTACTAGGAAACAACAAGGGAAACTATCTTAAAAAGCCTCTATCGTTACCAAAGATTCCCTACTTAAGAAAACTAAATTGATTGTGGAGGAGATCTTCCCTAAGCCAACCGAGTCCGGTCAAAGTGCTCCTCTTTCTTTCCCAACCCTACACCCCTTACCCGCCAAAAATCAACCCCCTTTGTTTCCTCTGCTCCTAACTCTACAGCTACTCAGCCTGATGGAGCCGACTATCAATCCTTCGACCCCGGGGATGCTTCCAAATCAGAGTATCCTACTCACAAACCGCCGGACGGGTCCTTTCATGGCCGTGGCCCCGTTCCTAGCCAATCGAATAAGATTGGACTTCCTGCCACTCGTGACAGAGTTCTAGCCTCTCCTGTGTCGGGTGTCCATCCACCCAAGACTTGCCACGACCCTCAATAGGCTTATGGGTGCTGTGTCGGCTGTTTGTGCTTCCTCGGATAATCTAAATTATGATTCATGTTTCGACTTCATCAACTCTCTGTTTTTTATGAAGAACATCAATATTTTATTATGGAATATTATAGGTACAGGTGGCACCGACTTCATGTCTGCTTTGAGGGAACTCATCCGGATCAACGACCTAAGTGTCTTGGCGCTCGTGGAGACTCGTATTAGTGGCATCCGGGCTGATCAAGTATGTCGTCGTATTGGCTTTGGTTTCGATGGGGTGCTCCGGGTTTATGCTCAGGGCTGTGCTGGTGGTATCTGGCTTCTCTGGGGGACTTCTGATGTCTCCATCTCTCCCATCTCTTTGAACACCTAGCACATTACAGTTGAAATTTATCAAAGAGGCAAAGAGCCTTGGTTGTTGTCCGCTATTTATGCCTCCCCTCACTCTAGTCAAAGAATGCAACTTTGGCATGATCTCAACGAGTTTGCTAGGAACAATTACAAGCCTTGGCTGTTAGGGGGTGATTTCAATGTGACTCTTACTTTGTCGGAACGCACCTATGAGTCCTCTAAAACCAACCGCTCTTCTACTGTGGTTCACAACTGGTTTGATGAACTTCGGCTTATTGGCCTCGGGTTCTCTGGGCCGCAGTATACTTGGTCCCATGGGGAGACTTTGCACACCTACAAGGCAAGTCGGCTGGACCGTGGGATTTGCTCTGATGCGTGGCGCCTCCGTTTTCCTGAGGTTGTTGTCCAACACTTATCTGCGACACACTTCAACCATCTGTCGTTGTTGTTGTGCCTTGAACACCAACCAACCTCTTCCCCTTGTTCTAGGCCATTCCGCTTTCAGGCGGCTTGGTTGCTCCATGATGGTTTCTTGCCACTCATGGACTCTGTTTGGAAGATATTTGTTGCTTTGACGGACGCCCTGGATCATCTCTCCTCTGACTTATCGAAGTGGAATAGACTTGTTTTTGGTAATACGTTTTACTGTAAGAGGAAACTTTGGGCCAGGCTGGCGGGTGCTCGCAAATCCCTATCTGACCGACCTTCTCATGGCCTTATCCGCCTGTAACGTTTTCTCTGCCATGAGCTTGAATCTGTTCTCCATCAAGAACAGTTGTTGTGGTTTCAAAAATCTCGGGCCAACTTTCTGATCGATGGCGATCGTAATACTCGATTTTACCACCTATCCACTGTCATCCGACGTCGCAGAAATAAGGTGGTGGCTTTGCAAAATGATGATGGGGCATGGATCACTGATTCTACTCAGTTAGAGCAGCTCGTCTTGTCCTTCTTTGAACGTTTATACACTGTTGAGGTTGCTCCCGCTAATGCTCCCCCAATTCCTGTCTATTCCACCTCTTTTCCGAACCTGTCTGAAGAAATGCTGAACTCCTTAGCTTGTCCTTTTGGTGTGGATGATTGTTGGGAGGGCTCTAAAAATGATGGGACCGTATAAATCCCCTGGCCTTGATGGCTTCCCGGCGGTGTTCTATCAACATACTTGGGCTACTGTTGGGCCGCAAGTCATAGGGGCTGTCCTTCAATTTCTAAAAGAAGGCTATCTTCATGCTGGTATGTGTGACTCATTACTGGTGCTTCTCCCAAAAACTGATGCTCCGACTTCACCTGCTCAATTTAGACCGATTGCATTGCTTAATGTGGTGTTCAAATTAGCTACCAAGATGATTGTGAATCGTCTTAAACCGATGTTATCTTCAGTGGTTTCGCCGGCTCAGGCAAGCTTCATTCTCGGGCATCAGATCATTGATAATATGGTTATTGTTTAGAAAGTTATCCACATGATGGCTGATCACCATGGCTCCTCTAGATGGATGATCCTTAAAATTGACCTCGCTAAGGCCTATGATCGGGTTAACTGGCCTTTCTTGCGCACTATGCTTGAGCGGGCTCACTTTTCGCCTCATTTGATTGATATCATCATGAAAATCCAAACTTCTGGAAACATGGGTATTCTTTGGAATGGCTCCAAATCAGGGACCTTTAGGCCTTCCCGGGGTATTCGGCAAGGCAATCCGTTATCTCTGTATCTCTTCGTCTTGTGTATGGAGTTTCTCTCCCATATCATTCAGGATGCTGTTAATCAGGGGCTATGACATCCTATTTCTATTGGCGGAGCTCGTCTCTCTCACCTCTACTTCGCTGACGACTTGATTCTCTTTGCGAAAACTAGCCAATCCCAAGCTTATGTGATCCGAGATTGCTTAGATCGTTTTTGTATGCACTCTGGAGAGCAAGTTAACTATTCTAAGAGCAACATGATTTTTTCATGGAAGGTGCGAGAGTCTGTCAAGTCGTCCATCAGTTCGCAACTCTCAATTCCAGTTGTCAACAATTTTGGCTCCTACTTGGGAGTCCCTATTGTGTGTGGCCGCATGACAACCGATATATACCATTTCTTATTGGATAAGGTCTCGTCAAGGCTTCGGGGCTGGCAATCTAAGTCGCTTTCGATGGCTGGCCGTGTCACTCTTGCTAACTCGGTCTTGTCTAGCCTCTCGTTATATGTCATGCAATCGACGATGGTCCCTCATACTATTTGTGATGCCATTGATAAGCAGATTAATGGCTTTGTATGGGGCTCTACAAGTGAACACCGCAAACCCCACCTTCTCTCTTGGGAGAAAATTAAGGATGGGCAAAAGTAGACCGGACCGGACCGTACGGTCCGGTCCACGGTTCGGGAATTTTACATTTTCGGTCTTACGGTCCGGTCCGGTCTGGACCGTAATTTTTACGGTTCGGACCGGTCGGATTGTAAAAATTAAAAAAAGGTTTAAAACATTTTTGGGGGTAATTTTTACGGTCCGGTCCGGTCCATAATTTTTACGGTCCGGTCCGAACCGTAATCAAACAATTTAAATGCCGAAAATATGAAATCCAGTATTCCCGGTCTGGACCGTAAAGGACCGGACCGTAACGGTCCGGTCCACGGTCCATACTTTAAAATGTTTACGGACCAGATGCCCATCCTTAGAGAAAATTGCTTGCCCTCGCAAGTATGGTGGTCTTGGCCTACGCTTCATGAGACAGTCGAACGTTGTTGTACTGGCCAAGCTTAGTTGGCGGATGCTACATGAGCCGCAGGCTTTGTGGGGACGTGTTCTTAGAGGCAAGTATTGCAATGGCCGCCTCGATATCAATATGTTTTATTCCCGACCTGGGGCGTCTCATTGATGGAAAGGGGTGGTTCATGGCGTTGATACTTTGTCTAAGGGTCTCAAAATCTCGATCGGTAATGGGCGCTCTACCCTGTTTTGGGACCATCCATGGCTCCTTGATGGCCCTCTGGCTGACTTGGCCACTACTCCTATTCCGGAATTTTTTTTTTTGAATGAAAAGGTTATAAGATTTCCATTCAAGGTAAGCCAAATACTTACAAAATCCTAGGAGAGCTTAGGTGTTACAAGAAATGCATCCTAATCTCACTCTCTCAAGCCACTTTCTTGTCTCTTTATTTTGTCTATGCCATCTAGCCTTAGTACAGTTTCTAACATGGTTAATTATCATGATAGAGCAGTCATTCACAGTACATGTATTATCCTGAAAGATGATCATGTTCCTACACCTCCATATGTAGTAAATGCCAGTTGTGATGCAGCAGGTCCAAAATGCAAACTTCAATGTCTTTTTCTCCTTAATCTTTTCCATACAAGCAATCCAATCCTGGATAGTGTTGTGCCTTCTCCCAATCTTGCCCCATGTTAGAACATTCTTGAGGACATCCTTTGAGTATTGGCATTGAAACCAAAGGTGTTCACTAGTCTCTACACTGCCATTGCATAGGGCACAAGTGTCATCTTGGATCAGGCCAAATGCTTTAAGCTTGTCTCTAGTATACATGCCTCTGTGGACTGCCATCCAACAGGTAAAGGAAGTTTTGGGAGTCATCAGCTTGCCCTAAATCCATCTATTCCACTACACTTCTAGGCCTCTCTGTCTGACAGCATCATAGAAACTCTTGCTGTCAAACTTGCCTCTTCTTGCACTTATCACAGTTGCACTGCCAGCATTGAAATGCTTAAGTATTTCATCTCTAACAGTCAGAAAAGCAGTCGATATTGCACTGTTAGTGCCTTTTTTTCATGACTTCCCAGAAGCTAGTTCTCCTTATCAAGTTGGTGTTTCCCCATGTATGCCAGATGGACTTACTGGTGGAAAAAACACTTGTTGAGGCGCCCTTTTAGAGGCGGGCCTATAACAAAACGCCTCAACAACGTCCTACGCAATCAGTTTTTCAGGTTTTTGAGGCGGATAATTATTTTATACGCCTCAAAAAATTCTATTGAGGCGGACAAAAATTTATACGCCTCAAAAAATTTTCAAAAAATTATTCCCGCTAAAGTATTAGAGGCGGGCCGATTAAAGGCCCGCCTCTAATGATAAGTAATTGAGGCGGGCGAAAATGCCCGCCTCTATTAAGTTTTGTTGAGGCGGGCCTCCATAAGCCCGCCTCAACAAACATATGCAATAGAGGCGGGCATTAGGAGGCCCGCCTCTATTGCCTCTTTCTCGGCCATAACGTTGGACTTATAGAGGCGGGCATAAATAGGCCCGCCTCTATAAGTCTACCCTAATATACTTAATTAAAACATTCAGCTTCTCCGCGCGCGCTTCGTTCACCAGAACATTCACCTCTTCGCTTCGTTCAGACTTCGTCTCCTCTCCTCTCGCCGAGCACTCGGTTTCACCAGAACTCCGACTTCCTCACCCGATTCCTCTGGTGGGTAAGCGTTTCTCTAATATGCGTTTCTCTGTATTGTGTTTAAAGCTTGTACGAATTTGTTTATTTTTGTGTTTAAAGGTCGTGCATTGAAGGTGTTTGATGAAATGCCCCTATGAATATGCGTTTGTCTAAGCAGATTTTTTGATGAAATGCCCCTACGAATATGCAAATCCTAATGTACTGATTTCTAATTTGTGTATTTTGTGTTTAAAGCTTGTACGAATTTGTGTATTTTGGTCAACTTGCTCGTGCATTGAAGGTGTTTGATGAAATGCCCCTATGAATATGCGTTTTTCTAATATGCGTTTCTCTATATTTTCTGTCTCATAATCTATGTATTATACTGTATTGAAGATGTAATATACTAGAGGATCACATTTTTACGGTTTATTTAATTAGGGAAATTACATTCTGCAGGTTGATAAAGACATTGTCTTGAAGGCTCGATATTGGGTCAAGGTAATACTTCTACCCTAATTCCTTAGGCCCTTGGCGGGATAGAATTCATAATCTAGGCCTTTGGCGGGATAGTTGAGTTTGTATTTTTTCTTGCTTAGTTGCTTATTATTATCTATTTAGGCCCTTGGCGGGATAGAATTCATAATTTAGGCCCTTGGCAGGATAGTTATTAGAAATGATATTAAATCTTCCTTGTTTTGCATTTATTACTAGAAATGAGTCATCCTTGGATGTACGGTGACCATACTACGACAGAATACTTGAGTGGGGTTGAGGAGTTCATTAGATGTGCTTTAGCACACCAACGGAGTACGAAAGCCGAAAAAATCTATTGTCCATGCCGTGATTGTAAGAATATAAGGCGGTTAGATGGTATTGATGAGATTGGGGATCATTTATTTCGTCGTGGTTTCAAACAAGATTACCATATTTGGTTTTGGCATGGTGAGAAAATACTTGATCGTCCAAGTTCTAGTGTCAATGAGTTTGATGTTCGGGTAGACACTGATGATAGTGATGATGATATTGCTGAGAATAATGAGATGGATGATGATGATGATGACCAAGAAGATGATGAAATAAATGGGATGATGGATGGGGTGAGATATCACTTGAACGAACGACCTCAGATGTTCGAACAGGTATCAAAGGCTGTAGAGACTCCCTTGTATCCCGGGTGTACAAAATTTAGCAAGTTAGAGGCTGTGTCAATACTTTACAACTTGAAATGTGCTTCTGGTTGGACTGATGGAAGTTTCAACACCTTATTGGAATGGTTAGGTGAATTTTTACCAGAAGGCAATGACATGCCTATCTCTACTTATTATGCCAGGAAATTGATGTGTACCTTAGGCTTAGAGGCCGTCAAGATAGATGCTTGCCCAAATGATTGTATGCTTTACAGAAATGAACATGAAAATTTGAATGAGTGTCCAAAGTGCGGTGCATCTCGTTACAAGCGTAAAGGGGTAAATTCGGCTAAGAGGGGGCCAGCAGCTAAGGTTATGTGGTATCTTCCGATAATACATAGGTTTCAGCGTTTGTTTTCGATAAAGAAGGAAGCCAAAAATCTGAGGTGGCATGCGGAAGGGAGAAAGAAAGATGGACTCCTTAGACATCCTGCTGATTCTCCTCAATGGAGAAATATTGATAAGAAATATTCTGAATTTGGTGATGAGATTAGGAATCTGAGACTTGCTTTGTGTACAGATGGTGTGAATCCGTATGGCACTCTAAGCAGCCAACATAGCACATGGCCGGTTCTTCTAGCGATTTATAATCTTCCTCCATGGTTGTGTATGAAGCGCAAGTATATCATGTTATCACTCCTCATCTCCGGGCCTAAGCAACCTGGGAATGACATAGATGTGTATCTGGCTCCACTTGTTGATGATTTGAAATTACTATGGAATGAAGGTGTTCCAATGTTCGATGCATACACCAACTCAAACTTTACCTTGCGAGCTATGGTTTTTTGTACCATAAATGATTTTCCGGCATATGGAAACTTGTCTGGGTACAAAACCAAAGGAGAACAAGCATGCCCTATATGTGAAGAAGATATGAAACCCGCCTACTTGAAAAATTACAGGAAAAATGTGTATCTAGGGTACCGGAAGTTCCTTAGTCGATATCACCCTTACCGTAAAAACAAGAAGGAGTTCAATGGGTACACCGAGGAAGGAGTAGCTCGTACACCTTTGACAGGATCACATGTTTATGAACGGATTAAAAATGTTGACACCAAATACGGCAAGGGCTTCAAGTCCGTCTCTGTAAAGGGTGTTTTATGGAAGAAAGTGTCTATACTATGGGATCTTCCTTATTGGCAAGATTTGTCGGTTAGGCATTGTCTCGATGTGATGCACATTGAAAAAAATGTTTGTGATGCTATAATTGGGACTTTGCTGAATATACATGGAAAGACGAAAGACAATAAGAAAGTTCGTTTTGATATGAAAGAGAGGAATATTCGACCAGATTTGTGGCCCGTTGTAAAACCGGATGGTAAAAAGACTTTTCTACCTCCGGCCTGTTACACAATGTCAAGAAAAGAGAAAAAGGTGTTTTGTGAGTGCTTACATGGCATTAAGGTTCCATCGGGATATTCGTCAAATGTAAAACGTCTAGTTTCTCTTTCGGACCTTCGGTTGATTGGTATGAAGTCTCATGATTGCCATGTATTGATTAATGTTTTCTTGCCGATCGCACTTCGTGGGATATTGCCGAAACATGTGAGACATGTTATAACAAAACTGTGCGTGTTTTTCAGTTCCATATGTGCTAAGGTTATTGATCTGGAAATATTGGATGCTCTCCACGTTGATATTGTTGAAACTTTGTGTCGATTTGAAATGTACTTTCCGCCGTCTTTCTTTGACATAATGGTGCACTTGATTGTTCATTTGGTTCGAGAAATCAAGTTATGTGGTCCGGTGTATTTAAGATGGATGTATCCTTTTGAGAGATTTTTTGGCAATTTAAAGGACAAAGTAAAGAATCGGGCGAATCCAGAGGGTAGTATCATTCGTGGAGTCCTTCATGAAGAGATATCTCAATACGCAGCTGAGTTTTTGTCAAGGCTTCATCCAATAGGTCTTCCAAAATCTCGTCATGCAGGGAGGCTTGAAGGAGAGGGAGTAATTGGTAAAAATGTGATATCTCCTCCATCTGAAAGGAAGATTAAGGCACATCTTTGTGTGTTGCAGCATCTTACAGAGGTCAATCCTTACATAGAAAAGCATTGCCTTGAATTGCAACATAATAATCCAAAATTGAATGAAAGAGCTTTGATGAGGGAACATAATCGCACATTTGTTGATTGGTTTAAGAAGGAAGTTGCTGAGGAACTTAGGAAAGAACATGACGTTTCTGATACGGTGAAGTGGTTATCTCGAGGTCCTCAACTATGTGTTCGGTCTTACGAAGGGTATGATATCAATGGGTTCACATTCTACACTAGAAGACAAGATGAAAAGAGTGTGGTGCAGAATAGTGGAGTGAAGGTTGTTGCAGCATCTAGGGTCTATGCGAGCGCTAAGGACAAAAGACCGATTGATGCGACACAATCGTATTATGGTGTTATCGAAGAAATATGGGAGCTTGATTATAACAATTTTACAATCCCTGTTTTCCGGTGCAAGTGGGTGAACAACACTAACGAGGTGAAGCAAGATGAAATTTATCCGGGTTTGACATTGGTAAACTTTGACCGATTAAGTGATAGTGACGAGCCATTCATCCTAGCATCACAAGCTAAGCAGATTTTTTATGTGGTAGACAATGTTGATCCTAGATGGCGTGCAGTTGCCCAAGGTAAAAGACATATTCTGGGTATTGATGATGTTGTGGATGAAGAAGAGTATGACGAGTATTTCGACACACCCTTGTTATCAACTGTTGTTCAACCATTACCCGAGGAGGAAGATGCAAATACTACTAATCACATCCGTATGGATCATAGGGAGGGAATATGGGTTACAAATCACAAATGAATAAGATGAGGTAATTTATTTACAAATCACAAATGAATAAGATGAGATTTTTTATGTGGTAGACAATGTTTATTTTTATATGTACTCATATGCTTTTTTTTGATATGTACTCATGAAATCATGATCTAGTTTTTTGTGTATGATCATTTCTGGTAACATTGTCTTCCTTGAATTTTTAATTATAGCTTGTTCTCTCCTCTTAGGAAGTTCATTTTCATGTGACAATGCAGGAAGGCTCCGAGGCATTTCCGGTAACATTGGGGATACCTGCTGCCACTAGACGTTGTTCGTGAGTAATGGGCACAGTATTTTACATCGAAGTATTTATTATCGGATTGAACTTGTTTGTACTTGTCCTGTATACTGTTGTTGAGAATCTGACTGTACTCTGGTGAAATCTGTTATATTATTCTGTGAATGAAATCGATATGTTGTGTTGATGTATATTATTCTGCAAATCTGTGTGTATGGTATTTCAACAATTCGAGCCTGACTCGGCCGAGCACTCGGCCGAGTTCTGGGTCGAGTTAGGCTCGAATTGTTGAAATACAATAAACCGAGCCTGACTCGGCCCATGACTCGGCCGAGTCAGGTTCGAATTGTTGAGGCTTTTAGAGGCGGGCCTATGGAGGCCCGCCTCTAAAAGACACTTGTTGAGGCGGGCCTCCATAGGCCCGCCTCAACAAGTGCACTACGGCCGAGCACTTTTAGAGGCGGGCCTCCATAGGCCCGCCTCTAAAAGCCACTTGTAGAGGCGTATATAGCCCGCCTCAAAAAGCTTCCCTACTTGTTGCAGCCCCCTCAGTTGCGGCGATCGGTGTTCGCCGTAATAAGTGTCAAAAGGCCGCCTCTAAAAGGGTTTTTTCCACTAGTGACTCCTTGTCATAAACGATGTCAAATATGAGCTCAGTGACTGCAGTTTTGTTCCAGGATAGCACCTCCTTCAGGCCTAAACCACCTTCATCCTTGGGCATGCAGACTGTGCTCCAAGCTATTGGAACTTTTCTGCCTTCATTACAACCACACCACAGGAAATTCCTTATTGAAGTTGTGATAGTTTTCATGATCTTCTTTGGGAGGATGAACACTTTGCATCAATAATTTAGCACTCCATAGAGCACTGCATTAACAACCTGCAGTCTTCCAACATAAGACAAGCTCCTAGATGCCCAACAGTTAACCTTTGAGTTGATCTTAGAAACCAGAGCCTTATAGTCCTCCACCATTGCTTTCCTGCTACACAGTGGAATGCCAAGGTAAGTGACAAGAAGGCTACCTTTGACCATACCAAGGATGTCAAGAGCTCCTTGTACATCATTGGCCCCCATTCCAACAAAGAAGGCATTAGACTTGTTGTTGTTGATGCTCAACCCACTAGTGCTGCATAACTTATTCAAAATGTGCTTAACAGATTGCAGAGAAAAAAAGGTTGCCATGTATGAACAAGAAAAGGTCATATGTAAAGCAAAGGTGTGTCAATCTCATCATGTTGCATTATGGATGGAATTTGAAAGCCATGGCCTTAGTTCTGCGAGACATGAGTCTGCTGAAATACTCCATGACAAGCACAAAAAGATATGGCGCCAGAGGATCTCCTTGCTTCAAGCCTCTTTTTCCATGGATGAATCCCTCAAGTTCACTACCAAAACTAATAGTGAATGAGCAGTTAGTGACACATTCTCTGATCCAGTTTATCATTCTTGGATGAAAACCAAAGCCCTGTAATGCTTGAAGCAAGAACTGCCAGTTCACTGTGTCATAGGCTTTCTTTAAATCAATCTTAAGGGCATATCTAGGACTGGTGTATTTTCTAGAGTAGCCTTTGAAGAGGTCTTGGCACACAACAATGTTATGTCTGATGGACCTTCCTTTAATGAAGGCCCCCTGCACATTGTTGATCAGTTTGGGAAGCACTGCTTTGTAACACCCCTGACTTATTATCGGAAATGCCACACGCCAGTGACCTCAGACGTTGTTGTCCGATGTCACCCAAGTCTTTAATCGGAACAATTAATCTTAAATAAACATAATAAACAACGAAAGGTTAAACAACGAAAGACATTTTTAAATGAAACTCAACCATTCTTATTAGAAGATCTCTCATCAAACGAGAGTAGTGTTTTTACAACAGAGTAGTGTTTTAAATTACACAGCGGAAGACTTTAAGAATAAACATATTACATGACTAGGTTATAAAAATACGTTTTAGAGTAATACTTAACGACCTTGAAATACCGACACTTAAATATGCAACTGCAAGCCTCTTCTTCAATTGGTTACTTCGAGTCTTCGGGGACCAACCACTGATGTGCCGTATAGGACAGATGACACCAGCCAACCATGCAAGGAATAAAACCCGGTTGGTTAGTCTAATGAAAGACTATGCAAGGGTGCAAACAGAATGGTTCTAGTGATCGTAACCATTTACTATCATTGTCCCTCGAATAACAACCGAAGGGACGATATATAACCCGAAACTTTCACGTAATGATTAAAGTTTAGACATGCACTGAAAAGAAGACTCCAAAGGAAATGAGCCTTATGGGAAATGTATGAAGAGAAGACTCCAAAAGATTGAGTCTTATGGGAAAGTCTGACAAATATTTGGGAACGTTATAATTTCACACAAGCGTTTAAAAAGACTTGACCATTTGGGTCCACGACCAACCTCACCGCGTAATGCGAATTCAGATTTGGAAGGAGGACTTACTCTAATCGAAGTCCGTGCGGTTTCCACGTTGTACTCCTCATCCGAGGGTATATTAATCATGTGCATAATCACACTTATCTTGTTTAATTCCAAAACGTATATTCACGTTAAAGCTTTTATCATATAATTATATCATCTCGATACGAGAGATATCTTGGGAATATTTCCCGAATGTTTGGAACCAGCTGTGTGCACCTCCCCTATACTCGGATAGGAGACAATCATGACCAGGGAAGGGTGTTAGGGCTTGGACATCCTATCCACCACGGTTATAAAGAAACGGCTAGACCTCACAAGGTACATAGCGTTCCTACGAATACTCGTTCTAACTACATTTTAAGTTCACACACACAAAATCCACACCAATACCATCATGGTAATAACAGATACAATAGCGTTGTTTCTAGCAATATATACAACCTATTATAATATCATGTTTTAATCGTATCATTTATAAAATTTGTTCCCCAAACGAAAGCAATAGTTCATCCTAATTTAATTAACAATTAAAAACAATTGATAATTAATGGAAACATGGAATGATAAGCAAGAGCGAACCGCCACTTGCCTTAGTCTAGACGAACGATTGAGCGACGACGGGTTTCTGGGTTCAGAACGGGAACGGAAATCGGATTACAGATTCCTACGACAATGACCCACAACAAAACCCTAGGTTAGATTCGACAATTAATAATATGAATCTAAGGAAAAACGAACGAAACCGAAAGAACGAGGGTCCCGTCCGAGACCGGTTCGTCCAAGACCACGATCGCGTTTGCTAAGGCAAACCGCGGTCGCGGCTTGGATTCCGCGGTCCCAGACGATTGGACAGCGTCCGCGGTCGTGGCCGTGAACTCGGTGACCACAAATCGGGAGGAAATCTCACCGGCGATGACACGAGGGGGCTCGATTCGAGGGGGCTTCGACTCCAATCCTCCTTGCGCCTCCAATGCACGACCCCACGGCCACTATAACCTTCGGCGAGAGCTCCGTCGACACCACGAATTTCCGGCGAGGGTACGAACTCCAGCGAGGATGGAAAACAAGAGAGAGAGAGGGAGATAATCTGATTTTGGGTGCCAACAATCCTCCAATCCGACCTCCAATTATAGCCAAAGGAAGGAGCAGCTCCCCGACCAGATCGACGGCCGCTCAGACGATCAACGGTGACGCGATCGACGAGGTTCGGCGGAAGACGAAGCGTCGCACACCTGCATTTTTCCGCGGCCGCGGAAAATTCCAATGCCCAGCTCCTCTGAGAGCTATTATTCCGCGGTCGCGGAAATGCTTCCGCGGTCGCGGAAAAGGCATTTCCGCGTCTGTTTGCCCGGGGAAGGGTTTGGCATGGGTTTAAATCCCAGAAATTATATATTTGTACCCAAACAAATATTCTAAGCCGCAAAAATACATCGGATGTATTTTATACCACTCAGGGAATTATTACAGAGATCAAACACGATATAGAAAATCCGAACTTCTCCGAAAGCGACACAATTACAGAACGAGGGTTGGAAAAATTACCCAAATGCCCTTACTAAAAATGAGGGGTATTACATCACTACCCCCTTAAAAGAAGTTTCGACCCCGAAACTTGGCTGGTAACAACTCGGAGATGCGACCCTATTCTAAGATACCCAACTGTATAAGTTTAACCATGCCTAACCCATTTCACACTTTGTAAATTGGTTCAGGCATTTCTAAGTTAAAATTTATAAGTTGGTTCAAATTACAGTTAACATAAGGTTAACCATAATTTAGACCATTCACAACCTAAGAGAATTCTATAACTTGCTTTCACCAGACATACCTTCTATCACCTGACCTCTATGATAATATGAGGATTATTACATTACTACCCCCTTAAAAATAAGGGGTCCGATTTCACGATAATCTTACTACCTGATCTTAGTATCCTTAATCATCTCATCCTTGTACTTGCTCCTAGGAAAACGATCCGTTTCCTCGACCATACTATTACCGCGCATCTCTTATTCCCACGTGCTACACTTGTATCAACGCGTGACTATATCCCCAAGGTCATAATTATCTTAGGATAATAGTCTCCCAAAACCATCGCAATAGACTCGCTAAACCTTAAGCATGAGAACACACATTTCTCTTTCACCTTTCTCTAAGCCTCTCTCAGAGTACATACCTTATCTTCCTTAAGTTGATATCCTTAAATAATTTTGGTCTTCGTAACCTATATCACCAAAATCGACTATTTCTCGATCATGATTCTTCTCGCAACATACTGCCTACATTCCTTTCTCTTACTAGAACAGATGTGATCGTCCACAAGGTTACCTTTGCCTTGATCAGAGTATCCTTTATACTCTCCAATATAACCTCGCTATATTGCCTCATTCCTCATAAAGACCTTGATGTCTTCAAACAGAAAAATACAAAATTTTTCTACTAACTTCCCTTCGATGATCAGATCCTCAAAGTACATGCATAGAATTCAACTATACCGTAACTTATTACTTCCACTTGTCATATAGGCCTTACTCCTTACATACACGGCTCACCTATTACATTGGTTACCTTAATTACATTTGGCCCTTGTGCCATATCTTAACTCAAAATCTTTACGCATGTGATCCCATAATTAAGCACACCACATCCTATGTCCGATTATCTCAACATGATCTAATAATCCATTCCACAAGATTATACTCTCGTTTTACCCAAACGTTCCATACGATCACCTTAATAGACATGGGTAACATTTTCCTCAAGTTCACTTGGTATCGTCCACCTACTTACTTTATGTCACACTATTGATCTTCAAAAATCATAACAAACTTTTACCGGTTGAGTTTGTTATTCATCCATAAATCCTTAAACAACCAGTTGTCCTCATACGATTTATTATCCCAAATGAAGTACCCTTTTTCTTTACTGATATTTATTGTTTACTCAAGACGAACTTAACGTATTCCATTATTCAATCTCTAACTTAAACCTTTAAGGTTCCTCAATTTATTTACTCAAACATACCATATCGATGAACGATGCCTTGCCATCAAAATCAATCATTTTACGTCCTAATCCTTCAATGGGTATCTAGGAGTAACATTTGTTACCTTACTCCTTAAATGTACATATGAAAATTTCCCATGCCACATCCTTTTGTTTATCGAAATCCTCCGAATAACTATGCCCTACACCATAACCTTTCACTTTCAAGTGGGCTTTCTCCCAATACAATCGTTCACAACTTAATTTTCCAAAAAGTGCTATATCATCGGCCTTATAGACGTCACACTCTCTTAAAATCCACATTACAAACCTTGTAAATCTCCAGATATCATAACTCCATATCCCTTGAAGGTACAATTCACTGATTCAGTTCCTTGGCCCAATTAAATTTGGCCCTAAAGCTCACTTCCAACTCAAACCTCTAGTTTCCTCAAAATAAGATCGTGATAAATCGATTAGCACAGTTGTGGCTAATCACTTTATTTTCCTAGACGTGACACCAAATCGCCTTAAAAGACATCGATCACTCTCTATCCAATCCTTATGTCGTTTCTCTTAAGAAAACCCCATAACGAAACCTCAGATAAATCTTCCAAAATAATACCTATGGTCTCACACCCTTATCCTTTCTGAAAGTTTTAACCCTCTGGCTCACAATTAACATATACCCACTTACACATTCCATAATTACACCCTTGGGTCCTAAGGTTTTACTCAAGGTCGTAATAGAGTACGATCTGTTTAGAGAAACTGGATTCCCTATGAACTATCTCTTATAAACATTTATTCTGTTCTCAGCAATCTATCCACATAGACGACTATAGTATGACCTCACAACCAGGCATTCTGAACTTCCTATAGTTCATTCTTACGTATTTTTACCAGAAAAAAAATGTTTAGGGTACACATATGAGAAGAAAACTCTTAATCCCATAGAGCATTAACCACGTACATTTGTTTCCTTTACATTAAGGATTTTTTGGTAAAACTCAACTCACGAGATAACGCTCGTCCGCTCAACGAAAGGAGTAATTAATGTCATACCGATGTGACATTACTCCAAGAGTAAAGAGAGATTTTTAAGAATGGATCTAGGAACTCAGTAATAGAGTCGCCCCTGGTGTTTAACCATCTAGGGAATGAACACCAAGGCTCCATACGTTACCCCTCCTTTGTGAGTCCTGACAGCCCTCATCCACACGTAACATAACTGTTTTTGGCACTCACAGAGTCTCGTATGAACAAACAATTTGTAATAGTAACGAATTTAGTAATTTCCGGAACAAGGAAACACTTCTTTATTATTCGAAACATTACATAAAACAACTGATAGAAAGTCGAATAGACAGATTACTAAACTATGGAGACTATCGACACGAGTCATCGCTCCTTATTCTAAAAAGCCTTACAAAATACTACCATTCGTACAAAGCTTCCCTTCCGTCGGGGTGACGTATCATAAAGAGTCGTTGCTCTTGACCCGAAGATTCCATAGGCTCTTTGCCTTTATCATGAGTAGCAGACTGCCCCAGAACAGATACTCCCGCCCCTGGATTCTGTCCACTGCCAACTTTTGAGGCCTGATTTGCTTGAGTTGGCCTTAGGCCCTTCTTCCTACAGTATGCCTTCATGTGGCCTTCCCTCCCACATTTGTAACATACCCGCTTCATCTTTTGGCAACTAGGGCTCTTGTGCCCAGCCTTACCACATTTGTGGCATTGAATCACACCGTTACTCTGGTATGAACCTTTGGCGGAACCAGACTGAGTCGCCTTGGTCTTAGTACGACCAGATTTCTCGAACTTGGTGGGCGACGCCGGCCGCTTGAACGAGCCAGCCCTGCGATTCTATTGCCCACTATTTTCCTTAATATGTGCCTCCACACTAGCTGCGACTTGAGATAAGAGGGCCTCTTGGACTTGCGGTATCACTTAGGCCATCAATACTTCGACTACTAGCCCCACTATCTGTCCAATGGTCGCCGTACTTAGCACGATCGGGGCAGGAGGTGGAACTCCCCTTGCAGCTTGGGGGTCCGTTTGTCCCTGATGAACATCCTGCCGCAGGGTCGGGTCACTATTACGTGAGCCAGATCCCGCATCTTCCTCTTGTGGAGTAGCACTTCTCAGCCGAATTCGAGAATCGTTGCTAGGACTTTCGTTAGATACTTGGTTGGTGGATCGGGTGTCCATCACCTGTTGATGAACCATAACGTTAGTTTAGAACTTTTCCAACTTGTACATGACACTGAGTCAATTACGTTATGATACGAATTATAAGGGTCCAAACTAATAACTTTATATCAGTCTGACTGGTCCACCACCATTATTCGCGGAAACGACCTTCTTCTCTTCTTGAAAGTGGGAACTCTAGGAGAAATGTCAACCTTTAAATTACATTAAACCTAAGGAGAAACGATATTCCTAAGAATGGATCTAAGGAATAAGTAACAACTTGAATCTTGCAGAAGTTTGAAAACCACTTATTATAAAACTTCATACTTTCAAACTTCATACTTTATACTACTAACCCTTTTATATAAAAATAATTATTATAAAGTTAGTTTCTCAATCAGTGATATGATTACCACAAACTTTTACCAAGACCAAAATCACACTTTTAAGTTACAATATAAAGTTAATTTAATCGCTTATAACACGACATTTTATAAATCAATTATAAATAGCTTTTGAAGTTTAAATAGCTAAATCATTATTTTAAATTCCAAGGAGTAAATAAAACTTTTAAATCCAACAGTTAAATCCTCAAAATTCTTTTTAATAGAAAATAGGTTGAAAATAGTTTTGAAATTATATTTCGAAAATTCTCAAACCTAACAATAGGCCAAGAATTTTAAAACCGTTGCTCTGATACCATAACTGTAACACCCCCGACTTATTGTCGGAAATGCCACACACTAGTGGCCTCAAACGTTGTTGTCCGATGTCACCCAAGGCTTTAATCGGAATAATTAATCTTAAATAAACAACGAAAGGTTAAACAGCGAAAACCATTTTTAAATGAAACTCTACCATTCTTATTAGAATATCTCTCATCAAACGAGAGTAGTGTTTTTACAACAGAGTGAAATTACAACAGAAGACTTTAAATTACACAGCGAAAGACTTTAAGAATAAACCTATTACATGACTAGGTTATAAAAATACATTTTAGAGTAATACTTAACGACCTTGAAATACCGAAACTTAAATCTGCAACTGCAAGCCTCTTCTTCAATTGGTTACTTCGAGTCTTCGGGGACCAACCACTGATGTGCCGTATAGGACGGATGACACCAGTCAACCATGCAAGGAATAAAACCCGGTTGGTTAGTCTAATGAAAGACTATGCAAGGGTGCAAACAGAATGGTTCTAGTGATCGTAACCGTTTACTATCATTGTCCCTCGAATAACAACCGAAGGGACGATATATAACCCGAAACTTTCACGGAATGATTAAAGTTTAGACATGCACTGAAAAGGAGACTCCAAAGAAAATGAGCCTTATGGGAAACGTATGAAGAGAAGACTCCAAAAGATTGAGTATTACGGTAAAGTCTGATAAATATTTGGGAACGTTATAATTTCACACAAGCGTTTAAAAAGACTTGACCATTTGGGTCCACGACCAACCTCACCGCGTAATGCGAATTCAGATTTGGAAGGAGGACTTACTCTAATCGAAGTCCAGGCGGTTTCCACGTTGTACTCCTTGCCCGAGGGTATATTAATCATGTGCATAATCGCACTTATCTTGCTTAATTCCAAAACGTATATTCACGTTAAAGCTTTTATCATATAATTATATCATCTCGATACGAGAGATATCTTGAGAATATTTCCTGAATGTTTGGCACCAGCTGTGTGCACCTCCCCTATACTCGGATAGGGGACAGTCATGACCAGGGAAAGGTGTTAGGGCTTGGACATCCTATCCACCACGGTTATAAAGAAACGGCTAGACCTCGCAAGGTACATAGCGTTCCTATGAATACTCGTTCTAACTACATTTTAAGTTCACACACACAAAATCCACACCAATACCATCATGGTAATAACAGATAAAATAGCATTGTTTTGTAGGATCGTGATTGTTAGATAATAACTTAAGGAACTCAGAATATCGATTCTAAGTTCCCTTCGCAGCGGAAATAAACAATCAAACAAATGACAAGTTCCTTATAGTGGAAACCTTTGATTGCCAACTAGCAATCCAGGATAAAAACCACTACCTTTCTTTCGAAAGGATTTCAAGGTCTACTTCTTGATTTCTTATCTCTTTTGGTTACAGCTTATCCTAGGAACAAACACATAGTTTCTTTGCCTTACACACAGTTAGGCAATCCTAGATAACTTAACACAATCAATAATCAATCCAAGAAACAGACCTTCGCACCTAGGAACTATCACTTACAGTAACAAGAACTTAGCACTCAGCTCTTCTATTCCTTGACTGGTTCCTCTTGATCTCGATTTGCTTTGATGATCTTGTTTGAAGGTTCACACTTTGATGTTTGCTATTGAGTGTGATTCGTATTTCAGTGCTTGAGAATAACTCTCTTGAGTTAGTCTTTCTTTTATAGAGGATTCTTCGCAGCTTAATCCTCTCTGGGTTCCCACAGATTGAGCTTGCCCTAGGATCAGTGGTTCTCCTTGGTCCACGTTGTTCTTGGCATGTGCAAACAACCTAGGCAGCTCAGAATCCTTCTAGGTTAGTCAACCTCTTCAGCCAAGTCGTTCTCCATCTTCCTTCTTCCGAGGTTCTACAATCTGGGCGCTTGGGAACTGGCTTCTGGACAGTGACAGGTTCCATGTCCTGTCGCTTTCACCTTTCTCTGTCTGAGGTTCATCGTTCTAGGCATCTTGGAGTCTTGCTCTTGGATGGTGGCAGGCTTTTGGAAGCTTCTCTCAAGTCGCTTTCACCTCCTTTTGTCCGAGGTTGGTGTTCCCAGATTTCTCGGGAATCGCAATCTCGCATGCTGTGTTTCTGGGCACACCTGGGTTCCTCTGGGTTCCTTCCTTTGTCTTGTTCATTGGTTCTCTTGTCCTGTTTGGCATTCATACCTTCGGTATTTGTCCTGTGGTTCCCTAAAGCACATCTTTGAGATAAAATATTAGTATCATAATATTTGTCATCTTCAAAAGTAGAGAAACTGAGGAAAGGAACTCTCAGGGGAACCGAAGTTCCAGAGTTCCGTTTCCTAACAATTTCCCCCTTTTTGATGATGACAAATATAAGAAACCTGGCAACATAATAAGGACATGAAATTCATGAGAACAGTTGAGCTAAGAGATTTACAACTTTATTAAATAATGATAGAACATTCAATAGTTGCAAATTCCCCCTAAGCAAATGAACTAAGTTATTCAAGTTCCCCCTCAGAAATAGAACGGGTTCAGATTTCCTATAAGTCTAGTAGTTCAAGGTTCCTATCCATTCTTCCCCCTTTTGACATCATCGAAAAGATCAATTTACTTATCAAGTATAGGATATCAATGTGAAATAAACAATTGCGTGAAACCCATGATAGTCACCATAATAGAAACTTAAGGCAAAGACAAATGATGCATTAGAAACATTGCCAAAGGAGTTCATTAATCATTAAAGTCAAGTATATTATCCAGAGATGCATAGTGGAAAAAGAAACAAAAGATCACAAACAGCTTGACATAGACAAAAAGGGATAGAAGAGGGGAGTAGGACCCTAGGGAACTACTAGCACACTGTGATGTTATAGCACTGGGAACTAGGAGAGACGTTCCTATGGCAGCGTAGTGGCCTCCTCTTCAGTTTCCTTCTTTTCTGCAGTTCCTTCATCTTGGCCTGTTGTCATCTTATCGGCCTGATTACCTCCAATTGAGCAAGGTTAAGATTGAGGTTTTTCTTGGCCATTTGAGGAGCTTTGTGTTTTGAGAGAGACAGGTGAACATGAGATTAAGAGAAGGCGTGAGAGAACAGAGTGTTCGGCTCAATCAAACAGGAAACCTTAAATAACCCTTGAGCAATTTTGGAGCCGTTGAGAATCAAGCCATTGGAGATATTTCTGGAAACTCTGAAGAGTTGAAACGGCTAATTTTCTTGAAGCTTTTGCGCCTTTGCAACAGTCACAAATTCAAAGATTAGATGCTAAAAAATGGCAACTGTTCAAGGCTGAGAAGACGTCTGTGACGCTGTGAGATTTGCCATAAATACTGTCTTGGGAGGAGCAATTCTCTTACTAGCCGTTTAAGGGGTAGCCCATCCTAGTTCCTTTCTGGCGATATTTTCAGTGTGCTAGAGGGATATATGGGAACTTTGATGTGGGTTTAAGAACATGGAACCGAAAAGTACGTTCCCATACAAGGAATCAAGGAGGCCATTTATCGCATTGCACAATAATTCCCAGAGAGGGTTAAGAGATGGATCCTAGGGAATTAAAATGAGAAATGAGGCAAGGAGGGTCATAGTACACAATCATCATTTCGGCTTGTATTATTGGGTTAGAATATGATCAGATTGTGACTTTTGGGCCAACAAAGAAACTTGGACAATGATTGAATTTTAATAAAAAAGGAACATCCAAGAAGAAGAACTAGAAAAATTTGTCAAAGCCTTTTGAGTAACCATTATGGATATGAGGGTCTAACACAAGAGAAATAACACGAAGATTCCAAGACAAAGACAAGTAAAAAGATCTGAACTAGTCAATCAAGGGAACTGGAAAGAAACCTTTAAGCTAAAGTCATTGCTAGGTTATAGGAATCATTCTCAGTTCTAATCTAAGGTTCTCGAAGGGAACTCTATTCAAGGCTTTGGTGAATATATCTGTAACCTGATCTTCAGTTCTACAAAATTTCATAATGATGTTTCCCTTCTCAACATGATCTCTAAGAAAATGATGTCTTATGTCTATATGCTTGGTACGAGTATGATGCATAGGATTCTTAGAAATATTTATGGCACTAGTGTTATCACAAAGAATAGTAAGAGGGCCATAAGACATACCAAAGTCCGCGAGTTGTTGCTTTAGCCAGAGAAGTTGGGAACAACATGAGGCAGCCGCAATGTACTCGGATTCTGTGGTGGAGAGGGAGACTGAGACTTGTTTCTTTGATCCCCATGACACAAGGCAAGGGCCTAGGAACTGTGCCATTCCAGAGGTGCTCTTCCTATCCACCAGGTATCCAGCATAATCAGCATCAGTGAAACCCATCAGCTCAAAGGGACATTCTTTGGGGTACCAAATACAGAGTGAATCAGTTCCCTTGAGATATCGGAGTATTCTCTTCATAGCAGCCAAGTGGGTTTCTCTTGGACAAGATTGAAACCTAGCACACAAACCAACAGCAAAAACAATGTCTGGTCGACTAGCGGTTGGGTACATGAGTGAGCCTATCATACCTCTATAGAGTTTCTCTTCCACTAGAGGACTTGAGTGGTCCTTGTCCAAATGAGCAATGGTGGAGATGGGAGTGGAGAGAGGCTTGCTTGAATCCATTTTGAACTTCTCTAGTAGTTCCCTAACATACTTCTGTTGGTGAATTTGAATACCATCTTCCTTTTGAGTGATTTGTAATCCGAGGAAGAAGGTGAGTTCCCCAATTAAGCTCATTTCGAATTCACTGTTCATCAAGTCTTTGAACTTGTCTACAAGGGACAGGTCAGTGGAACCAAAAATAATATCATCTACATAAATTTGAACCACTAAGATGTTACCTTTTTCTTCTAGGATGAAGAGAGTTTTGTCAATAACTCCACGCCTGTATCCATTTAAGAGTAGGAACTGGGCAAGACGATCATACCAAGCTCTGAGAGCTTGCTTGAGGCCATACAATGCTTTGTCCAGAAAATAAACATGGTCTGGATGATCGTCGTCTTCAAAACCGGGTGGTTGCTTGACATAGACTTCCTCTTGAAGAATTCCATTGAGGAAGACAGTCTTTACATCCATTTGGAACAGTCTGAACCCTTTGTGTGAGGCGAAAGCAATCAATAATCGTATTGCTTCAATCCTTGCCACTGGAGCATAGGTTTCATCATAGTCGATGCCTTCTTGTTGATTGTATCCTTGAGAAACAAGTCTTGCTTTGTTCCTTATCACAGCTCCTGAATCATCTAGCTTGTTTCTGAAAACACATCTAGTTCCTATGATATGCTTATCCTTGGGACGGGAAACTAGATGTCATACTTTATTCCTTTCAAACTGATGAAGTTCTTCTTGCATGGCTTGGATCCAGCCTACATCCTTCAATACTTCACCTATGTTCTTTGGTTCTATAACAGATAAGAAAGCATTGAAGGCAAATAAGGTTAGATGTTCGAACCTGACTGGAGGCTTGATGGTTCTTCTTTCTCTGTTGGGAGCTAGAGCATTTGATGTGGAGACATTTTGAGTTGAGCATTTAGCTTCAGTTTCAGCTTCTTGGTTGGGATCACCTTCTCCATTGAAGATCATGTGAGAGGATGAATCGTTGATGTCTCCACAGATGTTGTCTTCAAGTTCATGATTCCCAGAAATGGATTGTTGTTGATTATCCATGGTGTAGGATCGTGATTGTTAGATAAAAGCTTAAGGAACTCAGAATAACGATTCTCAGTTCCTTTCGCAGCGAAAGATAAACAATCAAACAAATGACAAGTTCCTTATAGTGGAAACTTTTGATTGCCAACTAGCAATCCAGGATAAAAACCACTACCTTTCTTTCGAAAGGATTTCAAAGTCTACTTCTTGATTTCTTATCTCTTTTGGTTACAGCTTATCCTATAAACGAACACACAGTTCCTTTGCCTTACACACAGTTAGACAATCCTAGATAACTTAACACAATCAATAATCAATCCAAGAAACAGACTTTCTCACCTAGGAACTATCACTTATAGTCACAGGAACTTAGCACTCAGCTCTTCTTCCTTGACTGGTTCCTCTTGATCTCGGTTTGCTTTGATGATCTTTGTTTTGAGGTTCACACTAGATATTTGCTAATGAGTGTGAGTTCTTGTTTTAGTGCATAAAGATAACCCTTGGGTTAGTCTTCCTTTTATAGAGGATTCTTCGCAGCTCGATCCTCTCTTGGTTCCCACGGATTGTGCTTGCCCTAGGATTAGTGGTTCTCCTTGATCCACGTTGTTCTTGGCATGTGCAAACAACCTAGGCAGCTCAGAATCTCTCTTGGTTGGTCAACTACCTCAGACGAGCCTTGTGGTGTCGTTGTCAAAACGCTTTCGTCCGAGGTTGAGTAAGCTGGCCGCTTGGGAACCGTCTGTTGGACAACGACGTCTTCATGTGCTGTCGCTTTCATCGTCTCTGTCCGAGGTAGAGGTTCTCTAGGCATCTTGTTCTTTAGCTCTTGGACCTTGGCAGACTTTTGGAAGCTTCGGACAAGTCGTTTTCGACACCTTTTGTCCGAGGTTGTGTGTCCCCAGATTTCTCGGGAATCGCAATGTCGCAAGCTCCATTTCTGGGCACACCTGGGTTCCTCTGGATTCCTTCAGCTGTCTTGTTCCTTTGGTTCCCTTGTTCTGTTTGGCTTTCCTGTCTTAGGTAATTTCCTGTGGTTCCTTAAAACACATCTTTGAGATAAAACATTAGTATCATAGTATTTGTCATCTTCAAAAGTAGAGAAACTGAGGAACGGAACTCTCAGGGGAACCTAAGTTCCAGAGTTCCGTTTCCTAACAATTTCCCCATTTTTGATGATGACAAATACAAGGAACCTGACAATATAATAGGACTTTGAATCTTATGAGACCATATTGAGATAACGGGATTTACAACATTACAGATTAGTGATAGAACATTCAATGGTTGCGAATTCCCCCTAAGCAAGTGAACAAGTTTATTTCAAATTCCCCCTTAGAAATAGAACTAGTTCAGAGTTCCTATTAATTCAGTAGTCTCCAAAGTTCAAGGTTCCTATCCTTTTCTTCCCCCTTTTGACATCATCGAAAAGATTAAGTACAAGTTAAGAACATGATATCCAAGTGAATATGCAATTGCATCAATCCTAAAAAAAAGTCATAATGAGAACGTTAAGGCAAAGACAAATTGATCATTGAAGCGATTCCAAATATAGTCATTAAAGCTTCATTGATCATTGTTCAAAATACTTATACCACAACATAACAACTGACAACCGACAACACAAACAGCAAATAGCAAGGAAGACAACAAAAGCAATCTTAAGAAAGACAACAAAAGGGATAGAAGAGGGGAGTAGGATCCTAAGGAAAACTACTAGCTCGCTGTGGCGTTGCAGCACTGGGAACCTAGAACAAGCGTTCCTATGGCGTAGTAGCGGCCTCCTCTTCTGCATCCTTGTCGGTTCCTACATTTTGGCCCGCGGCCTGATGAGCAATGATTGCACCTTGCCAATCCTTCTGCAGAACTTCCACCAGACTCTCGACAGCAGAACTGATACGCCCCAACTCTCTTACTTGATCATGTATGGCGACCGTGTTGGCAGTCGAGCCTTCCAAGATAGCTTTTTCAATACGATCCAACGCAAGGAGGATCGCAGAGGAGTCTGAAGAGGGGGGTTGCTGAGGGTGGGAACTAGAACGGCCCTAGGAACTCGCCTTTTCCTTAGGCAGGATTTCTTCTGTTTCAGCAGGGTTGGGTTGTTGTTCCTTAGATTTCAGCTTCCGAACTGTGTGCATGGTAAGACATTTGCTGTAGGCAGTCTCGGGTGAGTCTTCTGGGTACTGATTGAGGTTGGAGAGTAGCTTCTTGATGATGTGAGGGAAGGGTAAAGCATGGGAGTCATGGGATGCACAAAATTGCATGTGAGCCAGCACAATACGGGGAAGATCCAACTGAACACCGGAGAGCACCTTGTCCATATAGACGGCGTCGGTGATGAGGACTTCGTTCTTGTGCTCTTGCTTGGGAACCAAGTTCCGTGTGATCCAGAAATGCAGTAGCCAGTTTGCGATGGAGAGATCCTTCGTCTCCAAAGATGAGGGGGATGCGCCATCATAAATTTTCTTCACTATTACTCCTTTGGACTTGAACCCTTTTCCTTTAGGCCATCCCTTCTTCTGAGGCAGAATGCCAAACCCAGACCTTGGCTCGAGCCTTAGAGCAGACGCGATCAAGTTGGCAGACAAGGGATAGCTGGTTCCCTTCCAGATAAGAATGGCGTCGTGACATAGAGAGTTCTCCTTCTGGGGTACAAACTCCATAGAGTGGTAAAACATCCGGACAACCTCGTCGGAAGCAGAGAAAGGCTCGCACAATATCTCGTCCCACCCTTGGAACTGCAACAGAGAGTGGAACTCATCCAAAGCTTCTCCATAGAGTTCCTCATCCTCTTCTTCTAACTCCTGGGTCCAGAATTCTCTGCCGATAATGAGAGGTTTTAGGATCTTCCTTTTGGAGAAGGAAGAGGAGGCAGAGAGGGTGGTGGTTTTGGCCTTTTTTGTGGATTTGGTTTCATAGGGAACAATGGCTTGGGAGCTTCTCTTCCTCTGTTGCATTCTTGTGGCGACAGAGGGGCCTGGGTTGGAAGTTTTGGATTTGAGGCTGATCGGGGAAGGCTCGGAGCTAAGGATCTCTTGAAGGGATTTATCCGGAGAGGAATCATGCGACCCGCCTTCAGAAACTGATTTTGTGACTGATTCTGAAGCCAAAGTGATGGCTTGCTCCTCTTCTTTGGGCATAGTTGGTTCCTCTTCCACCTTTTCCTTATCCTTTGGTGGTTTCTCAAGCTTCTCTTCTGGTTTCTCTGCAGGTTTCGTCACGGGGTTTTCTTTGGGGAGGGATTTTGGAGAAGTGGAGGCAGAAACAGGCTTGGAGGAGGAGGCTTTAGCCTTCTTTTCACGAAATGCTTGAAGAAAAGCAGCCTCCTCTTCATCCATAACAACGATTGGGTTAGGGTTGGCCATTTGAGAGGAACTAAGAGGATTGCTGTGTGAAGAGAAAGAGAGGTAGAAGATCAGAGAGATGGAGAGCTTGTGTGATCAACTCGGAGCAACTGAGCACCTCTCTAAGGGCGTTGAAGATCTGGGATGGCCAAGAGCTGAGATGACCGTTGAAGCAAATCCAGCCGTTGAGAAGATCAAGGCAAATCCGAAGCATTGAAGAAAGTTGCAGCTTTTCGGAACGGCTAACTTAAATTCAAAATTTGACCCTTCAGAGAAGAGGGAGGTCTGCCACTGATGAGACATGCCTTATCCATGCCAATATGCCATAAATAGCGTCTGGGAGAGCCAAGCGAGCCGTTGGAGAGACGCTACGTTCTGGTTCCTTTCTGGTGACATTTTCAGCGAGCTAGAGGAATGTATGGGAACCTTTGGTGTGGGTTAAAACAAAGGAACCAAAAACAGTACGTTCCCATACTAGGAATCAGGGTATGCTATTTATTGCATTGCACAATAATTCTCAGAGAGGGTTTAGAGATGGATCATAGAGAATTAAATTGAGCAATGAGGCAAGGGTAGGTCTTAGTACACAATCATCATTTCAGCTTATAATGTTGGGTTTAGAAATATGATCAGATTGTGACTTTTTGGGCCATCAAAGAAATTTGAACAATGAGGAGTTGAAGAATAATGGGGATCAAAAGGAAACGAACCAGAAGAATTTATCTAAGCCTTTATAAGAAACCATTATGACAAGAAGGGTTTGTAGCAAAAGATATAACACAAGGACATCAAGACTCAACAAGTAAAAGAAATCGTAAATTAGTCAATCAGGGGAACTGGAAAGAATTCTTGAACTAAGGACACTACTGAGTAATAGGAATCATTCCTAGTTCCAATCTAAGGTTCTCGAAAGGAACTCGATTCAATGCCTTGGTGAATATATCTGCAACCTGATCTTCAGTTCTACAAAATTTCATAATGATGTTTCCCTTCTCAACATGATCCCTAAGAAAATGATGTCTAATGTCAATATGCTTGGTCCTAGTATGATGCACAGGATTCTTAGAAATGTGTATGGCACTAGTGTTATCACAAAGAATAGTGAGAGGGCCATAATACATACCAAAGTCCGCGAGTTGTTGCTTTAGCCAGAGAAGTTGGGAACAACAAGAGGCAGCCGTAATGTACTCGGATTCTGTGGTGGAGAGAGAAACTGAAACTTGTTTCTTTGATCCCCATGACACAAGGCAAGGGCCTAGGAACTGTGCCATTCCAGAAGTGCTCTTTCTATCCACCAAGTATCCGGCATAATCAGCATCAGTGAAACCCATGAGCTCAAAGGGACATTCTTTGGGGTACCAAATGCAGAGATCGTCAGTTCCTTTGAGGTATCGAAGTATTCTCTTCACAGCGGCCAAGTGGGTTTCTCTTGGACAAGATTGGAACCTAGCACACAAGCCAACAACAAAGACAATGTCTGGTCGACTAGCGGTTAGGTACATGAGTGCGCCTATCATACCTCTATAGAGCTTCTCCTCCACTAGAGGACTCGAGTGGTCCTTATCCAGATGGGCAATGGTGGATATGGGAGTGGAGAGAGGCTTGCATGAATCCATTTTGAACTTCTTCAGTAGTTCCCTGACATACTTCTGTTGGTGGATTTGAATACCATCTTCCTTTTGAGTGATTTGTAATCCGAGGAAGAATGTGAGTTCCCCAATTAAACTCATTTCAAATTCACTGCTCATCAAGTCTTTGAATTTGTCTACAAGGGACAGGTTAGTGGAACCAAAAATGATATCATCAACATAGATTTGAACCACTAAGATGTTACCTTCTTCTTCTAGGATGAAGAGAGTCTTATCAATAACTCCACGCCTGTAGACATTTGAGAGTAGGAATTGGGCAAGACGATCATACCAAGCTCTGGGAGCTTGATTGAGGCCATAGAGTGCCTTGTCTAGAAAGTAGACATGATCTGGATGATCGTCGTCTTCGAAACCAGGAGGTTGCTTGACATAGACTTCTTCTTGAAGAATTCCATTGAGGAAGGCTGTCTTTACATCCATTTGGAACAGCTTGAACCCTTTGTGAGATGCGAAGGCAATCAACAATCTTATCGCTTCGATCCTTGCCACTGGAGCATAGGTTTCATCATAGTCAATTCCTTCTTGTTGATTATATCCTTGAGCCACAAGTCTTGCTTTGTTCCTTATCACAGTTCCTGTATCATCTAGCTTGTTTCTGAAAACCCATCTGGTTCCTATGATGTGCTTATCCTTAGGGCGAGGAACCAGATGCCAGACTTTGTTCCTTTCAAATTGATGAAGCTCTTCTTGCATGGCTTGGATCCAGTCCGCATCCTTCAGTGCCTCACCTATGTTCTTTGGTTCCACAATAGACAAAAAGGCATTAAAGGCAAAGAAAGTTAGATGTTCGTACCTGACTGGAGGCTTGACGACTCCTCTTTCTCTGTTGGAAGCCAAAGTATTTGATGTGGAGACATTCTGAGTTGAGCATTCAGCTTCCTGGTTGGGATCACTTTCTCCATTGAAGAACATGTGGGAAGATGAATCATTGAGGTCTCCACAGATGTTGTCGTCATGCTCATGGTTCCCAGAAATGGATTGTTGTTCATTATCCATTGGAACTGGTGGAGAAGCCATTGGAGGGTTCCGTTCAGCAGGGCAGGAACTGGGAGGAGTGACATCTTCATCTGGATCTTCATGAGATAACTTGGGAAATGGGTCTTCGAAGGAACTGGTGGTGTTCTGCACAATCTTTCCAAGTGATTTTTCATTAAAAATAACATGAACACTTTCTTCTACCTTTTTGGTCCTTTTGTTGAGGACCTTGCATGCCTTGCTGCCTGAGGCATATCCAATGAAGATTCCTTCATCACTTCTTGGGTCGAACTTGCCAAGATTGTCCTTCCCATTGTTGTGCACAAAGCACTTGCATCCGAACACCCTTAGATGAGAAATGTTGGGAACTCTTCCTCTTAGGAGTTCATAGGGTGTCTTCTCTGTGATAGGGCAAAGCATGGCTCTATTGATGATATAGCATGCTGTGTTGATCGCCTCAGCCCAAAAGGATTGGGAGAGTCCACTTGAGATCAACATAGTTCGAGCCATGTCTTCCAAGGTCCTATTCTTTCTCTCCACTACTCCATTCTGTTGAGGAGTGTATGGTGCAGAGAAGTTGTGATCAATGCCATGCTCACTGCAAAAGGTTAGAAATTCTCCATTTTTGAATTCGGTACCATGGTCAGACCGAATAGCATTAAGTGAACAATCAAGGGATTTTTCTAACAAGGGAACCATGTCTTTAAAGCGATCAATGACTTCACTTTTAGATTTAATGAAAATGGTCCAAGTAAAGCGAGAGAAGTCATCGACAATAACAAAAATATACTTGTTCCCTCCTAGGCTTTGAACTCTCATGGGTCCACAAAGATCCATGTGGATGAGCTCAAGAGGCCTTGAGGTGCTTACCATGTTTTTGGATTTGAAGGAACTACGAGTCTGTTTTCCTTTTACACAGTCAGAGCATGGTTCCTTAGATGTGCCACTCAGCTTTGGCAATCCTCTGACTAGTTCCTTTGAGTGTAGCTTTTGAATCAGCTTAGTGCTAGCATGACCGAGGCGTTGGTGCCACAACTCAGCTTGGTCATTCACGGTTGAGAGACACAGTTTCTCCTTGGGGACGAAGGATGGATCAACAATGTAAACATTGTTGAATCTCTTTCCTTTTAGGATGATTTGTCCCGAGGAGTCAAGAACTGAGCATTCGTTTGATCTAAATCTGACTTCATTGTCTCCTTGATCACACAGCTGTGACACACTTATTAGATCAAAATCAAGACTATCAACAAGGTGAACTTTGTTTACCTGAATGTGATCGTTGAGTTTCACAGTTTCTATTCCACAGATTTTCCCTTCGCTTTTGTCTCCAAAGGATATGTTCCCTCCTTGGAGAGGTTGAAGAAAGGTCATTTGATTTCTTTTTCCGGTCATATGGCATGAGCAACCACTGTCAATGTACCATAGTTGGGGTTGCCTCTCTTCTTTCTGCACATAAGGGAACTAAGATTTCTGAACCCAGCGAAGCTTGGCTTTACTGGGGGGATTAGCATTTCGAGTCTGTGAATAATCAGGGAGTTGGTTCTTTTCCTGGTGATAAGCACTTTTCTCCCTTTCAAAGTTCCTTTTCTTAGCACAATCAGTGTTATAATGGTCATTCTTACCACAGTAGGTACATAAGCGATTGTAGACAACATGACCATACTTTCCTTTCCCTGGCCTAAAAGGTTTTTCATTTATTTTGTTGAAATCAACATTGTTTTTAACCTTACTATTGGCCATGTCAACATACTTTTTGTGAGCAAAAGAATTGGTGAACCATTGATTTTCAGGAGTCATTTTTTCTTTTCCTTTTGGTTCCCTCTTAGGGCTTTGAGAACCTTCATTGAGATGTTTGGCAACCCCAGCCTTGTTCTCAAGCACCATGATCTTCTCTGATAGGAACTGATTCCTGTCACGAGAGGTGGCAAGAGCAATGCTGAGGTTCTCATTCATCTCAACAAGTTCTCGTCTGGCCTTTTCATTTTCAGCATCATTGTTATCCTTGTTGTTGACATATCCTATTCCATGACGTTGCCTCACAAAGACAGTTTGATTTATCGTTTTTTCATTAATGGAATCAGTGAGATTGTCTAACCTATCAATAATGGACTGAAGCATTTCATTTCCAATAGAGTTAGCATGCAAAGGAACTTTAACAGAATCTATGCCAGATTCATCGCAAGATTTGCAGATTTTAAGGTGACTAGCATGCACGTTCCTAATATCAATCAGCTTGGAGTGAGTTTCAGCTAGGTCTTTTTCAGATTCATTAAGTTTCTTACTCCAAACAGAATTTTCAACAGTTAAGCATGTAATTTCATCTTCGCAGTCATCAAGTTTCTGTTGAAGGGAACTGGTTTCCTTCCCTAGTTTCTTTATGATCTTAAGAAGTTATTTCTTATCACAATCAACTAGAGATTTTAAGAGATCATCAGAAGTTACCTCAAGGTCTTCTGAATCGCTTGAGTCTCCTTTTGCCATGAGACATCTTCCTCCAGCGAAGCCGCTCAGATCCAGTTTCTCATCTGAGTCTTCTCCCCATGAGGCTACGAGAGCCTTCTTTCTCTGAGGTTTTTCTTCTTCCTTAGAGTCTTCCTTGTTGGGACAGTTCTTAGTGTAGTGTCCCTTCTCTTTGCACTCGTAATAAGAGACTTCCTTTAGATCCCTTCTGGGTCCGTTGTAGGAGGAATTGCCCTTTTGGAACCTTCCCTTCACAAAGAATTTTTTGATATTCTTTGAGAAGAGGGTTGTTAGCTCGTCCTCCTCTTCTTCCAAGTCTGAGTTCTCTTGCTCCATTTCAAGCCTTGAGAAAGCTTTGAGATCTTTAGGGCGATTCCTTTCTCCAGTTTCTTATCGGCATTGACTTTGGTGTGCTCTCCTTCTTCAACCTTCAATTTCCCTATGACTTGGGTCAAGGGAAGAGATTGGATGCCTGGAGTGTTCTTCATAATTCCTTTGAGAAGGGTGAACTTGGAGTTGAGTCCATTGATGATCACTAAGGATTTGGAAACTTCATCAAGATCAACTCCCGCCGCCGTCAACTTTCCAATTAATCTGTTGAAGCGAGAGTAATATTCTGAGATGGTCTCAGTTTCCATCATTTTGAAGGTGTGGTATTCTCCTTCCAAAGCAAACTTTCTGCTTTGCTTTAGTTCCTCACTTCCTTCATGTATCTCTTTGAGAGCTTTCCACATCTCTTTGGCCATCTTGATGCCTATGACCTTGTCCATATCCTCTCTGTCCAATCCATTGAGGATGAACTGTATTGCCTTAGCATTCTTCTCCATGATGACATAATGTTCTGGTTTCTAGTCTTCTTCCTTCATGGTAAGATCGACGTGGCCATCTCCATTTTCGACTATCCTCCAGCATTGGTAGTCGTTGGTCTTGATGTGGCTTTCCATGCACTTTTCCCACCATGTTTCTTCTCCTTTCTTGCGAAGGTGTGGCTTATTGGTGGAGATTCTGAGCTCAAACTTGCTTGGTTGAGACATGATCTGCAAACTAATCAAAGATCTAGAGCTTTTCCTGCTCTGATACCAATTGTAGGATCGTGATTGTTAGATAAAAGCTTAAGGAACTCAGAATAACGATTCTCAGTTCCTTTCGCAGCGGAAGATAAACAATCAAACAAATGACAAGTTCCTTATAGTGGAAACCTTTGATTGCCAACTAGCAATCCAGGATAAAAACCACTACCTTTCTTTCGAAAGGATTTCAAAGTCTACTTCTTGATTTTTTATCTCTTTTGGTTACATCTTATCCTAGGAACGAACACACAGTTCCTTTGCCTTACACACAGTTAGACAATCCTAGATAACTTAACACAATCAATAATCAATCCAAGAAACAGACTTTCGCACCTAGGAACTATCACTTACAGTCACATGAACTTAGCACTCAGCTCTTCTTCCTTGACTGGTTCCTCTTGATCTCGGTTTGCTTTGATGATCTTTGTTTTGAGGTTCACACTAGATATTTGCTAATGAGTGTGAGTTCTTGTTTTAGTGCATAAAGATAACCCTTGGGTTAGTCTTCCTTTTATAGAGGATTCTTCGCATCTCGATCCTCTCTTGGTTCCCACGGATTGAGCTTGCCCTAGGATTAGTGGTTCTCCTTGATCCACGTTGTTCTTGGCATGTGCAAACAACCTAGACAGCTCAGAATCTCTCTTGGTTGGTCAACTACCTCAGACGAGCCTTGTGGTGTCGTTGTCAAAACGCTTTCGTCCGAGGTTGAGTAAGCTGGCCGCTTGGGAACCGTCTGTTGGACAACAACGTCTTCATGTGCTGTCGCTTTCATCGTCTCTGTCCGAGGTAGAGGTTCTCTAGGCATCTTGTTCTTTAGCTCTTGGACCTTGGCAGACTTTTGGAAGCTTCAGACAAGTCGTTTTCGACACCTTTTGTCCGAGGTTGTGTGTCCCCAGATTTCTCGGGAATCGCAATGTCGCAAGCTCCATTTCTGGGCACACCTGGGTTCCTCTGGATTCCTTCAGCTGTCTTGTTCCTTTGGTTCCCTTGTTCTGTTTGGCTTTCCTGCCTTAGGTAATTTCATGTGGTTCCTTAAAACACATCTTTGAGATAAAATATTAGTATCATAGTATTTGTCATCTTCAAAAGTAGAGAAACTGAGGAACGGAACTCTCAGGGGAACCTAAGTTCCAGAGTTCTGTTTCCTAACACATGGGAACTGGTGGAAGAGCTAGTGGGGGATTCTGTGCAGCAGGAAAGGAACTGGGTGGAGTGACATCTTCATCTAGATCTTCTTGAGATGACTTGGGAAACGGGTCTTCAAAGGGAGTGGTAGTGTTCTGCATAATTCTACCAAGTGATTTTTCATTAAAGATAACATGAACACTTTCTTCTACTTTTTTGGTCCTTTTGTTGAAGACTTTGTATGCCTTGTTCCCGGAGGCATATCCAATAAAGATCCCTTCATCACTCCTTGGATCGAACTTGTCAAGATTGTCCTTCCCATTGTTGTGCACAAAGCATTTGCATCCAAACACCCTCAAATGTGAAATATTGGGAACTCTTCCTCTTAGGAGTTCATAGGGAGTCTTCTCTGTGATTGGCCGAAGCATGGCTCGATTGATGATGTAGCAAGCTGTGTTGATTGCCTCAGCCCAGAATGATTGAGAGAGTCCACTTGAGATGAGCATAGTTCGAGCCATGTCCTCTAAGGTTCTATTCTACCTTTCCATGAACCTGAGTTCCCTGCTCAACTACACATGTGGAATTATTAGTAGCAAAGTGTTTGTCATCGTCAAAACTAGGAAAACTGAGGAAGGGAACCAGGTAGGGAACTAGAGTTCCCAAAAGTCCACTTCCTAACAATTTCCCCATTTTTGATGATGACAAACATGTAGAACCTGGCATATCTAAAATAGGCATGAATGATATATGAGGAAAAGCAGAACATAACTAGATGTAGAATAATCATTAGTGAATTGCATATTCCCCCTTAACATCAAATCGGGTTCCTTAATTCCCCCTTAAAGAGACAACCAGTTCAGAGTTCCTTTCATCCTATTAGTTCCAGGTTGCAGAGATCATTCCCCCTTGACCACCAAGATGATTCCAACAATAGAACTTGGGAACAATAAGCAGTTGAGGTGACGAATTTCCTTATTTACCTCAGTTCCCCTTGAATCATTGACTACTGATACTTGTAGTTCCATTGATATTATCATTAGGAACTAACGTCAACACCATGTGATCCTCCATCATTTTCATTAGTGTTTGGAGTTCCCTTCATTGTTTTCTGCTTCTTCATACAAAACTTTCTTTAACAAAGGACATATTTTCCTTGTTATTCCGTTGAAGTGAGATGAGCTAGATCAAAACTTCAATTCTGCGTCCCAATCATCAATTTGCATCTTGTAGGGAACTAGGCATCTCACTTCAACCTGCAATACAATTAAGACTTACGCACCCAGACACTCTTGGCTTTTCTGGGTTTATGGTAATGAGAGTTCCTTTGCACCTGCAAGTTAGTTGAGTAATACACATGACCACTAATCTCAACATCCAAGTTCCTTTTCCTATGACTTTCTTCAATTTGCATTTTCTTATGAATACAATCATGAATATAATGATCATTTTTACCACAATGCCAACAAACACGATTATACTTAACATGACCATATTTTTCTTTACCGGGACAAAAAGGTTTGTCATATTTCCTCTGCTGGAAGTCAATTCCCTTACCTTTAGTTCCCTGAGCTTGATTGACGTACATTTTATGAGCATTGTGTCCATCAAACCAGGTTTGTTTACCTTTAGGCTTCTTCTCAAGAACCTTTACCTTCTCTTCCAGGAACTGATTTTTATCACGAGAAGTTTGAAGAGCGAAATTGAGAGTTTCATTTTTCTCAACCAGTTCCCTTCTTAGCTTCTCATTTTCAGCAGAGCATGAATCCTCAGAATCTTCTTTTCCCGGATAACCAATACCATATCTTTGCTTAACAAACACAGTTTGATTGACAGTTTTTTCATTGATAGAAGTAGTCAACACATCAAGCTTATCTATGATCTCAACAAGCAAATCATTTTCTGGAGTAAGGGAACTCTGACAATTCTTAGCATGCTTAAGTTCCTTTTCAAGCACAACACAATTATCACATGAAATATGGGAAACACTAGACATGCTTGCAAAATCTTTAAGATGTGCTAGTTCATTTTCAAGAGCAGTACAATTATCACATGAAACATGGGAAACGTTAGACATGCTTGTAGAATCTTTAAGTTATGCTAGTTCCTTTTCAAGAACAGTACATGAATCACACTTTCTAGAGGAACTAGCAAGCAATTTTTCAGTTTCATCAAGTTTCTTGCTCCAAACAGAATTTTCAGTAGATAAGCATGAAATTTCTTCTTCACATTCATCTAGTCTTTCCTGAAGGGAACTGTTCTCTTTTCCAAGTTTCCTAATAATTTTAATCAATTGCTTCTTATCACATTCAAGAAGAGATTTAGTAAAGTCAGAAGAGAATACCTCAGAGTCATCTGATTTCGTTGAGTCCTCCTTAACTATTAAACACCTTTCTTTTTTCTTTCGAATGTGAGGTTTGTTGATGGAAATTCCCAGCTCAAACTTGCTTGACTGAGACATCTTAGATCTGCAAACTTAAACAAAGATCTAGAGCTTTTCCTGCTCTGATACCAATTGTAGGATCGTGATTGTTAGATACTAACTTAAGGAACTCAGAATATCGATTCTAAGTTCCCTTCGCAGCGGAAATAAACAATCAAACAAATGACAAGTTCCTTATAGTGGAAACCTTTGATTGCCAACTAGCAATCCAGGATAAAAACCACTACCTTTCTTTCGAAAGGATTTCAAGGTCTACTTCTTGATTTCTTATCTCTTTTGGTTACAACTTATCCTAGGAACAAACACACAGTTTCTTTGCCTTACACACAGTTAGGCAATCCTAGATAACTTAACACAATCAATAATCAATCCAAGAAATAGACCTTCACACCTAGGAACTATCACTTACAGTCACAAGAACTTAGCACTCAGCTCTTCTATTCCTTGACTTGTTCCTCTTGATCTCGGTTTGCTTTGATGATCTTGTTTGAAAGTTCACACTTTGATGTTTGCTATTGAGTGTGGTTCGTATTTCAGTGCTTGAGAATAACTCTCTTGAGTTAGTCTTCCTTTTATAGAGGATTCTTCGCAGCTTAATCCTCTCTGGGTTCCCACAGATTGAGCTTGCCCTAGGATCAGTGGTTCTCCTTGGTCCACGTTGTTCTTGGCATGTGCAAACAACCTAGGCAGCTCAGAATCCTTCTAGGTTAGTCAACCTCTTTAGCCAAGTCGTTCTCCAGCTTCCTTCTTCCGAGGTTCTACAATCTGGGCGCTTGGGAACTGACTTCTGGACAGCGACAGGTTCCATGTCCTGTCGCTTTCACCTTTCTTTGTCTGAGGTTCATCGTTCTAGGCATCTTGGAGTCTTGCTCTTGGATGGTGGCAGGCTTTTGGAAGCTTCTCTCAAGTCGCTTTCACCTCCTTTTGTCCGAGGTTGGTGTTCCCAGATTTCTCGGGAATCGCAATCTCGCATGCTGCGTTTTTTAGCACACTTGGGTTCCTCTGGGTTCCTTCCTTTGTCTTGTTCCTTGGTTATCTTGTCCTGTTTGGCATTCATACCTTCGGTATTTGTCCTGTGGTTCCCTAAAGCACATCTTTGAGATAAAATATTAGTATCATAATATTTGTCATCTTCAAAAGTAGAGAAACTGAGGAAAATAACTCTCAGGAGAACCGAAGTTCCAGAGTTCCGTTTCCTAACATGTTTCTAGCAATATATACAACCTATTATAATATCATGTTTTAATCGTATCATTTATAAAATATGTTCCCCAAACGAAAGCAATAGTTCATCCCAATTTAATTAACAATTAAAATCAATTGATAATTAATGGAAACATGGAATGATAAGCAAGAGTGAACCGCCACTTGCCTTAGTCTAGACGAACGATTGAGCGACGATGGGTTTCTGGGTTCAGAACAGGAACGGAAATCGGATTACAGATTCCTATGACAATGACCCACAACGAAACCCTAGGTTAGATTCCAATTAATAATACGATTCTAAGGAAAAATGAACGAAACCGAAAGAACGAGGGTCCCGTCCGAGACCGGTTCATCCAAGGCCACGATCGCGTTTGCTAATGCAAACCGCAGTCGCGGACGACTGGACAGCGTCCGCGGTCGCGGCCGTGAACTCGGCGACCACAAATCGGGAGGAAATCTCACCGGCGACGACACGAGGGGGCTCGATTCGAGGGGGCTTCGACTCCAATCCTCCTTGCGCCTCTAATGCACCACCCCACGACCACTATAACCTCCGGCGAGAGCTTCGGCGACACCACGAATTTCGGGCGAGGGTACGAACTTCGGCGAGGATGGAAAACGAGAGAGAGAGAGAGGGAGAGAATATGATTTTGGGTGCCAACAATCCTCCAATCCGACCTCCATTTATAGCCAAAGGAAGGAGCAGCTCCCCGACCAGATCGACGACTGCTCAGATGACCAATGGTGACGCGATCGACGAGGTTCGGCGGAAGACAAAGCGTCTTACGTCTGCATTTTTCCGCGGTCGCGGAAAATTCCAATGCCCAGCTCCTCTGAGAGCTATTATTCCGCGGTCGCGGAAAAGGCATTTCCGCGTCTGTTTGCCCGGGGAAGGGTTTGGCATGGGTTTAAATCCCGGAAATTATATATTTGTACCCAAACAAATATTCTAAGCCCCGAAAATACGTCGAATGTATTTTATACCACTCAGGGAATTATTACAGAGATCAAACACGATACAGAATATCCGAACTTCTCCGAAAGCGACACAATTACAGAACGAGGGTTGGGAAAATTACCCAAATGCCCTTACTAAAAATGAGGGGTATTACATCACTACCCCCTTAAAAGAAGTTTCGACCCTGAAACTTGGCTGGTAACAACTCGGAGATGCGACCCTATTCTAAGATACCCAACTGTATAAGTTTAACCATGTCTAACCCATTTCACACTTTGTAAATTGGTTCAGGCATTTCTAAGTTAAAATTTATAAGTTGGTTCAAATTACAGTTAACATAAGGTTAACCATAATTTAGACCATTCACAACCTAAGAGAATTATATAACTTGCTTTCACCAGACATACCTTCTATCACCTGACCTCTAGGATAATATGAGGATTATTACATGCTTGGAGCCTGAAGACTATCAATTTGGTAATCACCTTGTAGATGATTATGCAACAGGCAATGCGCCGATAGTTATGGATTGTGTTTGGATCATCAACCTTTCCAATGAGGGCAATTGTTGCACATCGAATTTGTTTGAGGATTCTGCCCTTGTCAAAGAAATCCATTACAACATCAGTGAAGTCTTTTCCCACAATTGTCCAGCTATCCTTGAAGAACTAAGAGCCAAAACCATCTAGTCCAGGTGCTTTAGTGTTGCTCACATTGAACACGACACGTTTGACTTCTTCCCTTGTGAAAGGTTGAATCATAGCACAATTGTCATGCATATCTGCAATGGGTCCTTCATCAAAGACTCTTTGATCACAAGGCAAATGACTTCCTTCAATGTCAAACCATTGTTTGAAGTGTTCCATGACATGAAGCCTAATATGCCTTTTATCTGTTAGTCTGTTGCCCAATTCATCCTCAATACTAACAATATCATTTCTGCTTTTTCTAATTCTAATGGAGTTATAAAAGTAACTGCTGCTTTGATCCTGGAACTGTAGCCAATGAAGCTTGGCACTCTGTTGGAGCTTGCTATTCCTCAGGCAGATGGTCTTTCTTAAGATCTTGAGGGTAGCTTCCTCTGCTTCCAACAAGTGGCAGTCATTGGGCCTAGCTTGGATGTCAGTCTGGATGCTAGCCAGCTTTGAATGAAGGCTTTTGATTGCTTCTTCATCATCATCAATCGATCTTAGGTGCAGCTTACGTAGGGGAATCTTAAGCATCTTGAGTCTGGCAGCCAAAATATACATGGGGACACCATACACTTCTTTGCTCCAATGATAGGCCACCGTATGAGAGAATTCTGGATGCAAAGACCAGACATTACAATATCTGAAAGACCTTCTTTTAGGACAGAGGAAGCAGAGAATGGTGAGCACTGCAGAGGAATGATCTGAACACTCTCTGTTGGCAAAGAATGCAGTCGAGGCAGGGAAGGCAGTCATCCAATTCTGATTCATAATAATTCTATCCAATTTGCATTGAATGTGTGATCCATCTCTATGATTATTGGACGAGTGAAACGGGCTCCAGAGGCAGGCATATCATAGAGCCCAGCTCGAATTAGGCAGTGTTTCAACTCAGGATTGAACAGAGTGGATGAATGTTGCTCACAATCTTTTTCATGGACATCGATGTAAGCATTGAAATCTCCAAGAGCTACCCAAGGTTCTCCTGCAAGATTAGTTGCAGTATTTTCAAGTATGTGCCATAATTCTGTTATTTCATGGGCTTGATTAGAGGCATAGATGAAGGATACACAACAATGAGATGAGAGTAGTGAGGAAGACACCTTACAAGTGATAATCTGAGAAGTCTCCAACAAGACATAATTTACAACTAAGCTACTCTTCCAAAAAAGCCAAATTCTACCATTGATACTTGTACAGTTGGTGATCCTGTTGATCAGCGCTACTTTATAGTGTTTATCTAGGAGTTGTTACCGGTGTTTAGGGTGCCATTTGTAGGGATTTAGAGCACAACTGTGGAATATGGAGTTGGAGAGTAAAAGTGTGGATATGGTGGTTTGGAGGAGCTAATTGAAGACATCCAGAAGACGAGGAGTAGACCACCTGAGGAGACGAGGAAGAAAGCCACACAAATGAAGGAGAAAGGGCCAACCGCGGCCAACCGCGAGCAAGAAAGAAGCAATGGAGCGTCTGCGGCAAAGAACGACAACGTGGAGCAATGAATGTCACGGCCGCGACCGCGAAAGTTCCACCGCGCCCGCGGAATATTCGGAGTTGGAAGTCGAGAGCTCAAATCATTTTCCGCGATCGCGGCGAAGCCACCGCGCCCGCGGATGGACACGGAGGCGGGCGAGAAGGATTTTCCGAGTTTTATTTTATTTTATTCTTTTCTGAATTTCTTTATTTTCTTTTATTTTATTCCGAATATTTTAGTTTATTTCCTTTTAGATGAGGTTTGTGATCTTGGGCTTTAGGTTAAGTTTATTTAACCTAAATTTCACAGCCTCCATTGAGGATCATCTACGGACATCCATTAGTCAAGTTTTCCATTCAACATTGTTTTTTCCTTTGAAGTTATGAAGAACTAAGCACCTTTGCTTAGTCCGACAATTGAAGCTTTTCGTATGATTTGATTGTGAGGTTAATTCTCTATTTCCTATGTCCTTTGGGTTATATCTTTTCTCTTGAGCATATTCCTATTGATTGTTATTGATGTGACTAGATTGATCACCTAGTTGATATTAGTAATTGTCTATTGCTAGGGTTTGGATATTTCGGGTTGAGATTCCTTATCTATAGTAGCATCCATGATATTCTAGGACTGGTAGGACTAGTTTATTATGAAAGAGATTTGATTATATGTTAAATACTGCGGGTTGTGGTGTTGCATGTATCCTGGCTAATTCATATGCTTCTTGCTGCTATTAAATTAAATCCTGAAGGTTGGTAGGGATTGTTTGATAGTTAGGGTTATTAGGACTGGTTGGACTATTAACTAATTCAGAATAGGGACAGAAATAACCAAATAAAAGGAATAGAGATAGCCTAGGATCGATCTATCATATGAAAAGTGGATATTTGTTTGACTAAGTGTTTTCCCTACTTGATTACAAACTCTTTGCTTTGTTTGCTTTGTTTACTTGTTCAACAATCAACAACCAAAACCCTCCTTGTTACTATTGCATGCAATCAACATAAAAAGAAAACAACTCCTCCCTGTGGGATCGACCCTGCTTACCCAGACTACTAGTTTATGCTTGTTAGGATTTATTTTGACCAGGTAACACGACTAAAACCTGCTATCAAATTGGTGCCGTTGCCGGGGATCGAACCCGGGTCACCCGCGTGACAGGCGGGAATACTTACCACTATACTACAATGACTTCAATTTAGTCCTAGCCTACCTGCATGTTTTGGTGCCGTTTTCCGAAGGTTTTGTTTTCGGAAACCCTTATTAACCACGATTAGTCAGAAGCATTTACCACTATGCCATTCTCATAAATTGAGCACCCTTACTTGCCAAATTGAAGTCGTTTTGTTCCAGCCTTTGAGCACCAACTTTGAGATCTTTTCTGCATTGATGTCCCTAACCCTGGTCTCCAAAATGGCTAGGAAGTCGACATTGTGCTTCTTTACAAAATTCTCCACAAAAGTATGACTCAAGGGGTTATTCAATCCCCTTATGTTCCAGCTAGTAAAAGTGAGTTTACTCATTTATGAGAATGGCATCAGAATCCACTCCCAATCTAGAGTCTTCAGTACTCTCATTGATGTAGTTTAGAGCCATGAACTTGCTTTTGGATGCTCTTGTCTTCCCTTCATCATTGAGTATAACAACATTTCCTTTCTCCATTGGGTTCTTTACAGTTTTGGATGGTTGTTTCCATTCAACATCCTGGTTGGGCAGTGTAGATTGACAATGCTGCTCTTTGGGCCTTGTGCTAGTGCTAGAATCAAACAGTTGCACTGTTCTGGCTCCTGTATTCTTAGCCACTCCAGTCACTTGAAAAGATGGGGGTTGAGGATGTTTAGCTACTCTGGCCTGAGGATACTGAATGGGGCTGTTATCCTTTCTGACCCAGTGCCTAGCAGGGAATTTAGGTCCTCTGTAAGGCTTGGTAACCTCTTTATTGTTGTTGAAACATTCACCATTTCCATGACCAAAAACACCACACTTGTCACAACGGGGCGGGATCCATTCATACACAACAACTTGGAAAATTCTCTCCCCATCCTCTCCTAAAAAGATAATCTCTTCTCTTAATGGCATTCTGGCATTAATCTCCACCAGGATTCTAGTAAATGAGAGTCTTTCTTGATTTGCAGTAGCCTTATCAATATAGATAAGCTTACCTATTGCACTACCCATCTTTTCAAAGAAATCATCCTCCCAAAAACGAACATCGAGGTCTGGAAATTTTGCCCAAACCTGAGTGGTTGCAAAGCAGGAAGAATCAAGCTTCATTCCTTCACTCCATCTTGTGAGTGTAAGAGGTTTGATGCCTCCAACAAGCCAAGGGCCATTTTCCAGAACCCACAACAAATCCTTTTCCTCCTCAAATCTAAAAATGAAGACCCTTGAATCATTAAGGATAAGTTTTGGGCATTTAATCTCTCCCCATCTGGTAGCCACAAAACTTCTCATGATGTTGTAAGAAACCTTAGCTCCTACAACCATGCTCAATTTCCACTGAGCCGTGGTTTTTTGGAATCTCTTTTTGTAAAGTGGATGATCCCATCTTTAATTCCTTCCACAAAAGAGAGTTTTCTGCCATTAGCAATCCTCCTATTTCTTGCTAGAGCTTTTGAGTATGAGGCTTTTCATCTGTACACAGTGTCACCAATGCCATTGCTCTCATCCATTCGTATGTTGAATCTTTCCTTGCAGTCGGCTTCCGTGTGTCTTGTGGTGTCCCCAACATTCACTGTACCATTGTCATGTTCTTCTTCGTTCATGACATACTCACCTTCAAACTCTGGCTCCAGATCTTGCTCTTCGTGAGTCTCAGGGATTACAGTGTCCCTCGTGTTAGGGCTACATCCTTCATCACGGGGGCTCGAACAAGTAGTCATGGGTGCCTCCTTCTCGCAACCCATGTCCGTCTTGCCATGTTCCTGAAGTGCTGCTTGCTTCAAGATCGGGGAAGGACTTGTTGCACTAACCTTCTTATCCTTGGAAGGTCTGGTAGGTTGTTTCTTCTTCGCCATGAGGAGGGCCAGCCGTCGGCAGCGCTGGCCGTCGCAACCAGCGGATTGGCCTATGTTTCAGCGGCTCTTTCCCGCTCTCTCACTTTTTCGCCGCGCGTGAGGCGCGTTAATTCTTCCCCCATTTCGGAAAATTTACTTGGCGCTACTGTTGCTGATTTTTGGCATGAGAATGATTGGAATTGGCCCTTGTTTGCTGCTTTTATTAATGATGAAACTCACCAGATGCTTTGGGTGGTTCGGGTTATTGATCAGGATTCGGCACAAGACAAGGTTTACTGGCGGTGTTCTCCGTCGGGTATGTTATCTTCTAGCTCTGCGCTCTAGCTTATTCGTAGCAATCTTATACTGCAGAAGGATCCTATTTGGTCTCGTATTTGGTCCCTCCCGGCGCAACAACGGGTTCGACACTTCATTTATCTTGTTGCGAACGAGGCCATTTTCTGCATTCAAAACAGGGCTCGGCGCAACATGGCCCCTTGTCCCCGGTGTCAGGAGGCGGCTCTCCGCGATTGTCTGCCTATTCAGAATGTTTGTCTTGCTTTATGTGGTAATCATCCTCCGCCCAATTTCTTCTCTACCGATGACACTAGAACCTGGATTGACAATAATGACAGACGTGGTGATTCGTGGAGCTCGACCTTCGGCTATATGCTTTGGCATTCCTAGAAATGTCGTAACGATTTGATTTTCTTGGGTGTTGACAATTGTGCACGCCTCTCCTCCATCGTTACCTCCCTGGTTGTTGCTTACGGGTTTTCCAGGGGTGTGTCTTTATCGCTGCTGTCGTCCCCTAGTGTTGCTGGTCTTCCGCCTGGGCAGGCCTCTCCTTCTACTTGGGCTGGATTTCTCTTAACAGGGACACCATTTCTAAAGGCAATCTCGGGCTTGATGGTGGTGGTGGAGTCTTCCGGGATGCTTTAGGTGTCTTCCTCCGCGCCTTCTCCTACGACTGAGTTGTGGGCTATCTTGCATGGCTTACGGATTGTTGCTAATCTTGGCCTTACCCGCTTGGTTCTTGAATCTGATTGTGTACAAGCATGCTCCCTCCTGTCTTCTACCAGTCCCTTAACCCATCCGGATTTTTATCTCCCGGAGCAATGTCGATCGTTGTTGGGGGCCGCCCACTGGTAATGTCAGATCCGCCATATCCGTCGTACCGCTAATAAGGTTGATGATGTGTTGGCTAATTCATCCCTGTCTCTTTCTAGTCAATTTTCTATGTTTACTGAACCTCTTGTTGGCATTTCTAATGCGCTGGCATTTGATATTGTAGCCTCTCTTGAAGCCTCTACTTCTTCTATCTAATAATACTATTCGCAAGGGCTGAGCCCTATTTGATGACCCCAAAAAAAGAATTTAAATTTGGAAACTATTTCTAAAATTATTCTCTAAAGTAGAAGGGATAAACCCTAGAAAAAAAGTTAAATCAATGACTAAAATGAATTATCTTATGAAGAGGTGTGGCATCTAATTAGAAAAATCCTTTTTTAAATAAAGATTAAAAAAAATTATAAAGTAAATTGTGTCATAAATTTTCAAAAAATAGTTTTTTATTGTCATATTAAAGTCTCTTGCAATAGAGACTTCTATTGTAAAATTAGAAACTCAATCTGACATTTTATTGTAATACTAGTGAAAAACAATAGAAATAGTAAGAGACAACTAAACAAGGCCATTAACCACTTTATTGTTGGATGGACTCGCACAAACCAATGCAAGGATTTTCATCAATCAATTAGATGTCAAACCTCTTGATAAGATAAAAATGAGCATGAGTATGAAGTTGGTAAAGCTCTAGCCGACACGCCTCCATTGAACCAGTTTCAAGGATCAAACGAGGGAGACTGAGACTAAGACCATGACAAATTATTGCATGATCAGTTCCAAAGCCATGAATAAAAACACCCGAAGCATCACGGAAGAGGCCTCCTCCCCCTGAAAGTTCTGGATTGCCTTAGAATCCCCCGTTAAATTAATCCACCGCGGCGGCGGGCGTTTCCTGTGAGGTTGAGCTAGATCAGTAGGGGCAACAACCAGATCACGACGAATCCTATTCCAGTTGCTCAGAATGCCATTGTGGACAGCTATATATAAGAACTGGCGAGTGCGTTCCTAGGCTTGGACCTTCCAGAGAGACCGCCAGAAGCTACGGTGGGAATCAGTTTCCGGCGGACCCCCGAGCAGTTGCATAGCTATAATACTACAAACTTTGTCTAAAATTTATAATTTAATAACTATCTATCTTATTTTTAACCTACCAATAAAGATAATTTATATAAAAAATGTCCATATGTGCAAACATATATTGTAATCCACCAATAGATCTTTACCAAAAATGTAAAATGAAAACTATAATAATTTAAAGGCTAAAACGACACTTATTATCGGACAAATAGAATATTATTTTATATTAATTTTTATATTTTATGAAGTATAATTTAATGTATTATATGAGGCAAGGACATTCAAACACACCTTTAAACACGTTTTAAATTGTAAGTTAGTTATATGTTCTCATTAAATCGAAAAAATAATACATGGAATAGATGAACAGAAATGCTTTTAGAGCAAATCACATACCCCAAATTTAAAGTTTTCAAATTACACATTTTATTGAGCCTATCTTTAGATAAATTGCACGTTGTTGATCCCTGCGAATTTTTTGTCTTATTGCTGTTTGATTTTTATAATCGTTTTAATTAGATCCATAAGTTTTTATCAAGTTGTTCCTTTTGTTCCAAAATTCTATGTAACTAGAAATCGAAGCCCGTGTTGTACTGTCGCGGTTTAAATGTAAGTTTGTAATATATGGATTGTTGCTGCATGTTTTATCTTAGACGATATATTGTTTGATATGTATTTAAATGTAATATCTAAGTATTTTAGGTATAAAATGCTATGATTGTACGAAGTATAATTTTATTTATTTATTTTGGTCAGAAGTTCATTTTAAATTTTGAATTAGGCGGTAGTTGTTTTTTGTAGGGATGCGTTTTTTTTCTTTGAAAATATTTGCGGAATATTTTAGAAATGCCTATATAATTATATGTTATGCTTGAACTGAAGTATTTGTAAGAAACTTGCTACAACAACTCTCATTTCTTACATGCTCCACTACCCTCCACATTTCTAAATTTTTGCCTTTATCTTACAAATTTATTGCCTTTTACTAATGTTTCTTTTGTTATGCTTTAGTTATTAATATTCATTAATATATCGTTTTATTTTTTTGGTCTAGAATATATATCGTTTTATTAGTCACATTGACTTTACATATTCCTAGACATTAATATCATTTTACTTAAAATATATTAGTCATTACTTCCTATTTTTATTAAATACGGAGTAATAGAAATAATTGGCGACTCTGCATATTCTTAAACCTTGTTATATTTTATATAAAAGTACATTAATTATTTTATCGGTACATGCTTACTCTTCTTAGCGAAATTATAATACATAACTTATTCCTTGTATATTTCATATGTGAGAGTGAGTATATGTCTATTATTTCGGCTTCCATCCTTGATTAATTCCTCTAGACCAAGACAAATGAGGCTAAATTTAGTATATATACACGATGAGTGTAAAATGAATATGTATAAAATAGAATAATAAAAATCATCCTTAACCAAAATAACAACACACTTACCTAAATCGATTTAGTATAAAAAAGGAACTAAAAATACAAACCTAATTGAATTTATGCTACCAATAGTTGAAGGGTTTACATCGTCCATAAAATAGTTTGCTTTATTCGTTACTAATAATCAGTCGTCCTAAATCGATTGTCTTTGTCCTCCTTCTAGTGAAAGCTACTCGTGCATGATGTAAACAATCGATGCCTCAATAATGCTATTAGATTATCCAATTCTCTGACAACTTCACATAAAATTAACATATCTCAATCAAAAGACAATTATATTAATAAATTTAAACCGATATATGTAAGTATTTAGTGCAGGTGTAGACTACAAAAGAGATCCAAATACATATAATCAAGGATAGTTTACCGTGAGGTGGATATATACTTGCATCCTCGAAAATCGGGAATCCTCATTCACATCTTTAACATAATAATTATGCTTACTTCAGCGACCATGTTTTTTTAAGGTATTGTCACTATCTCCCAAGCTTCACTATATGGCTTTCTAAAGCTAATTTCCATGTAGAAGAATGAGATGATGGATGCCCAGAGCAAATGAACGGAATACCATCGTTTTCGCCCTTTTATAGATGAAAATGTTACTTGGAAAGTGAAGTCATTTTGACATATAACCGTTTAGACATCTTGACTATAATTTGTTTTCAACCATTCATTGTGTACTAAATACGGGAGTTACATGTAGTAATTGGATAATATTAAAATATGAGTAAATGAGAGCAAAATATAACGTATACACTATGTAGTAATTATCACTAATTGAGATTTAAGTGAAAAATTGAGTCATAACCTAAAGAGTAGTCCGTACGTAGAGGCAGGATTTAACTGAAAAACGTGTGTGTGGGGAGGGAATAATTACTTATAAATAGTGTTCATTTTTTTATATACACATAATTATGTTATGGTATATTAAAATAAACAAAGAAAAATTAATTACTTAAATTACAAAGTAGCCTATAATTATACTTATGTATTTTATATTGTTTTTATAAACCCTATAGTAAAAATCGATCGGATAAGCTAATATATTATATACTAAGGGTGATAAACTAACACTACATGCAAACTATACCTTTGAGCCCATTTAAGCCTTTGATTTTGTCTTTAAAAGTTAGCATTCAATGACCTAAAATGTTAACTTTTAAATATACTAGATATCGAAGCCCGTGCTTCGCACGAGCTGCTTGTGTATATGTAGTGTTACGTTATAAAAATGAGCTCGTAATATATGAATCGTTGTTATGTTGTTTTATATTAGACATATATTATTTGATGTTTTTTTAAATGTAACTCTGAGAGGTATAAAATGTTGTGATTGTATGTATAAATCGATTTGTGTTTAAATATTTTTGTTTAGAAGTATAATTCTAGTTTTGTATGAAAGTGGGATATTTTTTTTATAGGGATGTGTTTATATTTTTATGAAATGGTTTGCGGGTATTTTAGACATATATATGTAGTAATAAAAAGTGTGCATTGTTGTGTATTAAATGTGTTCTTTCAATACCACACAAATTACAATTTTATATAAACCATTTTGAAAGTATTATATATGTTTAATATAAATCAATTAAATAAAGACGTAAAAATCAAACAAATGTAGTAAACTGTGATTTTGTATACTCAAATATAACATATTTCATAATATGGTTTTAAAAAGGATTGTATAAGTTGTACAAGCCTGAGTTAAAAGGATTTGGTTTGCTTGTTTAAAGTTAGGTTTTTTAATAAATGTATATATTTAATAGGGAAAAGGTTATTTGTCTAAAAGCTTAAAATTATTGTATATCATCTTTATTTTATTTCAATAACGGACATAAAATAAATTATAGCCTCTTCTATAAATTTTTGTACTGTAATTTGACATTGTTAAAAAATGAATTCTTATTGTTTTCTATTGTATAACGAAATAAATTTATCGTATACTATCTTTATCCCAGACTTAAAGTATAAAACATATAAACTTTATCAATATAAAAATAAACTGATTTTTTACAAATACAATTAAGTACTCTATTAAACATTAGTGACAAGCAACAAAAATATTATCCAATTAGAAATTATTAATAGAATAGATCCTATAGTTTTTAAAATTAAAAGACGATCTCTTATGAAGCAAATAAATAATACTCATTAATGAAAATTTATATTTTAAATATTTAAGAAATAATAATATATTTTGAGCCGTATAACCATGTAAGTGTATATGTAATGGCTTAATTTTTGACCAAAAAATAGAATAATCAAAAACCAATAACATATAGTAATTAAAGTGGTATTGTAATCAAATATAAAATAAGATAAAAGAAAGAAAGAAATGGAAACCCTAAAACGCTATCTATCTCTACACCGCCCCCCAACTCAACCCCAAAGTCTGCCCCTGCAAATCAACCGATTCTTTGCCCAGATCCAGTTTCTGCTTAGCAGATTCAACGAATTTCTCCCTCTCGACAACTCCTCTTCTCTTACTTTTGATAAGATTCATGATGATAATGTCCAGAAAGCTTTGTTTTTCCTGAATCACCCTTCCCTCTTGATCTCCTTGGCAATAGAAATTCTCTAAAAATCGATCGCCCTAAAATATCGACATGGCTCTCTCTTCTGTCATGGATCTGGCGCTTGGGATGGTGGTGCTTCTTCCGTCCTTCCGATCTCGACCTCTTGCTGGATCCGGATGCTCTTGAAATGGCGAGCATGACTCAATGCCGGCTTGGCTTGCGGGGTCTGCGTGAAAGAAGGTGGTGGGGTGTTCTTGGATGTCCGCCTGGCTTTATGTTTCGGTGGAATGCAGGATCTGCCTTTCCGGTTCTCTTCCTGAAGACAGAAGTGAAGCACAGCACAATATTGATCCACGAAAATCAAAGGAAACTTCGACTCACAAGGGCGAAACTTCGCAGACGAAGTTTATGCGGCCTTCAATCTCTCGGCTTTATACAAGGAAGGTTCGATGGCGGTTTGGGGGCTGGTGGAGAAGGCCTCCCTGTGATGGCGTCGTCCCCCTTTAGAGGTCATCGGAGATGTGTTTCTGCCTGCTTAGCCTTCTGTCCCTCCTTCTATGCAATTTCTTCAGAGACCAATGGCGCTGTTGCTCCCTTTGCTCTCTAGTGAAGATGGATCCGAGCAGATTCACCAACTATAACACCAACAGTAACCTTGACAGCGACTTCCGAACAAACAGGTCTATCATTTCCCTTCTATGATTGAATTAGGAATCCTAATCAATCTCTGATATCATTTACCAACTGATTTATAATCAACACAGGCTAATCACTTGATAGTTAGGGGTTCAAAGTCAGCTGGTACTATTCTTTGAAATACATAATTCTTGCAATATATTGAAGAGGATTAAGTTTGATTCAGCCTAGTTCTTTTCTGTATGCAATTCAACCAGTGTATATGTGGTGGGTGTTTAAACGTACAGTTATGTGTTGTACATGTGGGTGCTAGCCACAAAATGTTATTTTTAGATAATGGAAAAAATTGGAGTAATGTGTAGAGAAATCAGTATACTAAAATAAGTATGTGTAGATACAAATAATGCATAAGCAAGAAGGCACTTGGTAATAATAGTGTAATACATGCTCATCTGATATAATATAGTCTGTGCTGATAGCTTTGCCTTTCAAGTCTGTTGCTTTCCACTTACGACAGACCATTACGCGTACTGTGTAGGCTGTCCCGAAAGTGAATTGGTCGAGAGCAACGTATGATTCTTCTTCCTGTGCCACTGCTACGGCAGATCCCTTCTTGTTGGGGGCGTTGCGGGTCTAATAATGGACATCATTGATGCAGCAGACCCGTCTTTGACTTTCAACTTGCATTGATGCAGCAGACCCGTTCTTGTCTGTGGAAGTAGCCATTATGTATGAGATGGGGGCAAATTGAAGTGAGGGAATCTGAGGTAATGCCCAACCGTATTTATAGGGGCAAGGATGAGGAGCACCATTGATGTAGGTGTAGGTGAAAGGTCGGTAGTTTACTTCCTTCCCTGCCTCTTCATCGTCCCTGCTTAATGTTCTTAATTATATGTTTTTAATTGGAGGCATGTGTAGGGTTTGGTGTTATTTGAAAGTTACCAGAGATTGATTAGCAAATGCGTTTAATTGATTAGGCCTATGGGGCCATTGAATGTTAGTAAATGGGTGTTGGGCTCACGGTTTGTGTCATTTGCTGGGCAAAGCCCATTAAACTAATAAACTGATTCCCATTTTATCATTTCAGGGTCTTAAAAGTGAGCATTGATTACACCAGAATGCTAACTTTTTATTAGATATAGATATAGATAGATTCTAATGAGGTATCCTAATTGAGTTTTACTCACCTTCTCCGTTATAATCTATGATGACCAAAAAAATGCGCCTCCTAAGTATTTATGCACTTGTAATCATCCTATCTAGAAAGTAAAGCTTCACTATGATTGAAAAGTTTTTGTTGACAAAAGAACAATCTCACAATTTTTTCAATAGTTTAAGAATAAAATTATAATTAGACTTAAATTTATTTAAGAATTGATAAAAATAAAAATTACAAAAATTTCTAAACCAATGAAAAGATTGGAATATAAAGGTCTTAAATTCAACCCCTTTATAATAGATCCTATATTTTTTTTTAGCCAAATGGTAAGATTTTATTGAAGGTTGGGAAAAAGGCCCAACGTCCTGTTTACATGTACTAATATAACCAAAACAACAAACCAAACAAACAGAAAATAGCAAACAAACAAAACAAAATAGAACAACACATACCACAAAAAAGTAAGGCAGAAACAGAGAACAATACAACAAAGTACAAAAAGCAGAAACAAGGACAACAGAAGCAATAGCAAGAGAGGGATGAGAGAACTAAGAAGATAGAAGCTCAAGCAGCAACAAATGCAGAAACTTCAGCACATACCAGCAGACATAAGACTCTAAAAACCACAAAGGCAGAACATAAATCAACACTCTAAACCCAGCAGCAAGCTAACTCCAAAACACACTGCAAGCAGAAGCTACATCAACAGTTCAAAGCCCAAGTCTTCTTCTCATTGCACAGCCTCTTCTACCACCTGTGGGCAGCTTGGTCAGAATTCTAAGTTTACAATGCTGAATAATATTTGTGGCCACAGCATCCACGTTCACTGTAACTCCATTGAAGATGACCTCATTTCTGAGATGCCAAGTAAAGTATATAACTGCCATAACTGTCAACAGCTTAGAGAGATAAATGTTATTGTTTCTCTTATTGCACTGATAGAACCAATTCCACCAGGACATTAGATCTCTCTTTCTGGTGTTGATACCTTGCCAATCTAAAACTTTCCCAGCAATATTACTAACAACAGGGCAGTCGAACCAGAGATGGTTTTCATCTTCAGAATTATTTAAGCAAAGAGCACATCTTGGGTTCTCCACAATGCCCCATCTATGAAGCTTGGCAGCAGTGGGCAGTCTTTTGATAGTTGCTAACCAACAGATGAAGCTCCACTTCCTAGCTTGAATCCCTGTCCAGATCACACTACACCATGATATATGATGCTCCCTTGGCCTTATCAATGAATAGATTTCAGCTGAGTTCATCTTACCATTACTTTTAGTGATTAAAGGACTGGTAAGAGGTAGATGAAGAAGCTTAATCTGATCTCGGATCTTTATAAGGTTACTCCAAAGCCAAGAGCAAGTAGTATATGGTGCTAGAGTCCAGAAGTCCCTGCCTTTGGTAATATTCTGCCTAATCTAGAGGGTCCATAAGTTGCAATTCCCTCTGTCAAGATCCAACACCAATCTGAAGAGGAGTGTTTTGTTCCATGAGAGCAATTCTTTGAAGTTTAGCCCACCATTCTCATAGTCTCGACACACTCTATTCCAAGCCACTAAGTTCCTTCCACCTCCTATGCCACCAGACCAAAGGTAAGATCTGCATAGACTCTCAATTCTTCTAACCACCTTCTTGGGGATAGGTATAACTTGCATCCAGAATGAGATTACCCCTTCCAAAACAGCTCTGATCACTTGAGCTCTCCCCTAATAAGATATGTTCCTTGCACTCCTACATAGTAACACCTACTTTAATCTGTCATAAAGAGGACCATATTCATTAGTTTTTAGTTTCTTAGAGTGTAAAGGGATCCCTAGGTACTTGATAGGGAAGCAACCTTGAGCAAACCCAAGAAAATCAGCATACTCTTGTCTTCTTTCTGCACTTAATCCTCCAAAGAAGACTTTAGACTTCAGATTATTAGCAATTAAACCTGATTCTTGAGCAAAATCAATGAGATTATCCTTAACAATTCTGAGAGAAAGCATAGTAGGCTTGCAAAAAATCATGATATCATCGGCAAAGGCAATACTAACCAATTTAAGTTGTTTGCATTTAGGATGATAGCCAAAATCCCTTGTTTGACTAGCCTTAAGAAGCTTCCTTGCAAACATTTCCATAATCAGTACAAAGAGGAAAGGGGAGAGATGGTCACCTTGTCTTAATCCTCTACCACCTTTGAAGAAACCTTTGGCTTCACCATTGATCAATATAGAATAAGAGGGAGTAGAAACACACTCCATAATCCACCCTATAAGTTGACTGGGGAAATTCAGATAGGTGAGTGCTGTTTGTAAATATTTCCAACTCACACAGTCATAGGCTTTTTGAAGGTCTATTTGAAGTAGACATCTTGGAGAGATATCTTTGCTGTCATAGCCTCTTATGATTTCTTGAGCCACTGCAATATTATGGGCAATGGATCTCTCTGGTACAAAGGCTCCTTGATTGATAGAGACAATGCTATCTAAGTAAGGTCTAATCCTCTTCACAAGGACCTTAGATATGATTTTTAACACTGTATTGCAGCATGATATAGGTCAAAAGTCCTTGATCAGAAAAGGATTATCTATTTTTGGGATAAGACTCACAAAGGTAGCATTGGATTCTCTGAGAAGTCTGCCTCTAACAAAGAAATCCTGGACAACAGCCGTGACATCTGACCCAACAATCTCCCAGCTATGCTTAAAAAAGAAACTTCCAAAACCATCAGGGCTAGGTGATTTCAAATTCCCAATATCAAAGGTGGCCTTCTTAATCTCACTTTCACTCGGTAACAGACAAAGAGAGCTATGTTGGTCACTATCAATCCTGGCTCCACCATAGTCATCAAAGTTAGCAGTTATAGTCACCCCTTCAGAGCCAAAAAGGTTGATATAGAAGTTCAATATTTCTGATTCAATGGCCAAGTCTGAATCAATAATCTGTCCAGATGCATCCTTAAGTGTAAAAATACTACACTTAGCTTTCCTGGCTTTGATCCCATTGTAAAAGATAAGAGATGTTTCTTCACCTAACTTGATCCAATCCACTTTGGCCCTCTGAGCAACAAAACTCTGAAGTTGGCTCATCCTTAAAGTGAGATCATTCTTTGCCTCAGTAACTTTGTGTTGCTTGACTATACAGCTGAAATCTGTTTGCAAATCTTCATTGGCATTCTTTAACTTCTCAACACAGTCTTCCACCATCAATTCAAGGTGCCTAAAACGACCTTTTTGCCAAATTTTCAAAGCATTCTTAGTTCTCTTCAGTTTGGAGGTCAACACAAATTGAGGATTACCATTCAAAGTCCCATACCAAGAATTCTTAATCAGCTCAGAGTAATCATGCTTCTCTGTCCAGAAATTTCGAAACTTAAAGGGAATTTTCTTGAATCCAGGATTAGGATTGACTAGAAGAATAGCTGGAGAATGGTCAGATATACCTGGGTCAGCAAAGAAGACTCTTGAATCAGAGAAGGAACAATCCCAAGACTGATTAATAAGCACTCTATCTAGCTTGCAGGCAATTCTATCTCGGCCCTCCTGCTGGTTGTCCCAAGTGTACTATGCTCCAGAAAAAAAATGGTCCCTGAGTTTAGATTGTCCCAAGTGTAGACCCTATATTTTCACTGCTATGAAAAAGACTAAAAAAAAAAGAACATCAACCAAAGGGAAAAAAAATGTGGAGGGACCATTAATTACTTATGATAAATTTGTTGGAGTCGAAAACCTAGAGGAGAATGTTAGAACACCATTAATCATGGATTTGGGAGTACCATCCCCATTTAAAAATAGTAAAAATAAATAAAAGTCAAACTTTGGGTGAAAATCAAAAATATCATTGGAGAGAAGTATCACACATATGATACTTTGGCTGACAAATATCACTATATTTTCAGCCAATAAATGTGTCACTTGTACACTTACAAATGACCCTTTTTTGTTTTTGGTATTGTTTGATGACATATGATGATGTAAAAAGGTGAATAAGAAATTTATGATACTTGAGGTGAGTATTATGATTGTAGTATAAGAGTATAATAAAATGATGTGGAAGAGAAAGAATGATAAAAACAAAAGTAGTTTACGATACTTGAGGTCAGTACCATCATTAAAGATTGTCTTATGGTTATGATTTCGGTACTAACGGTAAGGAACCGTTAATTACTCCTAACGAAGTATCGGGATTTGCACGGTATCTATGGCGTTTTTGTGGGACATCTGCCATGGGATTTGGAACCGAGGATATCGAAAGGTGATTCTGGAATTGGACTCGACTCTTGCTATTGATTTACTTCAAAAGAAACTTGCACCTTCTCATCCACTCGCTAGCATGGTTCCTCTTGTCACAGCTTCATTAGTAGAGATGAGATTACCCAATTTAGTCATGTTTATTGGTAAGCTAATCTTATCGCAAATCATTTAAAATTTATTGCTTTTAATTTTCTTGTTGGTTTCTATGTCTTAAATGAACATGCTAGTAGTGTTTTATTCCTTTGCTTTTAGATGACGTAAGGAATGTGGCTTTACCGCATATGATTAAACTTTAGCACATTTCTTATTTCAATAAAGTATGCGAGAGTGTCACATTTCCTTCGGGGAAAAAAAGGCAAAATAAAATATTGACTTTGTTTGATAAACTACTTTATAGTGATATTTCTATTTATAATGTGGTTATATGGTAAAAAATAATTTTAACATTTTGGATTTGTTGTGGTATTTGAAAATTGTTGATTAAAATTAACATTATTTGTAAAAGAGATTACGTGTTATACCAAATAAACTTATTTGAAAATAAGTAGTTATAACTGAAATTGTGATTATAAAATGTAGTTTGAAACAAATCTCAAAGTACTATCATGAGCAGTGAGCACACACGACCAAATGTTTGATGCAAACTCATAATATATTATCATAAGTTAGTTTTCGGTGCAAACAGATCTTCTCATGCAGGTCGTGTTAAAATGTAAACGGAGATGCACAATCCTTTGTGATGTGGTACAAGGGTAACTTGGTGCATATTTCATGTATAATGTGTACAAATATATTGGTGCACAAAGAGTCTACCACATTGACTCACCGATCTCCGGTGTTGATCATCGTTGACTGACCGTCGATCGACGTTGATCGGTCGTTGATCGGTCAATGCACCCCATTTACATATGCTTGTGCACCGCTTCTAAATGTGCACCATGTTACAAATAGGTGTGTATAGAGATAAATGTGCATTATATTACAAAATAAATGTACACTGAGATGAATGTGCACCATCTTATAAATAACCGTGCATCGTGTTATAGATAAATGTGCACCATGTGACAAATAAATGTGCACCGTCATAAGAATGTGCACCATGTTACAAATAAATATGCATAGAGATAAATGTGCATCATATTACAAATAATTGTACACTGAGATGCATGTGCACCATGTTATGAATTAATGTGCACCATGGTATGAATAAAGTGCATAACGTTACAAATAATTGTGCATCGGCGTAAGTTTGTGCAACATGTTACAGATACGCATGTGCATAAAGTTATAAAAAATAAATGTGCACCAACATAACAATTATGTTATTATGCGCACCACATTTCATGTGTTTGTGCATTATATTTTTCTTGCATTTGTGCATCACAATTATGTTATTATATGTACCACATTTCATGTGTTTATGCATCACATTTTTCTATATTTGTGCATCACATTTTTCATTTATTTGTGCACCACAATAATGTTATTGTGTGCACCATATTTCATGTGTCTATACACCATATTTCATGTGTCTATACACCACATTTCATGTGTTTATGCGTCACATTTTTTATATTTGTGCATCGCATTTTTCATGTGTTTGTGCACCATGGTTATGTTATTATGTGCATCATATTTTATGTGTGAGTGTACACCACATTTTATGTGTTTGTTGCATCACATTTTCATGTGTTTGTGTGCATAACATTTATGTTATTAAGTGCACTACATTTATGTGTTTGTGCACCACATACTCTTATATTTTGGTGCACATTTTAAATTACAATGACTATTGTGTTTTTAACTTCCATTTGTATAGGAAAATACCACATTGAATGAAACATATGCCATTACATGTCTATTTTAAGAAAATTCAATCTCAACCCATACCTTTTCACGAAAATGCATAATCTTACACACAGATGCAAATAATTTTAATAAAATACTTGTGCACGATTCAATATAATTTTGGTGCACATTTTAATAGACTTTGGTGTACAAACTAGTACAATGTGCTGCACAAAAGTTTAAGTGGCTCCATTGAATTATATACGCAAATTATACTGATAGAATTCGGTTGTGCCGCTTTTTTCCGTTTTTATTAAAATTTGTTAAAATTTATTCAGCACGTTCGCACCTTTACCTCCATGCCCACCTTATCCGCTAGACTTGTCAAAAACCGCCCTAACCTGAAAACCCGACCCAATATTTTGGGTCGAGACCTGACCCAAAAGTCATTGGGTCAAGAAGAACCCGAACTCGACACAAACGCGTTATTTCATATATATTAAAGAATGCATCTCAATTATATCATTCTCTGTCCTAGTAAAGAATGAACCAACTGAAATATTCAAACCTGGAAGAGGTTTACGACAAGGCAATCAACTCTCCCCATTTCTTTTTATTTTGGGAGCGAACATCCTTGTAAGGAGACTTAAACAAGAATCAGATAAACAAAAAAACACCAAGGCTCTTGGTACACTCCAAATTTTGTCTTCGTACACTACACTTTGAAACGCAAAAATATTGCTAAAGCAAGATACTAGCGTTTCCGTGTAAAATCTACCCAGAAATTTGATATTATGTATTATAACGAAACGCATGTATTTGACTTAAGCAAAATACCTGCGTTTCAGTTATTTTTTTAATCGAAATGCAGGATCCCTGCTTAAGCAGAAATCCAGCGTATTTTAGGACATGGATTTGAGTATTTTAGGAGTCAAATCTTACTAATTTTAGGGCGAGGAACACAATGGTAGACTTGGATTTAATCAATTTGAACTAGAATGGTACAAACATGAAAATGTTTGGTTACGAAGCAAACAAACTCAAACCTTAGGGCCACCAACAGGAAAAAACTTAATCGTGGGACACCAACAGGAATAACCCTAAACTCAGGGGTACCAACAGGAATTTCCCTTTTTTTTTTTGAAAGCGAAACGCAGGATCCTTGCTTAAGCAAAGATCCAACGTTTCGTCTTCTTCTTTAAGTGAAACGCGGGCTCTGCGTTTCGTCTTCTTCTTCTTCCGCCGCCCCCTAAACCCTGAAATTTCGCCCAGAAATCGCCTTCTTCTTCTTCTTCCTCCTTCTTCTTCCTCCTCCTTCTTCTTCTTCCTAGATTTCGATTCACCCCCCCTCCTCTATTTGGATCTGCAAAAAACAATGGATTTGGGGCAAAAATCCGGTGCCGGAGACGAAGACAGCCGGCGGCGCCTTCATCATCTTCTCCGACGGAAACATGCCCGGATTCCGCTCCTCTAGCGTCAACCGAAGGTACGCCGGCAGCAGACGCGAGCTTGGCTGGCGGCGGTGGGGCTGACGGAGTCGCGGGTGTCGGAGCCGACGTTCTGGAGCTGACAGAGAGGCAGAAGCTCGACGAGGCAATGGCTGAGGCGGTGGGGCTGACGTTGGAAGCGTTTTCCGGCGTCTCTACTGGAGGTGCGGTTAAAAAAGTAGCTGCCGAAAAAACTTCGGTCGCCGGAAAAAATGGCGCCGCCGGAAAAGCTTCGGTCGCCGAAAAAAATGGCACCGCCGGAAAAAATGTCGCTGCAGTCGGCGATGGTAGCGGAGAGGTTGCTCCGGTTACCCGAAAACGCAGGAAAGGCGGTGATGCGGTAAAGTCTCGGAAGCAGCGCAAGGTAGACTCTTCGTCTACCGTACCAGATGCACCGATAGTCTCTTCTTTTACCGTACCTGATATTCGGCAGGTAAATTTTAATATTTAAATAAATTTTAAATTTTAAAATGTGTTTAGAAGGATATAAATATCGAATGCATGATTTATGATTGCGTAAATTAAATGTAATGCATGCATAAGTTATACCGAATGCATGATTTTGATAGCATGAATTATATCAAAGGCATGATAGCGTAAATTTTAAAATATAATGCATGATAGCTTAAATTACATATAATGCATGCATAAATTTTAAATTTTAAATAAAATTTAAAATGTGTTTAGAAGGATATAAATTAAATAATATTATGATCGCATAAGTTATATCGAATGCATGATTTTGATAGCATGAATTATATCAAAATGCATGAATTAATATTGTATGAATTATATTGCATATTTATGATAGGATGAATTAATAGAATGCATGAATTATATAAAATGCATGGATTTAGTCTGGAAAATAACGCATGAATTACCAAAATATTATGATTCTGCGATATGATTTAGGAAATATAAATTAAATAACAATTACCAAAATAACAATTAATTTAGCAAATAATTTATTTAGAATAGTAATTAAATAAATTTCAGAATAAAGAATATGAATATTACTGTCCAATCGAAATTATTGTTTATATAAAAACAATTAGAATTAGAAATTAAAACATTATTAAGAATCATTAAGAATTAACAAATAATTAAAACATAAAAATATGAAATAATAACGAGGGATCCAATCGAAATAAAACATAAAAATAAAAATTAGAAATTAAAACCTTATCGTCCGAAGATAACGATATGATTTAGGAAATTTGACAATTAATTTAAAAAATAATTTATTTAGAATAGAAATTAAATAAATGTCAAAATAAAGAATATGAAGATTATTGTCCAATCGAAATTATTGTCTATATAAAAACAAATAGAATTAGAAATTAAAACATTATTAATAATTATTAAGAATTAACAAATAATTAAAATGAAGGGCATATTGGAGGCGTGCGACAGATCTGTTACGACGAGGTCGATATTGGCCAGGAGGAGTACACCCGTTCCCCAGTTTTTTAGGCGACGGAGCAAGGCTGGCACGAGACATTCGAGCCCCTCACAGACGCTGATAGACTTGATGCTATGGAGACGGACGACATGCCCCCTCCTCCTACGACGCAGACTTCTGAGCCACCTTCTCCCCCACCTGAGGCAGAGGGGCCACCCATTATCGAGCCTATTGCCCTCCCTGCTGCCCCCCCTGCTGCCCCTATACCTCTAGGACAGGAGGGGAACTAGATGCCAGGAGGTCCTCGTTCGAGAGACCTGATCCCATCCTATCCTACCCACATCGCACCCCTTTTATGGATGGCGACGCAGGAGGAAGCAGGGGTAGTCGTGGACATATTGACTCCCCCAGTACACTTCCCCTCGCACCAGGATCCGGTACGTATAAAAATTTCCTTTGAAATTTTTAAATATTTAAAAAACCAAAAAAATAAAAATATGCATTAATCCTAAATACAAAAAAAATTATTGTTTCAGATGAGGAGGATCCTCAAGACCTTCGTTCGTCCTCAGCACTTTGATGGTATACATCGATATAGGACGGACGAGGATGGGTCATGGTGGACGTTGGCGCAGCGTAGCGGGCTGACTGCATTGGGGACGTTGGAGTTCCGACAGATGGACGCGGTTCTCATATCAGCATTCGTCGAGAGGTGGCATCCGGAGACCAACTCGTTCCATTTCCCCTGGGGCGAGATTACCATCACACTGCACGATGTTGTGCAGATTCTGCGGATTCAGATTGACGATGTTGTCGTGGTTTCTTCTATGCCTGATGCTGTGATGTGGGAGGCCTTGGCACCGATTTTGGGGGTGGAGCCGCGTATTGCTGAGGTGACTGGGATAGGTAAAAAAATCAAAATTATAACAAATAATTTATTAATATTAATGAAAAAATAACTGAGTTATGCATAAAAAACAATATATGTATTTTCTAAACAGGTGGCGGTTATGGAACTAACAAGATGTTGAAGGATCGGGCTACAGAGTTATGCAAAGCCGAGGAGAGGTGACATTATGTTGTTTTTTAAATAATATTAAATTAAGAAAATTAGTATAGTTTTTTTTTAAATATATCGTTCTTTACAGGAACGAGCATCACATAGCTACGCTGTATCTTGCGATGCTAGTGAGTTGTACTCTCTTCGTTGACAAGTCGGGGATGAAATGCAAGCCTGGTATTTTAGCGGTCCTCCTTGATCACGACGAGACTGGAGGGTACACATGGGGAGTCGCTACCCTGGCGTACCTATACCACCAGTTAGGTAAGGCGTCGCGAGGTCAAGCAGCTTCTATTGCCGGTTGTACGCTTCTGCTGAAGGTAACCTATCTCATTCAACTCCATTTGTCTTACGTTTACACCGAGAAAATATAACATTGATTTATTTCAGTCTTGGATCTGGGCCTACTTTCACGCGTTTCGAGGTCACGCGTCTTCCGATCACGAGGCTCTACGTGACAGTCGCGCGGCTGCACGTGATGGTGTAGAGGCATCGCAGGGCTCGGATTCGCAACGTCTGATCAACCTACGACGGGTCCTTGATCAATACAGATATGCATATGTATGTTACATTATTCGTAATTAAGTATTTTCTTCGACATGATACATTTGTCTAACGTTCTCAATATCTTACAGGTTCGCTGGATGCCCTGGGGGCAGTTGGACTTTGACTCCCTGAGTCTCGCTCCATCGAGGTTTCGGGGATTGATTGAGTGCTTTGATATCCGCGAGCCGTACCTGCCTGATAGAGTTCTGCGTCAGTTTGGTTGTACGCAGGGCATACCAGATGCGCCCCCTACTCCTACCAAAGTTGTACGTGCCTCGAGTCTAGGTGGGAGTTACACCGTTGTTTTCCCGGACGATGCATGTCAGTGAGGAGCTGATCTGAGGCCGATGATAGAGCTCGGTGACATGCCTGACGCCGGTTTCCCTTGGGATTGTCAGCCAGAGTATCTGGATTTGTGAGAGCCGATGTCTCATCCATATCTAGATTATCGATCACCGAGGCAGGATCCTTCAGCACCAGCACCAGTAGACGATGACGTGCCTCTTCCGCCACCGCTTCCTAGCGACCTGATCACAGTATGTTATTTTGCATTAATTTCTATATGTCATTACATATGTGTATCTAATAATATTTTTTATTTGAAAATAGTGTAACCAGGTGGTATCAGCTGAGTTGAGGGTGTATGCTCTAGAGAGAGCTGGCCTTCCTGAGGACGTACGAGAGGAGCTAATGGATTTTGCGTTGCGTATGGTGGGTGCAAGGCCGCTTCGTCCTCCTCTCATTCCACGTGGTGTGCCTCCTCCTCCTCCTAAGCCTGTTTTCCAGGATTCTGTATATGAGGAGGGATCTGGTAGTAGGGCATAGGAGCTGCCTGGAGATAGTGGCCCTCATGCAGATTAGTATTTACATAGGACACGTGGATTGTATGTATTTTGGATGTCTTTTTTTGTAATATAATCAATTCATATTTTTGAACAAATGCCGTAAGATAGCCCAAATGGACCCAATATAGGCTCACATGGCCATAAAATCCAAAAAAATCCAAAACTAACAATTTTTGATGATTTGGGCCCAATATAGGATTTGGGCCCAATATAGGCCCAAATAGGCTAAAACGGCCATAAAATCCAAAAAACATAAAACTAACAATTTTTGATGATTTGGGCCCATTATAGGCCCAAATAGGCTCAAACGGTCATAAAATTCAAAAAATGCAAAACTAAGAATTTTTGATGATTAGGGCCCAAATATAAAGAAAAACTATAATATATAAGTATAATTACATGAAATATAAAGGAAAATTATAGTACATAAGCTTATATCACATGAAATATAAAGGAAAACTATAGTATATAAGTATATTCACATGAAATATAAAGGAAAACTATAGTATATAAGTATATCACATGAAATATAAAGGAAAACTATAGTACATAAGCTTATATCACATGAAATATAAAGTAAAACTATAGTATATAAGTATATTCACCTGAAATATAAAGGAAAACTATAGTATATAAGTATATCACATGAAATATAAAGGAAAATTATAGTACATAAGCTTATATCACATGAAATATATTGAAAAACTAATAGTACATAAGTATATCACATGAAATATAAAGGAAAACTATAGTACATAAGCTTATATCACATGAAATATAAAGGAAAACTATAGTACATAAGCTTATATCACATGAAATATAAAGGAAAACTATAGTATATAAGTATATTCACATGAAATATAAAGGAAAACTATAGTATATAAGTATATCACATGAAATATAAAGGAAAACTATAGTACATAAGCTTATATCACATGAAATATAAAGTAAAACTATAGTATATAAGTATATTCACATGAAATATAAAGGAAAACTATAGTATATAAGTATATCACATGAAATATAAAGGAAAATTATAGTACATAAGCTTATATCACATGAAATATAAAGAAAAACTATAATACATAAGTATATCACATGAAATATAAAGGAAAACTATAGTACATAAGCTTATATCACATGAAATATAAAGGAAAACTATAGTACATAAGCTTATATCACATGAAATATAAAGGAAAACTATAGTATATAAGTATATTCACATGAAATATAAAGAAAAACTATAGTATATAAGTATATCACATGAAATATAAAGAAAAACTATAGTATATAAGTATATCACATGAAATATAAAGGAAAACTATAGTACATAAGCTTATATCACATGAAATATAAAGAAAAACTATAGTACATAAGCTTATATCACATGAAATATAAAGGAAAACTATATTACATAAGTATATCACATGAAATATAAAGGAAAACTATAGTACATAAGCTTATATCACATGAAATATAAAGGAAAACTATAATACATAAGTATATCACATGAAATATAAAGGAAAACTATAGTACATAAGCTTATATCACATGAAATATAAAGGAAAACAATAGTATATAAGTATATTCACATGAAATTCAAAGGAAAACTATAGTAATATAAGTATATTCACATGAAATATAAAGAAAAAACTATAGTATATAAGTATATTCACATTAAATATAAAAGAAAACTATAGTACATAAGCTTATATCACATGAAATATAAAGGAAAACTATAGTACATAAGTATATCACATGAAATATAAAGGAAAACTATAGTACATAAGCTTATATCACATGAAATATAAAGGAAAACTATAGTACATAAGTATATCACATGAAATATAAAGGAAAACTATAAAGGAAAACTATAGTATATAAGTATATTCACATGAAATATAAAGAAAAACTATAGTATATAAGTATATCACATGAATATAAAGGAAAACTATAGTACATAAGTATATCACATGAAATATAAAGGAAAACTATAGTATATAAGTATATTCACATGAAATATAAAGGAAAACTACAGTATATAAGTATATCACATGAAATATAAAGAAAAACTATAGTACATAAGCTTATATCACATGAAGTATAAAGGAAAACTATAGTACATAAGTATATCACATTAAATATAAAGGAAAACTATAGTACATAAGCTTATATCACATGAAATATAAAGGAAAACTATAGTACATAAGCTTATATCACATGAAATATAAAGGAAACTATAGTATATAAGTATATTCACATGAAATATAAAGAAAAACTATAGTATATAAGTATATCACATGAAATATAAAGAAAAACTATAGTATATAAGTATATCACATGAAATAAAAAAAAAAACTATAGTACATAAGCTTATATCACATGAAATATAAAGAAAAACTATAGTACATAAGTATATCACATGAAATATAAAGGAAAATTATAGTACATAAGCTTATATCACATGAAAGATAAAGGAAAACTATAGTACATAAGCTTATATCACACAAAATATAAAGGAAAACTATAGTACATAAGCTTATATCACATGAAATATAAAGAAAAACTATATTATATAAGTATATTCACATGAAATATAAAGAAAAACTATAGTATATAAGTATATCACATGAAATATAAAGAAAAACTATAGTATATAAGTATATCACATGAAATATAAAGGAAAACTATAGTACATAAGCTTATATCACATGAAATATAAAGGAAAACTATAGTACATAAGTATATCACATGAATTATAAAAAAAACTATAGTACATAAACTTATATCACATGAAATATAAAGGAAAACTAAAGTACATAAGCTTATATCACATGAAATATAAAGGAAAACTCTAGAATATAAGTATATTCACATGAAATATAAAAGAAAACTATATTATATAAGTATATCACATTAAATATAAAGGAAAACTATAGTACATAAGCTTATATCACATGAAATATAAAGGAAAACTATAGTATAAAAGTATATTCCCATGAAATATTGTAATATCCCTCATTTTTAGTAAGGATATTTGAGTAATTTTCCCAACCCTCGTTCTGTAATCGTGTCGCTTTTGGAGAAGTTTGGATTTCTGTATCGTGTTTGATCTCTGCAATAATTCCCTGAGTGATATAAAATACATTCGACATATTTTCGGGGCTTAGAATATTTGTTCGGGTACAAATATTTAAATTTCGGGTTTAAACCCATGCCAAGCCTTTTCCCGGGCAAAAAGAAGCGGAATTGCATTTTTTCGCGACCGCGGAAAAATGGCTCTCAGAAGAGCTGGGCATAGGAATATTCCGCGACCACGGAAAACTCATACACGCCAGCGACGCTTCGTCTTCCGAGCCTCGTCGTCCGTGCCGCCGTTGATCGCCTGACTCGCCGTCGATCTGGTCGGGGAGGAGCTCCTCTCCTTGGCTATAAATAGAGGTTGATTCTGGGAGGTTTTGGGCACTTAATCCAGATCTCCTCACTCTCTCTCTCTCTCATTTTTCTTGCTCGCCGGAGTTTCGAGCCCTCGCCGGAATCTTCGAAGTGTCGTCGGAGCTCTCGTTGGTGGTTGTGGTGCTCATAGGGTGTTGCTTTGGAGGCGCAAGGAGGTCAGGAGTCGAAGCCCTCTCGTATCGAGCCCTTTTGAGTCGTCGCCGGAGAGTTTTCTCCGTTTTGGGTCGCCGGAGTTCATGGCCGCGACCGCGGCAGTGACAAGGTCGGCTGCGTCCGCTGTCTTTGACACTCGCGGACGAAGTCCTCGACGGCCGCGACCGCGGAATCCCTGCCGCGACTGCGGAATCCCTGCCACGACTGCGGATTGCCTTGGCAATCGCGATCGTGGCCTTGGACAATCCGGTCTCGGGCGGGACTTTCGTTCTTTCGATTTCGTTCGTTCTTTCTTAGATTCGTATCATTTTATTGTCGAATCTAACCTAGGGTTTTGTTGTGGGTCGTCGTCGTAGGAATCTGTAATCCGACTTCCGTTCCCGTTCCGGACCCAGAAACCCGTCGTCGCTCAATCGTTCATCTAGATTAAGGCAAGTGGCGGTTCGCCCTTGCTTATTATTCCATGTTTCCATTAATTATCAATTGCTTTTAATTGTTAATTAAATTGGGATGAATGTTGTGTTCGTTTAGGAATAGTTTTACAAATATATGTGATTAAAATTATGATATTATAACAGGTTGTATATACTGTTAGAAACAACGCTATTATATATGTTATTACCATAATGGTATTGATGTGGACTATTGTGTGGTTTTAACTGTTTAGTTAGAACGAGTATTCGTAGGAACGTTATGTACCTTGCGAGGTCTAGTCGTTTCTTTATAACTGGTATTAGGAGGATTTTTCCCTAGTACTTTCTCTGGTCATGACTGTACCCTTACTCAGGGTAGGTGCACAACAGCTGGTGCCGATATTCGGGATTTATTCCCTTCGATATCTCTCGCGATGAGATGATATATCTTAAAAGCTTATAACGTAATTGTGCGTTTTGGAATTAAATAAGATAAGTGCGATTATGCACATAATTAATATACCCTCGGGCGAGGAGTACAACGTGGAAACCGCCTGGACTTCGATTAGAGTAAGTCCTCCTTCCAAATCTGAATTCGCATTACGCGGTGAGGTTGGTCGTGGACCCAAATGGTCAAGTCTTTTTAAACGCTTGTGTGAAATTATAACGTTCCCGAACACTTGTCATACTTCTGATAAGACTCAATCTTTTGGAGACTTCTCTTCATACGTTTCCGATAAGACTCGATCTTTAGGAGTCTTCTCTTGATCATTCTGTTTCGTATCTTTCCATGGAAGTATTAAGGTTTACTATCGTCATCGGCTTTCATTCGAGAAGCGATGGGTCTAACCTAATACGTCTATTTAGAATCTTTCTGTTTTACCCTTGCATAGTCTTTCATTAGACTAACCAACCGGTTATTTTCCCTTGCATGGTTGGCTGGTGTCATACGTCTCATACGGCACATCAGGTAAACTTCCGTTCCGTGAAGGCTAGGATACGACAATGAAGGCAGATGAAGTTTTTAAGAGTTTTATCAAGGTTGAAGATCCTAGGTTTGGTGATCGCTTCGATCAAGACCTTTATGTTATTTATTTAAGACTTCCACTGTATTAAACATATTCTGTATTTCTGTTGTATTTGGGATTTACGGATGTAATTTCGAGACATTGGTTTAAATAAAAATTATGATATCTCGTATTATCAGTGTGTTTTATGTTTTGTATAAATGGGTAAGCCTTGAGTGGCTTCAGATATGAAATCTGAGGTCACTGGCGGTAATACTTTCAAGGAAATATTTGGGGGTGTTACAAATATAAAGAAAAATTATAGTATATAAGTATATCACATGAAATATAAAGGAAAACTATAATACATAAGCTTATATCACATGAAATATAAAGGAAAACTATAGTACATAAGTATATCACATGAAATATAAAGGAAAACTATAGTACATAAGCTTATATCACATGAAATATAAAGGAAAACTATAGTACATAAGCTTATATCACATGAAATATAAAGGAAAACTATAGTATATAAGTATATTCACATGAAATATAAGGAAAAACTATAGTATATAAGTATATCACATGAAATATAAAGAAAAACTATAGTATATAAGTATATTCACATGAAATATAAAGAAAAACTATAGTTTTTTTAGTTTTTCACTCATTTGTTCTATAATCCTTCCTATTGGGCCTATTTTGGCCCAATTTCTAGTTTTTTCAGTTTTTCACCCATTTCTTCTATAATCCTTCCTATTGGGCCTATTTGGGCCTAATTTCTAGTTTTTTTTTTCCAGTTTTTCACCCATTTCTTCTATAATCTCTGCGTTTCGGACGCTGGATACATGCTTAAGCGGGATTCCTGCATTTCACTGTGTCCTATAAATGGGCTGCCCCATTTACAGCTTCAGTGTTTTACAGCCGTGTCGTAGCTGTTATGCACAATCTGAGTGTTTTACAGCTATTATTCGCATTTCTGCATAACTTCAGTGTTTTATAGTTGTGTGCTAGCTGTTATGCACAACTCTTCACTTGTATAAATAGTGTTACCCCTAGGGTTACTGAGTTCTCACAATTCCAATTGAAGCTCTGTTGTTCATCGCCATTATTCGGTAAGGTTATCCTCTCAGCTTAGATCTTGTTTGAGTTTTATGTTTATGAAACATTTATTAATGGATTTATGATATTGATAGGAAAATCAAGCACTACATCACATAATGGCATCTTCATCGTCAACAAACGCTGGTTGGCTATGCAATTGTAAGAGATATGCGATTATCCGTGAGTGGCATATGCAGTTCAACTATAGAAGGAGGTATTGGGGATGTCCGACTATGGAAGGGGGGTGTCGCTTCATGGAGTGGATTGATCCATCCTACGATGAGAGGACACAGAGGGTTATAGCACAACTGTGGAACGAAAAACAACAACTTGCTAACCGAAATGAAAAACTTGATAAGAAAAATGAAGAACTTGGTAAGAACTGTAACACCCCCAAATATCATCTTGAAAGTATTACCGCCAGTGACCTCAGATTTCACATCCGAAGCCACCCAAGGCTTAACTACTTTATACAAAACATAAAATACATTGATAATATGAAATATCATAATCTTTATTGAAACCAAAGTCTCGGGATTACATCCGTAAATTCCAAATACAACAGAAATACAGAATATGTTTAATACAGCGGAAGTCTTAAATAAATAACATAAGGGTCTTGATCACGCGATCGCACGCCTAGGATCCTCAACCTTCATAAAACTCTTAAAAACTTCATCTTCCTTCATTGTCGGATTCTAGCCTTCACGGAACGGGAGTTTACCTGATGTGCCGTATGAGACGGATGACACCAGCCAACCATGCAAGGGAAAATAACCGGTTGGTTAGTCTAATGAAAGACTATGCAAGGGTAAACTAGAAAGGTTCTAAGTAGTCGTATTAGGTTAGACCCATCGCTTCTCGAATGAAAGCCGATGACGATAGTAAACCTTGATACTTCTACAGGAATATACGAAATAGAAAGATCACGAGAAGACTCTGGAAGATTGAGTCTTATGGGAAACGTGTGAAGAGAAGACTCCAAAGGATTGAGTCTTATCGGAAAGTATGACAAGTGTTCGGGAACGTTATAATTTCGCACAAGCGTTTTTAAAAAGACTTGCCATTTGGGTCCACGACCAACCTCACCGCGCAATACGAATTCAGATTTGGAAGGAGGACTTACTTTAATTGTAGTCTGGGCGGTTTCCATGTTGTACTCCTCGCTCGAGGGTATATTAATTATGTGCATAATCGCACTTATCTTATTTAATTCCAAAACGCACAATTACGTTATAAGCTTTTAAGATATATCATCTCAATACGAGAGATATCGGAGGGGATAAATCCCGAGTGTCGGCACCGGCTGTGTGCACCTACCCTGAGTAAGGGTACAGTCATGACCAGAGAAAGTACTAGGGAAAAATCCTCCTAATATCAGTTATAAAGAAACGACTAGACCTCGCAAGGTACATAGCGTTCTTACGAATACTCGTTCTAACTAAACAGTTAAAACCACACAATAGTCCACATCAATACCATTATGGCAATAACATATATAATAGCGTTGTTTCTAGCAGTATATACAACCTATTATAATATCACTTTTTATATCACATACGTTTATCAAAACTGTTCCCAAACAAAAACAACCTTCATCCCAATTTAATTAATAATTAAAAACAATTGATAATTAATGGAAACATGGAATGATAAGCAAGAGCGAACCACCACTTGCCTTAGTCTAGACGAACGATTGAGCGACGACGGGTTTCTGGGTCCGGAACGGGAATGGAAATTGGATTACAGATTCCTACGACAACGACCCATGACGAAACCCTATGTTAGATTCGACAATTAATAATATGAATCTAAGGAAAAACGAACGGAACCGAAAGAACGAGGGTCCCGTCCGAGACCGGTTTGTCCAAGGCCACGATCGCGTTTGCTAAGGCAAATCGCAGTCGCAGTCGCAGACGTTTGGACATCGTCTGCGGTCGCGGCAGTTCATGTCCGCGGTCGCGGCCGACTAGACATCGTCCGCGGTCGCGGCAGTTCATGTCCGCGGTCGCGGCCGTGAACTCGGCGACCCCAAAACGGCTAAATTCTCACCGGCGACGACACGACGGGGATCGAGGCGAGAGGGATTCGACTTCTATCCTCACCGCGCGTCCAATGCACCACCCCACGACCACCATAACTTCCGGCGAGAGCTCCGACGACACCACAAATTGCCGGCGACGAAGAACACGAGAGAGAGAGAGAGGGGAGATTTGATTTTCGGATGCCCAAAACCCTCCAACTCGGCCCCCATTTATAGCCAAAGGAGGAGCATCCCCCTGACCAGATCGACGGCAGCTCAAAGGATCGACGGCGACGCATTCGACGAGGCGCAGAGGAAGACGAGGCATCGCACGCATGCATTATTCCGTGGTCGCGGAAATCTTTCGCGATCGCGGAAAATTCCATTGCCCAGCGTCTCTGAGTGCCATTTATCCGCGGTCGCGGAAATGCTTCCGCGGTCGCGGAAATGCTTCCGCGGTCGCCGAAATGCCCTTTTCCGCATCCGCTTGCTCATGGAAGGATTTAGCACGATTTTGAGTCCCGGGAATTATATATTTGTACCCAAACAAATATTCTAAGCCGCGAAAATACATTGAATGTATTTTATACCACTCAGGGAATTATTACAGAGATTATACACGTTACAGAAAATCCAAACTTCTCCGAAAGCGACACGATTACAGAACGAGGGTTGGGGAAATTACCCAAATACCCTTACTAAAAATGAGGGGTATTACATCACTTCCCCCTTAAAAGAAGTTTCGACCCCGAAACTTGGCCGAATAACCCAAAAAAACGAGGTGTTACATCACTACCCCCTTAAAAAGGTTTTGACCCCGAAACTAGGCCGAAAATAGATCGGGACAACGATTACGCATATCTGCCTCAGTCTCCCAGGTTTCCCAAGTAACCTATTCAGATCTAGCCTTGGACCAAATAATCCGTACCAATGGTACTACCTTGTTCCGCAATTGCTTCTCACGACGTTCGAGAATACGCACAAGTATCTCTTCGTAGGTACCATTTGCCTGAATCTCGATGTCTTCATAGCTCAGCACATGAGACGCATCTGGCACGTACTTTCTCAACAAGGACACATGGAACACGTTATGCACTGGATGCGCCGACGGCGGCAATGCCAAACGATACGCTAGAGACCCTACCCTGTCAAGGATCTCAAACGGTCCCACGTAGCAAGGGTTAAGCTTCCCACGCTTGCCGAACCTGAACACACCCTTGAATGGTGACACCCTGACAAACACCTTGTCACCAACCTCGAACTCGACAATCCCGCGCTTCAGATCTGCGTAAGACTTTTGTCGACTCTGAGCTGTCAACATCCTCTGTTTGATCAAAGCAATGTCTGAGGCAGTCCTTTCGACTAACTCCGGTCCGAGCAGAACCTTGTCGGCATTCTCATCCCAACAAATCGAAGATCTGCACTTTCGACCGTACAAAGCCTCGAATGGAGCCATCTTAATGGTAGCATGCCAACTGTTGTTGTACGTGAATTCAATCAGACTCAGGCTGTTTTCCCAGCTAGTCGGACGATCGAGTACACAAGCTCTCAGCATATCTTCCAATGTCTGGATGGTCCTCTCAGACTGTCCATCCGTCTGGGGATGAAACGCAGTACTTAACCTCAACTCGATTCCCATGGCCTTGTGGAGTTCCTTCCAGAATCTCGACATGAATCGGCCATCACGATCCTATACAATGATCTTTGGTGTACCATGCAAACGGACAATTTCGTGTAGGAACACTTCTGATAGCTTCTGGGTTCCCCATGTTGACTTGATAGCCACGAAGTGAGCACTCTTCGTGAGCCTGTCAATGATTACCCATATCGCATCCTTTTGACTCTGAGTCTTTGGCAACCCTGTGACGAAATCCATAGCGATATCCTCCCATTTCCACTCTGGCACTAGAAGAGGTAGTAATTCACCACCTGGTCTACGGTGTTCTATCTTGACCTTCTGACACGTCAAGCATTTCGCCACAAATTCTGCTACGTTCCACTTCATGTTGGGCCACCAGAATTTCTTCCTGAGATCCTTGTACATCTTGCTAGAGCCTGGATGTACAGAATAAGCTGACGAATGGGCCTCCTTCATCACCAACCGGCGAAGGCCATCAACGTCAGGCACACAAATCCGGTCCTGAAACCAGAGTGATTCATCCTCCTGAATCACGAATCCGGGAGCTTTGCCGTCCATCACTTCACTGCTTAGCTTTACCAAGACCACGTTATCAACCTGCTTCTCCCTAATCTGATCAAGTAGCGTAGCCTGAATCTCTAGCATACTCAGGTATCCTCGACGCTGATCGTACAAGACTTCAATCTCGCACAACCCTTGGTTCAGCTTGGTCTGAGCAGTGAGTAGAGCCACTACAGTCTCGTGCGGCGTTTTCCAACTCAATGCATCGGCTACTACATTAGCCTTGCCCGGATGATACAGTAACTCGATGTCGTAGTCTTTGAGTAGCTCTAACCAGCGACGTTGTCTCATATTCAGCTCCTTCTGCGTGAACACGTACTTGAGACTCTTATGATCGGTGAAGACTTGGCACCTCACACCATAGAGATAGTGCCTCCAAATCTTCAACGCAAATACTACAACTGATAACTCCAGATCATGTGTCGGATAGTTTGCCTCATAAGTTTTCAATTTTCGAGTTACATACGCAATAACCTTTCCCCTCTGCATCAGTACACATCCCAACCCATTTTTCGAAGCATCACTATTGACTACATAACCATCGTTCCCTTCCGGTAGCGCCAAAACTGGTGCGGAGGTCAGACACTGCTTTAACTTCTGAAAACTGGCCTTGCACTTGTCATCCCAGACAAACTTCTTATGGACCTTGCGGAGCAAACCGGTCATAGGTAGAGCGATCTTAGAAAATCCCTCCACGAACCATCTGTAATATCCAGCGAGTCCCAAGAAACTGCGCACCTCCTTCATATTTTGAGGCCGCTTCCAGTTGGCTACCGCTTCAATCTTCTGGGGATCAACCATAACCCCATCCTCATTGATCACATGGCCTAAGAAAGCCACTTCTTTGATCCAGAAGTCACACTTAGACAACTTTGCGTACAATTGATTATGTCTAAGGACTGACAAGGTGATCCGAAGATGTTCCTCGTGAGCCACCTCACTCGGGGAATAGATCAAAATATTTTCGATGAAGACCACCACGAACTTATCCAGGTATTGGTGGAAACATCGATGCATCAGATCCATGAAGACCGCCGGAGCGTTAGTAAGGCCAAATGGCATGACTACGAACTCATAGTGGCCATACCTCGTCCGAAAAGCAGTCCTCGGAATGTCTTCCTCACAAATCCTGAGCTGATGGTAACCAGATCTCATATCGATCTTGGAAAAGACTTTTGCTCCCTGCGGTTGATCCAACAGATCATCAATCCTCGGCAATGGATATTTATTCTTGATCGTAACCTTATTAAACTCTCGATAGTCGATACAAAGTCGGAATGATCCGTCCTTCTTCTTGACGAACAAAACCGGAGCGCCCCAAGGCGATGCACTCGGCCTTATGTATCCTTTCTCAAGAAGGTCCTCGAGTTGCTTTTTCAACTCTTGTATCTCAGCTGGAGCCATCCGGTACGGTGCCTTAGAGATCGGCGCGGTACCAGGCTCGAGATCAATGGTAAACTCCACGTCACGATTCGGGGGTAAACCGGGAATCTCCTTCGGAAAGACATCCGGAAATTCACGAATGATTGGAATATCAAGAACTGAAGGCTCATCTCTCTTGGGCTTATCCAGATAGCACAGGTACCCGACACAACCTTGTCGAAGTAGCTTACACGTAGCCATCATGATGCGCCCCTGCCCACCATGAATGCCTCCGAGGAAGAAGAGGCTATGAGCATTCGCTCAGACGGGTCAATCACAAGAGCCCGCGCTAAAGCCATCGCCAACGCGACGCAATCCTTGGTCGCTCGCGTCGTCCAGAGCCAAGGCACCCAAGAGATCACGTTCTCTTTGAAGTGTCTTCAACCAAGCCCAGAGAACGCGTTCTCTGTCTGTCTTCTCTCCACCATCCAATGAACGCGTTCTTTTCGAACAGAATGTAATCTCTTGAGACATTAATGTTTTTATTTCTTTTTGGGGCGTGTGCTCCACACATGTCGCGTGGGCCGGCCCACTAATCGAGACTCGGCCCATCCGAGTCCCGCGACCTAGCATAAAAGGACAACTCGTTCTTATGTATTAGGTTACGTTCATTTTAATCAAAGCCTGAGTATTGAGAGCCATTTGCCTCCTCCCCTTTGATCGGACGTCAAACACTCTCTGTCTTCTCAACTCCTTCCTCCGCCGCCGATGCTACGGCCACCACTCGATCTTTATCGAGATTATCCAACCCGCTGCCGACGCTACGACCAAAGAACTCGATCTCTTTCGAGTCACTCTCCTCCGCTGCCGCCTTCTACACCACGCGTTCCATGCTACCAACCTCCAACAAAATGCGTGCGACTTCCCAAACAAGATCATCGATCCTTCACCACTAGTAGGAACGCATCAACTGGCATCAGAGCCTTTGATCTTGTAAGTCGCTTATCAAGTTCTCAATTGTTCAAGATTTTTTTTTTACTCACCCATCATCCTTGCTTCCGCCATAATCACTGAAATTTTTTTCTCTCTCATACACATGCTTGTCCCATCGGTTTCTACAAGCGAATCTCTTGGCCGATAATTGTTTGATCACCTAGCAAAAATTATGTGATTTGTTTGCATGAAATCTGCGTAATTAATTCGAAAATTGCCTTAATTGATCGCGTGAATATCGCATTCATATCTTGCCATATTTGCTTGTGTGACCGTCATAAATCTGCATTACACTTCCTCTCTCCTATCGCGTAAATCTAGCAATTTATTTCCTTAAGTTACTTAGCCGTTTATTTTTATTTTATTTAATTCTTATCCGATCTTCATTTAAGACTAAGATCTCGGATTTGAATTTCAAATTCAAAAAAAAACAAGTCGCATATAAAAAAAAAGAACGTGACTTTCAGAAACAAGAGAAGTAAAGCCAAAATAAGGCAACCTTCTCCCCTCAACGGCTAGGCTCATCTTCTTCACCTCTTCACCGTCTAGTGTCACACGTGTAAGTGTGTCTTGTATGTACGCATTCTTTACGCAAGAGGTTAAGACTTCTTTCTTTTGGTTTCGTTGCTTTTGTGCTTGCATATCACACTTGCTTTGCTTGCCTACTAGCCGCCCTCAAGGCCAAAAGAACGCGCTATCCTACGTGAACACTTGCTACTTGCTGAGTGCTTACTTGTTCATTGGTTTTATATTGTCTTTTGTCACCCACTGGTGGGAATGTTCAAGGAGACGGCTCCAATCATCCCCCACAACAACAACAGCTCGCCCAACATGAAGTGGTGCCACTCGCAAATCCTCCAACGGAACCCATTCTGGAGCTCTCGGAGGAACAACGCGAGATCCAAGCCCTTCGGCGCCAACTTGCCGAATTCCAAGCAAGGGAACGCGCTGCGATGGTACAACCAACACCAACTTTGCAAATACCCATGGATCCTCTAGTCGCACCGCGACAAACAGAAGCCGGGCCAAGCAAACAACGCGTCGACAAGGGCAAAGGATTGATGCCCTCATCCTCCAACTTGCAACCGCGTCTTCAACGGATCCAATCTGTGATAGAAAGCCGCCAAGGCTACATCTCGCATCGCGACCGCTATGCACCATAGGCAACACCAGTCCGCGATGAAACCGACTCCGACCGCGAAGAGGTTTCCCATGGTGAGTTTTCTGAACCTTATGATTTCAATGACAGGTACGAAGTCAGAGGAACAAGGCGCCAATGCGAGATTGCCTCTACACCGCTAGCCGGCAGAGCCAGACTAGCAGAACGCGACGAAGGCAGACCGCGACGATCCAATCACGCCCAAGACGCAGTGCCGCATCAACGTCGCCATGCTCCCACCCTAGTCCCATTCAACGTGGAGGACCATCTGGTCCACCAAAGTACGCGGACGCCTCATTATGGCTCAGATGGCTACTTCTCCCACACTCCTCTCCACCAAGATGAGTTCGAGGAGTTTGATGATGAAGAGATGGAGGACTCAGGGATGATCAATCCCGAAAATTTCCATCTACCACTCGGCGACCCTATGGAGTTGCAAGACAGGCCAGCCGATTGGATCCCCCCAGCTAGGCTCAACCAAGGCACAAACATGGCCAACGCGTCCTTCCACATGCGCGATAACATGGAGAGAAGGCATGACATGCCTTATGATGTTCGCCACGACGCGGCCCAACAAGGACACCACCAAAGCCGACGCGCCCAGGAGATGGAGCAACAGGCCCCGCTTGGCAATGAACGCGACAATTTTGGCGCGCGAAGGCAACAACAAAGGCATGCCCACTTTCCGCCAGCCCAAGGCCACGCGTATGCCCCCTGGATATCCCAGTGCCGCGTTTGCAACAAAGGCCTCAAGCCAATGCTCCCAGGCTCAATCGCCATGACATAAAGGTAAAAGTTGAATTCTTTTTTGGTGAATACAACCCTGCAGTTTTTCTTGAATGATTGCAGGCCACAGAGTACACGTTGATCTATTGCCAAGTCCCAGAAGAGGACTACGTAGCCGCCGCCATAGTCCACTTCCATGGGGCCGCGAGAGTTTGGTGGCATCGATTCGTGGATGATCGCATAAGGAGGAACTTGGTGCCCCTCACCGAATGGCACCAGCTCAAGTTTGTGATGACACTCAAGTACGTGCCCCAGGATTACAAGAACCAAATGTGCCTAGACATTGCCATGGCAAAACAAGGCTCGAAGACCCCCCTTGAGTTCTTCTCGCAACTTGAGGATATGTACTATAAGGCGTCCATTAGCGTGGCTCCCTCCACGATGCAGATGAAGTTTTTGAGTGGTCTCAACACCAACATCTGAGACCAGTTGGAGATCCTTCCCATCAAGGACCTCAACACGCGAACACACACTGCAATGCAACTCCACAACCAGATTGTGCGCAAGCGTCAAGGACCCTACCAACCCTATGGTCAAAGAAGGTATGATTCTCAAACTAGTCAAGTTCCTTCTACTAATGTGCGCGGTCCTTCCCTAGGAACCACCGCGTCTAATCCCAATAGACAAGGAAAGACCGCGGCAATACCCACCATTGTTCCACGCGCGCCACCACCAAAGGGTACATCACCAACCCAGTAATCGCGCGTGATATAGAATGCTTCAAGTGTGGAGGCAGAGGGCACATCATGAGGAGTTGCCCAAACAACAAGAAAGTCCTCTTCTCCACAACCTCCGCGGGTTATGAATCTTTTGAGGAGGACGCCTCCGCGCTTGAGACCATCGAGGAAGGGCTCGAAGATGACGAGGATGCTTACACCTGTGAAGCCACCGCGTTGCATGAAGGCACAACTCTCAGCCTTGTCACGCGACGTCTGCTCACTGTCAAGGAAGCAACCCTTGGTGATCAACGCGAGAATCTTTTCCACACACGTTGCTTGGTCAAGACCGCGACCTTAAGCGTAATCATTGATGGAGGCAGCTGTTGCAACATCATTAATGAGAAGGTGGTCACTCATTTCAACCTGCCAACCACTCCTCACCCACAACCATACGACCTCTAATGGATTTTCTCGAGTTCTGGTAACATTATAACTCGTCAATGTCTCATTTCCTTCTCCATTGGTCAATATACAGACTCTGTTCTATGTGATGTCATTACCATGGACGCGACACATCTTTTGTTGGGCCGCCCATGGCAATTTGATAGGCGCGTTCTTCACGATGGGTATTTAAACACTTATGTGTTTACTTACCACGGGAAGCGTGTCACGCTCTTACCTATGACGCCTCATGAGATTTTACAGGACCAGGTTGAGCGTGATAGACAGAAAGCAATTGAAGCCTCAAAGAACCAGACTCCCAGTAGCACGCGTTCTTCACCTGGGAACAAAGACGCCGCCAAAGACAACGCGTCAATGGAAAGAACGCGCACCAAAGAAGGGTCAAAGACCGCGCCGAGCAACAACACCTTGAAAGGCACCTGTGAGCACAGGCTACTCCTGGCACGGCCAAGTGACCTCACTGCCCCTTTGAGTGGCAAGGCACCCTGCTTCCTTCTCGTGCCCACGCCTTGTACCCAAGACGCCCCCATACTGGAAGCCATGCCGAGCGAGATCACTGAGTTGCTTGAAGAGTTCAACGACTTGTTCCCAGAAGAGCTTCCCCAAGGCCTCCCCCCTTTGTGAGGCATTGAGCACCAAATTGACTTGGTGCCTGGTGCCTCCCTCCCCAATCGAGCTGCTTATCGCGCTGGCCCAGATGAAACCAGGGAGCTCCAGCGACAAGTCCAAGAACTTCTGGATCGCGGATACGTGAGGGAATCCTTAAGCCCTTGCGCGGTCCCAGTGATCCTAGTCCCGAAGAAGGATGGCTCGTGGCGAATGTGTGTGGACTGCCGCGCCATTAATCAGATCATAGTCAAGTACAGGCACCCCATACCGCGCCTTGATGACATGCTAGATGAGTTGCATGGTGCGACCCTATTCACCAAGATTGACTTGAAGAGCGGATATCACCAAATTCGCATGAACGAGGGAGATGAGTGGAAGACCGCGTTCAAGACAAAATATGGTCTCTATGAATGGCTAGTCATGCCTTTCTGCCTCACCAACGTGCCAAGCACCTTCATGAGGCTCATGAACCATGTTTTGAGGTACTTTCTGGGGAAATTTGTTGTAGTTTACTTTGATGACATTTTGGTCTATTCGCATAGTCTTGAGACTCATGTCCAGCACCTTAGGCTTGTGTTAGAGTGCTTGAAACGTGAACAACTGTATGCCAACCTTGGCAAGTGTCGATTTGCCTCCGACACTACAAACTTTGTAGGCTACGTGGTCTCCAAGGAGGGACTCCGCGTTGATGAGGAGAAAGTGAAGGCCATCAGAGATTGGCTAACACCCACAACGCCAACAATGGTTAGAAGCTTCCTTGGCTTGGCTGGCTTCTACAGGCGTTTTGTTTGCAATTTTAGCTCCATCACCGCGCCATTACATGAACTCACAAAGAAGGGCGCCACAGTGATTTGGAAGGAATCACACAACAACGTGTTCAACACGTTAAAAGCAGCCCTATGCAATGCGCCACTACTATAACTCCCCGACTTCAACAAACACTTTGAAGTGGAATGTGACGCGTCCAATGTGGGGATTGGTGGAGTGCTCCACCAAGAGAAACGGCCCATCACGTTCTTTAGCGAGAAGCTCACTGGGGCCACCTTGAATTACCCCACATACGACAAAGAGCTCTACGCGCTAGTTCGCGTCCTGAAGACATGGCAGCACTACCCGTGGCCACGCGAGTTCGTGATCCATTTGGACCATGCAGCCATCAACTATTTGAAGAGTCACGCACACCTGAGCCGCCGCCATGCTCGCTGGGTGGAATTTATGGAAACCTTTCCTTACGTGGTAGTGCATAAAAAAGGTAAGGAGAATGTGGTCGCCGACGTCCTTTCTCGCAGGTATGTTCTCCTTACTCATCTGCAATCTAAACTTCTTGGCTTCGCACTGATTAAGGATTTATATCTGCTTGATCCTTTCTTTAAGCCCATTGTTGAACAATGCCTTAAGGACCGCGAGTTCGAAACCTACTTCTTCCATGAGGGTTACCTTTACAAAGCAGGCCGTTTGTGCATTCCTAGCTCACCAATTAGGAAACTCCTCATCCAAGAAGCCCATGAAGGACGCGGTCATTTTGGGGTCACTAAGACATTAGCTGCTCTTCGCGAGCATTTCTTTTGGCCGCGTATGACCACCCAGGTGATGCATTATTGCACCAGTTGTGTCACATATCAACGCGCCAAATCCACTTCCCATCCTTATGGTCTCTACACGCCTCTACCCATTCCCTTAGTCCCTTGAGAAGATTTGTCTATGGACTTCATCACAAGTTTACCTCTCTCTCGCCGGGGTAAGGATTCTATCTTTGTAGTTGTAGACCGGTTTTCCAAAATGGTCCATTTCATCGCATGCAAGACCACACACACTGCCAGTGAGATCGCTGCGTTGTTCTTTGACAATGTGGTTCGTTTACATGGGATATCGCGCACTGTAGTGAGTGATCGCGATACAAAATTTGTAGGAATTTTCTGGAGAATACTTTGGGGGAAGTTGGGAACCAAAATTTTATACTCCACTAGCTACCACCCCCAAACGGATGGTCAAATTGAGGTGACCAATCGAACCTTAGGAGTCCTGCTTAGGACCATACTCAAATCCAATGCAAAACGTTGGGAGGACTTACTTGCCATTATTGAGTTTTCTTACAACAGGTCCAGGCACTCAGCAACAAAGCTCACTCCATTTGAAGTGGTGTATGGAAGCAACCCCTTGACTCCGTTGGACATGCTACCGCATCCACTGAAGAATACTGAGCACCCCACCGCGGCCAACCACGCCGCGATGATCCAGGAGTTACACCAAAGAATGCGGCACAGCTAGAGCGCCGTGCTGAACAGTATGCCACACATCACAACCGTGGGCGCCGCCGCGTTATATTTGCCCTAGGAGATTTAGTGTGGGTGCACCTTCGCAAAGGCCGCTTCCCAACAAAATGCAAATCCAAGTTGGCCCCCCGTGGTGATGGCCATTTTCAAGTTGTGAAGGCCATTGGGGACAACGCATACGAGATCGCGCTGCCACTAGACTACGGTGTCCACGCGACCTTCAATGTCGCCGACTTGGAGCCTTATGTGGAGCCTGAGTTCGATGAAGGTGAAGCGGAGACGCTTCACAACCAAGTGGGGGAGGGTGATGCGCCCCTGCCCACCATGAATGCCTCCGAGGAAGAAGAGGCTATGAGCATTCGCTCAGACGGGCCAATCACAAGAGCCCGCGCTAAAGCCATCGCCAATGTGATGCAATCCTTGGTCGCTCGCGTCGTCCAGAGCCAAGGCACCCAAGAGATCGCGTTCTCTTTGAAGTGTCTTCAACCAAGCCCAGAGAACGCGTTCTCTGTCTGTCTTCTCTCCACCATCCAATGAACGCGTTCTTTTCGAACAGAATGTAATCTCTCGAGACATTAATGTTTTTATTTCTTTTTGGGGCGTGTGCTCCACACATGTCGCGTGGGCCGGCCCACTAATCGAGACTCGGCCCATCCGAGTCCCGCGACCTAGCATAAAAGGACAACTCGTTCTTATGTATTAGGTTACGTTCATTTTAATCAAAGCCTGAGTATTGAGATCCATTTGCCTCCTCCCCTTTGATCGGACGTCAAACACTCTCTGTCTTCTCAACTCCTTCCTCCGCCGCCGACGCTACGGCCACCACTCGATCTTTATCGAGATTATCCAACCCACTGTCGACGCTACGACCAAAGAACTCTATATCTTTCGAGTCACTCTCCTCCGCTGCCGCCTTCTACACCACGCGTTCCACGCTACCAACCTCCAACAAAATGCATGCGACTTCCCAAACAAGATCATCGATCCTTCACCACTAGTAGGAATGCATCACATCACATTGATGAGCTTGCCGTTATCAGCATCATTACGACCCTTAAACTTGCATACAAACTGGCCCCCAGATGAAACTATCACAGTCCTTGAACTGAAATCGATCACCACCTCATGACGCGTCAACCAGTCCATACCGAGAATAATATCGACTGGAGCCATGGCTATACAGATCAAATCTGCTTCGAACTTCCTACCCTGAATGGTAATCGGAAATTCTGACAGACGCTTGGTTCCAACCAAATGTTCACCATTGGGAAGATTCACAACAAAAGGCTCACAAGCCTCGTTGCATACTAAGCCTAGCTTACTTACGCAACTTTCCGAGATGAAAGAATGAGTAGCACCCGAATCAAAAAGTATACACACAGAAGTAGAATGGAGGTAAAGAGTACCTTGAGCAGTAGGAGCATTTGGTCCATCAGCCTCATGCATCTCGTAGAGTTGCTGACCTTGACCTCCTGAAGCAGCTGGGGCTTTCCCCTTGTTCTGGGCAGTTGTCTGCGTCGAAGGACTAGGAGCCTCCACTGATCTGAATCTGGGTCAGTTGTTATGACTAACGGACCCTTGCTATGACTCAGCTCCTTATTGTCTCCTCTGCGGACAAAATGTCTACAAGTGCCCCTCCTTCCCGCAGGCAAAGCACGTCTTCCTTTCCTTCGGACATTCATTGCTCTTGTACCCGGGTGTACCACAGTTGTAGCACTGGATCAGATTCTTGCCCTGACCCGAACGTTGCGTAGACCCTCCATGAGTCATCTCCGTTCTTGCCCGGCCCAACTTGGCAAAGTTTGACGGTGGCGCGGGTCGCTTGAACCCACTTGCCTGAGGCTGGATCTGTGCCGGTCTCTGGCGATTGTGCTTTTTCGTTGACTCCTCCAGAGTCACCTCCAACTTGTAGGCAGCGTCCACGTACTGTTCCAGAGTAGAGCATCCATGACGCACCATCAGTGGCTTAATGTCTGGATTCATCCACCCGTGGAAATTCCAGATTTTCTGCTCTTCACTGGACACTTCCGGCCCAGCGTACTGCAACAGATGATTGAACTTGGCCGCAAGCTCAGTCACCTTCAATCCATCCGTCTTCGGATAGAGTAACTCCTTATGCTTCTCTTCCCTCATAGCCCGGGAAAAGAAACGATCAGTCATTTTCGTCTTGAACATTTCCCAGTTCAAACCAGGATGATCAGCTAGACAGGTGCTTTCCCACCATTCACTAGCCACCTCCTTCAGTTGAAGGGAATCGATGTGCACCTTCTCAGCTTTTGTGCACTCGACGTTTCTGAACAGTCGTTCCATGTGCGAGAACCAATACGCCACTCTGATTGGCTCTCCCTTCCCATCATAGCTGTCAGGCCTCATAGAGCTAATGGCCTTCAGTGCTCGACCATAATTGCCTATGTTCCTGGCCGCATCCTCATGGGGTACATGGATATCTGGCTCCTCGAATCTAGGAACCACATGAGGAATTGACACACCTTGTGCCTGAGGCGCGATTGGTCGTATAATATCGGTGACTGCTTGCATCACAATCCCCCGAATGGCCTCAATTGCCGCAGCATCGAATACCACTGGGGTGTGGACCGGAACTTGATCACTGCCCACAGGATTGTTGTGAGAAACTGACTCATTCTCATCCACTGGGTTCGCGGCATTCCCTAAATTCAGTCTGGGGTTGTTACTTGGCCCAACACCAGCACGAATGGTGTTCCTTGTGTTCACCATCTGTTTACCGATCAAATTCCAAGTATTTCACAACATTAATATCATTTCAACATGCACGACATATGAAATCGACTTAGAATAGACCAGACTTGGTAAACTTTTATTTATGAACTTTGAAACTGAGTTTGAAAAGGGGCTACATAGAAAAGCTCTCCCAAGCGACAAGACAAAATTGCCTGGAGACTACAATTCTACCAAAACGAAACGACAAAACACTAGAAAAGAAAACACTAAGCGCTCAACACCGGCCCCCATCATGGTGCCCTGAAAAGTTTCCTATAACCAGGAGCTCTCATGCACAACTTCTTCGAACGGGGTCTATCATCGGGGTCTGGCGTCGGACTCCTTGCCCTACTCGGCTCTGGAGCACACGGCTCATTCATCGGCCTTGGTGCCCTCGGCCTTTCCCTAGGTGCGGAAACACTCGGTACAATCCTATCGGATCCCGGTGGGTAGCAAAACTCCTCCAGAAATCCTGGTTGGAAGTCTGCCCTGTTCACCTCATACAAAGGGTTGAGTAGCAACCTTGCTTGGCGGATATACTCCTGGAGCTCGTGGACGTCCCCAAGCATTCGGGAGAGACCGAGCTCAGTCTCGTATGTCCTCTCCTCCATGTCGTATAGGGCGTTCGACCACTCCTCCAGTCGCTCCTCCAGTACTCGGGGCCTTGGCCTGGCCTGTTGAGTCGGGACCACAACTGGTGTACCCATCGACTCCCACGGCCTTGCCCTTCCTCGAGCATGCTCAACCGCCTCATCCACCTGGCGACGCGCCTCATATGAAGCCATCTGACTCTGGAGAAACACCTGTCGCGAGCCAGGACTCATCACCGGCCCACTCCTCCACCTGACGATACCTTCAACACCAAGTGCCTCCCAAGTGGCAGGAGACAATGGCGAATACTCCCGCTCAGGTGGCGACGCCGGACTCGGGAAGATGAATTCCATCCCCGGATCCTCGCAGTCCACCAGCAAGTGCGCCAAGCTATCAGACTCGTAGCCCTGCCCCTCGAGGTCCTCCTCGGGGTCCTCCTCTGGATCCCCCTCCGGGTCTTCTTCAGGGTCCACTTCCGGGTCCTCCTCGAGATCCTCCTCAGGAACCTCTTCGACCTCGAAGTCCTCGTCGAAGTACCCTCCTGTGTACTCCGCCGGCTCTTCTTCCTCAATGTCCTCCCAAGGATCCGCTTCAGGCTCTGCCTCGGGAACCTTGTCGGACACTAATACCACCGACTCCTCGAGTACGGTCTTCACCTCCTCGGGTGGACTACTGGGTTCCCCGACCTCAAAGCAAGACGGGGGAACCGGGAACTCGAGCCTAACTGGAGATGGCGGGGCCACCTCGGCTTCCTTCGGGTTCCTCAGTTGAGAGATGTTTGCGCCCATATCTTGCGGGGAGATGAGAAAGAGTTAGTCTTTCTAAATATAAAAGCGAACTTACTATATCAGACTGGAGAGAAGGCATGACTAGAATGGCAGAGATTTCAAAACAACACATTTTCTAGTCAAGTATGGTTTTATTCGGAAATTCAAAATTTTTGAATTTAAACAACTTTCTCAGTTCAAAAACGGATAAACGGTTGATAAAATCTTTGCTTTCAGTAAGACGATTTGAAACCCAACCCGTTTTTTTTAAAAAAAAATCGGCTCTGATACCAAATCTGTAACACCCCCAAATATCACCTTGAAAGTATTACCGCCAGTGACCTTAGATTTCACATCCGAAGCCACCCAAGGCTTAACTACTTTATACAAAACATAAAATACATTGATAATATGAAATATCATAATCTTTATTGAAACCAAAGTCTCGGGATTACATCCGTAAATTCCAAATACAACAGAAATACAGAATATGTTTAATACAACGGAAGTCTTAAATAAAAAACATAAGGGTCTTGATCACGCGATCGCACGCCTAGGATCTTCAACCTTGATAAAACTCTTAAAAACTTCATCTGCCTTCATTGTCGGATTCTAGCCTTCACGGAACGGGAGTTTACCTGATGTGCCATATGAGACGGGTGACACCAGCCAACCATGCAAGGGAAAATAACCGGTTGGTTAGTCTAATGAAAAACTATGCAAGGGTAAAACAGAAAGGTTCTAAATAGTCGTATTAGGTTAGACCCATCGCTTCTCGAATGAAAGCCGATGACGATAGTAAACCTTGATACTTCTACAGGAATATACGAAACAGAAAGATCACGAGAAGACTCTGGAAGATTGAGTCTTATGGGAAACGTGTGAAGAGAAGACTCCAAAGGATTGAGTCTTATCGAAAAGTATGACAAGTGTTCGGGAACGTTATAATTTTGCACAAGCGTTTTTAAAAAGACTTGACCATTTGGGTCCACGACCAACCTCACCACGCAATGCGAATTCAGATTTGGAAGGAGGACTTACTTTAATCGAAGTCCGGGCGGTTTCCACGTTGTACTCCTCGCCCAAGGGTATATTAATTATGTGCATAATCGCACTTATCTTATTTAATTCCAAAACGCACAATTACGTTATAAGCTTTTAAGATATATCATCTCAACACGAGAGATATCGGAGGGGATAAATCCCGAGTGTCGGCACCAGCTGTGTGCACCTACCCTGAGTAAGGGTACAGTCATGACCAGAGAAAGTACTAGGGAAAAATTCTCCTAATACCAGTTATAAAGAAACTACTAGACCTCACAAGGTACATAGCGTTCCTACGAATACTCGTTCTAACTAAACAGTTAAAACCACACAATAGTCCACATCAATACCATTATGACAATAACATATATAATAGCGTTGTTTCTAGTAGTATATACAACCTATTATAATATCACTTTTTATATCACATACGTTTATCAAAATTGTTCCCAAACGAAAACAACCTTCATCCCAATTTAATTAACAATTAAAAACAATTGATAATTAATGGAAACATGGAATGATAAGCAAGAGCGAACCGCCACTTGCCTTAGTCTAGACGAACGATTGGGCGACGACAGGTTTCTGGGTCCGGAACGAGAACGGAAATCGGATTACAGATTCCTACGACAACGACCCACGACAAAACCCTAGGTTAGATTCGACAATTAATAATATGAATCTAAGGAAAAACGAACGGAACCGAAATAATGAGGGTCCCGTCCGAGACCTGTTTGTCCAAGGCCACGATCGTGTTTGCTAAGGCAAACCGCGGTCGCGGCTTGGATTCCGCGGTCGCGGACGTCTGGACATTGTCCGCGGTCGCGGCAGTTCATGTCCGCGGTCACGGCCGACTGGACATCGTCCGCGGTCGCGGCAGTTCATGTCCGCGGTCGCGGCCGTGAACTCGGCGACCCCAAAACGGCTAAATTCTCACCGGTGATGACACGACGGGGCTCGAGGCGAGAGGGCTTTGACTCCTATCCTCACCGCGCTTCCAATGCACCACCCCACGGCCACCACAACTTCCGGCGAGAGCTCCGGCGACACCACAAATTTCCGGCGACGAAGAACACGAGAGAGAGAGAGGGGAGATCTGATTTTTGGATGCCCAAAACCCTCCAACTCGGCCCCCATTTATAGCCAAAGGAGGAGCATCCCCCCGACCAGATCGACGGCAGCTCAGAGGACCGACGGCGATGCGTTCGACGAGGCGCGGAGAAAGACGAGGCGTCGCACGCATGCATTATTCCGCGGTCGCGGAAATGCCCTTTTCCACGTCCGCTTGCTCAGGGAAGGATTTAGCACGGGTTTGAGTCCCAGAAATTATATATTTGTACCCAAACAAATATTCTAAGCCGCGAAAATACATCGAATGTATTTTATACCACTCAGGGAATTATTACAGAGATCATACACGTTACAGAAAATCCGAACTTCTCCGAAAGCGACACGATTACAGAACGAGGGTTGGGAAAATTACCCAAATACCCTTACTAAAAATGAGGGGTATTACAAGAACAATGAAGAACTTGTTAAGGAAAATGAAGAACTTGTTAAGTTGATTCCCATTCACACAAGGTTTATGCGCCTTAAGGAACAAGGGAAGTTAGCGATGGGCAAATCTAAGTATGAGAAATTATTAAGAGAGATACAAGGGCGTAATTAAGTTGATGTAATGTTTGTATCACTCTTGTAATATGTTTTATGTATTGACATTTAATGTAATGTAATGGTTTGAAGTTGATGTAATGTTTGTATCGAGTTTGAGATGTTGTTAAGAGAGATTGGATTGATCCACCCTACGATTTATCTCTGGACAACAGGGAAACTTCCACAAATCACCTTTCTAAGTCACAAAGAAAGTACCAAATGGACAAAAACAACAAATCCAAGGAATTCTGACAATAACAAACATGACCTCTCTTGAAAAATATTTAGGATGCCTCATTATTGATGGGAGAGTGAATTCTGATACTTTTGAGGATGTAATAATGAAATCTAAGACACAATTGGCTAAGTGGAAAGACAACTCCCTATCACAAGATGATAGGACGCCACTAATTAGATCAAATCTTGCAGTAAGACCTAATTTCCTAATGCAAAGTTTTATGTTACCAACTTGCACGCATATAAACTACACAAGATTAACATATCTTTCTTTTGGAACAAATACACGTCCTATAAACCACTTATAGGTTGGAACAAAATTTCCCAACCAACCAATCTCGACGGACTATGACTTTGAAAATCCAAGTTCATGAATTGTGCATTACAATACAAGTTAATTTGGAAAATACTTGTTAAACCAAGTAACTACTGGGTTAAAATCATCTCTGAAAAATACTTGAAGGAACAACATGTAACACCTCGGACTTAAGATTTGTTTATAAGGATCGATTACTATCCATGTTAATAAGAGCTATTCCTTTTCAAGGTTAAAGTGAGGACAAAGAATTTGGAAGTTAAGCGTGCTAGGGAGAGAGTAGTACCATGATGGGTAACCTCATGGGAAGTCCTCGTGTTGGCATGGGCTAACGCTTCTAAGGCCTTAGGTCTTACGCAACACATTTTAAACTATGATAAAAAGGCTAATTGTTCTTGACAATGGTCAAAGATGATGAAAATTCAACCAGATGTAAAAAATGGACTAATTTGGCAAGCTGGTGATAGGAAAACAATCAAATTTTGGACAGACAAATGGGTCCTTAAAGAACCATTATACGACATTGTGAATCTAACAAGCAGAGATTACCTAAACGTACGAGTAGAAGAATTTTTGGACACTGATAAGAAATGGAACAAACCTTAGTTTGATAAGATACTACCACCTGATAGAATATATTTAATCATTTCCACTCATATACCTATAAATTGCATTACCAATCAGATGTATTAGGGACTTAATAAAAATGGTTGGTTCTCTACAAAATCAGCAATGAAACTTTTTACGCGAAATAAACGATATAATGCGTATGACTCCTTTTGGATTTGGAAAATTGATACTTATCCCAAAGTCAGTACTTTCTTTGGAAAATAATAAAAAATAGGCTAACGATTAAAACAATATTGCATGAGAAAAGGTTTGTGGTCCCTCCAGGATGCATCTCGTGTAACAACTAAATTGAAGACAAAAATCACGTATTATTAGAATGTACACATACAGTATAGACAATTAATACATTAAACATTTACACATGACGTTTTACAATCAACTCAACAAACAAAAGTATTGATGACATTGTGGAAATTATCCAAAATAGACTAACTCAAAACCAATTATCATAACCGGATGTCACATGGTGGAGCATATGGTACCAAAGAAATAAAAAAAACTTTCGCTAATAACAACTAGTTATCAGAAACTATAAACGATATGATTAGATACATGAAATATAAGGAAAAAACGGAAAAATTATAGTGTATTAACAAAGACACAAATATAAGGAAGAAAGATCTGAAAAAATGGAAAATTTTACGGTGGAAGAAATCACTAGAAAAGGTTATCAAGATAAATCTTGACGGCTCTACCAAATCTAATGGGAATTCATCATTTGGATTCATATTTATAATTGACAAAGGAGAACCAATACTACTTGATGCTAATAAATGTGGCAAATCGACAACAATTAAAATTGAAGTCATTGCTTTGTGTAATGCACTAATAAAGGCAAAAGAAATTAAAATTTGAACAAATTGAAATCAAAAGTGACAACCTAACAATAGTAAATGTAATTAATGGAATATGGCATTGTCCATGAGAGATCGAGATTATCGTCTCTTATTTGTTACAATCTTTTATGACAATGCATATTACTTATATCTTTCGTGAAATCAAGTCTGTGGCTGACCTTATTGCAAATATTAGTCACACTTTTTCACTAGAAGATACTCAGATCCACTGGAACTTTTAATTTTTATCCGAAAAGATGTTATTGGTTGGTTTACAAGTAGATTTTGAAATCAATCTAATTCTTATATTATCAAAATAAAATACTAAAAATAATCTACATATGTTTTTAAAATTTATTCATCAAGATGAGTAGAAAAATATTGAACACATATGGAGAAGAAACATGATGGGTAGACTCGTTTTCTAATTCATAGTTGAGTTTGACAAGTATTTTTCTCTTTTATTTAAGAATCTCTCTTTTATTGATGGGATTGGAGATGTTTTTTCACATATACTTATGTATAATATAAATGGAAAAGAGTACGATTGCACCGAGTGAAAGATATTCATTTTACACTTTTATAGAAAAACGTGTATCATTGTCAAATTTTAAATATTACTGACTTCTTTTTTTTTTCAAGGTTGTTTATATTTCAAAGTAATTTTTTTAAAAGAACATAAGTAGTCTTTACTTACTTTAACTTCTTCTCCAAAACTAGACAAACTCTCATTACCCAACTCCAGCCTGCAGTCACCATTGTCGCATAGCACCTAAAACCACCCTTCAACCTCGTCACCTCGCATGTTTTCCACCCCCACCCTTCAACCTCATCGCCGCACACGGTTGTTCACCCCCATCCTTGCCCAACTTTTATAGTGCCGCTTTAGATAATCGAGTTCTTTCTGTCTTCCTCAACGCTATCTATCGCCACTCAATGTCGACCGATGTCATTTTGAGGCTCATGATTTTTAAATTTAGGTGATGCATCCCGGGCTCAATCCAAGCCGGGCTACGGCGAGCCCAAGGCGATCAAGACTGTGGCGTCCCCCTTGGCATAGGATCTAGTCTTATTTAGCATATTATTTCCCTATTTTATGTTATTTTCCGTTTTGGCAAGTTTCCCTTTTTAACAATGTCTATTTCTGCACTTTTTATTTCGGGCGTGTGTCTTTCTCTTGCTAAGGAATCCAACCCATTAGTTTGTCTCGCGGCCCAAGCCCATTAGGGTTCTTGGCCGTGCCCTTTGGCTATAAGTAGCCTTCTTTTTACTTCATTTTACTTACGTTGGAATAAAAGTCAAAGCTAGTAGTCGAGTGAATCTCCTCCCTTAGGCCCCGGCGTCCCAAACTGGTTAGAGCCCGCTTGAGCCACGTCACGGTTCACCAATCTATCTTTTATATCTCCTTCTCCGCCGCAGACGCTACTGCATCCGTAGCTCGTCGCTTCGATCCCTCTCGCCCAAAGCGAGCATAAGAGAGCCGCAAACCATCCTACCTGGTGGTTCGTACTTATCCGGTTACGAAGAGAAGGATATGAGATCGCTTCCTGCCTAGATCCAGCGTCAAACGTGTTCCGAGCCGATCGAAACGCATCAATTGGTATCAGAGCGCCAGGGGTATGAGGTGTGTCTTTCCTTTCTCCCTACCCATCATTACCATTAAAACTCCCAAAACCGAAATCGACTTCTGTTTAGAATTCGCCCAAATGTTTTTTCTGTTTTCTTAAATTTTCTTTCATAACCCTGTAGAGAATCTTGATACGAGTCCAGACATATAAAATTTGCCTAAAACGGACATTGTTTGACCCCTCAAAAGGCCAAAATACGAATCCTTCTCCGCTGTCCAAACCCTAGCCGCCGCCCCTAGCAAACTCTAGTTCGGCCACCCCCTTGCCTTTTCCTTTTCCTATCCCTTCCCAAAGATTTGATTCTCATAAGATCTTATCTTTGACCCCAAAAAAAAATCAGCCAAATCTTGGATATTCTCTCTCCAAATCTTAGATTCCCTTCTATCTTTATCCAACCCATCTCTTGATTTTAGGGATTCCATATCTCCCCACCCGATTGCCTTTCCTTAATCAACCCGTCCTTATCTGTCACTCATGCTGACTCGCCCCTAGCCAACCCCGCGCCCATCCATGGCTAGCCGACGTTCGGGTTGGCGCCCTCCATGGGACTATGAAAGCGAAGACAACGAAGGGTGGTCCGATTACTACAACGAACTCCTTTACGAGGCCGACCCTGACTACATCCCGTTGTTGCGTCGCGCCTATGGTCCCCCGCCACCGCGCCGCACATACGACACGACGCCACAACGCTACGCGTCGCCGCCCCGGCGCCGCGCCCACGCGTCACCACCCCGACGCCGCGACCACGACTACGAGTCCCTGCCGCGGCGCCGACGTGACCTGCCGACGCGCTGCGACTACGCTCCCGCGCCGCCGCCTCAGCGCCTCCGCGCGCCCATACCGTTGCATAGCGCGCCCACTGCCCGCAGCCTGGCCGCTCCGCGTAGGCCGGTACCCACGCACGCACCCACGCCTCCGCCTCCAAACTGGGCCCCCGCGCCGGCGCGCGCACCAGTTCGCCCACGAGAGGCACCAGACGCGTCCTTGGCCACCCGCGTGGCTGCGTGCTCGGTCGCGCCTCAGCCCGCCGACCTGCCTGCCGCGTCGTCAGCCAGCCTCGCGGCCCTTGCCACACGCCTTCCCGCGTGCCCAGTCGCGCCGCAGCCCGCTGCCCCGCAAGCTGCCCCACCTTCCGCGCCGTCTGCCAGCCCCGCGGTACCGACACTGGCCGACGCGCTTCAGTGCACCAACGCGTCGACCTTTAGCGCGCCCGCTTCCGTGACCATCGCTTCCATGCCCGCGCGCGAGCCCGACGTGTCTACACCGCCGAAGATGCTGCCACCGGATTTGGGCCCCCGCGCGATGATGACCAAGGCACCCGACGCCAAGACCGCTCCCGCATCCAAGCCATACTTGTTGATATTTGAGATTGCCAAGAGTTGGTCCCGAGCCCCATTCCGATGCAGCGCTCTCGCTGGCTGCCGAGCGCATGTTCTTCCTTGCCCCAACCAGCTCAAAGCGAGGACGCTTCGATTCTAAGGGAGGGAGAATGATGCGTCCCGGGCTCAACCCAAGCCGGGCTACGGCGAGCCCAAGGCGACCAAGACCGTGGCGTCCCCCTTGGCATAGGACTTAGTCTTATTTAGCATATTATTTCCCTATTTTATGTTATTTCCCGTTTTGGCAAGTTTCCCTTTTTAGCATTGTCTATTTCTGCACTTTCTATTTCGGGCGTGTGTCTTTCTCTTGCTAGAGAAGCCAGCCCATTAGTTTGTCTCGCGGCCCAAGCCCATTAGGGTTCTTGGCCGTGCCCTTTGGCTATAAGTAGCCTTCTTTGTACTTCATTTTACTTACGTTGGAATAAAAGCCTAAGCTAGTAGTCGAGTGAATCTCCTCCCTTAGGCCCCGGCGTCCCAAACTGGTTAGAGCCCGCTTGAGCCACGTCACGGTTCGCCAATCTATCTTCTCTATCTCCTTCTCCTCCGCAGACACTACTGCATCCGTAGCTCGTCGCTTCGAGCCCTCTCGCCCCACCCTCGCCCAAAGCGAGCATAAGAGAGCCGCGAACCATCCTACCCGGTGGTTCGTACGTACTTATCCGGTTACCAAGAGAAGGATCCGAGACCGCTTCCTGCCTAGATCCGGCGTCAAACGTGTTCCGAGCCGATTGGAACGCATCATTAGGGTTATTCCTTATAGTTCAATATGAAACCTTAGATCAAAATTTGTTCTTTTATTCAGTTTGTCATGTAAATCGACTATAAGGTCTATGTAAACTTCAATCAACAAAAGTCCCATTTTTATTGGAGGATTTATGCGATGTATCATGAGTGTTTTCTATGTTTGGCTCATGCTTGTGATTACTTTGTGGTTCATCCAACAACATTGGGCAATTCGTTTCCGGCGACATGATGTGGTGGGTGGCGCATGAACTGCGGCAACCGAATGCAGCGAAGATGGCAAGACATAGACGATGGTTGGTACGGTGTTGGCTACTATGAGGAGGGAAGGGATGGAGAAAGATGAAAGAGATATTTACATTCATCAAAAGCTTCAATTTTATTCCAGAGAGAAACGATTATGTATGCTTTTCTATGCTCAATTTTTACTTGTTTTTGCTGAAATTCAATAATTACAATGTCCACGTGTCTAATTATTATTCGATCTTGTAAGATACCATCTTCCAAGTATCAATAGGTGTAGGAATTGTATGTTTATACACTATGTAAACGTATAAAAGTCTAATATAAATAGGCAATGGCTAAATACACGCAAAATAATGTATATGTGTACGCTATTTTACACGCTTAACATAGGCGTCCGATTTTACACGCTTAACATAGACGCATAGGGGTATAATGGGAATTTTAAAAAGACAGATCACGAATGTTTCCAACAAGTAGAAAGCTACACGCTTAACTTAAGCGCATAGGCACACGCTTAAGTTAAGCGTGCTGGTGTAATTGGGACGGTCATATATGGGCCGTCGTTGCATTGATTTGGTCATTATACGTACACGCTTAACTTACGCGTGTAAAATTATAGCCGTTGAAAAGTTCCGTTAGAATAATATCGTTGGTGCGCTTAAGTTAAGCGTACTAACGGATCTATTTCTTCCTATTAGTAGTCGAAGCTCTTGCCATTCCATATCCAAGAAACCAAAATTGTTCTTCTCCCAATTTTAAATATGTATCATAGTGGTGAGGATAGTAGTGACGAAGAAAATGATTGGGTTCAAACTGAAGAAGAAGAAGAAGAGGATGACGACAAATGGATGTAGTCGAATTTTTTCATAGATGTCAAAGATGACGAAGCGACTGGCAATTGGGACCCTAGCGGCGTATTTGTGGTTAATGTTAAAATAGTTTTGCTCTTTCCTTCATCGGTATTTTAATACGTAATTAGTATCGTAAATATCGCACTTATTTAGGTAGCCAATCTTTATCATGAATTTGTAGTTATATAATTGCAAATCATATGTAGTGTAACATAGTGATGTAGTTATGATGACTTGTAGTTAACATAAACCGCTATATTTATAGGGGAAAGACTATACAGAGCATTTTATTACCGACCTAGTGTGGGATAGTAAGGAAGAATTGTACGAATGGGCGAAAGAAATAGAAAGGGACCTTGTGATAGCTTTGGTGAAGCGTAACTCAAGTCCGTACCAAATTAGTATAGTGTGCGATAGGTTTAGGCCTTGGAGATCGGGGAGGCCGAAGATGAACGAAGAGAATTCAGAGTTGTCGATCGTTAAAATCCGAAAGTCGAGATCCAAAAAGTGTGGGTGTAAGTTTGAGATAATGGGTGTTCGCATGAAGAAAGAGGCATGTACGGTTGGTGAAAAGTGGGTCTTGGGTGTGATTGAAGGTCGACACAACCATAAGCTACGAACTAGCTTTAAAGGCCATGCATGCATGGGTCGAATGACCTAGGCAGAGCAGATGTGCGCTAGGAGGTGGGGAGACGGTCGCAAGACGCCGAATCAAATTGTTTCAGAATTGAGGTAAAACTTCCCGAGAAATGTGACTTCCAGGAAGCAAGTGGCCAACTTCTTGCAGAAGCTGCAGTACGAGGATCGGGGAGAGTTAACGGTTACACAGTGGTCCCTAAGATTTATGGTTGAGCAGAAATACGTAGTTCATCCTTTGAGGGATGCGAAGACTGATGAGGTTGCAATCTTATTTTTTGCTAATTCGGAGTCGTTGTGGTTGTTGAAGAAGTTCTCGTACGTGATAATCATTGACGCGACATACAAGAGAAACAAGTAAGTCCTAAATTGTAATAATGTGTAGTTTATGACAGAAATTGTTAAGGTATTTCATTTAAAAATGTGTTTGGTATTATGAAATGTTTTCCATAGATATGGAATGCCACTTGTGGAGATTGTTGGTTTCACCAACACTCATAAGACGTTCAACATTGCTTATGCATTCACCCAGGCGGAAAGGATTTACCATTACACGTGGATAATGAGAAAAGTTTGGGCACTGTGTTTGGATTTGGGAGTGATGCCGACTGCAATAATGACAGATTGTGAGAAGGCCCTCATAACTGCTATCCACAGTGTTTTCGGCACCGAAGTTCAACACCTCTTGTGCTGGGTGCATATAAAGCACAACATCGAGGCACGTGCCTCGTCCATCTTGAAGAAGAAGGAAAGTGTGGATGCCTTTGCAAACCAATGTTGGGCACTTTTTTGCTCAACCAGTGAAGAAAGCTATGAAGAGAGGCTTGCCGTATTACGGACATCGTGGAAGAGAGGCCTTGTCGGATACGTGGAGGACACATGGCTTACTCCGTACAAGACGAGCATAGTAAGGGCGTGGACGGATCATCATCTTCACTTCTTCACGAGGACTTCAAACAGGTATGACGTTCACAATATGTTGTTTTTTTTACTCATAGTTGTTAATGTCGTACTAACGTCATGTGATTTGACAGGGTTGAGGGGATGCACAAGGTTTTGAAAGATATTATTGGCTCTAGTAGAGGGGGCTTCAACAGAGTGATCGTGAGGATCCACCATGTCATCATCCTTCAAATAGATTAGATTAGGGGGAGCATAAACCTTTCACTTTCCAAACGACCAATGGATTTCGATGATGTATCGATGCCGCCAGTTGTACGAGCTACTTTTTCTAGGCTCTTCTACCAAGTGTCAGATAGTGCCTTGATATGTTGTTGGGCTATTACGATATCTTGAAGAAGGGGGGGGGGGGGGGGGGGGTTCTCAGATGAATGCACCGACCATTGGGTGAGAGATTGCCTTGGGTTGCCTTGCGTGCACAACATTGCAAGAGCATCGTTTCAAGAACACCTCTCATTCCGTTAGACGTTCACGAGTTCTATAGGGACTTGGAATGGGAAGAGACTCCAACAACAACTCCTGGCCCTTCTGTCTACGTTCGAATGGACATTACAGAGATGAGACTTCGTGAAATGTTTGCCAGGTTGGAGGTTGGGACATTGAAGAAAGGCACGCCATTCCTACTAGGTGAGTTGTACCACGACTTGGAGCATCCGGAAGAGAGTACTTTGTTGGAGCCGCCGGGGATCAAGGCAAAAGGAAGGCCAAGTGGTGCTAGGAACAAGGAGAAGGTGAATGAGAAGGTGGAGAATATGGATAAGTGCTTGTTTGAGCATAGACAGGATGAGCTCCACGAGAATGAGAAGAAGGTGGGGCCGAAGACAAAGGCGAAGGGGAAGGCAAGTGTGGGCACTGGTAGAGGCCCAGGTCGTCCTAAAAATCAAGCAAGTGCATCTAGTACAGTGGTGATGGACTTTGACGACTTGCAATCCCAACCCCTACCAGAAGAATCACAACCAGAAGATTTGCAGTGGTCTGAAGAACCTAGTATTCCCATTGTTCATATGGGGGTGAACTTTGGGAATGACAATGTGGATGACTTTTGGATTCCGTACATCAAGAATGTTAGAGATGTACGCCCCGACGGACATTGTGGATATCGGTCGATGGATGTATTGTTGGGAAGGCAAGAGAAGGAATATCCCAACATCCGACGCAAGATGGTAGCGGAGTTGCTTGACAACCGAGAGCTATATGAGCCGATATGTTGCCGTATTCGAGAAGGGTCTTGGGATGATCTTATCTTTCAAGTGAACTATTGCAGAAGCCCTTGCTCATAAGTATATTGGCTTCACATGCCATTGATGGGTTTAGTGTTTGCCACACTATATCAGGTTGGTCTCGTCTTATTAACGTGGGAAGTTCTGACATTTTGCTTACCGTTGAGGAATTGGACATCAAGCATAGGTCCTTCAGAAAAGATTTTTGCCATGGCACACGTAGGCAATCATGATTACTTCATATCGGTAAAGGTTTCTTCTAATAAAATATTTATGAAATTAAGTTACATTGTTTTCACTACTCAAATAGTTTGTGTGTGTATATGTAGGTGGTGCTTAAGGAAGGGTCACCAATACCGCACACTTCTGGTTCGTGGCATAGAAACGCAAATCGAAACATTTTGTGGTGGACAACAAAGTTTGAGTGGAATTTGAAGATGTATCGAGAGTACCACATTGCAAATGGTCGGGCACCAGATCCTTTTATGTATGCGGGAGACGGATCCGTTCATGTAATTGATTGATAATATGAGTATGTAATGTAATATTTAGACGGCTTTGTAATTTCTAACTTTAAGTGTTGTGTTTTACATTACGTTGATGTTACCCTTGATGTGTCGGATAGGTGCTTTGATGTGTTTTACATTACGTGCTTTGATGTGTTTTACATTACGTCTACGTTCGAATGAACATTATGTATTGATTTTACGAGTATTTTCTGCATTGGAAAAATAACACATCCCATCCACCAAGGCATCAATCAACTGTGCACATATGATATCTGATAAATGAACCCGTCATATCAGATATCAGATGTGCATAGTATGTGTTCAAATTCTACATGAAGAGTAAGTAAAGTTAGATCTGACACAAAATTCTGCTTAGGAGCTATGAGGGACTTATGAGGGAAGTCCTACAAACACACGTTATGAGGCTGTGAAACTGCACGCTTAACTTAAGCATATGACTACACGCTTAAGTTAAGTGTGTAGTCATACGCTTAGGTTATGCGTGCAGTTTCACAGCCTCATAACAGTCATTTTTCCAACGACTCTATTTCACCCTATAAATACAAACACTGTCATCAGAACCTTATGGACCCTTCTCTTATTGTGTTTTAATTCTCCAAAAGTTAGTATGGCCTCTTCGTCGAGTTCGAAATCAACAACGAGAGAGAGATTTTGCTTTTGTAATTCGAAGGCGGTCATACACACTTGTGACCGACAGTGGTAGTACGGAAGAAGGCACTGGGGATGCCCTGATTTGGGCATGTACGATGTCCACAAACCTGGTAATAAAGGGGGATGTGATTTCTTTGCGTGGTTTGATCCACCATACGACGAGAGGGCACACGAGGTCATTATGGGGCTGTGGAAGGAAAAAAACCAACTTCTAAAGCTGAATGAGGGTCTTTGTAGGTATTGTTTAAGGGCAATAACAGATAAACATCGTAGGTGTTAGAAAGATAGAAGTAACCATTTGTTATGCTTTGTAGAAATCAAGCGGAATTAGCGAAAGAGGGACATCGAGAAGGTTAATGTAATTTTTCATTAAATTTGTAAGAAATCGGGAAGGTAACGAGCTTGTACTACTCCGCGCCATTATAGGCCCATTAAAGGCCCAATCCGCCAAAAAAAGCAATAAATCGAGATAAAAAGCGAGTTTGTACTATTTCGCGCTATTATAGGCCCAATAGGCCCAAACTAACAATAAAGCGGAATTAAAAAAGCGAGTTTGTACTACTTCGCGCTATTATAGGCCCAATAGGCCCAAAATAACAATAAAGCGGAATTAAAAAGTGAGTTTATACTACTTCGCGCTATTATAGGCCCAAACTAACAATAAAGCGGAATTAAAAAACGAGCTTGTACTACTTCGCGCTATTATAGGCCCATTAAAGGCCCAATCCGCCAAAAATAGCAATAAATCGAGATAAAAAGCGAGTTTGTACTACTTCGCGCTATTATAGGCCCAAACTAACAATAAAGTAGAATTAAAAAACGAGCTTGTACTACTTCGCGCTATTATAGGCCCAATAGGCCCAAACTAACAATAAAGCGGAATTAAAAAAACGAGCTTGTATTACATAAGTATACTAACATGTACTAAGTTCATATTACTGTCTCGTATTACATAAGTATACTAACATGTACTAAGTTCATATTACTTTCTCGTATTACATAAGTATACTAACATGTACTAAGTTCATATTACTTTCTCGTATTACATAAGTATACTAACATCTACTAAGTTCATATTACTTTCTCGTATTACATAAGTATACTAACATTTTTTGTATAAGTATGCTTCATATTACCTAGAAATAGAGGATATACACTGCACGCTTATCGTAAGCGTGTATGAATACACGCGTAAGTTAAGCGCATATCTACGCACTTATCTTAAGCGTGTAATCATACGCTTAATATAAGTGTATAATCATGCATATACTAACATATTTGAAGATTGCAGTCTTATCCTCAGCTGTAATCCTGGTCTGTTTCTCCAGAAACACTGCAGCTTATAGTTGTTCATACTTCTTCGTTTTGAACGTATTCATTTTTGGATCGAAGTATACATCAGTGGACTATTAACTTTCCATTTTGTACTTATCCGTTTTTTGATGTTAATCGTTTCGTACTTTGTCGTTTTCCTTATAGTTGTTCATACATCCTTTTATCGCTCGGTAAAGTTTTGTAAGTTATGTTGTTATTTCGTACTTTGAGGTAAGTATCAAATGACATAATAAACATGAACAAACATACTAAACCAAAAACACAAAATACATAACATTTACAGAAACACTCCCTACAAACGAAGCGTGTCTAATCCAAACATAAAAACTAATATGGCTGCGAGCCACTCCCTTCACCAGGTTCCGTGACAGAATCATGAAACATATGGGACTGTCGAGGTGGAGGTGGGGCCATGGGTGGAGGCTGCCCAATCAGCATCTCAAGCCATAATCTCGCAAGTCCCTCTAATGTCTGTGTCGAAGCCTCGGGAGTGCGTAAGTAAGTGCGGATATCAGCAACAACCACCTGAATGCGTTGTATACAAAATAAGTAATATTTGTCAAACTATTGCAATATATACAATAAGAGATAAAACGTTCAAACAATTCAACAAAAATAAGCATACCGCGACTCCGTCTACAGTTGGAGAGACATGGATAGGGCCGACCGGACGATCACGTCTGACGAAACCGGGATCGACCAAGGGATGAGAACACTCGTCATACCAATCTAAATAGTCGGCAGACATGTCCCAAAAGTGAGTCGCATCCGGTCCATACAGATCAATCAACGGTCACGGATCTGCATCACATGCTACTAGAAGCTCATCATCAAAACTGACCTTGTATCCCTTAATTTCCGCATTCCTGACGGCCTTGTACGGCTGAATGGGAAAATCTGGGACTGACTGCACTAGCCCAAACTGCCTGAGGACTCGGTCTGGGTGGTACGGCTCTTCAACATCTATAATGCGTAGTACACCGCGAAACCTAGTAGGAGCTACCTCAGGAGCCTGGAAGTCCAACCCCACCCAAGGGGTCTAGGTAACCTGTAAAGTCAAAAAGGCAGAGTCAATACATATTTTTGTAATTAAAGACTAAGATATCGAAAAAAACCTAAACTATTCTACCTCCTCATATCTCATGGCGTCCAGTATGCGGCGTATAGCGATCAAACGGCCGGAATCTCTACTGTTAGGCACCTCCGAGGCACCAAGAACAACTACTCCAAAAGCCTGGGGGTTGGTAACATATTGTTCCCGAAAATGTGGGAAATATGCTCAAACCCAGCACTATAAATGATAAAATAACGCTATTAATGACCAAAGTATTAAAACGTAACTTAATATTTCACTAATCCATCTAATATCTTATCCTAATCAGAATCCCACAAGAAGCAATCCCCTGCGCTCCACGCCTAGATGCCTCTCCCAAGTTGTGGTACACATAGGCTAGAATCTCAGCTCCCCATGCAGTGTCTCCAGTACCGTCGTGGTCAAACAAAAGCGCCACCCACTTGTGCTTCACGGCGTTAGTCGACTTGTCCACCATGACAGTCGAGCCGAGAAGCAACAAGAGGTAGTACGTAGCAATAACGCCCTCGTCACGATCGTCACTTCTCATCATCTCCACCAGTGTACTCTCTAAAAAGGCCAAAGGAATACCGCCAGCTTTGTGCCAACTCTTCATCTGATCCTGCCCAACTCCCAGATGAGTACAGATGCGCTCTCTCACTGCCGCATCACTAAGGTCTGAAGTACAGCTCCTCCCACGTATGGGAACCCGCAAGATCTGAAGAATATCGGCAAGGGTGATGGTCATCTCTCCGAAGGGCATATGAAATGTGTTCGTCTCGGTATGCCATCTCTCCACAAATGCAGAAATCAATGCAGAATCCATGCTGCAGGCGATGCCAAGTGTGCGTAGACCTGTAAGACCGCTCCGCTCAGCCAGCCTAAACCACGTATGTGGCTCAGGCTAATATAATCCTCGTGGGCAGAACAATGGGCAGAGCGGAAATGGATCCTCAGAGTCTTACGACTCTGAATGAACAAAATTTAAGATTAGTATACATTTTTTAATAAATAATATTTTAAAGATTCAACACATAAACTACAAAGTTAAACATACTAAATCCTGCTCCGCCTGATGACGGGCTACCCCGCTAAGATGTGGTTGCTGCTGGTCAGCAATATCAGGAATAACAGGATCTGGAGGAGCATCGTCAACAGCTGCAGCGCCTCCTCTACGTCTCCGTCTCCTCTGCTGTATGGGAGGTGGCATCTGCGCAACAGCCTCAGGAGCGGGCTCGGGTACGGGAAGGTCATATATAGCCCGAGCAATGTGTGTCTCGTAGCTAAGGAGAAGAATCGGACACCTTGGGCCTCCAGGCATCCAAGGATGGTAAGTACGTACGAGTCCATGGACCGGAAGGAGGTGGAGAAGAAGGACCAGCAGAAGGTAGAGAAGAAGGACCGACAGGAGGTGGAGAAGAAGGACCAGCAGGAGGTGGAGAAGAAGGACCGGCAGGAGGTGGAAAGGGGACATGAGTGGGGATCGACTAAAAAAAAATAGGGGAATGGAAAAAGGGAATGTCGTTCGTACTCAAATCCCGCGTCGGTAATGTAGACTCCAAAGACTCCACATAATCTGCTTCATCATCCTGATGCGGCTCCTCAACAGGCTGCACATCAACCTCCATATGCTGAGCTGACATGTCCTCGGCGTCCTCCATGTACTCATCATCGGCAGTCATAGGCGGATGAGAAGATATCCCACTACCCGACAATATATCGGCACTGACAAGACCGACGCATCGACGTATAGAATCTGAAACACCAACACGTCGTGTGCGGTCGGCCACTATCGGTGTCGGCTTTGTACGCCCAGTAGGGGTGAGGGTCGCCAGTATACTCTAATTTTTTGAAAAATTATTAGATTAGTTCCTTATATATACATTCTAAATTCCTTATATACTACTTCTAAATAAACTATTTAGTACTTTCTTATTTACAATTTATAACTATTTTTAGTTATGAAAAATTCATAACTATCTATTTTGACTTTTTTTTATTTTTAATAAACTTTTTACTTAGTAAATAATTACTAACATTATTAAATTAGTTCCTTATATGATTCATTTTAAAATATTTTGGAACATTATTAGATTAGGACCTTATATGATTCATTTTAAAATTTACTGTACTTATACATTTCGGTATATCACTTTTGCATTTGTGTTAGATTTCATTTAACTTTTTTAAGTTTATTTTATCTATTGTATAGATAGTTTTTATAATGGTTTAGGTACTAGTTAATTTCTAAATAAAATGTAAATATACGAGCCGATAATTCTAATCCATAACTAATCTATAACTAATCCGTAATTAATAATTAATAACATTAAATTCTAAATATATGTTAACTAATACATAAATTAATAATTAATTCTAATCCATAACTAATCAATAACTATATTATTCTAATCCAAATTAATTCAAAATCTAAACGATAATGCATTCTAATCCAAATTAATAATTAATAACATTAAAATCTAAATAAATGTTAACTAATACAAAAATTAATAAATAATTCTAATTCATAACTAATCAATAACTATATTATTCTAATCCGAATTAATTCATAATCTAAACGATAATGCATTCTAATCCAAATTAATAATTAATAACATTAAAATCTAAATATATGTTAACTAATACAAAAATTAATAACTAATTCTAATCCATAACTAATCCAAACCTTATTATTCTAATCCAAATTAATTCAAAATCTAAACGATAATGCATTCTAATCCAAATTAATAATTAATAACATTAAAATCTAAATATATGTTAACTAATACAAAAAATAAGGCATAACTTATTTTAATCCGAATTAAATCATAATCTAAACGATAATCCATAACTATATTATTCTAATCCAAATTAATTCATAACTATATCATTATTTATTTTAAATCAAATCTTAATAAATATATTTACGAAAACAATTACGAAAATAAATCTAAATTTAAGATTTAAAAAAATACATCTCTGAGACTAATCGGACTCGATACAGGCGCTATCAGAATCGTTTCTGACTCAATCGGAGTCGCCTCGCTTGGGCTCGGGTCCTAGCTCGACCTCCAATTCCACCTCGGGTCCGAGCTCCGCCGGAAACCACCATGGCCATCTCCTCCTCCTCGCTTTCCACCTCCACCTCCACCGCCAACCAAGGGCTCCTCCCGCCACCACTCGCGCCGCCCGCCGTGCATCGCCAGCAACCATCTCGCTCGCCACCTCGTCGAGATTGGCGCCACAAACATTTTCTTCATGCTGGTGACACAAGCCTCACGCTCCTCGATCGCCAACCATTCTTATGCGGTGAAAAGAAGTTGAATCATAATTTAATTAGTGCTTGAATCAGGGCAATTCGTCACTACTTTCATAAATGGTGGCTAAAAAGACGTCGAATCTTATCGAGGTAAGGTTAATCTATTGTTTTTGTGTGGAATTTCTTTCCATCAGCCTAAATGATTATCCAGGGTTCAATCCAGTTTGGGGCTTCTGTAACTCGTGCAAGGTCTTATCAAGGTAAGGTTAATCTATTGTTTTTGTGTTGGATCTTTTACATGGTTTGTAAATGATTATCTGATCTTTGTTCTTGTAATTTAGCATCTGGGTCATTGCTAGGGTATTTGGGTCCGACGTAGAATTTGATAGAAATTGGGTGTGTGTTTTGATTTGATGGAATTTGTTGCTTGCTTGCGCTTAGATTGATTTACCATTTCTTCTCAGCAGACTTCACTTCTTTTAATCAAGTTGACACTTATTTCTACTAGAAAAATTCTCTACCTTTCAACAATGAAATTGGTCCCATTTATCTGATCAAGTGATGGAAAGAGTATTGTTTTGTCTTTGTATTTTGGGGCTTCTGAGATGTTTAATGTAAGTTTGAACTGTGTAATTTGAGTGTCTCCTTCCTGCTATAGAAGCATTTATCTGTCATAGCTGGATTTCTGAAGGATTTATTCAATGTATTACAACAATTGTTGTCCGATTTTGATGGAGTTAGAGGCCAAATATTTTGTAGCTGCAACTGGTGGGACGAGTGCCTTGAAGGTCGGTGATGGTCATGCAAGATATTTGTGTGTTTGATTTTCAATGGCCACAAAGTCCGGTTCAAGAACTCCACCTTTACATGTCTCAAAGGCTAGTAAATTAGACCCCAGTAGTACCACAAATAGACCACCGATGCTCTCCTCACCGAATTCCACTCTCGGTAGCCACCTCGTCGGGATCCATCGGTGTTCTGCATGTACTATCTGTTGAAACCCGATTCAACCGTTCGTGAAGACGTCGAGGGTCAACAAATCTTCGACTCGGATTTGTTGAGGATTTGTTTGTTTGGGGGACGTCCTCAGCAACTTCCTGGTCACTTGTTTCGCGTAGGGCGGGACCTCCGGCTCCGGTTCAGTTCTAATGTTGATATTATTCATTCACACCTCTCTAGATTACATGTAGTTGTTCTCGAGCTTCAGCGACCTTCTCCTACGCGAGATTCACCTGAAAACACCCCGGAGATGGCTTTCCCCGGGGCGGGCTCTCCGACGCTCAAGTCAGTTTTCTATGCGAAGAGCATGTATATATATGTAGAAAAGCTATAGTTGAGAGATTTACTAACCCGTCGAATTACCTTGACCGAGTATACTCACTCTATATTTCATTAGTCGGGCATTGGGCTTTTCAGTGGTAATTATTCCACCAAAGGCATAGTGACAGAGCTAAAGTCATGATGCCTATCAAATAAATCCCAAAATACCTACTAAGTAGTATAGTAAGCAAGACATGGTCGATCCCACAGAGAGTCAGATTATCAATTTGTGCAATTCGTTATCACCAACTAGGAACTAGGGGGGTTTGTTTGTGTTTATCGTAACCAAAGTAAACAAAGCAAGTAAATAAGTTCGCAGGAAACGGTTGTAAATATAATGGGGAAAAGCGCCACACTCAACAGAGATCCACACAACAATAGATAGGTCGATCACGTAATTCTATCAATCTCAAGTTCTTAATATTCATATAGTTGTTCTTATCCCGATCTTAGATAACTATTAGTTCTACCAGCCCTAATAGTACTTATTACTAAATCAAATTCGAAAACCTTCAAGACTCAATGAAGCAATAGCATTCAACCAAGGATTCAACAAGATACATGCAGTAGAAACAACCCGTTACTATAAGCATGCAATTAACTCTCTTTCACGATGAAGCGCTCGGATCCCCTATACGCAACAATCGTGCTCGCTACTAGATATGCAACCCGAACCCGGAATCACAAGTCCTAGCAATTAGGAAGATATCAATAAACCTAGGTGATCAATATAGATAAATTAACATAAACCAATAATCAATCAAGCACAAGAGAATTAATCCAACTAGATAGGAAAACGAACAAGAGTAGAAAACTCACAACCAATCAATTGCTGGCTTCAAACTGTCAAGTGCAACAATGGAGGTTTAGTTCTCCATTAGGGTTCGTGAGAGAAAAATACGTAAAACGGTGGCCACCAGGGTTAGAGAATAGATATGCTCTAAAATAGTCTTAAACCTAACTTAAATACTAAAGTAATAATTCATAAATAAAGAAAATAAAATAACAAACTAGGAAACTAAGTCTCGGAAATAAAATAGAACGAAATAAAAACTCGGAAATAAATCTCGTCAGCGCGTTGCCACCGCTGGGTGCGGTGGCCTTCATGCCGCGGGGTGCGGCAGTCTTCATTGGCCTTCAGCATCTGCGACACTTCAGTAAAAACGTCATAACTTTTGATTCCCAACTCGGATTGCGCTCATATTTTGAGGAATTGCAGTAGACTTCAAGATCTAACTCCTCGAATTGGAATCACTCCATTTGGACATCTGAGTAAAGAGAACGAACCATTTGAATTCAACCCACTGTTCTTGTACTCTTCTCTTCACTTCCTTTGCGTCTTTTACTGGTGGCTTCTTCCTCAGTGTCTCCTATGATCTCCAAAACAGCTCAAACACCTCCAAAAACACCAAACTTTGCCCCCAAACGCCATACACATGAATGTGTCTAAATCTACCCGAATGACACCAATAAACCCTCTAATGACTCTTACTTAAGCCCTACAAAGTAGTGCTTATCACATAGCAACGAGCTAACGTATACTTTCTAGCATTTAAACAAGATGTCGAGTACGTATAGATGATCTCAGAAGTTATGCAATCGCCCCATGTATCAAGCAAAATACTGAAATTGCTAGCCTCCCGCGACCCGCCTAGGTTCAGCTATAATCCGAGCTAGGTCGGCGATACCAAGTTGCAATAATATGGTCCAAGCCTAAGACCCTGGGTCTGTTGATTATCAAAAGCTATTTTGTATGCGTAGCAACTCTAATTAATTATGGCCTAGTATTGGCTTAGCCTCATTCCTCTATTTCTAGCTAATTAATTGGAGCTGGAGATCGGCTTATGACCACGGCGCTTCCCAGATTCTAATTCCTTCAACCACATAATTTTATAGCCTTGCTAACTAATTGCTTAATCTTGCAAATATGGGTCTTGCCCGGGATGTTCTTATAAGCTATTAATCTAATTGCAAGCTTGCCTGAGAAACGATGCCACTGGACATGAATTTGAGAAGGGAAAATCTCTCCCGAAAATGGCAGTACAAGTGGAGAAAAGAGGCGTACCAGGGATCACATCACTGAAGGCGGAGGAGCTGGAGATGAAGCTATCGACTATGATCGTGAGAATAAGATCCTCTCCGGCGGGGATCGGGGCTTCGCCGACGTCGTTGGCCATTCGAGTTCAGGCCGGAACCTCTCAGCGAATCGTTTGAGACCGGAGAGGGGGGCGATGATAGGGCTGGAGACGATGACGGATTAGACTAGAGAGATGCGAGGCGTCAACTGTTCTCGCAGAGATCTCGCTCTCGTCCCTTTCCGGTCATCTCCCTTGGAGTCTCCGAGAGCTCTTCTCCCTTGCTCTCCAAATCGCAGCCACCCACCTCTCTCCGAGAGCTCTTCAAGGATATATATAAGAATTGATATCCACTACCGTGCTGCCAAGTGTCACTTGCTGATTGAGAAGATCCACCCACATGCGTCGAACCTTCTTCCGGCCTGACACCCGATTCTTTCGCTATAACTGAATTCTAGTAGGCCTAAAGCCCTACGCGTGGGAAATCTGACTCCCACACTATTCTTGTTCATAATTTGGATCTCGCTTGATTTGAATGTATGTGGTAATCTAAACTCGTATACCTCAAGGCACTCCAAATTTGTATAGACACATAAAATTCATGGTTTTCATTAGCTAATGATTTCCTCTAGGTAGATGATATTCTTTTCTTAGTCTGATTCTATATTTTGTCCATATCAAATTTGTATAGACACACATGAAATTCATGCTAGCTCGCTCGCTCTCATTGGATTTGTATGCTTGAATTCAAATTTGGCTAAATATGTTAGCATTGTGCATTTTCTTGCTTAATTAGAATTTGGCTTCGTTGGAAATGAATAGTGACAAGCTAAAACCAATATTCTTATAGAGTTGTTAATATCTTTAAATGAGCCCTCCTGATTTACTGTATGTTAATTTTGAGGTGAACATGGGGGTTCAAGTTGCCCTATATTGCACAATCATTTGGCTTTTCAGTGACTGGAAAGGGAAGTTGTTGAAGTAGAGAGCAAGCAAACACACGTGGGAAGAATAGGCCCGCGAAAGAGAAGCACTAGAAGCTTTTGAAAGAGAAGTTGTTTTTGCTCGGATGAGACATGAATAAACACTTTCTTTGGGTGTTGAATCATAGAAGGGACAATTTGTTATTCTTGCATATTTACTCCAGCATCTCCATGTATGCGTATACTTTGTCTTTTAGCCATTGACTAGCTGCTCTTTTTCTTTTCGATTTCGCTGGTGCATACATTAATATTGATCAAGTACAATCAGTGGGTTTACTTCAGTTATGCACATTTGGAAAGAGTTTTAATGTACACTGAAAGGGAAGGAACAAGTGGCATAAAAGATCATGAGGCTAGACTGTCCAGACTAAAAAATGAAGATGCTTACTGAAGTAGACAAACTTTCTGGCATAAAGTGTGTACTAGAAGGTCCATTGATAATGTTTAGAAATTTTGATTTTAGAAATAAATAGAATTCTTCCAAAGTTCAGTATACATTGAAACATGATTGAGAAATCAAAAAAAGTAAAAATAAATTTTTATAATGTGTGTACTTGTAACATCCCGAATTATATCAGTAGTGCTACACGCCAGTGACCTCGGACTTTAATGTCCAATGTCACCCTAAGCTTAATCCAACAATGTATGCATAAAGTAAATACATATTCAAAGAGTAGCGGAAGACATTTCAAAATATATACGCAACCTTTATTAAAATTTTCCTTGTAAATTGAGGAGATAATTTTTACAAACAATATTGAAATTACAACGTAAAATTAAATCTTATAATCAAATAACCTTGAAAATTCTTCAAAACTAAAATTCAACTGCAAGCCTTCTTCTCCGATTCATTACTTCTAGACAACTTGAGGCAAGTCGACTAATGTGCCGTATGAGACGGATGACACCAGCCAACTATGCAGGGAAAAAGAGTGGTTGGTTAGTCTAATGAAAGACTACGCAATAGTATTTTTATGTGAGGTTTTGTGTGATCATATCTAGTTACTATCATTGTCTCTCGAATAAAATCTTATAGACGATATAAAGCTAAAATCCTTCCGCTGAAGCGAAGAGAATATTTGAAATGAAAGTGGGTATTGTGGGAAAAAAATATGATTGTTTGGGAACATTTTACAATCAACACACAACATATATAAACTTCATTAAATAATTGGGTTCGACCAGCCTCACCGCATAATGTGAATTCCGATTGAATGATGATCCGCTTAAATTGGAACACGAGCGGTTTCCTAGTTGTACTTCTCGCTCGAAGTTTATTAATTATGTGTTTGTAACACTTATCTTATTTAATTTCCACACACCACACAACATCTTAAAGTTTTTAATACATTCTCGAAAAATCGAGACCAGAACGGGTGACTCATTGTCAACCCACACAATGCACTAGCTAGGTGCCCCAGACACTTCTCGCATAATCATTGCAAAATAACAATATATGGGTTCACATCTTAGTCCTGAGGGCCTCATTAAAATAATAAAACCTCTTCACAGGAAAACCTCATGGAAAAAAAATGTACAAAGAGGAAAAAGAGTACCCCCTACCTAAACGTTGCTCATATGTAGAACTTCTTCGGGTTGGAGACGTTCCAAGTGCGTGGAATCGCCTTGCCGCCTAAGTCTTCCGACTTGTAAACGTCATTGCCAGGGCTTGCAACCACGCGATAAGGACCCTCCCAGTTTGTGCCAAGCTTGTCATTCGTTGGGTCCTTGGTGTTGGTCAGTAACATAGTCCTCAACCTCAAAGCTGCCCGGTTTAATGTGTCTCCCCTCCGACGCAATCAACTCGCGCTGGTATGCAACCATGTGAACGGATGACGCTTCCCTCCTCTCGTCTAACAGATTCAGATTCTTCCCAAGTGCTTGATCATTCCCACCTTGCTCAAATGCAGTTGTGCAAATGGACGGGAGCCCAAGTCAAGTGGAATAACTGCCTTCGTGCCATAAGCCAAGGCGAATAGAGACTCCCCCGTAGATCTCCTTGGCATGGTGCGGTACGACCATAGCACTGTGGGTAGCTCATCTGCCCACTGCCCCTTTTCCTGGTCCAACCTCTTCTTGATCCTGTCAAGAATAGCTTTGTTCGTGGCCTCAGATTGGCTTGTAGCATGCGGATAAGCTACAGATGAGTAGAATTTTTTGATGCCATAACTTGTACAAAACTCTTTAAACACAACACTACTAAATTGAGCCTCGTTAATAAAATATTAAAGAGTAAGGAATGCCAAAGCGAGTAACAATTGACTCCCAGATGAACTTCTTGATGTCGATGTCTCTTATCCCGGACATAGGTTTTGCTCCAACCCACTTGGTGAAATAATCGATAGTTGTGACCAGGTAGAGCTTATCTCCAAGGGCCCTTGGGAATGGACCCACCAGATACAATGCCCACTACGCAAACGACCAAGGATTCGTAAGAGGATGCAAATCTCCTGCACGCTGGTGAGTCATCTTTGCAAAATTCTGGTATTTTTCACATTTCCTAACATAGCATACAACGTCTTTTTGCATGTAAGGCCACCAATAACCTTTGGTCATCGCCCGAAACGCAAGGCTCCTATCTGTTGCATAGACCCCACAGACCCTTTCATGGATCTCGTAAAGCGTGTCATCCACTCTAGAAGTTGTACGCACCTGAGGTAGGGACCAATGCAGGATTTCCAATGAAGAATTCCCTAGGGAGAGACCCAAAAACTGGCCGCATTGAGTCTCACTTGTCACGCTTTCTTCTTGTCTGATGGGAGAGCATGCCGAGTCAAGCAATCAAAAATCGGGTCCATCCTGTTTGGTTCACTATCAACTAGATTGACAACTTCTGCATCAATGCTTGGCATTTCCTGCAGACCAATGTGCACATCATAACACTCTTACTGGAACTAGAAGAAGCTAAGGTAGCCAAGGCGTCACCCGCCTCATTCTGTACCTGTGGAATCTGTTGCACCCGATATTCCTAAAACCCAGCAAGCAGATTACGTGCTCACTGCAATTAGGCCAACATGCGGACCACCATATTCACTCGTGACCTGGTTCACAATTAACTGCGAGTCTGAGAACACCATAATCTTCTTGGCACCCTGTTTCTAAGTTGCTATCAATCCCAAGATCAAAGCTTCATACTTTGCCTCATTATTGGTCACAGCAAAACCCGATTTGACTACGGTTCAGATGACCTCACCAGTGGGAGATAATAAGACCAAACTCGCACCAGCCCCCATACGGTTTTGCGCATCATCAATATGTAGCTCCCAAGTACTCTTCTCGTTCACATGCACCTTCAAAACTTGTCTATCCTTGTTTGGATCGAACCCCACAGACTATGCAATGAAGTCTGTTAAAACTTGTCCTTTAATTGTCGTTCTTAGAGCAAACCTCAGCACATACTGCCCCAACTCCACGGCCCATCTCGCCACGCGTCCCGACAAATCAGAGCTAGAAAAAGTGCTTTCAGCGGGAACACGGTCATAACCACTATCGGATGAGCCTGAAAGTAATGATTATGCTTCATGGAAGCAACTATTAGGGCCAAAAGCAGCTTCTTCATCGGCGCATATCTATTCTTTGCATCAAGAAGAGTCTTGCTAACATAATATACTGGCCACTGTACCCCGCTTGCTTCCTTGATAAGCACAACGCTCACTACCCTCTCTGAAACTGACAGGTAAAGGATTAACTCCTTGCCATCTCTTGGAACTGCCATGATGGGTGGCTCTTTCAAATGCTTCTTCAAATCCGACAGCGATTTCTCACATTCCTCATCCCATTGAAAGAGTCGGTCCCCCTTCAATATCATGAAGAAGGCACTGCACCTATCTAATAATCTACTGATGAACCTGTTTAATGCAACAACCATACCTGTCAACTTTTGGACCTCTTTCACATTATTCAGACTCTGAATGGCCTGGATTGCCTTGATATGATATGGGCTTGCCTCGATCCCTCACCTTGTCACTAAATGCCCCAAAAACTTGCCTGAACTGACCCCGAAGGCACACTTGGTTGCATTCAACCAGAGATCTGATTTCTTGAGAATGTCAAACACTTGTTGCAAATCCCCTAGATGGGAATCCTGATGCTTGCTCTTAACGACCATGTCGTCTATGTACACCTCAACCTTTTACCTAATCAGATCAGCAAATAAACTCACAACCATCCTATGAAATGTTGCCCCAATGTTCTTAAAGTCGAAGGGCATGACCCTATAGTAATAAATCCCTCTAGGCATCATAAAAGTTGTCTTCTCTTGATCATCCGCTAACAAAGGAATCTCATGGTATCCCCTGTAAGCATCCAAAAAGCTTATCCTTGAATGATGTAGCATCCACCAATTGGTCAATCTTGGGTAGTGGAAACATATCTTTGGGGCACGCCTTGTTCAAATCCCTGAAATCTACACATACTCTCCATTTGCCATTCTTTTTCTTGACAACAACAATATTGGCTACCCAGGTTGGGTATTACACTTCCCTTACTGCCTCATCCTCAAGCACCTTCTGCAACTCCTTCACAACAGCATTTGTATGATGCAACAAAGAGTGTCTTGCTTTCTGTACAATCGGTATGAGCGTCCGGATGGACGTTGCGCCTGTATCACGCCACTTCCGGCGCTAGGCCCGACATCTCATATGGACTCCAGGCAAACACTTCCCTATTCCCCCTCAAGAATCCCTCTAAGAATTCTAATTGATTTCCCGAAATGCTAGATCCAATTAAAAAGTATTTTTCAGGTTCAGAAACACTTACATGGATTTTGTGCAGGTCTTCAATAGAATTTTTTTAACACGATATCCCGACCTCATCAAGGAATTGTGGAACGGTCTGGACCATGTGGACATTTTCCGTGGTTCCCTCAACCTCAAGGCAATGTTGCGCAGCCCTCTGATCCCTTCTTATGCAAACATTTGTTCCTTGATGAGGGAAGACAACGAGTTGGTGAAAAGTTGAGTGAATCGCTCCCATCAGATGTAACCACGGCCTTCTTAAAATTGCGTTGTAAGCCAAAGGAACATTGACCACGTAGAACTCTGTTGTGACTGTCTTCCCTCCCAAGCACAACACAACCTCTTTAAGCATTCCAAGTGGCCATACAGGAAAAGAGCCTAGTCCCATAAGTTGCGTAGAGACCGGAATCAAATCCTCTTAAGACTTGCCAAGCTTCTTATATAACTCATAATACATGATGTCAACTGAGCTCCCAAAGTCAACTAGCACACAACGCACATCAAAAGTGTCTACATCAACAGTAAGAACCAAAGGATCGTTCTACGGTACCTGTAAGCCATCCAGATCAACTTTTAAAAAGACTAAAGATGACACCTCCTCGACACGCGGTCGCTTCTTGGGGCCCTCAACAACCTTTAAGACCTCTAGTGCATGACATCGAGTCTTGTAACTGTGCTTGCTACTGTTGCTTTAATTATCTGTCGATTCAATCACATGGATGACTTGTTTCTGAGGCCTTTTCTCTTTATCTATAGGTTGATCTGGGCCCGTTTTCTTTCCTTGAAGCTGCTTCGTGAAAACTCATCAAGATGACCCTGAGATGCCAAAGTCTTTAAGTGCTGCTTCAATGCCTTACAGTTCTCAGTCATGTGTCCCTTCTCTCGATGAAAAGATCAAAACTGATTCATATTTCTCCCGGTCTCATCACTTCTCAATGGTGGGGGGCACACCAGAAAGGGCTTACCCTTGATTTGGGAAAGAATCCGATAAATTGGCTCCTTAAACACCGTGTGCACCGCCTGCATTACTGAAACATGAGGCTATATGATCATTGTAGGTCCCCGAACTCTGCTTCTTACGTTCAGGAGGTGTGTCCGATCATCCCTGTCTGTTTGTTGGAGACGCTGACCTCTTGTCACGAGATGATCTATTGTCATCCTCTAGCCTAGCATACTGCCTCAAACATTCCTGCAACTCAGGCATCCCAGTCGGAGTCCTCAATGTCATGCTCTCCCTTAGCTTACTGTCTCTAGGCAGGGCCAATCTGAAAGCAGCTACTGCCACCTTCTCATCGCATCCCTCTATATCAACGTAACATTCCATAAACCTGGATGCGAACTGCCTCCCCCATGTTGAAAAATTATGTTGTTGTAAAATCCGAGCAAATAAATGCTATATCAACCTAATATAACAAAATCTACTATATATATACACTAAAGTTGAATGTCACTTAGGGTATGTTCGGTATGGATGAGGCGTAATTGGGATTAAGCTTAAGTAGAGCCTGAATGGGGTTGAAGCTTTGTTAAGGTGGGGCTGAATTTTGAGGGGAGGCTGAAGCTGGATGTATGAACTTAAATCAAAATGTATGTTCGGTACGTGAAGCTTATAAAGGATGATTTAGGATGTCAAATTACAAAGATATCATTCATTTTAATTTGTTGAGGGAGTCATTTGAGAAGTATATGCATAATATTTCCCCAATTTTGTGAGGGTTTAGGGTACCACAAATTGGGCATCTGGTGAAGTATCGAAGAGGAGTGCAAACCATCAACAGCTTGCCACCGCGACCATCTGGAAGAGCTAGCTGGTGAAGCTTCGGTCAACGACCTTGCGGTGATGACCTTGTGACGGTGATAGAAGAGGAAGAAGTAAATTTGGCCAATACACCATCGAGCAACACCGTAACCCTAAACATCCCCCAAAACCTTAAGCATATGAGCGAAGAGGAAGAACAAAGATAGAAGAGGAAGAAGTAGATATGAAAAAACAAGAAGATCTTGAAAATAGTAGAAGAGGAAGAACAATACTTGTGAGTTGGGCGAAGAGGAGCGAAGAGATCTGGAAAATCTCCAAACCTCGAAGATTTCGGCATTGTTGAGAAGGAAGATGGTCAATTGTGATAAAATTCTGATAAGCCTCGAAGCTTAAGTCCCGTGAGCTCCAACATGAAGCTCATTGTTTCGCCTAAAATTCAGCCCAATTAATCCTTAGTATGCCTCGATAATGTCCATCACCGTCGAACGCTCCTCTAGCCGCCTCTTCAGCCTATGTGGCTTATCTTTCCCTTTAAGCCTAAGTTATGCAACCGAACTATCACATGACACCCCTCAATTAAGTCACATCATCATATGCCACATGCCACTCTTTTTTTGCACTTTATTTTATTTTATTTAATTAAAAATCAATTATTTTCATTTTAGTTCGATTATAAATAATCTTACTTGCCTTTTTAGTACATATGATCTTACTTTACTACAAAAATTTTATTTAAAATCTTTATTGTGATTATGATTTTGATAAATGACCTATTATTTAAAAAATAAGATATATATAATTTGGTTTATTTCTCTACTTAAATATAATATTTATATTATAATTCATTTATTATAATCAAACTCTATATTTTATAATACTAAAATAGTTATTGAGTGACGTCACATGTCCTCCCTCATTAAACCACATCATCTATGACATTTTTCGTTTCCATAATATACCACATCAACTAATATGTCAATAACTTTTGTATTTCAACTTAAAAAATATGCTTCGTAGTTAATTTGTATTATATAAATATTATATAATATATGATTGGCAAAAATATATATTAAAAAATTATGTTTGTTAATTAGCAATATAATAATGCAATATAATTTTATGTCTTACTATCAATATAAAATAGTAAAGTCTGTGTGGTAACCTTAAGGTTTCATAAATTCTGCCTAATACCCTCAAACATCATAAAAAAGCAATAAATAATTATAAATTATCCATACTTTAAACTTATATTAATAAAATCATCATATCTTTGTGGTGTTTAACTTAACACCTAATCTTCATCTTTTATAAAACCACAAAATTTTATAATTTTTCAAGGAAAATTAAGAAAATATTCTCTTATTTACATATTTTATGACATCATAATAATTATTATTTTTAAAAATCTCCAACATTATATATTTGTAAAACAACATTTTAAAAAAAAACTACTTTTATTTAAAAAAATCTCGCATAAAACGTTCTAGAGTAACTTTTACAAAAATCCCAATTCAAATATTGTTTTGAAAGAAAAAAGGATTTAGTCAAAATACCATGTACTTTTGATAGTTGAATAAAAGTTATGGTGTAATGAAAAATGTGTAAGCAAGAGTAGGTTTATAAAATTTGCCTACAAAAAATATAAATTTGGTGATCATATAAAAAATAAAGATGAAGTGTTTTTTTAATGTCACAAAAATATTATGATTTTATTAAATTATGTTTAATATATAGATAATTTATAATGAATTTTTTCTTTTACAATACTTGAGAATATCAGGCGGAATTTGTGAAATTATGGTTACCACGCGAATTTTTCATAAAATTTTGTACGCCGCACGAAATTCACAATACCTCGTAGCTACCATACGAAATTTTCTAAAAATAAAAAAGAGGTAAATTGTACACTAGATCATATTACCACGGTTTTGGCCAGGTAAGTTTTTGCACAACCCCATGTTATAATTCGCTCTCTCAAGCAGGTCGTTCTATTCTTAAACAATCAAACTTTAACTCTAAAGTAAGTTATTTAATGCAAAGCTTTCTTTTACCTACAATAATTTGTCATGAAATTGATAAAATTAATAAAGATTTCTTTTGGAATAAAAGTAACCCCAAATTTCACTCTTTGATTAGTTGAGATAACATTTGTCAACCTAAGTCCCTTAGGGAGATGGGTCTACATAAAGCTGAAAATATGAGTAAGTCCTTACAAATAAAATTGATATGGAAACTCCTAGTTGAAACAGATGGTCTTTGGGTTCGCATTATTACTGAAAAATACTTAGGATCTAAAGATCTTTTCTCTTACAAAATAAAACAAAACAATCTTGGCAATTTTCAAGGCTTCTTCATATTCATGACACTTTCATAAAGGGACTAGCGTGAGAATTAGGCAATGGTAATACCATTAAATTTTGGACAGACTCTTGGATCCCATATTGTGACCAACAACCCAACCTTATCAACAATTCCGATATTTCTTTAAAGGTCTCCCACTTTATTAATCCTACTCATCAATGGGATATCCAGAAATTGCAAGCTATTCTCCCACCCTATGTTATCTCTAAAATCATGAGAATATATATCCCAAGAACTCGAGTGGAAGACTGAATAATATGGAAACTCTCTACGGATGAAAACTTTATAGTCAAATCAGCGAGAACTATAACGGAACCATATCATGCAATCACCCACCAAGCCACCATGATTTCTCTTCTTGGATTTGGAAATTGAAAACTCCTTCAAAGATCCAACATTTTCTCTAGAAAGCAGTCTCAGATCGTCTTTCTACTACAGAAAGATTAAATTGATACCTCTCTAAAGTTCCTTCACAATGCAATTTATTTAATTTGAACAATGAAGATATCAACCATTTTTTCATTGAATGCCCATATACTCAGCAAATGATCTCTAATCTCCAAACTCATCTACACAGAACATTTTCCATCCAATCAACATCAGACTTCCTGACATATATTAACTATTTCATAACATCGAATACGTACCTAAACCCATGTTCTTCCTCCAGTGGGCTATCTGAAACCATCGTAACACTATAACTTTTGGTAGATACAATAGCAATCAAAATCTGTTACCTTCTGACCAAGCTTATTTTCAATTCCAATCTTGGTACACTTCGACCCTAAGTTTCATATACTTACAAACCTTCCATCAAACGTAGTAGAACTCGTAGAACTAACAGGATTTGGAAAAAACCTTCTTCTGGTTGGGATAAGTTAAACTTTGATGGGTAAAAAAGGCATAATCAATCATCTCACATTGGCTACATATACATAACTCTAATGGAAAGATTATGTTCGTGACCACATTCCAGATACCACCGTCTTATAGACAAAGGCTTATGCATCTTTGTTTGGTATTCGCAAAGCTATTAATATGAATATTAAACATTTAGTTATAGAAGGTGATAATTTCACTCTTATAAACTCAATTTGTGGAACTTGGAAAATACCATGGGAAATCCACCCAATTATTCTTGACATTACTACTTTCCTTTCCTTTTTTGATTGCATACATGTACACCATTGCTTTAGGAAAGCGAATAACACAACTAATTTTCTTGCTACACATGAGATTAATTCAACTGACAATTCACAGATCCAACGGATCCTCTCCTCCACCACTTTTTCCGAGCAAGCGCTTCGTATTTCTCGTTATGAGTGCTACTGTTTAAACTCGATGTATGATAACTTTTGTAATGACTTTGTAAAGATCATCCATTGCGATGATTCATGGTTGTCATTATGTTAATGAATGAGCCCTATTATTTACCTTGTATGGAAAAGAAAGTTGTTGTAGGTAGGGCATTTATATAGCGAGATAAAGGTGTTCACTCACGTGTACAAATGGGGACATATTAAATTTACTTTTATCATTTCTGAGTTTCTTTAGATCGTATTTCATAATATATTAAAATGCATGAAGTTGCGTTATCTGTATATATATCTATCTATATAATATATTAAAGCTCTAATTATTTCTACTACGTACCAGCCTATGAACTATGTCACACAGACTGATCTTAATATATAGTTATAATTTTATCCTTCCCTAATTTTGATATTTACAAATACTATTTCTTATCTATTTATTTTTTATACCAAAAATAACTTACCTTAAATACACAGATACTATCATCTCAAATATCATCTATATATTTTTTACCTATTAATTTCTTCTTATTTATAAATAATATTATTTATAATATATATTTACCTTATTAGTTACGTTACTTCTTATAGTTTTAATAATAATTAGATTTACATAATTTGTAACATGCAATTGAACATAATTGATAATATATGATTAATGATGCAAAAATGATAATACATATTAAAAATATTTGAAGTAAATATGTGATATAATTTAACTATTTTTTTTAATTAATTATACATCATTTAATGTGAGATAATACAATTAATTACATTAAACCACATCATTTAATATGTAAGATAATATAATTAAATACATTTTTAATGTATCATATATATATATATTAAAGCAAAGGAATTTAGAGCCACCATATTCATTCCGGCTCTACAAATCTTAGGTGTCAATTTGTGGTTAATCCACTTTTTTTATTAATAATATATTTTAATTTATTTATATTAATGTCAAAACAACCATATCAAATCTTAACACAACAAATCTCAATAAAACAAAATTTCAAATTTAAACAATAATTATTAATTAGCATATAATTTTTTTTATTTGGATGCAAAATTATTATTAACACTTTCCCAAATTTTGAACGTTTTTTCCCCCAAATTTTGTATTCAAAATTATTGTTAACACTTTCCCAAATTTTATTTTTTTTATTATTGTTAAGACGGCTTTTTTCCCCAAATTTTGTATGAACGTTTTTTTTCCAAATTTTTTATTCAAAATTATTGTTGAGACTTATTTAACTCTTTATAACAAATATATATATATTTATAATCATGTAAACATATTTTAAATATTTATTTTGTTAAAAAAAATATTACTACAAATCAGTTAAAACACCACTCTTTTAATATAAATTATTATGTTCTTTATAAAAAGAAATTAATTAAAATTTTAATTCTTCAATATTTGATTTGATTTATTTTTGGAAAAAAGATGAACTTTTAGTTATGAGAATGACAAACTATTAAGTTTGATCATGTTTTAAAATCACACTCTAATCTATATATATATATATATATTAAAGCAAAGGAATTTAGAGCCACCATATTCATTCCGGCCCCATAAATTTTAGTTGTCAATTTGTGGTTAATCCACTTTTTTATTAACAATATATTTTAATTTATTTATATTAATGTTAAAACAACCATATCAAATCTTAACACAACAAATCTCAACAAAACAAAATTTCAAATTTAAACAATAATTATTAATTAGCATATAATTTTTTTTATTTGGATGCAAAATTATTATTAACACTTCCCCAAATTTTGAACGTTTTTCCCCCCAAATTTTGTATTCAAAATTATTGATTGGTTGAAATTTTACTTGACCCGTTGAATAGCACCACATCACCCCATATTAAAATAATTGATTGGTTGAAATTTTACTTGACCCCACTTATTTTAAAATTCAATTAATTAATAATTATTTTGTTTTTGAATAAAGTAGAAAATATTTAGATATTGTCACTTGATAATCTAGATACTGTAAAGTAATATTAGTTGTTTTCTTTTCAAAGAATCACGGGTGTGTATATATAAGATGATAGAATTTTGATTAATATCTAATAAATAACACTCTCTCAATAAGTAAGGGTTATCAATTTTCTTTTCCTTTTCTTATTATATTTGATAAAATTGAATGCAACTAATCACATATATATGGCCTGTTTATTTAAAGTTTTGTACATGTGTTATACGTATATGTGTTTACAGAGGTCAAATGATAAAATAGAATATCAGAAAGTAGGCCATGTGAATATTCTATCAAATTGCAACAATGTTCAACCGACCTCCCAGATTTCCCCCCGATATCTCCTTATCGGATTAAAATATTTACTTTTAGTATAAAATCTTTTCACTTTTAGTATCTTTAGAGATCTTATAGTAGTTAAAAAAATATTCAGTTAAAATTTGATTCTTCCTCAATCAACCTCCCATCAATCTATAAGTAGCTTATGTGCATCACTATAGATCGTACCCACACTTTTCCTCAATTTGATCAGCCATTTGCAGTGATATAATAGTCAACGTAAGTTTTGTTTATAGTAAACATGAATTTAATATATATTTTACGTTGTATTTGCTAATTTTTATTTATTATTGCAGACTATGGAGAGGAACATCCATCGTTTTCATGAACTTCTTAACCTCGAGAAAAATGTTAAGTGTACTATTTTTTGTCGCCTTCTAAAAATATGGTGTGTTATGAATTCCGATAAGGAGATATCGGGGAAAGAAATGATTTTGTGGAGTTTGATCTTATCATAAGTAAATCAATTGATGATATTTATTTGGTTGGTAAGTTAATCTTATATCTTTTCACGATTACTTTTCGGCGCATAGGCATTTTGCCGTTTGGCGCATAGGCTCACATGTAACGTGAGGGTACAAACTACACGTTACGTGTGACAGTGCTCCACACGTTACGTGTGGGACAATTTCACACGTTACGTGTGGTTTGTACCCACACGTTACGTGTGGGTTAGTCAATAGGGTTTAGAATGTTTATTTGTAGTATTTATTTGTTTATCTAAAACCCTACAAAAAACACCCCAAAATAATCAACATAGAAGATAGAATAGAATTGTTCATTACGTTGGATGAATACAATCACATACAAGAAATAATACAAGTTCTTCATAAACTTAGAAAACCTAGCACAAAATAAATGACATCGTCTAGTTGCGTTTGAAAAAATTAGGATAGTCTCTTGTAAAACTTCGCGACATATCATGTCTCTGCTTTGATAAAATTGCTTGCTCCCTACAAAGGTTGATAGTACGTAAACAACATTACACAAAAGATACGACATCAAGGCATTATATGATGTACATCATTATATAGATTGAGGTTATACCTACGCATTTTATCCATATCTTGTAAAAGTTCTTGCTTAACAACATCTTGATTCACCTTAATAAGATCTTGTTTTTCCCGCCATTGTTGTCGAATAACCGCGTGTGCCCTCTCCTCGTACACATGATCAATCCAATTCCTGTATAAACACCCTAGTCTTGGGCATCCCCAATACCTCCTTCCGTAGTTCCACTGCAAATCCCAAGTACGGGCAATGGTTTTCAAATTACACTCGCATTGTGGAGCACTTATTTGTTGATGGTGCCTATTTAGGTTTGATGATGATTCGGATGAAGATGTCATTATTTGATGTAGTGCTTGGTTTCCTACAAATCCATTAATATGAAAAGGCCAATTAGGGTTACTAAATCGAAAGAAACTGGAAGAAGAAGCTTACCCACAAATGAATCTTCAATCTCGCTTGTGTTGGAAGTGTTGTAGTGAACAAACAACCCTAATGCCTCTTATATAGTGAAATGATATATACAGCTGTAGTAATTAAAGACCACAACCACAAGAATTAAAGGCCTCAACCACTAGCATTAAAAACCTCAACCACTAGCATTAAGGACCTCAACCACTCTTACCCTAATAACCCTAAACCCTAAACGTCAACCACTCTCATAAACAATGTAACTCGCATACCCAAATTCACCCTTAATAATTAAAGATAAACTCTAAACTCAAACCTTAATCATAACACTAACCCTAAGACCTAAACCCTAACCCTAACCCTAACCCTAAACCCTAAACTTAAAACTCATTATTCTAAACTCTACCGAAATGCCATAACCCTAAACCACAAAACCTAAACCCTACCCCTATCCATCCTACCCTACCCTACCCTACATACGCCTAAACCCTAAACCCTAGTAATCACACGTTACGTGTTAGTGTGTTTCACACGTAACGTTCCAATCTACTTCACTCGTAACGTGTGGCACGGTTTGACACGTAACGTGTGGTTCAGTCTGTTGCAAAATGCATTGAATTAACCGTCTTGTCCCCACCTAACTGTAATAATGACCCATCTTCTTTGTCCGCTAACAACCCATTTCGAATCCATTTCGAACCTAAACCCTCATCCTAAACACTCCCAAAATCTTGATTTTCACTCACATTTTTTGTACAAAAAATGGACAATCCGAACAACAACGAGTATTGGAGCAACAATGGGGAAGATATTCCACTTTGGAACGAGGTAATTTCTATAAGTAACCCTAAAGTTGTCTTTTTTATTTCTTGTTTTGAAAATGTTTAAAGTTCTTAGCTTCATGGTTAGGGTTTAGAGAAGTTATTTTTGATGGCCCAATATATTTGTTGTTTAGGATTTAGGAAAGCTATTTTTGATACTTATTGTTTAATATTAAAGATCTCATTTTATTGTTTAGGGTATTAGAAACAAAGATTGAGCGTTGTTTAGGGTTTAGGGCTACGAATTTGCTGTTACATTGAATAACAGTTTCACACGTTACGTGTGAAGAATGTTCACACGTAATGTGTGAAGGTGTTCAACACGTTACGTGTGGGTGTGTTTCACACGTAACGTGTGGACACTCTTCACACGTTACGTGTGCAATCACCACCCGAAACCAGGTTTCATTATGTAATATGGCACGGTTTGACAGTAAACATGCTTTTTTATAATCAGTGCACTAATTGATGACATGATTTCGTGTATGCAGACGAACTATCATTTATACGAGGGGTTAAACAATATCTCCCTCAATGACTGGAGCACTCCACAGAAGACATTTCCGGTTTGGGAAACGCCTGAAAAACTGCAGGATTGGAGCACGCCTCAGAAGACATTTCCGGTTTGGGAAACGCCGGAAAAACTACAGGATTGGAACACGCCTCAACCAGTTATTGATATACCATCATTTGATGTTGGGATACCGTTTCCTCCAGAAGCATCTTCATCTCATGCTACCCCACAGCTGTGCTTTCTATCCCTACACACACAACCTCAGTTCAGTGTACTACCGGAGGAGGATGTGTACGTCTCGGCCGATTATTCAAGGTTCTTCACATCTGATCAAATATGGGAGTCTAGAGAAGAAGCCTTTTTGTGGGCGCGGGAGATTGCTATGAATCAGCAATTCTGCATCAAAAAGTGGAGGAATAAAGCTTCCACCCCTTCGACCCTCGGGGGGACTTGGTTACCGTGTGATAGGCATGGACAAAACGTCCCTAAAGGAGCTGACCAAGTGAGAGACATCACAAGGTCGAAGAAATGTGGGTGTCCCTTCATGTTGAGGCTGAAAGAAAGGCCGAAGGGATTGTGGAGGATCACTGTATAACATGGAACTCACAACCATGTCATAGGAGACAATTTGTATGGTAGTTCATTAGCTGGGCGACCAACTGCTGAAGAGAAGGAGATTATAAGGGTGATGACGGTCAATCATTGCAAGCCTCAGAAGATTCATACTACAATCCAGTCGTCCCCTGGAAATTTGACCAAGATGAAGCAAGTATACAACATCATGCACGAGATAAGAAAGAAGGGCATGGAAGGAAGAACAGTTGTACAACAGTTCTTGTATGAGTGCAATGAGAAGGGGTACTTCATGGAGTATAGATTCAACAAGGAGACCAACAAGATAACGGATATCTTCTTTGCAAGCCAGGATCAGTTGCGGTTGCTGAAGGCATTTCCGTATATTGTGTTGCTGGACTCTACATATGCAACTAACTGGTTAGTAACAAACATATGAATTATACTCTTCATTTGTTAATGTCAAGGTTAGGACGCCATTGTATTTTATATATGATTATGTGTGCAGCTACAATTTGCCCTTCCTTGAAATTGTCGGCATCACATCAGTTTGGAAAAACTACAATATTGCCGGGGCGTTTCTGGAGAAGAAGGACGAAGACAGTTACAAATGGGCCATAGAGCAACTTGCTAAGATGTTTGCCAAGGTGCAACGAGCACCCACATGTGCGGTCACTGATCGGGAGAAGGCGTTGATGAACGCATTAGAGAAGCAGTTTCCAGAAGAAAAATTCCTCCTATGTAGGCGGCATGTGAGAAAGAATATTGAAGACTTCGGGAAGAAGGCCATGGGCAAGTTTAGGGGCACAACGTTTTCCAACGACTGCATGAAGCTCTTCAAGGAAACGACCATACAAGGGTACGAAAGATCACTCTGGAAGCTGAAGTGTGATTGGAAGAAAGCTCCAAAATGTGTTCAGTACCTACAAAAAAACTGGCTTGACCCCTACAAGGAAAGAATCGTCTCTGTATGGACAGATACAGTGTTCACGCTCGGTACTACCACCACTAACAGGTATGTGCATCAATGGTTTATCTAAATTTAGCTAGTTATTTGAACTTAGTTAGACCTTTACAACAATCAAACAAATTTTCGGATTCTTGATTGTAATACAGGGTTGAAGGGGCCCATTCCAGTCTGAAAAGCTTCTTCACAAGCAACGATGGCAACCTTTGCACTGTGTTCGATCAATATGATACACGGTTGCGCAATCATATTACTGAGATTCGGGGGGCATTGAATGAGAGCATTGGGAAAAGATATACGCTGCTAACAGACGCACATCTTTTTCGTAAGCTGCACTTCAAGGTGTCTGCGGTTGCACTAGCTCGTTTGATTGAGGAATACAGGAAAGGAGAAGCTCCAGTGTGGAGCACTATATGCAGATGCCAGATGAGGGTCAGAGATGGCTTGCCTTGCGTTCATGACATGGTGCAAAATGTTCGGAGCGAGACCCCAATTGAACCTAGCTCGTTGCATCCGTTCTGGAGGCAACTGACCTTGTCAGAAGTGAAGACACCAGAAGAGGAAGAATTCTGCACACGCAACGTGAATAGATCTTTGCTTGACGAATTTGCCCGAAGCGTCTTCCCCACATTGCCAGTGGAGATTCAACAAAGAGCAGTCTGTACACTTAGAAGTATAGCACATCCAGAGCAGACTACTCTGGAAGAGCCAGCCAAAGTCAGGCATAAGGGTCGGCCTCAAGGAGCTCTGAACTTTGCCACCAAAAGACAACCCTCATCATGGGAGCACACTGACTAACAAATGGACGGAACACCTCCGAAAAAGCAAAAAGGAAGACCACCGAAGACGGGCCTACCCTTACCGTGTGGTGCCACGTCATTGATCAAGAACCCGTGGCGATATCTTTCACAGTTCCCCAAGTGTATGAGACCACACTTTGGAGGATGGTATGAGATAGTGGGTGATGGAAACTGCGGGTACAGAGCCATTGTGCATGGTCTGGGCTTAGGGCAAGATAAGTGGGAATTTGTTCGACGTACCATGATCGCTACGTTGAGAAAAGAGTATGAGCTACTCGCGCCACTTTGGGTGTCTACGATGACACTTGAGGCAATGGAGGCGAAGCTTGATTGGTTTCCTTCACCGAACAGGCCGGCCCCACCGGAGACGTGGTTGGACCTCCCGGATATGGGATGTTTGGTGGCAACGGCATTCACATGTGTGTTCGTTACCGTCGGTCGTGGCGTGGGGATGACATACCTGCCTATGAGGGGGAAGACAAACGAAGCATCGATTGGGGAGAAATTGAAGACGGTATGCATTTGCCATGTCGAGAACGAGCAACATTTTATTGCGGTACGTTTATACAATCTTGTGTTAAAACATCTGTTTATACTATCTTGTGTTAAAACATCTGTTTATACTATCTTGTGTTAAAACATATGTATGATGCATTGATTTTCATGTAGATTGGGCTGGCCAAAACTTCGCCCTTGCCTCCTATTTACTCGGGGTGGCTGTATCATCATGACCCGTCTGCGGGTGATTACGTAGATCAATGGCTATTAGATCGTTCGTTGGAGTATGAACCAGACAAGGACGAAAAGAAGTCAAAACGAAAGAAGAAGGTCGAAACAGTTGATTTATGTAATGAATGATATGATGCAATGAGTACGACATTCCTATAGTATGCTGCAATGAGTACGACATTCCTATTGTTGTCATAATCCAAACAACTTCCCCAAAACATTCAAACTGAAGTCATAACATTCAAACTTCAACAAAACATTCAAACTCAAGTCATAACATTCAAACTTCAACAAACACATTCAAACTCAAGTCATAACATTCAAATTTCAACAAAACATTCAAACTAATGCTCAAATGACGAAGCAGCCAAGTTCAATGGTTCGAAAGGAAGGGATACATTTGCTCCAATGATTGCCGTAACGCCTTGGCTACGTCTTCACATCGGTCATCTCCATGGTGATGATCGCGATATGGATCCATACGTGAATAGCAACTATCAAGGCACTGCACAGAAGATAAGTGGATACGATTAATAAACATACACGAAGTCAAAAATAAACAGGATATAATTACATGATTACTTACCTGCTACTGAGTGTAACGATCCTCTTGAGGGATGATGAATGGATGTGTATGTTGGAGGTACCACTGCATGTAATCATCGGTACACTGGTGGTGTTGACGAACTGGAGGACCCATGGCTTGCAGGCTAATGGAATGTTCATTGCGGGCATTCCATGCATGTAAGGATCTATCGTACTCCACCGTGTAACTGCTAATCTTCACGCCCCTCCATGCCTTAATGGGAACAATCGGTGGTCTTGGACATTGTTGTACACGCCCAAACTGCCGAGCTACTCGATCCGGCATGTAAGGCTCGGTGACCCACAAACAGGATATGACTCCATGAAATCGCGATGAAGCAAACATCTCATTATTGAAGTCAATGGAGCCGTATGGCATCCACTCAACCTAAACACAATTGAATTTCAAACAACTTATCATGCATATATATTTTAACATAATAGATAAGGACCGTATATGCACTTACACTATCATCATGCATCCCATCCAGCTCCTCCCTATAATTCCTGGTCCGGTTGGGTTCATGTGACATGTCCCATTTTCTGGCGTATGGGATCGGCTGTTGTGGGTCCCAGTAAACACTCTGTGCAGGTCTAAACATGGGAAAGTACTGATATATCCATGACTACAAAATAATTACACATATGTCAATTCCCTACATAACAAACATATAATATATCTATAACAAAAATTTAGATATTTTTATTCAAGCCATTTAATACCTGGATCAGAGTGAAACATGTGGACATGACCCATGCCTCTTTTCTTGTGCACTCGCCCAAGCTGCGGTACACGTGTGCAAGAACACCGGTACCCCATGCATAGTTCGTGACTTTTGTGAGATCAGTCACGAACGGAGTGTAATAAACGGGCAAGCGATGCTGAGACTTGTCAGGAAAGAGGGCAGACCCCACCAAGTACAGCAAGAACCCAGCCGCCAGCTTCTTCGACGCCAACTCCTCGCAATGAGTCTTAAAATCTCCCGCGTGCAAGTTACCGGCGACGATAGCACCATCGTCCAGCTCAAAAAACTCATGCGTCTGCTCCATCAACGCCTTCTTCAAATCATTGCGGCTCAGCTGCTCATGCCATTTCTTTGGGGGACCCATGTCTTGCCCTTGTATGTTAAGCCCAAGGATCATCCACACATCATGGAGAGTTATAGTCATCTCTCCCCATGGCATGTGGAATGAGTTGGTTTCCGGTTGCCAACGCTCGACGAAGGCACCAATCAGCGTCTCATCCACATGCTCATGCATGATGTCCGATAGATGACATAGCCCGGACGCCAACGCCATGCTACCCCACGCGTCTTCCGTTGTGAGACGCCATGAGCGTAACTGCTTGCCACACTGCTGGAACCTCAAGGGTTGCATCGACTGTATATGAACATAATTAAGCAATCATACAGACTTATTTAAAACAAGATTACTAATTAAAAAAATTGTGTTACGTGCAACTTACAACGCGCTGGTAAAGGAGGTACGCCACGTGGTTTACAAAACTCTTTAGGAGTTCAGGTCTCTCCGGACCTCCAGGAACGCTCACCACCAGTTCAGGGTTGTATCTGACATTCTTCTTTGACCGGGGTGGTTTTCCCCGCGAAGAAGAGGCTTCCTGAGGCTCCTCGCCCGGCTCCTCGCCCGCCGTGTTTGGGGCATCTTCTCTTGGAATCCAGACATTGCTGGACTGGGCCTGAGTCCCCTGGTCCTGAGTCCCCCATGTACAGGCATGATCCTACATTTATTAAATAGATCAGATGCAATAATAAATTGTAAACAAATGCATGTTATACTAAATGTACTTACCATAGGCTGATGATAGGCAGCGTTCGGGTACACTGCCGGGTTCTCCCACGGGTTGTCCTGCTCCTCATCTCCCTGATAATAATCCCTCGGGCTATGATGAGGGCTCACATGCGGCGGTAGTACCGGCAGACTAAAATTCCGCCCGTAATAGTTATTCTGATCTATTGTATCAGAATAACAATGCAGCAGACTTCCTTCATAGTCTGGGTCCCTCGGAGGCTCAGAGCCTACTCTACCCCCAATAAACGACGGCACTGCCATTAGGCTATGCACTCCTATCATGCCAGTATCGCCAGCAGCCCCACTACTGCTACCGACTCCAGTTTGAAACCCTAAACCAGCCCCAGTACTGCTACCTGCTCCAATCTGGTATGCGCCGGTCTTATCATCCCGGTAGCACACATCCCTCCGTTGCCTCCTTTCCGACCTTTTGACCTCTTCGCCAGTCACATACGACTGTTGGCGTACAAGGTTGCGACGTATCCTGCGTTCAGTTCTTTCCCCAGGTTCCATCTGCGTTTACATATCAACACATTTTAATCAACAAAAATCAACAAACAGAAAATCAACGTTCCAGATATCAAAAAAAATGCAAATTCACACGTTACGTGTGACTTGTTCTCACACGTAACGCGTGGTGCACATTCACACGTTACATGTGACTTGCTCTCACACGTAACGCGTGGTGCACATTCACACGTTACGTGTGAATGTGCACATTCCAATTTCACCGGCAAGCCGCCGGCGACTTTCCGGCGATATTCCGGTCGTCTTCTCCGGCGAGACAGTCCGATTTTTTATTTTTTTTTAATCAAATATACCCAAAATTCAACAACAAATCCACAATTTTTACCAATCTAACAATATCATCACTTCCACTTTCATTTTTCCACACAAAATGTCAACAAACCTAGATCTATCTAACCAAAACCCTAAACATCACAAAAACTTCTACAAAACCTAGATCTACCATCCAAATCATCTCCAAATCGTAGATCTACCATCCAAACCTAGATCTACCTAACCAAATACTATGTGTGGATCTACATTTTCTAACCAAACACTTTAAATTTATTAAAAACAAAATCAAATAATTATTTCTAGGAACTAACCTTACGCGGGAGGGGCGAGGAGGCGTTACGCGGGAGGGGCAAGGAGACGTTACGCGGGAGGGGCAAGGAGGCGCAGCGGCTGAGTGCTGGTGATGAATGAAGAGGAGGAGCCGAATCTGGCTTTTATAGCCAGATTCCCACACGTTACGTGTGATACAATGTCACACGTAACGTGTGAACCGATCCCACACGTAACGTGTGGAGCCAATTCACACGTTACGTGTGGGTCTTGAATGGGTCAGTATCGACGCGTAACGTGGGAAGTCTATTCTCACGTTACGCGCGATCCTATGCGCCAAAAGGCAAAAATGCCTATGCGCCGAATAGTTGAGCCCTATCTTTTTATAGTGAACTATAATTTAAAAAGTATGTATAACTAAAGCACAAAAATAATTTTTTTTATTTGTGCAGATGTCATATGCCATATGATTGGAATTGGAGAATTGACTGAATGCTATGTTCATAATGAAAAGAACAATGTTCATAAAAGGATAGATATTCAACTTCAGAATTCAAGCTATCCATAATTTTAAATATAATTATTTGATTTTTTAATTTTATAGTATTAAAATAACGATAATTTATTATTAGTTTTCATGATTTCATTTTATTAATTTCAGGAATGAAGTCATTACTTGCACTCTTTGGGATGATTATGCTGACCAGTTCACACCTTATATAAATTCTACGTCAAACGACATTGTTGTTGTTATCATCCAATTTGCAAAAAATAGAAGCTTTAAGAGTAAGAGTGATTAATTTATATCATTACAATCTAAATTAATTAATCAAGTTTTATATTATTATAATACAATTTACTTTATTTTAATTAAAGACGAAAACAAGTTAGTCAATGTGATCGGTGGTACTCGAGTTTTCATTGAAGATCATAATATTCCTCTACTACTTCGATACAAACAAAGGTTAGCCTCCTTTATAATTACAAAGGTTAGCCTTTTTATAGGGGTGCATGTCGATGAAGCGCTGCTTGGAATGACTTTATGCCTTATTAGCTTAGATGTGTAGTTTTTCATATTTTCTTTTGCTATATTTTCTCATGAATTACGAAATGTTGACAACTTAAATTTCATTGTTAGTTTATAACTACTTAAGTTTTATACATGAAGTTCTTTTAAGTAGTTGATGTTATACACTTTTCTTAAATTTCATTGCTATTGGAAAATTGATTGGATTATGTATAAACATAAATAGTAAATCTAATTATATTTCAATATATATATGATAATAATGTATTTTGAATAACGGCCCCCGTGCAGGACACGAGTCTTCAACTAGTGACACATAATGAGGTTATGGTGAAACAAAATTTTAGCGTAAAACGTGAGGACAATTTCTAATCATTGGATTTAATACTTTTAACGTAAATGATTAATTATAACTAAGTGATTCAGTTTATTTAACATATATTCATAGTTAATAAAAAAATACGCATAAATGATCTAATAATTATTCATATTCAATATCTTTTTTTAAGTATGAATAACTAATTTTGAACTCTAAATATATCCTTTTTAAGTATGAATATCATATTATCATTCAATTATATTTAAAAAGGGAATTTACTTATGGTTTTCACATAGGTGCGTTCATTTGGTAATATAGTGTCCACTTCAATATCTTTTTAAGAATGAATAACTGAGTTATTAAGTATCAATATTTATTCCATCAAAAAAAAAAGTATCAATATTTCTTGTGTACTCACTTTGCACTCTAATATTCCGTTTCAACTTACCCCTTATGAAGCATACCTTAATTTAATTTATAATTTTTGATGGAGCGCAATATTTTTATTAAATAGCCTTTGTCGCATTAAATAACGCGGTCATCTTTTGAATATTTCTTAGACGATCGATTCGACGTACTCAAAAGAGCGTGTTAGATCACAAAGGACACGTTCAAGAGAGGCGGTGTCAAGCTCCAATGAGAATGGTCCACCTCTAAACTGCCTCTCTTAGCCGCCTGACCTACGCTCGCCATGTCACTTCACATGACCAATCACGAGCCAACACGTCTCAACACATTACCAGCAATTAAAAGCAAGACGTAAGGGTTATAAATAGACATGGAACACCATAATTTGAGCATTTTTATTCAATGGACAATTTTTTGGTTTAGAATTAAGGATATGTGATTGATTCTCGTATAAAAGATTATTGGTTTGTAATCTCCATTAGAATCGTCATGATAATAATAAAAGAGAGTTCGTCATAATCTTTGTCATTGTTCTTTAAAAGAACATGTTATTTGAATAGCCCATGTCGCGATAGGTTTATGTTTCAGCAACTAAAATACGCGAAAATCATCAATTTTAATTTTTTTATCCCGATTTATATATATATATTTTAAGGGGCTTAGGGTCCGTTTGGATTTCAATTAGAATGCAAATATCTTGCATTAAATTGATGATTTAATGCAAAACAATGTATTATTTCAGGGAATCCAAACAAACCATTGATCAATTGCAAATAGGTCCTATGGTGTAAAATGAGAATGAACCTCTACTCTCCGATGAGCTCCATCCAAGGGTGGAGATTAGAGTATCACTCAAGTGGTCATGTCCCATGCACATGACCACTTAAGTGGGTCAACTCCGGCGTTGACTGGTCAACCAGTTGTTTTTTTCGAGACCTTTTTTTCGGGCAATTTTCTTTTGTATTCGAGCCATAATTTTCTATCCACATTTAGTGCAAAAGTTATGCACATTCACGCTAGATTTCATGCACTTTTAACCGGCGTTGATCGGTCAACTTTTTTTCTTTCCCAGACCATTATTTTTATCGGGCAATTTTTTTTGTATCCGGGCCAAAATTTTCTATATTCACGCAAGATTTCATGTACTTTTAAGGGGCCAAGCTTTTTTCGCTCCTAGAATGTTTCTCTTCAAGGCCATATTTTTTCTTGCACATACAGTGCAAACATTATGCACATTCACGCCAATTTGCATGCACATTCAGTGCATTAGTGTGAAGTGCATACATCTATGTGTGTATGTGCATGGATAATGACCTGTATGTGCACCTGATTTGTACTAGCACATATAGTGCAAACTTTATGCACATTCAAGCCAATTTGCATGCACATTCAGTGCATTACGTGTGAAGTGCATGCGTCTATGCTTGTATGTGCATGAATAATGACTTATATATATGTGCACATAATTTATACTAGGTGTGCATATATCGAGTTTGTATTGAAAATGTGTATGCGTTTTCATATTGTGTATCAATGAATGTTGAAGTGCATACGTTTTTGCATGCATGTGCACATAAACTACTCTACATGTACATCTATTTTTGTAGTAGATGTGAAATTCATTTAGCTTTTTAACATGTATTGGATGTTTTTTTAAAAATGCATGAAATTTTTCTTGAATGTGCATAACTTTTGCAATGAATGTGCATATAAAATTTTGGCCCATAAAAGAAAATTTGCACCTCCCCCAAAAAATTGGCCCCCAAAACTAAAATTAACCAGATCAATACCGATGTTGACCGTTGGAGACCGACTTTTATCAACAAGGAGGTTTGACTTGACCTAGGAGTCATGTGCATATCATATGTCCCTTTTAATAAAAGTGCAATTCGAGCCTTTAGATTTACCTCTATCTAAAGACTATTAAACATTATCAATTTACACCATAACAATCATTCTCACTTAATTTATTTTCATATATTAGGTGCTCGTATATTTTCCGACCAAAATAAATAAAACGGTTTTTTCGCCTGTTAACCCCGAGGTATAGTAAAATTCGCGAGGTACCCCACTTTTTAGTATATTTCGTGAGGTAATCCCGAGATTTGATTTTTTTCGCCAAAAGCCCTACCGTCATCTTATTAACAGTTCCGTTTATTTTATTTTATTTTAAAATCACGCGAGTGTCGTTCCCAAACCACCATCTCCATGTTCGTTCCCAAAGTTCGCGAGAGAAATCACCTTTGGTTCTCCACTCCAGCCCACCCTTCCATCCTTCGAGCGTCGGCGACGGGCGTCGGCAGCGAGCAAGGAGGCGAGCGTCTTGATTTGTCGGCGAGAGGGCGTCGTCCTGGTTCTTCGAAGCAAGCGGTGGGGCTCGTCGGCGACCAGGAAGTTGAAAAGATTAACACCCAAGCTTAAGGTGTGTAATCCAACCCATTTAAGATCGATCGATTTAGAGATTTAGGGTTATTTGAGAATTTGGGGATTTTGGAATTTAGGTTTTTTTATAATTGGTAATTTAGGGTTGGTTCATTCAAGCTTGCATACGGAGTTGCTCATTCGACACTCTTGATCATTGTGTTTTCTTTGATGTCTCAGTGAACTGCCCTTTTATCCTTGAACTAGATTGAAGGGCAAGCCGCACTTTTGGGATTTGTTGGTGCTCCTTGGACAATTGCTACATACATAGTGGAAGGGGGCACCACTCGTACATACACGGCTATAAAAAGGATGTGCCATACAGCACCCCATTTGCTCACTGTATACAAATATTTGATTCATGGGGAGGGCAATTGCGGCCAAACATGTGGGAGTAATGGTCTCAACCTTATATTAACAGTTTAAGTTTCTTTCTCTCTATTTCACGCGTGAGGGAGGGCTCCTTGTATTTGGGAGCTTCATCCAAGTGTCCTCTAATTTCTAATTGTACCCGAGATTGTACAATTAAGTTTGATGAAAGCTGTACTGGGATTGGTAGGAAATTGGGTGGTGAACTGTTGGGTTTTTGTAAGCTTAGTATTCTTTGACAAGGAATGAAATTGTAATGTATTCTCAATGAATTTGCAGATAGTAGACACAGTGAAGGCAAGGTGCCCGGAGACTCCACTTGCTCTCTACATTAATGGAAATGGAGGCTTTATTGAAAGAATGAAAGATACATGAGTTGACATAATTGGTCTGGACTGGACTGTCGACATGGCAGATGGGAGGAGACACTTAGGTAGTGGAATCAGCGTGCAGGGAATGTCGACCTTGCTTATCTGTTTTGTCCTCTTCCTGCATTGACTGGTGAGATTAAGAGGTTTGCACTTGATTTTTACCTTATTCTTGTTTCAACTTTTAAGTCTTCGATGTTCAATTTCTTCTCTAGTGAGTGGTACTCAGGTCCACTAGACTGGGAAGTGACCGGATCCAGCTAGTAAAGATAGCGGTTTGTTACCATTTATCTATTGTTCACATGTTTTCAGATCCAGGAGATATCATGATTGATGACAAAATAATCTGATTGCAATACTAGTAGATCAGATCAGTATGTACGTTTGCTTGAGTAGGTTGGAGTTCTAAATGAATCCAATTGCAATTTTTTACAAATTACTATCTGGTTTGGACTCTCAAATAATTTATCGCCATTTCCTCATTTCCTCCTTTGCAGGGTTGTACAATGTGCAGGGGCCACATTCTAAATCTTGGCCACGGTCGGTGTTCTTGTAGGAACTCCAAAAGATGTCGTCGCCCACTTCTTTGAAGTCACAAGAAGCTTGAGTTATGACTCATTCTTTGCTAATCAAGCAAATGGGGAGCCTAGTTTAGTGTTGTGAGGGTGAAATTCTCTAGGTTTTGCTTACTGCACCCATCTATCTTTTTCTTGACCCTTTTAAAATTTTGAGTTCCTGAGGTATTCGACCGTGCTCGAGCTTGGCCCGCTTGATTTTTTTTCCACTTGTGTACTCTTTGTTATCCCCTGTCAATGAGCAAGTTTGTATAGCTCAAGTGTGTTTGTAACAGCCACATATTCTCTGATAAATTTATGTATTCTTCCTTTACCAATGTTTGCATGAAATGTACATCATTCTCAAACTCTACCAAAGCAATGACTAAATTTGATATAGGCAACCATCTTTATTCAAACATAAGGTAAAACACACTACATTGTAAACTTGCATATAAACATATATACAAAGAAAAGCACAACAAATAGTAAGTTTATAGATGAATTCATGCTCAATGAATACATATTTTCAGCTACAAGATGGTCTCTGCAGGAGATCTCAGCAATGATCAACTAGGTTCATGTTCTTTAATGGCAATAGTGGCCATACCAATAGTGCTTTCCCCGCCCTATATGCTCATCTTCTTCATCCTCGCGGCTATGAATCCACCACAGAAGGTTGGAAAGCGAATTGCCATCATCAAACCCCCTCAAATTTCTGATATGCTCAAGAGCAATGCCTTTATCATACACATTACACACCTTCCAAACTAAACACAAACCCTTTCCAACCTTCTCCCACTCCTTCCCTCTGTAATGCAAAAAACGTCCAATTCACAAGATCTCTAACAAATGCAGGATCAGGAAACAACGCAATAATGAATCACCCCATCCTCTCTTCTCCCACCTATACTCTACGGAGAACGACTTTGTAAACAAAGCTTCTCCAAAAACCAGGTAGCAAGAGCTAAATCGGTCCAGCACGGGCTCGAATCGGCCATCTGAATCGGGCAAGAGTGCAATCCGGATCAACACCGGAAAACGAATCGAAACTAATCGTCGAGATGTCATGGACCAAATTGATAGTTGAAGAGGCGTAAATAAGTCAGGTCTGATTGTTATTGAACTTGATTGTGTACTTCGTTTGGGAGCTGTTCGAACAAAACAAAATGATGCGTGGATAGTGGAGATTGACAAATTCGTACCTCTAACAATCGAGCAAGTGATGTAAGGGCTCCCGCGAACGAGGAAGAATCGGATATTCGATGAAGGGAGATCGACGGTGACGCTCAGATCAGTGAAGGTGGAAATGACGTCGCCGCCGACGCTCGAAGGATGGAACGGTGGGCTAGAGTGGAGAACCAGAGGTGATTTCTCTCGCCAACTTTGGAAACGAACAGAGAGATGGTGGTTTGGGAACGACAGAGAGATGATGATTTCTCTAGCGTGAACGGAGCTGTTAATAAGTTGATGGTAGAGTATTTGGCGAAACAAAAACCAAACCTCGGGATTACCTCATTAAATATACTAAAAAGTGGGATATTTCGCGAATTTTACTATACCTCAGGATTATCGGGACAAAAAACCGTAAATAAAATTTGCTCGTACATTCGTATTAAAACAATTTCAAAGTCCGGCTTCCGGTGGGGCCATGGTGCTCCCAATCTCCAAATTTTAGCGCCTAAAAGTCTCGAAATGCTTAGAAAATCTGGCAAGTGTGCGCGTTCAAAAGGGATTTACTCCAAACGGCGTCGTAAGGTCTCGGTCTTTACTCAAACGACGGATTCTCATCGAGCAGCAAATGGTTAGTTGGTGGGTGAATTGTGCAAGTTTCTAACATAGCCATGGGTATTCTCGTCATTTAGGAATTTTCCAGTTCATAACTGACTCCAGCTAGAGAGTAAAGAGAGAGAGAGGAGCTCGCTTGAAAATCTTCTCCTCCCCTTCAGTCTCACGCGTACTCTCTCTCTCCATCTACTAGGTCTGAGCAGTCAAATTTCTCTCGATTTTGCTCTCCAATGGCGGATGACGAGTCCTTGGTAAGATTTCTTCAGATTAAGTACTATTCGGATGCTAAAACATCAAGCAAAGAAGGGGGGGGGGGGGGGGGGGGGGGGGGGGGTGTTATGCTGGGGGAGGATTGGGGGCTATAATCGAATTTCCTCTCATTCATCCTTCAACCGCCTCGAACATCTCTCATTCCTTTTTCGTTTTCAATAAAGTGGAGGCTCTTTGTTGGCGTTGATTTCGCTTTCTCTACCTTGCCCTATTTTGCGGTTCGATTTGTTTGTTTATGTCGTGGAGTTTGTTAATCTATACGTTTTGGTTGCTGATTCTCCAGAAAATGGCGACGCTGAAGAAGGCATACGCGGAGATAATACTGAACACGTCGAAGGAATCAGCTGCGAGGATAATGGTGGCCGATCGGAAGGCTTTGTCTTCCGAGAAGGAGCTTCTTGCTTTGAAACAGGACGCCCTTCGTATGCTTGTGCAACTCAAACAAACGCTCGATTATAAGGTACTAATGTTACCTTGTTGAGATCTTATTTGTGAATATTATCATTGTTCTATCTACAGTGTTTGAGTTACTAAATTCTTGTATTCAGCGATCCCGTCTTTTGATTATTATGACGGTAACTAAACCTGTTTGTTTCGCTATTGCTTGTCTCACGATTCCAAGTTCCTCCCTATGCTTGGTTTGAACGTGATAGATGTGCGTCAATGCAGTAACCTTGACTCATTTGTTGAATTTTATCTTACTGATCCACTTTTCTACTGGATCAATTATTTAGCTTTTTGAGTAAGGGAATATGGGTTTGCAGTTTGATGGTTTGTATTGGAAAGTATGAGAAAAAGGCAAATTGTGAAGTCAAGTACTTAAGTTCATCCTGCATAGTGTGAAGTGGATAAATGGAGAATGTAAAGGTATTCCACCACTGCTGATATCTTATCAGCCGCATCTGAAGAATTGATCAATTTAAAAAAAATTGCTTGATTAGATCATCTCTAGTGTATATATAATGTGTTTACATATTCTAATGAGAGGAGGGAAGACAAATTAAGGGATAGGATAGAGTCCTTCCACATGTTGAAAAAGTGAAGAAAAGAAGGGCATTTGGGGTGCCTCTCAAGTTTCCTTAGTTTTGAGGCTCATTAAATCACGGTAGCATCTTTCAAATATCTGCAAGCTCCCTTCTTTCCTGTTGAACAAGGAATGTGAGTTCTTGTTCATTTTTTTACTATATAAAACAATAAATAGAATGGCTTTACATTTTAAGAGGTTTTGACTCAAGCGCCATTTGCCAAAATTGCATAGATGATAAGAAAGGGGGGTAAAGTTTTTATTATAACAATGTGGATGTTCTTAAGCTACACTTACATAGTTTTTCTTTCTGTGTGCCTTCTTAGAGAAAGATGCAGGTAAAAATGTGTCTTTTTTCTTTTATGTGCAACAAGGAATTGTAGTGAACTTAGTTTGCTCTGTGAACTTGTTTTTGGCTGATTACTGTAATCAGTTCAGTTTGTGAGAGCAATTCAGTTTTTCCTCCCTAGTAATTTTCATCTTGTGGAATGAACATGGTAATATATTAACAGCAACCTAGAGGTTGCACCAATCCGCAACTGGTGGTGCAAGCTATAATTGTTGTTTCTTTATTCCTCAGGAACTGTTTCAAGCTCCATCTGACAAATGTTGTTACTTATTATGGATAATTAATAATTTGATAATGATATGTTAATTAGTGAGGCTGTATGGAATTTGGTTCATACATTGCTTTGACATCTTTAGATGCATATATAGATCTTAGAGGTGATTATATTGCAGTTTTGATTTTTATTTGGCAAAATATCTTCTGTTTTTTAACAGAACAGTCATTTATTTGATATTGACATCACATTGTAGTTGGCTTTCTTTTTTGTATTTAGAAAGGAAAAAGATTGTGGGCTTTCTTATTATACTGTATACTTGATCATAAGGGCACTTTCATGCTCAAATGATCTTGTGAAAATGTTTGCAAGTAAACAATTGCAATTCTTCCTCAATTCCAATTGTGAATAACAATGATGGAAAGGTATAACTGATCTGTGCAGGCGTAAATAATGTGACCTTATCATGCAAAACTTTGCTGGTCTTGTTGGATGAGTATAGTGTGAAAATCTGCTGATTGTGTGTTGATTAGTTACTGAAAAATCATTCAAGACAGGTTATTCTAAGTAGATAGTTTTCCTGGATACTTCTATAGTTCTACGCTTCTTACAGAAATATTGTGGAAAAACTTTTATCTTTGCAACTAGTCACAAAACAGACAAGAAAGCTGACTCATGTGCTTTCAACCCCTTCTCTCTATCCTTCCCCAAAATATCACCCTTTTCTCCTCCTTCTGGTATTCCTTGATTTTGGATTTAGCACATGCAGTGATGTATTACTCTCCCAGCTTTAATTTTATTCTTCTTGAGTGTGGCTCTATAGTATGCTACATTTGTCAAATGGCTAACTGACTGAGAGGACTTGACCTCTCTTGTTTTACAGAATGCTGAGGCAGAAGTTAGATCAGCAAATCAGCAGAGGAAGATAGAAGAGCTTGAAGCACAGCTCTCTGAGGCTGAGGGGATAATAGTGGATCTTAGAGAAGACTTAAGGCTGACACAGGACAAGTTAGAGAAGCAAAAGCAGCCTTTGAAACAGCACACTTCAGAAAATCACAAGGATCATCAACTGATTTTAGAAAATGAATTGACTGCGCAAACATATGATAGAAGTTATCGGACAATGGAATATCTATCATCGGGAAACAAATGTAGCACAAAGAAGCCAGCTGAAATTGCACTACAGTGCGAATATAGAGATCAACTTGTTGGGTCTGCTCAAGACCAGCCTTCAACACCATTCCCACTTTCCATTCTTTCCAAGTGTGATGCTTCATTGGAAACATATGATGGGGTTAAATCCGGCAGGGAACGGTGTTCATCATGCTCCTCTGAGTCTGATGAAAAAGATACGAAGAGTACTTGTTATGTGTCAGAAGCCAAATCGCTGGAGTATGAAGGCCATTGTTTCCAAGATATAAGGGATGGTTTTAGAAGGACTAGAAAAAATGTAAAATACCAGGAAGCAATTGCTGCTCTACGCAGCTGTTCTCGTGGTCGCCGTGCCAGATCTTGTCAGCCACCTTCCTTTCCCCGATGCAGCAGGACGTTTTCTGGTAAACAGGTTGAGGTGCCAGACAACAGTGGAACGTGTCCTATGCCAGGTTCTTGTTATGTCATTTCAAGCTGTGAGATGAATCATAATAATGTCACCACACAAGAAAGATCCAAGGAGTTCCGGGACAACTTACAAAAGGAAGGAGATGCTGATGTAAAGGAATCAGATTTTAGTTCTGATATAGATCCTCTCAAATTGAAGCCATCCTTGGTAGATTCTAGTTTGCATGTACAGGAATCTGAGGGTTTATCTAATCGAGCTGACAGTGACAAGGTTCTGAAATTCACATTTCAAAGAAAGCGCAAAAAGGAAGTCTTAACAAAACTTGACAACAATATCACTCCTGGAGGGAATAGGGCCCTGTTGGAGCAAGGTCATCCTGCAAAGCTGCAGAAAACTGTTGTGAATGATGAACATGCGAAGGACAGTCAACAACTTCTGCAAGTAGCCCATCAGGTATGCTCTATTTCCATCTTGATTACTTCACAAGTTGTAGCAATTGGTTGTGTAACTTTTGTTGCATGCAAGCAGTCCCAACTCCCAAGCACTACAATAGGCTGATATATACAGCTTTTAAATATAGTTCTCGACCACAGCTTCTATGTACTTGCTATCTAGGCTAGGTAACAGATGCATGCTCTTATGTGCTCATCAGAAAAAAGTCATCTCCTTTACTGGAGTTTGTTCTATGAATTAACTAGTCATCTTCATATTGATTGTTGTTTCATAATTTGAATGAACCTGCAGTGATGTCATCTGGGTAAGACTGCAACTGGAGAACCTTCAGATGTGCTTGTGCTACACCGCTACAGTTAAATGAATGTAACTGCTAGATGAATTTCCCATCTGATGTCGTTTTTACTTCACGCAGCTTATCGCGCTATCTGGAAATGGTCGCTCATAGAGCACTTGCTCTACTTCGAGTACAAAAGAGCTGTTTATTACCCAGAAGTTCTACCAACTTGCCTCCATAAGAAATTTCAGGAATACGTGAATTCGAGGTCTTCCAGAAGAGTAGAGCTGTTCTTCATTATTAACTGTTCGACTTTACATTGGTAAGAATTGAATGTTTATATCTCTGTTGTTAATATACTGCAATTTAGTTGTCTCTATCAATCGTCAGGAATCTAATGTATCAATTTTCCATGAAATGAAAAGCTTGCATAACTACATAAATAGTATTCAGCACAGACCTATTAGTTGAAAGGAAATATAGTTTTGTACTTTAGTGTAGTAGTTCAAATTACACTCGAGAGCAGAAGGAAATGGGGATTCAATAATACTGTAACAGTGTAACAAATATCGATCTAAGTTTGTCTCCGCTTTCTTTGTTGTTATGGCTACGTCGTACGGGCTGTCATGACTCTTTTAATCAAACTGTGATTTTATACCCTAAATCCTAAAATATAAATCTGTAAAAAAATTTAGTTTCAAATAACATGATTTAAAATAAAGCCAAATTGTAATAGTTTAACCTTAGAGATCACAAGTCATAACCCAATTCACTAACCTGACTCAACTATTAGAATTTTATGATTAATTTTGAGAGCCTTGTAAGTTTCATCTAGTAATTTTAAAATCTTCAAATTGATGAAGTTTAAAGCGAGATTAAATTTTATGTACTCCTTCTATGTTTTCTTTCATGTACCTGGTTAAATTTGTTTATTTTATATCATAAATCCTAAAATATAAACCATAAACCTTAAAACATAAACCCTAAATCTAAAATATAAACCATATATTCTAAAATATAAACCCTATATCCTAAATCCTAAACTCTAAACCCTATACCCTAGACCTGTCAATCGAGTCGGTCAAATCGGTTTAGTTATTTCGGGTTCGCGTTGAGAACGGGTCGGGTTATTTCGGATAACAGGTCAAGCCGGGTCAAGTCATTACACGTCAGCGGGCAGTTTGGGTTGACCAATGAGTTAAGAGCGTCATTTTTAAAATATTTTATCCACTATTTAAATATTATTGAATATTTAAAAACTAATTTAAATATGTCAAAATAAGTTGAAATGAATTAAAAATATTAATATTATTAATTATTTTAATGTAATTGATATTAGTAGACCAAAATCATATTTTATTTTTATTTGTAATTTATATTATATTAATTTATAAATTTCTAAATTATAAAAAATTATATAAGTACAATAATGTACTTTTTTTAGGATAATTGTGTGGGATAAAACAATGTCTTCGCGAACGAACTCTACATGGTTCCGTGGAAGAGGGTGGCAAATTGCTAGCGAAACTTGGGCCGGCCCATCTGGCCCAAGAGGAAGCTGGACTTTTGAGAGTATAAATATAACTGAAAATGGAAAGAGAGGGATCTTTTTGCTCAAACTCTTTCTCCCTCACCAATCCCGAAACCCTATTTTGGGAAAGAAGTGGCGGCAGCAGTCAGATGCCATTAACGGCCTGTTGAGCTCACTGTCTCTTCTTCCCGATGACTCTTGTTCCATCGATTACGCCCGCTTAATTCCAATTCTCTTATTCCTTCTAATCTCTTCTGTTTTCTTCTTCTGATTCGCCCGCTGACTTGGGCGTCATAGAGTTTTCTCCCGAAAACCCCTTTTCCAGGATTCTTTCAGGTGACGCTGCCAAGAAGAAGATCGGAGCCACTGCTGTCCATCACGTCTAGGATCGGGGCTGTTCGTGAAGCTTCCAGGTGAAGGGGAAATTGGAGGAGGATCAAACCCAAATCGATCTGGAGTGCTAGCCAGATTGTCTCTGCGGAATCGGGATTCTGCACTGGCGTCGTCCGTAGGGAGGTCCTCACGCAGCTAGACAAAGATCCTAGAAGATGGATGATGCAGACGTGCATGCCGAGAGGTCTGAGGAAGTGCAATCGCAGGCCCCTAGAGCCAACCCAGCTCCCTCAACGAGGAGCTCGCAACCACCGCGCGCGGGGGTATGTTCTAGAGGGAGAAGAACTCGAGCAGTTCCCACAGTTTCAAGACTGGCAGAGACATGCTCAGCAGCAACAACGTCAGGAGCAGCCGGCTCGCGTACCGCAAGAAGGGCCGCAGTACCAGGAAGCATATCCTGAGGAGCAAGGGGGAAACGCTTACTACACAGATAGGGTGTCGATGACTCCGGACTTCCCGCACTACAACTCGCGAAGGGACGAACAACGGGGATTTACTACTGTGCATCGCAGACCCCCGATGACTCTGAACTCGCCCCTGACGCTGTATGGGACTACCTCCTTCGCAGAGCACATCTTGTTGGCCGAGCCACCTTACGACTTTCAACTACCCATCCTCAGGGAGTACATAGGCAACGAGGACCCAAGGACTACCTCTCGAAATACCGCTACGCGATGCTTGTTAGCCGCGCCGACGAAGCAGCCATGTGTAAGTCTTTCCCCAACGCGTTAGTAGGCCCTGCGTTGATATGGAAGGTCAACTTGCCGCCTGGGAGCATTGAATCTTTCAAACAACTCGAAGATCTATTTATCGCACATTTCGGGAGTGCACAAAAGAGGAAGACAGGAATGCAAGAAATCCTCACCATGAAGCAGCGGGAAGGAGAAACCCTGGCCTCGTATGTGCGAAGATTCACGACATAAGTGGTCCAGGTACACGACTTTGATGAGAAGATAGCCCGTATGGCCTTTATACAAGGATTAACAAATTCAGCTTTCAAATTCGCCATTAGCAAGAAGGCTCCAGAATCTTACATGAAGCTCTTAGAAAAGGCGAATACCCATATCCGCGTGAAAGAGCTTTTGCGAGGCGTACCTCCACCTTCACCAGGAGGAAAGGGGAAGCAAGAGACACAGAAGAGAGATGCCCTGAACTAGGAGCCTCGCTGCCACCAGCACAGTGACAGGGGGAAAGCCCCTATGAATGCTCCAGGCATGGTGGAGATGAACACTAGAGAAGTGAAGCATACAACACCTTCGAGGCCTCAAGGTTGGTCGCATCACCGAGCACCGGCTCCGCATAACAATGTTCCTCCGCGTGGTCCGCGTAGGGGTGGAGGGAAGTTTCGCTCTTATCATCAATCGTCAAGACATGATGCTAGGGAGTGTCTGGGATATGGATCTCCGAGGAAGAAGCCTTCCCCCGCATGAGGAACGTAGAACCCATAAGGGGCACCGACCGGAAGGGCGTCCGATTTCCCAAGGCCGGACGGCCACGTTGGAACCATTGTTGGATGCCACGTGCAAGGATCCCTGAGTAGGCGGGAGGCCCATATAATAGCAAATGCCCCTCTACCCGAAGGTCGCCCAGTGTTGAGTATTGATAAAAAGATGCGCGAACACCAGTAGTTGATTTTCACGGAGCAGGACACTGCGGATGCAGAGACTCATTGTTACGACCCTTTAGTGGTCCATGCTCAGATGGAAACCAAAATCGTGAAGCGGGTTCTTGTAGACACTAACAGTTCAGCATACATCCTCTACTGGGATGCTTACCAATAATTGGGTCTAGAGTCGGCCCGTCTGAAGGCAATAAAATGTACACTAGTGGGCTTTACGGGAGAGCGGGTGCAAGCAATCGGCTCTGTGACAATCAACCTGATCTTGGGAGATGAAGAGGGACGAAGAAGGGCAGAAAGAGTTGACTTCGTGGTACATAAGGCACCTTCCGCGTATAACGCCATCTTGGGGCGAACTTCCCTCAACAAATTCCAAGTTGCGGTGTCAATCTACCACTCTTTGGTGAAATTCCCCGTGCTTATGGGTACCAACGTATCACGAAGCCATCCGGTAGAGAGTCACGCGTGCTATCTCATGGCACTGAAGGGAAATGAGGGACCAGTTCTGGCACTGCAAGAAGCAGCCATGCCCGACCCTGTCGAGGACATAAGCATGGAGCTAGATGAGGAAGCAGAGCTAGAAGTGAGGAGTCGCTTGGATAAGGTAGTCGTGGAAGAAGACAAGAAATGCCTCACGCCGTTCAATCGCGAAGACGAAAAGATGTACACATGAAAAACACTGGGCCCTAGTATGCAAGAAGAAATGGAGAAGTTACTAGCTCAGTCCCGTGACATCTTCGCGTGGGCACCACACGATCTCCGAGGTATTCCTACGAACCTTATGACCCACTCTTTGAATATAGCTCGTGATGCTAAACTAGTCAGGCAAAAGAAACGAAAGCAAGCTGGAGACAGAGCGCAGGGCGCCAGGGAAGAAGTAGAGAAACTCCTGAAGGCAGGCTTTGTGAGGGAAGTCCAATACCCAAAATGGCTCGCGATTGTAGTGATGGTTCGCAAGTCCAATGGAAAATGGCGTATGTGCGTGGACTTCACGGACTTGAACAAAGCATGCCCAAAGGATAGCTATCCTTTGCCATCCATAGACCAGCTAGTGGATTCCACTGCAGGCCATGAAGCGCTCTCTTTCCTCGACGTGTACTCGGGTTACAATCAAGTGAAGATGAATCCAGAAGATGAGGAACACACAACTTTTATCACGGAGCAGGGGGCATATTGCTACAAGGCAATGCCCTTCGGTTTGAAGAATGCAGGGGCAACATTTCAGAGGCTGGTGGATGCTATCTTCCGTGAACAACTTGGAAAGACAGTGGAGGCCTACGTAGATGACATCGTTGTCAAAAGTCAGAGAGAGGTAGACCACCCAACTGATCTACGCGAAGTGTTCAACACACTCCGAAAGAACGGGATGAGCCTTAACCCGGAGAAATGTGTTTTCGGGGTAAAAGCAGGAAAGTTCTTGGGGTTTCTCATCAGTTCTAGAGGGATAGACGTCAACCCGAAGAAGGTGGGTTTCTCATCAAAGCTAGTCGAAAAGAGCCTCCCTTTCTTTAACATTTTGCGGAAGCCAGAAAGATTCGAGTGGTCCCAGGAATGCGAAAAGGCTTTCGCGGAGCTGAAGGAACACTTGGCCAAGCTGCCCACTTTGGCAGCACCCGGTATAGGGGAAGATCTTCAGCTCTACATATCATCTAGCTCCAGGGCAATCAACGCAGTCTTAGTCAGACAACAAGAACAACCAGTGTACTTCGTGAGTAGGGCCCTCATACCCGCTAAAACGCATTATCCGCCAGTGGAGAAAATTGCCCTCGCGATCGTGATGGCCGCCATAAAGTTGCACCCTTATTTCCAGGCTCATCCCATACAAGTTCTGTCTGACTTACCGCTGCGCAGTTTCTTCCACAAGCCCACGGTCTCCGGGAGGCTAACCAAATGGGTAGTGGAGTTATCAGAGTTCGAAATAGATTACCGCCCAAGGCCAACGATCAAAGCGCATGCTCTCACATACATTATCGTGGAGACAAGTTTTCGTGAACTGAGCGAGGAAGGGATATCAGGGGATCAGGCTGTGTGGACATTGTTCGTGGATAGAGCGTCTAACGAAGAGGGAAGCGGTGCAAGTATTGCATTAACCTCTCCGGGAGGAGAGCGTTTTGAGTATGCACTGGCTCTAAACTTCCAAGCGACAAAACAACGAAGCAAAATATGAAGCCGTAATCGCTAGGGTAGAACTGACATTGGCAAACGGCGCGAGAAGCGTGAAGTGATACATCGACTCTGAAGTCATGGTAAAACAGCTATGCGGAGACTATGAGGCTAAAGCTAGAAGTTTGCCCGCATACCGTCAGAAAGCCAAAGCTTTGTCCTCCGCGTTGGACCACTTTGAAATACACTCGATACCGAGGATGGAGAATGGAAAGGCAGATGAGTTGGCCAAACTGGATCCAAAGTTAAGTTGCAACAGAAAGGGCACATATGGTTAGAAACAAGAACACGAAAGGCGGTCGACTGCGAAGTTATGGCGGTAGAAGAAGAGAAAACGTCCGCAGAGGACTGAAGGAAGCCGATTCACGAATATTTGGAGAAGGGAGCAAGCCCCTCCGACCCTAAGGAAAAGAGAAAATTGTAGGTTAGGGCCTCACGATTCTATATCAGCGGAGGAATCTTGTACAAGAAAGGGTACATGTTAGCAGGGCAAAAATTCCTATCCTTGGCTGATGGTTACAACATGATGCTAGAGGTTCACGGAGGGGTCTGCGATAATCATTCTGGGTGGAGAGCCCTTGTATACAAAACGATGAGAGCGGACGCGATAAAGGTCTCCCAATCTTGTAGAGAGTGCCAAGTATATGCCCCATCATCTCATCAATCGAGGGTCAAGATGCAGATCATAAGCTCACCATGCCCATTCGCGAAGTGTGGGATGGATATCCTGAGCCCTTCCCGAAGGCCCCAGGCCAGTTGCGGTATATATTGGTGGCGATTGATTATTTCACTAACCGTTAGCTACCACGACAGTCGGGCAAGTGAAGAAGTTCCTCTGGCAAAGCATCATTTGTAGATTCGGCCTGCCTCAAGACATTGTAACAGACAGAGGGCCTCAGTTCAACACCGATAAGCTGAAAGATTTTTGGGAGGGCCTAGGAATGAGACTACATTTCGCCTCAGTATCTCACCCACGGACAAACGAGCAAGTGGAAAACGCTAATGGAAAAATCCTACATGGGATAAAGAGAAGATTGACAAAGGCTTAGGGTAGATGGGCCGAGGTATTGCTGCTAGTATTATGGGCCAACCGGACTACTTTGAAGAGGGGAACTGGAGAGACACCGTTCTCGCTCGCATACAGAGTCAAAGCTGTGGTCCCCATGGAACATCTGTTTCCAAGCGAACGAGTCTTACAGTATGATGAGAAATAGAATGCTGAGAAGATGAAGTTAGAGTTACAACTTCGCGAGGAGTTGCGTGAAATGGCTGAGATACGCGAAAATGAGTATAAGAGACGCATAATAGTCTACTACAACAAATGTGTCAAACTCAGAAGCTTCACGAAAGGAGACCTTGTCTTGCGCAAGACAGAGGACGGTAAGCTGGATCCCAATTGGGAAGGCCCGTTCATCGTAGTATAAGAAGTAGCACCCAGTGCGTACATGCTAAAGGATCATGCGGGCAACCCGATACAGAACACCTGGAACGTGATGAGGCTTTGCAAATATTATCCCTGAGATGCACGCGGAGCATCGGCCAAGTATGTTATCTCGAAATAAGCTAATTATGCTTCAACCAGCCTTAAAAATGACGAGCCAAGTGCAATGACTAAAACGAAAGTGAATAAATGACAAGGGGAAAAAACGAGCAGTAAGAAAAACCCTTAAGGCCTAGGAGCCGCAATACTAGTTCCCTCAGGGCGATCCCTTTTCTTCGTAGTATGGAGGGTAGACGCAGCCGGGCTAGCAAGAAGGGGCTCACCGTCGGGAAGGGCATCTACAGTCCAAGCCTCGAGAACTCTCTCGTGATCACCTACCACCTCACCCAACTTTGGCGCCAGATATCCCTTTCGGTTAGTAGGACGAAGTCCGTAGTTTTTCACGGGGTCGAATTTGATCCCTTGAACATTGTGAAACTCCGCCATCTGCCTAATCCCGACATAGCCGCCCATAACATAGTATGCTCTCGCGAAGAAATTTACACGAGCTTTCTGGCGATAGCCGGCGGCATACTCATTCACGACATCTTGCCTAGCCTTCTCAAGTGATTCCCGAAGCCTCTTCACCTTTTCACGCGCATGAGTGAGCTCCGACTCATACTTCTCTTTGTCTGCAAGAACCTTCTCCTTGTCCGCAAGAACCTTCTCACAATTTCTTGCACTGCCTTGAGCTCTTTATCCTTCGAAACCTGGAGTGACCGGAGCGATTCTATCTCTTCACGTAGACGAGCATTCTCCAGCCCGACTTTGTCAGCTTCAGCCCCTTGAGCCTTGAGAGAGGCGCAGACCTGCTCTATAGCATCTGAGGCCTGCATGCGATAAAGTAGAAAAGATAGGATTAACAAGACGAATGATCACAACAAAAGAGACCAAAAACGCGAAAAATACAAGGAAAAATTACCGAATGGAGAAAACGTTAAGCCTCAATAAGGGTGTCCTCAACAGTCCCTTGCACAAAAGTAACCGCCTTGGCCCGAGAAGAAGAGCCCAGGGGCTCCTTCGCAAGGTGAACATAAGGCCAGGGTTCCACGACGGGATTGAGTCCTCGTGAGGTAGTCCCGATATCGATAATTGGATTCCCACCATCACCTCCCGCTCCGGGATCGACTGGAATCATATCATCATCATCATCTGTGAAACCCGTTCCAGCTCGCTCCGCAGGAGTCGATTGATTGGCCTCATGCTCGCCTGCCCCCTCTCGGGGCTGATTCTCAACTGGCGACAGATTTTCCAGGTCTGGCACTGTCTTTGCGAATTGACAAAAATGCATCCCTGTCATCAGACACACGAAGGCCATGAGTTATGCATGCACAATAAAACATAAAACACGGAAAACAGACACATCTACTCAAGCAACGTTAAAAAGATTAAAAGGCTAAAGGGCCCTTTGACATGAGGAAATTGCTCGAGTAATCCAACGTCAACCCCAAGGTAGGCCCTCACCGCCAAGCGGATGAGCCGCGCTAAGCCCTGCAACCTCCAGCTTCGCGGGAGTCACATACTTGTCGAAATCCAAAGGGTCTCCCCGTTTAAATTTATCAAGGAGGCTCTTTCTCCCGGCCGGTTTCTTCTTCTTCTTTTCAGAATCCATATTCGCCGGGAGTTTCCCAGGACGAGGAAGAACAGGCACTCCGGATCTTTGCTAAGCCTGATCAGAAACCACCTCTTTTTCCACTTATCTAAACGAGTGGGTTTGCTCAGTTTCTGCGTGTACAAAGCTTTCAAGGTCCAGAAATCCCCTGGCAGAGCACACGGAGAAAATAATGTATATAAAAGATCGAGGGTAGGGGTAATGCTCATCTCCCTACACTGGATGAAGAATCCACTCAAACCCCTCCACGCATTCGGATGAAGTTGGATAGGACTCACCCCAAGGGTATTCAAAAACTCCCTGAAAAACTGGTATGATTGGAAAACGGAACCCTGCCTGAAAAGCGGGGAGGCTTATCGCAATGAAATTAGGGTATGTGTGAAAGGAAAGATAATTTTCCACGGGAAGAGCCAGATAGGTGCCCTCAGGGAAGGGAAACTCACCGACAATCCAACGTAAGTTTGTTTCGGTCAAACACGACTTAGCCTCACCGTGCTCCCTATACTGACTCTCTCTGGTGAAAGGAAGTCGCTTCACGAATTTCTTCAAAATCCAGGGTTTAAGCCTGTTAGATAAAACCGACATAGGCCCTCTTTGCGTAAAGGGAGATTCTTCTCGCGAAGAAGATGTATCCTCTTCGCTCTCCGAAGAAGCCTCCTCCTCACTCACTGTAGAAGCCTCATTTTCGCTTCTTGCAGGAACATCAACAGGACGCTTGTCGTGTCGGCGTTTGCGGCGATTTTCCCTGTCCGAAATCAAGGGAAGGGTGCCCCCGATGGTTTCGGATCGCTCATGATGGTGCTGCGTTTGTTCATTATGCAATTTTCCAGAGAGAAGAAAAGATGAAACCCTGAATTTTGCAAGACGAAAGGAACCAACAGAGTCAGAAAAAAGTAAGAAACCGTTGTTCAAACCCCACTATCGGTCACGAAGTAAGAAAAAGTAGCAGACTCAAATTTCAGCCGAAAGAACAAGAAAATGATGGAGATCATAGATGAAAGAAATCGAAGCACATGTTCAATAAATGTCGTTGAAGAGCCAAGTTTGAAGGAGGCACGCTCCGATGGAATCGAAAGCAAAAGATGAGTCGACGAACAAGGATGACGAAAGGAAGAAAACTAAACCATCAGGGACCACACTCAATAAAAGAGGAGATAAATTTACATGGGCACTGAAATTTGGCGATGGCGTTTCTTCAGTACAATGAGGCAGTTATTCTAAGAGAAAGAGACGAAAGAAAACAATGGAGAAGACAATCGAACATTGCTTCATTTATAGGAAAAAATAAGAGGGAGTCAAAACGTCGCAAATAAAGAAAAAGAGAAAAGAAAAAGGCATCAACAGTTATAATTTTTTTTTTTGAATTTTTTCGAAACTTGAAAAGGTGCTGCAACTGAAGGGTCACCGTTCACTATTCTTCACGAGAAATCAAAGGTCCCATTCACATAGGTTGGTCACAGCTCAACGATCGCGTAGGAACAAAATAATAGAAAGCACGCAGTACAACAAAGACAAAGTCTTCGCTTCATATATCCGCGAAGCGAAGGACTTGGGGGCTGGCTGTGGGATCACAATGTCTTCGCGGACAAACTCTACACGCTTCCGCGAAAGAGAGTGGCAAACTGCTAGCGAAACTTGGGCCGACCCATCTGGCCCAAGAGGAAGTTGGACTTTTGAGAGTATAAATACAACTGAAAATGGAAAGAGAGGATCTTTTTGCTCCAGCTCTTTCTCCCCTCACCAATCCCGAAACCCTATTTCGGGAAAGAAGTGGCGGCTGTAGTCAGACGCCATTAACGGCCTGCTGAGCTCACTATCTCTTCTTCCCGATGACTCCTGTTCCATCGATTACACCCTTCAATTCCAGTTCTCTTATTCCTTTTAATCTCTTTTGTTTTCTTCTTTCGATTCGCCCGCTGACTTAGGCATTAGAGAGTTTTCTCCCGGAAACCCCTTTTCCGGATTCTTTCAGGTGACGCTGCCAAGAAGAAGATTGGAGCCACTGCTGTCCATCACGTCTAGGACCGGGGCTGTTCGTGAAGCTTCTAGGTGAAGGGGAAATTGGGGGAGGATCAAACCCGAAGCGATTTGGAGTGCTAGCCAGTTTGTCTCTGCGGAATCGGGATTCTGCAAATTGAGCATATTACCATTATTTATATGTCATTTATCATATATATTTTATGCTATATTTTATTAATACTCCATATTTATTCGTCAATCGGGTCAGGTTCGGGTTGGTCGGGTTCGGTCTCGGTAAATTCGGGTTACCAAAATTTTTGGTCAGGTCGGGTCTAAAAACGGGTCGGTCATGTCGGTAAAATGGATTCAGTCACTTTTTGACAGCTCTACTATACCCTAAACCTTAAAACCCTATACCCTAATCCCTAAAACCTTAAACCTTAAACCCTAAATCTTATACTATAAACCCTAATCCTTAATAATTAACTCTAATATAAGGTTTAAAATATAAAATAAGTAAGTAAAATTTAAATGGTACATGAAATGACACACTTAGGGTGCAGAAAACAAAATTTGATGCGGTTTAAAGTTACGTGATTAGCCTTAGTGGAGACAAGTCTATGTGTACTCATTTTGTATGGATATCTGTAAAATGATAGCATGCTTGTTTGTCAATATCGAGTCTTTGAATATTTTCGAAAATAATCATTAAAAATACTAAGATTAGCCTTAGTGGAGACTATAATCAAATTAGCCACTCTTCTTCTTAGATTCGGACAAAAGAATTGATTTGAAACCAGATTTTTTTGTTAATAAACAATTCCGTGTTTCTAAAACCTCAAAATCACGTTTTGCAATACTTCTTAAAACTTGAATCAAAGATAAATCTTATTAAATGCCCATGTATATCTTTGGGTTGAGATCCGGTGAGTATGGAAAGAGAGGAGAGAAATGAGGACGCATGAGAGCCGTCAGATGGGAAACAAACAGAATGTCCAGATTGCTTTTCAAAAATTCGGCAAAAATTCAACACGACCGATTTATTCGTGAAAAAGACGGATTCGCGTGCGTGCACGCGAAGTGCAGATGTGTGTGCATGCCAAATACACTGTTGTGTGAATGTCATATACACTACGGTGTGCACGGGAAATTCATTTTGCGTGCATGCATAAAACGCGTGCGTTCATATGAAATGAATAAAACATGTGCATATGAAAACACGACTGTGTGCATGCGAAGTATACTACCGTTTGCATGCAAAGTATACTACTGTGTGCATGTGAAAATGACATGTTTGTTCATACGAAATGCACTACGTGCTACGTGTGCATGTGAAATAACGTAGGTGTGCATGTGTGCACATGAAAATAACATGTGTACATGCGAAAATGACTCAAAGCGCATACAAAATAACATGTGTGTATACGTATGAAAACCAACGAAAATAACCTACTTGTGCATACGGAAATGACCTGTGTACACACATGAAAACAATGTGTGTGTGCATACAGACTAAAATGCGTGTGCACGCAAGGCGCGTTTTTTCGCGAAAAAATCGGCCGTGCCGAATTGTATTCGAATTTTTTCCTTGGCTGATCTGGGTGTTTTTTTTTCTTGATTCGACGGTCTTGGAGCGTCCTCACTCATCTCCTAAGCCCCCATCCTCACCTTATTTTTTCCTATATCTTTAATTGTTATAGCACTATAATAAGACGTATTATAATAAATTATTCAAATCTAGGTAGAAAAATATATCTTATTTATAATATATGATATATATTTGACCCAATTTTTATTTTATTATTTTTAAAAGTCAAATATGGTTTGAAATCATGTTTACTTTGTGCATTTTTCTAATAAACAAATATGGAAAACTTTCTAGAAAAATGTTTTAATCGGGAAAAAAATAGGTGGTTTTAAATTAGTTGTCATTCAAAAGAGTTTATTTTATTTTATTTACATTAGTGGAGCTTAACTTTTTATTCATCAGCATGATGAGCATTCGGTAGAATGTTTTCAATCACCATAAGAACTTTGTGGTAGATGAACAAAACTGGAATGTGCAAATGTCTCACCCCTAACTTGTCGAAAGTTAACAACGCGAAGTTACAATATTTTTTTATCAGTTTTTATGTCCTATATCTGAGATCATAAGATAGGAATCTAAGTTAGAGAATTAATATTATAGATCGGAATAATAAAACCTATAATAAATATTTTATATTTATGTAAATCTAGGGGGTTGCATATCATCACTCCAATTTTACCATATATAACACCTAATATTTATAAATTGACAAAAAAACTCATATATATATATGAGTCCGGTTCCTTTGCATATTATCCGTACGGTGTAAAATGAGGAATTTCCTAAGCTGTTGGATGTGGATTGTGGAAAACTGGGATTGAGCCACGTCAGAAGCGGATGGAAAGTGATGAATGCGCGCGCTTCACTTATACTCTCATTTAGAGTGGCAGCGCTTGTAATTTAGTGGAATACTCTACTCTGCCCTCCCCAAACCCAAACAAAACAAAATCAAACACGCTACTCTGTTCATTCGAAACCTCTCTCTCACACTCTTCCTCAAACACTCTCAAAGGATTTCAAATAGACTCCTGATCCAAACTCTCTTTCATCTCCAAATCTCTTCCAAAATCATCGTCCATCTTCCAAACGAATGATTTGCATAGAAGATCTCATGAATTTGCACAGAAGAACATCTGAAAAGAACGAAATGATTTTGAAGAAGATATAGATGGCGAAAGGGGGAAACGATTCAAAAGGGAAAGGGAAATCCTCGAAAGGTAAACAAAATCACTACTCAAGCTCTAAAATTTACGTTACTGTAGTTGTCTGCTCGGATTTACGGTTCTAAGTTTAGATTTAGGGTTGTCTGCGCGGATTTAACTTTTTTGTGCTCGGATTTGGCATTTTTGTGCTCGATTTTAGCGTCTGTGTTCTTGGATTTATCGTTTTTGTGCTCAGATTTTCTTGTTTACTATGCTTTAAATAGAGGAGTAGGAATGTTAATACAATAACACGTGACTCCTTTTTTATATGTATTGCAGGTGAGTCCATTTTTATATGCATTGGAGGAGTAGGTATGTTAATTCACCCTAGTAGAGGAGTGAATGCTTTTCATATGCATTGCAAGTGACACTTTTTTTTATTCTTCTGACATTGGCATCCGTCATAGATGTTCCCAAGCATAATAGAGGCTAAATATTATATCATGCTTAAAAATGAGGAAACATGTGCTGGTTGAAAATGATAATCTGTAATCCTCTTGACTGCTTGCATTGCTTTTGTCGTCTTTTCCTTTTTCACAATCCTTTTGTTTGCATGATTTGTGGGCTTGGAAGTTGAAAACAAATTAGCAATGCATAGACTCATAAATTGTAACACCCCCAAATATTCCCTTGAAAGTATTACCGCCAGTGACCTCAAATTTCACATCTGGGGTCACCTAATGCTAAATCATTTATAACAATCATATAATAATACAAACTATATTAAATATCATAAAAATTCCCAAATATTATTTAAACCAAAGTCACGATTTTACAACTGTCAACACCAAATACAACCAAATACAGAGTTGTTTCAATACAGCGAAAGTCTTTAAAATAGATAAACATCACGAAGGGTCTTTGATCGGAGCGATCTCACGCCTAGGATCTTCAATCTTGGAAAACTCTTTAAAACGTCATCTGCCCTCATCATCATATTCTGGCCTTCATGGAAAGGGAAGATTACCTGATGTGCCGTAAGAGACGGATGACACCAGCCAACCATGCAAAGGAAAATAACCGGTTGGTTAGTCTAATGAAAGACTACGCAAGGGTAAAATAGAAAAGGTTCTAGGTAGTCGTATTAGGTTACACCCATCGCTTCTCGAATGAAAGCCGATGACGATAGTGAACCTCAACACTTCTACGGAAAGGTACGAACATGTATGAATAAGAGAAGACTCCAAAAGATTGAGTCTTATGGGAAACGTATGAAGAGAAGACTCCAAAAGATTGAGTCTTACGGAAAGTATGACAAGTGTTTGGGCACATTATAGTTTTCACACAAGCGTTTAAAACGACTTGATCATTTGGGTCCACGACCAACCTCACCGCGCAATGCGAATCCAGATTGGAAAGAGGACTTACTCTAACCGAAGTCCGGGCGGGTTCCAAGTTGTACTTCTCGCCCGAAGGTTCATTAATTATGTGCATAACCGCACTTATCTTATTTAATGACAAAACTTACATTTACGTTAAAGCTTTTAAGGTATATCATCTCATCATGAGAGATATCTGGGGAATTAATCCCGATTGTCGGCACCAACTGTGTGCACCTACCCTGAGTAAGGGTACAGTCATGACCATATAGTACTAGGGCAAAATCCTCCTAATACCAGTTATAAAGAAACGACTAGAACTCGCAAGGTATATAGCGTTCCTACGAATACTCGTTCTAACTACACAGTTAAAATCACATAATAATCCACACCAATACCATTACGGTAATAACATATATAATAGCTTTGTTTCTAGCAATATATACAACCTATTATAATACCATATTTTAATCACATCATTTTATAAAATCTGTTCCCAAACAAAAACAACATTTCATTCAAATTTAATTAACAATCAAAAGTAATTGATAACTAACGGAAATATGGAATGATAAGCAAGGGCGAACCGTCACTTGCCTTAATCTAGCTGACTTCGATAACGAGTTTCAGGATCTGGAAACTGGAATCTGATTACGGATTCCTACGACAATGACGAAACCCTAGGTTAGATTCGATACGAACAGACGAGGGTATAAAAACGAATAACGAATCGAAAGGAATAAAGCCTGTGTCGTGACCGTGGCTGTCCAAGCCACGATTGCGCTTGCCAGGGCAAGCCGCGGTCGCGGTTTGGACTTCTGCAGTCGCAGAATTCTGTGCAGCTTCCGCGGTCACAAAATTCATCCCCGCGATCGCGGATCCCCTTCCGACGCGACTCTCCTCCGACTTTGAGGCTTACCGACGACGCAAAGACGATGACGAACTCCACACCTTTTGCAAAGCCACCCCTCCAAGCTTCCCACGACACAACGACGACCACAAAGACTCCGGCGAAACTCCGGCAAAGGCACGAACTCCGGCGAGCTTGAAAACGAGAGGAAGAGAGGTGATTCTTGGCTGTGGATGAAGATCTCCGAGGCCCCGACCTCCTTTTATAGGGAAAAGGAGAGCATAACGCCGGTAGACCAAACGATTCAAGCTCCCTCAACGGTGGATCGTGAGAAATTTGAACCGGCGAAACGCTGAAAGAACGAAGGGGACGATGAACAGCATTTCCGCGGTCACGGAAACTCTTCCGCGGTCGCGGAAATGCCGCGAACGCGTCCTTTGGCCTCTGGTCGCGGTTTCACTCGCAGACTTATGCTAGAATGTATTTTTAGTACCCTTAAAAATATTTTAAGACCCAAAAATGCATTAAACGTATATTATTACGTTCAAAGGATTGTTCAAAAGATTATTACAGAGATCATATAGGTTACAAAAATTGGCCATTATGCCTTTCATACAGAAATGATAGTTCGGGACTTTTAGGGGTTATTACATAAATGGCATAAATTCATCATCTCTCTTTCTCTGATCCAAATTGTGACCAAAATTTGCAGCTCTCTTTAAGGGATTGAACAACACATACTCATATTTATGCCTTTTGCATCTTGCAAAAAAAGACTATTGAATTGATTCTAAAGTGCATGAATTATGTAATAGGAGTGCTTTAATAAGAGTTGTCTGTGCATAATTAAGATTTATCTATGCATAAAGCAAATCTTCTGCAAAAAAGACTTAAATTATGTATAAGAGTGCTTTAATAAGAGTTGTATGCACACACTTATAATAGTTGTCTTTCAATATTTATATCTTCCTCAAAAGAATTCCTTACTGTAATGGCTGTGATATTGAAGTGACAGGACCCCAAATTTTGCGTTGCTTCACGCATTACTCGGTTGCTTTATTAGCGCGAACATTTTGTAGTTTGGTTGTCGTCTTTGCTAGTAGCGCTAGCTAGCTAGCACCATCTGAGGGGGATGAGAAAATGGTTTATATTTGCTTCTTTTTAACTCTTTGTAGGCCAAAAGCACAGTATGTGACAAACAACAATGTTGTAGCTGGTTGATGCAAAATTGACCCTATATTTTTTGCGTTTAATTTGGGTTATGCAAAAAGTCAATGTATTTCCATCTGCTATATACCATTGGCTCTTGGAGAAGCTGGTAGCCAAATAGCCATGCTCTGTTGGTGGAGATCGATGTAGTGATTATTGAGCACTAAAGCTAGATGAGGGGCTATAAGGGACCCATAATGACCCTACTTGCAACATTTCTCCATTTTTTTTATTGATTTTTTAGTTTCTCTTGGTAGTTTAATTTTGGAATGATTCTTTGTACGTCTTGGCCATTTGTGAATTAAATAGTATAGATCATATTTTTTCTCAGGTGAGGATGGTTGTACGTATTGTACAACTTTGTACCTTTTATGTGCATGTGAGCTCTGAAAGAGTGTTTTGGCCACATTACATTATGCAAATATGTCACATATATAGCAATAAAGTTGTCTCTTCTTCCTGATAGCTGGCTTCATTCTATGATTAAGGTTTGTTTGGTGCAAACCATGATGAGAAACTTATTAATTTACGGTGGTAAATCTCTCTTGTGAGACTCAACCGATAAAAACATGAATCAGGCAAACTATCTCATGCTGATTGGCTTGACCCAGTGGGTTGGTCTGGTCAGTGTGGAACATGAGCATGAACTCTGTTTAGGCTTGTTTCTGGGGTTGGGTTTTGACAATAACAAACCAATAGTTGGGGCAATTGGATTATTGGTGATGTTATAAGCAAGTGAAACTAAGGAGAGGCTTTAGTACTCTAGAAATTGTAAGGTAAAGTAGTAAGAAGCTGTTGGAGACGTTGGCCGGTAGCTGTGAAGGCCAAAAAAGATCAAGAGCACAATATCAATGGTAAAATAAAGATCCAAATCTTTTCTTTTATCAAACATAAAAACCCATGAAGTGCATATATAAAAGAAAAAAAACGAAGAAGTATTTGACTTAACAAATGAAGAAGAATCAACACCACCACCACCCTCGACATTCGACGTAGCAAAATCAATAACAGAGGAAGAAGGCATGGATGGAAATATATACAAAAGATGAAGTGCACAAATAAGGTACAGGTGGTGCATGAATATCAACTTTTCGTGCAAGGAAATATTGATAATTTATGGAAGTGCACAAATAAGGTACAAGTGGTACATGCATAAACAGAACGAAAGCAAAAATTAAATCTGAAGCAAAAAAACAGATGAAAACAAAAAAGAGGCAAGCTGACATTGAGAATTTCGTGCAAATCACAAATTGAACTAGGGGTGACCATCGGCCCGGTTCCGGACCGAACCGAAAAAACCGAAACTCCCAAAAAACTGAACCGAAAACCAAACCGAATTATATTGTTCCGGTTGTAAACCGGTTCGGTTTGGTTCGGCTAAAAAACCGAAAAAACCGATTGTATAAATTCTAATACCAAATTCTAGTATTCCACCCACAAATCACAATTCACAAATGACAAAACTTCAATGGAAACTGGGCAAGACAATTAAACGAAGTCCAACAAGGCAACAATTTGCAAAGTAGCAAAAACTTAAACGAAGTACTTGGCTTTGAACTTGCAAAGTGGCCAAAACTTCAATGGAAGAACAGTGAGAGACTGAGAGTGAGTGGAGGCTGTGGAGCCGTGGAGACCGAGGGGAGTAGGGGACCGAGGGGAAGCAAGGCAAGGCAGTGCAATGAGTCGGCGACCGAGGGGACTCAAGGCGGTGGAGTCGTGGAGGCCGTGACAGTGGAAACTGGAAACTCGGCAAGACGTGGCGTCAAGCAGCGAACGACGACGACGAAATCGAATGGGCAACTACTAAAGCAAAGACGTGAAGAGAGGCGGGAGGAACTGCTGAAGCAAAAAGATAGAGATGGGCCGATGGATCATGGAATGAGCTTTTCTTTTTTAACCAAACCGGCCCAATGAACATGGCTTATTTTTTAAATTCGGTTTAACCGAACCGAAAATAAACCGAACTGAACCAAAAACCGAAACCCAAAAATACATAAACCGAAACCCGAACCGAACTATTTCGGTTTCGGTTTGGTTCGGTTATTTCGGTCCGGTTCGGTTAAAAAATTCGGTTAAATCGAACCGTGTTCAACCCTAAATTGAACAACCAAAGAATCCAAAGAAATCTCAATTAGACCTTGATATGAAAAACAATCTAACCCTAAAAATTAGACAAATCAAAATTGAGAGAAGACAGAACAAACACACGAAAGGTTCTTTTAATTATAGATGTATAGCGAGACACATATAGTATGCAACGACAAAAGCAATTCATTACATAATCAAAGAAATCTCACCGTACAAATTGAACAAAAATCGGAAGAGGTGAATTAGGGAAACGTAAAAGAGAGCGAACCAACGTACCACCATCTATCGTGATTTGATGCGGAAAAACGATTTTGATAGATGAAGAAGAATGAAACGTGGGATTGTAGTAAGAAATCGCAACAAAGCTTCAGGATATGGCGGAGAACGAACACACAATCAGCGAAAACGGCATGAACGAGGAAGAGTAGAAAGAAAGAAGAGGGGTAGAAAAGGAACAAGAAATAAAAAGTGGAGGAAATTGCAAAATTGCCACTATGTACACTAAAATCTGGAGACACTCGTAACCCTAGGATCAAGTTAATCTAATGGTTATCTTTACTCCCCACTTTACACCCCAACCTCCCTCTCCATATGATCCAAACTCATATATATATATATATATAGATCTATGCTCTAGTAAAACAAGCTGTTAGGGTGAAACGAGTGTATCAATTTAGGACGTTGGATTAGAGGAGGATGGATGGCTGAGATTGAATCTAGGAAGGTACAAGATTAGAGGGTAGAATCACCCACACTAGATTACCTAATTTTATGGAATTTATTTTCCCTAATTTACTCTCTCTCTCCAATATTCAGATTCACTTCCCCATTAAATCGCCTCTCCTTTTCTCCTTCCAAAAATCGTTCATCGTCTTCCTTTCCTCCAAATTCTCTTCCCCCGCTCACCGGTGAAAGCGACAGATCGGAGGGCTGGAAATCCATCATCTCGCTCGCAATAGCCGACGTATTTTCAGGCCAAGTACGGAGGAAGACGTGGTACGAGAGCAGCCGCCAATGGATGAAGTTTCGGGCAATTCCTCTTGAGGATTGCGATCAGTATGCAAATTGCGGAGGTTTTGGTTTATGCACTTCTCAAGTGTAAGAATCTCACATATTCATATATATAATATATGCATTTTATATGGTGATGAAAAGCCTACTGTATCACAACATAGTAGGATATAGTTATTTTAATTTGTCCAATATTGATCGATCGTGTATCAAGTGTTCGTGCTTGATGGGCTACGACTATCGGCGAGGGATTGGTACTTGAGTGGGTTTCTTCTTAATATTATCCTTGGAGGTTCAATGGCTACGGATCTTATTTGTTTTTAGGGTTTCCAAAATTTCCAAATACATTAATTGAATTATTTTATTCACCGATTATTTGATTTTTGCGTGATGTTGGTTTGTTTTTAGGGTTTCCAAATTTCCCAAATGCTCTATATAGGGTCATCGTCTTCAACCTTGTATACATAATTTGGAGTTCTAATTTATGATTTTCATTCGATTTGGCATGTGTAATTTTTTGGCTCGTGGATTATTGGCGTCCTTCATTACCGTCGGCTGATTTGGAGTTCTAATTTAAGGTATATGTATGATATTCAGATATACTTGTATGATATGCATTCTGTGATTATGGATTATGTATCTGGCCGTGAATGTGATATTCAGTTGTATGAAAGAGATGCGCATTTTCCATGCATTGATATGCAGACAATACTTGTATGATATGTAATTTGTTATTATAGATTATTTCACTGGCCGTGATTGTGATATTCATTTGTGTGGATGTGATATGCATTTTCCATACATTGATATGCATAATATACTTATATGGTATGCAATTTGTAATTATGGATTATTTCCTTGGCCGTGAATATGATATTCATTTGTGTGGATGAGATATGTATTTTTTTTACAGTGATATGCAAAATATACTTGTATGATATGCAATTTTTTATGATAGATTATTTCATTGATTGTGATTGAGATATTCATTTGTGTAGATGAGTTATGCATTCTCTATACACTGATATGCAGAATAAGCCATGGGCGCGGAAAGGGAGCCGCGGGCGCGACCAAGGAAGATATCGCTGAGTGATACTCTAGATAGAAGCTGAGAAGAACAAGCTGCGGGCGCAAAAAGGAAGCCATGGGCGCGGCCAAGGAAGATCTCGCTGAGTCCGGTCATGCAATTATATGGACGGGATATGCATTTGTTGTACAATGATATGCAGAATATACTTGTATGATATGCAATTTGATGGATTATTTCCTTGGTCGTAAATATGATATTCATTTGTGTGGATGTGATATGCATTTTTTGTACAGTGATATGCAGAATATACTTGTATGTTTTAAATTGAAATATTCATTATCACAATGTGCATATCTGTTCAATGTCTTTGAATATCAGTATATATATAATTGACCATGATCACGAATAACAGTTATTCAATAATACTTGAACGATATTCAGATAATGTGCTTTGATATTAACACATTGCATCTCAATTTAGTCGATGCATTATATACGATGGAACATGAACAAGATTAACATATATGCAAATTATATATAACAATATTCATCTTTTTCGTCTCGATATGCAGATTTTTTGTGTGGATATGCAGAACGGTTTAAAAATTTCTGGACCAAATCCACGTTTTCTCTCTCCAATCTTTCTCTCTCCAATCTCCTTCTAACTGCCTATTTTGGTGGTGATATTTATTCCATGATTCACACCCTAATTACACCCTATTTTCTCTCTCCTAATCTAGCCATCTATCATCCTCAATCCGACGCTCCATAATTGTACACTCGTTTTACCATAAGAGTCGTTTTACCGAAGCATGCCTCTCTCTATATATCCAAATTTCCATTTGTGAATTTTGCCTTCTTCCTTGAACCCGATAGTGTGAGCGGATAATTCTTCCTCCATCATTAGCACATCATTGTTGTCGTTGATGTTGTCGCCTCCTTACCGATACTGTGAGCGAACAATTCTTCATCCAAAAGTTCCCTTTAACTCTTCATCCAATAGTTTCCTTTAGCTTTAAGGGAACTCGCAATACATTTCCCTTCAACCCGAGTGAAATCACAATATAATTCCTCCAGCTTGAGTGGAATGCACAAAACCATTCCCTTCAAACTAAGGGGAACTATTCAGACATTTCTTTTCTGACTAAGGGGAACTATTCTGAAAAAAAATTGTAAAAAAAATCCATCAATACGATTTGTTTAGGGTTTTGAGTTTTATTAGTTAGGACTTAGGAGAGTTCCATCTAGAGTAAGGGAGGTTGTTTCAATGATTCGATTTATACCAAGGGGAACTAGATATTTGTTTCTCTGACCGTGAAGGGAGCTTATGGTCGAATTTCCTTTGGGTGAAATTGTACTTAACTTTTTTATAACGAAGATTAATTTTATCAGTATATATCCGATCGGTCCTGTTATAAAACTCTTATCCGTATCTGGTCCGTTTTTTACTGGATATACGATAAATATTATCCGGATCGGATCAGATATTCGATTCGGATATCCTAATTATCCGGCTATTAGAAAACCAATTAAAATTAAATCAAAATGTTAATTTTAATAAATAAACCAAAACTAACAATCTGCAAAGTGCAAACTAAATGTCAAATATCGACACCATTTGCAAGTCACCGTTAATTTTTTCAAACAATCAAACTTGCCAACTTTATTAAATTGAGAACCATAAACGTATATATTATATAACAAGAGGAATTGACAAGTACATATAAAGTTGTAATTTTAACTCTAATAATCAAAATTCAATTCAATGATGAACACTTAGTCTTGACAAAAAAAATATATTCTCTATTTAATGATGCACTAATCAGTACTTGTATTAGTGATTTGGGGTTGTAATTTTATAAGAATAATAATCAAGGTTGTTTTTTTATTAAAAAGAATAAATTAAGAAATGTTGTGTTGGAGAATTGAAATGAGTTCAATTGCTTGAAAATGTACAAATACCACTTGAGATCATCTCAACTAATTAAACATTATATTCTAGTTCTAAAATCATATATATTATATATTAGTAGTACATAATTTTTGAATATCTAATAAGTAAAATATCTCAATCCGTATTCGGTCAGAGTATTCAGAAAAATCACCCAGATCAGATTCAGATAAAAATTAAACGAATATTTTTGGATAATAACTTATAAGATTCAAATCTGCGAATTATCAGATCGGGTCAACCGAATCGGATATTTTTACTCACTCATAAATAATTGACACTTGTATAAATCTATCGTATATATATTTTAGTCTAGATTTTTATCCATACACATAGGTAGACATGTAGCCAACAGATGAAAGGACTCGTGTGAACGATATCTTTTGTAATTAATCACTTTTAAGATGGTGCGTTTAATTGTGAAAGTCACCACTGGTCCATATATGTTCCCTTGGGCGTGGGGGTAAATATTCAACACAACTATCACCCCATTCTAATAATTATCAATTTTTTTGATAAGGATTTTTTTGTGTCTCTTTGGTTTAACTGCAATGGTAGAAGTGAATGATTATAAATATTTGAGGCCCTTTTAACCTTGAGGGGAACAATTTAAAATTTAGATTATTTAGTAGAATTTATCATTTTCTTTGCAATGTTTAGTTCTGTTTAAAGAAGGTCCTTTAATGAACTTTAGCTGTTTTGATGATGATAAACACCATGCATTTAATGGTTTGTTTTTGAGTATTATTTCAGGGAACTACAAAAAGCATGAGAGCTATTTGGAAAAGTTTCAAGGAACAATAATTATGACTAATGGAACTGTCATCCTAGGAAAAAGTGGGAACAAGAGCATCAAAGCTCAAGAAGAAGAGAAAGAATGGAGATTCCAGGGAACAAGGAAAGCAGAGCAAATAAAGCTGTCACCGTTCCCAGTGAAGAGGCAAATCGCGAGATATTGCGTCTAGGATTTCGAATGTTTGCTTGGAGCACAAGGAGACGTTCCAACAAGGAAAGTGAAGATTATATCTTGGAGATAATGAGTCGGAATTATCATAGAGAGATAAGATCTATTTATGGAAACAAGATTATGTCAAGTTGGAAGATATTGTTTGTGGTATTTTAGGATATTGTTTGATGGAAAGATATAATGTTATTTATGGAATAATATATCAGGTTAAACCATAAATAAATTATATTTTCTTCATCCTTTGGAGGCCTATAAATACAAGGCATTATAAACCTAGTTTGACATGCTTCCAAGAGAGAAATAGGAGCATCCAAGAGAAATACGGCATTATGAGCTTTGGAGGTTTCTAAGTAGCCATTGAAGAGCAAGAACACAGCTTGGATTTCAAGAGACGAGCTTTAAGGCTGTTGGGTCAAGGGAACGTCCGAACCATTCCTATGTCAAGGAGAGTTGCGATCTTTATGAGCTTCATAGGGGAAGTTTCTGAGGTGAAGAAGGTATCGTTTGTGTGATTTTGAGTTTGCTGTGAGTTGATAATACGTGCTAAGGGTTGTTAAGCTTAGAGAGTATTCTAGTAGGAAAATCTAGTTTACGTTGGATCTTTGCTTGACTTGTGTAGCTCGTATTTATCAATAAAAGATGTAGACTTTGAAATCCTGTTAGGGTAACACCTAGAAGTAGAGGTTTTTCTTTGTCAACTAGTTGGTTGATTTGGTTTTCCTCTCTACGTGATTGTGTTTCTATTTGTGATATTATGCTGTGAAAAGGTATCGTTTCCTATATAGGAACAATACTTTACTTTGTTACTAACACTTGGTTTTGATCCAACAATTGGCATTAGAGCAAGGTTTCTCTAGATTTTTGTTATTTTTCAGAAAAATATGAGTACTCATGACGGGAACAATCAAGGTTACTCAATGGCGCGTCCTCCTCTCTTCGAAGGAGAGAAATTTGATTGGTGGAAGAAAAAGATGGAGATCTTCATCAAATGTGAGGACTTGGACCTTTGGGACATCGTTGTTAATGGACCAATCGTTCCTTCCATGAAGAACGATAAAGGTGAGATCGCTCCCAAATCAAAGGGTGATGGAGATGATGAGGACAATAGGTTATCTCTAAGAACCACTAGGCTATGAAGTTGTTTATACATGCATTATGTGATAGTGAGTATAGCTTGGTTTCTGCTTGCACGAGTGCTAAGCAAATGTGAGACTTGTTGTGTGCGACTCATGATGGTTCTATTGAGGTTAAGAAAAACAAAATAGATGTTCTTGTCAAACAATATGAATTGTTTAAGATGAAAAATGATGAGTCCATTAAGGAGATGTTTGCTCGTTTCAATATTATTGTTAATGAGCTAGCTTGTTTGGGAAAACTGTACACCACAGAAGATCAAGTTCAAAAGGTGATGCAAAATCTACCCAAGAAGTGGATTCCCAAGGTAACGACGATTGAAGAAGCCAAGGATCTGAGTTCCTTACCTTTGGAGCACCTCATAGGATCTCTCATTTCTCATGAAGACAAGCTGAAATCTTATGAAGATGAAAGTTCCCAGAAGGGAACGATGGCCTTGAAAGTTTCCAAAGCATTGACGCAAGTAAAGGCGGGTAAGAAGGACAAGGAGGACAAGGAACCAAAAGTGGCTCTCATCATGAATGCTATGAGGGGCCTCCTCAACAAAAAAGACAAGGATCACAAGGATCAAGGCAAATATTTTAAGAAGAATCCTAACATTGTTTGCTACAATTGCCAAGGAAAAGGGCACATTGCTAAGGACTGTCCCCAGAAGAAGGGGTTGGTGGATGATGATGACTCTTTTAGGAAGGAAAAGGGCAAGGGAAATGAGAAATCCTTTGTTGCCACACGGGGAAGTGATTCCGAATCTGATCCGGAGTCATGGGCAAGTCCCAAGTTGTGTTTGGTGGCTAAGGAACATCGTGCATCTGATTCCGAAGATGAGGTAAGCAACTCTAACATTTACAATGAATTGAAGTGTTGTAGCAAGCGTTCACTGATAGTCATTATTGAGAAAGTTGGTAGGAAAAAGCAAGAGTTGAGTGAACAACTTAATGCTGCTAGTTGTTCCCTATCTTGTGACTAGTGTGCTATTCTTAAATCTAATGTTGAAGATATAATTTTTAAGAATAAGGATCTGCATGCTAGAGTAAAGAGTCTTGAGAAGGAAAAGTTAAAACTTTTAGAAGACTTGAAGAATGCTAGTTCTAAGGAGGGAACTGTTCCATCTGACCAAATTGAGTTGGAAAAGATGAAACTTAGGGTTGATGAGCTTGTTGCTACTAACCTTAAGAATAAGAAAAAGATGTATGAGTTGCGGTTTGTTAAGGAACAACCAGATGTCAAGTCTGAAGACAAGGAAGAACTGTTCCTTCTACAAAGGAAGTTGCAAAGTGCCAACGACCGAAACAAGCACTTGAAGGCTAAGGTAAATCTTCTTGAAAACAATGGTTCTACTAACCAAACTTGGTATGTAGGAACGAAAGCGCACAAGATTTGGCTTAAGCAAGCCACTGGGAACAATACCGCTAGTTTAGGCTACGTTGTTCCTAAGGCAGAATCCTAATGCACAAGGCGTAAGTCGGCATCCGCCGAGGGCTGAGAAGAAGACACCGCACAAGGCAACTCGGTTTCAAGGAAGAAAGGCTCCACCACAACAGAAGCCTAGGTAAAGGTATGGGAGACGGGAACAACGTGGGCACTATGCTTTCCGGAACGATCGCAAATTTCCTACATCAAAGAACAATGGCCAACGAGTGCAACAACCCAGGAGATGTAAGTTTTTTAATCCTTATGTGCATTCTCGCTATATGGATTATGGAACGGTTGAGTCTTTTGGTGCTAGGACTAACCCAAGGGAACCCAACTTTGTTTGGGTGCTCAAGAACAAGACTTAGCTTGTTTTGCAGGTAGGTGTGAGGGAACAACCTAGGAAGAGGCGTTTCATGGAGATTAATCCCTTACAATCTATAGGAATAGTGAGTTGGGAACTCACTTGTGGTTTGGTAGTAAGTGCTGGAGCTGAGGGGGAAAGATCCCCAATTCGGAGAACACGAGATAACCAGTTTAGGGGGAACGATTCTCGGGTTCGGTGAGGTCAAAGCGATTGGGAACATCCCCATGGAACCAAGGAATGAGATACGTATCTTTGTCACAAGCATGCATGTTTACTTCATGTTTATGTTGATCCCTTGGAATGTATCTAGGAATGAAGTTCTTAGACTGACTTGTTTGGACTACTTGCATAAGTACCTTGATGATTGGCTAGAGAAGATGAGTTAACTAAGAAGGAACTATTACCTCATATTGCCATGTGTTATGTGATTTCGTTTTGATGTTTTATCCTCTGAGTTATTATTCATTCTTGTGTGTGTGAATGTATGATAACATGATTCATGATTTAACTTTAGCGTGGGTGTTAGAAAACGTTCTTCTTTCGGCCTAAAGAAATCAACTTGATCTTTGAACCCTCATCATAAGCCGACATGATAGTTGATTTCAAATACCCACCCTAGCTGAGTCCAATGATGTTTGCCTCTATGAGCCCTTCTTTGTTGAGTCCACAATGGAGGTAAAATATTGAATGGTACAAAAGGCCTACCAAATTTCAATTTGGACTTCTTTGTTGAATTTTCTTAACCCTGAAAATATATAGTCCAAATGTACCTTTATATCTATTGGATATGCTATGAGGTTGTTTCGGTTGAGGATCTTTAAGATTCCTAGACCTTGGGTGAAAGTGCAATTCAATGGGTAGTGAACATTGAAGATTGGCTGAAGTTGCATAAGAGGGACCGTTCCCTCAGCAAAAAGAAAAAGAAATCAGAATGTTACATGATGAAAAAAAGAAGAAAAGAGGAAAAAAATTCCTCTAAAAAAAGGGAAAGAAAAAATATCAGAATGAAGAAAAGTCGCAAAAGAAACAATGCGAAGATGTGTACAAAAATGTTCCAAAAGGGAACAGTGCGACAAAAGAAGTCATGAAAGAAAGTTTTGCTTGAAGATGGAACAATCCAAGTGTGGAAAGTAAAGGTCTTCAACTAAGGAACTTTGTGGCATGTCTAACACATCCCCTCTCAAAAGAACCGAGCAGTTAATTCCTATTCTCTTGATTCTTTTGTAACGTGTTCTGATATTTGTGATGAAATTGTTTCTTGATGATTGTGATTATATGTTTTATCACTTATTGCATGAGTAGTAACTTGAAGTGGAGAACTCTTGATGAAATTTATGTTTCATGTGATAATCTGATGTACATTTCCTTGTAGGTTTTCAAGGTCTTTTTGATGATGTCAAAAGGGGGAAAATGTGGAAGGAAGTCAGATTAGGAGGTTGAAGAGTTTGTTAGTGGATATATTTCTAAGGGAGAACTTATCCATGTTTGTTGATTGTACATGTGCATATCTCTTGTTTTGATATTGCTTTATTGTGCATTTTGAAGATGGCTTTGTCATCATAAAAAATGGGGAAATTGTTGGAAGAAGGTTCCCTCAAGGAACCTTAGGTGTTCTAATGGTGTTTTGATATTGTTGGAAGAAGGTTTGTTCTTGAGTATTGTTTCAGGCAACAAAAAAAAAAGCTTGAGAGCTATTTGGAGAAGTTCTAGAGAACAATGGTTATGACCAATGGATCTACATCCTAGGGAACAGTGGGAAAAAGTGCATCAGAGCTCAAGAAAAAGTGAAGGAATGAAGATTCCAGGGAACAAGGAAAACAAAGCAAAGAAAGCTGTCACCGTTCACAACGAAGAGGCAAATCGCGAGATACTGCATCTAGGGTTTTGAATGTTTGCTTGGAGCACAAGGAGACATTCAAACAAGGAAAGTGAAGATTATATCTTGGAGATAATGGGTTAGAATTATCATGGAGAGATAAGATCTATTTATGGAAATAACATAATGTCAAGTTGGAAGATATTGTTTGTGGTATTTTAGGATGTTGTTTGATGGATATATATAAATGTTATTTATGGAATAATATATCAGATTAGACCATAAAACAATTATTTTTTCGTCATGCTTTGGAGACCTATAAATACAATAGTTTGATATGCTTCCAAGATGGAAAGAGGAGCATCCAAGAGAGATATGACATTAGGAGCTTTGGAGGATTCTAAGTAGCCATTGGAGAGCAAGAACACATCTTGGAGTTTAAGATCCGAGTTTCAAGGATGTTGGCTCAAGGGAACGCTCGAACCGTTCCTACGTCAAGGAGAGTTGGGATCGTTAGGAGCTTCATAGGGGAAGTTTTTGAGGTGAAGAAGGTAACTTTTATGTGATTTTGAGTTTGTTGTGAATTGATAATATGTGCTAAGGGTTGTTAACCTTAGAGAGTATTCTAGTAGGGAAATCTAGTTTACGTTGGATCTTTGCTTGACTTGTGTAGCTCGTGTTTATCAATAAAAGAGGTAGACTTTGAAATCCTACTAGGGTAACACCTAGAGGTAGAGGTAAAAGATTAGGCTGATACCATGTGAGTTTAGGTAAAATCTCAAAATTTGGTTGCCTCATGTATTGATGGGATATATATAGTTACAGATTACCGAATCTCTGAAATAGTAAATAAACATTTACTTAAATATATATACAATAAGTTGCTATAATTAACGTAGTCTAACAAGTGCCTTCTCTCAAAATTTGGGTTTCCTCTGTACGTGATTGTGTTGCTATTTGTGATATTCCACTGTGCAAAGGTACCGTTCCCTATATAGGAACAATACTTTACTTTGTTACTAATACTTGGTTTCGATCCAACAAGTTTATAAAATCAAAATTCTTAACCTATGTTTAAGACATAAGCTAGAAAAATTGTAAAATTTGGTTGTCTTTCCCGTCCTTGGTTGTTCGTGGAAGAGATGTTAGTTGTGTCTTGTATTGTGCAAAATGTATTTGTGATTTAATTGTTCAAGAACATCAACATCATGCTATGACTCTTTGGGATATTTGGAAATCCCATAGTAGGCACATTTTTAATGGAGTTATTGTGGATCATGCGGAGGTGATAGAGAACTGCTTGTTGCGTGAATTTATGGTGGCTAATGCATCTTAGGAGAGGGACGAGGATGGGTTGAGGATTTGTGTTCGATGGTTATGTTCGCAGACTGGATGGGTTAAATTGAATTCTGCTGCAAATCTCAATGAAAATAAGGATTGTGGCATGGACTAGTCCAATTTGGTTTGCTTTTTGGGGCCCCGTTCGCATCCAACAAGGCACGTTGTTGGAGGTAGCTAAAGTTGAAGTGGTTTTTGGGGGTTGTGGGTGACGATTGATCGGGGCATTTCTCATGTTGTGGTTGAGTCAGATTTCTTGACTTTGATCGAAGAGTTTAAGGTCCGACTCTCCCTCAGACAAATTTGGTTTATTGATTGTGAGGGCGGTTGAGATGGGGTATAATATAACATTGTCGATTGTCGGTGGTCTTTTGTCAGGTGTGAAGAATCATGTTGCTAATTGTTTTAGTCATCCCCCCTGATTTACCATTTATTTCTTTGCATTTGGTTGGTTTTCCTTCGTATTTGTCTTATATTTTATATGACGATTTGTTTTTACCCGAATGAGTATTTTTCATTTTTATAAAAAAGGGGATGAGGATGTTGATGAAAGGAAATATGAGTATACACATAATGTTGATATTGAGAGAATATTGTATGATAACACCACTCTTATTCTCTTTGATAAAATTCCAAAATTCGTGAAGTATGTAAACCTTTGGATACGAGTTAGAGCCTGACTAGCAAACCAATGCTAGAAAGAGAAACATGAACCAGAACTCATAGAACACTCAACCTTATCATCTAGCTCTTATTTTCTATCCTCCATCAACACTACAATCTCTTTTAATGAGAAAACCTCCATTTAACTCTTTGTAAGGGATAACCTCCCTCAATCTCTTTTAAGGGATAACCTCTCTTCAATCCTCTCTAGGGGATGACCTCTTCCAAATCAACACCATGAATCTCTGAACTTCAAAAGTACTGACATAACATCATAAACCTCCAAAGATTAAATCATTAAAAACAAAAAAAAAATATTAAAGAAATTTGAAAACCTGAACAATTGTTTTGGGTTCTAGAGACCGAATCTTCTCTCAAAGATTAAACCCAGTAATAAAATAATAAGCTACCACCTTCTCCCAGATCTAATCTAAGCACAACCACATCTCGCACCAAAATCAAGATACCCAAGCCCTACACTACTTCTCATCCACTCTCTGTTTTCTACTACCATCGACCACCCTGCCATCTTGGCCTCACCATCGCAACCAGATCTAAATCAACTTCTGACCCCATGATTTCACCGACCCGAATTTGAACCGCTACTCCATATACTAAAAACCTCTAACCAACTTCCGGCCCCACAGCTTCACTGATCCCGCTCTGTCCATGCACTTCCCTAAACCAATATACATTCAAATCGGCACCGATATCGCATTCTATTACAAGGGCGTGCAGTGAACAAGCAAGGAGGCCAAAGCAATGCTTTGATAGATTTCTACCCACCCCCTTGACGACGAAGGACGAAGCTCAAATGATGCCGTCCATGCCTCCGCTCTTGAGATCACGTAGGCACCAGCGCTTGCCAGCGCCAACCATCGTGTGTACCACAACAAGCGCCATTGCCTGGCAACGCCAGCGTCTTGCATGCCATCGCACTCCAGCGACGTGCCCCCACGCTCTAGTGTCGCACTCCAGTGACGTGCCCCCTGGCGCCCCAGTGTCGTACTCCAACGACCCTAGCGCTATAGTGTCGTGCTTTAGCGACGCGCCCTCTGACGCTCCATCGTCGCGCCCCAGCGAGGCGCTCCCTGGAACCCCAGTGATGCGCCCCCATGTCGCTAGTGTTGTGCTGCGCGCCCTAGTGTCACTTATTCTGGTTTTGACATTATACTATTTTGAGGTAATTTAATGTTATTTTGACATTATTTCCATATTTATTATTTTGAGGTTATTTCAATAGATAGCTTAGGCGTTTGCGCGCGTCCCATGCTATGGGCCGCTAGTCCAAGCCCATTACTCTTTTTTTCTCTATAAATACTCATTTTTTGTCTTCATTAAAATCACGTTTAATGTTTGGCTTAAATAATAGTTGAGACATCTCCGTGTTTAAGCCCTAGGCGTCGCAAAAGTTACTATCTTCCAAACAATCACGTTTACTTCTCTACCAAAGTTCATCACGTTGATTTTCCATCAATTAAACCTCAATCACGTTTGAGGCTCCCATCCAATTCCACAACTCGAAGTCTTCATGCAAGACAACTTGAATTACATAAAGGATTCCACGACAACTATGAGAAGGCTTGTGTCATAATGTTGACATAAGTGAAGTTTAGGAAGGATCACTTGGTGAAGATGATGACTTCCTTGACATCCATGGTCTCGTGATCATTATGAGCGTATTAACGGTGTGCATTTACATCAATTGGTATCAGAGCCACTGTCAAGTCAAGTCTAAATGTTTATCTCTTTTGCGCTCTTGAATTTTTCGCACTCAAATTTATCCTCTATATTTTTGCCACTGCCCAATGCCACTACCGCCGGCGCGCGCCACCCCTTATCACCACCACCAACGCTTTATTTACCCGCTCGCACTACCACCCAGCCGTTTCGGTTTTCCTAAACCCTAACCGCCCCTCCTAGGTATAGATATTATTATTTCAAAGAATATTATCTTTCCTATCTTTTAATATGTTATCTTATCCATTACCATAAATAACATTAGGTGAAATTGGTTTAAGCCATCCGTTATATACACGTATTTGCAAGCAACCACTCGTTCTATTCGAAATAACCACTTGTAACTCGCTTTCCGTTAACAAATCACCACCCATCGCCTCTTACCGTAAAAAATCCATTAAATTATGTCAAAATACAAAAATGCCCTTGGTTTCAAAAAAATAAGGACCAAAATGCCCTTCTTCTTCCTCATGTTCATGGAAGATCAACTTTCTCTTCCATGACTGAACTTTATGGAAAATCAATACCAAAAGAAAATAAAATTAAAAATTCCCTGACTTATTTATCCTAATTCTACTAAATCCCCCACTAAGCTCAAAATCATATAAATTCTAACAAACTCTAAGCCCAAAATGTTGACATCCGTCGCATCTCTATATGCACCATAAATCTGGGCTCGAGTCCATCGCTGCCATGACTGGTTAGGACTTCATCTTTGTATGCTTCTCCTTTGCTTCCCAACACAATTCTACCAAAACCCACGAATCCCATTGTCACATATCCATGAGAAACCCTAATTCCAAGCAATTGTGAAAGAGAGAGTGCCTTGAATTTTGGAATCCTTATAGAAGTTTGTTCTTCCATGAACATAATGATTGCCCATAATTAAATAATAATTGAATTGCAAAAAAAAAAAAAAATAGATTTTGCCATAACATTATGTTTTCTTAGTTAACAAGTATATACCTTTGCTAGAATTATTTCCTTATTAGATTTGAATTTTCTTGCCTTGTTTATTAATTTATTGAGTAGTAGTTGTTTGATCTTTCTATCCTATTGCTGTACGTTTCTCTCTATCACTCTCTCTCATCCCCACACACTTGAATTCCTATGTTGTGTGTTTCGTTAAAAAAAAACTTATCTTGATGCCTATTTTTAAAAACAAGAGAAAAGAGTCTTTCAAGAAAACTCAAAGGAAGAGAAAAAAGCATGACATAGGCTAGGGCAAAGTCCCTCACTTTGGAAACGCGATCTACTAAGCAACCCCTCCATTTCTCTAAACAACAACCATCAAAGAAACGATCTTTTTTGCGACTTGCTTCTTGAGAATAATTTTCTAAGTCTTGAATTTTCTTTTGAAACTTGAACTTTCTTGTTAAGGACACTTGTTGTTTTGAGTAATTTGCTATTTACTTGCTATCTTTTGACCTTACGATTGAGACACTCCCTCCTCACGAACGACCACATAGTAAGCGCACCCGAGTGCTGAAATTTTATGGTTGCTTTTGAGTCAAGGACTTGACTTGATCATTGGTTCCTTACCTTGGTGCGTTTGATACTCGCTTGTGTTTACGCTTTGTATTGGTATCATTTCGAGGGCATACTGTAGGATCGTGATTATTAGATAAAAGCTTAAGGAACTCAGAATAACGATTCTTAGTTCCTTTCGCAGCGGAAGATAAACAATCAAACAAATGACAAGTTCCTTATAGTGGAAACCTTTGATTGCTAACTAGCAATCCAGGATAAAAACCACTACCTTTCTTTCGAAAGGATTTCAAAGTCTACTTCTTGATTTCTTATCTTTTTTGGTTACAGCTTATCCTAGGAATGAACACACAGTTCCTTTGCCTTACACACAGTTAGACAATCCTAGATAACTTAACACAATCAATAATCAATCCAAGAAACAGACTTTCGCACCTAGGAACTATCACTTACAGTCACAGGAACTTAGCACTCAGCTCTTCTTCCTTGACTGGTTCCTCTTGATCTCAGTTTGCTTTGATGATCTTTGTTTTGAGGTTCACACTAGATATTTGCTAATGAGTGTGAGTTCTTGTTTTTGTGCATAAAGATAACCCTTGGGTTAGTCTTCCTTTTATAGAGGATTCTTCACAGCTCGATCCTCTCTTGGTTCCCACGGATTGAGCTTGCCCTAGGATTAGTGGTTCTCCTTGATCCACGTTGTTCTTGGCATGTGCAAACAACCTAGGCAGCTCAAAATCTCTCATGGTTGGTCAACTACCTCAGACGAGCCTTGTGGTGTCGTTGTCAAAACGCTTTCGTCCGAGGTTGAGTAAGCTGGCCGCTTGGGAACCGTCTGTTGGACAGCGACGTCTTCATGTGCTGTCACTTTCATCGTCTTCGTCCGAGGTAGAGGTTCTCTAGGCATCTTGTTCTTTAGCTCTTGGACCTTGGCAGACTTTTGGAAGCTTCGGACAAGTCGTTTTCGACACCTTTTGTCCGAGGTTGTGTGTCCCCAGATTTCTCGGGAATCGCAATGTCGAAAGCTCCATTTCTGGGCACACCTGGGTTCCTCTGGATTCCTTCAGCTGTCTTGTTCCTTTGGTTCCCTTGTTCTGTTTGGCTTTTCTGCCTTAGGTAATTTCCTGTGGTTCCTTAAAACACATCTTTGAGATAAAACATTAGTATCATAATATTTGTCATCTTCAAAAGTAGAGAAACTGAGGAACGGAACTCTCAGGGGAACCTAAGTTCCAGAGTTCCATTTCCTAACAATTTCCCCCTTTTTGATGATGACAAATACAAGGAACCTGACAACATAATAAGACTTTGAATCTTATGAGACCATATTGAGATAACGAGATTTACAACATTACAGATTAGTGATAGAACATTCAATGGTTGCGAATTCCCCCTAAGCAAGTGAACAAGTTTATTTCAAATTCCCCCTTAGAAATAGAACTAGTTCAGAGTTCCTATTAATTCAGTAGTCTCCAAAGTTCAAGGTTCCTATCCTTTTCTTCCCCCTTTTGACATCATCGAAAAGATTAAGTACAAGTTAAGAACATGATATCCAAGTGAATATGCAATTGCATCAAGCCTAAAAAAAAGTCATAATGAGAACGTTAAGGCAAAGACAAATTGATCATTGGAACGATTCCAAATATAGTCATTAAAGCTTCATTGGTCATTGTTCAAAACACTTATACCACAACATAACAACTGACAACCGACAACACAAACAACAAATAGCAAGGAAGACAACAAAAACAATCTTAAGAAAGACAACAAAAGGGATAGAAGAGGGGAGTAGGATCCTAAGGAAAACTACTAGCTTGCTGTGGCGTTGCAGCACTGGGAACCTAGAACAAGCGTTCCTATGGCGTAGTAGTGGCCTCCTCTTCTGCATCCTTGTCGTCGGTTCCTACATTTTGGCCCGCGGCCTGATGAGCACTGATTGCACCTTGCCAATCCTTCTGCAGAACTTCCACCAGACTCTCGACAGCAGAACTGATACGCCCCAACTCTCTTACTTGATCATGGATGGCGACCGTGTTGGCAGTCGAGCCTTCCAAGATGGCTTTTTCAATACGATCCAACGCAAGGAGGATCGTAGAGGAGTCTGAAGAGGGGGGTTACTGAGGGTGGGAACTAGAACGGCCCTGGGAACTCACCTTTTCCTTAGGCGGGATTTCTTCTATTTCAGCAGGGTTGGGTTGTTGTTCCTTAGATTTCAGCTTCCGAACTGTGTGCATGGTAAGACATTTGCTGTAGGCAGTCTCGGGTGAGTCTTCTGGGTACTGATTGAGGTTGGAGAGTAGCTTCTTGATGATATGAGGGAAGGGTAAAGCATGGGAGTCATGGGATGCACAGAATTGCATGTGAGCCAGCACAATACGGGGAAGATCCAACTGAACACCGGAGAACACCTTGTCCATGTAGACGGCGTCGGTGATGAGGACTTCGTTCCTGTGCTCTTGCCTGGGAACCAAGTTGCGAGTGATCCAGAAATGCAGTAGCCGGTTTGCGATGGAGAGATCCTTCATCTCCAAAGATGAGGGGGATGCGTCATCATAAATTTTCTTCACTATTGCTCCTTTGGACTTGAACCCTTTTCCTTTAGGCCATCCCTTCTTCTGAGGCAGAATGCCAAACCCAGACCTTGGCTCGAGCCTTAGAGCAGACGCGATCAAGTTGGCAGACAAGGGATAGCTGGTTCCCTTTCAGATAAGAATGGCATCGTGACAGGGAGAGTTCTCCTTCTGAGGTACAAACTCCATAGATTGGTAAAACATCCGGACAACCTCGTCGGAAGCAGAGAAAGGCTCGCACAGTATCTCGTCCCACCCTTGGAACTGCAACAGAGAGTGAAACTCATCCAAAGCTTCTCCATAGAGTTCCTCATCCTCTTCTTCTAACTCCTGGGTCCAGAATTCTCTGCCGATAATGAGAGGTTTTAGGATCTTCCTTTTGGAGAAGGAAGAGGAGGCAGAGAGGGTGGTGGTTTTGGCCCTTTTTGTGGATTTGGTTTCATAGGGAACAATGGCTTGGGAGCTTCTCTTCCTCTGTTGCATTCTTGTGGCGACAGAGGGGCCTGGGTTGGAAGTTTTGGATTTGAGGCTGATCGGGGAAGGCTCGGGGCTAAGGATCTCTTGAAGGGATTTATCCGGAGAGGAATCATGCGACCCGCCTTCAGAAAATGATTTTGTGACTGATTCTGAAGCCAAAGTGATGGCTTGCTCCTCTTCTTTGGGCATGGTTGGTTCCTCTTCCACCTTTTCCTTATCCTTTGGTGGTTTCTCAAGCTTCTCTTCTGGTTTATCTGCAGGTTTTGCCATGGGGTTTTCTTTGGGGAGGGATTTTGGAGAAGTGGAGGCAGAAACGGGCTTGGAGGAGGAGGCTTTAGCCTTCTTTTCACAAAATGCTTGAAGAAAAGCAGCCTCCTCTTCATCCATAACAACGATTGGGTTAGGGTCGGCCATTTGAGAGGAGCTAAGAGGATTGCTGTGTGAAGAGAAAGAGAGGTAGAAGATCAGAGAGATGGAGAGCTTGTGTGATCAACTCGGAGCAACTGAGCACCTCTTTAAGGGCGTTGAAGATCTGGGATGGCCAAGAGCTGAGGTGACCGTTGAAGCAAATCCAGCCGTTGAGAAGATCAAGGCAAATCCGAAGCATTGAAGAAAGTTGCAGCTTTTCGGAACGGCTAACTTAAATTCAAAATTTGACCCTTCAGAGAAGAGGGAGGTCTGCCACTGATGAGACATGCCTTATCCCTGCCAATATGCCATAAATAGCGTATGGGAGAGCCAAGCGAGCCGTTGGAGAGACGCTACGTTCTGGTTCCTTTCTGGCGACATTTTCAGCGAGCTAGAGGAATGTATGGGAATCTTGGAAGACATGGCTCGAACTATGTTGATCTCAAGTGGACTCTCCCAAAAGGATTGGGAGAGTCCACTTGAGATCAACATAGTTCGAGCCATGTCTTCCAAGGTCCTATTCTTTCTCTCCACTACTCCATTCTGTTGAGGAGTGTATGGTGCAGAGAAGTTGTGATCAATGCCATGCTCACTGCAAAAGGTTAGAAATTCTCCATTTTTGAATTCGGTACCATGGTCAGACCGAATAGCATTAAGTGAACAATCAAGGGATTTTTCTAACAAGGGAACCATGTCTTTAAAGCGATCAATGACTTCACTTTTAGATTTAATGAAAATGGTCCAAGTAAAGCGAGAGAAGTCATCGACAATAACAAAAATATACTTGTTCCCTCCTAGGATTTGAACTCTCATGGGTCCACAAAGATCCATGTGGATGAGCTCAAGAGGCCTTGAGGTGCTTACCATGTTTTTGGATTTGAAGGAACTACGAGCCTGTTTTCCTTTTACACAGTCAGAGCATGGTTCCTTAGATGTGCCACTCAGCTTTGGCAATCCTCTGACTAGTTCCTTTGAGTGTAGCTTTTGAATCAGCTTAGGGGTAGCATGACCGAGGCGTTGGTGCCACAACTCAGCTTGGTCATTCACGGTTGAGAGACACTGTTTTTCCTTGGGAACAAAGGATGGATCAATTATGTAGACATTGTTGAATCTTTTCCCTTTTAGGATGATTTGTCCCGAGGAGTCAACGATTGAACATTCATTTGATCTGAATCTAACTTCATTGTCTCCTTGATCACACAGCTGTGACACACTTATTAGGTCAAAACCAAGATTGTCAACAAGGTGAACTTTGTTTACCTGAATGTGATCGTTGAGTTTCACAGTTCCTATTCCACAGATTTTCCCTTTGCTTTTGTCTCCAAAGGATATGTTCCCTCCTTGGAGAAGTTGAAGAGAGGTCATTTGATTTCTTCTTCCGGTCATATGGCATGAGCAACCACTGTCAATGTACCATAGTTGGGGTTGCCTCTCTTCTTTCTGCACACAAGGGAACTAAGATTTCTGAACCCAGCGAAGCTTGGCTTTACTGGGGGGATTAGCATTCCGAGTCTGTGAATAACCAGGGAACTGGTTCCTTTCATGGTAATGAGTACTTTTCTCCTTTTCAAAGTTCCTTTTCTTAGCACAATCAGTGTTGTAATGACCATTCTTACCACAGTAGGTACACAAACGATTGTAAACAACATGTCCATATTTTCCTTTTCCTGGTCTAAAAGGTTTTTCAGTTTTCCTTTTGTTAAAATCAACATTGTTTCTAACCTTGCTATGGGCCATGTCAATATATTTTTTATGAGCAAAGGAATTGGTGAACCATTTGTTTTCAAGAACCATCTTTTCTTTTCCCTTTGGTTCCTTCTTAGGACTTTGAGAACCTTCATTGAGACGTTTGGCAACCTCAGCCTTGTTCTCAAGGACCATGATCTTCTCTGATAGGAATTGATTCCTATCACGAGAAGTGGCCAGAGCAATACTGAGGTTCTCATTCATCTCAACAAGTTCTCGCCTAGCCTTTTCTTCTTCAGCATCATTGTTCCCTTTATTATTGACATATCCTATTCCATGTCGTTGTCTCACAAAAACAGTTTGATTTATCGTTTTTTCATTAATGGAATTAGTGAGAATGTCTAACATATCCATTATGGATTAAAGCATGTCATTTCCAGGTGGATTAGCATGCAAGGGAACTTTGACAAAATCTATGCTAGTTTCATCACAAGATTTGCAAGTTTTAAGGTGACTAGCATGCACATTCCTAATATCAATGAGTTTGGAGTGAGTTTCAGCTAGGTCTTTCTCAGTTTCATCAAGTTTCTTACTCCAAACAGAATTCTCAACAGTCAAGCAAGCAATTTCATCTTCACAATCATCTAGTTTCTGTTGAAGGGAACTGGTTTCCTTTCCTAGTTTCTTTATGATCTTAAGAAGTTGTTTCTTATCACAATCAACTAGGGATTTTAAGAGATCGTCAGAAGTTACCTCAAGGTCTTCTGAGTCGCTTGAGTCTCCTTTTGCCATGAGACATTTTCCTCCATAGAAGCCACTGAGATCCAGTTCCTCATCTGAGTCTTCTCCCCATGAGGCTACAAGAGCCTTCTTTCTTTAAGGTCTTTCCTCTTTCTTGGACTCTTCTTTGTTGGGACAGTTCTTAGCGTAATGTCCCTTCTCCTTGCACTCGTAACAGGAAACTTCCTTGAGATCTCTTCTTGGTCCATTGTGAGAGGAACTGCCCTTTTGGAACCTTCCCTTCACAAAGAATTTTTTGATGTTCTTTGTGAAGAGGGTTGTTAGTTCGTCCTCCTCTTCTTCAAGATCTGAGTTCTCTTCCTCCATCTCGAGCCTAGAGAAGGCTTTGGAGATCTTGAGGGCAATTCCTTTCTCCAGTTTCTTGTCGGTATTGGCTTTGGTGTGCTCTCCTTCTTCAACCTCCAGTTTCCCTATGATTTGTGTCAAGGGAAGGGATTGGATGCCTGGAGTGTTCTTCATGATTCCCTTCAGAAGGGTGAATTTGGAGTTGAGTCCATTGATGACCACTAGGGACTTGGAGACTTCATCAAGATCGACTCCCGCCGCTGTCAACTTTCCAATCAATCTGTTGAAGCGGGAGTAGTACTCTGAGATGGTCTCAGTTTCCATCATTTTGAAGGTGTGGTATTCTCCTTCCAAAGTAAACTTTCTGCTTTGCTTTAGTTCCTCACTTCCTTCATGCATCTCCTTGAGAGCTTTCCACATTTCCTTCGCCGTCTTGATGCCTATGACCTTGTCCATGTCTTCTCTGTCCAATCGATTGAGGATGAACTTCCTAGCCTTGGCATTCTTCTCCATGATGACATAGTGTTCTGGTTTCCAATCTTCTTCCTTCATGGTAAGATCGACGTGGCCATCTCCATTTTCGACTATCCTCCAACATTGATAGTCGTTGGTCTTGATGTGGCTTTCCATGCACTTTTCCCACCATGTTTCTTCTCCTTTCTTTCGGAGATGTGGCTTGTTGGTGGAGATTCCGAGCTCAAACTTGCTTGGTTGAGACATGATCTGCAAACTTAACAAAGATCTAGAGCGTTTCCTGCTCTGATACCAATTGTAGGATCGTGATTGTTAGATAAAAGCTTAAGGAACTCAGAATAACGATTCTTAGTTCCTTTCGCAGCGGAAGATAAACAATCAAACAAATGACAAGTTCCTTATAGTGGAAACCTTTGATTGCCAACTAGCAATCCAGGATAAAAACCACTACCTTTCTTTCGAAAGGATTTCAAAGTCTACTTCTTGATTTCTTATCTTTTTTGGTTACAGCTTATCCTAGGAACGAACACACAGTTCCTTTGCCTTACACACAGTTAGACAATCCTAGATAACTTAACACAATCAATAATCAATCCAAGAAATAGACTTTCGCACCTAGAAACTATCACTTACAGTCACAGGAACTTAGCACTCAACTCTTCTTCCTTGACTGGTTCCTCTTGATCTCGGTTTGCTTTGATGATCTTTGTTTTGAGGTTCATACTAGATATTTGCTAATGAGTGTGAGTTCTTGTTTTTGTGCATAAAGATAACCCTTGTGTTAGTCTTCCTTTTATAGAGGATTCTTCGCAGCTCGATCCTCTCTTGGTTCCCACAGATTGAGCTTGCCCTAGGATTAGTGGTTCTCCTTGATCCACGTTGTTCTTGGCATGTGCAAACAACCTAGGCAGCTCAGAATCTCTCTTGGTTGGTCAACTACCTCAGACGAGCCTTGTGGTGTTGTTGTCAAAACGCTTTCGTCCGAGGTTGAGTAAGCTAGCCGCTTGGGAACCGTCTGTTGGACAGCGACGTCTTCATGTGTTATCGCTTTCATCGTCTCTGTCCGAGGTAGAGGTTCTCTAGGCATCTTGTTCTTTAGCTCTTGGACCTTGGCAGACTTTTGGAAGCTTCAGACAAGTCGTTTTCGACACCTTTTGTCCGACGTTGTGTGTCCCCAGATTTCTCGGGAATCGCAATGTCACAAGCTCCATTTCTGGGCACACCTGGGTTCCTCTGGATTCCTTCATCTGTCTTGTTCCTTTGGTTCCCTTGTTCTGTTTGGCTTTCCTGCCTTAGGTAATTTCCTGTGGTTCCTTAAAACACATCTTTGAGATAAAACATTAGTATCATAATATTTGTCATCTTCAAAAGTAGAGAAACTGAGGAACGAAACTCTCAGGGGAACCTAAGTTCCAGAGTTCCGTTTCCTAACACATACTAACCCGCCTACGCGGCCTACACTCCCCTAAGGCGTACCACGTCGCACCAAGAGGACCTCGACCGCCGCGCCTTTGGCCACCATAATGACCGCCTTTACCACCCACCAGTTATGGACCCATATGAGAAATTCGTCAGGGATTAGTACTAGATCCCACCGGTGACACGCGCCATAGACCACTACCAATCCCGAGACCGGCACGGTCCCCACCGCAACAGCCGTGACTACTGCGAAGTCAACCACCATGCTCGCGTTAAAGCCTACCCGAACGATAGCTTTTGCCATGACTTCGGGTTGAAAATCGTGTAAGGCTCAAGCCCTTAGAAGTGCCTTCCCATGCTAACCTGGGGACTTCCTAGGAGGTCAACCATCCTAGCACTAATCCCGCCCTAGCATGCTTAACTTCAGAGTTCTTTGTCCTCACCTGAACCCTGAAAAGGAAGAGCTTTTGTTGACATGGGTAACACTATAACCCTTATAAACCAATCTCAAGTCCAAGTGTTACAAATCGAGCCGTTCTCTGATAATTATGTGTGAGTTTAGGTAAAATCTCAACTTGGGTTGCCTCATGTATTGATAGGATATATATAACTATAGATTACAAAATCTGTAAAATAGTAAATAAACATTTACATAAATATAAATACAATCAATTTCTATAGTTAAGGTAGTCTAACAATCTCCCGCAGGTGAATCGGCATGATAGTTAACGTTGAGACTAGATCGAACGTCTTGAAACAACTGAGTAGGCAACCCTTTAGTTAAGAGATCAGCAAACTGAAGAGCAGATGGGACATGGAGAACTTGCACTTGTCCAAGAGCCACTTTCTCACGAACAAAATGAATATCAATTTCAATATGTTTAGTGCGCTGATGTTGTACCGGATTTGATGAGCGGTATATGGCACTGACATTGTCACACCAGACAACCATTGCCTTGGAGATGGGAGAGTTCTGCTCAGTCATAAGAGTACACAGCTAGCAAGACTGAGTGACTGAATTTGCCATTGCTCGGTACTCGGCCTCGGCGCTCGATCGTGCTACTGTGTGCTATCGTTGGGAGGACCAAGAGAGAAGATTATTGCCCAGAAACATACAATCGCCAAACGTTGAGCGACAGGGATCCGAACATCTCGCCCAATCAGCATCAGAATAGGCATGTAATTGATCAACCTTGCTGGAGTAAAGATGTAGACCCATAGAAATCGTACCTTGGACATACCGCAGAATCCGTTTCAAAGCAAGAAAATGTTGTTCTCACGGATTATGCATATGTAAACAACATTGTTGCACAACATAACTGATATCCAGTCATGTAAAAGTGAGGCATTGAAGAGGACCAACTAGGGACCGATTGTGAGTGTTAGGAAACGGAACTCAGGAACCTCAGTTCCCATGAGAGTTCCTTTCCTCAGTTTCTCTACTTTTGAAGATGACAAATACTTTGATACTAATGTTTTATCTCAAAGATGTGTTTAAAGGAACCACAAGACAGTTGTTGAAACTATGGAAGCCAAACAAGATAAAGAAACCAAACAAGCAAGCCAAAGGAACCCAGAAGTGCCCAGAAGTGCAACACGTGACTTTGCTTTTCCCAATAAAGCTGGGAACACTGAACCTTGGACAAAAGATGGTGAAAGCGACTTGAGCAAAGCTTCTAAAGCCTGCCACCTTCCAAAGGAAGGCTCCAAGATGTCTAGAACGCTGAACCTCAGACAAAGGTTGCTGAAAGCGACATGTCACAAGGCTGTCACCATCCAGAAGACAGTTCCAAAGTGTCTAGGTTGCTGAACCTCGGACGAAAGGCGTTGGACAACGACATGACAGATTCGTCTCAAGCCTTTGACCAACCAATGTGCATTCTGAGTTGCCTAGGTTGTTGGTACATGTTTAAGTCAGCGTGAATTAAGGATAACCACACAGCCTAGGTCAAGCTTGCTCTGTGGGAACCAATAGAAGACTCAACCTCGAGAATACACTATATAAGGAAGATAAGCTTCAGTGTTATCTTTAAGGACTACAACAAGAATCACACTTCATAGAAAACATCAAAGTGTGAACTCTCAACAAGATCATCAACTCAAACCAAGATCAAGAGGAACCCGTCAAGAAACTTGAGAGCTGTGTGCTAGTTCCTGTGACTGTAAGTGTATCAGTTCCTTAGTGCTTAGGACTGCTTCTTGGATTGATTCTACTTTGTGTTAAGTTTATCTAGGATTGTCTAACTGTGTGTAAGGCAAAGGAACTGTGTGTTTTGTTCCTAGAAGTAACTTGTAACCAAAGTGATAAGAAATCAAGAAGTAGACCTTGAAATCCTTTCGAAAGAAAGGTAGTGGTTTTTATCGTAGATTGCTAGTTGGCAATCAAAGGTTTTCACTATAAGGAACTTGTTCATTTACATTTGATTGTTTATTTCCGCTGCGATGGGAACTGAATATCAGTATTCTTAGTTCCCTTATTCTAAACTAACAATCACGATCCTATAATTGGTATCAGAGCAGGAAAAGCTCTAGATCTTTGTTTAAGTTTGCAGATCTAAGATGTCTCAGTCAAACAAGTTTGAGCTCGCACTAGTGGAAAAAACACTTGTTGAGGCGCCCTTTTAGAGGCGGGCCTATAACAAAACGCCTCAACAACGTCCTATGCAATCATTTTTTCATGTTTTTGAGGCGGATAATTATTTTATACGCCTCAAAAAATTCTATTGAGGCGGGCAAAAATTTATACGCCTCAAAAAGTTTCCGAAAAATTATTCCCGCTAAAGTATTAGAGGCGGGCCGATTAAAGGCCCGCCTCTAATGGTAAGTAATTGAGGCGGGCGAAAATGCCCGCCTCTATTAAGTTTTGTTGAGGCGGGCCTCCATAATCCCGCCTCAACAAACGTATGCAATAGAGGCGAGCATTAGGAGGCCCGCCTTTATTGCCTCTTTCTCGGCCATAACGTTGGACTTATAGAGGCAGGCATAAATAGGCCCGCCTCTATAAGTCTACCCTAATATACTTAATTAAAACATTCAGCTTCTCCGCGCGCGCTTCGTTCACCAGAACATTCACCTCTTCGCTTCGTTCAGACTTCGTCTCCTCTCCTCTCGCCGAGCACTCGGTTTCACCAGAACTCCGACTTCCTCACCCGATTCCTCTGGTGGGTAAGCGTTTCTCTAATATGCGTTTCTCTGTATTGTGTTTAAAGCTTGTACGAATTTGTTTATTTTTGTGTTTAAAGGTCGTGCATTGAAGGTGTTTGATGAAATGCCCCTATGAATATGCGTTTGTCTAAGGAGATTTTTTGATGAAATGCCCCTACGAATATGCAAATCCTAATGTACTGATTTCTAATTTGTGTATTTTGTGTTTAAATCTTGTACGAATTTGTGTATTTTGGTCAACTTGCTCGTGCATTGAAGGTGTTTGATGAAATGCCCCTATGAATATGCGTTTTTCTAATATGCGTTTCTCTATATTTTCTGTCTCATAATCTATGTATTATACTGTATTGAAGATGTAATATACTAGAGGATCACATTTTTACGGTTTATTTAATTAGGGAAATTACATTCTGCAGGTTGATAAAGGCATTGTCTTGAAGGCTCGATATTGGGTCAAGGTAATACTTCTACCCTAATTCCTTAGGCCCTTGGCGGGATAGAATTCATAATCTAGGCCCTTGGCGGGATAGTTGAGTTTGTATTTTTTCTTGCTTAGTTGCTTATTATTATCTATTTAGGCCCTTGGCGGGATATAATTCATAATTTAGGCCCTTGGCGGGATAGTTATTAGAAATGATATTAAATCTTCCTTGTTTTGCATTTATTACTAGAAATGAGTCGTCCTTGGATGTACGGTGACCATACTACGACAGAATACTTGAGTGGGGTTGAGGAGTTCATTAGATGTGCTTTAGCACACCAACGGAGTACGAAAGCCGAAAAAATCTATTGTCCATGCCGTGATTGTAAGAATATAAGGCGGTTAGATGGTATTGATGAGATTGAGGATCATTTATTTCGTCGTGGTTTCAAACAAGATTACCATATTTGGTTTTGGCATGGTGAGAAAATACTTGATCGTCCAAGTTCTAGTGTCAATGAGTTTGATGTTCGGGTAGACACTGATGATAGTGATGATGATATTGCTGAGAATAATGAGATGGATGATGATGATGACCAAAAAGATGATGAAATAAATGGGATGATGGATGGGGTGAGAGATCACTTGAACGAACGACCTCAGATGTTCGAACATGTATCAAAGGCTGCAGAGACTCCCTTGTATCCCGGGTGTACAAAATTTAGCAAGTTAGAGGCTGTGTCAATACTTTACAACTTGAAATGTGCTTCTGGTTGGACTGATGGAAGTTTCAACACCTTATTGGAATGGTTAGGTGAATTTTTACCAGAAGGCAATGACATGCCTATCTCTACTTATTATGCCAGGAAATTGATGTGTCCCTTAGGCTTAGAGGCCGTCAAGATAGATGCTTGCCCAAATGATTGTATGCTTTACAGAAATGAACATGAAAATTTGAATGAGTGTCCAAAGTGCGGTGCATCTCGTTACAAGTGTAAAGGGGTAAATTCGGCTAAGAGGGGGCCAACAACTAAGGTTATGTGGTATCTTCCGATAATACCTAGGTTTCAGCGTTTGTTTTCGATAAAGAAGGAAGCCAAAAATCTGAGGTGGCATGCGGAAGACAATGTTTATTTTTATATGTACTCATATGCTTTTTTTTGATATGTACTCATGAAATCATGATCTAGTTTTTTGTGTATGAGCATTTCCGGTAACATTGTCTTCCTTGGATTTTTAATTATAGCTTGTTCTCTCCTCTTAGGAAGTTCACTTTCATGTGACAATGCAGGAAGGCTCCGAGGCATTTCCGGTAACATTGGGGCTACCTGCTGCCACTAGACGTTGTTCGTGAGCAATGGGCACAGTATTTTACATTGAAGTATTTATTATCGGATTGAACTTGTTTGTACTTGTCCTGTATACTGTTGTTGAGAATCTGACTGTACTCTGGTGAAATCTGTTATATTATTCTGTGAATGAAATCGATCTGTTGTGTTGATGTATATTATTCTGCAAATCTGTGTGTATGGTATTTCAACAATTCGAGCCTGACTCGGCCGAGCACTCGGCCGAGTTCTGGGTCGAGTTAGGCTCGAATTGTTGAAATACAATAAACCGAGCCTGACTCGGCCCATGACTCGGCCGAGTCAGGTTTGAATTGTTGAGGCTTTTAGAGGCGGGCCTATGGAGGCCCGCCTCTAAAAGACACTTGTTGAGGCGGGCCTCCATAGGCCCGCCTCAACAAGTGCACTACGGCCGAGCACTTTTAGAGGCGGGCCTATGGAGGCCCGCCTCTAAAAGCCACTTGTAGAGGCGTATATAGCCCGCCTCAAAAAGCTTTCCTACTTGTTGCAGCCCCCTCAGTTGCGGCGATCGGTGTTCGCCGCAATAAGTGTCAAAAGGCCCGCCTCTAAAAGAGTTTTTTCCACTAGTGTCGGAATCTCCACCAACAAACCACATCTCCGAAAGAAGGGAGAGGAAACATGGTGGGCCAAGTGCATGGAAAGCCACATAAAAACCAATGACTACCAATGTTGGAGGATAGTCGAGAATGAAGATGGCTATGTCGATCTCAACCAAAAGGAAGAAGATTGGAAACCTGAGCATTATGTCATCATGGAAAAGAACGCCAAGGCTAGACAGTTCATTCTCAATGGACTGGATAGAGAAGATATGGACAAAGTCATAGGAATCAAGACGGCGAAAGAGATATGGCAAGCACTCAAGGACATGCATGAAGGAAGTGAGAAACTAAAGCAAAGCCGGAAGTTTGCTTTAGAAGGAGAATACCACACATTCAAAATGATGGAAACTGAAACCATCTCTGAGTATTACTCTTGCTTCAATAGGCTCATTGGAAAATTAACAGCGGCTGAGGTCACCCTTGATGAAGTCTCCAAATCACTGGTGGTCATCAATGGACTTAACTCTAAGTTCACCCTCATCAAAGGAATCATGAAGAACACACCAGGTATCCAATCTCTTCCCTTGACTCAAATCATAGGGAAACTGGAGGTTGAAGAAGGAGAACACACCAAAGTCAATGCTGACAAAAAACTGGAGAAAGGAATTGCCCTTAAAATCTCCAAAGCCTTCTCAAGGCTTGAGATGGAACAGGAGAACTCAGACCTAGAAGATGAGGAGGATGAACTTACAGCTCTCTTCACAAAGAACATTAAAAAATTCTTTATGAAGAGAAAGTTCCAAAAAGGCAGTTCCTCTCACAATGGACCAAGGAGAGATCTCAAATATATTTCTTGCTATGAGTGCAAAGAAAAGGGACACTACGCTAAGAGCTGTCCCAACAAAGAAGATTCCAAAGAAGATGAAAGATCTCAAAGGAAAAAGGCTCTTGTGGCCTCATAGGGAGAAGACTCAGATGATGAACTAGACCTAAGTGGATTCTCTGGAGGAAGATGCCTCATGGAAAAAGGAGACCTAAGCGACTCAGAAGACCTTGAGGTAACTTCTGATGACTTCTTAAAAACTCTAGTTGATTGTGACAAGAAACAACTTCTAAAGATCATAAAAAATCTAGGGAAGGAAACTAGTGCTCTTCAACAAAAACTTGATGATTGTGAAGATGAGATTGCTGGTTTAACTGTTGAGAACTCTGTGTGGAGTAAGAAACTTGAAGAAACTGAGAAAGATCTTGCTGAAACCAAATCCAAACTCATGGAAGTTAGTAATATGCATGCTAGTTCCCTTAAAATTTGTCAATCTTGTAGTGAATCTAAGATAGAATTTGTTACAGTTCCTATGCATGATAACCTATCTGGAAATGTCTTGCTTCAATCTATAATTGATAGGTTAGATGATCTCACTGATTCTATAAAAGAAAAAACAGTAAATCAAACTGTCTTTGTGAAACAACGCCATGGAGTTGGATACATTAACAACAAGATCAATGATGATGCTGAAAATGAAAAGGTTAGACGTGAACTTGTTGAGATGAATGAGAACCTCAGTACTTCTCTTGCGACTTCTCGAGATAGGAATCGGTTCCTATTAGAGAAGATCATGGTTCTTGAGAACAAGGCTGAGGTTGCCAAGCTTCTCGTAGAAAATTCTAAAAGTCCAAAGAGGGACCCTAAGGCCTTTGAAAGGGAACCTAAGGGAAAGGAGAAAGTATCTCCTAAAGACAAGTGGTTTACTAACTCCTTTGCTCACAAAAGGTACGTGGACATGGCTCATGGTAAGGTTAGAAATAATGTTGATTTCAATAAAAGAAAAAATGAAAAACCTTTTAGGCCAGAAAAGGGAAAATATGGTCATGTTGTGTACAATCGTTTGTGTTTCTATTGTGGTAAGAATGGTCATTACAACACTGAGTGTTCTAAGAAAAGGAACTATGATAATGAGAAAAGTGCATACTACCATGAAAGGAACCAGTTCCCTTGACATTCACAGACTCGAAATAATAAATCACATGCTAATCCCCCCAGTAAAGCCAAGCTTCACTGGGTTCAGAAATCTTAGTTTCCTTGTGTGTAGAAAGAAGAGAGGCAACCTCAACTATGGTATATTGACAGTGGTTGCTCGTGCCATATGACCGGAAGAAGAAATCAAATGACCTCTCTTCAACCCCTCCAAGGAGGGAACATCTCCTTTGGAGACAAAAGCAAAGGGAAAATTTGTGGGATAGGAACTGTGAATCTCAATGACCACATTAAGGTAAACAAAGTTCACCTTGTTGATAATCTTGGTTTTGATCTAATTAGTGTGTCACAGCTGTGTGATCAAGGAGACAACGAAGTTAGATTCAAATCAAATGAATGCACTGTCCTTAACTCCTCTGGACAAATCATCTTAAAAGGTAAAAGGTTCAACAATGTGTATGTTGTTGACCCTTCCTTCGTTCCCAAGGAGAAACTTTGTCTCTCAACTCTGAATGATCAAACGAACTTGTGGAATCAACGTCTTGGTCATACAAGTACCAAATTAATCCAAAAGCTACACTCAAAGGAGCTAGTCAGAGGCCTCCCAAAGATAAGTGGCATATATGAGGAACTATGCTCAAACTGTGTAAGAGGGAAACAAGCTCGGAGTTCCTTTAAATCCAAGAATATGGTAAGTTTCTCAAGGCCCCTTGAACTCATTCACATGGACCTTTGTGGATCCATGAGAGTTCAAAGCCTAGGAGGAAACAGGTATATCTTTGTTCTCGTCGATGACTTCTCTCATTTTACTTGGACAATATTCATAAAATCTAAAAGTGAAGTCATTGGACGATTTAAGGATCTGGTTCCCATGTTAGAAAAATCTCTCGATTGTTCCATCAATTCTATTCGTTCTGACCATGGTACTGAGTTCGAAAATGGAGAATTTCTAACTTTTTGCAATGAGCATGACATTGATCATAACTTCTCTGCACCATATACTCCTCAACAAAATGGAGTAGTGGAAAGGAAGAATAGAACCTTAGAAGACATGGCTCGAACTATGCTCATCTCAAGTGGACTCCCTCAATCATTCTGGGCTGAGGCAATCAATACAGCCTGCTACATCATCAATCGAGCTATGCTTCGCCCAATCACAGAGAAAACACCCTATGAACTTCTGAGAGGAAGAGTTCTGATCGGAGGAGTAGTCGTCGTATCCCCAATCAAAAATAAATCCTAAAATCCTCACTAAACAAAGTATAGTAAGCAAGTCAGGGTCGATCCCACAAAGAAGGAATGAATTCAATGGTGGTAGCATGCAATGTCACAAAGGGGGGTTGTATGGTTGGTTGGTCACAAACGAAACAAACAAAGCAAAGTAGAATGGATGAAATATCAATAGAGAAAAACACTTAGCCAAGTAATGTCCACATAAGTCATTCAAAGGTTGTTCATAGATTAAGTCCTATCTTCCTATTCGGTTATTCCTGTCCCGATCTTATGTAAATTCAGAGGGAAACCTTCCACAAAGAACCCTTACCAATGAATAACCCTAGTACCACTAAAGGTTCAACCCAAAGGCAGCAATGCATATAAGAATTAACCAGGATACACAGAACGCTCGCTCAGATGCATTTACCATGTAATTATCTCTCCCTACAATAGAACAATTTCAACCAGAGCATGTAAATTGTAGTTGCTACAGCAGAATAGGACGTTAGCCCAACAGTTTCCTAATCCTAGCAATATGAAAATCACCAATAACAACTAGTTGCGCGTGCTAGTGCAATTAATGAAATCCAATGGAATAAGCTTAGAAGAGATAATATAACTCAATAGGAATAAATAGATAAGAACAAAACCTCACAACCAGATGAATAAACTCATGCTTCCATTACCAGACTAAGCCAAAGAGGCTTAGCTCCTCATAGTCATGGTGAACTTCAAAGGAAAAGTAAACAACGATTAAAATTGCAACTAAAGTGGAATAAGAGTGTGGACTCTTAAAACTAATGCTAAAAGAAAGTATTTATAGGGCTCTAACAAATGACCTAGCCCATTAAGAAAATAACTAAATTAAAATGAGAAAAAGGGGAAAAAGAAATATGAAAAGATAAGCTCAGGAAAGGACGCAGCTTTCGGTGCTCATGACCCGCGATCGCGGGTGAACAGTACCCGCGATCGCGGCTACTTCTCGATTTTCAACATCTGCGACACTTTCGTAAAAACGTCATAACTTTTGATTCCAAACTCGGAATGCGCTCATATTTTGGGGACTTGTAGTAGACTTCAATATATAACTCCTCGAATTGGAATCACTGCATTTGGACATCTGAGTAGAGATAACGAATCAATTGAATTCAGCACATTGTTCTTCTACTCTCGTGTGGACTCTCTCCTTGGTTCTTCTTCGTCTCCTCAGTGGTCAACTTCTCTTCCTCTGGATATCTTCAATTTGCTTCTCCAGACCACCAAATCCACACTTCTCCTCTCTAACTCCATACTCCTTGGTGGCTCCATATCCCGAATCTTCAAATGTACTCCAATAAGCTCAAAACACCACCAAAACACCAATCTTCGCCCCCAAACACCATGCACATGAATGTGTCTAAATCTACCCGAATGGCACCAATAAAACCTCTAATAACTCGTAGTTAAGCCCTACACAATAGTGCTTATCAAGTTCCCAACATTTTACATCTTAGGGTGTTCGGATGCAAATGCTTTGTGCATAACAATGGGAAAGATAATCTTGGCAAATTCGACTTAAGGAGTGATGAAGGGATCTTCATTGGATATGCGTCAAGCAGCAAATCATACAAGGTCTTTAACAAAAGGACTAAAAAGGTAGAAGAAAGTGTTCATGTTATTTTTAATGAGAAATCACTTGGTAGAAATATGCAGAACACCACCAGCTCCTTTGAAGATCCATTTCCCAAGTCACCTCAAGAAGATCCAGATGAAGACATCACAACACCTAGTTCCTACCCAGCTGCACAAATTCCTCCACCAGTTCCCATGGATAATCAACAACAATCCATTTCTGGGAACCATGAACTTGAAGATAATACATGTGGAGACATAAATGATTCATCCTCTCACATGTTATTAAATGGAGAAGGTGATCCCAACATAGAAGTTGAAGCTGAATGTTCAAATCAAGATGCCTCCACATCAAATGCTCTAGCTCCCAATAGAGAAAGAAGAACCATCAAGCCTCCAGTCAGGTTCGATGATCTAACCTTTTATGCTTTCTTATCTATTGTGGAACCAAAGAATATAGGTGAAGCACTGAAGGATGTAGATTGGATCCAAGCCATGCAAGAAGAACTTCATCAGTTTGAAATGAACAAAGTCTGGCATCTAGTTCCCCGCCCCAAAAATAAGCATATCATAGGAACTAGATGGGTTTTCAGAAACAAGCTCGATGACTCAGGAGCTGTAATTAGGAACAAATCAAGGCTTGTTGCTCAAGGATACAATCAATAAGAAGGAATCGACTATGATGAAACTTATGCTCCAGTGGCAAGGATTGAAGCAATAAGGTTATTGATTGCCTTCACATCACACAAGGGCTTCAAACTATTCCAAATGGATGTAAAGACCGCCTTCCTTAATGGCATTCTTCAAGAGGAAGTCTATGTCAAGCAACCACCCGGCTTTGAAGACAGTGATCATCCAGACCATGTCTACTTCCTAGACAAAGCCTTGTATGGTCTCAAGCAAGCCCCTAGAGCTTGGTATGACCGTCTTGCCCAGTTCCTACTCTCCAATGGTTACAGGCGTGGAATCATTGACAAGACTCTCTTCATCCAAGAAGAAGAAGGTAACATCCTAGTGGTTCAAATTTATGTTGATGATATCATTTTTTGTTCCACTAACTTGTCCCTTGTAGATAAGTTCAAAGACTTGATGAACAGTGAATTTGAAATGAGTCTAATAAGGGAACTCACCTTCTTACTCGGATTGAAAATATCCCAAAAGAAAGATGGCATACAAATTCACCAACAAAAGTATGTCAGGGAACTGTTGAAAAAGTTCAAAATGGATTCTTGCAAGCCCCTCTCAACTCCTATCTCTACCATCCCCCATTTGGACAAAGATCACTCAAGTCCTCTTGTGGAAGAAAAACTCTATAGAGGTATGATAGGTTCCCTCATGTATCTAACAGCTAGTCGTCCAGACATTGTGTTTGTTGTTTGCTTGTGTGCTAGGTTTCAATCATGTCCAAGAGAAACACACTTAGTAGCTGTGAAAAGGATATTCCGATATCTCAAGGGAACTGACTCACTCTGCATTTGGTACTCCAAAGAGTGTCCCTTTGAGCTGATAGGTTTCATTGATGCTGATTATGCTGGATACTTGGTGGATAGGAAAAGTACTTCTGGAATGGCACAATTCCTCGGCCCTTGTCTTGTGTCATGGGGTTCAAAGAAACAAATCTCAGTCTCCTTCTCCACCACAGAATCTGAGTACATTGCAGCTGCCTCTTGTTGTTCCCAACTCTTATGGCTAAAGCAACAACTCACGGATTTTGGTATGTCTTATGGTCCTCTCACTATTCTTTGTGATAATACTAGTGCTATAAACATTTCTAAGAATCCTGTGCATTATACTAGGACCAAACATATAGATATAAGGCATCACTTCCTTAGAGATCATGTTGAGAAAGGGAACATCATTATGAAATTTTGTAGGACTGAAGATCAAATTGCAGATATATTCACCAAAGCTTTGAATAGAGTTCCCTTCGAGAACCTTAGATTAGAACTGAGAATGATTCCTATAAACTAGCAGTTCCTTTAGTTTGAAGTTACTCTCCAGTTCCCTTGATTGACTAGTTCAGATCTTTTTACTTATTTTGTCTTGGAATCTTTGTGTTATCTCTCTTGCAATAAACCCACACATCTATAATAGTTACTCAAAAGGCTTTGATAAAATTTTCTAGCTCTTCTCCTTAAAAGTCCTTTTCATTTTAACTCAATCATTGTCCTAGTTTATTTGTTAGCCCAAAAGTCACAATCTGATCATATTCTAACCTCATGATATAAGCCGAAATGATGATTGTGTACTATGACCCTCCCTTGCCTCATTGCACAATCTAGTTCCCTATGATCCATCTCTTAACCCTCTCTGGGAATTAGTATGCAATATGATAAATGGACCTCCCCGATGTCATTTATGGGAACGTACTTTCATGTCTTGTGTCTAAAATCCCTATACTAAAAGTTCCCATATATCCCTCTAGCACAATGAAGAAATCGCCAGAAAGGAACTAGGAAAGACAATATTCCTAAATGGCTAGTAGAAACTCGCGTCTTCCCGAGACAACATTTAATGCAATAAACAGCGTCAGAGTTCCCTGTACGGCTCGGCTTTGATGAGATTTTTGAATGTCTGCCTTCTGATTTTGTGACCGTTACAAAGAACGAAAAAAGCTGAAATTAAAAGAGCCGTTTCCCTAGAGATTTCTCTTCCAACGGCCCCAAACGATGCACAAGAGGTATTTAGGGACTCCTGTTTCAATGAACCAAGTACTCTGCTCTCCTTGTTCTCAGAATTCTTGATTCCCTTGCTCTCAAAACACCAAACTCCTTAAATGGCCAAAAAAAAAAAGAAAAAAAAAACTTCAACCTTCACCTTGCTCTAGATGAGGAAGAAGCTGAGATGAGGCTGCGATTGGAGGAGCTCAGGCAGCTGAGATGAAGGATACCCCTAAGACGGCTACAGGCCAAGATGAGGGAACTGAGGAAAAGAATGATGCTGAAGAAGAAAAGGAATGACTTTCCTAGTTCCCAGTGATGTAACAACACATTGTGCTAGTAGTTCCCTAGGATTCTACCTACCACTCCTATCCTTCTTTTGTTTGTTTCAAGTTGCTTGTGATCTTTGTTTGTCTTTCTACTATGCATCTATGAACAATGTGTTGGTTTTAATGATTAATGAACTTTTCCGGGAGTTTGTCTACTACATTTTTGTCTTTGCCTTAAGTTTCTATTATGGTGACTTTCATGGGTTTAAAGCAATTGTTTATTTCATATTGATATCCTACACTTGATAAGTTAATTGATCTTTTCGATGATGTCAAAAGGGGGAAAATGTATAGGAACCTTGAACTCTTGGAACTACAGGACTTATAGGAAATCTGAACCCGTTCTATTTCTGAGGGGGAACTCGAATAACTTAGTTCATTTGCTTAGGGGGAATTTACAACTATTGAATGTTCTCTCATTATTTTATAAAGTTGTAAATCTCTTAGTTGAACTGTTCTCATGAATCTCATATCCTTATTATATTGCCAGGTTCCTTATATTTGTCATCATCAAAAAGGGGGAAATTGTTAGGAAACGGAACTCAGGAACCTCAGTTCCCATGAGAGTTCTTTTCCTTAGTTTCTCTACTTTTGAAGATGACAAATACTTTGATACTAATGTTTTATCTCAAAGATGTGTTTAAAGGAACCACATGACAGTTGTTGAAACCATGGAAGCCAAACAAGATAAAGAAACCAAACAAGCAAGCCAAAGGAACCCAGAAGTGCCCAGAAGTGCAACACGTGACTTTGCTTTTCCCAATAAAGCTGGGAACACTGAACTTGGACAAAAGATGGTGAAAGCGACTTGAGCAAAGCTTCTAAAGCCTGCCACCATCCAAAGGAAGGCTCCAAGATGTCTAGAATGCTGAACCTCAGACAAAGGTTGCTGAAAGCGACATGTCACAAGGCTGTCACCATCCAGAAGACAGTTCTAAAGTGTCTAGGTTGCTGAACCTCAGACGAAAGGCGTTGGACAACGACATGACAGATTCGTCTCAAGCCTTTGACCAACCAATGTGCATTATGAGTTGCCTAGGTTGTTGGTATATGTTTAAGTCAGCGTGAATTAAGGATAACCACACAGCCTAGGTCAAGCTTGCTCTGTGGGAACCAAGAGAAGACTCAACCTCGAGAATACACTATATAAGGAAGATAAGCTTCAGTGTTATCTTTAAGCACTACAACAAGAATCACACTTCATAGAAAACATCAAAGTGTGAACTCTCAACAAGATCATCAACTCAAACCAAGATCAAGAGGAACCAGTCAAGAAACTTGAGAGCTGTGTGCTAGTTCCTGTGACTATAAGTGTATCAGTTCCTTAGTGCTTAGGACTGCTTCTTGGATTGATTCTACTTTGTGTTAAGTTTATCTAGGATTGTCTAACTGTGTGTAAGGCAAAGGAACTGTGTGTTTTGTTCCTAGAAGTAACTTGTAACCAAAGTGATAAGAAATCAAGAAGTAGACCTTGAAATCCTTTCGAAAGAAAGGTAGTGGTTTTTATCCTAGATTGCTAGTTGGCAATCAAAGGTTTCCACTATAAGAAACTTGTTCATTTACATTTGATTGTTTATTTCTGCTGCGAAGGGAACTGAATATCAGTATTCTTAGTTCCTTTGTTCTAAACTAACAATCACGATCCTACAGTGAGTCGGATAAAAAACCGGAGCACCGGCATCAAAACCGAGTTTGGCGTTGTTGTCCACTGGCATGCGCCTGGAGTTGTAGGATTCCATACCTGCCTTTTGATGAATTTTCATAGCATATTTCTCTTGACTTAAATGCAATCCGAAAGGAGTTTTGGTGACAGAAATGCCAAGGAAATAATGTAAAACACCAAGATATCACATAGGAAATTCCATGCTTAAAGCCGTGATTACAGACTGCAGAAAAGTGGCCGGAGATGCTGTCAAAATAATGTCGTCTACGTCGAGGAGTAAGTGGGCCAAATTCACACCGGATTTAAACACAAAGAGAGAAGGATCTGATTTAGCACCTTTGAAGCCGAGTTTGAGTAGGAAGGAAGCAAACCTGTGGAACCAAGCTCTCGGATCCTGCTTTAATCCATAAAGGGCCTTGTTGTATTCACAGACATGATCCGGGAACTTCAAATTGACAAAACCCGGGGGCTGTTGACAATAGACAAGCCCATTGATCTGGCGATGCAGTAATGCATTTTTGTCATCCAATTGATGGATCTTTCATAGTTAGGAGAGAGCAAGAGATAAGGTAATCTGGATTGTTATGGGCTGGACTACCAGAGAGAAAGTTTTGTCGTAGTCAATACCTTGCTGTTGAGAATAGCCTCACCCAACCCATCGAGACTTGTATCTGCTGAGAGAACCGTCCGCCCCAAACTTGTGTCGGAATAGCCATTTCCCTAAAACAATATTAGCATTCTTCGATGTTGGAACAAGATCCCAAGTTCCATTTTTAATCAAAGCATCATATTCTTCTTTCATGGATTTAAACCATTGTGGACTTTGAAGGGCGTGTTTGTATGTTTTGGGAATGGGATCGATTTGGGAGAGAGAGAGAGATTGGAGATAATATTTGGCTTTGGGATTCCGGATTTAGATCGGGTACACATGTTGTGGTCGTTGATGGTGAGTGGGGCTGGTAGAGATGAGCCATGAAGATTGGCGTCTGTTTGGTAGTTGGTGTGGGGTTGAGAGATTTTAGCAGATTGGGTTGTTTGGTGGGTTGAATAATCAGGAAAGGATATTTATGGGTTGTATAAGGATGAGTTTGTTGGAGATTGAGGTTGATTTGGTGGAGAGCATATCGGCTAGAGGCTGTTTTGTGAGGCTGGTTTTGTTGGGGTGAGTGAGTGATCCATGGAGAATTTTAGCAAATCAAGGGAATTTGATGGGAGCAATTTGGAGGATTTATTTTTGTAGGGAAAATTTGTTTCATCTATTATTACATTCCTGGAAGTAATAATTTTATTTGTTGTAAAAACAAGGCATCTATAACCTCAATGGTTTGGTGCATAGCCGATGAGGAGACATGGAATGGACCTAGGAGACAATATGTGGGACATTGTGGCTGACACATTAGGATAACATAAGCACCCCAAAACCCGAAGATGACTCTATGTAGGGGCGGTGTGGAAGAGAGACTCGTGTGGGCTGATCATAACCTGCATTTTTGTGGGGAGTAGGTTCAGTAAATGTGTTGCCGTGGGCAAGACTTCTACCCAAAACCGAGGTGGGAGATCAACTTGGAAGAGAAGAGAACGGATGACAATGGTGATGGTTCAGATTATTCTTTCAACTTTCCCATTTTGTTGAGAGGTGTAAGGACATGCGAAGCAAAATTGAATGCCATACTTTAGAAGAAAAGAATGAAGAGTTGTTTTATCAAATTCGTTGCCGTGATCACACTGAATATATTTGATGGAAGAGTTGAATTGATTTTTGACATACGTAGAGAAATTAATAATATGAGTTGCTGTTTCAGATTTGTATCTTAGAGGAAAAGTCCATATGTAGTGACTGAAATCATCAAGAATGAGAAAATAATATTAAAAACCAGTTTTGTTAGGCACTGGTGAGATCCACAGGTCACAATGAACAATCTGGAAAGGGAAACTACTCTTAGAAATAGAAGACTCAAAAGGAAGCCTGGAGTGTTTACTAAGATGACAAGCATGACATAGATCGAACTGATCTTTATTACAAGAAATAGACCATAAATAGACTAATTTATTTAGGACATGATCGCCAGGATGACCAAGCCTGCGATGCCAGATGGTGGAGGAGTGGTCGCAAGATGCCGAGAGGGCGTGAGGATGGACGATTGACACATAACTGGACTGGAATAGGTAGATCTCCTCGACTATTGCACAAGTGGATCACGGTCTTGTTGGTGAGGTCCTTCATAGAAAAACCAAATGGATCAAATTCAACGGAAACATGATTATCTGCAGTAAACTTCCTTACTGATATGAGATTTTTGATGAGTTTCGGGGTAACTAGGACATTTTTGAGGTTGAGGGGAGGAGTAGAAGATAGGAATTTATGGCCAACTTTTGTAATGGGAAATGTATCTCCATTACCCGCAATGATTTTAGAAGAAGAAAAGATACCACGATTAAAAACAGAAGATGGATTACCTTGGTTGGATGTTGTTGGATCGTTAGAGTTACGTCTGAGGGAACAAAGGCTTTGTTCCCACAGAAGTTGCAGCGGATTTAATATAGCAAGAAAGATAACGAACGAACTCACGATGTATAGTGGAAACCCTGATTAGCAAAACTAGCTTCTCAAGGAAAATCCACTACCTTTAAGCTTCCGCTTGAGAGGATTTTGAAGCATGTACTTGTCTTATTGATTTCTTGTTCGATTACACTTGTATCCTGGACTTCGACCTCTAAACAACCAGCTAGACTCAAAGCCTCTTCTACAACGATGAATCCGAACTCAACCCTCAAAGACTCACACACACTTCACTCTCTTTGTTTTTTTCTTCTTCTCCTTTTTTCCGTTCTTCATCGTAGTTAGAAATGAATCCCCATTTCACCTAAATACAACTTCGGCTAAACCCTAATCAAACAAGATAAGATTATTCTAAAAATGGATTACTCGAAGATAGGATTTTTTATGTGAAGAGTAATATCCTAACCGATCATATTGATTAAGGAAGGAATTCCTTAATTAATCTAATCGGAAAGGATATCAAACTTCTCTCTCCAATTTCTTATCTAAGGAAAGATTCCTAGGATAACATAAATCGGGCTTTTCTCTCTCCGTATCTTCTCAATCCGGCTTGATCCTTGGAGCCGAAGTCTTTAATCTTTTACCGCGTGTGCTTCTTGATTTGTTTCCATAATCAACACGCTGGATTTCTTCTTTCCATTTGCAGCTTCGATTTCGTTCGTCACTTCAGTTCCTTGAGAGGTAACAAAGCACATGAACAGAGCTTTGTTCCCTCTGCGATCCTTTGCTGCAATGGTTCCCTGAGATAACTATCTTTGTTCCTGAAATACTTAGTACCCATATCAGTTGAATGATGGTGACAAACACCCTTGACAATAAAGCATATACATACAAGAGAAAGACAGTTATGAAGAGAAAGGTTTCCCACTAAGATACTGTTAGTTCCCCCTCAACTCAGTAGCATGTGAAGCCTGTTCTGTTCTCCCTCAACCAAAGCTACCTGTCATTTTCCCCCTTTTGGCATCATCAAAAACATAAGTAGAGAGATAGAGAGAAATAGTCAAGGCAAGATAAACAAAATACCCCTTGTTCATTAATTGAAAAAAAAAACTTAAACAACATGCAAAGACAGCTAAACACAGTCATTAAGCCACACAGGGCACACAAGTCAGAGAGAAATAAAAACAACTAAGGAGGATAGATGAGCAAGGGAACAAAAGAGTGGGTGGATGACATGTAAACGGTTAGGCATCACTATGACCAGCCGATGGAGCTGATGCGTGATGGGAGATAAGCGCGCGTATGTCTGCCAAGAGAAGCGTCTGCTGAGCAGCCAAATCCTGCACTGCCTGGCAAAGACTTCTTAAATCCTTCCCCGGAGTTGATTTCTCATTCAGTTCCCCCTCAGAACTGTCCGCCTCAGAATCTTCCAGAGTCTCAGAAACAGCCGGAACACTGTCCATTTTCACCCAGCCTTCGTTACCTTGAAGAACAAACTTCATCTTGTGCAGATTACTAACATCGAAGGGGCGGGAGAAGACACTCGATTCCGCCGAAGAGTTGTAGACTTTATGGTACTCAAGAATCTTTTTGACAACTCGAGGGAACGAAAGAGCGTGCTGGTCTGTGTTCCTGGCATGGGACATGTGCTGCATCATAATCCTGGGAAGGCAAATGGGTTCCTTCTTCAATAGCGTAGATAGGAGGACAATATCCAAAATCAGCAGTCGGTTCCTTTTCTGTCCCTTGGGCGTTATGTTGCTGATCAAGAAGTGGTATAGTACTTTGTTGACGGCATACATCTCAGATATGTCAAGATCACCACTTCCCAGAGCATTCTCAATGCCGGCCACTGCCCACACTGCTTCAGAATATGGAAAATCCTTAGGCCACCTTCCTTTCGGGTACTCGCCATACCCCTCATGTGGGACTCCCAAGGCTACTCCCAACTCAATACTTGAAAACAGATGTACCTTCCCTCCAAGCTTGTAGCTCCCCAGAATGGCGTGGGGTCTGACTTCCATCACATAAGACGAATAGAACTCCCTCAATAAATCCTCATCCACTCCTTCCTCTTTCACGAACAGCTGACTCCACTTTTGAGCGTCCAGTACTGCATACACCTCCTCTAGACAATTCTCCTTAAGGAACTCCGGGTCCACCAGTAATTCTTTTACCACGGACTTATGGCTCATGCTTTTAACTTCATCAGCCCCCACCTTCCCTTTGGCTTTGGCGGGCTGACGACGTAGACTTTTGCGGAAAGGACCGGCAGAGACCTTGGCTTTCTTCGCTTTGTTCCCAGAGAGGGGTTCTGACTCCTGGTCAGAAATTACAGTGATTGCCTTCACGGACTGTTTCTGAGAGCGTGTCTTCCTCTTGGAGGAGCATGCAGTCTTTACCCTTCCAAACGACTTTGGAATCTTAGGTGGCTCCTCCTCATCATCTCCCTCAACCAATTCCTTGGCGAGACTCCTCACAACACCCTGAATCTTCTCCTTCACAGCCACGTGCTCCTCTGTGGTGGCTGGGGTGGTCTCTCTAGGTAATTCCTCTAGCACCTCTTCGATGGGGTCAGGATGGGTTGGAGAGGAATAAACCTCCTCTCTTTCAGTAGAGGAGATGGCGGAGGGAACGGCTGGGGAGATTTTAGGGTTAGGGTTTTGTGGAGTGGGTTTCCGTGTTTGGGGACATTGGGGCTACGTAGGGGACCATGATGAGTTGGTCCTGGTTAGGTGATGGTGGAGGGGTAACAGTGGTGGTTGCTGGAGAGGTGGAGGTGAAAGGTAGGGATTGGGTTATGGCGGCGAGGAGAGCGGGGTCGGTTCCCATTGATGAGAGTTTGGAGAGGAGGGCTTGGAGGTCTTGGGCGATGGTGGTGGGAAGGTTTGAGTTGGAGGCCATTTCTGTGAGAGGGAGAGTTCTGGGAAGACGAGAGACAGAGAGGAAAATAGAGATTGCTTGAGGAAGATAAGGAAACAGTGAGGAGGAGACTTACCCGGAGACCCAATTTATAATCTTCACCGAATCTTCTAGTGTTTCCAAAGATAAATTCAAATCTTTTCAGTTTCCAACGGATAATAATTGCAATCTTCCAACTTCTCAAAATAAAATCAGAATCTCGTCCAAATCCGACTTAGCCAGCCGAATTATCTTTCCCAACTCCTTTCTATCAAAACAGCCCTAAATGCTCAACGCGGTCCAACACAGACTTCCATCATTACACCATGTAAACACACGTCACCTCAACCTGCAAGTCACAGAAGCCGAATCGTTTTCCCGCCAAACCAAAAAGTAGTAGGGTGTGATGCTGGGGGTTAGTTACCAGAGAGGGTACAAAAGACCATCACACCAAAATATATGATATTTGCGATTGATTTTTACATCATGCCTGAGGGGTCTCCAGTTGTGGATGATTAGATGGGCTCATAGGAGACATCAAGCATGGCGGTTACGAGTGAGCTGTAGAATCAACTATCATTTGGGCTTATGATGAGGGAACAAATCATCAAGTTGATTTTTTTTGGGCCGAAAGAAAGTTGATTCTTGTGTAACATGGTGACATAGATGATCATGCAAGACATTCAACATATCGAGGAAGTGAAAGCACATATTCAAGCCAAATGTTCAATTAATACCCAAAGAAGAGAATGCATATCAAGACCTGAAAATTCAACTTTCACAATTTACCATGTAATCTAGCCAATCATCGAGGGAACACAACATGTAGACAATTAATTAGGGAGACAAACCAGGCTTTGTATGGAACTGAATGTAGAGTTCCCCGACAAGTGTCCTGATGAGAGTATTGACAGTTTGACTTTTTGTTCCACGACTTTCTTAGTATGCCAATCTTTCTCCTTACAGAGATGTCTTCTTCTAGATGTACATGGTACCTAAGCACAAATACCAGGGAATAATTTAGTCATTATGTTCTTATCCATATACTTATTTCTCTTACCTCTGTCACCAAGCACTTGAGTCTTGAACATTCCTGCAGAAGTGAGGTGAGACTCGCTTCGTTCCCTGTCATGTAACTGACCTTTGTACGAATGAAATACCGAGAACTTTCCTCACTTTATTTTGCACACCCAGAAAAGCTTATGCTTTCTGGACACAGGAGCAACATATCTAATTTTAGGAGGTTTATCATTCATTTGCTCTCTAGTAGTACGAGCAATCTCCTCATTGTGTTGCTTCAGAAGGCATTCTTGTTTGTAGTGACCAGAGTGTCCACAATACCAACAAACCCTTTGACACTTTAGGTCAACATACTTGCTCTTTTCAGGCCAAATTGTTTTGTTAGCAATCCTTGAATGAAAATCAATATTATTGGACTTACTGCTTTGAGATTGCTTCAACCAGATGACATGAGCCTTATGTCCATGGTACCAAGCCTTACCCTCCTCAGTCGAGTTTGAACAGTTTTTGCCTTTGTTCCCTCCGGAGGAACTTTCCCCTTTTTCTTTTACAGACTGCTTTCCTTCGACTTTAGAGCCTTTTTTTCTTGGTGCCATCAACAGGAAGTTTTGGTTGATAGCCAATCCCAAAGCGAGGTACTTCCTTTGACTCAGTCTTCTTTTCATTCTTGGCTGCAACAAAGACAATACATTTTGGCTTGTCCTTCTGTTCCTCACTGAGTTTGGTTAGATCACTAGAAACTTTTGCATTTCCTAGTTTCAGCATTAATGACTCAGCCTCTAGTGAGGAAACAGAGGACTCCAGAGCCATAATCTTTTCAGTGAGTTTAGGACATTCAGAGCAAGAGTTTGAAGAGGAGGATGAACCATTCTCAAACTTGAGCACTTTGTCTGCCCATCCCTGATTTTCTTCGATCAAAATTGAGATCGATTCATCTTTTTCTTCAATTTGCTCACGGAAAAGACTATTCTCATGAACAAGTTTCTTAATAAGAGATATCAAGCTTTCTTTAGATTTACTTTTTAAGCTTGATATGAGATCAGATTCGGTTACCTCATCGTTGAGTAGATCTCCTTTTGATTCATTGGGGTCTTCAATGGCCATCAAACAGACATCCCTGGAATATGACGAGTCTTCGTCGTCTGAGTCTGAGTCTCCCCAGGTGGCAACCATTGCCTGCTTCCCTTCATTTGCTGGAGGCATTCCTGCCTTTTTCTTGAAGCAGTTTCTGGCCATATGTCCCTTGTTCTGACAATGGTAGCATACCACATCCTTTAGGTCTCTGTTCCCTTCGGAGGAACTCGACGAATCCTTGTTCCGAGACCAAATCTTCCTCATGGCTCTTGTGATGAGCGCAACATCTTCATCACCATCTTCATCTTCATCTTCGACTTGGAACAAGTCAAATGCCCTTTCCACCTTTAAGGCAATGCTCTTCGCCTTCTCCTCTCCCTTCTTGTTCAGCTTGTGATTATAGACGGAGGCGTTGCTTTCCAGCTTAGCAACAACCTCTTCCATGGTAAGAGTCTTGACATCTGTCTGAGAGTAGAGAGCAAGAGCAATGGCATCCCACTGAGTGTTGAGGCCTTGCATGAAGTGGTGAGTCAGTTTCCAATCTGGCATTGCTTCACCAAGGAACTGAAGCTAACCAATTAGCCCCTGGAATCTAGAGTAGTACTCCTGAATGTGTTCATTTTTTCCCTGAGAGACTTGGTCATACTCCTTTATCAGAGAGAGAATTCTGTTCTTCTTGGCATCTTTATTTCCTTGATGTAGGCGTTTCAAGGCATCCCAGATCTCCTTGGCAGTCTTATAGCTCATGATTTTCTTGAGATCCGAGGGAAGAAGAGCCATGTGAAGGATCTTCTTAGCCCTGTTGTTCTTCTCCAACTTCTTCCAGTCATCATCGATGTAGTCGACCTTTGGTTTTGGCTTAGTAGCATCTGTCTCATTTTTAATAGCCAAAGGTCCAACTTCGATGACTCGCCAGATCTGTCCATCAAGGGAACAGTTGTGGGACTCAATTTGTTCCACCCACCAGTCATATTCTCCTGCCTTCAGAATCGGTGGCTTCCAGAACGAATCTCCGATTGCATTGCTTGACGACGACATCTTTCCTGCAAATTCTGTAACGAAAGCAATCTAGAGAACCTGGCTCTGATACCAATTATTGGATCGTTAGAGTTACGTCTGAGGGAACAAAGGCTTTGTTCCCACAGAAGTTGCAGCGGATTTAATATAGCAAGAAAGATAACGAACGAACTCACGATGTATAGTGGAAACCCTGATTAGCAAAACTAGCTTCTCAAGGAAAAACCACTACCTTCAAGCTTCCGCTTGAGAGGATTTTGAAGCGTGTACTTGTCTTATTGATTTCTTGTTCGATTACACTTGTATCCTGGACTTCGACCTCTAAACAACCAGCTAGACTCGAAGCCTCTTCTACAACGATGAATCCGAACTCAACCCTCAAAGACTCACACACACTTCACTCTCTTTGTTTTTTTCTTCTTCTCCTTTTTTTCGTTCTTCGTCGTAGTTAGAAATGAATCCCCATTTCACCTAAATACAACTTCGGCTAAACCCTAATCAAACAAGATAAGATTATTCTAAAAACGGATTACTCGAAGATAGGATTTTTTATGTGAAGAGTAATATCATAACCGATCATATTGATTAAGGAAGGAATTCCTTAATTAATCTAATCGGAAAGGATATCAAACTTCTCTCTCCAATTTCTTATCTAAGGAAAGATTCCTAGGATAACATAAATCGGGCTTTTCTCTCTCCGTATCTTCTCAATCTGGCTTGATCCTTGGAGCCGAAGTCTTCAATCTTTTACCGCGTGTGCTTCTTGATTTGTTTCCATAATCAACACGCTAGATTTCTTCTTTCCATTCGCAGCTTCGATTTCGTTCGTCACTTCAGTTCCTTGAGAGGTAACAAAGCACATGAACAAAGCTTTGTTCCCTCTGCGATCCTTCGCTGCAATGGTTCCCTGAGATAACTATCTTTGTTCATGAAACACTTAGTACCCATATCAGTTGAATGTTTGTTACCATCAAAACCTAAGGAATTCAACAGATGTCATATGAGATGAAGCACCGGTGTCCATGTACCAATTACTGTTATCATTCTAAGCAGCAAGTTGCATTGTTCATGTCTTGTATCAAAGCTTGTTGATCCCAAGCAGGGTACATATGTTGTTGGCTGAGCAGGGTCGTATTTTGAGCAGGGCGTGGGGCTGCACCGAGAAGACCAGGACTCTAATTATGAGTCCAGTTGTGATTCCATGGCTGTTGTTGTTGCCAATTTTGGTTCCACGGCTGGTAGTCCAGTCGGATCGTCCCCCGCGACCACGTCCGCGACTGCGTCCTCGACCACGTCCGCGACCGCGTCCTCGACCACGACCTCGACTATTGTTAGAAGGGCCGACGTGGTGGCTGCTAGAGGCGACTGAGGAGTCATCGGTGTGAGATGGTGGCGGCCACGAAGAGGGAGAAGTCGGTGGTGCAGCAGGAGGAGTGACAATAGTGCTTAGGGTGGAGGAGGGTGAAGCATTGTTGGCGCACCAGGATTCTTCCAACAGTAAGATGCTCCGAGTCTCTTGGAAAGAAGGAAAAGGACGTTGAATTGAAAGAATGGCTACCATGGTTGAGAACTCGTCATTGAGACCCCGGATGGTTTGGATCTCCAGTATCTCATCAGATAAGGGGCTATCGACATCAGCAAGACCATCGGCAAGGGTTTTCAACTTTTGACAGTATTCAGTAACTACCATGGAGCCTTGAGTAAGGCTTTAGGATTGAGCTACCAAATGGATCTCACGACTCTTCTTATTATCTCGGAAGAGATTTTCAACGACGGTCCAAATTGTGAAGGCGGAAGCAGCAGGTTGCATAACTATGTCGAAGATGTCTGTGGAAATAGAGCCATAGATCCAAGAAAGAACAGTAAAGTCGAGAATGACCCATTATTCATCTTGGGTGGAGGAGGAGGGGGAGCCATTAACATGAGATTTTAGAGCAAATTTGCCTAGGGTAACCTTGAAAAGTTCACGAAATTTATTGTAGTTTGAGGCAGAGAGGTCAAGAAGGATCAGGACGTGTGTTTTGATGCTAGCCACATGGAGGGCTTGGGCTTGAGCAAGGGCGGTGGCAGTAGGAGGGAGAGGGTGATCGTGGTTGTTGGTGTTGATAGGAGAGTCGTCTTCGGTGGTGGGCGTGGGGTTTGGTGGTGGTGTGTTTGACATGGTCATTGATGGCAGAGAGGAATATCATGAGAGAATATTTTGAAGAGGAAAGAGATTAGGCCGATACCATGTGAGTTTAGGTAAAATCTCAAAATTTGGTTGCCTCATGTATTCATAGGATATATATAGTTACAGATTACTGAATCTCTGAAATAGTAAATAAACATTTACTTAAATATTGATACAATAAGTTGCTATAATTAATGTTGTCTAACAAGTGCCTTCTCACAACTATGAGAAAAACAATACTCTAACTCAATATATATCTAGATTGGAATTAAAGGTAATTCATACTACAGATATTAAGAAAAGTAAGTATTCCAAGTTGAGATAGGAGCTTAAACTGAACGGTTGAGAGTTTTTACAAATTAACGTCAGATGTTTAAACTCTTCTCAAGTCTCTATGCTGTAACCTTTACTTGTCTTTCACTTTTTCCTTTTTAAATTTCAATTCATCTTTTTTTGAAGCAAAAAATATATCAATTGATGACTTCTGTTGTTGATCGACCCGAAAGAATCTCGAAGAATACTCAACTAGATAAAAAAATCATCAACATCGCGAACAAACACGATGACTACACGTTTATTCAACTCATAAAAAGACCCAATCAAGACAATTTCCGTCATTTGCAGGACTGGGGTTAAAGGATTACATTCCTATCATCGATTAATATTTTCAATTTGACATCAATCTCAAAAGAAAGATCTTGCATTCCATTAGATTCAAACTGGACACTCGAAAACCAAACAACCTCATTGAAGGCAAACTCATAAAACTCTCAAAAGGAGGAGTTCAGAGAAAGGAGTTCATACCTATTGCTGTCTTGATATTTATGCTGAAGGATCTCAATTAGCAAGGGAAATTTTTTAAAACAAATTGCTCAACGAACTGATAAGTCTCGTAATGTCCACCCCTAACATTAAAATTCTTGCCACATTATCCGCTTTATTGGATCGTTAGAGTTACGTCTGAGGGAACAAAAGCTTTGTTCCCACAGAAGTTGCAGCGGATTTAATATAGCAAGAAAGATAATGAACGAACTCACGATATATAGTGAAAACCCTGATTAGCAAAACTAGCTTTTCAAGGAAAAACCACTACCTTCAAGCTTTCGCTTGAGAGGATTTTGAAGCGTGTACTTGTCTTATTGATTTCTTGCTCGATTACACTTGCATCCTGGACTTCGACCTCTAAACAACCAGCTAGACTCGAAGACTCTTCTGCAACGATGAATCGAACTCAACCCTCAAAGACTCACACACACTTCACGCTCTTTCTTTTTCTTTTCTTCGTTCTTAGTCGTACCTAGAAATGAATCCTCACTTCACTTAAATACAACTCGACTAAACCCCAATCATAACAAGATAAGATTTCTATCACTAGGTTTACAAGAACATATGATTTTGTTAGAAGAATAATATCCCAACCGAATAAATTAATTAAGGAAGGAGTTCCTTCATTAATCTAATCGGAATGGATAGTAATCTTCTCTCTCCAATTATCTTATCTTGGGAAAGATCTCCTAAGATAACACGATCGGGCTTCTTCTCTCTCCATATCTTCTCGATCCGGCTTGATCCTTGGAGCCAAAGTCTTCAATCTTTTACCGTGTGTACTTCTTGATTTGTTTCCATAATCAACACGCTATATTTCTTCCTTCCATTTGCAGCCTTGATCTTGTTCGTCACTGATGTTCCTTGAGAGGTAACAAATCACATGAACAGAGCTTTGTTCCCTCTGCGATCCTTCGCTGCAATGGTTCCCTTAGATAACTGTCTTTGTTCCTGAAACACTTAGTATCCATATTAGTTGAATGTTTGTTACCATCAAAACCTAAGGAATTCAACAAATTCCCCTTTTTTGATGGTGACAAACATCCTTGACAATAAAGCATATACATACGAGAAAAAAAACAGTTATGGAGAGAAAGGTTTCCCACTAAGATACTGTTAGTTCCCCCTCAACTCAGTAGCATGTGAAGCCATGTTCTGTTCCCCCTCAACCAAAGCTACATGTCATTTTCCCCCTTTTGGCATCATCAAAAACATAAGTAAAGAGATAGAGAGAAAAAGACCACAACAGGATAAGCAAAACAACCCCTTTTGCATTAGATTGAAACGCACAAACATAGACTACATGTAAAGACAACAACAAAATGAGAACATGTAACACATATGATTAACATGCCAATCATTGCAAACACATGAAACAAAAGCAAATAAAAGCAAAGTAGTAGGGGAAGATGTGCTGGGAACAAAAGATGGATTGGTTAGCCAGAGAAAGACGAATCAAGCACCACTGGTGCCTGCAGAGGGAGCTGAAATATGAATAGCAACTTAGGCATTCACTTACTCTGTAAGACGCCTTTGTTGTTCTGCCAACAGAGATATTACGCGAGACAAACTTCTCACGGTCCTTCCTCAAATCAGATTCCACCTTTTGTTCCCCCTCAGAGTCTGCACCTTCAGACTCTTCTTCCTCCACACCAGCTTCCATCTCACGTCTAACCTTGACCCAACCAACACCTTCTTGTAACACAAACTGCTCCTTGTGTAGGTTACAAGCCTCCAGCCACCAGTAGAAGAAGGATCCATTGGTCGCCTCTTTGTGTACCTTGGAGTGTTCCAGTTTTTTTTTTTTTTTTTTTGGGAACAGTACAAGGGAGCGATAAGGTAACTTTGCTGAAGTCGCCATATAGGTAGGAAGGGAGTAACCACGAGAATCATTCTCTATATCTTTTCAAGTGCAAAGGGTATTACTCCAAATCCTCCTCTTTCCTTATTTTTCCAAGATCACAGCCAATAAGATATCTTCCAAAAATAGATCTTGTAAAAGATTCTGTCCAAATCCATCAAAGCCCACAAAATCTCAAGCGCAACAACCATCACACAACCACCACATCAACTTTTATGCACGAACACTTCTCAAGCAGTTGTAAGCCATCATTACACATCATACCTGTCAAATCCCAGCCACAGACCACAGAGGCGACAATTCGTATTTTTGACTTTCCGAAAAAGTAGAGGAGTGTGATGCGGGGGTAATGTTACCAGAGAGGGTACAAAGAACATCACACATAAACATATACGAGAATTTTTAATAATGTTTAATCATGAATGAGAGGCTCCCAGATGTGGATGATTAGAGGGGCTCATAGGAAGCATCAAGCATGATGGCTAAGGTAAGATGCAGAGTCAACAATCATTTGGGCTTATAATGAGGGATCAATGCATCAAGTTGACTCTTTTGGGCCGAAAGAAAGCTGAACCATGTATTAACAAGATAGCATAGAAAAACATGCATGAGATTTTGCACATAAGTGAAGTATTAGCATGAGTCTAAGCAAGTCGTTCAACTAATGATCAAGAGGAGAAATGCAGACCAAGACATGATGATTAACCTTTTACACTTTACCATGTAATTTAGCCAATCATCAAGGGAACACAACAAATAGACATGTAGTTAGGGGAACAAACCAGGCTTCGTATGGAACTGAATGTAGAGTTCCCCAACAAGTGTCCTAATGAGAATACTGGCGTTTGATCCTCTGATCAACAAGTTTCCCTGTATGCCAATTTTTCTTGACACAGTGATGTCTTTCCTAGATGTACATGGTACCTGAGTATTCAAACAAGGAATACTTTAGTCATTAAGTCCTTATTCACATCTCCATTTCCTTTACCTCTGTTACCAGGCCTTTGAGTCTCAACCATTCCTGCAGGAGTGAGGTGAGACTCGCTTTGTTCCCTGTCAAGTACCTGACCTTTGTACGAATGAAATACCGGGAACTTTCCTCACTTTATCCTGCACAGAAAGAGTTAGTTCTTGCGAACCCAGACAAACTTATGCTTTCTGGGTGTGGGAGCAACATATCTAATCTTTAGAGGTTCAACATTCATTTGCTCCCTTGTTGTGCGAGCAATCTCCTCATTGTGTTGCTTCAAAAGACACTCATGTTTGTAGTGACCAGAATGCCCACAATACCAACATACCCTGTGGCACTTTAGATCGACATACTTGCTCTTTCCAGACCAAATATTTTTGTTAGCAATCCTTGAATGAAAATCAATATTATTGGACTTACTGCTTTGAGATTGCTTCAACCAGATGACATGAGCCTTCTGTCCATGGTACCAAGCCTTGCCCTCCTCAATCGAGTTTGAATAGTCTTTGCCTTTGTTCCCTCCGGAGGAACTGTCCCCCTTTTCTTTTACATACTGTTTTCCTTTGACTTTAGAGCCTTTTTGCTTGGTTCCATCAACAGGAAGTTTGGGTTGATAGCCAATCCCAAAGCGAGGCACTTCCTTTGACTCAGTCTTCTTTTCATTCTTGGCTGCAACAAAGACAATGTCTTTTGGCTTGTCCTTCTGTTCCTCACTGAGTTTGGTTAGATCACTAGAAAGTTTTGCATTTCCTAGTTTCAACATTAATGACTCAGCCTCGAGTGAGGAAACAGAGGACTTCAGAGACGTAATCTTTTCAGTGAGTTTAGGACACTCAATGCAAGAGTTTGAAGGGGAGGATGAACCTTTCTCAAGATTGAGCACTTTGTCAGCCCAACCCTGATTTTCTTCGATCAAACTTGAGATCGATTCATCTTTCTCTTCAATTTGTTCACTAAAAAGACTATTCTTATGAACAAGTTTCTTAATGAGAGATATCAAGCTCTCCTTAGATTTGTTTTTTAAGCTTGATACTGGATCAGATTCAGTTACCTCATCGTTGAGTACCTCTCCCTTTGATTCATTTGGCTCTTCAATGGCCATCAAGCAGACATCCCTGGAGTGTGACGAATCTTCGTCATCTGAGTCTGAGTCTCCCTAGGTGGCAACCATTGCCTGCTTTCCTTCATTTGCTGGAGGCATTCCTGCCTTTTTCTTGAAGCAGTTTCTGGCCATATGTCCCTTGTTATGACAGTGGTAGCACACCACATCTCTTAGGTCTTTGTTCCCTTTGGAGGAACTCGACGAATCCTTGTTTCGAGACCATATCTTCCTCATGGCTCTTGTGATGAGCGCAACATCTTCATCACCATCTTTATCTTCATCTTCGACTTGGGACAAGTCAAATGCCCTTTCCACCTTTAAGGCAATGCTCTTCGCCTTCTCCTCTCCCTTCTTGTTCAGCTTGTGATTATAGACAGAGGCGTTGCTTTCTAGCTTAGCAACAACCTCTTCCATGGTAAGAGTCTTGACATCTGTCTGAGAGTAAAGAGCAAGAGCAATGGCATCCCACTGAGAGTTGAGGCCTTGCATGAAGTGGTGAGTCAGCTTCCAGTCTGGCATTGCTTCACTAAGGAACTGAAGCTGACCAATTAGCCCCTGGAATCTGGAGTAGTACTCCTGAATGTGTTCATCTTTTCCCTGAGAGACTTGGTCGTACTCCTTTATCAGAGAGAGAATCATGTTCTTCTTGGCATCTTTATTTCCTTGATGAAGGCGTTTCAAGGCATCCCAGATCTCATTGGCAGTCTTATAGCTCATGATTTTCTTGAGATCAGAGGGAAGAAGAGCCATGTGAAGGATCTTCTTGGCCCTGTTGTTTTTCTCCAACTTCTTCCAGTCATCATCGGTGTAGTCGACCTTTGGTTTTGGCTTCGTCTGATCCTTCTCATTTTTGATAGCCAAAGGTCCAACTTCAACGACTCTCCAGATCTGTCCATCAAGGGAACAGATGTGTGACTCAATTTGCTCCACCCACCAGTCATATTCACCGGCCTTCAGAATTGGTGGCTTCCAGAATGAATCACCGATTGCGTTGCTTGACGACGACATCTTTCCTGCAAATTCTGTAACGAAAATAATCTAGAGCACCAGGCTCTGATACCAATTGTTGGATCGTTAGAGTTACGTCTAAGGGAACAGAAGCTTTGTTCCCACAAAAGTTGCAGCGGATTTAATATAGCAAGAAAGATAACGAACGAACGAACTCACGATATATAGTGGAAACCCTGATTAGCAAAACTAGCTTTTCAAGGAAAAATCACTACCTTCAAGCTTCCGCTTGAGAGGATTTTGAAGCGTGTACTTGTCTTATTGATTTCTTGCTCGATTACACTTGCATCCTGGACTTCGACCTCTAAACAACCAGCTAGACTCGAAGACTCTTCTGCAACGATGAATCGAACTCAACCCTCAAAGACTCACAAACACTTCACGCTCTTTCTTTTTCTTTTCTTCGTTCTTAGTCGTACCTAGAAATGAATCCTCACTTCACTTAAATACAACTCGGCTAAACCCCAATTATAACAAGATAAGATTTCTATCACTAGGTTTACAAGAAGATATGATTTTGTTAGAAGAATAATATCCCAACCGAATAAATTAATTAAGGAAGGAGTTCCTTCATTAATCTAATCGGAATGGATAGTAATCTTCTCTCTCCAATTATCTTATCTTGGGAAAGATCTCCTAAGATAACACGATCGGGCTTCTTCTCTCTCCATATCTTCTCGATCCGGCTTGATCCTTGGAGCCAAAGTCTTCAATCCTTTACCGCGTGTACTTCTTGATTTGTTTCCATAATCAACACGCTGTATTTCTTCCTTTCATTTGCAGCCTTGATCTTGTTCGTCACTGATGTTCCTTGAGAGGTAACAAATCACATGAACAGAGCTTTGTTCCCTCTGTGATCCTTCACTGCAATGGTTCCCTGAGATAACTGTCTTTGTTCCTGAAACACTTAGTACCCATATTAGTTGAATGTTTGTTACCATCAAAACCTAAGGAATTCAACACGCTTCCATCAGCTCCTTCATCTCCCATCAGCTTCTTAAGCTAAGAATATCATTCAACATACACAAGAGCTTATTTTGCAATGTAAGCTAGCATAAGTTGGTAATCAGTCGTGTCGAATAGACTCTTAAACAATATTTTATCTAAACCAAAAATCACCCAAATCAATGCCTCCGAAATTAAAACTCTTTGAACCATACAATTCCTTTCGTATCCGTTTGGTTCAAGCCGTGGTGTAAATTCTTCTAGGCAATTGTGGAGTCGATCTAGTGTGTGGATGGATTCGTTTTGGTTGAGGTCGTACTTGAGGCTGTTGAAAATCTCCCAATCAGGTGGGGGCAACATCGAGGTGGTCTACTTTGAACTTTCCTAAGAGATTTCCCGTATGACATGCTTCCAACAACACTACTGTTCGCTAAGTGCTTTACTCACTCTAGTCTCAAGTTTTGTGTTGGTTTCTTGATTGTTTTGTTTAATTTCCCCTTGTTTTTTTGTTTGTTTGTTTTTATCTCGGTTTTGTCCGGTTGCCGATTATCGATCTCGCAATTTACCAAATATGTACGTGTTGGAACATAAAGTCCATTCCACATCGGAAGTGGATGGATATCAATGCCTAATATATAAGCTTAGTGGATTACTCCTCCTATTGTCAATTGGTTTTTAGGATGGAAACTCACTGGGATTATGTACTGGGCATATAGTGCATGTGCGCTCGTACGTTTACACCCCCAGTCTATCAGTCCCTAAACTCTTTCACATGGTATTAGAGTGGGTTCGGTCTTGGGTTGCACTTGCGGGGGCGTGTTGGAACATAAAGCCCATTCCACATCGGAAGTGAATGGATATCAATGTCTAATATATAAGTTTAATGGATTACTCCTCCAGTAGCCAATTAATTTTAGGATAGAATTCCACCAAAAATATATGCGCTTGTACACTCACGTCTCCAGTGTATTGACGACATAATCTTTCACCGTCTGATACTTTGAACTCCTAACTTAAGAAAAACAAGGAAAAATTACCAAAAATGATCCCAACTTTCACTAATAGACAAAAGAAATCCCAACTTAAGTCAACCAAAAATAATCCCAACTTTGAATCCATGAACCAAAAATAGGACAAATGATTTTTTCGGTTGAAATTTCGGCTAATTCAATAACAACTTTGCACCTAAATAGATCTTGTACAAAGGAGGATCACTTACAACGTCCAACTATAAAGAGACCTCGAGTACACATTATCGGATTAATTGGAATTTTAACTGAAAAAAATCATTTGTGCTATTTTTGGTTCATGGATTCAAAGTTGGAATTATTTTTGATTGACTTGAAAGTTGAGATTATTTTTGGTCTATTAGTGAAAGTTAGAATTATTTTTGGTAGTTTTTAAAACACAATTGCTTTTTAAGACTTGCATGTGTGCCTCTGTTTTTAGAATTGTCGTGCCCGTAATTCGCATTTATCCATATGATTGGACTCTAAAGTTAGCATTCTAGGTCATTGAATGCTAACTTTTAAAGATAAAACCAAAGGATTAAAGGGCCCAAAGGCTTAACCAACTTTTTTTGAGGCCCATATTGCTATAATCTAAATCCCTACCTGGCTCGAATGGGCCCAAAGGCTAGTTCAAAATTTTTGAGGCCCATCGCTAAAATCTAAGTCCCTACCTAGCTCAAATCCTAATCCTAATCCTAATATAATCTAATCTATCTAATATCCTATTAAGTTAACATTTTTCCCAGCATTGAATGAATTTATGAATTCCAATATTGGGTTAGTTAACTTTTATTTCCAGATTTAATTTAATTTTAATCGACCATCTTCCTTCCACATTCTAGCTTTTCACATTCCTCCCACATTCCACATTCAACTTTTAAAAGAGAAAAACACATATCATAAATAAAAGGAACTGAAAGGACCGAAAGGTGGAGTTTAAACGCATGTCAAATTGCCCACATCACCTTAAAGTCCATGTAACCATCAATTAAATATCCAATAAAATACATATTTGCCCGGTACAGACTCTCTACAACTTCTACACTCTCAATACATAATAAATTCAATTAATTAGAATCGTTCAATTTCAGTCTAAGCGCCTCTAAACGCTCAATGTGATATGATATCTTTCAAAAAACGCTGAATATGATAATAAAATGAGGCGAATTCTTTAGTAATATATATATACATTCCATGTCCTTGTGCCAACTGCCTCTCCAAATTTGAGCTGCAAGATAGGCTTCGGCTCCTTCCTGTATGTTGCCACGTCTTCCACGCCGAATGTATCGATGCCTGGCTAGCGACCAACCATACGTGTCCTCTCTGTTGATCGTCGATCTTTGTGTCCGAAACAAAGCTCATGAACAATATCGCCTCTACGGAGATGGCGCCGAACTCAACTAGCCGGAGTGGGAGCTTTAGCATTGAGATCGGAAGCGTCAGCCATCTCCGTCCTTCAACTGATTTCACCGTCGCAGACCGCCGCCGGTCTTACTCCATATGCTCCTTCGACTACATTGTCGACGACTTGGTGGTGAAAGTCACTGTCTCGTCGAATCGAAGAGGATCGGACTTCGCAACCGTCATCTCCGTCGGTGGAGACAAAAGCAGGATGCAGCCGGAGATCGTCATACATATATATACAACCCTTTTCAATTGATTTTTTTCTCATATCATTTTAAATTTCTAATATCTCTTTATCTCATTAGTCAAAATAATTTTACCCCATTTAACATCAAACAAGCTGGATTGGTACTTTGTTGGTGGTTTAGACATTGTTTATCTTCAATTTGTTTTGTTTGGCTAGGCTAGAAGAGCATTGGTTGTGTGTTCTTTTCGTGTGTGTGTTTTTGCTGGGTAACATTGATAAAACTTCCATTGCAGCTTGCCATGTATTTTGCATGACAATTGATTGAGAGTTCTTGCTTGACCAAATAGTTGGTTAGTTGACAGTTAATTTTGTTATGTTACTGGAAGTAGTGAAACTTGCACATTTTATTTGTTTTTTTTGGTATTCAATGGTAATAAGCATTTGGATTTATGCATTCACGCCCATCAATTGTAAACCTTGAAGATGTAGCAAAGAGAAGAGTGGAGTGGATTTTTTGGTCACTTGCTACGCAATATCAAGCTTGCTGTCAACCTTTCTCTCTTTTACTTGTAATAAAAAAAACCTTTCTCTCTTTTATTGGTGAATAATGGCACTCTATATCAACACTTAGTCCATCTATAATGGTGGTACTAAGAGTACCATAAGGATTTTAAAAAAAGAAAAGAAAATTTAATGTCAGAAATTTTCAGAAAATCAATATAATAATAACAAGTGAGTATCACCTGCATGATACTCATTTTTTTATTCAAACAAAAATACTGACATTTTTCTGAATTTTATTTTTTAAATGCTTATGATACTCAAGTCCATTCCCACCATTAAAGATGGTCTTATATTTTGCCATAATTTTGGCTTTTTGTGCAAACATTTGGCTGTCAAAAGTGGTCGTATTAGATTATGTTGGTGGGTGAGCCTGGTTTTCAATCTCTGAGAAAGGTTGCATTTTGAAACCCATAACCCCATAAAGGTAAAGGTACAAGCTTGCCTTTGCTAATTGTAATATAAAAATACCATTTAGGAACATTTCACCTTTTTCTTGGGATCTATTTATCTAAATACTCCGTCGTACGTATATTCCATTTTTTATTTATTTTTAATAAATTACTACACGTATTAATAGTTTTCAACATCAAAACAAAATATTGAAAAATGAAGTAGTATTTTTTTAATAAAAGATAAAGTACTAATTTGTGTAGATAAATTTAAAAACAAATCACTAAAACACTATATTTGTCCCATGCGAAGCACGGGGTCAACCTCCTAGAACTAGCTACGTCCATCAAGCTACGGGTACTTCCACCTAGCTACGTCCATCAAGCAACATCCATATTAAAATGTTATGCATTCTGATGGTATATGCCCTTGCTTTGCACAAGATAAATTTTGTAAATATCGGGATGAACATATAACTTAAAAGTATGGGTACTTCGCACGGGTACTTCGCACGAGATACACACTAATGCAATTTTATTATTTATGTATTATACAAATACAAATAATGACGACAATAAAAAATATTTTAATGACAATAAAAAAGGGTAACAATCACGCATCGTCAATAAAATAAAATAAAAATAAAACTATATTAAACTTATTAAATATTAAAAACAACAATAAGATGAAATATTTTGTCCTGTATGAAGCACGGGTACTTCCACCTAGCTACGTCCATATTAAAATGTTATGCATTATGATGGTATATGCCCATGCTTCGCATGAGATAAATTTTGTAAATATCAAGATGGGCATATAACTTAAAAGTATGGGTACTTCGCACGAGATACACACCAATGCAATTTTATTATTTAAGTATTATACAAACACAAATAATTATATTTTTGGCCCGTTCGAATCACGTAGTGAACTATCTAGGTTTCGTATAAATTAAACTATAATATTTTACAACAAAAAATAATTATAAATAAACCGACATCCCCTAACAAAAAATATACATTCTGGTACGACAAACCCAAATTCTACGCAATCATATAAACTCAAAATTGATATATTATGAGAAAAAATGTGGTATTTGCTCTAATTTTTGTATTGCCTACATAATAAAATGAATTATACGATTTATTTACTATTCACAAAAAAAGTCAATCACCTTGGAAATGTTTATAAGTTAATAATAGCTAAAATTATCAAAAACATATTTTATAAAACATAACTACAAAATTTACCATAACGCATCCATCATGACATGTGTGAAACATGGGCTTAAAGGCCTAGTTTATTTATATGATGGAGCAAAATGTACAACACAAACAATTAATACATTTTTTCCATATTCCGACCCCCTCCCTTCTCCATGCACACAAAGACAAAGTGGTGTAAATAAATTTGCAATATGCAGTTTATCCCATCTAGTATTTTCAATCACTTTTGCTTTTCTGAGTGGTAGACAATTACGGCCATTGGTGGGAAATGTGTTGTGCATATTAAAAAATGATCATTCGTTTCATTTTGGAACAAAGGCTTCTTAATTAGTACGGAATGAAAATGAGTTGGTGATTGATCCGTCATATTCCGTTAGAGTTGTAGAGAATATTTATGAGTAGAACTTAAAATTCTATTCTAAAAAAATAAATTATGTTAAAGAATTTGAAAGGAAATAATTATTGATTGAGATGGAAAGATAAAAAGAATAATCTTAACCGTTAATTTAACAATTGATGTTTCTTCAATTCTACTAGAATTAAACTCGTGAATAATAGACCGGTCAGGTAAGAGCAATCGCACCCACATCCGATCTAGTTGTCATCTATACGTTGGGTGAGTTTAATTTATAACCGACGCGCGTTTGGACATAAGGTCTAGGTTCCGAGATCTAATATTTACAATTACTGACCTAAAATATAAACTAGATAATTTGGGCTATTACATGACATGGCCGACTGAGTATAAGTATACATTAAGGGCCGTTTGGTTATACAAATATATCCTTTGAAAATGAATATTAAGAGGTTTCATTTGTAATTGTGATTGGTGTATTTTTTGTAATGTTTCATTGTACTAAGGAGTAAAATGAAAAATTAAAAGTGTTACCCTTGAAAAAAGTTGAGGAAGCACACCAGTGAATCATAAACTTGTCCTCATCCTTCACGTTTCTCCACTTTCCTTTCATCGATAGGTTCCAGCTCCGGTTTCAAGAGCCCAACGCTATCGTCTTCATCTCGTTGTCGAACTCGTTCCCCTTCCGCTAGGTAAGGAAAGATTCCTCATGCGTCGCACGTCGATCTGATGAGGTTTAACCTGTTCGTTTGAACCATGCCCGACCCAGCAACAGGGGCAATATGGACGCTGGCCTAGGGCCCAAAATTCCTAACGGTCCAATATATATTTTATAAATGTATATTAGTACTAGTAAATATATATATATATATATATATATATATATATCAAAAAAGCAAGTTGGCCTAGTAGCTGTTACCTCCACTCCCAGTAGAGTTATGCCCATGTTCGATTCTAAAATACGCAATTAATAGCAATCAACACATGTTCCCAATTTTCCAATCCCAGATGGCTATGATTTGAATACGAAAAGTTTGTAAAACATGAACTATGAAAGCCTATGTCTATCCTTCTCTTCTTTCTTGTTTTTCTTACTATTTAATATCCAATTTTTTTTAATTTTCCAATTAGGCCATACGAAAATTACAAAGTTCAACTTTTATGGTGGAAAATCAACGTTAATTTGGCAGAGGTATGTAAATTTCTTACTTCTACTTTAAAATTTATTCCAGTTTACATTGTTGAGTATTTGAATCCTTACACAGTAATGGAATTCCTTATTTGCTTTGCTTGCTTGAATTGCAACTTGTGAGGATTCTTTGAATTGTGCATATTATATATTACATGGGATTGCTTATTTTCTTGAACTGCAACAGGTAGTTAACTAGTTATATATATACTATAATTATTATAATACATTGTTGTTATATCTCTACTTTTGTTCTAATCGTGGATTATTCAACGTTTCTGGTGTAATATACAACAATGTCTTATTTTTATATTAATTGAGAATTATGTAATATATATATGTGTTAAATTATTAACAAGGGCCATCAATTTTTATTCACCCAGACAACTTTAAAATTGAAAGTCCGACCTTAGGTTGAGTTAAAACCCTACAAATAGAACACTTTTTTAAAATATCTAATAAAACATTAATTTTGTTCTCTTATTGGACATACAATAGCTTAGTATATGTGCCTTGCACCAAACTTGTATATAATATTGGTTGAAGTATTATATTTTTTTATTTGATATCCAATCCTTACTTGCTAATAAATCTTGGTGTTGTGACGGACATAAACTGATCATGAGGAAGAATTGACGTTGGAAGTACAAATTTAATGTTGCAATATTAATAGTCATGTCGAAAAACACTATATTTTTATTGATACCTAAATGAGTATATAGTGTCTACTATGCAATGAGGATGTAGAGAATCAAAATGTATGACCAATATTGTTGTGTGAAATAATTTTTTCATGTATGATATGGTTGTCCATTAGCAACATAAAAATGTGTTGAATCGTAGTGTGTTAGACAGAGAATGATGTGACTGTTCTCTGGGCAGCGGAAATTATAAAGATGCAAAGTAACAAACAACACAGTTTCTTATAGAGAAAACTCTATCAACCAGCTAGTTGAAAAGAGAAAAACCTCTACCTCTAGGTGTTACCCTAGAAGGATTTCAAACCTTGTATACTTGTATTATTAATAAGTTGTACAATCTCACAAGTCTTCTCTCCACCTATTCTCACACAGATCCTAGGTTTCTAGACCTTGAGTGTAATCAACTCACAATAAAACAAGAACATAAAGAAAACCCTAAGCAATCAAGTACTATACCCGTACCTTGCCTTTGGATCTCTTGATCTAAACTTTGCAATAAGCTCTTCATGGACTTCGGTGTGATAGCTGAGATACCTTTCCCCAAGGTAAACTAATCTATTTATAGAGTTGGCAAATATCTCTTACCCAATTACCAAATAGTTAGCAACCCCGCTATATAAGGTAACAGTGAAAGATTTTCTTTCCAACTAAACAATTCAACTTGTAATCTCATAGTTTCCATATAAAAACTTTCCTAAGACTCGCTATCTAACTCTTCTTCTCCAAGTAAATCTTCAAATCTCGTTTCCTTGTGTAGCGATCTTTACCTGGTAACAGCTGGCAATATCTGCTTCCATGCATTGTTCCCGAAATACTGTTTCCATGTATAAAAGTTTCCTTCTATCAAATCTACGCGCTTTGCATATTTTCAATTTACTTCCGCGTAACAGTTCCTTGTTTCCACACGTTCTTTTGCATTCCTTTGCTTTCTCTTCTTCACATGATTTCCATTGTTTCCTAATTCTTTCATAAAACCTAAAACTCATAAAAACAATAAAAACCATAAAACCTAATGGTGTTTATCATAATCAAAACCAGAGGGAACGTCAAGGTTCCAACAATTTCCCCCTTTTTGGTGAAGACAAACCCATTCAAAAATTATTCGATCAAAACAGAGTAATAAACAAGTCAATATTAATCATCATGTATCTAAGATCAAGAGTTAAGCACAATTTGTATATCAAATGAATAATTACAGTTCATACCTTCAAGTTGCATCATCGTTCCCCCTCAACACTAGCATCGCTCAAAAATTCATAAAGAATTAGGAACAATAAGATTGTTACCTCTCTTTACTGAGTTCATCGCACAATTTTCCACACTTTCCCCTTTTGGCATCATCAAAAGTAACCAATGGAACAATAAGAGCTAAGACAACAAATCACTAGCAAAAGATAAGTCTATTCATCTAGCAGGGAATTGATTACAAAATATCAAAAGCAACTTGACAAACATCACAACAAGATCAAAGAGCAGTCAACTTAACAAAACAACATAGAAAAATCAATAGAAGAGGTTATAAGGGGCTGGATAGAAAAGGGGTCCACTCAAGACTCAGAATCCTCCTTCTGGTCCTTGTCCTTGTTGAGGAAGTTCTCGAGAAGCAGCGACAGAATATTCTTTATCTCACGCAGCTCAACCAACATCTGGCCTTGCACAGAGCTGTTCCTCAATGTTCCCTCACCAGCTTCTCGCTTGATGATCTCGAACGCGGACAGAGTTCCCTTATCATCACCCTGATACTTCATCTTGTTGATGTTCACCATGTCTAACTCAATGACCATGGGAACTTCACCTTCTGCTCTGTAAACCTTCTCATTTTGCACAATCAACTTGATCACATGCGGATAGGCCAATGAATGAGTCTTGGCAGTGAACTTTGCCATATGTTGCAAAATGACCCTAGGAAGGTCAATGTTTTCCTTATGCCAAAACCTATCCAAAAGCACCAGATCAGTATTGGTGATGGTGTTCCTCTTTTCTTGCCTAGGGATGACAACCTTCATAATGATGTGATACGCTATCCTCTGAGGCAGAGTGAGGGCAAATACATGAGTGACTCCAGCAGTGGCTTGATAGAGCCTTTGAGCACTGGCCTCTTTGGCCTTCTTCTGAGCATCAGTGACCTTGTCACCCGGAATATATAAAACCCTTCAGTAGTGATACCCAATAGACGGGCGAGCTTGGAAACAGTGAACGACTGATCTTCCCCAGACACTGACGTCGTTCCCAGCATAGTCAAAGAGGAATTGAGACAGTAGGAGCTGTAGAACTCACGAACCTGATCAGGATTGACTTGGACGCGTATGGAGAAGAGATGTTCCCAGCCTTGGAATTTCAGTCTCTCCAAGACTTCCTCGAACCCATTTTCAAAGAGGAAGTTCACTGGATCAGCAGATGTGGGAGAATTTTCTTCCCGTCACTGAAAGTGGGAACAAGGGGTTGTTCCACCACCTTCGCCTTCTTCTTCGGCTTAGCCTTCGTGTGCGAGCACAACCTCTCTTTTAGAGTGCCAAGAGTTGTCTCACCGACAGCTGACTTGGCGGGGGTGGAGAGGCTGGTAGCAACGCGTTGTTCCCTAGTGCACAGGACATCCGGGTCCTCTTCGACATCATCGGAGACGATGGTATGCTTTCGCTTCTTGCTTGGGGGAACACTTTCTAGTGGGCGAGTTCCCAACTCCTTCTATACTTCATCCCTTTCCTCATCCTCATGTTCCTTGAGAGGGGAGAAGACTTCCTATTCTGTCGCAACCACCAGGTCATGAGACGACCTTGGAGATTTGTCAATTGATGGTGTCGCCGCCGTTCCCTGCGGTTGTTCCTCCTAAGGCTTATCCTCTTGCAATTCGGCGACAGAGGAGGAGATCTCTTTGGCAAGTTCTGCCACGGCGGTGATAGAGGTGGCCTGCTTGGATTGAGGAGTACGAGCAACCTTTTGCTCATCAAGTGTTCTCTGGAGAGCGGCTAATTGCTCGTCGTTCAAGGCAGAGATATCAATGGTGGGGACATAAGTGGAGCTTGTGGTGTCCATGGGGTTGTGTTTGAGAAAAGGGAGAGATGGATTGTAAGGTTTGTGGCGGCAAAAAGCAAAGAATGGCGGTGAAGTGTTTGAGGCAAGAGAGAATGGGAAAGATTAAGCAAAGGTGATTTGGGTGAAAAGGAAAGGGCGGTATATAAAGGAAGGGTAGATAAATGGTAAAGGAAATCAGAAGATATGCTTACCAAAATAATCTCTCCGAAATCATCTTCCAATCCGTCAACTCAATCTGTTCTCTCTCCTCTGGTAACGACTCTTTTTCTCTCGGTTCTGCAAAACTGGCCGTTCCTCTCTGAAGAGCCATCAAATTAGCATTCAATTTCTCCTTCTCAGTGAAGCAACGTTCACCTACAAATCTCAACGTTCATCAGACTGTTCCCACATTGATGTTCCTGTCTCTGTTCCCCCTTAGGCCAAGTTCCATCCAGACGATCCGAGATACTTGAGTGGATGAAAAGGCTAGTTTGGATATTTAATGGGGTTCACACAAAAATAGCAAAGATATATCCAAACAAAAATTGGTAAACAAAGAAGAGTTCATAGGGAACGTTTACCTGGATCAAGGCTTGGGATGTCAGTGCAACCGATTATCCTTTTGGCTTATAATGAGGGTGTAGATAATCAAATCGGTCGCTTTGGGCTTGAAAGAAGGTGTTATCATGTAAAGTTGAAGCACATAAGATCAAGAATAGAAGTTGCAAGAGTTTATGATATTATGTAACACAAAACATATAGCAAGAATAAACAAACAAATATTTTGCAAATAACATGTTGCATAGAAGATGTTCCCTAGGTTAAGATTGACCGCTCTAGCCAATCACAGAGGGAATAGTAGAAGTGGAGTTCCTCAGTTTAGAGAGATCATCCCAAGGAGCATTCTCAAATGCTCAAAGGGTTTTCTATCCAGTGCTTTGGTGAAGATATATGCAACTTGATCTTCTGTCCTGCAATGATCCATTCTTATAAAAAATTTCTCAACATTATCACGTAGAAAATGATGACGAATATCGATATGCTTAGTACGTGAGTGATGAACATGATTTTTGGAGATGTTAATAGCACTAGTATTATCACACATTTTCCCTGAACGGTGCCAAAAGACATACCAAAATCCTCCAATTGTTGTTTGAGCCACAATACATGGGCATAACATGATGCAGCAACTATGTACTCAGCTTCAATGGTGGAAAGAGCAACATAGTTTTGCTTCTTTGATCCCCAAGAGATAAGGCATGGGCCTAGGAATTGTGTCGTCCCTGAAGTGCTTTTGCGATCCACTAAGTGGACTTCAAAATCAGCGTCAGTGAAGCCCACGAGTTCAAACCCACTGTTCCTTGGATACCAAAGACATAGGTGATCGTTCCCTTTCAGGTACCGTAGGATACGTTCGACTCCAGTTAGGTGTGACTCCTTATGATTTGCCTGAAATCTAGCACAAAGACTGATGCGATCCTGCATCGTCCCAAGCCGGGCTCAAGCGAGCCCCATGCGCCCAAGACCTTGGAGACCACCTTGGTTCAAGACTTAGCCTAGTTTAGCTTCATATTTCTTATTTTAGCAACTTTCCTGTTTTAGCAGCTCTCTATTTTTAGCATTGCTATTTTTGGAACTTACTATGTTTAGTAAGTTTTCATATTTGGCACTTTCTATTTTAGGACTTACTATGTTTAGTAGTTTCTATTTATAGTAGTTTCTATTTCGGGAGTTGCTCCACTATTGCATAGTGGGCTAGCTCATAGGCTCGTTTCGGCCCAAGCCCATTAGGTCTTGGCCGAGTTTCATTGGCTATTTAAAGCCCCATTTGTCATGTTATTTCCTTACGTTTAAACCAGTAATCTAAGTCTTAAAGTTGAGAGTGAATCCTCCTTATTCTTAGATCCGAGCGTCAAACACAAGTCTGCTTCGCATCCCCTTCATTGTCTGCTTCGCATCTCCTTCACCGTCTCGACCCACCCTCGCCCAAAGAGAGCATAAGAGACCCGCGAATCACCCTTCAGGTGGTTCGTACTTATCCCGGTTACCCACAAGAAGGAACATCCAGCCGTTGCCTGCCTAGATCGAGCAAATCGTGAGCCGACCCCAGTCGGATCACATCAAAGACACACACAAAACATGATATCTGGCCTACTAGCCATTAGATAGAGTAATGAGCCAATCATTCCTCTATACATTGTAGCATCCACATCTTTTCCATTGAAGTCTACTTTATCTTGATGTTTGAGTTCAACACAACTTCTTCTGTTCCTACTATTTCTCAACATCGTTTGTCTCCAAGGGACACCGTTCCCTTAGTGTGTCGCTGAAGTAAGGTGAGATAATCTTTATTTCCAGTCATATGATATGAGCATGCACTACCAATGAACCACATGTTGTTCCCTTTCACTTCATCCTCTTGTTCCTCATTTGATGACTTAAGAGTCATTGCACACATCATGTGGTTGTCTTGTGCCTTTGGCTCATCATCACCAGTCTTGATATCTTCACCTTGGATGATCTTCCAGCTATCTTCATCGACGTCCTTTATCCAGGATGTAAAGTGTTCTTTCCATTGCTTGTGTTGCTCTTGGACGAGAAACGGTGGCTTTTGTTCTTCGCTGGATGACTGTAGAGTCATGGCACACATCTTGTGGTTGCCCCATGCCTTTGGCTCGTCATCATCAGAGTTGGCACAATCATCACCTGTAATATCCCGTAATTTTTAAGGGTATTTTGAATTTTTTCTTATGCTCGTTTTGCTAGACGGATTTAATTCAGAGAAGATCGGACATTCTGTAATATGTCTGAGCTCTGCAGATTTTTCCGAGCATTATATAATACAGTTGAAGTATTTTTGGGGTTAATGTATCGTTAGTGTACGAATATATTTAACCCGGGTTTAAGGAAATTAACCCAAGTTGAATTCGGATAAGAAGGGGAGATTTTGGCCGTGACCGCACCCGGCGCCAGTGTCACTGCACCCGCGGCAAGGCCAGAAAATAGAGCAAGTCGGTCGTCTTCCTCGCGCAAGTGGCTTGGGCAGTCTGTGGGCAGGCCAAGTGGGCTCCCAAGTGGCCCTTCGCCTTTGTCCCCTTGTCCCCGACTTGTTCCCTTGGTGGTGGCTTGGATTTGAGGCTATAAAAGGAGGTGAAGACCGAAGCTTAAGCTCTCTTCTTCTTCCTTCTTTCCTCCTCTGTTTTCCTCTGTTTTTCACCATTAAAACCGAGCTTTTGAGCTTCGTGTGTGAGAGAGATCGAGTGTTTCTTGAGTTGAGAAGGAGCTCTTGAGTGTTGTTGGAAGGTTTAACGTGTTGGGAGATCGAACCATAGACAAATCGAAGCATACAAATCGATTTGGGTAAGAAATTCTCCATTTATGCTCTGTCGAAGCTTCGCCTATGTGCAGTCACCGCACCCGTGGCATGGACCTCACCGCACCCGCGGCGAGATAGGTTCGTGTTGTGGTTTTGTGTGTTGTGGTCTTGTACGAGGGTTGGTTCCTTCGATTCTTTTCGTATTCTTTTAGATTCATATATAAGTATATTGGATCTAAGTTAGGGTCTCGTTGTGGGTCGCTTCTTAGGGATTTATTATTCCAGATCTGTTCCAGTTTCAGATCCAAGAGCCCGTTGTCTCTAAGCTTTGCTTAAGCTTCTGCGGATCCAGGCAAGTGGCGGTTCGCTCTTGCTCATCATTCCATACTTCCATTAATTATCAATTGTTTTGTTGTTAATTAATTTGGGATGATTTCTTAATTATGTTGGGAACAGTTTTGTTAACTATGTGTGATTAAAATCTGATATTATAATAGGTTGTATATTCTGCTAGAATCGACGCTATTATAGATATATTGTATAGGTGTGAGCCGTGATGGCTTTATGTGATTTATTATTGTGTTTAACTGTTTAGTTAGCACGAGTATTGTGTGTAAATTACTGTGATGGTATTATTGTGAATTTAATGTTAACTGTAATGCTAGTATAGCACGTGAGTTTGCAGGAACGCGAAGTCCAAGTAAGGATTTGTCGTGTCTTTATAATTAATAAACGTGGGAACACTAATCAGGTTAAGAGATTAGTGGCTTCTTTAAAACTTAATGTTCGTAGGAACACTAATCAGGTTAAGGGATTAGTCGTTTCTTTAATACAATACTTCCTACCACCCGTTAAGGTAGGAGGGGTTTAAGCGCCTAGCTAGCGCCACTGGGTGGACGTAATACCACCCGGGGTATTAATAATCTTCCGTTGTTACTCGGATTAATTTAAAGGCGGTAAATTAATTAATCACCTCGCCAGTGTATCAGGGTGAACGTAAGGTCACCCAGTGTAATAATCTTTCGTTGTTACTCGGATTAATTTAAAGGCGGTAAATTAATTAAGCACCTCGCCAGTGTATCGGGGTGAACGTAAGGTCACCCAGTGTAATAATCTTCCGTTGTTACTCAGATTAATTTAAAGGCGGTAAATTAATTAAGCACCTCGCCAGTGTATCGGGGTGAACGTAAGGTCACCCAGTGTAATAATCTTCCGTTGTTATTCAGATTAATTTAAATGCGGTAAATTAATTAAGCACCTCGCCAGTGTATCAGGGTGAACGTAAGGTCACCCAGTGTAATAATCTTCCGTTGTTACTCGGATTAATTTAAAGGCGGTAAATTAATTAAGCACCTCGCCAGTGTATCAGGGTGAACGTAAGGTCACCCAGTGTAATAATCTTCCGTTGTTACTCAGATTAATTTAAAGGCGGTAAATTAATTAAGCACCTCGCCAGTGTATCAGGGTGAACGTAAGGTCACCCAGTGTAATAATCTTCTGTTGTTACTCGGATTAATTTAAAGGCGGTAAATTAATTAAGCACCTCGCCAGTGTATTAGGGTGAACGTAAGGTCACCCAGTGTAATAATCTTCCGTTGTTACTCGGATTAATTTAAAGGCGGTAAATTAATTAAGCACCTCGCCAGTGTATCGGGGTGAATGTAAGGTCACCCAGTGTAATAATCTTCCGTTGTTACTCGGAATAATAATTAAAGGTCTTAAATGTGTGCAGTTGTGTGTGTTGTAATTTAATAAGATAAGTGCAGTTAAGCACATAATTAATAAGTTTAAAGCACCTTGTAAGTGCAATCTGGATGGCGTAGGATCATCCTGTGTAATAATTGGTGTGTTGTAAATTAATAAGGGTACGATTAAGCTCATAACTTAATAAGTCTTAATGATAAGGTAAGTGTTTTCAGTGCAGTTGTGATTAAGGGCCGTTGTGATTAAGTGCAATTATGATTAAGTTTAAGTGTAGTTGTGATTAAGTTAAGGGCCGTTGTGATTAAGGGCCGTTGTGATTAAGTGCAATTATGATTAAGTTTAAGTGCAGTTGTGATTAAGGGCCGTTGTGATTAAGTGCAATTATGATTAAGTTTAAGTACAGTTGTGATTAAGTTAAGTGTCGTTGTGATTAAGGGCCGTTGTGATTAAGTGCAATTATGATTAAGTTTAAGTGCAGTTATGATTAAGGGCCGTTGTGATTAAGTGCAATTATGATTAAGTTTAAGTGCAGTTGTGATTAAGTTAAGTGCCGTTGTGATTAAGGGTCGTTGTGATTAAGTGCAATTATGATTAAGTTTAAGTGTAGTTGTGATTAAGTTAAGTGCCGTTGTGATTAAGGGACGTTGTGATTAAGTGCAGTTGTGATTAAGTTAAGTGCCGTTGTGATTAAGTGCAGTTGTGATTAAGTTAAGTATCGTTGTGATCAAGTTAAGTGCCAATGTGTTTTTGTGTGTTATTTAATGTTCCCCAACATTTGTCATATTTTCCTATAAGGCTCATTTCATTTGGAGTCTTCTTTTGGGTTGATTGCTGTGAGACTCGGTCTCCAGAATCTTCTCTTGATCATGCATTTTCATGTATTCCAGTAGGAGTATGATGGTTGACTATCGTCATCGGTTATTATTCGAGAAGCGATGAGTCTAACCTAATACGACTACTTCGAACCACTCTGCTTTGTTCCCTTGTTAGTCTATTCATTTAGACTAACCAACCGTAATTTTCCTTGCATGGTTGGCTGGTCTCATCCGTTCGATTCGGCACATCAGGTGTGTTGAAGATCCGAGAAGGCTAGAACGACTATGAAGATGAACGGTGTTTTGAAGAGTTATTTTGTTTTAAAAGTCTTCCGCTGTATTTATTTCTGATTATGTATTTTTGATGTTTTTGGTCGTATTTGGAATTGTGTTGACATTCCGTGACCGTGGTTTAATAAAAGTTATGATTTTAGTATTGTAACTATGTTTAAGACAGTTATGTCATTGGAAAAGCCTGGGGTGACTTCGGGGTTTACGTCCGGGGTCATTGGCAGTAACGCTTTCAAAAGGGGTTAATTTGGGGGTGTTATATCACCCCAGACAACAACGAAAGTTTTCTTCTTGCCATTCCCAGAATTGTCACCATTGGTGTTGTCTGAGTTGTTCCCCTTGGGACACTTGTTAGCATAGTGACCCTTGTCCTTGCAGTTGTAGCATGTAACATCCTTGAGATCACGTTTCTCACCATTGTTCCCATCATTCTTGAATGATCTTTCCTTGCGATAGAGAGAACGCATGGCATTGGTGAGAAGAGCAGTTTCTAGATCTATACCATCCAAGTTGTCGTCTTTGTTGTCTTCTACCATCTTAACAAATTTTTCAACCATCAAAGCTATGCCTTTAGGCTTAACATACTTGTCTTCTTCATCATATGTTTTGATTTTTCCAAACACCTCATGAAGTGTGAGAGAGAGGGTATTGGGATTCTCCTTGAGAATAGCTTTGGTCATCTTGTGCCTTTGAGGAAGTCTATCAATAATGATGAGAACTTTCTCATTGGGAAGAATTTCTTCATCTTTGACCTCATGAGCAGTGAGTCGAGCGGTGATTTCCTTAAATCTAGATTGGTAAGTGATAGGACAAAAACTTACCTACAAGCGTATGGGTTTAGTTGTAGTTTTTCAAGTGTCGTTCCCAACGAGGACTATGTAGTACATTTTGTAAACTTAAACTGGTAAGCTAAGCCGTAAGAAGGAAAATTCGTTTGTTTAATATCTAAGAAAATAAGAAAACAAGAAGCAAGAATTGCAAAGGATGGTTGTAAACAATTAGGGAGAAGATATATCCTAGGACCAGGGATCCCCACAACAATGTCTTGGTAAACTTACAGATATCTGCCTGAAATTAGTTTGAACTTGTCTGAAGGTAAGCTATCTAATGTCTCTACTAACTCCTTTCAGATGATAATAGATGTGCCTAAATTGTAACTAACAATCGCTGTCGCGCGAAGCTAATCAAATCTAGACCCTTTGGGCACTTAGAATCTAGGATCAAACTAGGTTAACATTCGCTGTCGCGCTCCGCTAAGTCCAGGCAAACCTAGGGTTTCTATGATAGCTTAGGATTCCACAAGAGTAATTAAGTTGTTGTCGCACAAATAACACTCAGGTTCAATACCTAGTAATCTGATAAAGTAATCTCCTTTCAGACTCATACCCTATCTGAGTTATATATTGAGGTTATCTCCTTTCAGACTCAAACCTAATAGAAACCTAATTAACATTCATCAATTGCATTAAGAACTCTAGGATTGAATCAGATAAGGTTATAGATTTCAATTCAGGCAAATACCATACAAAAGTCTACCAATCCATTGTTGGGATCACCCCAACCCTATAATTAAGAGATTTAGCCACACATGCTTTGAGAAACAATCAAAAACATCATATGAACAATAGAAATCATTCAACTAGATTAGAAGAAGAGAAATACTTGATCAAATCCAGGGAAACAATCTCCAATCTTCAGAAATCTTCAAAGAAATTCCAAAACACAACTAGGGCTAGAGAGAGTGGCAAAAGAGATGTGCCAAAAAACCCCCTAGAAAGTATTTATACTGTCCTAAAATAAAAGGGGTCGAAAAAATAACGTTTCGGGTCTGCGGGAGGAGCGCACGGTTTGTGACAAAACCGTGCCTCTTTATAGAATGCATTTTCCTTTGTTCTGGAGGCCCGCACGGTTTGCAGCATCTGACACGGTTTGTCGCAAATCATGCAGAACTGCGACACGATTTTGTAATCGTCATAACTTTTGATTCTCTGATCCAAACGCGCTGAAATTTGGAGGAGTTGTAATTGACATCGTGATCTTTAATCTGGCATTGAAATCACTCAATTCGGAATTACGCAGAAAAAGTTATACTTCTTCAAAGACGGGACAGAAAACAGAGATCTCTTGCGCGCCAAGGCGAGTTCTTTGTCGTGGTTCATCTTTGTGTTCGACCGTGCACATCTCCTATGACGTCCATGCCTCATAATGCACCTCCTTTGCCCGCTAAAGTACCTGAAAACATGCAAAGACTTGTGTTGACCTCTAAACTAAAGAAATTGATGCAACTAGCTAAAAATGCAAGATAATAAACGTGGAAATGCCTAAACTATATCCTAAATGCATGTCCTAAATATGTATAAAATGGATGTCATCAGTAAGAGGAAACAGTCTCGCCGTCGATCATGGTGAAGTTGTAGAAATCCTTCTTGGCTTGAAAGTGATCGATCTCTCGAAGATCGGAACTTCCCATGTACATCTCCTCTAAAGCAGCCCACATATCTTTGGCGGTTGCACATGATTGCAACTTTGATGCATCTTCAGCACTGATGGCGTTGTTGATGAACATTTGTGCTTTTGAGTTTTTCTCCATGATTCTGAAATCATCTTGACTCCAAGGCGTTGTTCCCTTAAGCACTGCTTCAGAAACTTTCTCATCACCAACTTCAATGACTCTCCAGCATTGGTAGTCATTACTCTTCATCCAAGCGGTGAAGAGATCCTTCCAGTGTTGAACTTTCCACCGATGGGCAGGAACGGTGGTTTGTTGTTCCCAATTCCGACTTCATGAGTTGACGACATTATTACCTGTGAATCTGAAAAGAAAACACACAATCTAGAGCGAACCTGCTCTGATACCAATTGTTGAATCATAGTGTGTTAGACAGGGAACGATGTGATTGTTCCCTGGGCAGCGGAAATTATAAAGATGTAAAGTAACAAACAACACAGTTCCTTATAGAGGAAACTCTATGAACCAACTATTTGAAAAGAGAAAAACCTCTACCTCTAGGTATTACCCTAGGAGGATTTCCAACCTTGTATACATGTATTATTAATAAATTGTATAATCTCACAAGTCTTCTCTCCACCTATTCTCACACAGATCCTAGGTTTCTAGACCTTGAGTATAATCAACTCACAATAAAACAAGAACACAAAGAAAACCCTAAGCAATCAAGTACTCTACCCGTACCTTGCCTTTGGATCTCCTGATCTAAACTTTGCAATAAGCTCTTCATGGACTTCGGTGTGATAGCTGAGATACCTTTCCCCAAGGTAAACTCATCTATTTATAGAGTTGGCAAAGATCTCTTACTCAATTACCAAATAGTTAGCAACCCCGCTATATAAGGTAACAATGAAAGATTTTATTTCCAACTAAACAATTCAACTTGTAACAGAGTTGGCAAAGACTCGCTATCTAACTCTTCTTCTCCAAGTAAATCTTCAAATCTCGTTTCCTTGTGTAGCGATCTTCACCTGGTAACAGCTGGCAATATCTGCTTCAATGCATTGTTCCTGAAACAATGTTTCCATGTATAAAAGTTTTCTTCTATCAAATCTACGCGCTTTGCATATTTCCAATTTGCTTCCGCGTAACAGTTCCTTGTTTCCACACGTTCCTTTGCATTCCTCTGCTTTCTCTTCTTCACATGATTTCCATTGTTCCCTAATTCTTTCATAAAACCCAAAACTTATAGGAACAACAAAAACCATAAAACCTAATGGTGTTTATCATCATCAAAACCAGAGAGAATGTCAAGGTTCCAACAAAATGAATTATATTATTAATGTGTTTTATCAGCATCAATATTTTTTGTTCTTAATCATCTTCGACTTAATTTACTACTAGTAGCAACCAAATTACAATTAATTCTTGTACCCTTAAAAAGTAAGCATATTAATCTCAACAAAAAACAAATATTTTTTTATTACAAGAATATGAAATTATTCTCTTACCGACACTTGTACATTTAATTTATGAAAATGATTACAACTGAAAATGATTACAACTCAACCTATTAATTGAGTTGGTTGGTTCAAATGTATTTGGATCGTTGTGTCGTTAAAATTTTCGGGTCAATCAAGTTGGGTCATAATGAATTTGATGTCGTTTGATTGTATTTGTATGATTATTTAAAATACTTTTGATAATCTTATTTTACACATAAACATTTAAAATTAACTAAGAGTAATATTATAAATAAATTATTGTGTAATTTTTTAATTATAAAATATATTTTTATATATTTTTTAAATAATTTGGAATGATTGGTTACATGTTAACATAATATATTATAAGATTCAATATAAATAGATTTGACATACAAACAAATGGGTCGAGTCGACAAAACCCTGAACCAATCGGGTTCGATTCGGGTCATGTTGTAACACGTCTAATATAATTTGATACATAAATTAATTATACTATTTATCTATATACTGAAAAGGAAATCAAATCATCTTAGAGATTTTAAAATAACCATATATAATAATAAACATTGAAAAAGAAACCAAAGCATATCAAAGATTTTAAACATAATAATTAGAAAAAACTAAAATAAGATGATGGCGATATGTGACATAACGTAGGGTGGACTTGTCACAATAGTTGATGTGGCTTAATGTAGTGATAACGTATAACCTTAATTCGCATTGCTTTAATATTATATAGTAAATTGCAAAACACGCCTACATTAATAAAAACCAGTAAAACCAATTTAATAATTTTATATGCCTTTATAATGATAAAAAAACATTCGAATAGAATCTGAAGTGATATATTATAGTTTAACTTTTCATAATTTTACCAACTCCCCAATTGGAGTTTATGCATAACTTCACTAGATCTCATTTCCAAAACAAGATATCAGAAAACCAAAAAATATCAATAATTTCTTATAGAAATATGTTTGAAAAGAGAAGCAATTCGTTCCCTAGTTTTTTTTTTTTCCCACATGTCATCTGTATATTGAGCTACGTCTTTTTTTTGCCACATGTTTTTATATATATTTTTTAAAAATCAAATCTATGTCTTATTTCTTTTCATTTTCAAAATGCTATAAAAATATTCTCAAAATATTTATAGATCTTCCTTACATACTTTATTCATCATTTGATTTAGATATCTAAAATTATTTTTAAAAAAAGTAAAAAAAAAAAGATAAATATCAAATATCTAATCACAAAATTTTCAACCTTCAAAAACAATCATTTTATTTCTAAACATCTTATTGTGGTTGCAAATAAGACCACAATTGTGATAGAAAGTAAATTTTCATGAGAAATGAAGTTTACGTGTGACACAAATTTGAATAAAATTTATGAGTATGAGAATTAACCATTCAAAAGTCATAATGATTTAAGTTCAAACAGTTTTCTCAACTTATACCACGACCACTCGTACAACTCAACTTTGCAAGGAAAACATATAATAGATTTATAATTTTTGGAAGCAGATATTTATTAACTCTTCATATAATTTTTAAATCATATTTACTTAAAAATATATATCTTTGAATATTATTCTTATTCTCCATAACTAATATTTAGTTTTTAATTGATTTTTTGTTTCGATATGATACTTTTTTTTATGGAGATATGATACTTAATTGTGCAATTATATAGCAAATTAATCATCTGTGAAAGACACGAAAATTGACTCCCCCGAAAATAAGTCCATCATTATTTGCAACACGTTGTCTACATTAGATTTTAACGGGTTACAAATCTCAACCTTTTTTTTATCTATGCAAATCTTTATTTAGACTTTAATGGGTTATTAATAACCTTATCAGTTAACTAGATTATCATTTATTAATAACTTTATTAAATCTTACAGTTACAATGTTACATAGATTTAATAATGTATTAAAATCAAAACAATTAATGAACTTATGCGATTGTTAAAAAGATTTTTTAACCGTAAGGCTTAGCCAATCTTCATTAGTTAGCCTACGTTTGATTAAAAAAGTTGCACAATTTAAGAGTTTAAAGAAAATATGGACGTTTGACTAGTTAGCTTACATATTAATGAATCCTTATTATCTTAGAGGGAGGTTCCGATAAAATGGAAGTTGTGGTAAAACAAAGGGATAAATTTAGGACATTGGATGAAAGATGATGAACGGATGGATGATTGAGTCTTATAGTTGATATGGTAGGGTGTAACCACCATATATTATCTAATAAGGCAGATAATAGATTTTAAAAATAATAAAAGATAATTAAAGATATTGTTAGAGGAAAGAGAAAATCAATTATTCTCACAAACCGTTCCCATCTGCCATACGAAGATTCTTCATTGTTGGAAACCTCCATTGCCGCTCCAAATGCGTCCTATTGTAGATTGTATGTTCGTCTACATTGATGCATCATCAAGCCATCAAATTTGTTCGATTCCTCTGAATATCCCATTTCTAAACGTGAACAAGTCATCATCAAACAATCAATTTTAGTGCCTCAACGACACATCTTAGTATGAACCGAGGTGTGTATTCTAATTTGTCAGCAAAACCCTACTTCTAGACATGATACGTTGATGTTATGCATATTCTATGTGATTTTCGCATGATATCGTAGGGTTTACGTTTTGCTTTTCCATTGTGCAATATCGTTTCCATTGCAATGAACGTTTATTAGACATGATTATGATTTTCATGTGATGTTAGAATACATGTTGTGGCTTATCTTCAATCGTTTCATATGAAACTTAAACTTTGAACAACAATATTGTTAGATATTCGGGACATTAATTATGGATATACATTGTTTGATTGTAAATATTCAGTTCAAAATCATGTTATCGATATTTTGGAATTGAATCGTGATCTTCAAAGTTTTTTTTTATATGATGAGTATCGATTAACCGATTTTGAACAACTTGTTTGATGGTAAATTGTTTATGATGAAATGGTATTCATATACTGCGTATACATATTCATGAATCAAATTAGCGATATTCATACAATCTATAATGACATTCGTTTACTGTATAAGCCATATTCATGAACCCAATTGGGCGATATTCAAAAAAATTGTACGGATATTCGTGTTTTACTCTCAAAAGTTTTGAATTGAATAACGTTCTTTAAAACTTTGTTTTTGTATATGATGAATATCGGTTATTCGATTTTAAACTGATTGTTTGATGGTAAACTGATTGAGCTTTTAATGATATTCATGCACTGTCTACGCATATTCATGCATCAAACGTACGTATGTGATATTCTTAAAAACTATACTGATATTCGTGTGTTAATCTCAAAAGTTTCTAATTTAATCGTGTTCTTCAACACTTTTTTTTGTATACGATGAATATCGGTTATTCGATTTTGAATATCTTGTTTGATGGTAAACTGACTGTTTGATGGTAAACTGATTGAGCTTTCAATGATATTCATGCACCGTCTACGCGTATTCATACATCGATTAACGTATGTGATATTCATAAAAACTATACCAATATTCGTGTGTTAATTTCAAAAGTTTCTAATTGAATCGTGTTTTTCAACACTTGTTTTGTATATGATGATTATCGGTTATTCGATTTTGAACATCTTGTTTGATGATAAACTGATTATTTGGTGGTAAACTGATTGAGCTTTCAATGATATTCATGCACTGTCTATGCGTATTCATGCATCAACGTATGTGATATTTATACAATTTATATTGATATTCGTTTGTTAATCTCAAAAGTTGAATATGATGAATATCGCTTATCCGGTTTTGAACAGCTTGTTTGATATTAAACTGATTATGATGAAATGATATTCATATACTGTGTATACATATTCATGAACCACAATAGTGATATTAATATAATATTTAATGATATTCACGTGTTGTGTACGCATATTCATGCATCAAAGTATGCGATATTCATATAAACTGTACTGATACTCCTAAATTTGTTTTTGATATTCAGGTGATAAAAAAGAGGAGCATTCAAGCGATGATGATATCTTTGAGAGTTTTGAAGAAGATATTGATGTATCTGATAATGAGCTTTCCTAAGAAGAAAAATCTAATTTCGTCTTTGGTACAGAGTGTGTTGTTGGCCAAGATGACATAAATTCAAAGTACTGGATGCCGCTATGTCTTGAGGCTTGTAAGCCGACAGTGGGTAAGAAGTTCAAATCCACGACTGAAGGAGAGTCGTTCTACCGTGAATATGCAGCTCTTATTGGTTTTGGTGTCCGATCAAGCACAACTCACAAGTTCATACGATCAGATGTTGTGAAATTGAAGTACTTCGTTTGCACAAGAGAAGGTTTCAAGAACTCGGCTAACTGTACAAGTAAGTGTAGAACAACTTCTAATAGAATAGGCTGTGAAGCAAAGATGACACTAAAATCGAGTGGAGTTAGTGATTATATGGATGACAAGTTTATCGAGAAACACAACCATGATATGATGCCCAACACAGCAAAGTACTTTCTCAAGAGTAATAGGAGGTTGGATATTGGCCACAAAAAATTCAGGTTGAGTTATGCAAAGGCAAATATTAGACCAATAAGATCTTACAAGTTGTTGAAGGAGATGGTTGATGGATATGGAAACATGAGAGCAATGCCAATTGACTTCAAGAATTTCAAGAGGGATTTGATGTCTAACATCACAACTGTTGATGCACAAATGGTGATCAATAGATTCTTGAAGAAGAAGGAACAATGCAATACTTTCTACTTTGAGTATGATATAAATAACGAACAACAATTGACAAGGTTATTCTGGGTTGATCCTATATCACGTAAGAACTAAGCAACTTTTGGGGATGTGGTTTCATTTGACTCAACGTACATAACCAACAGATACTTTTATTTGTGCAAATTTGGTGAATTTATTACACGTAGCTGGTGATATTCATAATTCATGCTACAATATTCATCCAGCAACTATATGGTATTCGCACCTTTCACTGGAATTGACAACCATAAAAAGAGTCTTACCTTTGGTGCTGGTTTGGTTATGAAGGAGGATGTTGCTTCTTATGAGTGACTATTCGAAAACTTTATTAAAGTTATGGGCTACGCACCAATGATTATGGTGACAAATCAATATGTTGCAATGAAGATTGCGATAGAAAACGTGTTGCCCCAAACCAGACATCGGTTATGTATGTGGCACATCATGGAAAAGGTGTCAAAAAGGTTGGTGTGAAGAAAATTAATTCAAAGGATTTCAGGAAGAAGTTAGGAAGATTGGTTTGGGATGAAAAACAATCTATATCTGAATTTGAGGAGGGTTGAAAATCATTTGTGGAAGAAGAAGATCTTGGGAAAAACCGGTGGTTCGAGGATATGTATCATCTCCGTAGTAATTGGATCCAATCATATTTTATGGATATTGTGCTCGGCGGACTGGTTCGCACGACATTAATTTCTGAATCTCAAAACAAATTTTTTGGGGCTTATTCGAACAAGAACTTTAGCTTAGTTGAATTATTGATATAATTTGAGAATGCTATGGAGACTCAACGACACCATAAGTTGAGGAATGATATTGATTCTGATACAAGGGCACACGTGTTGAAAACACCGTTATTGATTGAGAAACATGCATCGGAAGTATACACACTAAAAATGTTCGCTCTTGTACAAGAGATATCCGCAACCTGTTATTTCTGTTCTATAACAAGTGAGAACCCATGTATGTTATCTGTCCTAAATATCAATATACTCTATCTTGAATATTGGAACACTGTTAGTGAATATCATTTTTTAGACATGCAGGTGAAGGACGTGTGACATACACAGTGAAGGAGGGGCGTGATGATTACTTCGAAGTAGAACATACAATTTGTGGCAACTTTACCACATGTAGTTGCAAGATGTTCAACCGAATTGGGCTGCCTTGTAAGCATGTTTTCACCGCTTTAAAATGCATTGGTTTAGACAGTATTCTGGAATGCCAAATACTGGACATGTGGATGAATGGTGCAACCAATTGTGCAAAAAGTGGAGTGACTAATGACGTGTGGGAACAAAGTGTACTTATAGAGGAGAAGCAGTGTATGATGAATGAACTATGGTCAGTTATATACTCTTGTGTTGGCCTTGTAGAAGATGATAAGGACAAGATAAATGAGTTGTTGATGACATTGAAAAATAAGAAGGAAACTTACTCTGCTATGGATGATGGTGTTCAACGAGACGAAACCCGAGATACAATGGTTGAGAGTTTTACTCGAATTAATGCCCCCAACAATGTCTTTATATGACCTCCCGGTCAGGCAAAGAATAAAGGTAGTGGCAAGAGGCTTATGGGTGGGAAAAAGAAGGCTATAAAGAAAATGAACAAAGGTAAGAAAAAATGCAAAAGGTGCAACAAGTATACAGGGCATGACAACATGAATTGCAAAGAACAATTGTAGTTTAAATATTGACCCTATTTTCTATAGATATTTAGGTTTTGTTATGTGATATTCAGGTTTTGATTAACGATATTCATGGATATTCGACATATTCATCTTTTGATAAATTATTCATGTTTGTTTTCATTGATATTCACGTGTTTTGCAAAAATAGGTGGAGGAAAGGTTTTGAATAACGATATGGGTTTGTTTGGTAAATTAGGTAGTCATATACGTTATAATCGTATTCCATGTATGGATATTCATGTGTTGCATCTCAAAACTATATCTTATTCGTGATAATCTTTAGATGATATACACTAGTCATATGCTAGACAAATTTCCAAGATGTTTTGATTAACGATTCGTGTTAGTCAAAGCTTTAACTACTCAACTCTATTTACTTGTACATTGATGTACATTACCTGTTCGTTTTGCATGAATAACCTATAAAAAACATGAATATCTTGTAAAGTTGAACATCATTGTATTTAGTATTCATATATTTAAATACGATATTCACGTTTTACACATTGATATTCAATAATATCGCAATAGCTATAATATAAACAGAAGTATTGCATCAATTGTTGTTGTAGTATAATTGTCAAGCTTCAAACTAAACTATGTTGTGAAAAGAGGAGATCCAACATATTGTGTTGTTAACTAACAAACGTACCGTCTGAAGTATGAATCAAAACACTACTTTCGAACAAACTAAATACCAAAAAAATCCAATGACAAAAAAACATCAATGCAATTTGGACTCAATCACCACGCTTTCTCCACTCTGCAATGAACCTTGTTGCATTTGTCGGTGTGAGCTTGTTGAATATGTTCATCTTATGTGAAATGATTTTGTGAAGATACTTTACTTTGTCCGCAAGGAGATCATGTTCTTTGATGAGTTAGGCTTGAATATAAACTCATATGCTTTACATCTTGACCCATATATGTCTCCATATGGCGCATGACGTATACTCCACAATCAATCTTGTTTTTCTCATCCCGCCACTTCATGTTCAGGATTTCGGGTTTCTTGTTGGCAAAACAATTGCACCTCTCGCCCAACCTCATTAAACCCATGTAGTGGACGAACATCTTTGTCTGTGGGGTAAACATTAGTTGAGTATTTTGTAATGATTAATTGCAAAAATGGATAAAAACGGAGAAATTTTCAATAATTATCAATGATGAGATAGTGTCGCCATATTTCCCATCGGGGTCCGCATCACCGGATGTTGAATTGTCAATAATCTCTATAGTAGAGTGGATGAAGTTGTAGCACACGACATAAATATGTGAATGCTTGAAGATGGGAAAAAATCCTATAATCGCACATGTGAAAGCTTAACCGAATATCAACTAGTAAAATATGAATATGAATAGTACATATATTGAATATCAACTAGTAAAGTATTGATTATCAACTAGTAAAATATGAATATCAATAGTATATATATTGAATATCAACTAGTAAAATATGAATATCAATAGTATATATATATTGAATATCAACTAGTAAAACATGAATATCAATAGTACATATATTGAATATCAATTAGTAAAATACTGAATATCAACTAGTAAAATATGAATTTCAACAGTACATATATTGAAAATCAACTAGTAAAAATATGAATATCAACAATAATTTATTCAGTCATGCGACGAATGCATACCAAGTCTATGTCCACTAGTGATGCATTTTTGACATTCGCTACTAGTTCATCCATTCCAGATTTGAAGATGGAAAGATTTGCTTCGTAACTCTGTGACCTCATGTAGGCTATTGAACAATCTATGATTATAAATGGTTATAAATAAGGATGAAATCTAGTTATTTTAAATGTGTTGCTGATTTGTAATACGTACCACGTTTGTTGTCGTAGCAAACATCCGCTTCACACTGGTGTTAGATCTAACCTCTTCCAATTCATTCAGATATACACACCATATGTCAACAATGAAAATTGTGACAAAAGTGGACTTCTCAAGTGATTTAAACTCGACTGCTCTAATTGTTCTTCCATTGTAGTCGAATAAAACTTCTCAATAATAAATAAATAGGTAAAACAATGTGCTACTTGTTGCTGGGTTTATTGTATTCAATATTGCTTGAAATAGTGTAGTTCAATCAATACTTACCCATCCTCAGTGTGCTTAGTCACATAACTATAAAGATCTAGTTGCTCCTTTGTGCTACTTGTTGTTGGGTTTATGATCCTTGTATACTCATGTATCTTCATACAAAGTTATGGCATATAAGCCATCTAATATTTCCCCCCCTGGCAAAATACAAAACATAAGAAAAAGTGATATGCACCATTGACTGACGGCCTTATCTTAAGGCATGTACATAATGTTCAACCACATTTGGGACAACAAAATTACAAACAACATAATCATGGGTTAAATTCAACATCCTCTATTTTCCTCCAACCTACTACTCCTCCTTACCAGAGCCGGATTTTTGACGGCTTTGCGCTTTGTGGCATGCACAACTAGCTAAACAGGTAGTGCATTCGGTGTACGTTCTGAATCCGAATCTCCGTCGTGGGTCGGATGTGAAACAACAATGTCCTTCAAGACATCACTGACAACATCGACTGAATTGGTTGTATGCTGTTTCAATACACAACACATGAATATCAACAGTACAACAATGAACATATATTGAAAAACCACGAGTTTAGTTTAAAATTGAACATTAAGAAAACCTGAAAAGTGTCGGCAGTTGATTCAGCTTGTGGTGCCACCTCCAGTATAATCCCTTCAACACTCTTCAATTAAAAACGAAAATAATAATTAATGATCAAGAAAATACAATGAATATGAGTACAAGATGTTTGTTTTCTTCACCTCTTGATCCTCGATTTTATCCGGCTGAATCTTTGCAACTGCTCTACCTTCATCAGTAATCGTTTGAACCTATACGAATAATAGAAGATTATAGATAATTCCAAAAAGGTTTCTCAAATTTTATGAAAAGTATGTGATATTATATAAACCTGTATATCATCCTTCATAGTTCTAGTCACAGCTACGGGGTCCTCGACATTCGTCCTTGAGCTACCTCCTTTTTCGAACACCCTTGCGATGCCCTCATCATTAAACGTGTTGTCCTGTAATAAGGGAGAGTTAGAGTTGAAAGAGAATTCTTCATACTCATGCTTGATGATGTCATTGCGGCTCGTTATGGCAGCCTCAATCTCCTCGACCATCTTAATCAGCTCTGGATCTGTCCAGAAAGGGTCTTGAGATTAGGTGAGGCCTTGCCAAATTGACTGGAGACACCTAGCTGCTCTTCATGCAAGTATTCTGCACTAGACCCCAACAATCCCTTGGTTGTCTTTGTGAGGGCCTTTGACAACTTGTCATCCTTGCAATCTTCTGGTAGTTTGTTAGTCTTGTCAACTATCCTCACAATGACTTTTGCCAAATCCCTCAAGTCCTCTCCCAATGCCCTATTAAAATTATGCAAAGTACAAATTTAAATAAATTTTCAAAAAGAAATCAGGAAAAATAATGGACGTGATAGGATGAAAATCATGACATATAGTGAATATCAATCATATGATTTTGAATATCTACACACACAATGACCCAAAACACAATTCATGTGTTCTACAATATGAATATAACTTCATACAGAATGAATACCAAACACATAAATTGAAAATTGCCCAATAATCACCATTCATATGTAATATACATTATTGTATAACACATCATCATGAAAATCACCACATATTATCTCTAATCTAAACTTCATAATATGAATATCATCACAAAAATAATGAATGCCAGTAATACGACTGTGAATATCTACATGGAACTGAATAATGACAAATAATATGAATATCACAACACATATATTGAATACCGAATCACATAAATGTGAACACTTTTTTAAAACTTAAACATGCTCAATAATCAACATTCATTTTTAATATAAATTAAGGTAGAACACATAATAACCTGTTTTGTCGACGGTACAGATACACCTTCATTGTTTTGGCGATCTTCAACCCTACCCTGGCGAATTTGCTGGTGGGTAACTAGTTGTTGGGGAATTTGTTGGTGGTGAATTTGTTGTTGGGGTTCAACTGTACCTTCACGCAAAACCCATAGCTCATCTCAAACTTCTCCCTTTGTGCAACCAACTCATCTGTCCATCCAATAAATGCTAGCAATGCCCTTGATATGACTCTCTGGCAAAACAAAACAACTTTGTCCAGATACAGTTCCTGCAACATAGCCAGAATAAGTTAATGCTTGACTAGTTTAAAACAACAAGACTTACTTTGAACGTCAAAACTTACCATAAAAAAAAAGCAATGGACCGATGAAGTAGGCAGTACGATTGGGGTCCCATTTCTTTTTTGCGTCGATGAGACACTTCAGGACGAAGCAACCCCAATTCATTAATCCCAACTGATAGGACAAAAATCTACCCACAAGCGTATGAGATTAGTTGTAGCTTTTCAAGTGTCGTTCCCAACGAGGACTATGTAGTATCTTTTGTAAACTTGAACCAATAAGCTAAGCCGTAAAAGGAGAAATTTGTTTGACTAATAACTAAGAAAATAAGAAACAAGAATTGCAAAGATGATTGTAAACAATTGAGAAGAAGATTCTAGGACCAGGGATCCCGACAACAATGTCTTGGTAAACTTACGGACATCTGTCTGAAAATAGTATGAATCTGTCTGAAGGTAGGCTATCTAATGTCTCTACTAACTCCTTTCAGATGATAATAGAAGTGCCTAAATTCCAACTAACAATCGCTGTCGCGCAGAGCTAATTAAATATAGACCCTTTGGGAACTTAGAATCTAGGATCAAACTGGGTTAACATTCGTTGTCGCGCTTCGCTAAGTCCAGGCAAACCTAGGGTTTCTATGATAGCTTAGGATTCACAAGAGTAATTAGGTTGCTATCGCACAAATAATACTCAGGTTCAATACCTATTAATCTGATAGAGTAATCTCCTTTCAAACTCATACCCTATCTGAGTTATCTATTAAAGTTATCTCATTTCAGACTCAAACCTAATAGAAATCTAATCAACTTTCATCAATTGCCTTAAGAATTCTAGGATTGAATCAAACAAGGTTTCAGATTTCAATTCAGACAAATATCACGCACAAGACTACCAATTCATTGTTGGGATCACCCCAATCCTAAAAATATGGGATTAGCTAGACATGCTTGGAGAAACAATCAAAAACATCATATGAACAAAAGAAACCATTCAACTAAATTAGAAGAGGAAAAATACTTGATCCAATTCAGGGAAACCATTTCAAATCTTCAGAAATCTTCAAAAGATCTCCAAATACACCTAGGGCTAGGGAGAGTGGCAAAAGGAGGCAGAAGAGGCTACCAACAAACCCTCGAAAAAATATTTATACTATCCAAAAATAACAAAGGGGATGAAAAATAACAAATCCGGGCCGCAAGTGCATTGGCATGGTTTGTGATAGAACCGACAAACCGTGCAAGTTTACAGAAAGTCATCAGAAGCTCTGCACGATTTATGGCACAGTCTGTAGTAGACTATGCCATTTTACAGAAGCTCATTTTGGGTGCAGAAAGTTGGCACGATTTATGGCAGGGTTTGAAGCAAACCGTGCCAATCACCAGAAAACCATTCTTCGTCTTCGTTCGTCTTTGTATTTGACCATGCACATCTCCTATGACGTACATGCCTCGTAATGCACCTCATTTTCCTGCTAAAGTACCTCAAAACATGCAAAGACTCGTGTAGACATCCAAACTAAAGAAAGCAATGCAACTAACTAAAAATGCAATATAATAACATGAAAAATGCCTAAACTATAGCCTAAATGCATGTCCTAAACATGTATGAAATGGATGTTATCACTAGCCGATTGACACGCTCTAGGGTTCAGACGAGAGACTGGTTTGCAGCCCCACTCTATGTTGGTTCAATTAAGCACAAGTGGAATAAAACAATGAAATCCTGGAGGAACTCTTTACCCCCTTTGGTACACTCAAACAATTTTTAGCAACTTTGTCGTTTCTGTTATCATGCAACATCCCTCCAACGTGTACCCTTACTTTTTCAAGCACATCCAATTTTATGCTCGGATCAATCTTCATAACCTCAGCAGGACCACGAGGAATTCCAAGGCAAACTTCGACATCATTTTTAGTCACATCCAATGAAGTACCATCTGGTAGTTTAATCTTTCCTATCCTTGGATGGTAGTTTTCATCCAAGAACCTGCACAAATGGCTAGACAAAAAAAAACATATACATACAAGTCATTTTATGACGGAAATCAGATTGGACATGACATTAATAAAAATAACATAAGCATTACTATCATTAAAATGATTTGAACTATGAATAAAACACTTGAATATGACTAAGTATAAATGAAACTAAAAACTCAACGTACACTAGTAGAAAAAGGAGCTTTGGCTACTACAGTTTTACCATGGGTCCTTATTTTTTCGAGGTAATTTTGTTGACTATGTAATTTTACCACGGTTGCTTATTAATCGTAGTAGTTTATAACTCACTTTTACCACAGTTAGACAAAGAACCGTGGTGAACTGGTTTTTAAAATACTACGGTTCCGTGTATTTTCGAGGTAATTTTGTTGACTATGTAATTTTACTACGGTTGCTTACCAACCGTAGTAATGTGTATCTCAGTTTTACTACGGTTGTAAAAAGAACCATGTAGAAATAGTTTGCAAAATATCACGGTTCCGTATTTTTTCGAAGTAATTTTGTTGACTAGATAATTTAACCACGGTTGTTAGGAAACCGTAGTAATTGTGGCTTATTTTTAATACGGTTGGTAAAATAAGAACTACAAAAATAAATTTTGTTAAGACGTTATAACACCTCCACCCCGTATGGCAACCCGACATTTGCAAGCTCAAAACCCCACATTCAAGCCATGCTTGTTGCAACTACATGATCGACAGCTCGACGAGGCAGGTTGACTCTCGGACAGAGGCGGGACACACCGAGACGACGCCGCGGCCGAACGGTGTTCCACTGCTCCTTGCGCTGGACGACGGTGCTCTACTGCTCCCCGAAAAGGACGACGGTGGCGAGACGACTAGTGGCTTCGGAAGTTGGCGACTACTCCTAAGAAGGTGATTTTGGAAGACTAGCGAAGCGGCTGGACGGGCTAGTGTGAATAGGCCCAATGTCGACGGCTCCGATGAGGTAATTCAGTGCGAATTGGGGGTTAGGATTACACAATTTTGGGGCTTTATCAAATTTAGGGCTAATTTAGTTATTAAGAATTCAGATTATGAAATTAATTTGGGGATTCAGATTAGGATTGAACCAATTTAAGTATTTGATTGAAGATTAGGGTTTGTATAATGATGAGTTTAATTGCTGTTAATGTTGCTTGATTGTGGTTGATGTAGTTTCAAGTGTCCAAGCTAGGTTTAAAGCACTGGAATCATTTTTCACGGAAAGGTACTCAATTACTCCAAAACACCCATTTTCATTCTGCAGGGCGACTGAGTGTGGGGGCCGCAGGGCGACCGGCGACGAGACGACTCCACCGACCACCGTCTCCACGTGCTGCGCGACTGAGCGGCGGGACGAGCAGCGTCTTGCCGAGAGTTCCGACTTGCCGACGGTGACGTGCAGAACGATGTTGCTGCTGGTGTCAATGCCGGTGTCATGCTCATCCCTCAGGTGAATCTCTTTGATCTCTGCGTTCAAGTTTGAAGAATTTTGATTTGAGATTGAAAATGGAGAGAGAATGAGAGATTATGTGGAATTGGATCCCTTAGGTCATGTGAATCTCTTTGATATCTGCGTTCATGTCACTTGGGAAAATGACAATCTTCTACCTTGGCCTTACTTCCTGAGTGGCTGATAACAATTTTCATTCAGGGCAGTTTGGTAAACTATATAAACTTAGCATTGAATTACTGACTGCAATGATTAACTTAGCATTGAATTACTGATTGTATGATAAACTCAACATTGCAAAATTTCAATTAGCTAACAAGCCCATTCATGTATGCCTATGTGCATGGTATTGTCGCTTGTTTGCTGGGATATATCAAATAACACACCTATCTGAATTTATGCTAGTAGTAATGGTTGTCACTCTTAAGTCATAATGCTAAATCTGTTCTCTGTATACTTCAATTGTTTTTATGTATTACTGCAACAACAAAGATGAAGAGATCTATCATTACAACTGCCTCTACTCTCGCTGCTGTATTACTACAGTTCATTTTGACTCAGGGATCAACAGTCCCTGCATTTGTATGGTCACCCCATCTCGATATGTATGTTTTCATTTTCCTAAACCTGTATTTGTTTTTCCTGTCTATATGTTTCATGACCTTAGGATATTTATATATCTACTAGACTATCTTTAGGTAAAATACTGCATCACTGAATATGAAACAATTTTAGCAGTTTGTCAGAGTTACTGGTACTAACGTATAATATCAGGTCACAAGTTGTAAATGATCAAACCATCTCCCCTTAAGATTTAGCTAAGTCCATTCTTTCTAAAGGTGGTTGGTCAGAGTTACTGGTACTTCCCTCTGTTGCAGCAATTGACTTAGTCTCATTCTTTCGTAACCTATTCCAACTCAATGAACTTAATTAGGTCCCTTTTGCTTGTGTCTCTTCTTGCAGTGTGCTGGAAAAAGTTCTCATACAATTTTGAATTTTGTTCTGAATCTGAAATTGATATGTGTTAGCTTGTATGTTCGTGAACAATTACATCTATTTATAAACTATGTCCATGACAAATGTCGTCAAGTGGCCATCTAGAAAGAGGGAAACCCTCGTTGATGTCGCTGGCAAACTCTCTTAGATTTTACATATTCATTTCAAATTTTGCAATGGCTTTTTATTTTAATTGTATGTAACAAGAAATAGGACAAAGAGGACATGAATTTAAGATGATACATGTACAATTTTCAGGATTTCTGTGCATAGTGATGTTATTCCTTGTTGTTCTTGACTTTTCCTACAAGTTTGCAATCTCCTTGATACTTCTTCATACTCTTTACTCGACTCATGTATTTTAATATTTACAAACTGACTCTTTTTGTTCTCTTTCACCACATGTCAATATCAAGCTTCGACTCATTTTTGTTGTCTCTCTCACCACATGTCAATATCAAGCTTTGACTCATTTTGTTGTCTCTCTCACCACATGTGAGATTCTTCTTCATTTTGTTGTCTCTCTCACCATAGATCAATATCTGCTATCATTTCACCTCTGATTGAAGAATGAACAATACCATGTTAGTAATTGTACTTGTATACATGTTGAATTACACGTACCTTGATTTTCTTGCTAAGTTTCCTGTCATGACAAAAGCTATTACTTCGTCATTTTTACTTGCGTTAGGGATCTAATTTGTTTGTTGATTTATTAATTTTCATGTGTCAGGTACTTGTACCTTTAGTAAACTAGTTACAAGGCCTAGAGCATCTGGTACGTGAGATTCGAGATCAATGGGCAACATTTGTGCAGACCTTCATAGATTAGTTAGTACGTACGTGGAACATTTGTGCAAGTGTTTCATACTTTAGCTAGCTAAACACAATTTTTATTGACATTTCATCTTTTGAGCGTGTTGCATTTATAACAATACATTGATGTATGACATTTTAATATTTAATCCATTTTTATACTTGACGTATTTTGAATTTGTGGCAAATGTTTAGATAATTATGGTTATTTGTATGCTATAATTTATATAATAATTTAGGTACTTAAAAAAGGTATACATTTACCTCGGTTCGATCAAATTTATAGGGATGTAAGTTTACCACGGGTAAACAATATTACTACGGTTAGAAGTATTTTAAATAGTTGCACTTTTACCACGGTTGGCTGAATTACCACGGTTCATTAACCGTGATAAATATGTAACCGTGGTAAACATGCTTTTTTAACCGTGGTAAACATGTACCACTGCCAAGTTTATCACGGTTCAACAACCGTGGTAATCTTTGCAAATAAACCGTGATAAAAGGCATTTTTTCTACTAGTTAACCAAACATATTGTGTACCTAAACATGAGTAACACTAATTAAATTTAATCAATTAAAGTCACTTTTATGAATACCCCTAAATAATACATGAATATCACAACAGATCACATGCATACTATTATATTCAAGTTGCAAACATGCATGCCATTACAACATACATGAATATCACTGCATTTTACATGAATAACTTGTATTAAAACATGCATATCATAAATAAAATCATGAATATAACAACACACCAGATCACATGCATACTATTATATTCAAGTTGCAAACATGCATACCATTACAACATAAATGAATATCACTGTATTTTACATGAATATCTTTTTCTAAACATGCATATCATAAATAAAATCATGAATATAACAACACACTAATCCTAATTAAAATCCAAAAACATAAAATATTATATAATTCAAGTTGCAAACATGCATACCATTACAACATACATGATATCAATGCATAATTTATAAAGCATAATGCATAAAGCATAATTTATAAACCCCTAATAAAAAACATATCATGGGATTTCAAAGGAATTCAGCCCCAACAAACTTCCAAACCCAATACCAATAACCTACTTCTTTTGTACTTCATTCATTTTCCCTACTGTTTCCACAAAGATTGGTAGTTGACCCCGATGTTTGGTAATGGGAAATACCTTCTTAGACTTCTATTATTTCGGAGTCTGACTCTATTATTTCGGGATCGACCATCTTGGCCTTCCCCTTGTCCTTACTCTTCTTAGTCTTCAAACCTGAATATTAACACAAAATGTTAGATGGTTTTAATAAGACATGACATAATAAAAAAGTTCTTTTGTGAATATATAAACATGTACATGCAACAACTTTTGCGGTTTGTTTCTGTATAACAACATTTTTTTTGTAGACTCAACTGGCACTTCCGCACAGTCAATGGGACATCCTTATCAAACTCATCACCAATATCTTCATCTAAATCATCCATAATTTATGATGCAACCAAAAATCGGAAACAACACTAACACATACAAGTTAAATACCATATCATATAATAAGTTGAATATCATATAATAAGAGTATGAAAACAATTAGTTTTGAACAAAAACAAAGTAAAGCTCATACGATACCAGCTCATGAATTGCTACACAATATATATTATTACCAATCACATGAATATTACCAAATGAAAATTGAATATCATTGAGAAAAAAATGAAATCAACACTAACATGAACCTAAAATACTTATTGAATGAATATCACAATAGATTAGAAGAATAACAACTACAAATTGACTCAAAAATAAAAACACATAAACTTTTCCAATTTGAAAATCGAGAATGAAATCATGAATATTACCTAATACGATATGGAAAACGATTACACTAAGTTCAGTTCACCACAAACATGACAACAAAACTGACATCGTGAATATGAAATAAGATTTAATTAATAGCAATTTTAAAAAGACCCTAGCAAACACACATATAAGACCACTTTTCTAATATGAAAATCAACAACTTGATAACATAAGCATAAAAAATAAACACAAAGTTGGAGATATAATTTCATTTGACTAACCTATTGTCTTTCTCTTCAACTTGCTTTTCTTACCTGTTTCCACATCACTATCAACAGCATCATCGGGGCATTCCACATTGAAAGAGGCTGCATTTTGCCTTTCACGATTAGCAGGGAGCTTCAGCCGTCTATTCACAGGTGAAACGGTAGCCACCATTTGATGCTCAACAACTCCTTCATCAGAGAGATTTAGAGCAACTGTGTTTTTCTCAGCTTCCTCATGTTCAAATATGATATCATAATTCATATAACATGATTATCACAAGATAGTTAATTATAAACAATCACAAAAAGACAATAAAAAATCAAGACATATGCAACTATTCTAAAATGAATATCAATAAGAAAATAATGAATAACACATCATGAATATGACAACCAAAAACTGCTTCATGAATATCAACTGAGAACCTATGAATATCACATAATAATTATTGAATAATACTTTCAACTAATTCCAACAACACATAATATAGTACTTTTCCAATGTGAATATCGTTAAGCTACACATGAATATCACATAGTGAGAAATGAATATCACTTACAAACAGTTTAAACTGAGATAAAAAAAGTCCAAAACAACATCACCATGAAAAACACCATCATTATCCCGAATATACAATCATAAAAAAATATCAAACATAATCGTCTTCGACCTACTCCACACTTATCCAATGGCTACATATGAATATCAACTGAGAAACCATGAATAATGCACAAACAGTGAAATGAATATCAAACAATTTCAATTCAAAAATCGAACTTTAAGATACCCAAAATTACCTTTTACAAGCCTTCGACACTTACTACCCTCTTTTTGGGGGGGGAGATTTTGTTCTTTGCCAACATCCTTCGAACCATTCTCGCACAGTAAAATCTAATAAGAAAATATCATTTGAAGAATTGCCACCTCAACAAACAAGGAAAATAATCTGAAGACAAACCTTCTGCGATTAACATCTAATAACGAAAAGCTCTTCAAAATGCATAAAAATTTGAGTTTAAGATACACAAAATTACCCCCTCAACAAACAAGGCAAATGATCTGAAGATAAACCGTCTGCGAGTAACATCTTATAACGAAAAGCTCTTCAAAAAGCAACAAAAATTGAGTTTAGGATTTTTAGAAAAAAGTACCTTGGAGACTAAAACTGGGTAGAACGGCGCCGACTTGGATATTGTCGGTTGTGAAGAGAAGTCCCGGAGACGATGACGGAGATCTTCTTCATCGTGAAGAGGAAGAGCGGGAAGATCAACAACTTTCCTGTCCAAATCAAAAATCACTCCCAAAAATGGGTTAGAAAAGAATTGTGAGACGAGAGGTTTTTAGAAAATGAAAATTTGTGTTTAGGGTTTTTGGAAAAAACAGTACCTTGGAAACTCAAACTGGGTAGAACGGCGCCAGCTTGGATATATTCGGTTGTGAAGAGGAGTCCCGGTGACGATGACAGATATATTCTTCGTCGTGAAAAGGAAGAGCTGGAAGATGAAGTTGCAGGTTGAAGACACTTCAAATGGAAAGAGAGAGATGAAGTAACCGAGAGAGAGAGAGGGTGACGGTTTCGTAAAAGTAAAAAAGGAAGGTGAAAGGTTTTGTGAGATTTGGGTAAGCAAATCCCTAAAACCACATGGAGAATAATGAATTTGGTGTGTGTGCATTCCATTATACTAATTTATACCCTTTTAGTTTCAATCTGGGCCATTGTCTTATTTCTAATCCAAGGGCTCTCATTTGTACTCCCGTTTTACTCTAAGAAGTTGTTTCACCATAACCAAATTTTATTCTCTTACACCAAATCTTATCTTTATTCTTTTGGGCCAGGTACGCCAAATCTTATCTAATGTAACCAAATTTCCATAAAAGAAACAAAGTCGTGAAACATATCAATAATTACGTTATGTTAGTGCATCTTAAATAATTCTCTATATCCTTATATCATAAAATCTAATTATAAATATGTAAATATCTCATTAATTTTAAGTTAAATTATAATAAAAATTTATACGGTATATATAGCTAAATTAGATTTAAATGTTTACGGTCACAAATCTCAACCTTATGTTTATATATACAAATCTCTACTTAGATTATCTATAAATATATAAAGTATACAGAATGTCCAATTAATTCCTCTCCATTTATTGTAATTTATAGAGTAAACAAATAGTGGAATGAAGGATCGACCATTTTTTGTAAACAGTCCAATGGACCGGCCTGCAGACATATTAGGCTTCCAAGGCAAAGGCCCAGTAAAAGGACAACCGAAAAACGAAATGAAAATTGTTAGCGTGTTAAGGACAACAAAGAGTCCAGTTCATAGCAACGTCTCAAATGGATGTTCAATAGAATAAACTGGCTAATAATGGGCCAATTGGTTGACATATCACCAACCATAAATGCCAGTCTTCCAAACGGCCGTTCAGGGTATTCAACTTGGTAATAATGGAGCAGCTTACTGCTCTTGGTCCCAAAAAAAATGCCCCAAGCGAATAGCAAAAAATTGGACATACCAAAATGGTTGTTCAATGCAATTAACTGGCTAATAACGGGGCAATTCAGTGAGATATGACCACCCATAAATGTGACAGATCCAAACAGCCGTTTAGGGTTTTTAATTTCGTAATAATGTCGCAAATTACTGCTTTTGCTCCAAAAAACGGCCTATTAAACCTCTTGCAACTGCTGAAACATTTCATCATTCCACAGATTTACCTATAAAAGGTGGCAATCCAGCCTCCATTTCCTCACTCCAGTTGTCCGATCATCACACATAGAAAAGGGATTTTAAAAATGAGTTATGCTCCGCTAAATCAGTTGGGTGAAGGGGTTACTTCCAACATTCAAGTAATGGTTTGTCGCAAATGGGATGTATTCACTAGGATGGGTTCATACATCAACACTGATTTCATTCTATCTGATGACTTGGTATGCACACATTGCATCTATGTTGTATTGTCATTTCTACTTAATGTTGTTTTCTGTCATTGCATATATAGAACTGTTTTATTTCCTTTTTTTTATAGGGGAATGTCATTCACTGTACAATGAAAAGCAACGTTGCACATTGTTTCATAAACAAACTAGAAAAGGGATTTGTCTACAATATAAAAGACTTTAATGTGTTGCCTAATAAAAAAGAATTTTCTATTGTTAGAGATAACAGTAACATGATTGAACTTCATGGAGGTTCGGTTGTTAAGAAACGCCAACATAAAACTCATGGGTTTCCTCTATAACCTTTTGATTTTACTAAAATTGAAGACATCCGAGTTTCTAAAGCTAATAATCTCATTGGTAAATGCTTTTGCCTCCTTTTTTACCTTTTCCAACAAGCATTATGCAAGCCACTAATGAGTTCATTTTCTCCATTTGCAGAGGTCATTGGGTATGTCACTGGTGTAGGGCTGTAGAAAACGGTAGGGACACCCACTAAACAAAAGCGAGTAGCAAAAAATCTTGATTTTCATCTACAATGCAACACGTAAGACTCCTTCTACCCATTAACGTCGACTACAATACTTTAACCTTGTCCAATTCATCACATTACCTACCTGCTATTGAATTTCCACTTAATGTCAACTTTAGGGGCGAAAGCATAAGAGTAACATTGTGGGGGCAAGCTAGGAGATGAACTGCTCGAAAGAAAACCAACCCAAGGAGGCCTCCACGCTATCATATTGGTGGCAATGCATGTGAAGGGATTCAAACGTACGAGGGAGTGTTCAACATTTCCACTACACCTTACATAATAATGTATTAAGTTTGGTTGCTTAATGTTGCAATGAGTTCCATGCAGATGATGTCTACATATCAAGCACTCCATCAACAATCATTTATGATTCTAAAGACATCCCTCAATTGGTTGAATTTAGAAACCGCAATATGTAATTCTGCGTAATTACATTATTACTGCCTTATATTAACCTGATAGTAAGTGGACCACCGAAATAAATGAGTACTCACCATTCTTTCATGCCTACTTCCCTCTGCAAAGATGACTTAGTCCTGAGTGGGCTTCCTGCAGATCAAGGGCCACCAACAATGAACATGACAATTCTACAGATGTTGGATTGGTGTAGAGATAAAAAGAGGATATTTCATTTTATTTCTATCATGCATTACACAAAATCTATCTACACTTACCAAAGTAATTTAGATTTCATATATACATAATGGTTTGCAAGATACGGTTTTCCACTGCCAAGTCAGAATTTCAGACATCACAACCCAAACACCATGGTACTACTTCGCTTGTACAAGTGGTACATGCAAGAAAGGTGTGACTCGCCGCAATGGTAATTTTTTATGCACTTTATGTGAACTGCCAGTTAGCTTCCCAAAAGCCAGGTATTTATGAAGATCAATATCTGCCATTGTATCTATATATAAGCCTATAGCTTTCATAGGTTTTACTCACATTTACTCATGATATAACAGATTTAAGTTGCGCCTAAACGTCGAAGATTCTACATGTGCTACTACAGTCATCCTCTTTCATGACACTGCTGAGAAATTGGTTGGGGCAACAACAGATTCTTTGCTAAAAATGTAAGACAATTTGTACCAAATGTACAATGCCACTGTAATTTTCCCAATCCAATTTTTAAGGCTTTTCATCTCATTTGCAATATTCAAACTTATACTTTATTGATTAGCAGGATGACAGTGATGAAAGTGTTTTACCTAATGGCCTAGCCAACATCATCAACACTTCACATATATTGGAGATCAAGTCCCATACTTACTATTCCATTGGTACCGAGAGCTTCACATGCACACACATCCTTCCTGCAATTACCAAATCAATAGAGGTGAATGAAAGTTTTAGTCTCTACATTCACAATATCAATAAGCATATGAAAGCACAATGTACTCAAAGAAGGACATGACTAAATCATGCTTGAAAACACAAGGGTGTACGCCAAGCAATACAGAAGCGTCCAAGGGATGAGGGCACAAGTAATGTGTCCCCTGCAGCAGAGGCTTCACATGAGACCCTTATGTAAGCATATAGTTTGCCACTACTAAGATTAGTTAACTATCCTAGACACTGATGTGTGGCAATTTACAAATACGTTTTCCCTCTGGAAAATTACAGATGCAATGAAGAGAACATGGGTGATGGGGAAAAAAAGATATAGAAGATTACAACATGGTGGACCGTGTCAAACCACCGACAACACAAGGAGGGGGCATTCTGCTTCTAGGCGTACTGCTGACAAGTACACCTTAGGTTCCTACAAATCATAACATCAATATTTATTTAGTAGCTAATGGAATGACAATACTTCTTATCGTTTTATGCCAATTTGTAGGTTCCTTAATGTTCATGTCAATGATTCTCTACAATTCTGTTTAAATAATAACTCAAACAAGGTTTGAGTTGAGCAAAATAGTTTAATGTAATAGAGTTGTCCAATATACATTATTACGCTTTGTCAAAACCTAAAATATCCAAATGAGATGTAACAGATCGTTACTGAGAATATTCAAATCCCTTATATCCATTTCCTAAAAAAAAAATAATTTAAGCACGGGAAATAAATGGAACAAATGAAAAAAGTTCAACAAATGTTAAAGACTTATCCAACTCCAAACAACAACAACAACCCAATCGACCATTAAAGTCTCACCAACGGTAGGGTCTGGAGAATCCAGATGTACGCACCCATACCCTGAAATATTTCGAGAGGGTATTTTCTGATAGACCCAAAAAAAGACTGACACTCATGCAGAGAATAACCAAAATCAAAACCAAAACCAAAAACCAAAACCTAAACCAAAGAACCACTTCCTGTCCACATCAATCCTCAACCCTGATCTTTTCCTTCCAAAACTCTCTGTTCTGAGCCATGTCCTCTGTCAGTGTCAGGAGCGTCAGATCATACTTATCCAACTCCAAAAAATGTAAAAACATTCAGCAATGTTACCTTAATCTACCTGTTGGATGTCTAACAACAACAAACAGATAAAAGGATTAACAAGTTATTTTAACAATGAAGGAATCGGGTTATATGATTAAATGATGGGGAAAAGTTATACAACACATGGAGAATTTAGTGATATGCTTAAATGATGGGGGAAAAGTTATTTTAACAATGAAGGAATCGAGTTTTATGCTAAGTTACATGGAATCTCAATTCATATAATTTAATATAGGTAATGTCATTTTTGGGGTGTAATTGCTATAGCACCAAGTATATGACTTTCTACATTATTGACCCCTTATTCATGCATGAACATATAGGGAAAAAAAATAAACGTAACTCCTCCACACTTAATTATGCCTAATCAAACCAGACTATACGAAAAGACAAAAAGCAATACATCTTCTTCACTTGTTCATTGTATGAATTGATTTTAGGGCCTGTAGCCTATATCTACATTCCTCACACCAACCATATTATTTGACATTATAGTTCTAAATCAAACACCAACCTCCAGAAGACAAAGATGGCCAACAAACGTCCTCACACAACAGGTAAGTGGATTAATATTATCAAATAAAATGGAGAGTTTGGATCATATGCGGAGCACTCTTCCCGTGTGGACGTGCGGAGCATGCACTTTTGGGTCTTATTTGTGCACTTTAACGTCTTATTTGTGCACTTTTTCAAAAAAAAAAAAAATTCTTTTTCAAATTTATTTCCAAGCATTTTTCAAATTTTTTACAAAAGTGCACAAATAAGGCCCAAAAGTGTACAAATAAGGCCCTATAGTACATGTCCGCACGTCCGCAAGGAAAGAGTGCTCCGCACCGGAACCGCACTCATAAAATGGACTCAACATATAACACATACTAACAGTACACAAATATTACAAATTTGATAACAGGCTTTGCAAAATCATCGGCTGTATTAACAACATCACTATTATTGGAATCAAGATCCCAAATAAGAGCAGATGAAAGGGTGCAAAGCTATTGTGGACTGCCACTAATAGAAACTACACACTCTAAAGCACGTTTTACCCTCAACCATTTCACTTTGTTAAACTTTATATTGTATTGTTTGCTTCGTGTCTGTTATCCTGGACTAAAGCACAAACCACAAACAACAAAGGTAGTGCAAGGTAGAATTGCACAAACCATTCCTATGTCCTTATCACATTGTGCCTAAATAAAATAAATGTAATGCATTTACACACTTAATAATAAAACAATTACGCAACATGAACAAAGTTTTTAAAGCACACCCAAAATATGGTTCTCCAGTTTCAATCATGCAAAATTGGATCGTAAGGAGCAGACATGTCACCACAGTCTCTGAATTATCCTTCACTATATATTATGCTAAAACGTATGCGAAAATGCACACGTTTGGCCCTCAATTATCGAACTCTGTATACGTACTATTTACATCAGTTTCAATTGACTAAGGGCCCGTTTGGTATTGATATCAGATATGTGTATGAATATCACTTATACCTATATATATGTTTTGGTATAATTTTGATATCGATATCAATTGATATCTGCTGTTTGGTATCAGTTATGGATATCAAGGTATGGATATGGGTGATATCAAAGTCGGTACTGTGGAAAAAACTGGATTACCCCAAATATAAGTGCATGTTTTGCGAGGCCACTTTCTGGTTTGAAGAAAAAATAGGTGAGTGCAAGGTAGATGAGCAACCCAAGTTCGCAATATGTTGTAAAGAAGGAAATGTTTGATTAGAAAAGCTACATGCAACACCCACACCATTAAACCAACTACTACAGTCTACCAGTGATCCAGTTACAACAAAATTCAGACAGCTAATATGAGGGTACAACGGTATTTTTAGTTTCACATTGGAGGAAGAATTGACAACACAATCAATTATACCAAAGGACCTTATAATTTTAGGATGTCAGGCCAAAACTACCATAGTTTTGGCTCTCTCTTACCACTTGAAGGAAATAGGCCAATGTTTGCTCAGTTGTACTTTCATGACATAGATAATGAAGTGCGCCACAGGATGTCCTGCATAGATCATGATGTAAGAGACCTAGATGAGACAATAGTTAAATATCTGGTTGCGATGTTAGATGATCATAGTTGTGTTGCTAAGGCTTTCAGAATGACTCGGGATTAATGCAATACCAATAACTCTTACGATTTCAAGCTAAGACTCCTTAGGGAAAGGAAAGAAGGAAGAAGACAATATGACAGGGCACGAGTTTCAGAGATAGCAGCACTAAGGATTTTGGACAAAAAAGTGGAAAAATAGATATTGTGATACATAGCAAAACACATGGCTTGTAGACAATTTTAGAGCTACATCCACTCTACATGGCACTGCAATATCCCCTGTTTTTCCATATGGTGAAGATGAATATTTATGAAAAAATCACATATCATAGCAATCAAGGAAAGAGAAAAAGAAAGAGGAATTACATGATAATGAGAGAGTTTTACTGCTACAGAATTCATCAAGGGTATATGAAGGGACTACACTAATTCGAGGAGGGAGATTGTTCCAACAATACTTAGTTGATGCCTATACTGCAGTAGAGGAAGAAAGGTTGCGGTGGATGCGACACAACCATGATAACTTGAGGGCATATTTATATCAGAATGTATGTGATGTAGTTACAAAAGGAGGTAACAATGCAATGAAAATTGGGAAAAGAATTGTGTTGCCAACAACTTTTACAAGTGGGCCACAATACATGGTACAAAATTACCAAGATGAAATGGCTCTCTGCAAAGCTCTTGGCAACCCTTTCCATTTCATAACATTTACAACAAATCAGAAATGGCCCGAGGTAGAGGAGATGATGATGCGTTCCTTCTTGTGAATGCCTGATCGATGATCTTGATGGGAAGTCGCGCGAGTCACTTCAGTGGTGGAATGAGTGGAACGCGTCGCATCAGTGGAATAACGCAATGTTGATGGGGCTCGAGGGATGAACGAAGGCCGTAGCGTCGGCAGCGGAGGGGATAGACTCGAGAAGATCGAGTGGAGGCCGTAGCGTCGGCAGCGGACGGGATAGACTCGAGAAGATCGAGTGGAGGCCGTAGCGTTGGCAGCGGAGGAATGGAGATGAGAAGTAAGAGTTTGGGTAACGCCGATCTAAGAGATTGGAGGCAAAAGCTCTCGACAAATAGTCTTAGATTAAAATGAAGCGTAACCTAGTACAGAAGGTCGAGATGACCTTTTATAGTACATAGCGGGACTCGGATGGGCCGAGTCTCGCTTAATGGGCTAGCCCACGCGACACGCATGGAACACACGCCCCAAAAGAAATAACTAAAATAATTAATGTTCAGAATATTGCAATCAATTCAGAAGATCACGTTCAATGGACGGTTGAGAGGAGATTGACAGAGAACGCGTTCTCTGGACTTGGTTGAAGGCGTTTGAGAGAGAACGCGGTCTCTTGCGTTCCTTGGCTAGCGACGACGCGCACAACCAATGATTGTGTCGCGTTGGCGATGACTTTGGCGCGCGATCTTGTTATTGGCCCTTCTGAGCGAATGCTCATAGCTTCCTCTTCCTCTGTGGTAGTCATGGTGGGCAGGAGCACATCACCCTCCCCCACTTGGTTGTAAAGTGTCCCCGCTTCACCATCATCGAATTCTGGCTCCAGGTATGGTTCCAGGTCGGCGACGTTGAAGGTCGCGTGGACACCGTAGTCTGATGGGAGCTCGATCTCGTACGCGTTGTCCCCAATGGCCTTCATCAAACGAAAGGGGCCATCACCGCGTTGGGCCTGCTTGGATTTGCGCTTAGCTAGAAAACGCCCTTTGCGAAGATGCACCCATACCAAGTCCCCTGGGGCAAATATAATGCGGTGGCTCCCACGGTTGTGCTGTGTGGCATATTGATCAGCGCGGCATTCCAGCTGCTCTCGGGTTCTTTGATGCAATTCCTGGATCATCGCGGTGCGGTTGGCCGCGCTCGGGTTCTCATTATCCTTCAGAGGCCGCGGCAGCATGTCTAGTGGAGTGAGTGGGTTTCTGCCATAGACCACCTTGAACGGGGTGAGCTTTGTCGCATAGTTCCTAGACCTGTTGTAAGAAAACTCAATAATTGCAAGTAAGTCTTCCCAACGTTTTGGGTTGGATTTGAGCATGGTCCTAAGGAGGGCTCCTAGGGTTCGATTGGTCACCTCAGTTTGGCCATCTGTTTGTGGGTGGTAGCTAGTGGAAAATAAAAGTTTGGTACCCAACTTTCCCCAAAGTGTTCTCCAGAAAAGGCCTACGAATTTTGTATCGCGGTCACTCATGACAGACCTATGTTTCCCATGTAAACGGACCACGTTGTCAAAGAACAACACGGCGATTTCAGTAGCAGTGTGTGTGGTCTTACACGCGATAAAATGGGCCATTTTTGAAAACCTGTCCACAACTACAAAGATTGAATCTTTACCCTTACGAGAGAGAGAGGCAAACCTGTGATGAAGTCCATGGACAAATCTTCCCAAGGGACTAATGGGATAGGCAGAGGCGTGTAGAGACCATAGGGATGGGAACTGGATTTTGCGCGTTGACACGTGACACAACTTATGCAATATCGCGTCACCTGAGTGGTCATGCGCGGCCAAAAGAAATGCTCGCGAAGAGTAGCTAGAGTCTTGGTAACCCCAAAATGACCGCGTCCTTCACGGGCTTCTTGGATGAGGAGTTTCCTAATGGGTGAGTGATCAGCGCTACTTTGTAGTGCGTATCTAGGAGTTGTTATCAGTGTTTTGGGTGCCATTTGTATGGGTTTAGAGCACAACTACGGAGATTAGAGTTGAGAAGAAGAAGTGTAGATATGTGGTATGGAGAAGCTTAATTGAAGACATCATGAAGTTGAGAAGAAGCCACCACGAGAAGACCACGTAGAAGACGGAGAACTGAAGAACGTGTCAATCCGCGATCGCGGATGGGCAGCCGCGTGCAATGGTTGATCGCGGAAAAGTCGAGAGCAAATTGGAGATTTCCGCGACCGCGGAATTCCATCCGCGATCGCGGAAATGTCGCTCAGCGAGGAGCGCGTCGTTCGTCCGAAGTTCTTTTGCATTTACTTTTTCCGATTTTATTTTATTTTCTTATTTCGTACTTTATATTATTTTCCTTTTTAGATTAAGTTTGTTATCTTTTTACTTTAGGATTGGTTTCTAGGTTATTTAACCTAGTTTCCATAGCAGCCTTTAAGAAGGAAGTTATTCATCGTTGTTTTCCATTCAACATACTTTTCCCTTTGAGTTTATTTGTTTCCAAGACTATGAAGAACTAAGCCCCCTTTGCTTAGTCCGACAATTGAAGCCTTCATTTGATTCATGATTGTGAGGTTATAACTCTATTTCCTATTCATTTGGATTATATCTTTTCTCTTGAGCTTATTCCTATTGATTATTATTGATTTCGCTTGTTGGACGCAACTAGTTGTTATTGGTAATTGTCTATTGCTAGGGTTTGGCTATTTCGAGTTGAAATCCCTTATCTTGTGTAGCAACCATGATATTCTAGGACTAGTGGATTAGTTTATTATGAAAGAGAATTGATTATGTGCTAAATGCTGCGAAACATCGGTGTTGTATGTATCCTGGTTAATTCCTATGCTCTATGCTGCTGTTGTTCTAAATCTTGATAGTTTCTCGTGCGTTCGATAGTAAGGGTTGCCAGGCCGAGTTAGACTGGTGACTATTTCAGAATAGGGACAATAATAATCAAAGGAAGGAATAGAGATAACCTAGGACCAATCTATCAAATGAATGGTGGATATTTGTTTGGCTAAGTGTTTTTCCCAAATTGATAAAACCCTTTGCTTCTGTTTGTTTTGTTTACTTTGTTTACAACCAACCAACCAAAACTCCTCATTGTTACTATTGCATGCAATCTACATAAAGATAAACAACTCCTCCCTGTGGGATTCGACCCTTACTTGCCTATTCTACTGAGTTAGGTTTGTTAGGATTATTTTGATTAGGCGATATGACTTTAGCCTTCTGTCAGTGAGCTAGGAATGCACAAGTGCTCGGCTTTGTAAAGGTACCCCTCATGAAAGAAATATGTCTCAAACTCGCGGTCCCTAAGGCAGTGTTCTACAATTGGCTTAAAGAATGGATCAATCAGATATAAATCTTTAATCAACGCGAAGCCAAGAAGTTTAGATTGAAGATAAGTAAGGAGAACATACCTGCGAGAAAGGGCGTCGGCGACCACATTCTCCTTACTTTTTTTATGCACAACGACGTAAGGAAACGTCTCCATAAATTCTACCCAACGAGCATGGCGGCGGCTTAGGTGGGCTTGACTCTTCAGATAGCTGATGGCCGCGTGGTCGGAGTGGATCACGAACTCGCATGGCCAGAGATAGTGCTGCCATGTCTTGAGTACGCGAACAAGAGCGTAGAGCTCCTTGTCGTAGGTGGGGTAATTCAAAGTTGCCCCAGTGAGCTTCTCGCTGAAGAACGCAATGGGCTTCTTCTCTTGGTGGAGGACCCCACCAATCCCGACATTGGACGCGTCACATTCCACTTCAAAGTGCTTGGTGAAGTCTGGAAGTTGTAGCAGTGGCGCATTGCACAAGGCCTCTTTCAACGCGTTGAACGCGTGATTGTGGGTTTCCTTCCAATTCACCGCGCCCCTTTCTTTGTGAGCTCATGGAGTGGCACGGCGATGGAGCTGAAGTTGCGAACAAATCTCCTGTAGAAGCTTGCCAAGCCGAGGAAGCTTCTAACCATTGTTGGTGTTGTGGGTGTTGGCCAATCTCGAATGGCCTTCACTTTGTCTTCATCTACGCGGAGTCCATCTTTTGAGACCACGTAGGCTAGAAAGTTCATAGTGTCGGATGCAAAACGACACTTGCCAAGGTTGGCATACAAGTGGTCGCGTCTCAAGCACTCTAACACAAGCCTAAGGTGCTTTACATGATTTTCTAGACTACGCGAGTACAGCAGAATATCATCAAAGTACACCACAACAAATTTCCCCAGAAATTCCCTCAATACATGGTTCATGAGCCTCATGAACGTGCTTGGCGCGTTGGTGAGTCCAAATGGCATGACTAGCCATTCATAAAGCCCATATTTGGTCTTGAACGCGGTCTTCCATTCATCACCCTCTTTCATGCGAATCTGGTGATAACCGCTCTTCAAGTCAATCTTGGTGAAGTGGGTCGCGCCATGCAACTCATCGAGCAAGTCATCGAGGTGCGGTATTGGATGTTTGTACTTGACAGTGATCTGATTGATGGCGCGGCAGTCGACACACATTCGCCATGAGCCATCTTTTTTTTGCACTAGGATCACGGGGACCGTGCAAGGGCTTAGGGATTCCCTTACGTAGCCGCGTTCCAGAAGTTCTTGTACTTGGCACTGGAGCTCCTTTGTTTCATCTAGTCCAGCGCGATAGGCAACGCGATTTGGTAGGGAGGCACCAGGCATCAAAACAATTTGGTGCTCGATGCCTCGTAAAGGTGGAAGGCCTTGGGGAAGCTCCTCTGGGAATAAGTCCTTGAACTCATCGAGCAACTCAAAGATCATGCTCGGCAAAACGTCCGTGATGGGGCTCTCTAGGTTGCAACGCGTGTGCACTAAAAGGAAACATGGTGCCTTGCCACTCAAGGGGGCAGTGAGGTCGCTTGGCCGTGCCAGAAGCAGTCTGTGCTCACAAGTGCCTTTCAACTTAGTGTTTTTTGAAGGGGTCTTTGGCCCTTCATTTGAACGCGTTCGATCAGTGGACGCGTTATCGGTGGTAGCGACTTCGTGTCCAGTGGAAGAATGCGTGCTACTTGTACTCTGGGTCTTCGTTGCTTCCATAGCCTTCTGTCGATCACGCTCAACCCGGTCCTGTAAAATCTCATGGGGAGACATAGGTAAGAGCGTGATGCGTTTCCCGTGGTAAGTAAACACATAAGTGTTTAAATAACCATCATGAAGGACGCGTCTGTCGAATTGCCATGGGCGCCCCAACAAAAGATGTGTGGCGTCTATTGCAATGACATCACAAAGCACTGAGTCTGTATATTGGCCAATTGAGAAAGAAATAAGGCATTGTCGAGTTACAGTGTTACCAGAACTCGATGAAATCCATTGTAGCCCATAGGGTTGTGGGTGAGGAGTGGTTGGCAGGTTGAAATTGTTGACCACCTTTTCATTGATGATATTGCAACAGCTGCCTCCATCGATGATGACACTCAAGGTTGCGGTCTTGACCAAGCAACGCGTGTGAAATAGATTCTCGCGTTGGTCGACAAGGGTTGCTTCCTTGACAGTGAGGAGACGTCGCGTGACAAGGCTCAGTGGTGTGCCTTCATTAAGCGCGGTGGCTTCACAGGTGTAAGCCTCCTCGTCATCTTCAAATCTTTCCTTGATGGTTTCAAGGGGTGTATCATCCTCATAAGACTCATATCCTGTAGCGATGCTTGAGAATAGGACTTTTTTGTTATTTCGGCAATCTCTCATGTAGTGCCCTCTTCCTCCACACTTGAAACACTCCAAGTCACGCGCGCGCTCTGGAGTGGTTGATGGGCCCTTTGTTGACTTTTGATTGAAGATCGGATAAGAATTAAATGAAACAAAATAAAATCGGCTAAGTAACTAATATAGAAAGAAATCGCGAGATTGACGCGATAAGAGAGAGAAGAATATGTAGATTTATGGTGGTCAATCAACAAGAAGATATGGCATTTATGACATGTGAAATTCACGGAATTAATTAGGGTTTTTTGCAGAAAACCACCCATTATATGTCACTATTTGCACGAAACCACCCGTTATATCGATATTTATTTTAAACCACCCAATTATCTATCTCCGTTAATGCAAAGCCACCCATACCCCTCTGCCGTCCAATTTGTCGTTTAAATGTGTGAATTTTCCCTTTTGCCCTCGCTTTTTTTTTAAATTACAACACTACCCTCATCCCCTACCTCTGGCTAACTACTCGGGTACTGTTCACCCGTCCCTTCCAACAGCTCAAGCAGCTCGGCCGAGCTCCTCCCATGGCGGCTTGGGCCTAAATTCGCCTCCGTTTTTGCTCGTTTCGTTCAATCGATCAATGGGCCTCGAATCTAAGATCAAAACGCATCAAATCCATGTGAAATCGGAAAGTATAACCCAAGTACACAATCAAATTTTTACACAGAAGGCAAGAAAAAGATCCGAAAATGCGTCATGGAAACTCGAAGAAATCGGGGCCAAATCAAGATCGTTTCCATCCAAATTTTATACTATTTTGAAGATATTTCTGAGATATTTCCAACCCCTATAAATAGGGCTTCAATCGTCGAAGTTTCATCATCCAATTTTGAGTTCAAAGCCACGAACCCTAACAATTTCGCCGCCTCTGTAATTGTCCAGTTTCCGGCCACCATCGAGCATCTCCGCCCCAATTGCCTCCACCGCCGGTTGTGCCTAGAAGTCTCCTTCGAAATCCCTGTTTCCCCGTCGCCGGACCTTCACCGATTCTCCTTCTAAATCCTTTGATTTGGCCCCGATTTCTTCGAGTTTCCATGACGCGTTTTCAAATCTTTTTCTTGCCTTCTATGTAAAAATTCGATCGTGTACTTGGGTTATACTTTCCGATTTCATATGGATTTGACGCGTTTTGATCTTAGATTCGAGGCCCATTGATCGATTAAACGAAACGAGCAAAAACGGAGGCGAATTTAGGCCCAAGCCGCCATGGGAGGAGCTCGGCCGAGCTGCTTGAGCTGTTGGAAGGGACGGGTGAACAGTACCTGAGTAGTTGGCCAGAGGTAGGGGATGAGGGTAGTGTTGTAATTTTAAAAAAAAAGCGAGGGCATGGAAAATTGTGCCACTGGAACGATGATGCAACTGTAAGGTATGAAATGCAATTATTCATTTGATATAAAATTTTGCTTAAAAATCTGAACTTAGATACATGATGATTAATATTGACTTGTTTATTTTTCTGTTTTGATCGAACAATTTTTGAATGGGTTTGTCACCACCAAAAAGGGGGAAATTGTTGGAACCTTGACGTTCCCTCTGGTTTTGATGATGATAAACACCATTAGGTTTTATGGTTTTTGTTATTTCTATGACTTTCAGGTTTTATGAACGAATTAGGGAACAATGTAAATCATGTGAAGAAGAGAAAGCAGAGGAGTGAAACGGAACATTGTGAAAACAAGGAACAGTTACGCGGAAGCAAATTGGAAATATGCAAAGCGCGTAGATTTCATAGAAGGAAACTTTTATACATGGAAACAACGTTTATGGAACAATGCATGATCGCAGATATTGCCAGCTGTTACCAGGTGAAGATCGCTACACAAGGAAACGAGATTTGAAGATTTACTTGGAGAGAGAAGAGTTAGATAGCGATTCTTAGGAAAGTTTTTATATGGAAACTATGTGATCTTAAGCTGAATTGTTTAGTTGGAAACAAAATCCTACACTGTTACCTTGTATAACGATTGATAGATTATTTGGGTATTTGGTTAGAGGATATTGTCTGAGACTATATATAGATGAGTTTACCTTAGAGAAAGGTATCTCAGCTACAACCATCGAAGCATACCAAGGAACAACTGCAAGTGGAGATCGAAGGTCCAAGGCAAGGTACGGGTTTAGTTCTTGCTTAGGTTATTTGTTGTGTTCTTGTGTCATTGAGAGTTGATTGCACTCAAGGTCTAGAAACCTATGATCTGTGTGAGAATAGGTGGAGAGAAGACTTGTGAGATTGTACAACTTCTTAATAATACAAGTATACATAGTTTGAAATCCTCCTAGTGTAACACCTAGAGGTAGATGTTTTTCTCTTTTCAACTAGTCGGTTGATAGAGTTTCCTCTATAAGGAACATTGTTTATTGCTACTTTTGAATCTTTATTATTTTCGCTGTCCAGGAAACAGTCACACCATTCCCTGTCTAACACACTACGATTCAACAAACTCACTCATTGATGAAGAGGGAAGGTGCATGAAAAAACCTATTGAGATTAGAGAACATATTCAGAATCATTTCCAAAGTTGGTATATGTAACACCCCCAAATCTTAACCCATTTGGAAAGGTATTACCGCTAGTGACCCTAGTGTTCCTTACCAAGATCACCCAAGGCTTTACCGGTTTAAATACAATTAATGGAATATAATTGATACATAATGATCAAAGTATTCAAATGAAAACATCAATCAAATGAAACATGAGTTACCGGATTACAACCCAATCCCGAATAGGCCAAACACAGAGTTTAAACAAAGTACAGCGGAAGTCTTTTAAAAGATATTACAAAAAGGGTTGTGATCGTAATGATCACCTGCCCAAAGATCTCAACCTGATTAAAAGAAATTTATTAAAACATCCAAAAACAACCGTCGTCTTCATAGTCAATCTAGTCTTCTCATATCTTCGCTCTATCTGATGTGCTGAATCGAACGGATGACACCAGCCCACATGCAGAGAACAAAGTTCGTGGGTTAGTCTACTTGAATAGACTAGCAAGGGTACAAAGCAGAGTGGTTCGAGTGATCGTAACTGTTTACTATCATTGTCCCTCGAATAATAACCGAAGGGACGATACATAATCCGACACTTTCACGGAATAACAACAAGCGATATGCACAAGAGAAGATTCTGGAAGACTTAATCTTCACAGAAATCGACCCGAAAAGAGACTCTAAGAGATTGAGTCTTTAAGGAAATATGACAAATCTGGAATGTTACAGAATCAAACAACAGCGATTAAAAGCTGACTAAGAGGCTTCGGCTCACAACCAACCTCACCGCTTACAGCGAATTCAGATCGGAAGGAGAACGAACTACATTCAAGTCTGGATCTTACAGAACCACATAACGATGATTTAAAAACTGACTAAGATGTTTCGGTTCACGACCAACCTCATCGCTTACAGCGAATCCAGATTGGAAAGAGAACGTACTTTGATCAAAAGTCAAGACGAGCTTTCCTAGCTGTACTATTTACTTAGCTGCATTACTCGCCAAAGGTATATTAATTATGTGCACTCGGGCACATTATCTTATTTAATTCCAAAACCCATATCACGTTATAAGCTTTTAAATCATCTCATCCATCAGGATAAAGAGATACCGTCGGGAACTAAATCCATGGACGGAGTTGACTCGGGAACTAAATCCCTACAAGCGGCTCGGGAACTAAATCCCTAATAACGGAATTGGGAACTAAATCCCTACAAGCGGCACCAGTTGTGTGCACAAACCCTGAAAAGGATGGTAGGAACTAAATCCTAACCACCAGGTTATCAAGAAACGACTAGTACTCGCATTGAGATACACAATAGCGTTCCTACGAATACTCGTTCTAACTAAACAGTTACAAACGCAGTAATAATTTACATCAATGCCCTCATGGCTAGTTACAGATAAAATAGCGTTATTCTAACATATATACAACCTATTATAATATTTGTATTAATTCACATATATATATATATAATAGCGTTGCTCTAACAGATATACAACCTATTATAATATCTATATTAATTTTCCAAAACAGTTACCAAAACTGTTTCCAGATGAACACAATAATCATTCCAAATTAATTACTCAGATAAACTACTGATAATTAATGTAAATATGGAACGATGAGCAAGAGCGAACCGCCACTTGCCTTAATCCGCAGAATAGTCTAACGACGACAACTGGATTCCAGGCTCGACACGGGTATAGCTCCGACAGCACAACAACCTTCGAGTCGACCAATAAAAGGTACCCTAAGTTAGATTCGACATAACCATAGTACGAATCTAAAAACGACGAAAGAACACGAAAGGAAAGACGCCACGACGACAACCAACCAAGCCAAAGCCACGAAGGCATTCTGGGCACTGGCGGCGGTCGCTGTTCTTGGCGGCGGTCGCCCCATTCATCACGGCGGTCGCCGTGAAGAACACGGACGACAGAGACGAGAGAAATCTCACCAAAACGATGCGTGTTTCGACCCCTTTTCGCCTTGCTTGGGTTCTGACCTCCAAAGGCAACCAAAAGGCTTCTAAAGGGCTTCTGGAAACACCACCAAACAACACCGACGAAAGCTTCAGAATTTCCGGCGAAGGCTCAACTCCGGCGAGAGGCAAATTTGGCAGAGGTTCGGTATTTGGGATGGCTCAAATCTCTCCCCCAACACCTCCTTTTATAGCCAAAGCATCTGGAGCTCCAAAACGATGGGCCTACAGCTAGTTCGGCGCTCGCCAGAAATTGCACCGGCGACCAACGGGCAAGGACCGCCGGACAACGAAGGTGGCAATTACGGCGGGCGCCGTAATTTACGGCGGTCGCCGCGGTCTGGCACACTATATGCCACCTCGAGCATTGGGACGGCGAGTGCCGTGACTTTACGGCGGTCGCCGTGAAGGGATTCAGCGACGGCGGTCGCCGCCACTATACGGCGGTCGCCGTGACAGGCTTTTCCCGCCCGTTCTGCTTCGAACGAACATGACGTTAAACCGGGATAAAAATTATCGTACGCGAACGACAATTAAAATCCAAGGCATGTTGTCTGTATATTATTTCACTAAGAAAAATATTATAGACACAGAGCACATTACAGAATGTCTCAAACTCTCTGTATTAAATCCGACGTACACAACGGGTACTCGGGAAAATTCCAAAATTCCCAAAATAACCTTACAAAAATACGGGGTATCACATCTCCTCCCTCTTACAAGAAGTTTTGACCCCGAAACTTAGGTCGAGAATAACTCAGGAAAACGCCTCAGCATATCTGACTCGGTTTCCCACGTCTCCCAAGTAACCTCTTCGGTCCCTGACTTGGACCACAGCACTCGTACCAACGGCACGATCTTGTTGCGCAAACGCTTCTCCTGACGCTCCAAAATGCGCACGAGCAACTATTCATAAGTACCATTAGCTTGAATCTCGATGTCCTCATAACTAAGCACATGAGACTCATCTGGCACATACTTTCTGAGTAAAGATACGTGGAACACGTTATGCACCGGGCGAGCCGATGGCGGCAACGCCAAGCAGTACGCTAGAGATCCTACTCTGTCCAGAATCTCGAATGGTCCCACGTAGCGAGGGTTAAGCTTCCCATGCTTACCAAATCTGAAAACTCCTTTGGATGGCGATACCTTGACAAAAACCTTGTCACCGACCTCGAACTCGACAATCCTGCGCTTCCGATCTGCGTAGGACTTTGTCGACTCTGAGCGGTCAACATCCTTTGTCTGATCAAAGCAATGTCTGAAGCCGTCCTTTCGACCAACTCTGGTCCAAGCAGAATTTTGTCGGCATTATCATCCCAACAAATTGGAGATCTGCATCTGCGACCATACAAAGCTTCAAACGGAGCCATCTTGATTGTAGCATGCCAGCTATTGTTGTACGTGAGCTCGATCAGACTTAGGCTGTCTTCCCAGCTAGTCGGATGATCGAGTACGTATGCTTCTTAGCATATCCTCCAGGGTCTAGATGGTCTTTTCAGACTGACCATCTGTCTGAGGATGAAACGCTGCTGAATCTCAATTCAGTTCCCATGGCCTTGTGAAGTTCTTGCTATAAACTTGACATGAATCGGCCATCTCGATCCGATACAATGGTCTTAGGAATGCCATGTAAACGGACAATCTCCTGGTGGAAAACTTCTGCTGACCTCTAGGTTACCCAAGTAACTTCAGTTTCTAATGCAAACACTATTGCTGCTAGTTCTAGGTCATGTGTTGGTTAGTTTGCTTCATAGGTTTTCAATCGTCTAGATGCGTATGCAATAACCTTGCCCCTCTGCATCAAAGACACATCCCAACCCATTTCTCGAAGCATTACTATAGACCATATAGCCATCATTCTTTCCGACAATGCCAAAACTGGTGCATAAGTCAGACACTGTTTCAACTTCTTGAAAACTGGTCTTGCACTTGTCATCCCAGACAACTTCTTGTTGACCTTGCGGAATAGACTGATCATAGGTGGAGTGATCTTAGAAAAATCCTTCCATGAACCATCTATAATGCTCAGTAAGCTCTGGGAAACTGCGCACCTCGCTCACACCCTGAGGCCGCTTCCAAACAACTACTGATTCACTCTTCTGGGGAATAACCATAACCTCATTCTTATTGATCACATGGCCTAAGAAAGCCACTTCTAGATCCAACAATCGTACTTAGCCCACTTTGCGTACAACCGATTTGGTCTAAGGACCGCTAAAGCAATCCGCAGATGTTCCCCGTGAGCTTCCTTGCTCGGGAAAAATATCAAAATGCCATTGATGAAGACCACTGTGAACTTATTCAAGTACTGGTCTAAAACATCGATGCACTAGGTTCATGAAAACTGCTAGAGCATTCGTAGATCCAGATGGCATGACTACAATCTCGTATTGACCATCTCTCATCCGAAATGCAATCCTCGGAATATCATCCTCACGAATCCTGAGCTGATGATACCCAGATCTCAGGTCGATTTTGGAGAAAACTTTCGCTCCCTGTAATTGATCCAACAGATCATCACTCCTTGGTAACAAATACTTGCTCTTGATCATGACTTTATTCAACTCTCGAAAGTCAAAACAAAGTTGAAACGGTCCATCTTTCTTTTTGACACATAAAACTAGGGCACTCCTACTCAAGGTGATGCACTCAGCTTTATATAACTTTTGTCAAGAAGATCCTTGAGTTGCTTCTTCAACTCTTGCATCTCAACAGGAGCCATCCGGTATGGTGCCTCAGAGATCGGCGTGGTACTCGGCTCGAGATCAATTGCAAACTCCACAACACGATTCGGGGTATCCAAGAATATCTTCTGGAAAGACACCCGTAAATCCTCTAACCACAGGAATACCAAAACTGAAGTCGATCACTGCCTTATGACGCTTCCGTCAATCCATACCGAGAATAGTTATCGTATCGGACCATGGTTATTTAGGTCAAATCGCTTTGAATTTCTTACCCTTGATGGTAATCGACAATCCGACAGACGATTGGTTCCCACTAAATGGTCACCATCTTGGACCAACCCACTACATGGTTCACAGACGACTCACTAGTGGCTCCGAGCCTAGGCCCAGCCATTACCAGTGTCCACTGTTGCCATGAGCCGCTGTCCATACATCTCAACCCATCCTTGGTAGCTCCACCTAATTAATAGGCAGCCATCTCCTAAGAGGTTGTTGGTGAGTCTCGAACACGAGACCTTACCCCATACCAAGCAACGAAACATTAACTTGGTATAAACCAAATGTTCATATATAAGAAGAGTTACAACAAAAGGTTCACAACCTCGTTGCACACACAACTTAACTTACAACCATCCAAAATTAAGGTCTGGGTAGCACCCACATCAACAACACATTAACAAAAGTAGAACACAGATACAAAGTACTCTAAGCATTAGGATCATAGGGTCCATCCGCCTCACGCATCACGTATAGGCGTTGACCTTGGCTTCCTGAAGCCACCGGGGCTTTCCCTTTGTTTCTCGCAGTTGTCTGCATTGAAGGACTAGGGGCTTCCACCGGACTGAACCTGAGTTGGTTGTTCTGATTAACAAATCCCTGCTGTGACTCAGCCTCTTTCTGTCTCCTCTGCGGACAAAACAACTGCAAGTGTCCGTCCTTTCCACAGGCATAGCACGCTTTCTTCTCCTTCGAACACACATTACTCTTGTGCCCGTAGGTACCACAGTTGAAGCACTGGATCAGGCTATTGCCCTGACCCGAATGTTTCGTAGACCCATCTTGAGTCATATTCGTTTTTGCTCGGCCAGATTTGGCAAAATCAGATGGTGGACCGGGACGTTTAAACCTACTTGCCTTAGGCTGGTTCTCCCCTTGCCTCTGGCTATCACGCTTCTTGGTCGACTCTTCCAGAGTCACCTCTAACTTATAGGCTGCATCCATGTATTGCTCCAAAGTCGAGCATCCGTGATGCACCATCAGTGGCTTAATATCTGGGCCCATCCACTCATGGAAATACCAAATTTTCATTGCCTCACTGGATATCTCAGGTCCAGCATACTGTAGCAAATGATTGAATTTGGTTGCCAGCTCAGTCACCTTCAATCCATCAGTCTTAGGGTATAGGAACTCCTTGTGTTTCTCCTCCCTCATAGCACGAGAGAAGAAACGGTCTGTCATCTTTGTCTTGAACATCTCCCAGTTCAAAACAGGGCTATCAGCTAAGCCGGTACTCTCCCACCACTCACTAGCATCCTCCTTTAACTGAAGAGAAGCTATATGTACTTTCTCAGCTTCAGTACAATCAATGTTGCGGAACAACCGCTCCATGTGGGAGAACCAATGGATCACCCCGACTGGTTCCCCTTTCCCGTTATAGCTGTCAGGCCTCATGGAATTAACGGTCTTTAGTGCACGACCATAGTTGTCTCGAGTCCTGACTATATTCTCCTGGAATACACGGTTTCCTGGCTCCTCAAATCTGGGAACCGATGGGGGAATTTGCACACCTTGTGCCTGTGGCATACTCGGTCATAGTATATCAGTCACTGCTTGCATGACCATTCCCTGAATTGCCTCTAATGTTGCAGCATCAAATGCCATTGGAGCGTTGGTCTGCTCTTGACCATTGCCTCTAGGATGGTTGTTGGAACCAAACTCCTGCTCGTCTTGTCCAACATTTCCTACAGTTGGTCTGGGGTCATTACTCGGCCCAGCACCAGCACGGATAACGTTCCTTGTGTTCACCATCTGTGTACCGATCAATTTCCAATGATTTTATCACATTAGTATCATTCTGATATACTTATTGTAATAAAATCAACTTAGAATAGATCAACTTGGTAATTTCTATTGATGAACTCAAACCGAGTTACTAGATTCTACAATCTTAACTCACAACGAGCGAACTGGGAATCAAGCCTAACTGGAGATGGCGAAACCACCTCAGCTTCTCCCGGGTTCCTCTGAAGAGAACAGAATGCACCCATATCTAACGGGGCAACGGGGAAGGAATTAGTCTTTCTAGACATAGAAGCAAGCTTACTATATCAGACTGTACAGAAGACATGACTATGAACGGTGTTTTGAAATTCTTTTCACTTTGAAAATTCAGAGCCCTTTTAAAGCATTTTCAAAAACGGATAAATGATTATAAAATCCCAAACCCGTTTTAAAACCTTTGGATCTGATACCACAACTGTAACACCCCCAAATCTTAACCCATTTGGAAAGGTATTACCGCCAGTGACCCCAATGTTCCTTACCAAGATCACCCAAGGCTTTACCGGTTTAAATACAATTCATGGAATAAAATTGATACATAATGATCAAAGTATTCAAATCAAAACATCAATCAAATGAAACATGAGTTACGGGATTACAACCCAATCCCGAATAGGCTAAACACAGAGTTTAAACAAAGTACAGCGGAAGTCTTTTAAAAGATATTACAAAAAAGGTTGTGATCGTAATGATCACCTGCCCAAAGATCTCAACCTGATTAAAAGAAATTTATTAAAACATCCAAAAACAACCGTCGTCTTCATAGTCAATCTAGTCTTCTCATATCTTCGCTCTATCTGATGTGCCGAATCGAACGGATGACACCAGCCCACATGCAGAGAACAAAGTTCGTGGGTTAGTCTACTTGAATAGACTAGCAAGGGTACACAGCAGAGTGGTTCGAGTGATCGTAACCGTTTACTATCATTGTCCCTCGAATAATAACCGAAGGGACGATACATAACCCGGCACTTTCACGGAATAACAACAAGCGGTATGCACAAGAGAAGATTCTGGAAGACTTAATCTTCACAGAAATCGACCCGAAAAGAGACTCCAAGCGATTGAGTCTTTAAGGAAATATGACAAATCTGGAATGTTACAGAATCAAACAACAGCGATTAAAAGCTGACTGAGAGGCTTCGGCTCACAATCAACCTCACCGCTTACAGCGAATCCAGATCGGAAGGAGAACGAACTACATTCAAGTCTGGATCTTACAGAACCACATAACGATGATTTAAAAACTGACTAAGATGTTTCGGTTCACGACCAACCTCATCGCTTACAGCGAATCCAGATTGGAAAGAGAACATACTCTGATCAAAAGTCAAGATGAGCTTTCCTAGCTGCACTATTTACTTAGCTGTACTACTCGCCAAAGGTATATTAATTATGTGCACTCGGGCACATTATCTTATTTAATTCCAAAACCCACATCACGTTATAAGCTTTTAAATCATCTAATCCATCAGGATAAAGAGATACCGTCGGGAACTAAATCCATGGACGGAGTTGACTCGGGAACTAAATCCCTACAAGCGGCTCGGGAACTAAATCCCTCGGGAACTAAATCCCTAATAACGGAATTGGGAACTAAATCCCTACAAGCGGCACCAGCTATGTGCACAAACCCTGAAAAGGATGGTAGGAACTAAATCCTAACCACCAGGTTATCAAGAAACGACTAGTACTCGCATTGAGATACACAGTAGCGTTCCTACGAATACTCGTTCTAACTAAACAGTTACAAACGCAGTAATAATTTACATCAATGCCCTCATGGCCAGTTACAGATAAAATAGCGTTGTTCTAACAGATATACAACCTATTATAATATCTGTATTAATTCACATATATATATATAATAGCGTTGCTCTAACAGATATACAACCTATTATAATATCTGTATTAATTTTCCAAAATAGTTAACAAAACCGTTTCCAGATGAACACAATAATCATTCCAAATTAATTACTCAGATAAACTACTGATAATTAATGTAAATATGGAACGATGAGCAAGAGCGAACCGCCACTTGCCTTAATCCGTAGAATAGTCTAACGACGACAACTGGATTCCGGGCTCGACACGGGTATAGCTCCAACAGCACAACAACCTTCGAGTCGACCCATAAAAGGAACCCTAAGTTAGATTCGACATAACCGTAGTACGAATCTAAAAACGATGAAAGAACACGAAAGGAAAGACGCCACGACGACAACCAACCAAGCCAAAGCCACGAAGGCATTCTGGGCACTGGCGGCGGTCGCTGTTCTTGGCGGCGGTCGCCGTGAAGAACACGGACGACAGAGACGAGAGAAATCTCACCAAAACGATGCGCGTTTCGACCCCTTTTCACCTTGCTTGGGTTCTGACCTCCAAAGGCAACCAAAAGGCTTCTAAAGTGCTTCTGGAAACACCACCAAACAACACCGACGAAAGCTTCAGAATTTCCGGCGAAGGCACAACTCCGGCGAGAGGCAAATTTGGCAGAGGTTCGGTGTTTGGGATGGCTCAAATCTCTCCCCCAACACCTCCTTTTATAGCCAAAGCATCTGGAGCTCCAAAACGATGGGCCTACAGCTAGTTCGGCGCTCGCCAGAAATCGCACCGGCGACCAACGGGCAAGGACCGCCGGACAACGAAGGTGGCAATTACGGCGGGCGCCGTAATTTACGGCGGTCGCCGCGGTCTGGCACACCAGCTGCCACCTCGAGCATTGGGACGGCGGGCGCCGTGACTTTACGGCGATCGCCGTGAAGGGATTCAGCGACGGCGGTCGCCGCCACTGTACGGCGGTCGCCGTGACAGGCTTTTCCCGCCCATTCTGCTTCGAACGAACATGACGTTAAACCGGGATAAAAATTATCGTACGCGAACGACAATTAAAATCCAAGGCATGTTGTCTGTATATTATTTCACTGAGAAAAATATTACAGACACAGAGCACATTACAGAATGTCTCAAACTCTCTGTATTAAATCCGACATACACAACGGGTACTCGAAAAAATTTCAAAATTCCCAAAATAACCTTACAAAAATACGGGGTATCACAGTATAGAATAGAACAACATTGATATCCATGTGATCCTAGTGTTTTTGGCCGAAGGCCCATTGGTAGATGATGATGGTAGGAGATCAATGATTAGTCCATTCACAAGACAAGAAGTGAAGAATGTAGTGCTCTCCATAGGCAAGAATAGAACACGAGGGCCTAATGGCTATGGCTCCGAATTTTTCAAGATAGCTTGGGCCATTGTGGGAGACGTAATCTTGATATTTTTTCAACATGGAAGACTTCTTAAGGAAGTTTCGCCTCAATTTCTTTGATCGACAAACTTAATCAACCAAAAACCATACACAACTACAGGCCAATTGCTTGCTGCTCAGTAATCTACAAAACAATCACAAAGCTTCTCGTTTCTAGGCTATAAACCTTCATGCCTGAGCTCATCGACCAGACACAAAGTGCCTTTCTTAAAGGAAAGTCCATTAGGCATAACATTGTTGTATGTCAGGATATCACAAAGGGATACACAAGGAAATCTACTAACCAGATATCCGTATAAAAGTGAAATTCCTATCGCTTCACCGAGGTTATGGCCTCCCAACCACCAACACTTGGTCCCGGAAACACATGAATATGAAGAAGACATGTTCGTTGACATCAACAACACAGTGCAACCTCTAAGGCTGTGTGATAGTGCAGAGTAATGATATCTTTCATGCAATCAACTCGTTGGTTGACCTTAATTCAAATCTTAGCTACATACTTTCACTTGAAAATATTTTAACGAACTCAAAACTTCTAATTCTCATCCGAAAAAATAATATAGATGTGTTTTCAAGAATATATAAATATCAATCTAATTCTAAACTTATCAAAAAAAATATACGTATATTTGAAAACCCAATTTAATTACTTTTCTACTTCAGTTTGAGAATAAAAGATAAGAACTTATCTTTTACCATTGTTCTTATCTTTTGCAATTAATCTAATGCGCAAAATTCCAATGGTGGAATTGCGTAGTTTAACATATTCATTTCTTTTTTCTTGGTCTAGCAACAAAGTTAATTATTTAACTTTGAAGTTCATAGGCTTAAAGATTGGTTGTAGTGTATAGGAATAAATAAGTTCAGTATTCAAATTGGTCAGAATTTCGTTCTAAAATTAATTGATTGATTGAAGTTGTACATATATGCTATTTAATATTTCCATTTCTTTTTCTTGGTTACACTTCTGGTAACAAAGTTATTTGTTTGCTTAAAAGTTTGTAGTCCGATGGACTGAAGTCGTGTATCTATGAGTGTATAAGTTTGTGGAGTTTCATCATAAAATCAAATGGCAATAGGAGAAATAGTCTATCAACCTTATATCAGGCGACAATATTCACTCACTTTTTATGTGGGATGGACCTTTTACATTCTAACACACTCCTGCAAGTGCAACGAGCTTGCCCTGGTTGACACATTGACAAACGGATGTGGGTGGCTTTATAGCCAGACCCAATCGACACATGACTGAACTAACTATGATTCTATGTGGAAGTCCGTGAGTGATAGATTGGGGGCGTGGCATGTACGAACACATAAGTGCAGATAAGCCAATAACATAAGTCCGTTGGGGTTTCATACTAAAACCAATTGGCGCGCAGTAGCAGGAGTAGCCCACGAATGTATATGCTAAGCATTGATATCCATCCACTTCCGATGTGGGATGAACTTTATATAATCCAACATGCCCCCGCAAGTGCAACGAGCTTAGCCTAGTTGACACTTAAACAAACGGGTGTGGGTGGTCATCTCAACTTCTTTATAGTCAAACTTAATCAACCCAATAAACTGATCCATGACTGAACCTACTCGGGTGCCATATGAAAGTCTATGGGCCGACTAGGGTGCATGTACGAGCGCATAGACGCAAATAAGTGTAGTATAGATGGGATTTTCATCCTAAGATCAATTGACACTATATAGGAGGAGGAACTCACTAACCCTATATACTAGACATAAATATTTACTCACATCCAATGTGTGATGGGCTTTTTAATTCTAACACATCCAATATCGAATAAGCTATGATATCATGTGAAACTTCATGTGTCGATAGACTGGATCATGCATCTACGAGCACAGACGTCGCACATAAGCTTAGTACATAAGTCAGTGAATTTTATCCTAAAATTAATTGATAATACGAGTAGTATACCAACCTTACATAGATACGTATCCATTTAATATAAATTCAATATTATTTTATCGATCTAAAACAAATCATGACATCGTTATAACTACGTAATACTAAATGTTATCTAATGAAAACATAAAACGTACTATATTACTTGTATAATCCTAATGTGGGACCCGATACATTGTAGTAAGAGTCTTGTGACCCAATCTCGTCGTCCGTAATGACGCATTTCAGTCGAAGATTAGACAAAGTCAACCATGATCCCGCAACATAATTAATCCATCACATGTTCATTTTATTCCTTCATCTCTTCCTATTATCTAGCTTATTGTATTTCTTTTATTAAAACAAGCATATGATATTACAGTAGTACTTCCTAATAAACATTTGAAATAACAATAAACTAGATGAGAAAACACATGCTATCTTACCGGTCAAAACCTTATTAAAGAAGGGTGTGGTATGAATAATTATTATGAGTTTTTATTTTCATAATCTAAATTAAATCTATTGAGAATAAATGATTTTGATTTCAGTTTTGAAGGTAGCTTGAATTGATACATGATGAAATAATTTTAGTTATTTCTATAAAAAATTGTGATAAGAGTTCCGGAAGATTGCAACAGGGCTAGTAATTGAAGGATCCTCGCTCTTGAGCCCTCGCTTATCGCCACCCGCCAGTGCTCCGACGATTGCTCCTGCCGAGCTTGCGGGCCTCCTTCCACCTCTCCAGCCCCCATCCCCTCCCTCTACTCACTTCCCTCTGTTCCTGGCTAGTTCTAAGGTCGCCGAGGACCTAGCAGCACCTCCACCCGTCTCGCCGCTTGGTGCTCCACCGCAGCTCTCCCGCCATCCTCCTCCCAATCCTCCCTCCATCTCGCAGTCGGATCCCCCCACCCTCCTTCCTGCTTTAGCCTCTACCTCATCCAATGCTCCTTCCTTACCCCCTCCTCAGCCTCCCTCGGCTCCCTCCCCCCTCTCTTTCCACGATGTCGTTTATCCTTTCCCTCCTAAGCTTCAACCAGTGCACCTCCAAAACATTGAAGGTATTGAGAATGGCATCATCGAGTTCTCTGATGAAGACATTGCTGAAATGGTTGACAAATGGTCGCTCTCCCTTGTTGGTGCTCCTATGGGAGGCCAAATCCCCTTCAAGACGATGGAAAGGTTCGTTGCTGGGCGATGGGGTATCATTCCCGCCCCCAAAATCCTACTTACTGAGGCAGGAATCTATGTCTTCCAATTTGAAAGGGAAGAGCACCTGGCCCAAATCCATGAGCAGGGTCCTTGGATGCTTACTGCCAACATTCTGCTGGTTCTCAAACGATGGTACCTTGGGATTCCCTTGGACCTCTCATGCCTTTGCGATGTCCCAGTGTCGATTACTCTACCTAACTTGGACGTCCGATTTTGGTATGAAAATATGCTTGCCAAGGTGGGCTCGGCAATCGAAAGGCCGATTTTCACAGATCATAACTCTGCTTTCTAGGGATGCATCTCATATGCTAGAATGCTTGTTGAGATATCTACCTAAAAGGAATTGTTCCGCGAGGTTACCTTCACCAATAAGAAGGGAGAAGTCATCAGGCAAGCCATCCAATATGATTGGATGCCCTAACATTGCCCCACCTGCAAGATGTTTGGTCACCAATGTTTGACGCCATCTTCCGACCCTCCAACACCTCTCAACCCCTCCTCTCTTCCTAGGAATGGGTCTAGTAACACCCATCATACCCCGTCCAAGCATGTGGCCCTCCTGTCTAATCCTTCTCATTCCCGTAAATTTCCTCTTCAATCCAAACAGCCCCGCAAACTCTTCTCATACAGACCTCCTGCTGCTCCTAGGACTCAGCCCCTGGGTCCAACACTTCCCCCTTTCTACTCCTCGGGTGACCCATCTCAGTTAACCTCCTCTCATCCCCTTCCTCCCCCTTCGGGGTCCAAATCATCCCTTCCTAGCCCTACTGACTCATCCCATGAGCAGTCAGCTTCCACCACGATCAATACCTCCATTCCCAATACCCCTTCCCCACCCCTCTCTGTCCCGACCCCTAATCCTCCCCTTAATACCTTGACAGGAGACAAGTGTCCCCTTACTACTCTTAGCGATCCTAATGCTTAACGGCAACATTATGGCGTGGATCGTCCACGGGCTGAATACGGAGGTCAAACAAGCTGTTGTCACCTCCCTTGTCTGCAAACAAAATATTGACGTAATTGCTATACTTGAAACAAGAGTACATGACGATAAGTTCGATGGAATTTCCAAAAGCCTCCTTAGAGGTTGAGAGGAGTCCTCCAATGTACACCAAGCCATTAACTAAAGAATATGGCTTTGGTGCAACCCCCACAGAGTTCGTGTCCACACTATCCTCTCCTCTAACCAGCTCGTCCATACCATGATTTCCTCTCTTGATGGTAGCTCGCCCTTCTTTGCCAACTTCGTTTATGCTTGCAATGATGCTCCTAGTCGGTAAATTCTCTGGTCTGACTTGCTGTCTATCTACTCCTCCATGTCTAATGCTTGGACAGTCCTAGGCGATTTCAATGTTACCTTGGAACCCTCTGAAAGACTCGATGAGCTTGGCACTGCCTTGCACCAGACCTCTCTGAACTGTTCCTTACTACTGGGATGACATACCATCACTATAATGGGCGCACTTTCACATGGACTAACAAAAAGGCGAGAAAGCTCTCGCATCTGGTCCAAGTTGAACCGCATTCTCATCAACAGCCAATGGAGCACTATGTTTCCTGTATCCCAAGCTCGCTTCAGCCTTCCTGATGTTTCAAATCACTCCCCTGCCACCCTCCATATTGGCGCCCCTATTAGCAAGCCTAAATCGTTTTTTCGCTTCAACAATGTTTGGGCCTCGTATAAAGACTTCAGCTCCATTGTTCTGAATGTCTGGCATCAAGATGTCAATGACTTCACCTCTTATTCTATCATTCAGAAGCTCAAATCCATTAAAGAGGGTCTCAAATGTCTTCCCCGGTCCAGCTTCGAGCACCTCAGCACCCGGTTCATGTCTCTGCGTAAGGACCTTGCTCTTATTCATGCGAACATTTAGGATAACCCCTTTGATGATTCCCTACTCTCTATGGAGGCTCAAGTTCTTGACAACTTGGGAAGTGCCACAAGTGAGCACACCACTTCCAAACAGTTAGCTAAGCTCAAGTGGATTCGCTTCGGAGACCATAGCTCGGCATACTTCTACAATCATATCAAGTCTAGGAGAGCTGCGACAAGGATCACGACTCTCCTTGATAATAATAACCAACCGCTCCCTAATGAGAAGGCCATTACTCAGTACATTATTGACCACTTCTCCTCCTTCTGGGGTATGGCCGATCGACCACCCGCGGAACCTTAGCAGCTCTCCTTTTAGACTTGGCCCGCTTCTGATCATTGATTTGGCTTTATCCGTGACTAGACCTACTACTAGTGAAGAAATACAAGCAGTTGTCTTCTCCTTTGGCAACTCCAAATCGTCGGGCCCTGATGGTTTCAACGCTTGCTTCTTCAAAAGTGCTCGGAGCATTATTGGACCGGATATCTGCAAGTTTGTTGTCGACTTTTTCATCAATGGTAAGCTTCTAAAATAGATTAACCATTCCTCTATTTCTCATGTCCCCAAATGTGACAACCCCCAAAGAATTAGTGAGTACCGCCCCATCTCTTGTTGCTCCATACTGTACAAAATTCTTGCCAAGTCTTTGGCCAATAGACTCAAGGGATTTGTGGGTGATATTGTGGGCATCCAGCAAAGCACTTTTTAACGGAGGGCGCTTAATTCACCACAACATTCAAATAGCCCAAGAACTACTTCGATGATATGGATCCATCTATTTGTCCCTTCGTTGTGCGATAAAAATCGACCTTAGTAAGGCATTTGACAGCATCAATCACCATTTCATCCTGGATGCCCTTTCTGGGTTCGGATTCCCTCCTCAGCTCATCAATCTTGTGAAGGCATGTATCTTCTCCCCTATGTTCTCCATCAACTCTGAAGGGAGACACAAAGGAATCTTCCCTGTGCACAGAGGCGTCAGACAAGGATGCCCCCTCTCACCGTACCTATTTGTCCTATCCATGGAATATCTATCCAAGCTCATACGGATGCAAACTTCCAATCCTGATTTCAACTTCCATCGTAAATGTCAAAGGGCTGACATTACCCATCTTTGCTTCACTGACGATCTGTTGTTGTTTTGCAGAGGTGATGAAACCTCTATTATGATTCTTAAGCACTGCCTGGACAAGTTGGGGCATACTCCGGGCTTCATGCAAACCTTCTGAAGTCGAAATTGTATTTTGGTGGAGTTGATGACTTGACAACAAACTCTATTGTTGAAGCCACTAGATTAATTGTGGGCTCCCTCCCGATGTGTTACCTTGGCATCCCACTCAGCCCCAAAAAGCTTAAGGTTAGTGACTATCACTAGTGGAAAAAATCCTTATAGAGGCGGGCCTTTGGACACTTATTGAGGCGAACATCATTCGCTTCAACTAAGGGGGCTGCAACAAGTAGATGCACTTTTTGAGGCGGGCATTTTACGCCTCTAAAAGGACCTTATTGAGGCGGGCCTTCTAAGCCCGCCTCAACAAGTCCCTCACTTTGGCGCCAAAATGAGGGACTTGTTGAGGCGGGCTTAGGAGGCCTGCCTCAATAAGTAAACACTTGTTGAGGCGGGCCTCTATAGGCCCGCCTCAACAAGTCCCTCATTTTGGCGGGAGTATATACTTATAGAGGCGGGCGTATACAAGCCCACCTCAACAAGTAGACGCTGAAGATCAAGAACAACATCCATTTCAGAATAGGTTCCTGATTTTATTCACAAAATAATATACAACAAACAACAGATTTCATCAGAGTACAGTCAGGTTCTCAACAACAATTTACATGACAAGTAAAAACAAGTTCAATCCGATAATAAATACTTCGATGTAAAATAATGTGCCCATTGCTCACGAACAACATCCATTTCTTCATAAGTATACGATGTCTTCCTCTTAGGATATAGCTTCATAAAAAACACAGAAATTATTGACAAAAAACACAAATACTATCAATATATAGTTAGTTAAGTTACATACCTTATCTAGTCGGTCATTAGAGTCATAGAGTCCCGTGACTATATCTAACATGAACTTCATGACATAATAGCCACACTCGGTTCCGCCGCTTTGTTGAGCGCACTAATTACACAACATAAGGGGGATGTCTTAGATACAAGGCCTTTGATTATAAATAAACAAACCTAAAGCGTATAAAATGCTATATGTACCTCTATATTACAGACTCTCAACGTCTTACGTTTTTCTATTAATTTCTCGCACTTCCTACCTTGATACTTATACACTTGAAATGCCCTAGAAAATCAACATAATACACTCATGAAACTGATATTGTTAATATTCCAAAAAAAACTAATTCGTAAGCAAAATAACTTACAAATTCATGATTCCAGATGCATCAGTCATTCTGTTGCCTTGACCTTTTAGAGAATCGAAAAGATAGACCTGTGCTCTAAATAGGTCTATCACGTACAGAATCCAATGATTGCTGCATCATTTAAAAGTAAATTGATAAATATTAATGATTGCTTAAAATACTAATTATATATGAAACTTATTGAAAACACTTACTCTTGATTATATGGGAGCAAAAACAATTTGGCACTGTTAGAATCTTTAATCGTATTCTTAACAGTTTCAGCATTGAACACACGTTGCAAGTAATCTGCTGGAACACTTGCATCGGCCTTAATTCTAGTGCTTGACACTATCTCAGGACAAATGAACCCAATTCGAGAATTTTCAAATGCATATGTGTGATTGTCCAATAAATACCTGCACATTTAAAGGTATTTGATTAAACGATTATGAATGGTAATGTAAAAATGATTAAAGAAAAAACGATTAAGAATGATAGTTGACAATTAAAAGATAAAGACTGATCAAAACATTTACATCATGTAGACTTGAATCACAGAAATGTTTAAGCACGCCCCCTTAAGGAACTCTTCTACATCGGATGCAGTGACGTATGTTTCTTGATCTCTCACATAATTCCAAATCGAGGCATCCAATGGGATGGAAGTACTATCATATATACCACCCGGCGCCGAAGACATAATAAAATGCAAGTATTTGCATGACTGGCCATGACCTCGAATTTCTTCATTTTCTGCTTCCTTCCTTTTGGCGGCTGATTCTTCCGTTTTACGATCACAGCTACCAACCGCCTCTTTGTTGGACTGAGACTTAAGAGTTATTTGGACATGAAATTTCCAAAAAATAATAATGAAGTAACATTTGTATTATTGAGCACAAAGGTCTTACCTTTGTATTTTTGGCGCTGTCATCCACCTTTTTAGAGAGAAATGACTTGGACTTCTTTGTTGGGCGTGGATTATAGTCCTATATATAGAATTATAGATGAGCAAGAGTGAGTAATGTGGTGTACATTATTATTGAGCACAAAGGTCTTACCTCGTCGTCTTCGAAAATCAGTAAGCGGATCGGCCATTGCACGAAACTACCCTGAGCACCGCCTAAGTTAGTGAAACCATCACCCGTAGGTACCGGAAGAATATCATCATTATGTCCATCATAAACAAAATCAACTTGGACTTTGTAGTGATCAGGCTTCATCGGTGTAAAGTGTTGGGACGATGCACCGTTTGAGGGTTGTACCATACCATCCGCTACGAGCACTTTGTTACCAGAATCTTTATCCTCAAGGGCAAGATGGCATGGAGTCCTTTCCTGCATATAAAGTAAAATGAAAAATGCAATACTAAGGTTGCGGCATGGAATTTTAATTCATGTTATAAGAGGTCTTAGCATGAAGAGTTCATGACAATACTCAAACTCAATCATACCTTTAGCTCACGTGGTTGCGGTGTGGAATCAGGACGAGTGGTATAGGAAGCATTAACATTAAGTTCAAGAACGGGAGTAGAAGTGGAGTTTGGTTGATTTATATGTAACATGGAGCGTAGTTGCTTTTGGAGGGCCTCAGCCACCCTTTTATCTAATTCACCTTCAAACTCCTTTCTAATTTCAGCTTTGATCGATTCGATCAGATCTGATGAAGCTTCACTAGAACATCTTCTCCGTCGTTCTCTTGGACCGAAAGCAACTCTATAACCAACATTTCCACCCATTGCCTTGACACGGCCACGATGATCTTTTTTCCAATAGCTTTGGTGAGGGCATCCTCATCATCCTCGAAAGTAAGGTTTCCTTTTTCTTCTTCTTCGATATACTCCTCCTATAATGCCAATTAGGAAAGTATAAATTAGTTCATATTTCCAAGTCAATTTAAGTAAATATTTATTAAAAAAGCACTACTTACAACTTTTCTTGCAATTTCTACGGCTTCCTTATCGTTCGGGTTAACTTCCCACTTTCCATCCTTACTTCGAACTTGATGAGCCAAAACCCACTCCTTTGATCTATATTTTCTAGCTCTAGGAACCGATGAGTTTATTGAGGAGCTACTTGACAGAGATAAAGCTGCTTCCGATGGGAGTCGTCTTTCTTTTATCCACTCGTGTTGTTTTCTAATATAACCCGCATGGCCGGTGAGATGAGGACTCTTGTTTAATACTGCACTTGCCCTTGCTTTCTCACTACGAGTCTGTCAAAAGGCACATAGATTTATAACCAACGATTTCCGTTGACTAGAAATCTTTAATAGTAAAAAGAAATAGCATTATTACCAATGACTCCGGCTTGTAATATTCTTTAAGAAAAACTGACCAATCAGCCTCTGTAATATGGTGGTAGATTTCCCAAGGCATCTTGTTTGTAGGATATTTCGACGGCTTTTGCTTCTTAGTTATCCATCGATGCACCAACTTGCTCTTGAAATCTCTAAATCGTTTTGCCACATAAGAATGAAAGTATTTTTCCCTTGATTTATCTACATCCTCAATGATGTGGAACATAAGCTGTGGATTTTTACAATAAGTTAGATTAATTGTTAATATAGTATATATTTAAAACAATTTAAAATGTCATTATACCTTGGTCTCCTCCTAAAACCCTTGCCTCGTCTGCTCATCTATCTTTCGGTATTCTTTCTCGTTAATATTAATTCTTTGAGCACAACTCCCAACTTGCTTTCCGTATTCTTTCGACCACTCGCCATCAGGGACATTTAACTCATTAAAATCAAGGTGCATAGGCTTTTTTACTTGAACTCCTTTTGACGGACCACGCCCTTTAGCGATCTGTGTAATCGCGCTAACACCTTGTGTTTCATGATCACCTTGGGTAGGGAGAATAGCATTTCCACTTTCGTTAGACATAGTGGCTAGAATTCCTGCAACAAGCACACAAAAAAAGACAGTTTTTTCGGCTTTCATACTCCGTTGGTGTGCTAAAGCACATCTAATGAACTCCTCAACCCCACTCAAGTATTGTGTCATAGTATGGTCACCGTACATCCAAGGATGACTCATTTCTAGTAATAAATGCAAAACAAGGAAGATTAAATACTCATTTCTAGTAACTATCCCGCCAAGGGCCTAAATAGATAATAATACGCAACCAAGCAAGAAAAAATACAAATTCAACTATCCCGCCAAGGGCCTAAATTATGAATTCTATCCCGCCAAGGGCCTAAGGAATTAGGGTAGAAGTATTATCAGCCTGCAGAATGTCATTTCACCAATTAAATAAAGAATGTGATTCTTTTCACTTTTGCTTTATTTATATAGCTTTCCTTTTCACTTATTAAATTAATAAACCGTAAAAATGTGATCCTCTAGTATATTACATCCTCAATACATTATAATACATAGATTATGAGACTTTGTTTTTTTAATGTACAAGTCAACCGATAACAATAAGATAGTTTCGATCCCTTCTAGAAAACCCTTATCCAAAGGCAGAAAATATAGAGAAACCACTGCTATAGGGGCATTTCATCAAACACCTTCAGTGTGCCGCATCAGAAAATTAACATTCTTAACTAAATTTATGATGAATATAAATCAAATCTTTTGCTCTTCATTTTCACAAACTGGAAGCCCAATCAAGGAATCAATTAGGAAGGGAAAGGACTATGTCGTAAGGACTGATCTTAAGGAGTATTTCGACAAACCGATTAACCTTCTAACAGAGCCAAACCTTCCTGTTTTCAAAAAAGAGTGCAAGGACTAAAACATTTAAACACAAAACACACAAATTCGAAATTCATGATTAATGTAACAGAAGGCACGAGCTTTCAATAGGCAGAAAAAGATGAAGAAGAAGTATATAATTAAGATTGATGAAGTTGAGGTCGATGACAATACGAGCAAATTAAAGTGTAGAGTTTAGCGGAATTGGAGAAGTAAAATAGGGTGACAGATGAGCTTACCAGCGGAATCGGGTGAGGTTGAGGATGGAGTTTTGGTGAAACCTCGAGTGCGTTGTTGATACTTGTTGAAGGGAGTATTAGAGGGAGCTCAGCGAAGGGAGATGAAGTCGGAGCTCGGGAAGACGGAGCTCGGCGAAGACGGATACGAAGAGGAGATGAAGGCGCGCGCAGCTGTTTTTTTTTTAATTAGGGTTGAGCTTATAGAGGCGGGCCTAACACGCCCGCCTCTATAAGTATTGGTATAATAGAGGCGGGCCTTACATGCCTGCCTCTATTGGACATACTTATTGAGGCGGGCTTTAAGAGGCCCGCCTCAACAAGCTTTAATTGAGGCGGGCTACTTGGCCCGCCTCAATTAGTTAGCATTAGAGGCGGGCCTTACCCTGGCCGCCTCTAATACTTTAGCGGAAAATGTTTTTTCGGATACTTGTTGAGGTGTATATTAATTTTCCCGCCTCAAAAGATGTTTTTGAGGCGTATAAATTAATTATCCGCCTCAAAAACCAAAAAAAGTGATTGCCTAAGTCGTTGTTGAGACGTATTGAACTATGTACGCCTCTAAAAGGGAGCCTCAAAAAGTGTTTTTTCCACTAGTGTATGGCCCTCTCATTAATTGCATGACAAGTAGGATTCGCTCTTGGTTTGCGAAGTTCCTTTCTCATGCTGGGAGACTTGAAATCCTTAGAGGGGTTCTATTCGGGTTTCAATCGTTATGGGCAAACATTTTTAGATTTCCCAAGAAAATTGTTGAGTAGATGCAAGCCCTTCTCATGAACTTCTTCTGGACTGGTAAGGAAAATGGCAAAACAAAACTTGTGGATTGGGATGAGGCTTGTCGCCCTAGAATAGAGGGCGGAATTGGCATAAAGGAGATGCTATTCTGGAACAAGGCTTGTCTTGCGCGCTCTCTCTTTGAGCTGGGCCAGCACTAGCAGAATATTTGAAGCCACTGGATCAATCACTATGTGTTGAGTAATAGAAGTATCTGGCATGAGACTGTTAATCCTAGGTACACTAGCTACTGGAATGCTCTAATTGCGCTGAAAGAAGAGCTCCTTCTTACCTCGGACAATGCAGGAATCATGAGCTCCATGCGGGGCTGATACACACGATTATGTTGTGTGTATTGACGGAGTTTTGGCATGATTTTAGTGGTGTTTTAGGATGCTTTGGAGGTGATTTGGAGACTTGGCGAGGAGGTGCGAAAGTTGCGTTTTTGGAGCCTTAGGAGCTGAGGAGCGAAGGATGAAGAAGCAGAATTGCGGCGACCGCCGCGGAAGGAACGGCGACCGCCGTTAATTGCCCTGGAAAGACCTTAGCTACGACCTGGAAACGGCGACCGCCGTTTAATTGCGGCGCCCGCCGCATTTACGGCGATCGCCGTGGGAGAAGCAGCGGCCGCCGCCGCTGACGGAAGCATCGCCGAGCCGATTTCCTTTTCGGATTTATTTTATATTACTTTATTACGTTTTTATTATTTCTTTTTAGGATAATTTCAGATTATTTTCCTTTGGTATTTAAGGGTTGAGAAAACTTGTTTCTTCTATCTCGGAACCCTAATTTCTTATTCTACGTATTCTCTTGCTATGAAGAACTAAGCCTCTCTTGCTTAGTCAGACATTGAAGCTTTTCGTGTGATTCAGTTGTGAGATTCTTATTCCTAATCTATTGCATGGTTTTTATCTCTTCTCTTGTTTGATTTCTTAAGATTGATATTGATAATTTCTAGTCTGATCAACTAGGGTTTGTCGTTATTTATCTATTGCTAGGTTTAGATTGTTACTGGTTGAGCATATCTATTCCATAGTAGCAACTGCATCGTGTTAGTAACTGGTTGTGTTAATCTTATGCAGAAGAGAATTGATTTACATTCTAGGGTAAAAACTGATTGTTTTATTCTAGGGTTGTATCCAACTATATTCATATCCGTAAGGCTGCTGTTAAACTGAATCTTGATAGTTTCAGGGTTGTTTAATTAGTTAGTTCTAATAGTATCTGGTTGTGCTATTAGTTACATCTGAAAAGGAATTGGAATTACCATTGCATGCGATTTTGAAGTATCTATGATCAACTTGTCATTCGAATAGTGGATATTGTTTGACTGAGTGTTTTCCCAATAACTGATTTCATCACCTTTAATTGCTTATTTACCATTTGCATGCTTGGCTACTAAAACAAACCAACAAAACCCCCCTTTGGTTGCTTTAAATTGACATACATATTGCATACTGCGATAGACTTTGTTTCCCTGCGGATTCGACCCTTACTTACCTAGGACTACGTAAGTAAGGGTCGAATCCGCAAATTCCTGTTGGATCCGCAATCCGCAAAGGGTCGAATCCGCAATCCGCAAATTCCTGCGATAGACTTTGTTTGGATACTTTGCATAGTAGGAATTAGAACGGCAAATTCCTGTTATCAGGGCACTTTTGGTAAATATTCCACCTCCAACATTTTTTTAAGGCATAACCTTCCTTCGGTCACTTGGAGCAGTGCAGTTTGGGGTAAGCTAAATCTGGCACGATGTAGCTTCATATCCTGGCTGGCTGTCCGCCAACGAATGCCAACTCTCTCAAAGCTCAAATCTTGGGGCATCATCCAAGACGACAATTGTCGTTTCTGTAACACTAAAGCTGAAACCGAATTGCATCTATAGGGGCACATGCACTGCCATTTACAAAGCCAGTCCTCGAGACCATCCTCCGATGGCTGGGGTCCGCTTCAACAGCTAGAAACTTCATTGAATGGTTCGAATTTCTTGGCACCTGCCGCAGGAAATCAACATCTATTTTCCAAGCTACTTGTGCTGCTCTTCCAAACTACATTTACTACACATGGCAAGCTAAGAACAAATGCATTTTTGAAAATCACCGAATTGGAGCTCAAGATTGCGCACAAGTGCACAACATATTATTTTGATGACAAAGCAATGCATTTCAGCAAAGGGCCACAACCCCTTCTCTTAGAAGATGGTTTGCCCACCTGCAAATAGTTAGGACTTAGGCTCCTTTCATTTTGATTTTGTGGGGTTTTTTGTTGTGGATGTTGATGTTGATGATGTTGATATGCTTTTGGTGGTGTATAGTTGCACTTTTGCAAACTCTCTTGTACATCCTCCCTTTTGATCTATCTATTTAACCTTTATTCAAAAAAATAATTATGGTAAATGTTTAGTGTTTAATTTAATAACAATGTTTACAATTTTTAATACTAGATTGTTGAGCCCGTACTTCGCACATGACAAAATATATAATTATTTAGTTGTTTGTAATACATAAATAATAAGTTTGTATTAGTGTGTATTTTTTTCACAAGAGTCCATTTGTTTATTTGTTTTAAGAGTTAGGCTCTATTCTATTAAGAATTTGTTATAGTTTGAAAGTTAGTTTTTTGGGAATTTAGTTGTAAATGTTACTAATATTGAATAGAATATTGGCATGGCACCACTAGGCTAATTTAAAAACGAACAAATAATGGAACAGACTATACTTAGAGTGCGTTTGTGTTGTTTTGGGCGGAAAGAGAGTGAATTTTGTAAAATTGAAAGCATTAAATAAAACAAAAAAACTAACATTTTATGTAATATAGATAGTTCTAGAATAATTAATTTGATATTTTTCTTTCAGTTGTAGTTTAATCATTCAGATTCCATATCCAAAATTTAAATAAAAATTCACAAAAAATTATAAACATATTGGCGTTTAGAGTTTTAATTTCATTGAATAAGTTAACTATAACGATGAAAAAAAATTATACTCATACTTTTAAATATAAAGATACTTATAATTACAGCTGTCAATCGGGTCAGTCAAGTCGGGTTCGGTTCGGTTATTTCGGGTTCGGGTTGACAACGGGTCGGGTCATTTCGGATAACAGGTCAAGCCGGGTTGGGTCATTATAGTTCAGCGGGCGGTTCGGGTTGACCAATGGATCAAGAGCGTCATTTTTTAAATATTTTGTTCACTATTTAATTATTATTAAATAGTTAAAAACTAATTTAAATATGTTAAAATAAGTTGAAATGATTTAAAATGATTTAAAATAATAATATTAATATTAATTATTTTAATGTAATTGATATTAGTATACCAAAATTATATTTTACTTCAATTTCAATTTATATTACTTTTATAAATTTCTACATTATAAAAATTATATAAGTACAACAATGTTCTTTTTTCAAGATAATTGAGCATATTCTTATTATTTATATGTCATTTATCATATATATTTTATGTTATATTTTATTAATACTTCACATTTATTCGTTAATCGGGTCGGGTTCGGTCTCGGTAAATTCGGGTTACCAAAAATTTCGGTCAGGTCGGGTCCAAAAGCAGGTTGGTCAGGTCGGTAAAACGGGTTCGGTCACTTTTTGACAGCTCTACTTATAATGAAATGACTGCTGCTCTTGTTGAGAATCCTTCTCAGTATCCCTATGAATTGCTTATGTGTGCTCATTCCAATACTTGTAATCCTTGCATGAGTGTGATGGGGGTGAGGTTCTCCTTGGAGACCATACTTCATTACCAATTAGGGGTGTTGGGAATGTGCCTTTGAGAATGCATGATGGGGTTATTAGGGTCCTTCAAAAGGTCAGATGGATGCCTGATCTTAGAAGGAACTTGATGTCTGAGTCTGTTTTTGATGATTTGGGGTGCCTAATTGTTACTTACAACGGTATAAGGGAGGTCACTAGAAATAATGTCTCCCTTATCAAGTGTGTTAAGAAAGGAGGGTTGTACTATGTTATGACAACTCTTGAACTAAACATTACAACTGTGAGTAATACTATGAGCCTTGAACATACAAAAAGGTGGCATGAAAGGCTGGGTCACATTGGAATGATGCCTTAATTATCTGTTCAAAACTGGCTTGCTTGATAAGAAACCTGTTGATCTTAGTTTTTGTGAAAACTGTGTGTTTGGAGAAAAGACTCAACATAGTTTCAACAAATCAACATATGTTGCTAAGAAGCCTCTAGAGTATGTTCACTCTGATTTGTGGGGACCTGCTCAAGTTGACACAATAAGAGGTAGAAGATACTTTTTATCCTTCATTGATCATTATTCTAGAAAATTGTGGGTGTATTTGTTGAAATCTATAGATGAGGCTTTTCATACCTTCAAGATATGGAAGGCTTCAGTTGAGAGTGAGTCAAATGAGAAGTTGAAATGCTTAAAAACAGATAATGGCATTGAATTCTGTAACCATGCCTTCAATGAGTTATGTGCTCAATCTGGGGTCAAAAGACACCTCACAGTTCCTGGTACACCTCAACAGAATGGTACTACTAAGAGGATGAACAGGACCTTGCTTGAAAAAGCAAGGTGCATGCTCATCAGTGCTGGGATGAAACCCTCACTATGTGGAGAGGCAGTCATTACTGCTTGCTATCTCATTAACTGGTCTCCATCTTCTGTGGTGAATTTCAAAACACCATAAGAGATGTGGACATGTAAGGCTCCAAATTTATCACATCTTAAACCTTTTGGTTGTACTGCATATGCTCAAGTGTCTCAACGTAAGTTGCAACCAAGGGCTTTGAAAGGTGTGATGTTGGGGTATCCTGAGGGTGTTAAGGGTTATAAACTTCTTATTGTACAACCTCATAGATATAAGGTTATGACATCTAGAAGTGTAACCTTTAATGAAGTAGATTTCCACTTTAAGAATGTTATTAACACTTCTATTGTGAGCACATGTACTGGTGAACAAGGAGAAATGAGGTTCTTCCTACCTCATGAAGCTGCAAGTGATGGAGAAGATGAATTTGATAGTGGAAACTGTAACACCCCCAAATAATCTCTTGAAATTATTATCGTCAGTGAACTCAGAATACACGTCTGGGGTCACCCAAGGCTAAATCATTGTATAACAACCATATAATAACACAAACTATATGAAATATTATAAAAATTACCAAATATTATTTAAACCAAAGTCACGGTTTTACATCTGTTAATACCAAATACAACCAAATATAAAATTGTCTTAATACAGCGGAAGTCTTAAAAGTTAATAAATGCCACGAAGGGTCTTGATCTGAGCGATCTCACGCCTAGGATCTTCAACCTTGGAAAACTCTTATAAATATCATCTGCCCTCATCATCGTATCTGGCCTTCAAGGAAATGGAAGTTTACCTGATGTGCCGTATGAGACGGATGACACCAGCCAACAATGCAAAGGAAAATAATCGGTTGGTTAGTCTAATGAAAGACTATGCAAGGGTAAACTAGAAAAAAGTTCTAAGTAGTCATGTTAGGTTACACCCATCGCTTCTCGGATAAAAACCGATGATGATAGTGAACCTCAACACTCCTACAGAAATAGACGAAGAGGTATGAACAAGAGAAGACTCCAAAAGATCGAGTCTTAGGGAAATGTATGAAGATAAGACTCCAAAAGATTGAGTCTTTCAGAAAGTATAACAAGTGGTTGGGAACGTTATAGTTTTCACACAAGCGTTTAAAACACGACTTGATCATTTGGGTCTACGACCAACCTCACCGTGTAATGCGAATCCAGATTGGAAAGAAGACTTACTCTAATCGAAGTCCGGACGGGTTCCAAGTTGTACTTCTCGCTCGAAGGTTCATTAATTATGTGCATAATTGCACTTATCTTATTTAATTCGAAAACGTACATTCACGTTAAAGCTTTTAAGGTATATCATCTCATCACGAGAGATATCTGGGGAATAATCCCGATTATCGGCACCAGTTGTGTGCACCACCACCTATACTCGGATAGGGGTATGTCATGACCAGGAAAGTGTTAGGGCAAAATCATCCTAAGCACCAAGTTATAAAGAAACGACTAGACCTCGCAAGGTACATAGAGTTCCTACGAATACTCGTTCTAACTACACATTTAAGTTCACACATAAATCCACACCAATACCATCACGGTAATTAACAAGTATAATAGCGTTGTTTCTAGCAATAGATACAACCTAAAATAATATCATATTTTAATCACATTATTTATAAAATATGTTTCCAAACGAAAACAACATTTCATTCCAATTTAATTAACAATCAAAATAATTGATAACTAAAGGAAATATGGAATGATTAAGCAAGAGCGAACCGCCACTTGCTATAATTAGACGAACGAAGATTTGCGGGTCGGGAATACTGGACACGAGCTCAACAGCCTACTAGAAATCCCGTCGAAGCCCACCGACGTTCTGAGGTCCATTCCGACGGTGCATGCAAAACGAGGCACACATATCTAAATTAGATATGGCACAACAACCTAAACAAAAACGAAGGAAACGGACTAAGCCGCGGTCACGACGGGTATGGCCGCGATCGGGGCTTTGCTGGGCAAAGCCGCGGTCGCGGTATATACACCCGCGGTCGCGGTTTTCTGGGCAGGGCCGCGGTCGCGATGTTTATAGCCGCGGTCACGGTCCCCCTCCCGACGCGACATTAAACTGGCCTCGAAGACTCATCGACGACGGGGATGGTGATGCTTGCTTCGGACTAGGGCTCGCTACGACTTCCACCACCAAGACACCTCCAATGCACTTCTGGCGACACTCCGGCGAACTCGAAACCTCCAGCGATCTCGAGAAACTCTGGCGAACACAACACGAAAGAGAGAAGGAGACGATTGAAGCTGTGGATGATGGATTCCGAAGCAGAAGACCTACCTTATATAGAGCTGGAAGGAGCCCAACGCCGGCCATACGAACCGCTTCATCCCCCCTCAACGGCGGAGTTACGAATTTGAAGGAAAAGCGAAACGGCGTTCTCGGATAAGAACGAAGGAGACGACGAACCTCAGAGACTCGCGATCGCGGTTTCAAAACCGCGATCGCGGTTGTCAACAGACAAAACCGCGCCCGGGGTTTCAAAACCGCAGTCGCGGCGTATCCGCGGTCGCGCCTCTGGGTCTTGGTCGCGGTTGTCCTCTCGCGGTCCTTGTTAGAATCTTATTTTTAACACTTACGTATCTTATTACGTTCAAAAAGATCATTACAGAGGTTACAGAATTGCCTAACACATCTTTCGTACAAAACGATAGGTCAGGACTTTTAGGGTTATTACATTATCTCCCCCTTAAAAAAAAGTTTCAACCCCGAAACTAGGCCGAAAATAGCTCGGGAAAATGACTAAGTATATCAGCCTCAGTCTCTCAGGTTTCCCAAGTAACCTCTTCATATCCAGACTTGGACCAAAGAATATGCACTAATGGTACCACCTTGTTCCTCAAGTTCTTCTCACGGCGTTCGAGAATACGCACATGTATCTCCTCATAGGTACCATTTGCCTGAATCTCGATGTCCTCATAACTCAGCACATGAGACACATCTGGCAAGTACTTCCTTAGCAGAGACACGTGGAACACGTTATGCATTGGATGTGCCAACGGCGGCAATGCTAAACGATACGCTAGAGACCCCACTCTATCAAGGATCTCAAACGGTCCCACGTAGCGAGGGTTAAACTTCCCACGCTTGCCGAACCTGAACACTCCCTTGGATGGCGACACCCTGACAAACACCTTGTCATCAACCCCAAACTCGACATTCCTGTGCTTCAGATCTGCGTAAGACTTCTGTCGACTCTGATCAAAGCAATGTCTGAGGCAGTCCTTTCGACTAACTCTGGTCCGAGCAGAACCTTATCGGCATTCTCATCCCAACAAATTAGAGATCTGCACTTTCGACCATACAAAGCCTCGAATGGATCCATCTTAATGGTAGAATGCCAACTATTGTTGTACGTGAGCTCAATCAGACTTAAGCTGTTCTCCCAGCTGGTCGGACGATCTAGTACGCAAGCTCTTAGCATATCTTCCAGTGTTTGGATGGTCCTCTCAGACTGTCCATCCGTCTGAGGATGAAACGCAGTACTAAACCTCAACTTAGTTCCCATGGCCTTGTAGAGTTCCTTCCAGAATCTCGACATGAATCGGCCGTCATGATCCGATACAATGGTTTTTGGTGTACCATGCAAACGGACAATATCGTGTAGGAAAACTTCTGATAGCTTCTGGGTTCCCCATGTTGACTTGATAGCCACGAAATGATCACTCTTCGTGAGCCTGTCAATGATTACCCATATAGCATCCTTGTGACTCTGAGTCTTCGGCAACCCCGTGACGAAGTCCATAGCAATATCCTTCCATTTCCATTCTGGTACTGGGAGAGGTAGAAATTCACCACCTGGTCTACGGTGTTCTATCTTGACCTTCTGACAAGTCAAGCATTTCGCCACAAATTTTGCTACGTCCCGCTTCATATTGGCCACCAGAATTTCTTTCTGAGGTCTTTGTACATATTACTAGATACTAGATGTACAGAATACGCTGACGAATGGGCCTCCTTCATCACCAACTGGCGAAGGCCATCCACGTCAGGCACACAAATCCGGCCCTGGAACTAGAGTGATCCATCATCCTGAATCACAAATCTGGGAGCTTTCCTGTCCATCACTTCACTGCTTAGCTTCACCAAAATCGCATCATCAACCTGCTTCTCCTTGATCTGATCAAGTAGTGTAGCCTGAATCTCCAACATACTCAGGCATCCTCGACGCTGATCGTACAAGATGTCAATCTCGCACAATCCTTGGTTCAGTTTGGTTTGAGCAGTGAGTAGAGCTACTACGGTCTCGTGCGGCGTCTTCCGGCTCAATGCATCGGCTACCACGTTAGCCTTGCCCGGATGATACAACAACTCGATGTCGTAGTCTTTGAGTAGCTCTAACCAGCGACGTTGTCTCATATTCAACTCCTTCTGAGTGAACACATACTTGAGACTCTTATGGTCAGTAAAGACCTGGCACCTAACACCATAGAGGTAGTGCCTCCAAATCTTCAACGCGAAGACCACAACTGCTAACCCCAGATGATGCATTGGATAGTTTGCTTTATAGGTCTTCAACTGCTGAGATGCGTATGCAATAACCTTTCCCTTCTGCATCAGTACACATCCTAACACATGCTTTGAAGCGTCACTATAGACCACATAACCATCAGTTCCTTCCGGTAGCGCTAAAACTGGTGCGGACGTCAGGCACTTCTTCAATTTCTGAAAACTTGCCTCGCACTTGTCGTCCCACACAAACTTCTTATGGACCTTGCGGAGCAAACCGGTCATTGGTAGAGCGATCTTCGAAAATCCCTCCACGAACCGTCTGTAATAACCTACAAGTCCCAAGAAACTGCGCACCTCCTTTACATTCTGAGGTCGCTTCCAGTTGGCTACCGCTTCAATCTTCTGAGGGTCGACCATAACCCCATCCTCATTGATCACATGGCCTAAGAAAGCCACTTCCTTGATCCAGAAATCACATTTAGACAACTTCGCATACAGCTGATTTTGTCTAAGGACAGACAAGGTGATTCGAAGATGCTCCTCGTGAGCCTCCTCGCTTGGGGAAAAGATCAGAATATCGTCGATGAATACCACCACAAACTTATCCAGGTACTGGTGGAAACATCTATGCATCAGATCCATGAAGACTGTCGGAGCATTAGTAAGCCCAAATGGCATGATTACGAACTCGTAGTGTCCATATCTCGTCCGGAATGCAGTCCTCAGAATATCTTTCTCACGAATCCTGAGCTGATGGTAACCAGATCTCAGATCGATCTTGCAAAAGGCTTTTGCTCCCTGCAGTTGATCCAACAGATCATCAATCCTACGTAACGGATACTTATTCTTGATTGTGACCTTGTTCAACTCTCGGTAGTCGATACAAAGTCGGAATGAACCATCCTTCTTCTTGACAAACAAGACCGGAGCGCCCCAAGGCGATGCACTCAGCCTTATATACCCTTTCTCAAGAAGGTCCTCGAGTTGCTTCTTCAACTCTTGCATTTCCGCGGGAGCCATCCGGTACGGTGCTTTAGAAATCGGCTCGGTACCAGGCTCGAGATCAATAGTGAACTCCATGTCACGATTTGGGGGTAAACCAGGAATCTCCTCCGGAAAAACATCCGGATACTTGCAAATTACAGGAATATCAAAAACTGAAGTCTCATCCCTCTTGGGCTTATCCAGATAGCACATGTACCCGACACAACCTTGTCGAAGTAGCTTACCCGCAGCCATCGCATTGATGAGCTTCCCGTTATTAGCGTCATTACGACCCTTGAACTTGCATACAAACTGGCCCCCAGATGAAACTGTCATAGTCCTTGAGCTAAAATCGATTACCACCCCATGACGTGTCAGCCAATCCATTCCGAGAATAATGTCGTATGGAGCCATGGCTATACAGATCAAATCTACTTCGAACTTCCGACCTTGAATATTAATCGGAAATTCTGACAGACGCTTGGTTCCTATCAACTATTCACTATTTGGAAGATTTACCACAAATGGCTCACAAGCCTCATTGCACACTAAGCCTAGCTTATTCACACAGTTCTCCGAAATGAAAGAATGTGTAGCACCCGAATCAAACAATATACACACATAAGTAGAATGGAGGTATAGAGTACCTTGAGCAATCGGAGCATTCGGTCCATCAGCCTCACGCATCTCGTAAAGCCGCTGACCTTGACCTCCAGAAGCAGCTGGGGCTTTTCCCCTATTCTGGGCAGTTGTCTGTGTCGAAGGGCTAGGAGTCTCCACCAGCTTGAATCGAGGTCGGTTTTTGTGACTAACAGACCCTTGTTGTGACTCAGCTCCCTTCTGTCTCCTTTGCGGACAAAATGTCTGCAAGTGCCCCTCCTTTCCACAGGCAAAACACGTTCTCTTGTCCTTCGGACATTCTTTGCTCTTGTGCCCCGGCGTGCCACAATTATAACACTGGATCGGATTCTTGCCCTGACCCGAGCGTTGTGTGGAACCTGCATGTGTTGCCTCTGTTCTAGCTCGACCAGACTTGGCAAAGTTCGACGGTGGCGCGGGTCGCTTGAACCCACTTGCCTGAGGCTGGCTCTGCGCCGGTCTCTAGCGATTACACTTCTTTGCCGACTCCTCCAGAGTCACCTCCAACTTATAAGCGGCGTCCACATACTGCTCCAGAGTAGAGCATCTGTGGCGCACCATCAGTGGCTTGATGTCTGGGTTCATCCACTCGTGGAAATGCCAGATCTTTTGCTCTTCACTGGACACTTCTGGCCCAGCATACTGCAATAGGTGATTAAACTTGGCCGCAAGCTCAGTCACCTTCAACCCATCCGTCTTCGGATAAAGGAACTCCTTATGTTTCTCCTCCCTCATAGCACGGGAAAAGAAATGGTCGGTCATCTTTGTCTTAAACATTCCCCAATTCAAACCAGGATGATCAGCTAGACCAGTGTTTTCCCACTATTCGCTAGCCACCTCCTTCAGTTGAAGGGAAGCAATATGCACTTTTTCAGCCTCAGTGCACTCGACGTTTCTAAACAACATCTCCATGTGCGAGAACCAATACGCCACTTTGACTGGTTCCCCATTGCCATCATAACTGTCAGGCCTCATAGAACTAATGGCTTTCAACGCTCGACCATAATTCCCTCTGTTCCTGACGGAATCATTCTGAGGCACATGAATAATTGGCTCCTCGAATTCAGGGACCACATGAGGAACCGGCACACCTTGTTCCTGTGGTGCAATTGGCCGCATTATATCGGTGACCGCTTGCATAACGATCCCTCGAATAGCTTCTATAGCCGCCGCGTCAAATACCACTAGAGGATTAGCCCACACTTGACCATTGTCGATGGGGTTATTGTGAGAGACAGACTCGCTCTCCTCCCCTTGATTTGCGGTGCTTCTTAGATTCCTCCTGGGGTCGTTGCTCGGCCCAACTCCAGCACGAATAGTGTTTCTTGTGTTCACCATCTGTTTACCGATCAATTTCCTAAGTATTTTACAACATTAATATCATATTTTTAAGATGCACAACACATAGAAAAGACTCAGAATAGATCAAACTGGTAAACTTTTATTGATGTAGTAAACTGAAACTGAGTTTGGTAAGTTATACAAAAAGCCCTCCTAAGCGAGAAGACAAATTGCTAGGAGGCTACAACTCTAACAAAAACGAAACAAAACAACTAAAAGAAATCCCTACGGCCTAACACTGCCTCTCTCAGGGTGCCATGAAGAGCTTCCTATACCCAGTGGACCTCTGACATCTTCTCTTTGGAAGTGGACCATTTTCGGGTTCCGGTGTCGGACTCCTCGACCTACTAGGGCCTGGAGCGCATGGCTCTTCCCTAGGCCTCAGTATACTTGGTCTCTCTTTAGACACAGGAACATTCGGCCCCTCCTCAGGTACTGGTGGGTAGCAAAACTCATCAAGGAATCCCGGGTGGAAATCTGCCATGCTCACTTCGTACTGAGGGTTGAGTAGCAGCTTGGCCTACCGGATATTCTCCTGGAGCTCACGGACATCCTCTAGCATACGGGAGAGACCGAGTTCCATCTCGTAAGTCCTCTCCTCCATATCGTACAAGGCATTCGTCCACTCCTCCATACGCTCAACAAGCACTCGGGGCCTAGGCCTGGCCTGTTGGGTCGGGACCACACTCGGGGTACCCATCTCTTCCTAAGGCCTTGCCTTCATGCGAGCACGCTCAGTCATCTCTTCTACCTGACGACGAGCTTTGGAGGAAACCATCTCACTCTAATGAAGCACGTGCCGAGAAGTAGGGTTCACCATCGGCCTTCTTGGAGTGGGGATAAACTGTGGGTTCACTGGTGCATCCAGTGGCCCATATCTCCTCCTGCTAATATCCGAGATCCCAAGCACCTCCCAAGCGGCAGAGGACAACGGCGTATACTCCTCATCAGGTAGCAACTCTGGACTCGGGAAAATGATCTGTAGTCCCGGGTCCTCATTGTCCTCAAGCAAGTACTCTAGGCCATCTGATTCATAGCCGAACTCCTCGAGGTCCTCCTCAGGGTCCTCCTCCTCCGGATCTTCTTCTTCTTCAGGGTCTTCCTCTGGATCCTCCTCACGATTCTCCTCCACCTCGAAGTCGTCGTCGTAGTACCCTCCATGATACTCCACCGACTCCTCCTCTGTGTCCTCCCTTGGGTCCGCCTCGGGCTCTACCTCGGGAACCCTTGCCCCGTCGGACACCAACACTACCGACTCCTCGAGTACGGTCTTCACCTCCTCAGGTGTACAACTTGGCTCCCCGACCTCAATGCATTGAGGGGGAACTGGAACCTCAAGCCTAACTGGAGATGGCGGAACCACCTCGGCTTCCATCTTGTTCCTGAGTTGCGATACGAATGCGCCCATATCCTGCGAGGCGATGAGAAAAGATTAGTCTTTCTAAATATAGAAGCGAACTTACTATATCAGACTGGAAAAAAGGCATGACTTGAATGATAGAGATTTCAAAATACACTTTTACTCAAAATTTTCAATTTTCAGATTTAACCAACACTTTTCACAACACTAACGGGTAAACGCTTTTTTAAAATAAAAATAAATAAAATATTTTAATTTAGATAAAACGATTTGAAACCCAAACCCATTTTAAAACTTTTGGCTCTGATACCAAATCTGTAACACCCCCAAATAATCCCTTGAAAGTATTACCGCCAGTGACCTCAGAATACACGTCTGGGGTCACCCAAGGCTAAATCATTGTATAACAACCATATAATAACACAAACTATATGAAATATTATAAAAATTACCAAATATTATTTAAACCAAAGTCACGGTTTTACATCTGTTAATACCAAATACAACCAAATATAAAATTGTCTTAATACAGCAGAAGTCTTAACAGTTAATAAATGCCACGAAGGGTTTTGATCTGAGCGATCTCACGCCTAGGATCTTCAACCTTGGAAAACTCTTAAAAACATCATCTGCCCTCATCATCGTATCTGGCCTTCAAGGAAAGAGACGTTTACCTAATGTGCCGTATGAGACGGATGATACCAGCCAACCATGCAAAGGAAAATAACCGGTTGGTTAGTCTAATGAAAGACTATGCAAGGGTAAACTAGAAAAGGTTCTAAGTAGTCGTGTTAGGTTACACCCTTCGCTTCTCGAATAAAAACCGATGATGATATTGAACCTCAACACTCCTACAGAAATAGACGAAGAGGTATGAACAAGAGAAGACTCCAAAAGATCGAGTCTTAGGGAAATGTATGAAGATAAGACTCTAAAAGATTGAGTCTTTCGGAAAGTATGACAAGTGTTTGGGAACATTATAGTTTTCACACAAGCGTTTAAAACACGACTTGATCATTTGGGTCCACGACCAACCTCACCGCGCAATGCGAATCCAGATTGGAAAGAAGACTTACTCTAACCGAAGTCCGAGCGGATTCCAAGTTGTACTTCTCGCCCGAAGGTTCATTAATTATGTGCATAATCGCACTTATCTTATTTAATTCCAAAACGTACATTCACGTTAAAGCTTTTAAGTTATATCATCTCATCACGAGAGATATCTGGGGAATAATCCCGATTATCGGCACCAGCTGTGTGCACCACCACCTATACTCGGATAGGGGTAGGTCATGACCAGGAAAGTGTTAGGGCAAAATCATTCTAAGCACCAAGTTATAAAGAAACGATTAGACCTCGCAAGATACATAGCGTTCTTACGAATACTCATTCTAACTACACATTTAAGTTCACACATAAATCCACACCAATACCATCACGGTAATTAACAAGTATAATAGCGTTGTTCCTAGCAATATATACAACCTATTATAATATCATATTTTAATCACATTATTTATAAAATCTGTTCCCAAACGAAAACAATATTTCATTCCAATTCAATTAACAATCAAAATATATGATAACTAAAGGAAATATGGAATGATTAAGCAAGAGCGAACCGCCACTTGCCTTAATTAGACGAACGAAGATTTACGGGTCGGGAATACTGGACACGAGCTCAACAGCCTACTGGAAATCCCGTTGAAGCCCACCGACGTTCCGAGGTCCATTCCGATGGCGCATGCAAAACGAGGCACAAATATCTAAATTAGATATGGCACAACAACCTAAACAAAAACGAGGGAAACGGACTAAGCCGCGGCCACGATGGGTATGGCCGCGATCGGGGCTTTGCTGGGCAAAGCCGTGGTCGCGGTATATACACCCGCAGTCGCGGTTTCCTAGGCAGGGCCGCGGTCGCGGTGTTCATAGCCGATGTCGTGGTCCCCCTCCCGACGCGACACTAAACTGGCCTCGAAGAATCACCGACGACGGGGACAGTGATCCTTGCTTCGGACTAGGGCTCGCTATGACTTCTACCACCACGACACCTCCAATGCACTTCTGGCGACACTCCAGCGAACTCGAAACCTCCGGCAAACTCGAGAAACTTCGGAGAACACAACAAGAAAGAGAGAAGGAGACGATTGAAGCTGTGGATGATGGCATCTGAAGCAGAAGACCCACCTTATATAGATCTGGAAGGAGCCCAACGCCAGCCATACGAACCGCTTCATCCCCCCTCAACGGCGGAGTTATGAATTCGTAGGAAAAGCGAAACGACATTCTCAGATAAGAACGAAGGAGACGATGAACCTCAGAGACCCGCGATCGCGGTTGTCAATAGACAAAACCGCGCCCGCGGTTTCAAAGTCGTGGTCGCGGCGTATCCGCGGTCGCGCCTCTAGGTCTTGATCGCGGTTGTCCTCTCGCGGTCCTTGTTAGAATCTTATTTTTAACACTTAAAAAATATTCTAAGACCCAAAGCATACCAACGTATATTATTACGTTCAAAAATATCATTACAGAGGTTACAGAATTGCCCAACGAATCTTTCGTACAAAATGATAGGTCAGGACTTTTAGGGTTATTACAGACACAACTCAAGTGCTTCATCATCTTAGGAGTCATTGGACTCAAATGAGCAAGGTCAAGCTGTTGAAAATGACCAAGTGGGTGAAGATCAGAACCCTCACCAATCAGGTGAGGAGATAAGTGACACTAATTCTCCTAGTGTTGTGTCTGTTCATGATTCTGAGCATGAGAATGATAATATTGAAATTCATGTGGTGAATGACTTACGTGATTATCAACTTACTAGAGACACGCAATCTAGAATGAGAATACCTAATAGGAGATTTATGTCATCCTTGCTTGCTGAGCATTCTGATCTGAATCTTATTGAGTTTGCCTTCATTGTTGTTGAGCATGTTGTAAATTCATTTACTCGTAAGACTTATGAAATTGCTATTAAATGTTTGCATGTTAAGGATTGCTTGAAAGCTATGCATGAGGAGTATAAGTCTATGCTTGTGAACAATACGTGGAAACTTGTTCCAAAACCTAAAACTGCTAGGTTAATAGACTGCAAGTGGATTTATAAACTGAAAGAAGGAACTCATAAGGGTGACCCCCCTAGATATAAAGCCAGGCTTGTAGCTAAGGGGTTCACTCAGAAAGAGGGACTTGACTATAATGATATTTTTGCCCCTGTGGTGAAATACAAAACTTTGAGATTGCTTCTTGCCATGACTGTTGTGTTTGACTGGGAGTTAGAACAAATGGATGTTAAAACTGCTTTCCTGCATGGTGATTTGCTTGAGACTATTTACATGAGACAGCCTAAGGGGTTTGTGATTGAGTCTAAATCTAAGCATGTTTGTATATTGAAAAAATCTATATATGGACTTAAACAATCCCCTAGGCAGTGGAACATTAAATTTGACTCTTGCATGAAAAATATGGGGTTCACTAGGAGCAGTTTCGACACTTTTCTTTACTTTAAGGGCATAAAATTCAAAACTCCTTTGTTTGTGCTTCTGTATGTTGATGATATCTTAATCATGTGTAGTTCTAAGGTGCTTGCTTCTGGTGTGAAAAGAGACTTAAAATTGCACTTTGATATGAAAGATTTGGGTCCTGCCCAGAGAATTCTTGGCATTAATATCACTAGAGATATAAAGAAAAAGAAAATGTGGCTTTCTCAGTGTGATTATGTGCGTAAGGTTCTTGAAAAATTCAGCATGCTAAATTCTAAACCCACCTCTATACCTTTAGGAGGGAACTTAGATTTGACCAAGGAGCATTGTCCTAAAACACTTGCTGAAATGGCTAAGATGTCTCATGTTCCCTATGATGTTGTTGTTGGGTCTATTATGTATGCCATGCTATGCACTAGACCTGATATTGCATTTGCCATTAGTGTGCTTAGAAGATTCATGTCTAATCCTGTTGAGTGTCACTAGAATGCCATGAAATTTCTATTGAGATACTTATGTGGAACTGAGAACTTGTGTCTTGTTTACTGTGAGCATACTTCTAGAAATGAGCTATATGGATATGTTGATTCTGACTATGCCAGTAATAAAGATACTAGGAAATCTACTATTGCATATTACTATACTTGGGCTGGTAACTGTATCTCTTGGAAATCACATCAAAAGTCAGTGGTGGCTTTTTCCTCCACTGAAGCATAGTATATTGCTGCCACTGAGGCAACAAAAGAGGCAATATGGTTTACTGGGATACTTGGTGAAATATTGACTACTCCATTGATTCCTTCTATTGTATATGGACAGTCAAAGTGCATTGTACTTGTGTAAGGATCCCATGTACCATGAGAGGTCTAAGCATATCGATGTTAGACACCACTTTATTCGAGATAAAGTGGAAGAAAAGGTTCTGGTGGTAAGAAAGGTTAAAGGAGATGAGAATCTTGCAGATTTTGGAACAAAGATTGTGACAGCTGATAAATTCTCATTTTGTAGGAATTTCCCGCACATTTGGGATGCTACCTGAGACCACCTGAGCCTAGAGGACGATGACGGACAGGAGGACTATGAATACATACCACTACTAGTGACACAAGGCTCTACGCCAACATTTGGATTAGGAGTGCATTTGTTATGTAATCTAATCCTAAGTTGTTGTAACTTGAATATTGTTTTGGTTTATTGCAAGCACTTTAGAGATATAGACTAGGACACAATGTAGAGACAAATGGGTGAACTAGCTAGCTAAGCCATTGAGGCACATGTGGGCTCGGGTGACTTAACCAGGATTGGCTTAAGTCTCCTCAAGCCAGCACATGAGGCTCTGGCATGGCTTTGGGCCTGTTACACCATTTGGTCTCGGTTTCCCTTGTAATGGGCGTGTACTCTTTTGTGGGCCTTATCTGCGATCACGGGTTGAAGGCCCATAATTGTTGGGTTTGGCCGGAGTTGGAGACGCGGCTTCCTTGCTGGTGAAATGACGCGTTTGGGATAAATGGAGAGAGGTATATAAACTCTATTGTTGCCCTAAGCGCCATTCACTTCTGGTTGCTTCCTTCCTTTGTTGCAATGGAAACCCTAGAGTGCTCTCTTCACTGAGAGCAGAACTCTGGCTCCTCCATTGTTGCTCGAAGTTGTAGCTTAAAGCTCTAAAAAGAAGATACAGAAAGAGAGAAATAGGGATTGTGAAGAGCCTTCCTTGTCATTGTGGTGTCAAGGTGGTGCGAAGCTTGGGAGCAAGCTTCGCGGTAGTCCTTACAAGGGACATTTCTTTAACTTGTCTTCTTCTTTTGGCATGTGTGTCGCTTCTTCTCTAGTGTTGTGTTCTGTGTTTGCTCTCTGTGTGCTTGCTTGTAACCGAACTTGTTATTGGACTTGAGTTGCTTAGTGGATTGGGTGAGCCTCCCCTCCTGAGGACTCCGCAGACGTAGGGCATTGGTCCGAACTGCATAAACAACTCTGGTGTTCAAGTTTGTTTTCTGTTTTCTTAACTGTTCAAGCATTTGGTTTTGAACGATTGAGGAAAATTTGAGCAGATATGGTTTTACAGTAAGTATAATAAGTTTTATTAAATTGCTTCTTAATTAATTGTGTAGGGAACGGATACCCTACCAAAGTGAAGGGATACCCTGACAATATTGTGTTAGCCAAAGAGGTGCACTAGTGGAAAAAACCCTAATAGATGCGGGCATTTAGACACTTATTGAGGCGAATACCGTTCGCTTCAAATGAGGGGGCTGCAACAAGTGGGGACCTTTTTTGAGGTGGGCAATATACGCCTCAACAAGTGCCTCACTATGGCGCCAAAGTGAGGCACTTTTAGAGGCGGGCCTATGTAGGCCCGCCTCTAAAAGTCCACTTATTGAGGCGGGCCTCTATATGCCCGCCTCAACAAGTGCCTCACTTTGGCGCCATAGTAAGGCACTTGTTGAGGCGGGCCTATAGAGGCTCGCCTCAACAAGTGGCTTTTAGAGGCGGGTCTCCATAGGCCTGCCTCTAAAAGTTATTTCATTAAATTTGCATAATAGATTCCTGATTTTATGATGCACCATACACACATTAAATTTGCACCATACACACATTAAATTTGCAGAATAGATTCCTGGTTTTATTCATAGAATAATATACAACAACACAACAGATTTCACCAAAGTACAGTCAGGTTCTCAACAACAGTTTACATGACAAGTACAAACAAGTTCAATCCGATAATAAATACTTCGATGTAAAATATTGTGCCCATTGCTCACGAACAACATCCATTTCTTCATAAGTATACGCTGTCTTCCTCTTAGGATATAGCTTCATAAAAAACACAGAAATTATTGACACAAAACACAAATACTATCAATATATAGTTAGTTAAGTTACATACCTTATCTAGTCGCTCATCAGAGTCCTCGAGTCCCGTGACTATCTCTAACATGAAATTCATGACATAATAGCCACACTCGGTTCCGCTGCTTTGTTGAGCGCACTAATTACACAACATAAGGGGGCTGTCTTAGATACAAGGCCTTTGATTATAAATAAACAAACCTAAAGCGTTTAAAATGCTATATGTACCTCTATATTGCAGACTCTCAACGTCTTACATTTTCCTATTGATTTATCGCACTTCCCACCTTGATACTTAAACACTTGAAATGCCCTAGAAAATCAACATAATACAGTCACGAAACTAATATTGTTAATATTCCAAAAAAAAACTAGTTCGTAAGCAAAATAACTTACAAATTCATGATTCCAGATGCATCAGTCGTTCTGTTGTCTGGACCTTTTAGAGAATCGAAAAGATAGACACGTGCTTTAAATAGGTCTATCACGTACAGAGTCCAATGATTGCTGCATCATTTAAACGTAAATTGATAAACATTAATGATTGCTTAAAATACTAATTATATATGAAACTTATTGAAAACACTTACTCTTGATTATATGGGAGCAAAAACAATTTGGCACTGTTAGCATTGAACACACGTTGCAAGTAATTTGCTGGAACAGATGGATCGGCCTTGATTTTAGTGCTTGACACCATCTCAGGACAAATGAACCCAATTCGAGAATTTTCAAATGCATATGTGTGATTGTCCAATAAATACCTGCACATTTAAAGAAAAAACGATTAAGAATGATAGTTGAACAATTAAAGAAAAAATGATTAAGAATGATAGTTGACAATTAAAAGATAAAGACTGATCAAAACATTTACATCATGTAGACTTGAATCACAAAAATGATTAAGCACGCCCCCTTAAGGAACTCTTCTACATCGGATGTAGTGACGTATGTTTCTTGATCTGTCACATAATTCCAAACTAAGGCATCCAATGGGATGGGAGTACTATCATATATACCACCCGGCGCCGAAGACATAACAAATTGCAACCACTTGCATGACTGGCCATGACCTTCAATTTCTTCGTTTTCTGCTTTCTTCCTTTTGGCGGCTGATTCTTCTGTTTTACGATCACAGCTACCAACCACCTCTTTGTTGGACTGAGACTTAAGAGTTATTTTGACATGAAATTTCCAAACAATAATAATGAAGTAACATTTGTATTATTGAGCACAAACAAGGAAGATTTAATATCATTTCTAATAATTATCCCGCCAAGGGCCGAAATTATGAATTATATCCCGCCAAGGGCCTAAATTATGAATTCTATCCCGCCAAGGGCCTAAATTATGAATTCTATCCACCTTTTTAGAGAGAAATGACTTACCTTTGTATTTTTGGCGCTGTCATCCACCTTTTTAGAGAGAAATGACTTGGACTTCTTTGTTGGGCGTGGAGTAGTATAGTCCTATATATACTAGAATTATAGATGAGCAAGAGTGAGTAATGTGTACATTATTATTGAGCCTAGATTTCTTACCTCGTCGTCTTCGAAAATCACTAAGCGGATCGGCCATTGCACGAAACTACCCTGAGCACCGCCTAAGTTAGTGAAACCATCACCCGTAGGCACCGGAAGAATATCATCATGATGTCCATCATAAACAAAATCAACTTGGACTTTGTAGTGATCAGGCTTCATCGGTGTAAAGTGTTGGGACGATGCATTGTTTGAGGGTTGTACCATACCATCCGCTACGAGCACTTTGTTACCAGAATCTTTATCCTCAAGGGCAAGATGGCATGGAGTCCTTTCCTGCATAAGAGGTATTTTAATTCATGTTATAAGAGGTATTTGGACATAAAGAGTTCATGATAATACTCAAACTCAATCATACCTTTAGCTCACGTGGTTGCGGTGTGGAATCAGGACAAGTGGTATAGGGTGCATCAACATTAAGTTCAAGAACGGGAGTAGAAGTGAAGTTTGGTTTATTTATGTGTAACATGGAGCGTAGTTGCTTTTGGAGGGCCTCAGCAACCCTTTTATCTAACTCACCTTCAAACTCCTTTCTAACTTCAGCTCTGATCGATTCGATCAGATCTGATGAAGCTTCACTAGAACATCTTCTCCGTCGTTCTCTTGGACCGAAAGCAACTCTATAACCCACATTTCCACCTATTGCCTTGACACGGCCACAATGATCTTTTTTCCCAATGGCTTTGGTGAGGGCATCCTCATCATCCTCGAAAGTAAGGTTTCTTTTTTCTTCTTCTTCGATATACTCCTCCTATAATGTCAATTATGAAAGTATAGATTAGTTCATATTTCCAAGTAAATTTAAGTAAATATTCATTAAAAAGCACTACTCACAACTTTTCTTGCAATTTCTACGGCATCCTTATCGTTCGGGCTAACTTCCCACTTTCCATCCTCAGTTCGAACTTGATGAGCCAAAACCCACTCCTTTGATCTGTATTTTCTAGCTCTAGGAACCGATGAGTTCACTGAGGAGCTACTTGACAGAGATAAAGCTGCTTCCTCTGGGAGTCGTCCTTCTTTTATCCACTCGTGTCGTTTTCTAATATAACACGCCTGGCCGGTGCGATGAGGATTCTTGTGGTGGGCTGCACTTGCCTTTGCTTTCTCACTACGAGCCTGTCAAAAGTCAATTGCATTATTACCAATGATTTCCGCTAGCTGACTAGAAATCTTTAATACTAAAAAGAAATAGCATTATTACCAATGACTTTGGCCTGTAATATTCTTGAAGAAAAACTGACCAATCAGCCTCTGTAATGTGGTGGTAGATTTCCCAAGGCATCTTGTTTCTAGGATACTTCGACGGCTTTTGCGTCTTAGTTATCCATCGAGCTACCAACTTGCTCTTGAAATCTCTAAATCGTTTTGCCACACAAGAATAGAAGTATTTTTCCCTTGATTTATTGACATCCTCAATGATGTGGAACATAAGCTGTGGATTTTTACAATAAGTTAGAATGATAGTTAATATAGTATATATTTAAAACAATTTAAAAAGACATTATACCTTGGTCTCCTCCCAAAACCCTTGCCTCGTCTGCTCATCTATCCTTCGGTATTCTTTCACGTTAATATTAATTCTTTGAGCACAACTCCCAACTTGCTTTCCGTATTATTTCGACCACTCGCCATTAGGGACATTAAACTCAAGGTGCATAGGCTTTTTTACTTGAACGCCTTTTGACGGACCACGCCCTTTAGCGATCTGTGTAATCGCGCTAACACCTTGTGATTCAGGATCACCTTGGGTAGGGAAAATAGCATTTCCACTTTCGTTAGACATAGTGGGTAGAATTCCTGCAACAAGCACACACAAAAAATTACTTATTGTAACATAAAGCTTCTGCATTGTCACATGAAAATGAACTTCCTAAGAGGAGAACAAGGTATAATTAACGTCTATGTAATAAAGACTCATTTGCTTCAGCATTGCTCATACACAAAAAACAAGGAAGATTTAATATCATTTCTAATAACTATCCCGCCAAGGGCCTAAATTATGAATTCTATCCCGCCAAGGGCCTAAATAGATAATAATACGCAACTAAGCAAGAAAAAATACAAACTCAACTATCCCACCAAGGGCCTAAATTATGAATTCTATCCCGCCAAAGGCCTAAGGAATTAGGGTAGAAGTATTACCTTAACCCAATATCGATCCTTCAAGACAATGCCTTTATCAACCTGCAGAATGTAATTTCCCCAATTAAATAAACTGTAAAAATGTGATCCTCTAGTATATTACATCCTCATTGCCTTCAATGCACGAGCTTTAAACACAAAAAATACACAAATTCGTACAAGCTTTAAACACAAAATACACAAATTCGAAATCAGTATTAGGCCCGCCTATTAGAGAAACGCATATTCATAGGGGCATTTCATCAAACACCTTCAATGCACGAGCTTTACACACAAAAATACACAAATTCGTACAAGCTTTAAACACAAAATACACAAATTCGAAATCAGTACATTAGGATTTGCTCGTATTTTACTTCTCCAAATCCGTACAAGCTTCAGTACTTATGATTTTACTTCTCTAATTACTTCTCCAATTCGATATGAACCTAAATAAAATTGTAAATGTGTTGGATGAAATTAAAGTAAAATAGGGTGTTAGATGTGCTTACCGGCCAACGGAATCGGGTGAGGAAGTCGGAACTCTGGTGAAACCGAGTGCTCGGCGAAAGGAGAGGAAATCGGAGCTCGGCGAAGACGACGATACGAAGATATGAACGAAGGCGCGCGCGGAGCTGAATGTTTTTAATTTAATTAGGGTAGACTTATAGAGGCGGGCCTAATATGCCCGCCTCTATAAGCTGAATGTAATGAGGCAATAGAGGCGGGCCTCTTTATGCCCGCCTCTATTGCATACATTTGTTGAGGCGGGCTATAATATGCCTGCCTCAACAAAAGTTAATAGAGGCAATAGAGGCGGGCCTAATTATGCCCGCCTCTATTGCATATATTTGTTGAGGCGGGCTATAATATGCCCGCCTCAACAAAAGTTAATAGAGGCGGACTTTTTCGCCCGCCTCAATTATGTACCATTAGAGGCGGGCCTACATTTGGCCCGCCTCTAATACTTTAGCGGGAATATTTTTTCGGAAACTTTTTGAGGCGTATAATTATTTGCCCGCCTCAATAGATTTTTTTGAGGCGTATAAAATAATTATCCGCCTCAAAAACCTGAAAAACTGATTGCGTAGGTCGTTGTTGAGGCATTTTGAAATATGTACGCCTCTAAAAGGGAGCCTCAAAAAGTGTTTTTTCCACTAGTGGTGGTTCACTCTATGCAAAAGAAAGGGGGCCACAAGGGATGGATGCTTTTGAAGTTAGATCTTGAGAAAGCCTATGACAGATTGCGCTGGGACTTCGTTGTCGACACTCTTTCGGATGCGGGTTTCAATGACCAGTGGGCTGGATGGATTCGTGAATGTATCTCGTCGCCTTCTATGCGGCTTATCTGGAATGGTGAAGTCACTTCTTCTTTTCGTCCTTCTCGTGGGGTTCGTCAAGGGGATCCGATTTCTCCATATTTGTTTGTGTTATGTGTGGAGCGTCTAGCCAAATGATTAATATAGATGTGGCCACGGGTGATTGGAAGCCTATTAAGTTGGCTCGTGGTGGTCCCCTCTCTCCCACAACTTCTTTGCTGATGATCTCATGTTATATGCAGAGGCGTCGTTGGAGCAAATTGGTATTATCCAAGGTGTGCTGGAGGCGTTTTGCAGGGTGTCTGGGTAGCTCATCAACGTCCAGAAGTCGAGCATTTTTCGTGTCCCCGAACACGAGTCATGGCCTTGCTCTCCGTATTAGGGATGCTTATGGGTTCTCTCTTACTACTAATATTGGCGCTTACCTTGGGACTCCTATTCTGCATCGTCGTATTTACAAAGAGGATTTTGATCCTCTTCTTAGGAAGATTCAAAGTAAGCTTATGGGGTGGAAGGGAAGGTTTCTTAGCCTTGCGGGGTGCATCACTTTAGCTAGATCGGTTCTCAATACTTTACCGATCTATTTTATGACTACCTTCGAGTTGTCGGCTTCTGTTTGCAAGCGTATTGATCAGTTGATTGCTGCGTTCATCTGGGGGAGCCGGGGTGATCAAAGGAAAATGCATTTGCTTTCCTATGATATGCTTTGTAGGCCCAAGGAGATTGGGGGCCTTGGTCTTCGTTCTATGCAGGATCTCAATACCGCTATCACTACAAAAAAAAGTGGTATATAGCTATGGAAAGATGGGCCACGGAAGTTAGAACATGGATGTTTGGCCACAACTTCCGACACGAACCGAGAAATCCGTTGCCCACAAAACCAGCCACGACAGATAGCCACGCTTGAGTCGCAGTTAGAATAGAAGCAAATTTAGCCACAGCCGAACAATGGCCAAAGGACATGGGTGGTGCAACCACGGTGCTCAGACACACTCCGGTCGTGGCTCCCAAACCGAAGCCGATTAGACACGGCTCGCAGCCACGACGGACTGTGGCGAAGTATCATTGCTAAGAACACACATTACCTAGCCACCTCTCAACTGTGGCAATATATATGTAATATTATACAAATTTCTATTGGTTAAGTTCGATACTATTGCTTCAATATGGACAACAATATCAATGTGATATATAATATATGTGTTATATATAATTATGGCAATTAAAAATATTCATAGATATCATAATATATGATTTGGTGCATATATCACTATCCTATTTAATTTAATCCACAAATATGATCAAGCCAATTTCTATTTAACTTCAATTTGAAAAGCATATTATAAAGGGTTCTCTAAAACTATTCAATCCCACATCACTAGTTCTTTATATAATGGATTATGAAAAGTCGGGTTCTCTAAAACTATTCAATCACATGGCTATTTAGGCATTTTTTTGTAGTGTATTAGTGGTAAACTTGGGTGGCGTTTTTTGACGGAGGATAATAAGTTGTGGGTTGATGTTATCCGGACTAAATATGTCCATCAGGGCAATCGTAGGGATGTGCCTGGCTCACATATATGGAGATGCCTTTTAAAGGGAGTGAGGAAGGTGGTGGTTTCGGGTATTCGTTGGATTCTTGGGAATGGCCAGTCGATACTTTTTTGGACCGACGTGTGAGTCATGGACGTGTGTCTGGAAGAGCTTGCTATTGTTGTGGTGTGTGAGCTGGATAAGGACAAGCTTGTGTGTGATTATTGGGATCATGATGTCGGGTGGCGTTGGGATAGTCTTTCCTCCTTGCTCCCGGACGTTATCAGCTGGATGGGGTCTCTATAAATTACTTTAGTTGTCTGTTGATGTACTGAATTGAACTTTTTTTATATAAAATAAAACTCGCACCGCGGTTTCCATATGTCAACCGGTGTAACTAAAAAACACGGACCACGATTACAATATAAACGCGGTATTATTAATAAATTTTTTTAAGTAAATGCTTACCACGTTAAGAATTAACCCTTGCTGTGAATGCGAGGGAGAAGCGCTGCGGCGTCGGTGGCCAAAGTTGCGGGGGAGGCTGACACCGCTGTCATCGAGAAGCGTGCGCCTCACAAGTCGAAGCGGTTTGAGGTTTTGGAGGGTTTCTGTCTCGATTCTTCACCTTGGATGCCGAAGATCTGGTCCTGCAAACTGCGTCTTCATCCCGAAGTGACCGGTCAGTCGTCAAAGTTTCACTAGTCGTCCGTCTGAGGTAAATAAATCCTGAACCTTTTCTTGCAATGCAATGGCTGGGAATATATAACTATATGGGGGTGATTTGTATCTTAAGGATGGTGTTGATTGCAATATTCTGATATGATTTGCAAATTGATTGATTTTTTGGTCCAATCCTAGGGTTTTACTCCCTCGAGGGTTTTTAAAAATGGAGAATGATGATCGGTCTAGCTCCGGCGAGGGTTTAAGTGATTCTGAGCTCTGTTTTGAAGACACCTATGACGAAGATCTCTTCTGTTTGACAGGCTCTACACGTAAATTGCAAATTAGGTACAAGTGTTAGATTCTAACTGTTTGTAATTTTATTGGGTATTTGAACCGATTGTTTATTTGTGTCTAGTGTAGGAATGATGCGTCTAAGGCTCGTTGGGGTGGTACCATGGCAATGGCTGAGGTTGTGGAGCGAAAGGGGCAAATGTTGATTTCAACTGGGATTGTTCGTAATGGCAAGACTTATTGCTTGATTGAAGAGGCCTTGTAGGTGTTTTTACTTCTATATATTTTACATCTTACTTATATACTCTATTGAAAAGGATTTACTTCCATATCATACTAAGGGGTAATTGTTTATTCTTAATTTCATGTTTATATGTTTGTTTGGCATCTCATGTTCATCAGTAGTGTACAGATACATAGAATTGTGATCGTATTTGATTCATTTGCTGAATTACATGACTAGGAAAGAGTGGTGAGCGTATTTTTTTTTTTAAAAATCAAAAAAATGAAAACGAGACAGCGGTTCTTATAGAACCGCTGTCTATTTTTTGTTTGAAGTGAAACAAGGACTGCGGTTTTCAAAAAAAACCGTTGTGCCACTTCGGATTTCTTTTTTTTAAATAAAAACAGACATGGACCGCGGTTTTTATAGAACCGCAGTCCGGTATTTTTTACCACGGTTGTAAATATCCGACTTACCACGATTCCCGAAATACGTGGTCCGAGAGTCGGACCGCGCCGAGAACAACCACGGACGGTCAACCGCGGTCCCATGGATTAAAAAATCACGGTCCGGCCCTATATTTTGTACTAGTGAAAGAGTCTTTCAGTAGAATTTATTTCGTGGCGACCAAGCTAGCTTCGTGGCTAAGATTCAGCGGGAGTATTTTGAGGTTATGGGCCGTGTGGCCCGTGTTAGGTCGAATCATGGCAAGTCCAATCGGGTGGAGAGGGATATTAGTTGGGTTAAGCCTGATAGTGGATGGATTAAGTTGAATACGGATGGGTCGGTTAATGATGAGGGTCTTGCTACTGTTGCAGGCGTCTTGAGGGATTCGGATGGGAAGTGGTTATGTGGTTTTGTGCATCATATTGGCCTTTGCACGATTCCTATGGCTGAGTTATGGGGTATCTATCAGGGGCTTCGTCTTGCGTGGGACAGGGGCTTCCGGCATGTGTCTGTGGAATCTGATTCTCAACTTGCTATCTTGCTTCTTCATAAATCTCTTGCTAGGTTTCATCCTCTTTCTAGCCTGGTTGGCCAGTGTCAAGGCTTCATTCGTAGAGACTGGGTTGTGCAGTTTCGTCATATCTATAGGGAGGCAAATGTTGTTGCTGATCGCTAAGCTAGTTTTGCTTTTTCTTTTCCTTTAGGGGTTCATGTATTAGAAACTTTTCCTTCGGTTATTTCTTTATTGTTATTTGATGATGTTAGGGGTCGGACTATCCCCGATTGATTACTACTTAGTCTTTTTTTTATTATTAATAAAACTGCAAAGAGTGACGCCTTTTTTTTTTACCCAAAAAAATAAAAATTAATATAGTATGGACCCCAAAGAGAAAGCTAAATTCTCTCGGGTCTCCGTTTTATGTATATCTCTCTATATATATATATATGTAACACATGCCCACATCCCTCTCATTCATAATCAAAGCCTCTTGTGCTACATCTTCGAGGTTGTCAAACTAATTAAACCTGGAAGCCCAATTCCCACACAGAACATAAATCTCCGGCGGTACGGTTGTTGAGAGATCGAGATGGAGGGGAACGATAAGAAAAGGGGTGCAGCAGCAGATCAAGGGAAGAAGAGTAAAGGGTCGTCGATGAGGACGGTGTTCATGCACGGGGATTGGGTGGACGCGGCGCTCATGAGCCTGGGCCTCATCGGGAGCGTCGGGGACGGCTTGACGCTGCCCTTCACGCTCTACATCCTCAGCTCCATCATGAATCATCTTGGCTCCACCTTCCGCTCCACCGACTCTCATTTTCTCACACATGCCATCGACAAGGTATTTTCTTTTTTCTTATTATATATTATTCGATCACTGTCCGTTTGGTTCAAGTTTATTGAAATTTCAATTAAGTACCGGGTTCGTTCTTGTTAAATTCATCCCTTGATTAATATTATTTCATCCATCTCTTCTCCATCTTTTTTATTTCAAACTATATATCATTATCAAGAAGAGCTTGAAACGGTCAATATATGCTTTGCGCTGTAATGTTTGCATATAGTATGCACGTTGAAACTAAGCCGGGACTTATGTCAATGATTCGTCTTGTTTAATAAGGCCTTGAGTTTATGTTTTCCGCTTCCATCCAAGCTAAAAATATAATTGTGGAAACTCATTTTTTTAGTTTAACCTGTTTTTATTTCTTCTTTTTAAAACTACAAATAGATTTTTAGAAACTCTTTTTTCTCGTGTTAAAATTTTAGTTGAAAATTAAGGTAACTATGCCATATTCTATAAAAAAATAAAAATGCTTTAAAACTAAAAACTGAAAATTTGTAGTTATGCAGTTCATGAGAGCTAAAGTGAATACCAGGATATGACCTCTTTTGAAGCAATTATATTAGTAATTATAGAAAAATAAAGTATTGCTCAACTATTGGGGTGCTAATACTAGGAGGGTTATAGTCGAGATTATATAATACATTAATACTCATTACTACTACTCATGATAAACATCCATATTCTCATTTCATATTCATCTAATTATTATTTTTGTCAAATTATTATATGAGGCAAAGAATCAATTAAACATGCTTTCATGATGAGTGATATAGAAGATAAGGTTTTATGCAATTAACAACAAGATTTGTAAGATTCGATGTTTTTGGACACCAGATTGAATGGATCCGTACTTTTCTCCCAATCTCAGAATTTCACCAACTCTAGCTAGTTAGTGTAACTCTACTCAAACCAAATTCTAATTTTATAGTTATTTGTATCTTCCAAATCTGCTACTTCTACTTAAGTTACTTTCTGTAAAAAACGGTAACTACTTATAATTAAGATTAACATAGATTTTTATTGGTACTTCCTATGGCAAAAGAAAAATGCTTATTATATTGTAAGTACGAAAAAGTGAATATATATATGTTTTATGTAGTAGGTATAGTAAATAATTTTACTGTGATCAGATAATAAATTAGCACGTTGTAAGAGCATGAACGTTAGGACTTAGGATGGCCGCGACATTTTCTTTAGAGTGAAGTCTCAAACGTCACATTTTGTGACCTTTCAAGTCATTAAAATACTAATTAATCTAAGTGGCCTATAGATGATTATGTAATAATATATTTTTCCAACTCTATTGTGTGTGTCAGAAATACAATCAAATGATAACAAATAAACAAAGAGATCTATATATATCCTGATTTCAAAGTAATTTTAAGCTCCTTTTGACAAGAGTGTATTTATATAAGCCGGCCTTTTCACTTATAATATTTTTTTTTATAAAAAGTAGTTTTTGAAATTTGAGTATTATGAAAAATTGTAAAAGAAAAGATGAATACTGATAAATAATATCAAATAAATCGTTTTTTCATAAAAACAATAATATTGAAAACTCATTTTTAATTATGAGAGTACGTCACAAACTTATTCAAGTTTGATGATCGAGTTGGAGCTTTCGATAAAAGTGGGAAAATAGTACATAATGGGTCATATCTAAAATCATGCGTTCAAATAGGAGATCTCTTCTCATCCATAAAAAAAAAAACATTTTATGCTATATATAGTATTTTTTCAGAGGATCACATCCTATTCCATATTCCTATATGCAAATTTGTTTTATCCAACACGATTTTGGTCACGTAAATGTTATCAGTACAAATTATACTAGTGTAGTACCCGTGTCGTGTACGGGATCTGTTTATTCTTTCTTATATTTAAAAAAAATAGTATATAAAAATTATATATTTAATTGATACAGAAATATTTTGGTAATGACTATTATAAACGTAGATGAATGCTAATGTAAAAAAAAGACTAATTGAATACAAAATATTGAAGAGATTAACAAAATACATTATCAAAAGGGAGGCGAAACTCTCCATAATTTTTTAATAGTAAAATTGGTTAAGTAGTTTTCAAACGTGGATAGTCATATCCCTAACATCTATACTACTAAAACGATAAAGCATAATCAAAATATTTATCTAATACATGAAAATGAAACCCTAAACATAAAATCTCGTAAGATATTCAAAATTGCTACAAATTATGAAAAACTTCGTTGTATACTACATTGATAGTAGTATTAGATCTTTTTTTGTTTTTGTCCCATATCAAAATCTTCAAACTTTTCTTGCTAGTAACTCTTGATGATGCAACACAAAACTGACCGCGAGTGATGCAACATAAAACTGACCATGAGCAAAAACAGGGCGTGGAAGATACAAAACAGACACTCAAGAGAAATTGTCTTCGTTGACGGTGACATGAGCATGCGAGGAATCAAAACTATATGTCTAATATTGTAGTTAAAATAGTTCTTCCTTGTATGACATGACTGCCGAGCTGCGTGGTTATCAATCTTATCCCATTGCATAAACTTGAAGAATGGTCAATATTTCAAAGCAGCATAATAGGGACCTTAACCTTAGTTTTCAATACATGATTTGGACACCAAAACATCTAATACTTTTCAAGTAGTCAGAAGTATAAACACTTCCACAGCATTCGCCCCTCTCACTCTGAAATCCTGCAAAACCCATCAAATATTGGACCACCATAAGCCTATATATGAGCAACTTCAGATGGGTTTAGAATGTAAATCTCCTTCATGCTATGTGGGAGAAGCTCTTTAAGCCAATATAACATTAGACAACATGAATTACTATGAACCCCTAATTTCTTGGCAAAGTTGCAACTATCATGGTGACTTACCATATACCCTTGGTTCCAACGCTTAGTTTAAACACAGTTCAGCAGGCAGTGGGAATCATCGGTTGCGTAATCACACCCCACAACGTCTACTTGTACTCCGCCCTTGTCCAGTCAAGAGAGATCAACCAAATCAAACTCAGCAAAGTCCAAGAAGCAATCAACTACAACTCAATCGAGTCAACCATGGCTCTCGTCCTCTCCTTCTTCATAAACCTCTTCGTCACAACCGTGTTCGTCGAGGGCTTCCACAACATTAAGGAGGCCAACAACGTAGGCCTAGAAAACGCCGGGAGATTCCTGGAGGCCAAGTATGGAGGAGGGCTTCTTCCAATCCTCTATTTGTGGGGAATTGGGTTGCTTGCTGCTGGTCAGAGTAGCACCATTGCTAGAACTTATGCTGGGCGGTTTATCATGGAAGGGTTCTTTGATTTCAAGCTCAAGCAATGGCTGAGGGCGCTTATTACAAGGGGCCTTGCTATTGTGCCCACTATGGTTGTTGCCATTGCTTGTGATACCTCTGAGGCTGTCATGGATGTGTTGAATGAGTGACTTAATGTGGTCCAGTCGATGCAGATTTCGTTTGTGTTGATCCCGCTCTTCACCATGGTGTCGAATGAGGGGATTAAGGAGGATGGTCCCTTGAGCCGACCCAAAATTGACACCATTGATTAGGGATTAGATGGAGCCATTCTGTGAGTAGAAGGATGGGACCGTGGTTAAGCCCATTTTTGCAGTTGTATTGACACAATTTATCAAGGAAATATCATACTGGTTATGAAAATGAAAGATCACAAAGGTGTGCAAACACCCACATACCACAATACATGAATGATGGTAGCTCAATTTAGGAATGTAGCTACTTATTACACATGATGATGAAAAAGAACAACTCAAGAAAGTAAGGAGTGCGTTTTAATTGTGGATTGAACAATTTATGTGGACAAATCGACCTAAAGCAATAAAGTATTGATGCCTTGATTCAAGCAGAAATACACAGAGAGAGAGGCAACATGATTTCAGTGGAAAAAGAATGGAATCTAAAGGAAACCAAATCATCACAGAAAGGCAATTTGCATAAATAAATATTACATAATATTATGTGGTCAATATTTAAAAAAGATAATCAAATATTGCAGAATATTTTGTTGTATATTTTGGAAAGATTTTATTGTAAATAATATTAGTATGGCAAATGTAGGATTATATTACTATAATTTTTTAATTTTTAAAATAGATAAATCTAAAAAACCACAGGCCGCCACGTGTCCAATTCAATACCGTGACGCCACGTGGCAGTGTAAAAGTCGGGTTCATTCTGAAAGCGCCACGTGGCTCAGTCGGTATTTGCGTTTAGTAGTTATATAGTAGATTAGGTTTGCGAGAGTAAATTATAAGACGAAAATGTACTGTTCAAATCTTTAGTCTTACTATATATCATTCATTTTAATTAGTGAGAATATAATAATTTTTTTCTATATTTAGTAAAATAAAAAATTATAAAATGATTGGTCTATCGCTTGTGACATTAAAACAGGACAAACGATTTATACCAGAATATGTTTGAATGGAGTTGGCTATTTTGGTAATACAAATAACTTGACGATGGGCGCACTATCTATATATTGATATATTGTGGGAGACATAAATAAAGTAATTAATTTCAAGTGATGTCAATTCTCATGTGACGACAGAATGCAAAGTTTCTATGCTACGTCGCCGTTTCAGCATGGTGTCTTTGCTTCTTAGGTAAGTTCACTAATTAAATTAATTCCTCCACTTTTAATTAATTAACTACTACGGAATATGATATTAGTTGATTAAAACGACCGATTAACAGATTAATTATATAATCATGTTTTGTCAGAGGGGTTTTGCTGGACAAGAACGGCAGAGAGGCAGGCGTCGAGGATGCGAGTGAGGTACCTTAAAGCGGTGATGCGGCAGGACGTCACATACTTTGATTTGCACGTTTCCAGTACTTCTGAAGTCATCACTAGTGTCTCTAGTGATAGCCTTGTCATCCAAGATTGCATTAGTGAGAAGGTAATTTGTTTCTTAATTTCCCAATTAATTAAGTTTCTCCAAGTACTTATTCTTCCACTCTCAAACCCAACTAAATTTTGGAAAACTTAATTCCAATAAGAAATTATTAAAAAAAAAAAATCTCTGACATATAACCTCATGATCATAAAATGTTATTCTTTTATCACTAAAACTAGTTAGACATGATTTGAAAAAGCTAAGCAGTACTAAATTTCGGATGACTTGATTGCAAATTGGGTATTTTTCGAATTACATGTTGAAGGTTGTTCACTCCTAAATTCGTGACATGGATTGTTTAGGTGCCAAACTTTGTGATGAATGTGTCCTCCTTTCTTGGGAGCTACCTAGTGGCATTCTTGATGCTATGGCGATTAGCCATAGTAGGGTTTCCCTTTGTGATCCTTCTTGTGATCCCGGGTCTCATGTACGGCCGCATGCTAATGAGCCTGGCAAGGAAGCTTGCCGTGGAGTATAGCAAGGCCGGGACCATAGTCGAGCAAGCCGTGTCTTCTATAAGGACAGTGTACGCCTTTGTGGGGGAAAACAAGACGATCTCGGCCTTCTCTTCAGCCCTCGAGGGCTCGGTCAAGCTCGGGCTTAAGCAAGGGTTGGCTAAGGGTTTGGCCATTGGAAGCAATGGTGTAACGTTCGCCGTTTGGGCCTTCAATTGTTGGTATGGTGGAAGGCTTGTCATACATCACAATGCTCAAGGAGGCACCGTCTTTGCCGTTGGGGCCGCGCTAGCCGTTGGTGGATTGTAAGTGCCCTTTTCAACTTGTTTTCATCTTTCTTCATAAACAAGTGACATTTCAAAGTTATAGGCCCACAATATCTGAATCTAATCCATTCTAACATTGATCAATTTGTAAAAATATCTACTAACTTGGATTCAATGAAAGTAAAGAAAAAAGTGGTTGTACTAATGTAAGATATATTTTGGATTTGGGATTAGATTTAAGTTTCACATCAAATAAAAGACCTATGAAGTGTATATGTTTTGTTTTGCTTCTTTTTTTCAAAAAAAAAAAACTTATGATTTTAGAAAAGTGGTTGTAATAATGTAAGCTTTTACGAGAAAGTGCAAATTGACTTGGCTTATCATTTTCGGTAATTGAGTGGTGTTCCTGCAACGGAAGGTGTAATAGTGGCAATATTAGTATATATTCGATTTTTCAAGTGTGTATTCATGATTATATGTGAAAAACGGTTTGTCTAATCTATGGTTAAGAATTTTTATTAAGAAATATAAATCATAAATAAAAAAATATGAATCCATTTAAAATAAAATAAAAAAACTCTAAAAAATTAATACATAATCAAAACTTTCTATATAAGAAATCTTAACCTATGTCCTTAGGGCATAGGTTAGAAAAATCGTACTAAAAATTTTAATTTAAAAATCATTTTCAAACTATTCTCTAAACTAAAAGGGGTAAACCCTTTGAAAAAAAGTTCAAATTAGTGGTTAATAAATATTATTGTTAAATATAAAAATTTTATTTTGGACACACATTAGAAAAAATCTTAGATATTTTCTTGCATCTGTTGAACATCATTGATTAATGATTTTTTGTAATCTATGCTCTAAATGCATAGGTTAATTACCTTATTTTAAAAAATTGTAGTTAAGTGTTATTATTTAATAATTTTATTTTTTGAAAAATGGTTTAAGCATCCCTTTTAGGGAATAGTTTCTAAAAATAAGATGTCTTAACCTATGATTTAATGACATATGGATGGAGCATTCATGCCAATAACATAAGTGCTCGTTTGGTTGGGAAGTAAATTTCCATGATTTTAAATTACTTGGGAAGTGATATCAAATATATGTGTTTGGTTGACTTTTTTGTTTTTGAAAAATACATATATTTAATTCATGGGATTTTCATTTCCTACAAAATATAGGAAGTGCAATCACCTAGGGAGGGGTGGATAAGATTTTCTTCTCCCATATTTTCCATGATTTAGATTTTAACCAAACATAATTTATCAATGGTTTTTTCTAGTGTGTGTTTATGGGCACACTCTAACAAGCCCATTTTTAGCAATAATTTTTTTAACCACTAGTTTAATCTTTTTTCTTAAGAGTTTATCCATTCTCGATCTATTAGGGAATATTTTATAGATAGTTTCCTACTTTAACTTATTAGAGTGTGCTCATGGGCACCCACTGGAAAAATCGTTTATCAATTCCCATGAATTTAAATTCTCATGTTTTAATTTAACATGAAGTAACTTCCTAGGAATTACACTTCTCACATTCAACCAAACAAGCACTAAGTTCGGGTAAGATAATCTGTGTATTTGAATTATTTGAGATCGAGTAATCTAATTAACAATTAGATATAATTACTATTGCCATATCCCATCAGTTATTCTAGTAATACATTCAAGTGCTATCTATTATTCAACTAACTAAGTTCGGTTAATTTGAGGCGTTATAATTTAAAAACCAAATATTCTCAAATCTAATCAAGTGATCATATTCTTCAATGGAATATGGTCTATATCACAACACCATACTAGCTAGCTAGTGATGTTCTTCCTTATCTTTTTCAATATGGATTCTTTCCACTTTGTACATAGGTGCTCCATTGAGTCACTTATAGTGTTCCCTAAAGCAGGAATTGATTAAAATTAATTGATCGGTTGATTTTACTGTATGTACTTTCTAAGATTTGGATTCTTCTTCACTTTGACATTTGCGGGTCTAATTCATTGTGCTTTTGTAGCTTACCTATTTCATGAAAAATGAACACAATATGTCCACTAATTAGGCCACTTTCGTAGGTGAAACACAAATTCCTTTACCCTAGCCCAAAACTTTTACTATGTTTGTACATTTATTTGTTACATCCATATACTAGACCATAACAACTTTCATGCAGGGCACTAGGATCAGGCCTCTCCAACGTCAAGTACTTCTCGGAGGCAGCGTCGACTGGGGCGCGAATAATGGAAGTGATAAAACGAATCCCGACAATCGATTCTGAGAACACAGAGGGCCAAAACCTAAAGAATGTGATCGGAGAAGTCGAGTTTAGGAACGTGGAATTCTCGTACCCGTCTAGGCCGGAAACCCTAATCTTTCGGGACTTTTGCCTCAAGGTTCCGGCAGGGAAGGCGGTTGCTCTAGTGGGCGAAAGCGGGTCAGGGAAGTCTACGGTGATATCGTTGTTGCAAAGGTTCTACGACCCACTCGAGGGGGAGATACTCGTGGATGGGGTGGCGATTGGCAGGCTCCAGCTCAAGTGGTTGCGGTCGCAAATGGGGTTGGTGAGCCAAGAACCGGCATTGTTTGCAACAAGTATCAAAGAGAACATACTATTTGGAAAGGAGGATGCCACCATGGAGGAAGTGATAGAGGCTGCAAAGGCTTCAAATGCTCATACTTTCATTAGCCAATTGCCTCAAGGATATGACACTCAGGTATGTGTCAACAAGCCATACATATTGACCACACTCACGTTTGTTTAGTAGAAGGTATTTATTGTTTATAATGTGTTATTTTTGTAGAAAAATAGTTTTTGATATTTGAAAATTTGTAAGATATGAGAATTTATACAAGGGTGAAAAAAACATTTTTTTATTTATAAAGTGTTTATAAACACTTTGCCAAAAAGTCTTATTTGCGTACTAGTTTGTTAATTGCAACACATTTTGATTACTCATCATCACAATTTTAATAATCACGTACATTTGATTGATTTATCTGGACTTGTGAGGTCGCTAGAATTACACGGTCATCGCGCCGATAGACCTTGTCCCAGTAGTCAAACTACGTACTACACTTTACAAAAATAAGTCATTTTTGTTAAAAAATATTTGTTTTTATAGATTGAGTTTTAGATAATAAATTATTAGTTAGTTACGATGTATGTTATTAGAAATTATATATATCGACACTTTTTGTTTAAGTTCAATTTATTTATTGGTTAGAAATGAGATGGATAATTATAAAATTATAGATTTTTAAAAAAAATTAATAGTGTTTTAGTTTAATTATTACATTCCTTAATAGTTGTGTTGTTTGTGTCAAAAACTAAAATAATAAGTACTACTTAGCAGATAAAGTATTAATTTGTGTTATTAATATTGACTAGTTAATTAGTCAAACTTCATACTTATTTGTGTTTCTTCAAAAATCAATCACCTTTGAATTAGTGAATTTTTTTGAATGAATCGTGAGTTGTGAGTGTAATAATTTCCCCACAATTCGACACTAGCTAACTTATGGTAAATACATTGGAGTATCAAGTTTTACATTGGGCTCGATCACCAAGTGATGAAAGTGTGTATTGATCTCGATCGAATTAATTGCTTGGATGTAGGTGGGAGAGCGCGGAATGCGAATGTCAGGCGGGCAAAAACAACGCATCGCAATCGCCCGCGCCATCATCCGCAAGCCTCGCATCCTCCTCCTGGACGAGGCGACGAGCGCCCTCGACTCCGAATCCGAGCGCGTCGTCCAGGCCGCCCTCGACACCGCTGCCCAAGGCCGAACCTCCATCATAATCGCCCACCGCCTCTCCACCATCCGTCACGTTGACCTCATCGCCGTCGTCCGTGAAGGCCATGTGGCCGAGTCCGGCTCCCATGAGGACCTCATCCACCTCACCCACGGCCTCTACGCCTCCCTCATCCGCCTCCAACAAACCGAGCCCAACCACACCTCCTCCTCCTCAATCCTCCAATACGACCGCAACAACAGCTCGAGCCGTGGCCGGCTCTCGATCATGAGCCGGTCAAGCTCGGCCAACTCGGTGATGTCGATCAAGGAGGACGAGGACTCCGGCTTAGCCGTGAGCGCCCAACCCAAGTACACGGCGCCGTCATTCAAGAGGCTGTTGGCATTGAACTTGCCCGAGTGGAAGCAAGCGCTGGTGGGGTGCATAAGCGCAGCCTTATTCGGGGCCGTGCAGCCGGTGTACTCGTACATGATGGGGGCGTTGATATCGGTGTACTTCCAATCGAGCGAGGAGATCACGAAGCAGACGAGGTTCTACGCGTTGTTCTTCTTGGCGTTGTTCGTGTTCTCCTTGGCGGTGAACGTCACGCAACACTATAGTTTTGCGTACATGGGGGAGTACTTGACTTGGAGGGTGAGGGAGAAGATGCTGTCGAAGATGCTCACCTTTGAGGTCGGATGGTTTGATCAAGATGAGAATTCTACCGGCTCTCTTTGCTCTAGGCTTGCCAAGGACGCCAATGTGGTATGCTTCACTTCCATTTCATCTCCTCTTAATTTCTATGTTGCCGGAATTTCAATTCTATCTAATATCCATAAATCAAATCCAAGTTCAACTTGTATTACTTAATTACGTACTGTTTGGTACAAGTTTTCAAGCTAGTTAATTACATGAGATTAATAATATGTTGCAGGTGAGATCCTTGGTGGGAGATAGAACGGCACTAATAGTCCAAACCATCTCAGCCGTGACAATCGCAACCATAATGGGGCTTGTAATCGCATGGAAGCTAGCCATTGTGATGTTAGCGGTGCAACCCATAATCATATCCTGCTTCTACACGCGCCGAGTCCTGCTCAAGAGCATGTCCAAGAGGGCCGTCAAGTCCCAAGACGAGAGCAGCAAGCTAGCCGCCGACGCCGTCTCCAACATCCGAATCGTCACCTCCTTCTCCTCCCAATCCCGAATCCTCGCCATGCTCGAGACCGCCCAGGAGGGCCCGCGCCGCGAGAGCATCCGCCAGTCCTGGTACGCCGGCCTGGGCCTCGGCACCTCCCAGAGCCTCATGACCTTCTCCTGGGCCCTCGACTTTTGGTACGGCGGCAAGCTCGTCGCCAAGGGAGACATCACCGCCAAGGAGCTCTTCGAGACCTTCATGATCCTAGTCAGCACGGGCCGGGTCATTGCCGATGCGGGTAGCATGACCACCGATCTCGCCAAGGGCTCCGATGCGGTAGGTTCCGTTTTCGCAATCTTGGACCGGGTCACGAAGATCGAACCCGACGACCCGGAGGGGTCCAAGCCCGACAAGATAACGGGCCATGTGAGCCTGCACGAGGTGGACTTTGCATACCCGGCTCGACCCGACGTGGTCATCTTCAAGGGCTTCACACTCAACATCCAACCCGGGAAATCGACGGCACTAGTCGGGCATAGTGGTTCGGGCAAGTCGACCATCATCGGGTTGATAGAGAGATTCTATGATCCGGCCAAAGGAGTGGTGAAGATTGATGGTAAAGATATAAGATCGTACCACCTTAGGTCACTAAGGAAGTACGTGGCATTGGTGAGCCAAGAGCCAACTCTATTTGCCGGTTCCGTGAAGGAAAACATCGTGTATGGGGCGGGAGAAGACGTGGACGAGGCGGAGGTGGTGGAGGCCGCGAAGGCAGCCAACGCGCACGACTTCATCTCGGGTTTGAAGGATGGATACGACACGTGGTGCGGTGACCGAGGGCTACAGCTGTCGGGAGGGCAGAAGCAGAGGATCGCGATTGCTAGGGCAATACTAAAGAACCCTGCGATATTGCTATTGGACGAGGCGACGAGCGCGCTAGATAGTCAATCGGAGAAGGTGGTGCAAGACGCCCTAGAGAGGGTGATGGTTGGGAGGACGAGCGTGGTGGTGGCTCATCGGTTGAGTACTATTCAAAACTGTGACATGATCGCGGTGCTCGACAAGGGGAAGGTGGTCGAGAAAGGGACTCATTCGAGTTTGATCACCAAGGGTTCGTCCGGGGCCTATTATTCCTTGGTTAACCTCCAACGCTCACCTAAGGTTGAATGAACATCATCTATATCACTTGTGACTGAAAAATAAACGAACAGCATCGAGTAAGTGCAAATGCATATGTTTATAAGTATAAGATGCCCTTGGAAGATGATTCCAGACCTCTCTATGATCAGATTTGCTCGAGGGTTTTTATTTTGTTAATGCTTAGATGAGCAAATTTTTGTATGGACGGGGTTTTCGATATTATATACAAATCGCCAATTTACGACAATAAGCACATGTGAATTTTGGAATTAAGATCATGAAATATTTTGATCATTCCATTTTTGTTCAATACTCATGTACGTTACTTGTTGGATCATTAGTGTTACTCATGACCAATTGCGGAGTCAGAAATTCCCTTGCTAAAACGCTTAAAGAAAACTCAATATTTTGATCATCCGATCCATCCACACTTATATCGATATTTTGAAACTCGTTACTCGAAATTGGCTTCCTCTTACTCCAAATAACATACTTATCCATTTTTCTAAATATAAACAAATAAAACATTCCACTTCAAACAAAATAAATTAAGATATTCAACTAATGTTCATCATTTTCATAAATCTAATTAAGTGATAAAAAACTTAACTTTAAACAAAACATGTTAAATGCATACTCAATATGATCAGTACTCAAGACTTTCAATTTTTTGGGAAAGTAAAGATCTACTCTTTGAAATTGGACCAACCTATACCATACATATTTTTTTTATCTCCTAGAAAATATTTAAATGATATAATATTTTTAATTTCCTTTTAATTAAAATAAAAAATAGAAAACAATGTAAAGAATAATAAAAGAGGAGAGTTTATAGGAATTGAACTCGAGACCTATTGTTACCTTCTTTTTTTTGAAAACTATTGTTATCGTTTTACACAAGTTCCAACACAAAAAACCACTAAGCCAAGATATTGTTCTTGTTATTTATTCCTTATTTTATGCTATATTATAAAATTAAAAATTTAAAGGGACAAAATACGACGAGATCTAAGGGTTCACCGGAGGGAAGCAAGGGTCGCAGCCTCCCTAACCCCTCTCATAGATCCGCCCTTGCTCATGGTGTAACAAATGCTTTGTTCCATCAGAACGTGAACAAAATAAACACAAGAAAGATAAAGAAAATTAAATACGAGACTAGAGTGAAAATCTTAATTAGCCAACTAGAGAAAAACCATTACCTTCAAACTTTTCGCTTAAGAGGATTTGAAGAAGTATACTTATCTCATTAACTTCTTGTTCGTGAACATGTGTAACTTGGATTCAAACCCTAGACTTTCCACCTAATCTTGAAACTCTTTTACCATTGCAACTCACGAACTTAACCCTTTAAGACGCATATGCTTCTTCTTTTCTTCTATGCGTAGATTCTCTCTTTGCTCTTGTTCAATGATTATAACCACATAATGGAAATCTCATCCACATATATAGTCATCCTAAACCCTAGCACGAAATGGAAATAGTTTCTTGCTTTCCCATCAAGAAAGATAATATATTTTCATACTTAAAATCTCCAAATTTTATCTTATATAAAAGATAATTACCTAATGTACACTTACCATAAATAAAAAACCAAGATAAGGAAAAATCTTCTCTCTCCTATTTTTCATAATTCTGCAATATATCTCTTCCATATTTCGTGCAAGATCGTGTACGTTCTTCTTCTTTTTCAAGTCTTTGACCAAAATCTTCACTTTTCTTTTTTGAATGCATGAATTCGTCTCCCTTCCCTCAACCGCTTCCCACGATTTCGATCACTCAGATGCGTATCCTCACATCTCATCGCTTCTCTCCAACAACTCATCATTCTATATTAATTGGATTGATCATTTGCTCATCTTCAAGACAGTTGTTCCTTTCCAAGGTATCATTACCTCCTCAAACGTAATTAAAGCGTCTAAACCTTATGTTCGTTGTGAGAGATCTCTATTTTCTGAAACACTCATCACACATGTCACATGGATGTTTGTACCTATCAAAACTCAAGGAATTCAACAAATCTTCAAGACAGTTGTTCCTTTACAATGTATCATTTCTTTACACGCTCTCTGAGGCACTTCTATTGATGAACTCTAGTACCATCTTCTCAGTGAACAAATTGAACCTGTAGGAAAAACTTCAGACCCCCACCATGATCATTTCAAATTCACTCTCCATGAGGGTTGTGCACTTCTTGACTAGTGCATCATCTGTGGAGCCGAATATGATATCATCAACATACACTTGTACAACCATAGTATGCTTGCATTCCTTCAGTAGGAACAAATTGTGATAGTCTATCACACTAGGCTCTTGGAGCCTTCTTAAGACCATATAGTGCATTGTCAAGGACATATATGTGATTCGGTTGAGAAGAATCTTCATAATAAGAAGTTTGTTCCACGTAGACTTCCTCCTTGAGAACTCCATTTAGAAATGCAATATTAACATCCATCTATTGCAATTTAAATCCATGGTGAGTAGAATAAACAATTAAGAGACTGATGAGGCTAAAGTCGTGGTGCCTATCAAAGTAAACCTCAAAAACCTAACTAATGTAGTAGGGTAAATAAGGATCGATTCCACAGGGAGGTAAGCAATCTTCCTAAGTGCAAAAGGTTGTATGCCAATGGTAACAAAGGGGGGTTTTGTTTTGTAATCAAGTAACAAAGTAAATCAAAGCAAAAGATGTAATCAATGGGTGAGAAGTAACTTAGCCAGACAAATATCCACACTTCAGTTTGATTGGTTGATCCTAGATTATCTCCAATTCCTACCAATGAATATTCATGTCTCGATCTTATGTATATAGACATGTTAACTAGTCCTGAAAATACTTACCATTAAACAATCAAGAAACTATCAAGATTTAATCTAACGACAGCAGTAAGCATAGGAATTAACCAGGATACATGCAATACTTATCAACTAGTCAGTACTCGACATGTAATCAATTCTCTTCACAATAAACATTCACAACTAGTTCCTGTAAATCGTGGTTGCTACACAAGATAAGGGATTTCAACTAGAAATATCCAAACCCTAGCAATAGATAATTACTAATATCAACTAGATGATCAGACTAGTCAAATCAGCAAGAATCAATTGGATGAAGCACAAAGAGAATTAATATAATCAAAGGAAAGGAAATAGAGTTATAATCTCACAACCAAATACAAACGAATGCTTTAATCGTCGGACTAAGCAAAAGTTGCTTAGTTCTTCATAGTCTTCAAAAACATAAAAACTCTAAGGGAAAAATTGAACGATAAGTTATAAACTTGAATAATTGAAAAGGCTGCTAACTAATAGATGTAAAATAACCTAGCAAAACCTAGTTTCCAAAAGATAGGAAATAATATCCTAAAGGGAAATAAACAGAAATAAAATAAAAGAAATAAAAATAAAATAAACAAAACTCGGACGAAACGAAATCCTGGCTCCGCGCGTGTAAACAGTAGCCGCGACCGCGGAAATATATCCGCGACCGTGGAAAAGTTCCTATAGCTCTCGCGTCCTCTGTGTGTTTCCGCGACCGCGGCATGTCTTCTGCGCCCATCTTCAATATGTCTTCATTTAAGCACTTCAAAACCACCAAATCAACACTTCTTCTCCACAACTCCATTCTCCTATATTGTATCCTAAACACACATAAAAGGCACCCCAAATACTAGTAACAGCTCCTAGTTATGCACTACAAAGTAGCGCTTATCAGAGACAGATAGCTTCTAACCTGCAACGGGAGTGAAAGTCTCGTCGTAGTCAATTCCTTCTTGTTGGTTGTATCCTATGATAACCAATCTGGCTTTGTTCCTAGTGACATGGCCTTTATATATCATCTAATTTGTTCATGAAAACCCATTTATACCAATCACATTTATGTTCTCAAGACGTGGAACTAGTCGCTAGACTTTGTTCCTCTCAAACCGTGTAGATCCTCTTACATCACAATGACTCAATATGGATCCTTGAATACTTCACCTACAATTTTAGGTTTTGGAAAAGATAGTAAAGCATTGAAAACACAATAAGTATGTAGTGAAGATAGAGTTAAAGTTCCCTTTATGAAAGCAGTGATGATTTGATCCACTGGATGAGCACTATTTCGTTGGTAATTTCTCACATTTAGCTTTGTGAGAACAAATTCCTCTGGAAAGCTAGCTTATGCTTCATCAACAACATGAGCTACTTGATTTTGAGAGTTCTTAGGACTTTTTTCCCTCTAAGCAAGGCTTGGTTCCCCCTAAGAACCATCAAATCTTTCTTCCCTTTTGTAATCCATCCGCAATATCTTCACCTTTTTTTTCCTGTTCTCTCATGATCATGATATAAAGGGTCTTGAGACTCCCTAGAATTTGGAGAGCTTCCGTTGGGATCAAAAGGCTAACTCCGTCATCACCTTCTTCATTTCCTTGTGCAACAGTCTCAATAAGATTAAAACTGACATCTTCAGTGGGGATGCTTGCTTTTTGTTCATGAACAAGGTAACCATCCATAACAGATATATCAAGAATAACATGAATGTTTTCCTCTACCTTGTTATCCTCTTGTTGTACACCTTGTATGCCTTACTCTAAGGAGATTATCCCACAAAGGTTCCTTCATCACTTCTTGGATCAAACTTCCCAAGTTCTCATTTGCATTGTTGTGGACGAAACACTTGCATCCAAAGGTTCTCAAGTTGAAAACATTTGGTTTTCTACCTTTCAAGAGTTTGTAATGTGTCTTGCTTAGTAGTGGGTGAATCATTGCCTTGTCAAGCACATAGCAAGACGCATTCAACCCTTCAACCCAGAAATTTCTTGGTAGACAACTCGCAATCAACAAGGTACAAATCACATCTTCCAAAGTTCTGTTCTTTCGTTCCACCACACCAATCTGTTGTGGAGTTCTTGGAGATGGAAAGTTGTGACTTACTTATTCATGTAGAAGGATAGGAACTCTGTGTTCTCAAACTCTGTTTCATGATCAATACGAATGAAATTAAGTTATTGTCCTAGCTTCTTTTCAACAAATTTCAACCAAGTCACAAACTCTGCGAAAACCTCATCCTTAGATGGCAAGACAATAGTACAATTATATCTCGAAAAGTCATCAACAATAACAAAGACTTAACGGTTTCGATCACGACTCCTTGTGCGCATAGGCCTACAAAGACCCATGTGGATTAGTTCCAAAGGAAGAGAAGTAATTACCTCTTTCTTATATCTGAAGGATGACCATACATTGTTTCCCATTCATACACACTTTGCAAATTTCATCTTTATGCATGTCCACCTTAGGTAAACCAACTACCAAATCTTTTTGATGAAGCTTGGAAAGCAACTGGAGGCTAGCGTGCCCAAAAATTCTATGCCAAAGATTAGAGGCGTCGGCTACTGACGATAGACATAGTTCCTCCTCACGGACAAAAAAGGGTTCCACTTTATAGATGTTATTTTCACAGATTTCTTTCAGTAGGATCTTCCATGTACTTACAATCTCAACCAGGCAATCATCATTAATAAAGATAACCTTATTCTTTCTATTTTGGCAAAGTTGTGCCACACTCAAGAGATCAAAACCAAGATTGTCAACAAGATTCACATGGTTATCATTTATATGTTAAGTGAGACTTACCTTCCCATGCCAAAACTTTTCCATTGCTCTTGTTTCCAAAGGTGGAAGAATCTCCGGAGTGCTTGCAAAGTGAGATAAACTTCCCTTTGTTCCTTGTCATGTGACATGAGCATCCACTATCAATATACCAGGATTTGTTCCTCACTTTATCCTCTATATAAGAGATTCGTTTTTACAACTGATAAACACTACTTTGTAGGGCTTAAGTAAGAGTCATTAGAGGGTTTATTGGTGTCATTCGGGTAGATTTAGACACATTCATGTGCATGGCGTTTGGGGGCAAAGTTTGGTGTTTTTGGAGGTGTTTGAGCTGTTTTGGAGATCATAGGAGACACTGAGGAAGAAGCCACCAGTAAAAGACGCAAAGGAAGTGAAGAGAAGAGTAGAAGAACAGTGTGCTGAATTCAATTGGTTCGTTATCTCTACTCAGATGTCCAAATGGAGTGATTCCAATTCTAGGAGTTATATCTTGAAGTCTACTGCAAGTCCTCAAAATATGAGCGCAATCCGAGTTGGGAATCAAAAGTTATGGTGTTTTTACTGAAGTGCCGCAGATGCTGAAGGCCAATGAAGATTGCCGCACCCCGCGGCATGAATGCCACCGCACCCCGCGGTGGCGACGCGTTGAAGATATTTCCGAGTTTTTATTTCCCGTTTTATTTTATTTCCGAAACTTTGTTTCCAAGTTTGTTATTTTCTTTTCTTTATTTCTGAATTATTTCCTTAGTATTTAAGCTTAAGTTTTAGACTCTTTTAGAGAATCATCCATTCTAAAAACCTAGTTGCCACCTTTCTACGTTTTTGCTCTCACAAACCCTATGGAGAACTAAACCTACATTGTTGTACTTGACAATTTGAAGCCAGCAATTGATTGGTTGTGAGTTTTCTACTCTTGTTCGTTTTCCTATCTAGTTGGATTAATTCTCTTGTGCTTGAATGTTTATTGAATTTTATTGATTTATCTAGACTGATCACCTAGGTTTATTGATATTATCCATATAGCTAGGACTTGTGATTCCGGGTTCGGGTTGCATATCTAGTGGCAAGCACGATTTACATAAGCGGGTTGCGAGTGTTCATCGTGAGAGAAAGTTAATTGCATGCTTATAGTAACGGGTTGTTTCTATTGCATGTATCTTGTTGAATCCTTGTTTGATTGCTATTGCTTTATTGAGTCTTGAAGGTTTTCGGATTTGATTTAGTAATAAGTACTATTAGGGCTGGTAGAACTAATAGTTACCTATGATCGCGATAAGAACAACTATAGGAATGATAAGAACTTGAGATTGATAGAATTCCGTGATCGACCATATCTATTGTTTTGTGGATCTTTGTTAAGTGTGGCGCTTTTTCCCATTATATTTACAACCTTTACCTGCAAACTTGTTTACTTGCTTTCTTATTACTTGTTTCGAAACACTACAAAGCCCCCCCTAGTTCCTAGTTGGTGATTGCGAATTACAGAATAGATAACCTGACTCTTTGTGGGATCGACCCTGACTTGCTTACTATACTATTTAGTAGGTACTTTAGGATTTATTTGATAGGCATACGATTTTAGCCCTGTCAAATTTGGCGCCGTTGCCGGCGAGTCAAAATTTCTGTTTTTGTGTTTTTGTTTGTTACCAACTTTGGTGTGGACCTCTCTTACGGTCCACACCCGTGCTACTGATTTTTTTTTTTTTTTTTTGATACAGATATGGATTTCTGAGGAGAGCCGCGATATGATCCATACTCCTACACATACACTCCAGGGTGGAGAGATCACCCCAATTCGAGTTATGGGTACCAACAATACCCTCAATATGGTCATGACTACCTAGAGTTCTACCCGGAGCCACAATCGTTATACCAGCAGGGTGCTCCACAGCAGTACAATCCGGCCTATGAGCATAGCCCGCCAGTGTCCAATCCTAGTTCCTCCATGTCAACTGAAGATATGCTCCAAGCTCTGGATAAACACTTCAGCACTCACGTTCAAGCTACGACGTCGAGTATCAAGAACCTTGAGACGCAGATGAGCCAAATGGCTGAAGCCATCACGAGGATCGATGCAAAGATGTCGGGAAATCTACCATCTCAAACGGTAGTTAACCCATGGGAAAATGTTAGTGCTTTAACGCTCCGAAGTGGTAAGCAGTTGCCAATCGCTCCTAGCGCTGAGGAGGGTGATTCAGAAAAAGAGGAGACTCTAGAAGAGGACCGCACCCCGCGGCAGATCCTAGCCGCACCCCGCGGTGAGAAGGAACCAGAGGAACGGAGTGATCTGTCAAGACCGCCGCACCCCGCGATGACGCTATTTCTCGGGATTTTTCTGGTAGTTTACCGCACCCCGCGGTAGAGTCTGGCCGCACCCCGCGGTAGTCTTCTGGAGCTGTTGACGAGCCTTATGTCGACACCTATGTTCGTCCGTACTTTCCTCCTCTCGGTTCCGAGAAGCCACCCGCCCTATTCCCAGAGGCGCTCAAGGAGTTGGGCCTTCCAGACGATATTTGGGACCGCAAGGTGCTTTCTGAGGAAGAATATTTTTTGGGACTGGAGGAATTCAGCGACCAAGAGGAGGAGAGTCGCGATTGCGGAAACGATCCTGCGACGCCCGCCCCTCTCGAAGATGCCCCGGCAGTCCCTAATCCTCTGGAGGCTGCCTATGATGAGTTTGTGCGTCTCAACTCCTTCCCGCTCGTCGCATTGTAACCCGTCGTACCCTTCCTTGAGGCTTCCCGAGTTACTCAAAGGCTAAAGAACAACGAGGATATATATGAGGCCTTCAGTGACTGCATAAAAACCGTTCCCTTGGTCATACTGGCTGACAGCACCCCTCGCTGCAAGGAAATGTTAAAGGTGCTGGGCATGATCAAGAAGAAACCGAAGGGGAAACACAACAATAGATAACCTGACTCTCTGTGGGATCGACCCTGACTTGCTTGCTATACTCTTTAGTAGGTACTTTAGGATTTCTTTGATTGGGTATACGACTTTAGTAGGTACCAATAAACCCTCTAATGACTCTTACTTAAGCCCTACAAGAAGGAGGACTTGATTCAGGTGGTGATTTCTTACATACTGGATACGGGACAAGATAGGCATGCAGACCCTAAGATGCTGGGTAGGCCATTTCTAAAGATGGCCAGTGCATTCATGGGTATACACAACGGTCCACCCACAAAGAAGTGCAGAAGATTGGGGGTCACGCTCAATCGGGAGTATACAAAGAGGCATCCCCCTGATCCAGGCCCCAGGAGTTTAGTTGCTATGAGCAACCCAAGTTGAGGTTGGAGTAGGATGTCAAGCCACGACAATAACTAAGGCGCTATCCGGGAGGCAACCCGAGGTATGTTTTACTTTCTTTGTTTTTCTTTCTTTATTTCTTGCATTAGTTTTTCTTGTTTTTGCTTTGTTTTTGTCTTGGTTTTTGTTTCCGACTAACCTACAGGGAAGAGACCCATGCCTATTGAAGAAGGTGTTTCCACACCAATGTAAGTCTTCCTTCCCTGCACTAAGTCACCCTCCGAAAAACCTTAAACGGGGGGCAAAAAAAAAAAAAGAGTTCTACCGTAGGCCAACTGTCCAGAGTTCCCCATGGAGAGACGGTGCATATAATGTTGTCAAAGGAGGAGAAAGTAACCCTACACATTATTTGGCAACGATGATGACCCTATAATTGACAGCTGAGGAGGAGGAGGAACTAGAGCCCCCATCAAGATCATATCTGGGCTCCACCATGTGTTCCTAGAAGGTCGTGCAACCCCGACATCTTTGCTATACCACTATTCACCAAAGTGGTTCCCTTATGGTTGCACGGTAGAATAAGACTCCCGCTCAACACCAGAGACATGAGCTTTCATGTATATACCGCCAGCAACAACGTACGTGTCCAAGCCAACTCGGCGACGTTGTGAGTTAATTTTTGCTTCTCCCTGTGCTTCTTTTCTTTTTGTCTTTCATTACATTGAGGACAATGCAATGTTTAAGCATGGGGGAGAGTTCTATACTTGCTACGTTGTTGAGAAGAAGAAAAAATTGAAAAGAGCCAAAAATTTGAAAAAAGGCTATCATAGAAATCCTGGGATAGGTCGAAAACCCGAAAGGGCGGCCTAGGCAATAAGCAGGTGGCTTGGACCAGCATTAGGCTGGGGTAATAATTGGTCAAGATTGATGTGAGCTTATGTGAGCACATCTATGAAAAAAAATATGAGTGGCTTGGTGAAAACCCGAAAGGGCGCCTTGGCAAAATGAGCGAAAAAGAAGAAGAGTGATTTTAGGATTTCTCATTATTCTTGGCGAGGCGTCATAAGAAGAGGATCAAAGAAGGATTTTCGGGTAGGTCACTCTGGGAGACATAAGGAGTCATAGATGGAGGCTAGGATTAGAGGTTGTTCACACTATTGGATGTCTGGGTTAAGCTTGGGGGAAGTACTCTGCTTGCCCCTTAAGCTTGTTGAGTTGTGGATAAGTTTGGTGCCAGGAGCTTGGCATGGGTTAGGTGACTCTTAGTTGGAGGATTTGCTTCTTGAGACCTTGGGTGTTGCATTGGAGGAGTAGACTCTTTATTAGTTTAATCGAGGACGAGCAAAGGTCTAAGCATAGAGGAGTTTGATAAGCACTACTTTGTAGGGCTTAAGTAAAAGTCATTAGAGGGTTTATTGGTGTCATTCGGGTTGATTTAGACACATTCATGTGCATGGCGTTTGGGGGCGAAGTTTGGTGTTTTTGGAGGTATTTGAGCTGTTTTGGAGATCATAGGAGACACTGAGGAAGAAGCCACCAGTAAAAGACGCAAAGGAAGTGAAGAGAAGAGTAGAAGAACAGTGTGCTGAATTCAATTGGTTCGTTCTCTCTAATCAGATGTCCAAATGGAGTGATTCCAATTCGAGGAGTTAGATCATGAAGTCTACTGCAATTCCTCAAAATATGAGCGCAATCCGAGTTGGGAATCAAAAGTTATGGCATTTTTACTGAAGTGTCGCAGATGCTGAAGGCCAATGAAGACTGCCGCACCCCGCGGCATGAATGTCACCGCACCCCGCGGTGGCGACGCGCTGAAGATATTTCCGAGTTTTTATTTCCCGTTTTATTTTATTTCCGAAACTTTGTTTCCAAGTTTGTTATTTTCTTTTCTTTATTTCTGAATTATTTCCTTACTATTTAAGCTTAAGTTTTAGACTCTTTTAGAGAATCATCCATTCTAAAAACCTAGTTGCCACCTTTCTACGTTTTTGCTCTCACAAACCCTATGGAGAACTAAACCTCCATTGTTGCACTTGACAATTTGAAGCCAACAATTGATTAGTTGTGAGTTTTCTACTCTTGTTCGTTTTCCTATCTAGTTGGATTAATTCTCTTGTGCTTGAATGTTTATTGAATTTTATTGATTTATCTAGACTGATCACCTAGGTTTATTGATATTATCCATATAGCTAGGACTTGTGATTCCGGGTTCGGGTTGCATATCTAGTGGCAAGCACGATTTACATAAGCGGCAAGCACGATTTACATAAGCGGGTTGCGAGTGTTCATCGTGAGAGAAAGTTAATTGCATGCTTATAGTAACGGGTTGTTTCTATTGCATGTATCTTGTTGAATCCTTGTTTGATTGCTATTGCTTTATTGAGTCTTGAAGGTTTTCAGATTTGATTTAGTAATAAGTACTATTAGGGCTGGTAGAACTAATAGTTACCTATGATCGCGATAAGAACAACTATAGGAATGATAAGAACTTGAGATTGATAGAATTCCGTGATCGACCATATCTATTGTTGTGTGGATCTTTGTTAAGTGTGGCGCTTTTTCCCATTATATTTACAACCTTTACCTGCAAACTTGTTTACTTGCTTTCTTATTACTTGTTTCGAAACACTACAAAGCCCCCCCTAGTTCCTAGTTGGTGATTGCGAATTACAGAATAGATAACCTGAATCTCTGTGGGATCGACCCTGACTTGCTTACTATACTATTTAGTAGGTACTTTAGGATTTTTTTGATAGGCATACGACTTTAGCCCTGTCAACAACCTATACAAGCTTAGGCTTATTGGTTTTTTTTTGCAATATATATACCTCTAACACTGGCCCTAGCATGGTTCTGTCAAGCAGTAATTCCTTCTCCTCAGCTTGCCTTCTGAGGTAACAATCCTGCTTGTAGTAGTCTGCTTACCGCAGTACCAAAACAACTTATGACACTTTAAGTTCACTTACTTTGATTTGACCAGATTGGTTTATTAACAACCCTTGATTGAAAGTTGATCTATGTCGGCTTGGGATTACATACTTGTTTCAACCATATTGAGTGAGCTTTCTGATCGGTGTACCAGGGGATTATTCCATTTGATGGAATTTTTCCATCCAGTTTTGGGAGAAATGTGTTCGTTCTTTTTGGAGGAACTTTCACAATATATTATGAGTGGATATTTTCCTTCCGCTTTATAGGAACAACTTGCGTTACACTTGCCCGAATTTCACCCACATAACTTATATCGTGGCACAAATCACTTGGATATTTTTTCTTTCTCCTTTTCAACCTTAGATGCAACAAAATCATCTATTCATGCTTTCTTTTTATGCTATTCATTGGATTTAAGTTCTTCTATGTCATTAGCAAGTTTAGCATCACTTGATTTATGCATGAGAATTTCATACTCAAGAGCATAAACTTCATTTCCTAGAGAACTATGTTGCTTTTTTCAAATGTTCAGCTCAAACCTTGTCGTGATCAACTAAGTTAGTGATCATATCATCATTTCCTCAATTTTCTCATTAAGTTCATTATTTTATTCACCAAGTTTATTGATAAGAGAAATTATTTGATCCTTATACTTGGTTTTAACTTAGCAAAGAAGTCATAATCACTCACCTCAGGTTCTGAGTTACCACCATCGACTACGAGATGAACTTTCCTCGGACGGGATTCCCACTCCCCATTTGATTCAGAATCACCCAAAGTGGCCATCATTGATTTCTTTCCTTCTTGAATGGGTGGTTCACCAACCTTTTTCTTGAAGCAGTTTTTTGCAAAGTTTCACTTCCTTTGACAATGATAGAACACAATGTCCCTCATGTCTTTGTTCCCTTTGAAGGAACGATTAGACCCTTTGTTGCAAGATCAGATCTTCTTCATAGCTCTAGTAGAGCAACATCACCATCATCTTCTGCTTCATTTTCATCTTGAGCAAGATCAAAAGCTTTTTAGAAATTTAGTGCGATGTTGTAGGGCTTCTTAGAATCTATGTGTGCCATCTTGCATTGTTGAATGCCATCATTGCTCTCAAGGCTGTAATAACCCATTAACTTTTGGATTTTAAATGAGGTTGTTATTGTAAATGTTTTTCACTTTTAAAAGATTAAAAGTTGGTTAGTTTTAGCAATTGAATTATAAACTGAAAAACAAACATTTTTTTGTTAAATAATATTTTGAGAGTTTATTTAAATTCGAATGAAAGGACACCGGAGGGCGTCTAAATTCATTTTCTCTTTTCTATACAAATCAGTTTATGTTAAAATGGAAGAAATAATATTTATCTTTCCAAAAATAAAAAATCTTATCATTATTGGTCCTCTTATCCTCTATACATAGTGTCTACATTCTAGAATAGAAGGGACATTTATTTTCATCTCTTCTTCTCCATGCAACTCTATTCTTTTTGGTTTTTCTCTCTCGCAACCCTAAAACACAATCAACTTCCTAACACCTCCATTTATACGTTCAGTTTTGGATTTTGACGATTCATATTGCATTTTATTCTCTCCTTTGTCTTCTCCATTGTCATATGAAAAATGTAGCCTGAAGCCATCGGACGCATCCCCATGCGTCTTCAAAAGGCTAGGTGGTCGAAAACTCTTCATCACGAATTTCTAGTCGACACTTTTAAGACTTTTAACTGTTAAAAACAGTTATAGATCTTATTTTCACGCGAAACAAAGAAGTTGTTTTAATGGTATGTTTTACACATATATATGTAGTTGGGTATCAAATATTGTAGGTTTTTGACATCTTTTGATATTTACAAAAATTGTTGAAACAAAACAATTGTTTTTGTTGATTTGAGTTTTAGTTCTTGAAACGTTGTGCTCATAACGTGTTAATGGTTTATTGTACCCTAAAGTATATCGTATATATGTTAAACTAGGACATGTTTGTGAGTGTTTAAAACTAGTTTTAGGCCTAAACGATTTGTTTTCGATTTATATTTATTTTCTACAATGAGACACTGCATATTTTGCGACCCGAATTAAAGAAATATTTAAGGTCATAGAGAATATTTCAGTGTTTCCAATTAGAAGATCTTACTAACTTCAAGAAACATATGAATTTTACTTTTAATGTATTTAGTATACTGAAAAGGTAATTTTTCGTGGATTTAACTCTCAATTTCCAAAAATCTGAAAGAGATTTGGTTTCAAGTTTCTAAATTTCATATTGTGAGAATGTATTCACACATTTTGTTTGGATTTAACAAAATGATTTGGACTAGTTTCTTTTCTAGAATTACAATGTGGAAGTTACGAAAATGTAAGCTTTGGAATCACTCGATTTTAGGTTATAATGAATTGTTTATGATTTTTAGAAAATCAGTGCGCATGATGTGCAATACTGACTTTGTTTTGATGAATTATTTATTAATGATATTGAGTTTATTCCACTTGGAGAATGACCTAGACTCATTCATGTTTATTCATAAGATCTTGTTTTTAATTTTTGAATTGTTATAGATCAATTCATAATTATGTTTTTGAATGGACAGTAAGCTGTCAAATTTCAGATTTTGATTTATGAAACTTAAGCATTTATTATGAAATCATTTGAATTCTATGGTATTTTTTTGAGGATATAAGGTCTTGATTGATACCTTTTAAAGATTTGGATGTCATTAATAAGGCAAGTTCCCATACTTATTCGGTTGGTCATTTGTGTGTGCTTACTTGATTAATCTTTGATATCTCCAAATTTATGATAAATATTGCTTGTGTGACTTTATTGATGCATGTATTGTTATTGTAACTCAACATGAAAGATCATATCATGTAGTGCTATGATTTCTTAATGATTCTACTTTTGTGCTTGACATGTTTGTTATATGAATGACTTGATTAACGATGTTCTAAGGTGTGTATTGTCATTCATACGAGTGGTCAATAGAAAAAGTGAGTACATCCCTCCATATGGAGGTTTGCATGTGATTAAGACAATGTAGATGCACCACCCTCCGATTTATTGGCGAAGGCAACCCTGGGTATGGGAGTGCAATAGTGGGTGCATACCCAAAGTAGGCCTTCGATGAGGTATGTACTACCATACCGTAGGCTTGAGGAAGTGGTGTTTGTCCAGACGTGGACTTCCAATATGGGCTAGGATTTGGCCAATATCCATAGTGTCTGCAGTTAAGGATGCAAGTAAGCTAACCGTGTGTATGCGTGTGTGGTGTTTTAGGTTGCAACTAAGCGGACCTTGTGTGAGTATATGTTAAAAAGATTTCCAGCTATGTTGACCTCGTGTAAGTGGTGTGGATGTGTGTTAAATGGTCACAATTAAGCTGATCTCGTGTGTGTGTGTGTGTCTGTGAAACGTGCATTCATTGTCATTTATGTAATATGTGTTTGTATTCAATGTTCTTTATGATATGAAATATGTGTTGATATATAAAGTGATCTTAATTGTATTATTCTTAATGTGGTTAAGTGTTTTGCACATGATTGCTTAGCTATTGCTTAGTTATCTTCTACGCCTTGTTTGGTTACTAGACATGGTATTTATTATATTGAATGAACTTGTAATGAAAGTAAGATTCAAGACCGAGGAGGCACGTGATAGTTGGAATTGATGGTTGTAGGACATAAGTAAGTGGATGGTTGAGTGGTCTTGTTGTACTTATACAAATTATGGGCATTTTATGATCAATGATTAAACGTCTTGATATAAGGTACAATTTACTTTATTGATGTTTGAGTATTTCGGTAGCATCAATTGATTGAAAGGATACATGATATTTTAATGGACCTAGTATAATGATTTGATAATGTAAAGCAAGATAATACATTTTAATGCATTATATAAGGGAATCCAAACAGACCATAAGTGATGAAACGACCATATTCTATTTTGGTATCTAGTTATATTGAAATCGATATGGTTGAAGTAGATAATCTGTGATGATGTGTTAGACTTTTGCTAGTTATTGTGTGTTCACCTCTCTGTACTTATTATTAGTTATTTCCTATGATTATGTATCATGCTTATTTATGATATGTTTCAATGTGAGTTCATGTTACATTATACGTTTATTGTGAGTAGACCAACTGACCCCTGTGAGGGTTGTCTACTTGTTGTAACAAGTAATTCTTTTCAGATATTGTTAATGTGAGAGCACTCCAGGTGGTGATGGATGGATCCCATGATACTACACATGAAGGTTTAAATGCATTTTGGGGATTTACTATTGGAAATGTTTAATTCTATGCATTAGAGTTCTAATCAAGTCTTTCACTATCCTTAATTCGTTTATGTTTTGTTAAGACTAAATCTCCACTTATTATAAGGAGAGTTTATATAAGTTGTTTTTATTTGAAAAGACTTTCACTACTATTTTATTTGTATGATTTTATTACATATTTTACAAAATTGTGTTTGATGTTAAGCCGTGGGTGACTACGAACATTACAGTCCCAGTTCATTGACATGTAATATTTCCTGTATAAATCGGGGGTGTTAAAAAGGCGTCTAACCAAGTTCTCTAGAGTTAAGGTCTTCAGTTCACTTTGAGCTTGGAGTGTTACAACGATGGCATCCCATTTGGAATTAAGTCCTTGAAGAAAGTGATGAGTTGTCTTCCAGTCGGGATTTTTTCTCTAAAAAGCTCAAGTTGACCAAGAAACCCTTGAAATCGGGAAATAAATTCTTGAATTGGATCATTATTCCCTTCAACAATGGTCTCATAGTCTTTCAAAAGAACATGATTTTTTTTTCTTTTAACATCTTTATTTCCCTCATGAAGACGTTTTAGAGCATCTCAAATTTCCTTAGTGCTCTTGTAACACAATACCTTCTTCAAATCAGAAGGTAGGAGGGCCCGTTGCATAAGTTTCTTGGCTCTACTATTCTTCTCGAGCTTCATATAATCAACATCATCATAGTCAACTCTTTTCTTAGGTTTGGGATCATCACCATTGTCAAGAATTAGCTCATGGCCTTGCTCGATGATCTTCCAGATTTGACCATCACTGGAACATATGTGAGATTCAGTCTGTTCAACCCATCAATCATATTCTCCAAAAAGGTGGATTCCAGAATGAATCGTTGACTGACGTGCACATCATTCCTTCATATTTAACAAACAAAATCTAGAGACCATACTCTAATACAATTGTTGGATCGTTTGTCTTACTTCTGATGGATCAAAGGCTTAGAACGTGCAGCGGAATAAGCCAAGAAATATAACAATAATTAAACACATGACTTAGAGTGAAAATCCTAAAATATCCAATTAGCTAACCAAAGAAAAAACACTACCTTCAAACTTTCCGCTTGAGAGGATTTAGAAGAAGTATGCTCATCTTACTAATTTCTTGTCCGTGTACAAGTGTAGCTTGTTGGATTCAAAACCAAGACTTCCCACCTAGTCTTGAAACTCTTTTACCACTACAACTCACGAACTCAACCCTCTAAGACGCGTAGGCTTCTTTTCTTCTTCTCTGCGCAGATTCTCTCTTTGCTCTTGTTCAACAACCATAACCACATAATGGAAATCCAATCCATATAAAGTCATCCTAAATTCTAGCACGAAATAGATAATATTTCGTGGCTCTCCACAATAAGAAAGATAATATATTTCCATACTTGAAATCTCCACATTATTTCTTATACAAAAGACAATTGCCTAAGGTACACTTACCATAAATAAAAACCAAAGATAACATAAATCTTCTTTCTCCTATTTTTCGTAATTCTGCAATATATCCCTTCCATATTTCGTGCAAGATCTTGTTCTTCTTCTTTTTCAATTCTTTGACCAAAATCTCCACTTTCCTTTTTCAAACGCATGAAGTTGTCTTAGTTCCCCCAACCGCTTCCCATTATTTCGAACACTCTGACGCTTTTCCTGACATCTCCTTAGCGGTTTACCATTCTATCTAAATCGGATTGATCATTCCTTCATCTTCATGACGATTGTTCCCTTCTAAGGTATCGTTTCCTCCTCTAGGCACAAAGTGTCTAAACTTTATGTTCCTTATGACAAATCTCTATTTCCTGAAACATTAAACACACATATCATATGGATGTTTGTTACAATCAAAATTCAATAAATTCAATATTAGATTTTGGTCTTGATCATGAAGCCATCTTAGTTCCCTCAACCGCTTCCGATGATTTCGATCACTTCGACGCTTCTCTTGACATCTCCTCGCTTCTCTCAAGCGATCCATCATTCTATATTAATTGGATTCATCATTCTATATTAATTGGATTGGTCATTCGTTCATCTTCATGACGTTAGTTACCTTCTAAGGTATCGTTTTCTCCTCTAGGCACACAACGTCTAAACTTTATACTCCCTACGACAAATCTATATTTTTTTGAAACATTAAACACACATATCATATGGATGTTTGTTACGATTCAAATTCAACATTATATTTTGGTCTTGATCATGTTCATATATCTTATAATCATGATATTGAATTTTCTATCAATGTTCTTTTCTTTTTCTTTTTTTATTTGGCTCCTCGATATATAATGGTTGATATATAATATTCTCACAACCGTGGTCGCTGAATTGATTAATGGGCTTTATCATATGTCGGGCCATCTCATCTCGTCTTGGGCATTTGGGCCCATCATAATGACACCCATCGTTTGAGCCTAAATTATAGATGAAGGTAAGTGGGAAACGAATTCGAATAGCGAAGGCACATTACCAAATATTCAATCAATTAATGTTAGAATTCATTTGGTATCATGAGTTCTATTTGTCTATATATTTAAAGTAGTATTATCGTTCCATCTCCCCTAAACATTAAAGCAATAGATTAGTCTTTGTAAAAGTTTTAGCGAAGTGGCATTACCTGCTGCTGACATTTGGCATTTCATATTGCTAACATGCGTACAAAAACTGTATAAGAACTCCCATTTCATGCTCACTTTCTTACTAATCTTCATATTTCTTCAATTTTTGTAGTTTCATGCAATAATAAGTAAAATGTATTTGTTTATACTTTTTTCTATGCAGCCGCAACCGCGGCCAATGCAGCCGCAACCACCGTCATAGCTCCCGCGACCGTGGCCAAAACAGCCGCGATCGCGGCTCCATCTGTTCCAGCCGACAAAGCTGTTGTTGATCTTCTGTTCGTGCCCGCGACCACCACCGACACCACGCGGCGCCTGTAAAAAAGGAAAGGGTCCGATGCCCTCCACCTCGCAGCTCCAGCCGGGTCTTCGCCGCCTGGACTCCATCATCGAGTCACAACAGGAGGACCATGGCTTCAACAGATACCAACCCCAGCGCTCGCCAGCGAACGACTTCGCCTACGACTCCGCCGAGCACGAGTCCCCCGCCACCGAGTTGGGGCTCTACCCTTACGTCGACGCCACTGACCGACGTCGGCGTTACGAGTCCATGCAGCGGGACGAAGCACGCCAGGATGCCATTGAGCGCCGCCGAGACGCAGCTCGCGGCCACGCCAACGGCAGGGCACCACAGACGGAGCCGACACGCCTTAAGACCAGCCGCGATCTCGACACCGTTCCGCGTTCCGCACCACGACCCAAATATGTGACTCCCATTGCTTTTACTGAATATGATGAGGAGGGTTTTGAGGTTGCAGGTGTCCCGAATCCGAGAAACTTTCATCCACCATTAGACGACCCAGTTGAGAGCCAGCTATTTCCGCCGAATTACATTCCGCCGAGGATTCCGACGCCACCGCGACGACCCGTGCGCCAGCTAGCAGCCCACCAACAACCTCGCGCCGAAGATCATGCCCACCGTCGCCAGCGTCGCCCTCGCCCCGTCCAGGATGACTTTGATGATTATGAAGACGACCTGGATGAACCTTACCCTGAGCCGGATCATGCAGCTCGACGTTTCCCTGACCGCCGACACGGGCCCAACCCCTACGCCAGTCGTCGCGAGATCAAGGTAACTATTGAGCATTTTCATGGTGATTATGATCCTGTTGTGTTTTTAGATTGGTTGCAGGCTACAGAACACGCACTGCGACAGTGTCAGTATGAGGACTACGAAAAGGTCGATGTAGCCACTTTGTAGTTTCGTGGCACAGCACGATGTTGGTGGCATCATTTCTGTATTGACAGGGAACGGAGAGGACTTGAGCCTATTGACCAGTGGCACCAGCTGAAGTTCATCATGCGCCGCAAATATGTCCCGGACGACTTCCAGAACCATATGCGAATGGAGATTGCACTCGCTCGCCAGGGCACCCAGACGCCACTCGAGTGTTTCGCTAAACTCGAGGATATGTATTACAAGGCACGCATGAGCATCGCCCCTTCTACTATGCGGACTAGGTTTTTGAGTGGGTTGAATCCCAATATCCGAGACCAGCTGGAGATACTACCAATACGGGACCTGAACCAGCTGACTCATATGGCAATGATGATCCACCAGCATCATCAACGTCGGAGACAGACCCCTTGGCCCCAGACTCAGTCTCGCACGTATGACACTAACCTTGCTCCTTCCGTTTCTACTGATGTGTCCTTTCCAGTGCAGCCCAGACAGGCTCAGTCCCCGGTCCGTGGACATGAGGCATCCCGCCCTAACGCACAGCCTGCCTCAATTCAGGAGCCCCCACGAAGCACTGATAGGACGCGAGACCATGCCTGCTTTCGTTGTGGCGGTCGTGGACACATCCAGCGCGACTGCCACAACCCGAAGAAGATTCTTTTCACCCAGGCCGCAAGATATGAGTCCTTTGATGATGAACCAGACGAGGAGATAGCTCCCGAGCAGCAGGACTACGCCCCTCATGACGCTGGGTACACCTGTGTGCCCCATGATTTATCTGCGGGTACCCCACTGAGCCTCTTCGCGCAGCGTGCCCTTACTGTGACGGAGGTGCCCCTGATGGACCAGAGAGAGACCCTCTTCCATACCCGATGTCTGGTCCAGAATGCCTCCCTGAGCGTGATAATAGATGGTGGTTCGTGCTGCAACATTGTGAGTGAGAAGGTTATCCAACACCATCAGTTACCGACGCAGCCACACCCTCAACCCTATGGTCTTCAGTGGCTTTCTGAAGGTAATGGTGATGCGGTACACAGGCAATGCCGCATCCCATTTCAAATTGGTCAATACCATGATACTGTTTTATGTGATGTTGTGTCTATGGATGCTACTCATCTTTTACTTGGTAGACCTTGGCAGTTTGATAGGAAGACAGTCCATGACGGGTTCCTCAACACTTATGTCTTTATGCATGGCGGTAGGCGAGTCACTCTTCTCCCTATGACGCCTCAGGAGATCTTGCATGACCACGTGGAGAGGAACCGTGTGAAGGCCGCAGAAGCGCGGCATGTCGTTTCTGTCACAACCGCGACCGCGACAACAACAACCGCGACCACGACACACACAACCGCAGGCGAAACAACCGCGACCGCGGCCAGTCAACAGTCGTTGCTCGCACCTGGGACACCACCCACAGTGGGCCCACATCCCCTGGATCCCGATGCCAGCACCCTGGTGTCGTCCCAGCATGGCCGAGTAGAGCATTGTGCTTTGCTGACTCACTCAATGGCGTGTACTACATGTTTTCAAGGACGTTCTCCTATTTCTCCTTCTGCGTGTCTTTCTTTGAAAGAGGATCCCTATGAGTTACCCCTTATTGTGCCATCTCTCTTGCAGGTGTTTGATGATGTGCCTCCTGATGAGCTTCCTCCGGTGCCCAGCGTTGCCCAAGCGCTGGCCCTGCCCCCGGATTCGTCGTGGCTACGGCACAAGGTAGACCGTGTTGGACCTAAGAAGAGAACTGTGCCGCTGGAAAGGCACACGAGGACGAATACATAGCAAATAGACATGCACCGGTGTCGCTTCATTTTCGAGCCCGGAAACATGCGGCCGAACGTGCCCCCGGACGACGACATTGGCGAAACGGGGACGTTTCGCAGCAAAGGGGGAGGGTGATGCGACCCCGGTCATGACATTGACAGCGTCCAACATGGCGCTTGGATATTTCCTCGACACTTCTTGTGCCATTTGAGTTATTTTTTTATTGTGAGGTTCACATGCCAATTTCGAGACATTCTGAGACACTTTCTATTTTTAGTATTTTTCTTATTTAGCAGTTTCCCTTCTTAGCAGTTTCCCTTCTTAGAATGTTTCTAAGTTTGGAAAGTTAGTGTTTTTAGTAGTTACTATATTTGGATGTTGCCGTATTTGGCAAGTTTCTATTTCAGGATGTCGGGCCTCTCTTGTGCCAAGAGGGCCGATTCACTTATGTTTTCAGGCCCATCGGGCAAGAACCTTGTTTTGACTCCTATATAAGCCATTCTTTACCTAATTAATAAAGTACGTTGAATTGAGAGTTAAAGACTAGTGCTGCCGTTGAGCCAAACTCCCGCCCCTAGGCCTAACTCCTTCAACCGAGCTCCCATCGAGCCGCCAACGCCGGCCACCCAACCCCATGCGCAAGCCCACTGAACCATCACGCATTGTCTACGATCCCCCTTCACCAAACTTGGCTCTCGGCCCCAGCCGAGATCCCCCCACCCATTCGAACCACCCCGTGACCCGCGACCTGACCCGCGACTTGGCCCGCAATCGCGTTCACCCCCGCAAGACCCCCATACACCTCGCGGCACTCGCAGTCTTCATCGAGCAAGAGAGATCTGTCCCGCCTTCTACCTAGATCCGCTCTGACTCGTGTTTTGGGAGCCCGGAACACATCAACTGGTATCAGATTCAGGGGTACAAGGTTGGTCCTTTCTTACTCGCTTTGTTCTCACGTTACAAATTCAGTCTTTTTCCTTGCTTCCACCTTACATTTGTGTGGCTTGCCGCCATTATTGTTGCTCCTTTTCGTTTTAGTTTTTGTTGTTGTTGGTTGCCGCCAACAATCCCCTTCCCTAGGTTGAATTTGTGGCTTTCCTAAGCCCTTGTTCAAGACCGAGAGACCCCTACAAAAAAAAAAGAGTGATAACCGTGAGAAACCCTAACCCTAGTCATGGACTTTGCTTGTCCTAAATCATCCTAATTTTGCATATTTGGTTTGCTAGAGTTCGTGATTATTGTTGGAATTTTTCTACGTTGTTCTCTCATAGTTTTCATACAAATTGCTTCTTTCTAGTCTATACACTATTGCATGCTAACGGCCTCAGTAAAAAAAAAATGTTGGCCGTGCACTCTTGCTCTTCGTCTATAATCAAAACTTATGTCAAGTTGAAAAAAAAGGCATTCGGTTAAAAAAAAATCAGCCACCGAATTAGAAAAACAAAAGCCTCAGGCGATCTCGGCGAAGCCGATTCACTATTGATACAGGTCCATTAAGCCCACCTCCCCGTATTCTTTCTCTGTGGATTCTAGGGATTGCATGCTAGATTACTTCTTACGTAGTCACTAATTTTTGGCAACTGAATTGTGAGGTTAGTGTGGTTTTTGTGTTGGATTAGTCCACGCTGAGTCAGCCTAGCCACTCCGCCCTCACGGCATTACCCAGATTAGTGACCTACATGAGACATTGTGGGTTTGATTTGATCTATTTTGTCCTTTGTTTTTGTTATCTTTTGTGTTTGTTTCTGCTCTTTTTGCGTGTTTTCCATGGTGTCTTTAGGGACAGAATCAGACGAAGTTCTCGCCGCTCGCCAGGCCGCTGACGAAGCTCATGCCCGGGAGATGGCAGTATGTGTCCAGCTCGAGGAGGCCCAGAGAACTATTGCCTCCCAAGCCGCGTCCCTCACTGTCGTAACCGCGACCAATGCAGCCGCGACCGCGGTCACAGCTCCCGCGACCGCGGCCCACACCGTGACTCCATCTATTCCAGCCGACACAGCTGCTATTGATCTTCTGTTGGCGCCCGCGACCACCACCGGCACCACGCGGTGCCTGGAAAAAGGAAAGGGTCTAATGCCCTCCACCTCGCAGCTCCAGTCGGGTCTTCGCCGCATGGACTCCATCATCGAGTCCCAGCAGGAGGACCATGGCTTCAACAGATACCAACCCCAGCGCTCGCCAGCGGACGACTCTGCCGAGCACGAGTCCCCCGCCACCGAGTTGGGGCTCTACCCTTACGTCGACGCCACTGACCGACGTCGGCGTTACGAGTCCATGCAGCGGGACGAAGCATGCCAGGATGCCATTAAGCGCCGCCGAGACGCAGCTCGCGGCCACGCCAGCGGCAGGGCACCACAGACGGAGCTGACGCGCCCTACGACCAGCCGCGATCCCGACACCGTTCCGCGTTCTGCACCGTGACCCAGGTATGTGACTCCTATTGCTTTTACTGAATATGATGAGGAGGGTTTTGAGGTTGCAGGTGTCCCGAATCCGAGAAACTTTAATCCACCATTAGGCGACCCAGTTGAGAGCCAGCTATTTCCGCCGGATTACATTTCGCCGAGGATTCCGACGCCACCGCGACGACCCGTGCGCCAGCCAGCAGCCTCACGCCGAAGATCATGCCCATTTTCGCCAGCGTCGCCCTCGCCCCGTCCAGGATGACTTTGACGACCTGGACGAACCTTACCCTAAGCCGGATCATGCAACTCGACGTTTCCCTGACCGCCAACACAGGCCCAACCCATACGCCAGTCGTCGCGAGATCAAGGTAACTATAGAGCATTTTCATGGTGATTATGATCCTGCTGTGTTTTTAGATTGGTTGCAGGCTACAGAACACGCATTGCGACACTATCAGTATGTGGAGTATGAGAAGGTCGATGTAGCCACTCTGCAGTTTCGTGGCGCGGCCCGATGTTGGTGGCATCATTTATGTACTGACAGGGAATGGAGAGGCCTTGATCCTATTGACCAGTGGCACCAACTGAAGTTCATCATGTGCCGCAAATATGTCCCAGATGACTTCCAAAACCATATGCGGATGGAGATTGCACTCGCTCGCTAGGGCACCCAGACGCCACTCGAGTTTTTCGCCAAACTCGAGGATCTGTATTACAAGGCGGGCATGAGCATCGCCCCTGCTACTATGCGGACCAGGTTTTTGAGTGGGTTAAATCCCAATATCCGAGACCAACTGAAGATACTACCAATACGGGACCTGAACTAGCTGACTCATATGGCGATGATGATCCACCAGCAGCATCAACGCCGTAGACAGACCCCCTGGCCCCAGACTCAGTCTCGCAGGTATGACACTAACCTTGCTCCTTCCGCTTCTACTGATGTGTCCTCTCTAGTGCAGCCCAGACAGACTCAGCCCTCGGCATGTGGACATGAGGAATCGCGCCCTAACGCACAACCTGCCTCGATTCGGGAGCCCTTACGAAGCACTGATAGGACGCGAGACCAGGCCTGCTTTCGTTGTGGCGGTCGTGGACACATCCAGCGCGACTGCCCCAACCCGAAGAAGATTCTTTTCACCCAGGCCGCAAGATATGAGTCCTTTGATGATGAACCAGACGAGGAGATAGCTCCCGAGCAGCAAGACTACGCCCCTCATGACGCTGGGTACACCTGTGCGCCCCATGATTTATCTGCGGGTACCCTACTGAGCCTCTTCGTGCATCGTGCCCTTACTGTCACGGAGGTGCCCCTGATGGACCAGAGAGAGACCCTCTTCCATACCCGATGTCTGGTCCAGAATGCCTCCATGAGCGTGATAATAGATGGTGGTTCATGCTGCAACATTGTGAGTGAGAAGGTTATCCAACACCATCAGTTACCGACGCAGCCACACCCTCAGCCCTATGGTCTTCATTGGCTTTCTGAAGGTAAGGGTGATGCAGTACACAGGCAATGCCGCATCCCATTTCAAATTGGTCAATACCATGATACTGTTTTATGTGATGTTGTGTCTATGGATGCTACTCATCTTTTACTTGGTAGACCTTAGCAGTTTGACAGGAAGACAGTCCATGACGGGTTCCTCAACACTTATGCCTTTATGCATGGCGGTAGGCGAGTCACTCTTCTCCCTATGACGCCACAAGAGATCTTGCATGACCACGTGGAGAGGAACCGCGCGAAGGCCACAGAAGCGCGGCATGTCGTTTCTGTCACAAACGCGACCACGGCACACACAACCGTGACCGCGGGCAAAACAACCGCGACCGCGGCCAGTCAACAGTCGTCGCTCGTACCTGGGACACCGCCCACAACGCGCCCACAGCCCCTGGATCCCGATGCCAGCACCCTGGTGCCGCCCCAGCAGGGCCGAGTAGAGCATCGCGCTTTGCTGACTCACTCAAGGGCGTGTACTATATCTTTTCAGGGACGTTCTCCTATTTCTCATTCTGCGTGTCTTTCTTTGAAAGAGGATCCCTATGAGTTACCCCCTATTGTGCCATCTCTCTTGCAGGTGTTTTATGATGTGCCTCCTGATGAGCTTCCTCCGGCGCCCAGCGTTGCCCAAGCGCTGGCCCTGCCCCCGGATTCGTCGTGGCTACGGCACAAGGCAGACCGTGTTGGACCTAAGAAGAAAACTGCGCCGTTGGAAAGGCACACGAGGAGGAACACGCAGCAGATAGACATGCACCGATGTCGCTTCATTTTCGAGCCCGGAAACATGCGGCCGAACGTGCCCCCGGACGACGACATTGGCGAAACGGGGACGTTTCACAACAAAGGGGGGGAGAGTGATGCGACCCCGGTCACGACATAGACAGTGTCTAACACGGCGCTTCGATATTTCCTCGGCACTTCTTGTGCCATTTGAGTTATTTTGGTATTGTGAGGTTCACATGCCAATTTCGAGACATTCTGAGACACTTTCTATTTTTAGTATTTTTCGTATTTAACAGTTTCTATTCTTATAATGTTTCTAAGTTTGGAAAGTTACTGTTTTTAGTAGTTACTATATTTGAATGTTTCCGTATTAAACGTACTACAAAATACTTATTGCGTACAGAATTTGGTAAAATCTAATAGAACTTTTCCTTTCAATGGATCTAACCAATAAACTGTATCCAGATATGGATTGATCATAGCTTGCCGTCAATGATTCCTGAAAAATACATTGATTACTTACATAAATAGATAAAAATATACTTGATATGTAATATTAAAGAATCATTATAATTTGTAATACAGATCAATTATTATTTGCTATATGCAATAATGATTGCTTTATGTAAGTGATCAATTGGAATTATAAATGAAGATAAATGTTATGAATCTACCTATTAGGCATTTAGACATAACCATGTTCAAGGGCTAACCGTTTGTCTTAGTTTGAGAAAGAAGCAAAAGACCAGCATCTAGATCATTATTTCTGTAGAAAAGACATGAACATAGTATGCTTTAGTGTTACTTGGATAGATGAATTATTTTCTTATTAGAAGTGAAATCATCATAATCATAAGCTAAAGCAATTATATATCTATATACACTACTTTTCACTTGCTACAAAAAGAATAGAATATGTGATGTCATTGGAAGACAGACCCATATTCTTCATTTCTATAAACACTTCCAAAGCCTTTTGTAATTGATTGCCTTCACCTGTTTTACAAAATAGAGTAAATTCAACTCAAGTAGGACAACATCATCAATAAGGAAAAGCTCAAGGATACTGGAGTTTTATTTTCTATATATATAAGAATGGGAAAAGTTGTTTCCAATCAAAAAGGCTATCCATGCAGAAAAGAAAATAACAACTGGCAATTAAGTTTCTTAATAGACATTACCCTAAAAATTACCGAATGGTCATACAGCTACAAAATACTTACATAATATAGTGATTAAGGCATTCATAGTGGTGACTGTTGGAAGCAAGCTCAAGGCTTTAATATCCTCGTACAGTTCCAATGCTTTCCGCCAACTTTTTGTCTGAAAAGAATATATGCATCTTAGCCATTATCTATCAACTTAGGAAACTTTGTTTTTCAAATATATTCCATAACTAGATCAATTTTCCAATAGAAACAATGTGACAACCCACATAGAACTCAGACATCTCTTAATTGTTCTTAGTATCCAACTAAAGCAATATATAGTAACTAGAATAAACTTCAGCATGAGAGATACCACGTGAAACAGATAATAACTCCCAGCTCCTCTTATGCCATGGCATACATAACAATTATCCAATGTGGTCCTCCTCATGTTATATACCATCTATAAATTTCAATATATGTACTACCCCACCCCACATATGTATGCAAGAAATTAAGCTAATATAACTAATATTAATTAACACATCCCTGAAACTGACACATATAGGCACATTTTCCACTTAACTTTCTCAACTTGATTGATCAGACGAAACTTGGAACTCAAACACATTTGAGGTCCAATTAAACCTAATTAGTTTGACATATGAGCGATATGCTTAAGCCTCTATGCAGCTCCGTTTTTTTCCTGCTATTTTTTTGTTGTCAATATTTCATCAAATGAGCTATATTCAGTAGGCAATATATAAATTATCTCCTCTAAAATAATCATGGATCCATTTTCTATACAAAACATTCCAAAATAAGTTATACCCCCATTTTCTATATCAACACTTAGCGTACAAAAAATATATAGAATGTTTGTGAATATTATAATTTACAAGTATATATAAAATTGTATGCATATTTAAATTAAACGTACTACAAAATACTTACTACGTACAGAATTTGGCAAAATCTAACAGAACTTTTCCTTTCAATGGATCTAACCAATAAACTGTATCCAGATGTGGATTGATCATAGCTTGCCGTCAATAATTCCTGAAAAATACATTGATCACTTACAACGGTTTTTAGAAACAACCGCTCTTATAGAGATGATAGGGTCGGGCGGCCGGCTAACTATTGTGGGCCTTTTTTTTCTTCTAATCACATATTTATAGCCGTTCTTTTGAAAAAAAACGATCTTAAAATATATCATAGCGCTTTTTATAAAAAAACGCTATCCTTGTATTTCCATTTTTATAGCGGTTTTTTTTAAAAAAAAACGCTAAGAGAATAAAATATATCATAGCCGTTTTTATATCTAAGTACATATATTGTGTTTGTTCATGCAAATTAGCTAGAATGTGCATAACTTTTGCAGTGGATGTGCATAGAAAATTTTGGCATAGAGAGAAAAAATTGCCCGAAAAAATATGTTGACCGGTCAATGCCGGCATGAATGTGTATAACTTTTGCACTGGATGTGCATAGAAAATTTTGACTCTTGGAGAAAAATTATGGGAAAAAATTGGCCCAAAAAAATGCTGATCGGTCATGTAGCCAAGTCAAACCATTTAAGTAGTCATGTACATTGCACATAACGATTTTAATGAAAGTCTTATCTCTACCATTGGATGGTAATACATCCCAAAATGAAGGTTTATTTTCATTTGACACATAAAACACCATTCTCATATGATCAAGCCTGTATTTAAAATACACTAAATTACTTTAAATTCTAAAATTAATATAAGATAAAACAATAAATATACTAACCAGATAAACACTTATTAGTACAAATAATTACTCAATTTGATTCATCCGTCACTGTAGGAATGTGTGAAAGGCTTGCTACCTTCCTTTTATTGATATAAGACTATATATAAGAGTACATGATATGAGGGAGAGATTCAAGGGATTACAAGATAATACAAGATATTATAATATGATTACAATCCCTATAATTACGTAGTCTATCATCCCCCACAGTTGTTGCGGTAGGTTCCCGGACGCAGAGACTGGTTCTGAAGTCAAGGAACAAGGAGTAAGGTAGCCCTTTGGTGAGAACATCTGTGAATTGATGGGACATGAAGTACACGAACAGAACCAAGTTGGACCTTGTCGCGTACGAAATGAATGTCAATCTCAACATGCTTCGTTCGTTGGTGTTGAACTGGGTTGTTGGAGAGATAGACAACACTTATGTTGTCACAGAACACTAGTGTTGCAGATGTGATGGGACAATGAAGTTCAGTGAGCAAGCTGCGAACCCAGCAGGACTCGGCTACTGCATTGGCGACGGCACGGTACTCGGCTTCTGCACTTGATCGGGCTACAGTGGTTTGACGCTTGGAAGACCAGGACAACAAGGAATTTCCGAGATACAAGCAATAGCCAGAAGTTGACCTGCGCGAGTCCGGACAACCAGCCCAGTCAGCGTCGGAGTAGGCCGTGAAGACCCAAATTTTTCGTGCCCTGAATGTACCGCAATATCCGCTTGAGAGCCAAGAAATGTTTCTCGCGAGGGTCGTGCATATATAAACAGCATTGTTGCACGTCATAGCTGATATCCGGGCGAGTGAAGGTCAGATACTGAAGCGACCCCGCCAATGACCTGTACATAGTCGGATCTGAGATTTTCGGACCAGCCTCTTGCCCGAGCTTAGCATTGCAATCTACTGGAGTGCGGCAAGGATTGGAGTCGGTCATGTTGGCCTTCTTCAAGATTTCAGCCGAGTACTGAGCTTGACTGAGATGAAGCCCATGGTGATTCCGAGTTACTGCGATGCCCAGAAAATGATGGAGTTGTCCCAAATCTGTCATTGAAAATTCAGCAGATAGAGCCGTAATAATACGGGATAGGAATGTGGGTGTGGAAGCAGTGATAATAATGTCATCCACGTACACGAGGAGATGAGCTTCCTCCTGACCGTGTTTGTAGACAAAAAGAGATGGATCCGATCGACTACCTTTGAACCCAAGACGAATCAGATAAGTGGCAAACCTTTGAAACCACGCCCGTGGAGCCTGCTTGAGGCCATATAAGGCCTTTTTGAGTCGATAAACATGAGAAGGGTACCTTGGATCAATGAATCCGGGAGGTTGTTGGCAATACACAAGCTCATTGAGGGTGCCATGCAAGAACGCGTTCTTGACATCGAGTTGATGAATGGGCCAGTTGCGGGATAGAGCCAATGTGAGCACTGTTCGGACGGTAGCCGGCTTCACCACGGGAGAGAATGTTTCCTCGAAATCAATACCTTCCTGCTGAGAGTAACCATGAGCCACCCATCGTGCCTTATATCGGACAAGCTTGCCATCAAGACCATACTTGTGTCGAAAGAGCCATTTTCCTGAAACCACGTCAGCATATAGCGGTCTTGGAACAAGTTCCCAAGTCTCATTTTTAATAAGGGCATTAAATTCCTCTTGCATGGATTTGAGCCAACGAGGGTCTTGGATGGCTATCTTGTGAGAGGATGGAAGGGGGGAGATATCAGATGTGGTGGTGGTTAGGGTAAATATTGTTTTGGGTTTGTAAATGCCGGACTTTGATCTTGTATGTATTTGATGGCCATTTTGATCTTGTGGATGATCGGTTGGGGGGGCGGGGCTGGTTGAGAGGTTTGTGGAGAGGAGGTGAGATTGTGTGCAGAGTGATTGGAAAGAGAAGATAGGCTAGGATTGGGTGGGGAATTAATTAAGGGAGATACAGAGGATGCCGGATTTTGTGGAGAGGATACGTGATTTGTAGTAGTGGGTTGATTTTGCATGGGGTTAGGGTTGAGTATATTTGGAGAGTGGCGGCTGTTTGCGCGGGGAAGAGAATCCCATGGATTAGGATAGAGGGTGGAGTCAACGGCTGGCATAGTGTCTTCAGTTGCAGATTTGAGGAAATCATAGCTTGGGGATTGTGATTCGGTATTTTTATATGGGAAGGATTTTTCATTAAAAATTACATGTCTCGAAATAAATATTTTGTTATTGATAAAATCAAAGCATCGGTATCCTTTATAATTTTGGGCATATCCTAGAAAGATACAAGGAGTGGATCTCGGAGAGAGTTTATTGACCATAGTAGAAGACAAATTAGAGTAACAAAGACACCCAAAAACCCTTAGATGATCGTAAGTGGGAATTTGTCCTAGGAGAGCTTGATGGGGCGTTTTTGAGTGGAGCGTTTTTGTGGGAAGAATATTGAGGAGATATGTAGCTGCATGAAGAGACTAGGAGGGTTCAAACGACATTGTTGATCGTTCTAATGATACGTTCAGCTTTGCCATTTTGTTGGGAGGTGTGGGGGCAGGAAAACCGGAATTGAATACTGTGTTTTTGAAGAAATGAATGAAATGTGCCATTATCAAATTCTTTCCCATGATCACATTGAATGTTTTTGATTGGTAGACCGAATTGTGTTTTGACGAAAGCATGAAAGTCGTGGAATTTTTGAAACACTTCAGATTTATTGCGCAATGGAATTGTCCACAAATAATGAGTGAAATCATCCAGAATAACAAGATAATACCGAAACACTAAGAACAAGAGATGTCCATAAGTCACAATGAACAACTTCAAAAGGAACAAATGTTTTTGAATTTGATAACTGAAATGGCAGGCGAATGTGTTTTCCCAATTGACATGAATGACAAAGATCACTAAGATCATCTTTATTGCAGCTAATGGATTGACTTGAAAGAAGCTTGTGGAAGACAGGGGCACCAGGATGACCTAATCGTTGATGCCATAGACTTGACTGGAAAGCTTGAGACGCGGAAAGAGCAACAGGAGGGGCGACTGATGTGGGAGAATGGAAGGGATAGAGATCTCCCTGACTATTGCACCTGAGAACCTCGGTCTTGGTTTGAAGGTCCTTCACAGAAAAGCCAAACGGATCAAATTCAACCGAGCAATAATTATCAATAATAAATTTTTGGACAGAAATTAATGATTTAATTATTCCTAGGGTGACAAGCACATTGTTTAAGGCTAGGGAAGGTTTGGTGGAGAGTTGTTTATGGCCTGTATTTGTGATGGGTAGGTGATGTCCATTTACGACGATGACTTTAGAAGAACTAATACCCGAATTAAAAACAAGAGAAAGGTTACCTGCGTTAGAAGTCATGTGCGACGAGGCCCCAGTGTCCATGAACCATCCATCAGGCTGATGCTGGTATGCGTTCATCGCATTGACAAACCCCGATTGGTCCCAGCTTGGGTATCCGGATTGATGACTGGAGTACATGGCTTGCGGGTTCGAGTGCGGTTGTTGATTAGGGCATGGGCCAAGGACACCCGGACCCCAAGTTTGCCAAGGTGGGGGGGACCATTGTTGTTGGGACCAATTTCCATGCCAGTTGGGGTTCCAGCGACCACCTCTACGGCCCTGGCCCCGGCCGCGTCGAACACCACGACCATTGCGACCACCACTGTTGTTGTAGGAAGATGACGGTGGTCTCTCTGGGGCAGCCCTGGTTTCAGTTGTTGGTGTGGGAGAAGGCGGGTTTGGAGTGGTTATGGTCGTCAGTGCAGTCACCACGGATTGAGTCTGAGCCCGACGAGATTCCTCTAGCAGGAGAATGCTACGACACTCTTGAAAGGAAAGGAAAGGGCGCATCATTGGGATGATGGCTTCCATCGTCTGGAAGTCATTGTTAAGACCTCTGATGGTCTGGAGGACCAATGTTTCATCCGAGACAGGGTTGTCGACATCAATAAGGCCATCAGATAGAGCCTTGAGTTTTTGACAATACTCGGTGATCGTCATGGAGCCTTGGTTGAGGCTGAGGAACTCGGATTCGAGTTGGATGGCTCGACTCTTTTTGTTGTCGCAAAACAAATTCTCGATGGCTGACCATAGTTCTTGAGCGGTGGAGTTGTGTTTCAACACGATCTCCAGAATATCAGTGGTGATAGATCCGTAGATCCAAGAGAGAACAGTGTAGTCGAGAATCTGCCATAATTCGTCCGAAGGAGGAGGAGCATGAGAGCCATCAACATGAGACTTGAGGCCAAACTTGCCTACGGTGACGAGAAAAAGTTCACGCCATTTGTTGTAGTTGGAGAGTTTCATATCCAGAAGGATGGGGACATGAGTTTTTATGCTGGCCACATGAAGTGCTTGTTGGGAAACAACTTCAAAGGGAGTGCGAGAGGGCAAGGTGGTAGTAGTAGTGGTGGGAGGGGTATTGTCGGAGGTGGGGGTGGTAACCGTAGGGGGCGTGAGGCCACTGTCGGTAGACATGTTTGAGGAGGAAGAGAGGGACGTATGAGAGGAGAAATTAATTAGGAGTGGATCGTAGAGAAAAAGCTCGATACCATGTAGAAATGTGTGAAAGGCTTGCTACCTTCCTTGTATTGATATAAGACTATATATAAGAGTACAGGATATGAGGGAGAGATTCAAGGAATTACAAGATAATACAAGATATTATAATACGGTTTTTCTAGTGTGTGTCTATGGACACATGTTAACAAGCTTAAATAGAAAATTTATCTTCAAAATATTCCCTAATAGAGAATTGATAAACCCTTAGCAAACAAGATTAAACTAGTAGCTAATTAAATAATTGTCAAAAAAAAGTTTTTAGAGTGTGTCCATGGACATACACTAAAAAAAACCATTATAATATAATTACAATCCCTATAATTACGTAGTCTATCAGTCACATACCCAAATCAATTTGCTAGCGACTAGATAGAAAACTGAACTTTCCCCTTTCAATCAAGTTCTAAATGGTTGCATGTGCGGACCGGCCTACAAGATGTTGCATGACATAGTGCATAATCGAATCCGAATATTCTCAAGTATAAATTTGATTTTATATTAATTTTTTTCCAGAATAAATCAATTAAAATGTAGTTGGTATTTTATATTGTGTATAAATTCACCATCACTCTCATTTAGGAATTAGGATAGCGAGACATGAAAAGTATGATAGGAGTTGACTTGCGTTACTTGTCCTCGCTCTTTCCTTCAAACGTTTCTCCTTTGGGTTTTATTTTACCATTACTATATATCAAGGGTTTTTTTATGAGCACGTACAAAAAAATAAAGTTAAAAATCATTAAAATTTAATTTTCTATATTACAATGCATTAATCCTTTTTTTTTTTAATTAATAAATAAATAATTAATAAGTAATTATTATATTCGTTAAATATGGAATTTTTAATATTATCACGTGGACACGTTTTAGATAAAGCTAAAATGAAATCATTCAAGTGTGTGTTTGATAAATATGTGTACTCATGATATAAATAACACTAATTGAGATGTGTCTTTGACGAGGATATTGATTTAAGAAATTCTTTTTATAAGATGAGAATTAGACTGATTTTAAAATCTACTTATGTAATAGGATCTTTTCAGATAAAAACTAAAAATTTGAATTGGTTTGAATATATTCCAATGAAAGTGTGTGATTGAAGGAACTTTAACGCTACCGTCGAGAGCATTTGGTTTGTATATTTCTCAAAAGTGATCCACTTATTTGGTAAAACTAGTGGGATTGCTTGTGCTATACACGGAGCAAAATTTTCATTTTATTAATAATATTGCGTATGTTTTTTATTGCTTCAATATGAGTTATTATTTTTAATGGTTTATTTGAATTAACAAAACTAACTCTAGATTTTAAGTATGATTTCTTTATCTTCGTCCGACCTCATTTTATCGTGATTAAATGTCCTTCATATCAAATTGAATTTGACTCTTCATTTTAATTTCATCCAATCTTCATTGTAAGTCCTCGCATGTAACGTGCATGTTTCCTTTATACCATCCTAGCTATGCAAGATTCATCTATAATATCTATTTTACGGATTAAAATATTATTTAACTTTAACTAAATGTTACTATTAATAAATTAATTGCGTGTTTTCTATGAATAGTAATATATTCTACAAATCCGTTAGGATTGTATCATTTCATGAGATGCATTATATATGGCAGGTTATATTTAATACAAAAAACTAAATAACTTAAGAAAATAACTTAAAAATAAACTCAATTACATAGGTTTAATGATATTCTACATCTAATCATTATCCTTATTTTATTTTCATTTTCTCGCACATAATAATCAATTTATGAGAAGTTATTTGTGTAGAGATTTAGATGCTTTAAGCGGAATTCCAGAAAACAGTTTTCTAACATCTAACTTAGAATCTCATGTATAAACTTGATACGAACCACATATGAAAGAGTAACATACCTTTTGATGCAAAACTTATTTACAGGATCTCCTTGGAGAATATAGTCTCAATTGGGACTCCTCTACTTAGTTCACACGAGCACAGTACTAGATCGTCTTGCATTTGTCTGCTACAACGGGACAAAAGCTCCAAGCTTGTCTTGTAGCAGTGTGTACAGCCGGCCCTAGATGTGTATTTTGGGAGAGAGCTTTTCTCAACACATGAGATAATGGAATAATCCCTTGTACAAGGAAAATTGAATATTTATGGTTGATATAATATCTTATCTTTACTAAAGATATATTTTCTTATATCATCAAGTAAATAGATAACTCTTTATTATTACTTGATGAATAATCCACTCTCCAAATAATACATATAGCCGAAATTCCCTAGTCCCACCATTAGACTCGGGATGCTTTGATCTAGCCCAATTACTCTAATATGTGTGACCTTATAAGACCCAGATATAATAGCAATGGGTCAAATCTAATTTATCCCATAAGTCATAGTTGGCTTCTAGCAAAGCACTAAGACTACCTAAAATATCCGGATTATTAATCTCCATTATAATCTTATTCTATTATTAGTAATTGTCATCTTGATTAAAGGACATATTCCTTCAATCTCCTACTTGTCCTTAAACAAGTGTGCAATATCAATTCCTTTGTCACTTAGTGTCTAATTTGATGATATGATGACATCTTATGTAATCCATATCAATATTCAATTTTTTTCTTGAACTCCGAGTTTGAACTGTCAAAACAAATGATTACTTTTAATCCATTTGAGCACGGCCATGCATTTTCATTTCTTACTCTTCAAGTGGCCAAGACACCGTTCCTATCCATATATATACAAATATATAAATAAGAGGAATTATCCATCTTGTGTGACTATAGCTCCCAGTCAATTTTCAGCAATCCCTCACTGCCTTTATAGCCGCCTGTTACGCAATGGTGTTTGACAATGTCAAAGACTACCAATCACCAAGCAAGAGGTATATCGCACTCATGTCTGAGGAATCTACTAATCATATTTCAATTTAAAATTCTACAACTCATTTGAAGAATCTTAAGGTAGGTCTGTCCAACACGTATCCACCATACATGTCCATGTAATTGATTAAACATCTTCATATCCCTATAGCCCGTGACACTTGGTGCTACCAATCAACTTACCTAATAGCCTGTATTGAGTCATTTATGTCCAATTTAATGACTTAGACTACAAACAACTCATAATTCATAATATCAGTTCACTTAATAGGGTTTCATTTACCATAACTTTTATGATGATCATATTTGATGATTATAAATATTAGGACATTTTATTTAGTTCTAAACCACAATTAAATAATAATGAAACTTAATTTCAAAAACAAACATGATGCAATATTTTAACAATCATAAAATCAACATCCATAATCTCAAACACAATACAATCTCAAATCCATTCTCCAATGTGCTTGAGTCCCTTAGCCCTAGTGTGCTTGTCATGCTTGGGCTTGGGTAGAGGTTTAGTCAATGGATCTGTAATGTTGTCATCCGTGTGTATTTTGCATAACCTCACATCACCTCTCTCGACATAGTCTCGAATGACGTGGTATTTTTTGAGCACGTGTCTAGATTTGGAGTTAGAAGTTGGTTCCTTGGATTGGGCAATGGCACCATTGTTTTCACAATAGATGACAATTGCCTTAGCACAACTGGGAACCACACAAATCTCGACAATGAACCTCCTTATCCAGACAACTTCCTTAGCTGCATCCAATGCGGCAATGTACTCAGCTTATTGTTGGGCCTAACATACTCCAAAGGGATCGGATCAAGCGAATTGGGCCAAGGTCCAGGCGAAGTCGAAGGCCAGAAGAAATTAGAAGGAAGCGACAGACACTCCTCAGACGCGTGGGATCCGACCAGGTCCGAAGATTTCACCCAGGACATTAATTGCTTGATCAATGACAACGATAACCAAATTAAACACGAAGATTATGATGGCATTCAAGAGCAAATCCCTAAGATCACACATGGAAAGAATTAAAGATATTACAAAAACAAGTAACGGACACAAGAGAAAGCTACCATAAATAGATCACGAAGAAGCAATCGACAGAACACACATCTACACACAGTTATCACTGACTTAGCTTTCAAAAGGCATACCAGCATATTCGCTCTCGCTCAAGCCCCCTGGGATACTACCCGATCATTTCCGGTCGAATCACCGATACCGCCTGTCGAACGGGACTCGATCCCTTACTCTTCAAGGATAAGTTGTACCCTGATATGATTCTATCATCGATTGATCAAGAAATCATATTTTTATTTTGCATCTACTCTTTACTTAGTTGATTGTCTATTTGGTTTGGATCGATTTTATATTATCCGATCGACTCGTTACCCCATCTAAGGCGATTTAGGTCGACTGATCTTTTCGCCCCAAAACAATTTGGCGCCCACCGTGGGGCAACTTGCCGATCACCATCTCAAAAATCCTCCAACTATGACTATTAACCCGCCAACTGGCACCGAGGAGCCACGCCTCGAAGACGACTCCTAAACTCAAGGAAACACAACCGAAAACCCTACTCCGAACCAACTCCAAGAGCTTGCCCAAAAAATGACTACCCTACAAGAAGAGCTCGCCCTGCAACGCCAAAAGACCGAAGCCTTGGCTACCTTATCCACCCAATCTGAGACCGAGATTGCACAACTAACTCGTGAAAATGAGTCTCTTAGGTCGCAGGTACAATCAATGGCTTCTAGATCCAGGCAGATGCCCATCCATAGCAACATCCAAACGCGTCTTGACATGGATGGCATCGAGCTGACTCCCCCGAGCGTCCGACGCCCCGGATATATTGAGGGTACATCTCGAACTCCTTTGGTCAATCCATTTCTGACTAACAATGTTACTTTCTCCACACCGATCGGGTCAGCAGGAACCCGAATCGACGAACCACAGGTTGCCAATCCTCCCGATATCCTGGCTCTCGTCCAGTAGACGCTCAGTCAGCACATGAAGACACTCGACGACCGCATTGCTAGAATTCTCGGATTTCCGCAACCGATCGAGAAGGAAGCGTCAGGCGAATACGAGGAATCTCCATTCGTCGAAGAGATCGCCAGAGTCGAAATCCCAAAGAAGTTCCACCTTCCTAGCATGGCGACATTCGATGGCACCAACGATCCAGATGATCACATTTCTCTCTATAAATAAAAACTAATGACTGCATCCGTTCCGAGCGAGAGCCGCGAGGCTGTCATGTGCAAAAGCTTTGGCACGACTCTTGCGGGTCCCGCACTGACCTGGTTTATGCGTTTGCCTCAGGGAATGATCGCCTCGTTCGCGGATCTGGTCAATTCCTTCAAGACCTAATTCGCCAGCAGTCGGAGGCTCGAAAGGCAGTCGAGTGATCTCTATCGAATCACCCAAAAGTATAATGAACCTCTCCGAAGCTATCTTAACAGGTAGAATAAGGAAAAAGTCGCGATCCCCCATTGCAACGTCACCACCTCCATCGAAGCCTTCAGACAAGGTCTGATCAAGGATAGTAACCTCTACAATGAGATCACCAAGTACCCGTGTAGAAGTTTCGAAGATGTCCAAGCCAAAACCATGGCCGAGGTGCGTTTGGAAGAAGATCGCGAATCGCAAAAAGCGTCCCATGGACCCGACCAATCCGATCGCAAATCCTCTTCCGACAACCGTCGAGACAAACGTCATCATCCCTACCCTCGTAGCCGAAATGAGCAAAGTCAGGTAAACTCCTTCCAAGATAGGTCTCAAGACTGGAGGGATGGTCCGACGCTGCCTCCCAGGGTTCAATCTTACAACTTTAGTGTTTCCGTGTCGGAGCTCGTCAAGAGTTTTGACAAATATGGAAAGAAAGTAAGATAGCCCCGAAAGAGCGACCGACCAGACGTCAAAAAAGACATGAGCAGGTGGTGTGAATTCCACAGTGACCATGGTCACTCAACGCACGAATGCATCGCCTTACGCAAAGAGGTCGCCAGGTTACTTGCGCAAGGATTCTTGCGCGACGTGATCCTATCGGAACGGTCCAAAGCCATCATGGAACGACGAGATCAAGTAAAACAAGATAAACCCCCATCTCCTGTCCATACAAAAATTATCAATACCATTTCAGGGGGCTCGGACGTATGTGGGAACACGTACTCCGCAACCAAAAGACATGCGAAAGAAAGCAAAGGCAGTAAACCCGAGACGCCAGAATTCAGACAAACTAGGGTCTCCGACCTCCCAACGGTCACGTTCGACGAGTCCAATGCCGACGGATCGGAAAACCATCACGATGGTCTGGTAATCTCTTTGTCTATTGGGAACTGTTTGATATGTAGAGTACTAATTGATACAGGAAGTTCAACTAATCTCTTGACCTTCGACGCCCTCAAAGGGATGGGTCTGGGCGAAGATGATCTTATCAAGAAATCGACTCCACTAATCGGATTCAGCGGCGAAGTTAAACATACTATCGGCGAAATCGTTCTTACGACATACGCCGGAGGAGTAAACCAATAGGTGAAATTTCTAGTCTTAGATTGCCCATCTCCCTATAATTGCATTCTTGACAGGCCATGGATACATGCTATGAAGGCGGTACCCTCGACGTACCATCAAATCATCAAGTTCCCTACTAAGTGGGGAGTCCAAGAAATCAAGGGAGATCAGAGGATGGCCAAGGAATGCTATGTCGCCTCCATGAACAGCGCGGTCGAACCCAAGACCGCATAGCAATCACAGCTCGGCGAAGGATCTAGTCGATACGTCAAACCAGAAATGGAAAAGTTTGACGAGATCGCATTAGATCCTTCAAAGCCAAACCAAACGGTAAGGGTCGGGTCGGACCTGGATGACTCGACCAGACAACAAATACTGGATTTCCTCCGATCTAATGTTGATTGCTTTGCGTGGTCACATGAAGACATGATCGGAATATCTCCAAACATTATTACTCATAAATTGAATGTAGATCCGTCTCACCCTCCTGTAAAGCAGAAGTGCAGGAAATTCGCCCCAGAGCGAAATAAGATCGTCGACGACGAAGTCAGGAGCCTACTGGAAACATGAAAAATAAGAGAAGTCAACTATCCCGAATGGCTGGCCAACGTGGTTGTGGTCCAAAAGAAAAATGGCAAATGGAGAGTCTGCATCGACTTCATCGACCTTAACAAGGCTTGTACCAAAGATTCCTTCCCACTCCCTCATATCGACGCCATGGTCGACGTGACGGCAGGGCACGAAATGCTATCCTTCATGGACGCGTTCAGTGGCTATAATCAGATCCTCATGGAACCAGAAGACCAAGAGAAAACGGCATTCATCACAAGCCAAGGTATCTATTGTTACAAAGTAATGCCCTTCGGACTAAAAAACGCAGGGGCTACTTATCAACGACTAGTCAACAAGATGTTCAAAGATCAGATTGGAGACACAATGGAAGTCTACATAGATGACATGCTGGTCAAATCGAAAAAGAAAAAGGACCACATCGATCACCTCCGCGACAACTTCGAGGTACTAAAAAGATATAACATGAAATTAAATCCTATGAAATGCTCTTTCGGGGTGTCGTTAGGAAAATTCTTGGGGTACATGGTGACACAAAGAGGAATAGAAGCCAGTCTGGAATAGGTCAAGGCCCTCATCAATCTATGATCCCCTCGATGCGTCAAGGACGTACAAAAGCTGACAGGTCGGATAGCAGCCCTGAACAGATTCATCTCGAAGTCATCCGACAAGTGCAGACCCTTTCATGACGCTCTCAAGAAGAACAAGTCCTTTCAATGGACAGAAGAACATGAAGTCGCGTTCCAAGATTTGAAGAAATACCTGGCCAGTCCCTTGTTGTTAACCAAACCCAAAGACGACGAGCCATTATTGCTATACCTAGCAGTATCGGAGTCCGCCGTGAGCACAATACTGGTCAGAGAAGAAGATGGCAAGCAATCACCAATCTACTATGTCAGTCGAAAGCGACTGCCAGCAGAAACAAGGTACACGTCGCTAGAAAAACTTGTCCTATCACTGGTAATGGCATCAAATAAACTCAAACCATATTTCGAATCTCATACTATAATTGTCCGTACTAACCATCCCATGAGAGCAATCATGAGGAAACCCGAGTTCACAGGACGAATGGCCAAATGGGGCCATACACCTCAGCGGCTACGACATCGAATATGAGCCCAGGACGGCAATCAAATCGCAAGCCTTGGCTGACTTTGTGACAGACTTCAGCCCGACCCTAGAACAAGAAGCCGCCAAAGAAGCAACACAGTTACTTGCGACAGAGGAAACATGTAAATGGGAGCTTCACACTGATGGTGCGTCGAATACTAGAGGATCGGGGCTAGGGGTCGTGCTGAAATCGCCACAAGGGGACAAGATAGCCCAGGCCGTAAGATGCAAATGGGACACGACCAACAACGAAGCCGAATATGAAGAACTCATATTTGGGCTCATTCTGGAACGCGACCTAGGAGTCCGAGAAATCGAAGTCATCTGCGACTCCCTCTTGGTCGTAAATCAAATACAAGGGTCGTACAACGCCAAGGACGACGGTATGATAGCTTATCTGGACGTAGCTAAGAAGCTAATCGACCAATTCTAAACATTCGACATCAGGCAAGTTCTCAGAGATCTCAACTCTCAGGCTGTCGCACTAGCCAACTTGGGGTCCATCTTGGACCCAAAGGAGTTCCCAAACATCCCACTGGCACACATCACAACACCAACCGTTCCAAAAACACTGAAAGATTTGAGTACACCATTGGAAGAACTTGTCACGATGGAGATAGGTGACCAACCAGAAGAAGACATCGTCAACGATCATGACGACTGGACGTTACCTTACGTCAAATGGCTAAAAGACGGCATCCTACCCAACAACAAAACGGAAGCAAAAAGGCTAAAGGTACAAGCTCTTTCCTTCTATATTATAAGTGACGTCTTGTTCAAGAGATCTGTCACATGGATACTCATACGATTCCTCAAGACTCCAGAAGTCAGACGCATCTTATAGTCATTACATGAAGGAGAATGTGGAAACCACACCGGAGGACGAAGCCTCTCAGGGAAAGCCTTGCGAACCGGATACTACTGGCCCACAATGAATAGAGACGCGATGGAGTACACCAAGAAGTGCGATGCCTGCCAATGACACGCACCCGTTCCTCATCAACCCTCAGAACTCCTCCATCTGACTCTGGCACCATGGCCCTTCATGAGATGGGGGATGGACATCGTCGGAAAACTCCCACCTGCGTCGGGTCAACGAGTCTTCTTCCTTGCCATGACAGACTATTTTTACAAATGGATCGAAGCTGAAGCCTACCGAGAGGTAAAAGATCAACACGTCATTTCATTTATAAAATGCAATATCTTGTGCAGATTTGGCGTCCCATCAGAAATCGTGTACGACAATGGCTCCCAGTTCATCAGTCATAAGACTCGAGCCTTTTGCGACCAGTGGAACATCAAACTGGTCACATCTACTCCTCGATATCCGCAATCTAACGGACAAGCCGAGTCTAGCAACAAAATCATCATCAACAACCTCAAGAAACGCCTCACAGGGGCTAAAGGAAAATGGGCAGATGAACTCCCTCTCATCCTCTGGTCCGACAAGACCACCCCAAAGAATGTGACTGGACAATCACCATTCTCACTCGTCTACGGAAGTGAAGCAGTCATTCCCGCCGAGCTACTGATTCCGACAACCCGTTACAATCTCGGCTCCTTCCACGTTGGTCTTCAAAGACGCCAGGTCAGACTCTGACCTAGCAGCCCTATCCTCGGCCTTAGCGACCATTTCTTTGACTCCAGAATACGCGCCCAAGAGAAACTGGAAAGTCTAGAAAAAGGCGAGATCGAAGCAATCAGAGACCAACCAAACCGGATGGAAAGAAAACATACAAACTTGAGATCCGACAATATGACTTACCTTCCACGCAGAGCACCCCGCTTTGCCAATACAATCCAAAGGAGAGACGCCATCAACTTCAGACTTCATAATCGGGTCCTGAGCATGAAAGAGATCAGCAATCGATCGACCGACCGCGTCGATCTTCTCGACTCCACGAGCAAACGTCGCCTTCTTCTTTGAAGTGCCCACCACCTTCACATCGCCAAAAGAAGCACATGCCTTCCTTTTCGAGCCAACTTTGGCTGGGAGCGACGACTCCGCCGACGTCGATTTACTCAACGAGGCCCTGGCCGCCGCCAGCCTTTGCTCTATCAGACTTTTCCCAGACACTCCCTTCAAACGGGCACTCGACCGACCAGCCGGAGATGCTGACACGACAGACAAGACATAAGTCGCAAGCAGATGATTAAAAATACATGAGTCAAACAAAAACTCACACTTGACCCGAGACGACGAAATAGTCGACATAACGTCTTGAGTAGTGGGGGAGACCGATAACAGGTTGACGTTTGTAAATTTCCGCTCCGACGGGGGGACGCTGAGAATAATCTTTGTCAGACCTTCTGATTGAAAGTCCGCTTCCAACTCTTCAGCCTCAGGGACTACAAAAAAGAAGAGTTAAGCAAAGGGTTAAAACACATAAAAATGGGCAAAGAAAAGTCGAATACGTACTCTCAACTCGCCACTCCGACAGCAGAAACGAACAGTCACCCCCCTTCTCTAGAGACGAACGCTCGACGAAGAACTTCGACCCCCATCCACGGTTGTTTACATCTAGATTGAACACCAAGCGCTTTCGACCCGGTCGAATTCGCAACTGGACACGAGAAGAACTCTTCGACCCTAGAGAGTAGTTGTACCACAGGGCATCGAAGTTAAAACCGGCCCCATACCGAACATTCAGCAGATCTAAAACCCTAAGGATCCGCCACGCTTGCGGCATGACCTGACACGACGCAAGCGCCAGAGTTGCTAAGAAATCCCTGACAAGAGGGGAGAACAAAAACATATGACCGATCCTAAATGGATAAGCATAGAAACAAACTCATCCCTTGTAGCGAGCGTCGGCTCTCTCGTCCGGATGTGGCAACCTTGCGACCGTCTCAGGAGGAAAGCCTCCGACTTGGAGAATCTGCTCCAACTCCGCCTCTGTCAGAGTCCCCATCAAAGCGTCTGCCTCCTTCAAAAGGAAAAGGGGGGGGACCTCATTCTTGCTCGAGTTCGAGCGAGTAGCAGTCGACTTGGAAGACTCGGTGGAAACCATTTCCAGAACAGAAAGGGAAGGGAATCGAAGAGCAATTTTTTCGAGAAAACCTAGACAAACCTACCAGATCAGAGAGCAAGAGAAGAAGATGAAACCAAACCGTCAGAAACTTAATTCAGATTTATGGAGGGAATCGGTAGGTCGCAGAGACGTCCCATCGTGTAGCAGGATTATCACCACGTAGCCCTTGCCTGTCGCGCCCAGATCGGAGGGTGGAAATCGTGTGGGATGAAAGTTGTTTGGACTCCATCTCACAGCTGCCATGAAGCCCAAAACAACTTGGGGCTATTGTTGGGCCCAACATACTCCAAAGGGATCGGAGCAAGCGAATTGGGCCAAGGTCTAGGCAAAGTCGAAGGCCATAAGAAATTAGAAGGAAGCGACGGACACTCCTCAGACGCGTGGGATCCGACCAGCTCCGAAGATTTCGCCCATGACATTAATTGTTTGATCAATGGAAATGGTAACGAAATTAAACACGAAGATTACAATGGCATTCAAGAGTAAATCCCGAAGATCACGCATGGAATGAATAGAAGATATTACAAAAACAAGTAACGGACACAAAAGGAAGCTACCATAAATAGATCACGAAGAAGAAATCGACAGAACACACGTCTACACACAGTATTCACTGACTTAGCTTTCAAAAGGCATACCAGCATATTCGCTCTCGCTCAAGCCCCCTGGGATACTACCCGATCATTGCCGGTCGAATCACCGATACCGCCTGTCGAACGGGACTCGATCCCTTACTCTTCAAGGATAAGTTGTACCATGATCTGATTCTATCAACGATTGATCAATAAATCATATTGCTATTTTGCATCTACCTTTTACTTAGTTGATTGTCTATTTGGTTTGGATCGATTTTATATTATCCGATCGACTCGTTATCCCGTCTAAGGCGATTTAGGTCGACTGATCTTTTCGCCCCAAAACACTTATGTCGTAGAATCAGCTATTGTGTCTTGCTTTGAGCTCTTCCAGCTCACAACCCCTCCATTAAGAATGAAGACGTATCCAGACTGGGACCGAAAGTCATCTCTATTTGTTTGGAAGCTTGCATCAGTATATCCTTCAACGATCAATTCATCATCTCCTCCATACACTAAGAAATCATCCTTAGTCCTTCTCAAGTACTTAAGGATGTTCTTAGATGCATTCCAATGTGCTTCACCTGAAGTCAATTGGTATCTGCTGCACATGCTCAAAGCAAATGCAACATCCGGGCGAGTATAGACCATGGCATACATGATGGATCTTACTGCTGATGCATAAGGAATCCTACTCATTCTCTCTAGCTCAACAGGTGTCACTGGGCACTGCTTCATGATGAGATATAAGCCATGCTGCATAGGCAAGAATCCCTTTTTGGAATTCTTCAGGTTGAACATATCAAGAACCTTATCCACATAAGTTCCTTGACTTAGTCCAATAAGTCTCTTAGATCTATCTCTATGGATCTTGATGCCTAATATGTACTCGGCCTCTCCTAAGTCTTTCATTGAGAAATACTTCTTAAGTTAGTCCTTAACGGACTCCAGCATAGGAATGTCATTTCCAATGAGTAGTATGTCATCCACATACAAGACTAGGAAGACCACTTTGCTCCTACTAAACTTCTTGTAAACGCAAGGTTCTTCTTCACATCTGATGAAATCAAACTATTTGACCACTTCATCAAATCAAAGGTTTCAACTCCTTGATGCCTGCTTAAGTCCATGACGGGGCTAAAAGTGCGCAATGCAAATATCGTTGATTAGCCTTATCAAAGTAAAAAGTCCTAACAGACCTACTAAACAGATGTATAGTAAGCAAGCAAGGGTCGAACCCATAGGGAAGATCTGATGCAGTATGAAATCGTGAATGACAAGTAACAAGCTAGGGGGGTTTAGTTATCACGAGAAAGCAAAGCAAGCAAAGCAAACAAGTTTGGTTGAGTTGAGAAAATATAATAGGGAAAGTAGTCCTACTAGAGCGAGATCCACAATACAGAGATATAATTTGATCACAAAAATCTATTTAATCCAAGTTCTTTTACTATCCTTATAGTTGTTCCCACCCTGATCTTAAATACTATCGATTCTCACAGTTGTCGATAGACTTATCACTATGCCAATGGTAAAATACCACCGATTCTCACAGTTGTCGGTATACTTTACCACCAACAAAGCAATAGCAATACACACAAGGATATAGGATACATGCAAATAGAAAGACGTATTAATACTCGCATGCAACTGATTCTCACTCACAATTGTACGCTCGGAACCCCTATACGCATAATTGTGTATGCCACTAGATATGCACTCAGAACCCCTATATGCAATCCTAGCAATTGATAAAAATTATTCAACCTAGTTGATCAGGCTAAGAAGAACAACAAGAAATCAATAATCAATATAACCAAGAGAATCAAACCAACATTTATAAGGATAAGAACAAGGAATAGAAATCTCACAAACACATCAACTGTATTGCTTCAATCGTCTAGTAGAACAAAGGGAAGTTAGTTCTTCATTCAAACGAGAATGAAAACCTAATAGAAAAGTAACCTGCGTAATGTAAAAGTGTCTGCCTCTGGGGCGTGACTGCCCACTCAAGACCTAGAAAGAGGTCTTAAATAGGTGTAGGAAATAAGTTAACCTAATGGAAATAACAAAGGAAATAAAATAATAGAAATAAGAAAGTCTGAAATGCAATAAAGGAAATAAAATCTTCTGCTGGCCGCGAGGCGTGACGTGCCCACCGCGGGGCGTCAGTCTTCTAGTTGCCTTCTCTGAGATCCACCGCTGGGTCGCGGTGGCTTCTGGCACGGGGCATCAAGTTACACCGCGGGGCGGTGAGTTCCACCGCGGGGCGGCGGTGCCTTTTTCAACTTCTGCGACACTTTAGTAGAAACACCATAACTTTGGATTACCAACTCGGATTGCGCTCATATTTTGAGACCTTGCAGTAGACTTCAAGATCTAACTCCTCGAATTAGAATCACTTAATTTGGACATTTGAGTAGAGAGAACGAACCATTTGAATTCATCACATTGTTCTTCTACTCTTCAATACACTTCAAACCTCTATAAATCCCATGATTTCTTCACTTCTCTCCACAACTTCTGGATTACAGACTAAGCCACAAATCTCATCCTAAACTCCTCTAAATAATTCTAATAATTGCTAGTTAAGGTGCATGAAATGACACCTATCAAATTCCCCCATACTTAGGCCTTTACTCGTCCCGAGTAAGCTAATGATAAACCTACTCTCTCAATCGAACACCAAGGTCTCAGGAAGTACAAGAAAATATGACACCTGCAACTACAACATCTCAACAATCAGCTCCAGACAATCAAGCTAAAAGGGAAGCAGAGTACTTCCCCTAAGCTTATCTCAAACACCACAGAGTGAACCAAATCTAATCCTAATCTCCCATCTATCTTCTTATCTCTCCAGAGTGACCTACCCGAATCCTCCTTATAACTCCTCTTCTTGTGACGCCTCACCAAGAATAATGAGAAATTCTAAAATCACTCTTCTTCTTTTCGCTCATTTTGCCAAGGCGCCCTTTCGGGTTTTCACCAAGCCACTCATTTCATTTTTCAATAGATGTACTCACATAAGCTCACGTCACTCTTGACCACATATTACCCCACCCTAATGCTGGTCCAAGCCACCTGCTTATTGCCTAGGCCGCCCTTTCGGGTTTTCGACCTATCCCAGGATTTCTAATGTATGCCTTTTTTCAATTTTTGGCTTTTTTCATTTTTTAATTTTTCTCCTCAACAACGTAGCAAGTATAGAACTCTCCCCCATGCTTAAACATTGCATTGTCCTCAATGTAATGAAAGACAAAAGAATAAAGCATAGGGAAAAGCAAAAAATAACTCACAAACGACGCCAAGCTGCTTGGACACTGTAGGTGTCGCTGGCGGTCTTCTCAATAAATGCCCAGGTCTCTGGTGTTGGGCGGGTGTCTTCATCAACTCTATAATCTTCTCCTACCGTGCAATCAAAAGGGAACCACTTTGGTGAGTAGTGATAAAACAATGATAGTAGGGTTGCACGGCCTTCTAGGAACACATGGTGGAGCCCAGATATAATCGTGGTGGGGGCTCTAGTGTTCCTCCTCCTCAGCGGTCAATTGTAGGGCCATCATCATTGTCAAATAAAAATGTGGGGTGAATGTCTCTTCCTTGACAACATGATGCGCACCATCTCCATAGGGAACTCTGGACAGCTGGCCTTCGGTACCTCTTTTTTTTTTTTTTTTTTTTTGTCCCCCGTTTAAGGTTTTTTCGGGGAGTGACTTAGTGCAGGGAAAAAGAAGACTTACAATGGTGTGGGAAACACCTTCTTCAATTTGCATAGGGTCTCCTCCCTGCAGGTTAGTCGGAAACAAAGAAAAACAAAGCAAAAACATACTAAAGAAAAAATGTAAAAACAAAGAAAGAAAAACAAGGGAAAATAAAAACATACCTCGGGTTGCCTCCCGGATAGCGCCTTAGTTATTGTCATGTCTTGACATCCTGCTCATTCTCAACTTGGGTTGCTCACAACAACTGAACTCCTAAGACCAATATCAGGGGGATGTCTCTTTGTATACTCCATGTCGATCCGTTCCCCCATGCTTGTGCAATTGCTGATGGCTGGACCACTCATCGTATCCATGAATGCACCTGCCATCTTTAAAAACTATCTACCCAGCATCTCAGGGGCTGCATGTATGTCCTGCCCCGTATCCAGCGTATAAAAATCAGCCACTGGCATCAAGGCCTCCTTATTGTGCTTCCCCTTTGGTTTCTTTTTGATCTTACCCAGCGCCCTTAAAAGTTCTGCGTAGCACGGGGCGCTGTTTGCCAAATGGGCCAAAGGGATGGTTGCCTTGTAGCTACTGGAGGTGTCGAAGAGATCCTTGTTGTCAATTATCATCCTCTCCTTTAGTGCCTCCGGAAAGGGGACATGGAGCTTTTCAGAACCAAGAGGAGAAAAAATTGGACGAACAAAGGGGTCCGCTTCTTCGTCATGATCAATATCTAGATCTGGGCATTCACCGCGGGGCGGTAGTCTCACCGCGGGGCGGTGCTCTTGGCCGCGGGGCGGTAGTGTTGACTCAGGACAACTGGGAGTTATCGCCGGGTCGCGGTGGGTGTCGCCGCGGGGCGGTGGAACTTGCCCATCTTCAATTTCAGCCATGTCGTCCTTTTCAGCAGTAGGGGCGACTTGCAATTCCTTGCCACTTCGAAGGGTCACAACATTTACACTTTCATGCGCGGCCCTTTTGTCCAACCTAGCGACCACATATGTCAAATGAACCACGGCCTCCTTCATGCTCTTGATGCTGGCCTCAGTAGTTTGCACATGCGTTGTGAAGTGCATTGTTAAGGTCTTGAGCATGTCTTCAGTTGAAGGGGAGTTACTAGCATGGGAAGCTACTGGTAGCTCATCAAAGTGGGGTTGAGGGGCTTCTTGTTTACCGTCTTCGCAATAATGTCTTTCAATGAAGTAATTTCTTGCAATAAATGTGCATCATTGGAGTTGACAGCATTAACTCCTCTGGTCTTTGGGGCTTCATCGAAATCTCTTGTGCTCTCAGCCATATCATGAAGTCTAGTCATGGCTACATCAGGGGTCATATTCAAGATACTACCACCACACGTAGCATCTATGATTCTTCTTTCATCATCCAGCAGCCCACTATAAACATAGAGTACTAGAGCTTTCTTGTCAAAACCATGGAACGGGCAACTAGAGCAAAGTTGTTTAAACCGCTCACAATAGTCATAAAGGATCTCCTCCTCTCCTTGTTCAATACTGGCAATTGCCCTTTTCAAGGCATTTACCATCTTGGTTGGGAAATATTGTGCAAGGAATGCCTTTTGTAGCTTAGCCCATGAATCTATGCTTCCGCCAGGCAGATGATAGTACCAGTCCTCAGCATCATCTTTAAGAGTGAACCCAAAGGCTCTCATTTTAATCTGATCCTCAGTGACGTTGGCTGGTTTAATGCTCATGATGACGTTGTGGAATTTACCCAAGTGTAGGATGGGGTCCTCTCCACATCGTCCATGGTATCTCGGGAGCAACCGTATCACTCCTGTTCTGAGCTCAAATGTCACACCATCCGCAAGGGGTGGATTGATTACAACCAATGGCTGCTGTATCAAATCTAGCGCAGTCAGCTGTCGGAGTGTCTGAGCCATTCGTACCTGTCTCTGTAACAACTTCAACAAGTAGCGAATCAGTAGCAAAGGTGCGGACCGTAATATAGATCCACACCGCAGTCAATCACAAAAGCACACAACAAAACAAAAATCTTCCCCGACAACGGCGCCAAATTTGACGGGGCTAAAAGTGTGCAATGCAAATATCGTTGATTAGCCTTATCAAAGTAAAAAGTCCTAACAGACCTACTAAACAGATGTATAGTAAGCAAGCAAGGGTCGAACCCACAGGGAAGATCTGATGCAGTATGAAATCGTGAATGACAAGTAACAAGCTAGGGGGGTTTAGTTATCACGAGAAAGCAAAGCAAGCAAAGCAAACAAGTTTGGTTGAGTTGAGAAAATATAATGGGGAAAGTAGTCCTACTAGAGCGAGATCCACAATACAGAGATATAATTTGATCACAAAAATCTATTTAATCCAAGTTCTTTTACTATCCTTATAGTTGTTCCCACCCTGATCTTAAGTACTATCGATTCTCACAGTTGTCGATAGACTTATCACTATGCCAATGGTAAAATACCACCGATTCTCACAGTTGTCGGTATACTTTACCACCAATAAAGCAATAGCAATACACACAAGGATATAGGATACATGCAAATAGAAAGACGTATTAATACTCGCATGCAACTGATTCTCACTCACAATTGTACGCTCGGAACCCCTATACGCACAATTGTGTATGCCACTAGATATGCACTCGGAACCCCTATATGCAATCCTAGCAATTGATAAAAAGTATTCAACCTAGTTGATCAGGCTAAGAAGAACAACAAGAAATCAATAATCAATATAACCAAGAGAATCAAACCAACATTTATAAGGATAAGAACAAGGAATAGAAATCGCACAAACACATCAACTGTATTGCTTCAATCGTCTAGTAGAACAAAGGGAAGTTAGTTCTTCATTCAAACGAGAATGAAAACCTAATAGAAAAGTAACCTGCGTAATGTAAAAGTGTCTGCCTCTGGGGCGTGACTGCCCACTCAAGACCTAGAAAGAGGTCTTAAATAGGTTTAGGAAATAAGTTAACCTAATGGAAATAACAAAGGAAATAAAATAATAGAAATAAGAAAGTATGAAATGCAATAAAGGAAATAAAATCTTCTGCTGGCCGTGAGGCATGACGTGCCCACCACGGGGCGTCAGTCTTCTAGTTTCCTTCTCTGAGATCCACCGCCGGGTCACGGTGGCTTCTGGCGCGGGGCGTCAAGTTACACCGCGGGGCGGTGAGTTCCACCGCGGGGCGGCGGTGCCTTTTTTAGCTTATGTGACTCGGATTGCGCTCATATTTTGAGGACTTGCAGTAGACTTCAAGATATAACTCCTCGAATTGGAATAACTTCATTTGGACATTTGAGTAGATAGAACGAACCATTTGAATTCAGCACATTGTTCTTCTACTCTTCAATACACTTCAAACCTCTATAAATCCCATGATTTTTTCACTTCTCTCCACAACTTTTGGATTATAGACGTATCCACAAATCTCATCCTAAACTCCTCTAAATAATGCTAATAATTGCTAGTTAAGGTGCATGAAATGACACCTATCAGTCCATAAATGGACTTCTTAAGCTTGCATACTTTCCTACGATTCTGTGGATCCTCAAACCCTCGGGTTGTGTCATGTACACATCCTCTTCTAAATACCCACTTAGAAAAGCGGTCTTGATATCCATTTGCCATATCTCATAATCATAATGAGCTGCAATTGCTAGGATTATCCGAATGGATCTGATCATGACAACTGGTGAGAAGGTTTCATCATAGTCAATACCATGAATCTGCTTAAAACCTTTTAGAACCAGTCTCGCTTTGAAAATTGTTACGTTTCCATCCTTGTCTGTTTTGAGTTTGTAAGCCCATTTGCACCCTATGGGTACTACCACATCTGGAAAATCTATCAAGTCCCATACTTGATTCTCAGACATGGAATCCATTTTAGACTTCATGGCTATACACCATTTTTCAGAGTCTAGACTAGCCACATCTTGCTTGTATGTAGTAGGTTCCTCGCTTTCTAAAAAATGAATATCCAAACTCGCAATCAATATGAAATCAACATTTCTCTTTGCCTGTGTTCTGGGCCTATCTGATCTACGTGTAGGCTGAACAACAGGAGTATTTTCCACAAAATTTTGTGGAATCTCGTTAGAATCAGATTCTGGAGGAACGATAGGAATGGGATCTTGCAACACCACTACCTCTGGTGTATGGGTCCCCTCCCCTTGCAGGATTAGGTCCCCAAATACCGTCATCTCTGACATAGTATAATCCATGTCATCTTGTTGCTCGGTTGGTTGCTCTTCTCGAACTTCTTCGAGATCAACAGTTCTCCCACTTGACTTTTTGGAATTAAATTCTTTTTCCATAAAGACACTATCCCTAGCAACTAACACTTTGTGCTCAATGGGATTGTAGAAGTAGTATCTTTTAGTTTCCTTAGGATACCCAACAAAAAAGCACTTATCTAATTTGGGTGCAAGCTTATCTGCTAGTAAGCGTTTTACATGAGCTTTACATCCCCAAATCTTTAGAAAAGACAAACTTGGAACTCTTCCAGTCCATAACTTATATGTTGTCTTATCTACAACTTTGGACGGAGTCCTATTTAGTGTGAATACTGCAGTTGTGAGAGCATATCCCCAGAAATATATTGAAAGATCAGCAAAACTCATCATAGACCTAACCATGTCTAACAAGGTCATATTCCTCCTCTCAAACACACCATTCAATTGTGGTGTTCCTGGTGGAGTTAGTTGTGAGAGGATCCCACAACTTCTTAAATGATGATCAAATTCTTGACTCAAATATTCACCACCACAATCAGATCATAGTGCTTTAACTTTTTTGCCAAGTTGATTTTCAACTTCATTCCGAAACTCTTTAAAATGTTCAAAAGATTCAGACATATGCTTCATTAAGTATATGTATCAATATCTACTTAAATCATTAGTAAAGGTTATGAAGTATATGTAACCACCTCTAGCTTTTGTGCTCATTGGTCCACATACATCTGTATGTATTAGGGCCAAAAGCTCAATTGCCCTTTTCACATGTTTCAAATGATTCAATTCAAATGAGGTTAGAAGTCCATCCTTTTGGAGCTTCTTCATGCGATTTAAGCTAATGTGACCTAATCGACAATGCCATAGATAGGTGGTGTCAAAATCATTTAATTTTTGTTTTTTGGTGTTTATGTTATTGATTCTAGATCCTTGTTCCACCACATAGAGTCCATTACTCAGTACGTAGTACATCGGCATAAAAGACGTTATCCTTGTAAATAGAAAAACGTTGATCTTTGAGTCTAAAATCATAGCCTTCAATATCCAAAACACAAGTCGCAACAAGGTTTCTAGTAATAGAAGGGACAAAATAACAATTATTAAGTTCTAATACTAAACCAGAAGGTAAAGGTAGACTATAATCTCCAATGGCAAGTGCAGCAACCCTTGCTCCATTTCCAATGCGTAGGTCTACCTCTCCCTTAGCTAAGCTTCTACTTCTTCTTAGTCCTTGCACATTCGAAATAATGTGAGAACCACAGCCCGAGTCTAATACCCAAGTCGAAGTTGTTAGGACTTCTATAACATCCGTACCTGAATTGGAACTCACAGTTCCATTCTTCTTATCTTCCAGGTATTTCGGACAATTCCTCTTCCAATGCTCTTTGGCATGGTAGTAGAAACAATCATGGTCAGCAACTACTTTAGCTTTTTCAGAAGTTTGCTTGGGTTGTGCAACTTGCTTGCCCTTCCCTTGTACGTTCTTCTTCTGTTGTCCAGATGTCCCTTTCTTGAACCATTTTCCCTTGTTGACCATCAGAATCTCTTTCTTTGTGTCAACATAGATATTTTGCTCAGTTGTTTTGAGCATCCCATGTAGATCTTCAAGTGTTTTTCCAACTCCATTCATATTGAAGTTCAGCTTGAATTGAGCAAATCCATCATGCAGAGAATGGAGTATGATGTATGTAGCCAACTCTTGACTATAGGGGAAGCCAAGTATTTCCATGTTCTCAAAATTTCCAATCATATTGAACACACGAGCACTAACTGGCTTGTCTCTCTCAAGCTTGCAACCAAGAATTGCCTTATGAGTCTCATATCTCTCCATCATTGCTTGCTCCTGAAACATAACTTTCAGGTTGCGAATGATGTTGTAGGCATCCATCCTCTCAAACCTCTTTTGAAGGTTCGATTCCATGGAGGCCATCATAAGATAAGTGACAATCACTGACTTATCTCTAATATGCTTTTCCTCTTCTATATCCTCTGGAGTAGACATAGCAGTCAATTTTGGGATAGGGGTGTCAAGGACATTCTCTCTTTCTTCAAACCTGAGAACAATTCTCAGATTTCTTTCCCAATCGAGGAAATTATTTCCGTTCATCTTATTCTTCTCAAGAATCGAACGTAGGTTGATGATTGTTGGATTATCGTTTCTAGACATGATATCTACAAAAAAAATTACATAAAATATAAATCATGCTTGTCATGCAAGAAATTAAAAAAATTTAAACATACTTTAAACATAAATAAGCTAATGCACATTTTATTCATTTATATTTTCCCTTTGAATAAAATGATTCCAAGATCATATTTTAGATAAAACTTTAGGCGTACTTTGACACTTCCCTAAATCCTAAGTGATCAAGGTAAGTAACTTTTACTAGTTATAACATTTATAACTCTTGGTTGATAGATTACATCTTATGTCAAATCTATCTCATGCCTCAAAATCCAAAACTTTATCTTTTGGTCTTTTGTTAAGTATAACCAAATCAAGGTTGTAAGCCCCTTATATAGCTTTACCTGTACTATCCTAAGGTCAAAGAAGGACACCTTGTTTTGACAAAACTTATCCATCAAATTCCAAGGGCCTCATTGGTTATGATTTGGAAAGACAAAATCTCAATTTTCTTTCAAGGGAATTAGGTTTATCATGCAAGTGTATCTACTAGTGAACTAAATAGCATAAATAAACAAGCAAACATAAACTTAGAGATATTTAAAGCAAAATAAATACAATAAATAAATGTGATCCTAGTATGGACCGTAAAAACCCATAAGATCTAATCTTCATAGATTATTCTTATCTCTTAGATCTCCATCATTGATTCTCCTTTGGATCTCCATTTTGGAATCTTCATAGGATCTTCACTTGTATTACATAATGTAAATCTAATCTAATTTCTTGAAAAGTAAATTATAAAAATACATAACGATACGCAGATCGTGTACAAGAAAACAATAACGATACACATATCGTATTTTCTATCCTATTTGGGCCATACCAGTCACCGCATGCAATAACAATATCATAATATTAAATCATACATGCATAATATAATATCAAATATTAAAAGACAAGAATAGACTATTAATCATATTAATAGACTTTAAAGATCAAATTAATTAAATTATCTCATAAAATAATTAATCCAATCTTCTTATTATTTTAATTCAATAAAATCATATATGGAATTAATATCAATATTAATCATTACCATGTATAATTGGATAAAATATACCCAGAGATAAGATATCTTATTACCATATCTATTTTGGGCAATTAGGATCTTAAGCTAACAAACCCTAACCTTAGCCACGTAACCCTCATAAGCCACACCATGCAGCCAGCTGAACCACCAGCCCACACGTCCAGCCACCAGCCGCGTGCCTCAACCTTGCCACTGAGCCAAGCTGGACTACCTCCGACCACCATCGAACCGCCGTGAGCCATTTTGACCACCCAGCTACGGTTTTACCCATTCTCTTACTCGAATTTTGTAACAATTACAAATATTTGATGGTTTTAAGGAAAACATGGTGTAATTTTAAGAAAATTATTATTTTTGAAAAATTAATGTATGAACCAATTTCACACAAAAATTAATCAACTTTTGACATTCAAGGCATGAAATTCTAAATTTCTAGGGTTTGAATCAATTTTCAGCAACATGAAAAATCTAGTATTTTAAATGTGTGATTATGATTTATACAAGAAATCATATCTCTTGCATAAATTAAACATACAAATCGATTTAGGGTCAAAATTAAGCAAAAAAAATCAGAAGTTGTAACACTTCAAATTTCGGTCCTAAGGGCTGATTTTTCGAGTATATTATTTACATAAAAGTCAAAACTTTATGCATCCAATCAATTAAAATCACAATTTTAATCATACAGGTTGATCTATTTTGGTTCAATTTTACCACTAAATTGAACCAAAATAATCAAGAACATGCATCAAAATTAATAACTTTAATCATGATCATATCAATTTATACAAGAGGCTCTGATACCACTATAAGAATTTAGATGCTTTAAGCGAAATTTCATAAAACAGTTTTCTAACATCTAACTTAGGATTTCATGTATAAACTTGATATGAACCACATATGAAAGAGTAACATACATTTTGATGCGAAACTTGTTTACGGGATCTCCCTGAAAAATAAAGCCTCACTTGTGACTCCTCTACTTAGTTCACACGAGCACGATACTAGATCGCCTTGCCTTCATTTGCTAGAACGGGACAAAAGCTCCAAGCTTGTCTTGCAACAGGGTGTACGATCGGCCCTAGATGTGTATTTTGGGAGAGTTTATCTCAACACATGAGATAATGGAATAATCCCTTGTTACAAGGAAAAAAGAATATTTATGGTTGATACAATATCTTATCTTTCCTAAAGATATATTTCCTTATATCATCAAGTAAATAAATAACTCTTTATTATTACTTGATGAATAATCCACTCTCCAAATCATACATATGTCCGAAATTCCCTAGTCCTACCATGGGCCTCGGTTTGCTTTAATCTAGCCAAATTACTCTAATGTGTGTGACGTTATAGGACTCAGATATAATAACAATGGGTCAAATCTATTTTATCCCATAAGTCATAGTTGGCTTCTAGCAAAGTACTAAGACTACCTAAAATATATGGATTATTAATCTCCATTATAATTCTATTCTATTATTAGTAATTGCCATCTTGATTAAAGGACATATTCCTTCAATAAGTAAACTCAAATATCATATTTTTGTACATAATTATTACAACTACCTTTACAGAGAATAATCTCTACATTTAAAAAAAATCTAACCATATTCTGCAAATTATTCTTATAAAGGTAGTTGTGATGTAAATAGATTCATACCATTTTTCATATATATAGTCGACAACAGCTATTGAATATTATTAATATTGCATATAAATTTGACGAATTTTCAAATGATGCTTTGTGAAATTCTTTTTAATTATCGAAACATTATTTTTTAATGATTTAAGAACCTAAGTTGTACATGTAGGTTAGGTTAGGTTAGATTAGATAGTTGGCTATACTCGTGCATACGTTTTTTTTTATTTTGGTATAATATAATAGAATTTGGATGTTTTTTTTTAATTTCTCATTCCATTTTTCATATATATAGTCGACAAAAACTATTGAATATTATTAATATTGTATATATATCTGACGAATTTTCAAATAATACTATATGTGATTCTTTTTTATTTCTGAAACATTACTTTTTAATGACTTAAGAACCTAAGTTGTACATGTAGGTTAGTTTAGATTAGATAGTCGGTTATACTTGTGCTAAGTGTTTTCATTATTTTTTATAATATAATAGGATTTGAATGTTTTTATATAATTATTCTTTCATATTTCATACATATAGTCAAGAACAGTTATATAATATTATTCGCATTTAATTATCATTATTGCATATACATTTAACGAATTTTCAAATGATGCTATGTGATATTCTTTTTAATTTTTGAAACATTATTTTTATAATGGCTTAAGAACATAAGGTGTACATGTAGGTTAGGTTAGCTAAGATTAGATAGTCCGTTATACTCGTGCATAAGTTTTAATTATTTTTGTATAGTAAGAGTAACTTTTATTAATTTTAAGAGTAACTTTTATTGTGATGTACATAGATGTGGATAATAGGTTTTATTTTATTTTTTCAAGATGTTAATTTATATTTTAGTAAATCGTTAAATTAATTATATCTTAGCTTATATGCTCTAACAAAAATACCATCAATATATACAAATATAAAATGATTTTATAATCAAAATATGTATTTATAAAATGGGTTTAAAATTATAAAGTTTGGAATTCTAAATTTCATAGATTTCACATATTTCCTTCTTTAACAAAATTTATTTGACCTAAATATAACATCGGTTTTTCTACTTTTTAGAAACTATTTCGTAAAAGGAAATACTTAAACCCTTTTAAAAAAATCGCTAAAATAATAACACCTAACCACAAACAATTAAGTGTTTAATCTATGTCTTTGGGGCATAGGTTAGAAGAATTCATATAACATTTATCACCAATTTTTACTTTCATAAATGGGGACATTTATTGTAACAAAAATGTCAACTTTTATATTAGTATAGATAGATAAGATCAATTACGAATCCAAAATTCATATTCATTTTTAATGTAATTACATAATTAGACTAATAAGTTTATAAATAACATCCCCAAGATATATTGGTATTTTAAAAAAACTCTATGGACAATTAGTTTTTTTTTTTTTTTTTTTTTACCTTTGGTCGACTTTTGAGTATTATTGTTCACCGGAGTTTGTGTTCACCAACATCAATGCAGTTTCCTATTTGTGAAACAACTTCTATTATAATACAACCAAACCAATCCATGAAAAAAAAACTCAACAAACCCTTTTTAACGATTTTTGTACGTTTACATCGCGTGTAAAATGGTGTAAAGTAGATATCCAATGAGTATTGTCTATGTGGCATTTTTATTTATAAATAAAAATTTAATGTAATTATTAAATACTTTTTAGTCTTTTTATCGATTTTTTTTTATTATTTATTTAGTTCCTCTATATCACATATCATCTTCCTCGTTTGACGGGAAAGAATAACACACAAACTCCCACCGTCGCCGGCTCCTGTCGACCGCGCCACCGCTGGCTCCTTTCCACCGTCACCACCGTCGACTCGGTTCGACAGTTGCCACCATCGACTCAGTCGGGACAATCGCCACCGCCGACTCAATCCGACAGTCGCAACCTCCAGCCACTAGTATCGGCCAATTTCGGGTTTTTTTTCATTTTTAGCTTGCTCGTTCAAATATGAAAACTAGATCTGAAGTAAATGTGCAAGAGAGAAAAACCCTATGGCATAGAGACGTTGTACTCTCTTCCTCTCCGGTGTAACTGTTGTGAGAGCTAGGGTTTTCCTCGCCGGCATGTGAGATTCACCAACTTTGTTTCGGTTTCTGCATTTGTGTGAGTGGGGTTTGGAAGTCTGATGGCTACGGGATCGACATCAGGATCAGAGTCTTGAAGAAACATTCATTTGACCGAGGAAGAATGTATTGTTGTTGTTAACAAGAAAGTTGGGGACGATTTTCCTTGCCATGGGTCGCTGATATTGGTGGGTTCTCTTTTAACCTCACGACCCTTCAACACATATGCTCTCAATGCAATGATGAAAGGTGCGTGGAGGGCGAAAAAAGGCTTTGTCTTTCGCGATCTTTGTAACAACCTTTTTATCTTTCAGTTTGCTGACATTGAAGACAAAGAGAGGGTCATGAAGGGAGGTCCTTGGGCCTTTGATCACTCCGTTTTGATTTTGCGCAAACCATGAATAGAACAACCTTCAAAGATGATATTTGATAGGGCAGATTTATGGGTGCGACTTTACGATCTACCCTTTGAGGTTATGTTAGTTGAGATCGCTAAGGCTATAGGATCGTCTTTGGGTGGTCTTGTGGAAGTCGATGAGTCCGAAATACTTTTCTGTAGGAGGTACCTTTAGATTAGGGTTTTTGTGGATCTGTGTAAACCCATTCGGCGTGGTGTGATGATCATGCTGGAAGGAAAAATAATGTGGATTGAGATCAAATAAAAACGCCTTCCAAATTTTTGCTATACCTGTAGTTGTCTGGGACACCTTGATCTTGACTGTGAGAATGAGGAGGCAAATGGGATGCAAAATGAATACGGCGAATGGTTGCGGGCATCTCCAATGAAGCCGCAAGAGCAATCGATGCTGGATAAGGAGAATGACTTGGAGTTTATGAGGGCTTTGCAAGGTGACTTGGGTAAAAAAGGTGTGTGATCTCAAAACGTTACAGAAGGATTGATAAGTTGCCGAAAGTCGATGTCACAATTGTTGGAGGAGGCTGCCAATGCAAGTGTTGCCTTGGACAAGGAGGGTCCAACGTTAAATCCGGCGGAAGAAGCAATTGTGCTGAAGGTAAGTAAACTAGGAGTGGTGGGAGATAATGCCATGCATAATAGTGTGCATGATGCTAGGGCACTGTGTACAAGGAAGGAAAGTACTATTGTTAAGGGTAAGGATAGCACCGATGTTGAAAATTTGATCGAAGTGTCCCCAAGAAAAAAGGAAGGAAGATCTGGAAGAGGGCGGCTCGAGAGGGAGGCGGAGTGAATGACGAAGGGGATAAAAGAGGTGGTCATCTTGGAAAGAGGAAAGAAGGGATGGAGCTAGGACAAAAGAGTAATGGGGATGTTCTGATGATCAATGGAGTACCAGTATGATGATGGAAAAGTGGAGAAAGACAAATGAGGCTTCTTTAACAGTTGCGATATCGGCGGGGAAGGATGAAGTCCTTCCTTGTCGAAAGTCATTAATCTCATAAGCTACAACTACCGGGGATTGGGGAAGGCTCGGGCAGTTGCTAGACTCACCGCTTTGGTGAGATGGGAGGCCCCGAAGGTTCTTTTTCCAATGGAGACGAAATGTGATGGGAAGGTTATGGAGGTAATTCAACGTAAATTAGGGTTCAAATTTGGCTTCACGATGGATAGTATTGGTCGCTCGGGTGGCCTCAGTATGATGTGGGAGGAGGATGTTGATTTGACTATTCGTTCGTATACAATGCACCATATTGATGCATCACTTTCTTTTGGTCAATCGTCCAATACATGGAGGCTTATTGGGGTGTATGGGTGGCATAGGAAGGAGGAGAAATACTTAACTTTAAATTTGCTGAAAAGGTTGTTCGAGGATACGCATGGGGCTTGGTGTTGTTTTGGGGATTTCAATTACATATACAACCTTAGTGACAAGGAAGGGGGTGTGGAGGCTGATCTCGGGACGATGTTGGATTTCATAACCGCTGTGGAAGATTGTGAGCTGAGGATTCTTGCTCATTCGGGCTCAACTTTTACATGGGATAATGGTTGGTTAGGTGATGATTTCATTGAGGGGAGAATTGATCTTGGCATTGCAAATGAATCTTTTCTGAGTTTGTTCCCGAATGCTGGCATTTTCCACTTGGATGGATGTGGGTCGGATCATGTCCTTATTCGTCTTACACTCAATCTAGTGGATTTTCATCCTCCTAAAGGTGCTCGTCCCTTCCGGTTTGAGGCCATGTGGTTGGATGAAGAATCTTGCTCGGAAGTGGTTCGAAATGAGTAGGGCAATCTGGGGACGTCGGGTTCGGACCGAAGTATATTGGGAAAGGTGTCGAGATAAGGTGATGAGCTCAAGGCGTGGGACTTTTTTGTTTTTGAAAGTGTTAATCGGGAGCTCCGTAAAGTTCGAGAGGAATTGAGAGAGATGGGGAAAAAAGGCATGAAGGGGGAATTAGTGAGACAGCGGAGGGAGTTGGAGGAGAGGAAGAGGGAGTTGATGAGAAGGGAAGATGCGATGTGGTTGCAGCGTTCCAAAGCTAATGAGTTCGCATGGGGAGACTAGAACTCGACATTTTTCCATCAAAAGGCCTCGAGCCGAAAGAAAAGAAACTCGGTAAAGAAATTGGTGGATGATAATGGGATGGAGTGGCGATCTTTTGAGGGGAATGCAAAGGTAGCGATGGACTACTTCCAAACCCTTTTCGCTTCAGATGTCAGAGCTGCTGCAGAGTTGGCTTCTCATGGAATCGGGTTGTTGTTGTCGGACGAGGATAATTCCGATCTCTTGCAGTCGTTTTCACTTGAAGAGATTAAGGCGGCTCTTTTTGCAATGCACCCCACAAAATCACCCGGCCCCGATGGTATGTCTGCCCTTTTCTATCAAAATATTTGGCATATTGTTGGTGAGGATGTTACTAATTTTGTCCTCTCTATTCTTGAGGGTGCTGATTTTCCTACCTCCTTTAACCATACTTTTATTAGTTTGATCCCAAAGGTTGAGGAGCCTTGCAGGATGAAAGATTTGAGACCTATTAGTCTATGCAGCATTTTGTACAAAATCTTCTCGAAGGTTCTATCTAACAGGTTGAAGAGGTGTCTCTACAAGTTGGTTTTTCAGAGTTAGAGTGTTGATAATGTCTTGGAGGCATTCGAGATATTTCATTACATGAAGAACAAGCGATCGAGGCGTAATGGGTATTTGGCTCTCAAGCTAGGTTTTGTGGAGGGCTGGATTGCGTTAGTGATGAGGTGTGTGTCGACAGTTTCTATCTCAGTTCTTGTGGGGGGTCGTATGACTCAATCTTTTATTCCATCTCGTGATCTTAGACAGGGTGATCCATTATCCCCGTTTTTGTTTCTATTGTGTGCTGAGGGGCTGTCCGGAATGTTGTGCTCGAGTGAGAATTGTAATCGGCTTCATAAGATTCGCAATGCTCGGTCTACGCCGTAGGTTTCGCACTTATTTTTTGCTGATGATATTATCTTGTTCGCTAAAGCTACTTGTCAACAGAGCATTGAGATTTCTAATATCCTCCGGGTCAACAGAGCTGCGTCGGGACAACAAGTGAACTTTACGAAATCTGAGCTATCATTTAGCGAGAATGTGTCGGATGGTCGTCGTGCTGAGATCGGGAGTATTTTAGGAGTAAGGGAGGTCAGTAAGCATGAACGGTATTTGGGCTTGCTTACGATGGTGGAAATATCGAAGAAAGTGATTTTTGGACACCTAAAGGAGAGGATTCTCAACAAGATTGGTGGCTGGCAGGCAAAGAACCTTTCTAGAGCTGGAAAAGAGGTTCTTCATAAGGTGGTGGCTCAAGTCATTCTAAACTACACCATGTCCTGCTTTCTTCTCCCTGGTGGACTATGCAAAGAGATCGAGCAGATCATGTGTAAATTATGGTGGGGTGACAACAATGGGGAGTCCAAAATTCAGTGGTTAAGCTAGAAGCAGATGTGCCTTCCTAAGTGCAAGGATGGTCTGGGTTTTCGATATATGGCCAATTTCAACCGTGCTCTTCTTGCAAAGCAGGCCTGGCGTATTTTATAAGACCCGGACTCACTCCTTGCTAGGCTTCTGCGGGCTAAAAACTATCCACGCTCTTGCTTCATGACGACTTCTTTGGGACATGCTCCTAGCTTCACCTGGAGGAGTTTGTTGCAAGGCCGTGAAACACTTGACTTGGGTTTATTGTGGAGCATTGGAAATGGAAGCTCTGTGGAGATTTGGAAGGATAAATGGATGTCGAGACCGCACTACTTCAAGCCGATTCGGAGGTGTTCCCTTGTCTCAACGGCTACCAAGGTTATCGATCTTATTGACTGGAATCAGAGTTGTTGGAGGACAGAATTAGTTCGTACCTTGCGTTGCGGAAATTATTCTGCAGATGCGCTTATTTGATCCATTAGTGAGGGATGATCGGGTATGGTTTTACTCCAAAGATGGCATATTTACTGTGAAGTCGGCTTATCACATGTTGGTGCAGCAAGACTTGATTTTGGTTGGCCACTCTTCGACGTCCAATCCGATGCCATGAGATGGTGTTTGGAAGAGTTTATGGAGTCTTTATGTCCTCCCCAGAATTCGTTCCTTGGCGTGGCGGGCCTGTTGTGATGTTTTGTCCACAAAGCACAGCCTGCGACGATGACAAATTATGGCGGACGACTTCTGTGAGATGTGTGGACGTGTTGAATCAGGCTTCCACGTCTTGTTTCAATGTGTCGAAGCTCGTAAATTCTGGAGTTGTGTCCCCTCTCTGAAAAGGGTGCGCGATCGATCGACTTCGGTGTTGGAATTTTTTAGTCATGTTCTTGCGCAAGCTTCTCGTGATGATTGTGAGCTTTGGGCTGGCATTTTATGGTCGATTTGGAATGCCCGTAATAGACGCATCTTTGAGGGCGTGGTGGCTTATCCGGCTAGTGCAGTGGATGAATGCAGGGTGACGATATTGGAATTCAAAAGTAGTAAGTTATGTCTGAAGTTGGGTGCACCGACCACTGTCTCTCCGGCGACATGGACTAAGCCACAGATGGGGACCATGAAGATCAACTGTGACGTTGCTGTCTCGACCGATCTTGGATGTGGAATTGGCTTCGTGGTGCGTGATTTTTCTGGTGTCGTTATTCTCCATGGAAGCCGGTGCGTCCCTCCCCTGACTAACGTGGAATTGGCTGAGGTTGAGGCAATCAATTGGGCTCAAGAGTGCTGATTAGATCAGATCTTTCACATGTTCAGATCGAGTCGGATTGTGTGTCGCTAATCTTAAAACTTCAGCGGAGGAGTGCATTGAAAGAGCCTTTAAGTGTTCTTACTTCTAACATTCTACAGCCGAGCAACTCTTTTGACCGTTGCTCTAGGTCTCACATTAGGAGAAAGGGGATTATGGTTGCCCATCACTTTTAGCTCATATTAGACCATTAGATGCTACTGTTGTTAGCTTTCCAGATGTTTTGATACTTGCTCTAATTAATTCAAGTATTTGGTTTCCGCTCAAAAATAAAGAAAACTAGATCTGAACAAAAATCATTTGTAAATCATAGTAAAAACTGTCAAAACTCCAAATTAATATTGTTTTTTGTGTTCTTTTTATGTGCGTTTTGGTGCTCTTTGCGATTTAGATCTTGGTCAGAAAAGAGATAGGATGAGATATTTGAACAGAAAGGGTTTCGATTGATTGTCTTTGATCTGGTTTGGGTGTTATAGGTGTGGGAGTCAGAATCAAGAAACAACAACCACGCGAAGGGATTGCTCCAGAACCCAGGCCCGAGCAAGCGTTAGCTACGCGAAGAACCTACAGCTAATTGCCTGGCTTAGTTGTAATCATGGGCCATTGTAGGAAAGAGAATCCCACCGAGAAAAAGGAGGAGGCCCATGAAAAAGGTGAGAAAACTGTTATGAGGAAAGGAACAGATGGCAGCGATAGAGAGGAGGACCGCATCTATAAAAGTCATGGGATTTGGAGAGAGAAGGGAGCTTTTTGGGCAATTGGGCCATTCGGTTAGAGGAGGGAGGGAGAACCTGAGCTGTGAGCACTGGAGAGCAGTCTCTTTCTTCTTCTTGTGTAAGAAATTTGAGAGACCAAAGAGAATGGGAGTGAGACCTAGATCTTGAAAGCTCGTTTTTCTCTCTCCTCCTACCTTCTTCTTCTTTCTTTTCCCCATTTTGTGAGCGGATTACTAACTTGAGTGTGAGAGGGCCTTCTCCCGGAGAAGCCATCTCTGGGATTTGTTTCAGGTAGATCCGGTAGGTCGAAGGAGTAGTTACAGCGGAGGAGAGGCGGAGAAGCCTAGAAAACAAGTGAAAGGAGAACCACCGGAAGCGTGACTCGGAGATCAGAGATCTAAACCAGGAGTCTCAGCCAAGATAAAGCTGAGAGCAGAGGTTTCCAGGAACGAGGGCAAGGCCACAAAATGCAGATCACGATCCGCGTGGAACTCGCCATTGAGAAGCTGAAGAGGACATACCTGAACAAACAAATCTCAACAGACATCCAGATCAGGGGTGTGTTGACCCTCGGTGTAGCCACGCGTGTTGGTTTGGAATTCAACATTGGTGTCGACCGTGGGGGAGTCCTTGCGCAGCTTAGTCCAGCAGAGAAAGTAAAAATGGCCGCAGTGCACGAAGGTCCACCAGCAGGGGTCGAAGAGGAAGTACAGTCACCAAAAGGAACACCCAGCAACAACACACGAGAAGTGCTCATGAACGATGAGGAGTGGGAGCAGTTTTTCCAGTTTCGAAGATGGCAAAAAGCCTGCCAAGAGTTTCCCCCGTAAGAGCATGTTCCACCGCAGTGCCAAACGGGACGAGCTTACCAGGAGCCTTACATCCCAGCAGATCAACGCGAAGAATATGGGGACTGGTTCCAGACCGACCAGGCCTCGATCAGCCACGAGCCTCCCCGATATTCACCTTGGGAAGAGCCTTATCGAAGACCCTTCCCGAATTACGCATACCAGCATTGTCCAAGGTATACAGCCCCGAAAGTGTCGATAGCTCTGTTTGGATCCACAGCCTTCACGGATCATATACTCCTGGCGCCCCCACCTCTAGATTTCAAGATACTTGCGTTCAAAGAATACACGGGAGAAAAAGACCCAAGAGACCATTTGTCTCGATACCATTACCTGATGCTCGCGAGCAAGGCCGACAAGCCTACCATGTGCAAGTGCTTCCCCAACATTTTAGCAGGGCCGGCTTTGACGTGGATGATAAGCCTCCATCCGAAAAGTATCGACGGGTTTCAGCAGCTCGCGGGTTCCTTCATGGCCCATTTCGGGTGCTCTCAAAAGAGGAAGCTCAGCATGCAAGAGGTGTTAAATGTAAGGCAACGTGAAGGTGAAACCTTGGCTTCCTTTGTAAAGAGGTTCACAACAAAGTAGTCCAAGCGCATGACTTCGACAAGAAGGTGGCGCGCATGGCTTTCATTCAAGGGCTGCGAAACGGGCCATTCAAACTCAACGTATGCAAGAAACCTCCCGCTTCATATACAAAGCTACTCGAAAAAGCCAATCAGCACATTGTGATGGAGGAGCTGGCTCGAGGAGGTTCGTCCGCAAATGCACCCCCCATGAACGGTGGACGAAGGCGCGAAGGGCCAAAAAGAGAAACAGCTGCGTGGGAACCCCGACGCCACCAGGCCAACGAGCGGGGAAAAGCCCTAGAAAAGCCGTTGATCGATGTGGAAATGAATGATCAAGAGAGGGCGGGCCCATACCCGCAGAGGCAACAGTCCAAGCCCCCTCCCCCGTGAGCAAGCATGCCGCCACCTCCATCCGCGAGGCCGGGGGGGGGGGGGGGGGGGGGAGTTCTGCTCCTACCATCAATCGACCACCCATGACGGACAAGAATGTCGGGGGTATGGCGCCCCGTGAAGGAAGGCCACGCTAGGACCAGGCCCCGCTCAGCAAAGACGTCCACCCAACCGCCCCGCGCCCTACCCGCATGCCAGACAGAGCTTTCCGCGACCAGACGGGTAGGTAGGGACTATTTCAGGAAGGCACGAGCCAAGAGGTCCCAGCAGGGGAGAAGGGAAAAGAATTGCCAATTCACCTCCGCCCTTCGGAAGGCCAGTTATGAGCATATCCAACCCCTCCGCGGACATCCTGTAATGGGAAGCCTTCCGGAAGATGGGCCTAGACCCCGCAAACCTAGTACCCACCGACTGCACGCTAGCAGGCTTCGTGAGGGAGCGTGTAAAACCAATTGGAGTGATAACGTTAGACTTGATCATGGGAGATAAAGGAGGCCCGTAAAGGTGTGAAAAAGTGGAGTTCCTGGTACTCGAGTCGCCATCCGCATACAACGCAATCATGGGAAGGATCTCTTTGTGTAAGTTCCAAGCGGTAGTCTCCATATATCACTTTGCTCTTAAGTTTCCTATGCAGGTGGGAGTCGGAATCGCAAGAGGGCAGCACGCAAAAAGCCGCACATGTTACTTAGCAGTACTTAGCGAAAAATGCTTTCCAGTTTTGACCCTAGAAGATGAAAACACCAAGCCAACGCCGTCTTTCCACGCAGAAGAAGAAACTGAATTAGAAGTCAGGAGTTGAATGAAGGCCGTGGTCTCAGAAGAAGAAAAGATGAGCATCACGCCGTTCCCGCTAAGGGAAAAAAGGTTTTATATAGGGCAAACCCTGAGAACAGAAGTACAGAGCGAAATGAAGGAGCTGCTAGGAGTGTCTCGGGATGTCTTCGCGTGGACTCCCAGAGACTTGAAAGGGATCCCTGTGAGTCTCATGACCCACTCACTCAATGTAAGCCCGAAGGCAAAGCCACGGAGGCAGAAAAAGAGGAAACAAGCGGGGGATAGAGCCCAAGGGGCTAGAGAAGAGGTGGAAAAGTTATTGAAAGCAGGTTTTATACGCGAGGTGCAGTACCCGTGTTGGCTTGTGAACGTTGTAATGGTGAGAAAGGCGAATGGAAACTGGCGCATGTGCGTGGACTTCACGGACCTGAACAAGGCATGTTCGAAAGACAACTACCCACTATCGTCGATTGATCAGCTAGTTGATTCAACCACAAGTCATGAGGCCTTAAGCTTCATGGATGCATACTCGGGTTATAATCAGGTCAAAACGAACCCCGCGGATGAGGAGCATACATTCATTACAGAAAGAGGGACCTATTGCTACATAGTCATGCCATTCAGGCTCAAGAATGCAGGGGCTAGCTTTTAGAGGTTGGTCGACCTGATTTTTTGCGATCAGATCGGTTCCTCCGTCGAAGCATACGTTGACGACAACATGGTAAAAAGCAGGAGAAAAGCAGATCATGTGGCCGATCTTCGTGAGGTCTTCGCCACATTACGCAAACATGGAATCAGCCTGAACCCAGAAAAATGTGTCTTTGGAGTTAAGGATGGGAAATTCCTAGGTTTCTTGATTAGTTCGTGCGGAATCGACGTGAACCCAGAAAAAGTGGAAGCGGTGTTGCAAATGGCACCCCCACAAAACGTCAAAGAGGTACAAAGATTTGTGGGGTCCGTAAATTACTTAGGCCACTTTTGCTCTAAACTCGCAGAAAAGGGGCTCCCGTTCTTCGCGATTTTGAGGGATCTCCAAAACTTCAAATGGACTCCCGAGTGTGAGACAGCCTTCACATAATTGAAAAAGCACCTGGCGAGTCTCGCTACACTGTCATCTCCGGTTCTAGGCGAAGATTTGCAGCTTTATCTGGCGGCAAGATCACGGGCGAAGATTGTCGTTAAGCAGGTGCAATGAGTTTACGAGAACAAGACGGGGAACCTGCCCGCATACCAATCAAAAGTAAAAACCCTGTCCACAGCGTTTGACTATTTTAAAATACAAGCAATCCCCCGAAGAGAGAATTCCAGGGCAGACGAGCTCGTAAAGCTTGGCTCGAAAGCTAAGTTGCAAAAGGGCCAAGTGTGGCTAGATTCGCGTACCTCTCATGCCAGAAGTCCAGAGCTGATGCTGATTGAACACGAAGAAGACGAAAACGACTGGAGAGCTCCGATACACAGGTACATTATGTCTGGGGTAACGCCTAGAGACCCACAACAGAAAAGGAAGCTACAAGTACGTCCAACCCGCTTCTATATAAAGAACGACGTCTTGTATAAGAAAGGATACATGGCAGTAGGCTTGAAGTGTGCAACTCTCGCGGAGGGGAACGATCTGATGATTGAAATACATGGGGGACTATACGACGGGCACGCAGGATGGCGGACCCTAGTGTACAAAGCCTTACGGGCCGGATACTTCTGGCCAACAATGAAGGAGGATGCAATCCCCATAGCCCAAACCTGTGGGGCATGTCAGCGCCATCCCCCCACGTCGCACCAACCGGGGGTATAAATGCAAGCTATTAGTGCTCCCTGCCCCTTCGCGAGGTGGGGAATGGACCTTCTGGGGCCTTTCCTATGAGCGCCATGACATTTGCAGTTCATACTAGTCGTGATAGACTACTTCACCAAGTGGGTCGAGGCAGTGCCGCTCGTTACCACAACAGTGGAACAGGTGAAGAAGTATATATGGAAAAATATTATTTGTCGCTTCGGGCTACCACAAGACATTATAACCGACCGTGGCCCACAGTTCAATACCAAGAAGTTGATCAGTTTCTGTGAAGGCTTGGGCATCAGACTCCGCTTCGCGTCTGTGTCCCACCCCCGCTGCAATGGCCAAGTAGAGAGTGCGAACCAGCGAATACTTTACGACCTCAAAATAAGGCTTACGCGGGCACAGGAGGGATGGGCCGAAATCCTTCCCCTAGTACTATAGGCGAATCAAACTACATCTAAAAGAGGTACAAGGGAGACACCCTTCGGTTTGACGTATGGGGTAGAGGTCGTGATCCCCGTGGAGCATCTTTTCTCGAACGAGAGACTCCTTGATTATGACGAGGAGAAAAATTCTGAGAAACTATAGATGGAACTACAACTTGCTGAGGAGACGCGAGAGATGGCGGCGATACACGAAAGTGAATACAAGCGCCGCATCACCGCCTACTACAACAAAAGAGTGAAACCGCGAAGCTTCACGGAGGGTGATTTGGTACTCAGGAAGACTGAAGGGGGAAAGTTGGACCCAGGCTGGGAAGGACCATATATTGTAGTTCGCGAGGTAGCACCCGGAGCCTATCGTCTCAAAGACCATGCGGGGAATCTAGTTCCGAATACTTGGAACGTAATGAGGCTCCGCAAGTACTATCCTTAAAGAAAGAACGCCTCAGGTATGGATTCTAAGAAACCCTATCTATTCGAAAAAGTGCGAGTATAGCAAGCAATGACCCTGCGAGCAATGTCATACAGGCAACACCCCGCAATAGAAAGAAAAGCAATACCCGTGGAAGTGTGGGCCTGAGGTCTAGGTGATATGCGATGGTAAGGTATATGGATAAGCAACACCCTAAAGCAATACATTTTTTAGCAACACAATTAAGCAATACGTTACGCGCGATATGAGAAGTGAACAAGACTCTAAAAAGCATTTCTCTATGCGATATGTAGGAAAGCAAGTTATGCAAGCAAGTTTTGAGCAAGCATGTTATGCAAGCAAGTTACGTAAGCAAGTGTACAAAGTAAGTCATGAAAGCAAGTCGTGAACGCGAGTTTCATAGGGCGAGTGTCGAAAGCAAAAAAGTGCGAGATATACGCGGGGCTAGTTACGCGGGTAAAACTCGCCCAGCAATAAAGAAGGGCAGTCATCGCCAACAAGAACTTAAGCAGCGATCAGGTATCAAAATTGAGTATTACTACGCGATTATATTATAGACTATTTGTCGCAACATTCGACCTAATCTCGTTGCGCGAAAAAAAATTACCAGGTAGGCCTTCATGAATCCACAACAAGGAACGACAAGCAAGGATTTTGAAGCAAGAAGAAACGCGAAGAAACATATAGCAAGCTTAGATATTTTACTTGTTGCCAGTACTGATTTCCAAAACAGATTTGTAAATACATCATTTTGCCCAATACAAAGCATCACTACATTCGCAAAATCTACATCCATTACGAGTGCCCTAACATACAAAATAGCCTCTAAGGCAGGTAACGCAATAACCACAAAGAAACAGCAAAGTCACCCCCCTCATAACCCCCGTTTCAAATCCCCTTTCCAGCTCACGAACTGGAAGAGGGGGTGGGGGGGAGAGAAGGGGGTTATACACAGACAAAATAAAAAAATAAAAAAATAAAAGAGAGAAGGAAAGAACTTCAAAGCCCGGCAGCACGAAGGCTGTGAGCACGGAACCCCGAAAGAGGAGGGCCTTGGGTGTAGATAGGCACAGGACCTGCCCTCCCCAACTTAGCAATACGAGCGGTATCGTGGTTGGTCTTTACCTCTCGGAGACGACGACCCTGACCTCCGGCCGGGGAAAGTAAAACATTCGGCCCACTCCAAGCGCGACGACATTAGGAAAGACGAAAGTATGCATAACCTCCAAGTCAAACTCCCCAACCTCTTCTCCCACATCTCCCATGTCTAGAGCTCGGAAATAACCACCGTCGTAGCGATGGACGGAGAACAGCCGACGGTTGCCGCACTGGCACACAAACCGGCCATCATAGTGAACCTTAAGTATGAGCCTGACCATTCTATCAAGATCAAAAAATGAAGAGAAAAGAGAAAATAAAGTAAAAGAACAAGAAGAAAAACAGAGGGTGAAACAAAGGAGAAGGAAGAGGGAGACAAGGGGAAAAAGAGTAGACAAACAAACGACATTTATAGAGGAACGTAGAGAGGAGAAGAAGTCGAAACGACGGGGTATTAACTACCCCTTAATGGCAGTTGAAATGATGATTTCGGAAACCGCAGAGTGAAAGAAGTTGAAATGACAAGCAATTAATAAGGGGAAAATTCAACTTACGCAGTCTGCCCAAGCAAATACCATAATTACTGGCTAAAACCGGTCAACTCGCGTTCAGAGAAGACGAACACACAGCGCACTTGGTTACGCAAGAAAGTCGTACGAAGTAATGTATGCTAGACTGCTTACACGGAGAAATAAAGAAGGCCCAAAATAAGCAAAACATTGAATCGACCATAGAACATTGTTTAAAACAACCACACCACAAAGAAGCATTAATAGGGAAATACAAAAAGGCAAGACATTACACGCGAACAAAGCAACTGAAAACTAAACTAAGGGCGGAGAGTGACAGCACTTGAAGGCTCTCCCCGCGTGAACTCCTCCCGAGAGTGCTTAATGCCCATAGCAGAGGTGGTTATAAGCGAAGACGGCTTATCGACGAGAGGATCGCCCTCCTTTAGGGTCGTCACCGTCCAGGCCTCCAAGACTCCGTCATAGTCTCCCTTGACGGCTCCAACAACAGGAATCGGGTAGGGGGACCTCTCCTTATAGGGCACCTCTGCATTGGCCCGGGAATTAGGAATGATGGGGCAGACGTTGTAGTGATCAGCCATTTGCTTAGCACCTACTCTCAAGCCGTAGTAATACTCCGCAACAGCATAGTAGAGGTAGCGCGCCTTGATACGATAGCCAGCCACGTACTCGTCCACCCTTTCCTGTTTACCCTCCTCCCTCGCCTTCTTGCAATCCTCGGTCAAAGCCACCACCTTCCCCTTCAGTGTATCGATCTCTTCAGCAAGGGCCCGGAACCCGTGAAGCTCCTCGATCTCCTTTTGCAGCGCTGCTTTCTCCTCCACGAAGGAAGCCCTCTCTTCCCTCATCCGAGAATTCTCCTCTCGGAGAGCATCTAGCTCCGTCTTGCGCAAGGCAAACTCTTGTCTTTCCATGTTCACATCCTCAACAAGCTTGCCAGCAGCAGCCAAATCCTCGCGACAGTTTCTCGTGGTCTAAAGAAAGAAGAAAATCTTAATGAAGACCAAAAGTGAAAGCACGACTTAAAGCAAAGTCAGAAGGGAGAGTAAAACATACAGCATCCAAGAGGTTGGTAACCAGACTCAGAGGATCCGCTGGATTCTTGGCAGAAGCTTTTGTCTTCTTCGCACGAGAAGTCTTCCTCTTCAAGGTGGCTAAGGTTCGCTCGGAGATGTCTCCCGCATCCACAACAGGGGCTTTCTCCCTTCGTGAGGTTGCATCAGTAGTATCCCCTACGCCTTCACCAACGGCCTCCGCGTGGTCCTAAGGATCCTTTGTTTTCTCTGGGGCAAGAAGAGAACTTTGTCGGGTGATGGACGGGTTTTTAGTCGTCCTAAACCCGGTGAAAATAAAACCTAACAAACCTAAACAAGTAGTAGAGGCAAGCAAGGGTCGAATCCCACAGAGAGGAAGTGATCTTTCTGAGTGTTGATTAGCATGCAAAAGACGTGTAACCGACAAGTAACAGGGGGGTTTTTAGTATGATCGTAGAGTAACAAGGATGCAAGCTTTAGAGAAAGAATAAGTATGATGTGTGGAAGTATTCATTAGACAAATATCCACACTGCAGATAAAACTGGTTGATCACTGATAACTATTGTTCCAAGTTCTTTTCACAATCTTATAGTCGTTCCCATCCTGATCGTAATTAACTACCAATTCAGACAGTTGTTGATAGTACTTACCACAATATCAATAGAAGAAAACCTTACTATCAATAAAGCAATAGCATTCAAACAAGGATATAGGATACATGCAAATAGAAGAAAACCTTACTACTTAACATGCAAATAACTCTCTCTCACAATTGCACACTCGTATTCCACTATATGTAACAATTGTGTTTGCTACTAGATATGCACTCGCATTCCGCTATATGCAAATCCTAGCACTATGATAAATATCGATAAACCTAGTTAGCTACTCTAGATAAATCAACACAAACCAATAGACAATATGCTCAAGAGAATTAAACCAACTTAATAAGATATAGAACAAGGAATAGAAATCTCACAACCAATCCATTGCAATGCTTCAATCGTCTAGCGAAACAAACGTGTTTAGTTCTCCATGGGTTAAAACCCTCGAGGTAGAATGAAAAACGAGTCTCCTATATAAGACCTGGAAAAGATCTTAAATAGGCTAACGAAATAAACTTGACCTAAAAAATAATAAAGGAAACAAGATAATAGAACTAGAAAATCCGAAATTACAAAATAGGAAATAATATCTCGCTGGCCGCGAGGCGTTAACAAGTCCACCGCGGGGCGGCGGCTTCCATCGCGGGGCGTCAGTTCCTTCTCTGAGATCCACCGCCGGGTCGCGGTGGCTTCTGGCGCGGGGCGTCAAGTTACACCGCGGGGCGGCCAGTTCCACCGCGGGGCGGCGGTGACGGTGTCTTCTTCAGCTTCTGCGACACTTATGTAAAAATGCCATAACTTTTGATTCCCAACTCGGATTGCGCTCATATTTTGAGGACTTGCAGTAGACTTTAAGATCTAACTCTTCGAATTGGAATCACTTCATTTGGACATCTGAGTAGAGAGAACGAACCATTTTAATTCATCACATTGTTCTTCTACTCTTCAATACACTTCAAACCTCTATAAATCCCGTGATTTCTTCACTTCTCCACTCTAACTCCATAATCCACGATTGTGCTCTAAATCCATCCAAATGGCGCCTCAAACCTGGTAATAACCCCTAGATATGCACTACAAAATAGCACCGATCAAATCTCCCATGCTTAAACCTTGCTCGTCCTCGAGTAAGCTAAAGTCAACCTACTCCTCCAATCAATCCCCAAGGTTTCAGGAAGCATAGAAAACTCAATCTCCAAGAGTCATACCCAACAATAAACTCTAGGCAGCCAATACAATATAAGCCCAGCACAATAAACTACAACATCAAATCAAAAATCTCAATACCCCACACAATCAAGCCAAAAGGAAAGCAGAGTACTTCCCCCAAGCTTATCCCAAACACCATAGAGTGAATATAATCTAATCCTATCTCCCATCTATCTTCTTATACCTCCTAGAGTGACCTACCCGAATCCTACTTATATCACCTCTTATTATGTCGCCACGCCAGGAAAAATGAGGATTCCTAAAATTCACTCTTCTTCTTTTCACTCATTTTGCCAAGGCGCCCTTTCGGGTTTTCACCAAGCCACTCATTTCATTTTTCAATAGATGGGCTCACATATGCTCACATCACTCTTGACCAATTATTACCCCAGCCTAATGCTGGTCCAAGCCACCTGCTAGAAGCAGTTCAGGTGCTCACAGATTTGAACCTTAGCATCAAGAAAGCTTACATTTCTTTGGATGGAAGGTGGTTCATGGATGGTATTACCTAGGCCGCCCTTTCGGGTTTTCGACCTATCCCAGGATTTCAATTTTAGCCTTTTTTCAAATTTTTGGCTCTTTTTATTTTTTTCATCTCCTCAACGACGTAGCAAGTATAAAACCCTCCCCCATGCTTAAACATTGCATTGTCCTCAATGTAATGAAAGACAAAAGAATAGAAGCATAGGGAAAAGCAAAAAAATAACTCACAAACGCCGCTGAGTTGGCTTGGACACTTTCGGTTTGCTGGCGGTAATCTCAGTATACGCCCAGGTCTCTGGTGTTGGGTGGGTGTCTTCATCACGTCATCATCTTCTTCTACCGTGCAATCAAAGGGAACCACTTTGGTGAGTAGTGGTAAAACAATGATATTAGGATTACACGGCCTTCTAGGAATACATGGTGGAGCCCAGATATGATCTTGATGGGGGCTCTAGTGTTCCTCCTCCTCAGCTGCCAGTTGTAGGGCCAACATCGTTATCAAATCAAGTGTAGGGCAATATATCCTCCTTGACAACATGATGCGCACCTTATCCATATAACCCAGCATCCTCGCGAAGGAAGAACCTGAGAAAAACAGCAAAAAGAAAAAATTAAGCAACAAATAAAACCAGGGGATGGAGGCAAATGTAGACATGTCTCCGCGAAAAAAACATGAGGCAGGTCCGCGCAATGTCGGCTATGATCTAACAAGGTTAGCTCACCCCCGCGTGGATGGGGGAAACTCAGGCATAGGTCCTCGAGCCTCGTCGTAGTCATCAGTTGTCCATACTCATAACATTGCGTCTAATCAAACTTAGCAATCAAAGCCTTCTTCTCTCGTTACTGCTCCTTTTTGGTAGGGCCAGACGCAAGACAAGAGAAGTGAAGAGCCTTTCCGGGGTAGATATTGACCCCAAACGCACCCGGGACCCTAAGCAAGAACCACTCATTCTTCCATGTGCCTAAGTTAGTCGGTTTGTTAACTCGTGGCGCGTATTCCACTTTCCACGACCAATATCCATCGGCAATATCATGCGTAGAGATCAACGCCCTCACTACTTCCAGCGATGGCTCCACATTTAATTCACGACAATGAAGGAAGAGACAGCATAAATTTCTCCATGAGTTCGGATGCAATTGGATCAGGCTGGTGCCTTGAGCATTCAAGATCTCCTTAAAAAGCGGGTAAATAGGCATGCGGAACCCCGCAAACAAGGCTGGAAGACTCACTGCCATCAAGTTGGGATAGTGGTGCAAGGACCGCGACCTCTTCAGGAAGAGCCAGTATGGACCCCGCAGGGAAAGGGTAAGATCTCACTATCCCCTCTAAATGTTCGAAAGTAAGAGCCGACTCATCCCCGTCATCTTCACGGAAGAAGGCGTTGTCAGCAAAAGGTAATCGCCCCACCCGCCTCTTCAGAATCCAAAACTTGGCTCCGCCCGATGCAGTTCGTGAAGGAGAAGACGATAGAGATGTTTCTTCTCGAGGTGGATCTCTATTAGACGACAATGGCGATGATTCCTCATAAAGGCCATCTTCACTATAGCGGGGAGCACGATCGTGTCTGGCCTTGAAGTGAGTCTCTGGGAAAACAAGATGCCTCCTAGGGCGTGTTTCCGGTGAAGATGACTGATTCCTCTCGGGAGAAGTCTCTGGCGGAGACGACGGTTTTCGTTCGCTGGAGGTCCTTACTTGGTGCTTGAAATTCATTACTTCCTTGTTTGCAAGAAAAACCGAACCCTAGGTAAAGACCCAAAACACGGTGAAAGGGGAAAGGGTCAATGTCGTTGCAAAAACAACACGGGGAGAAGAGGAACCAACTGGAACAATTAAAAACAACTAGAAGACAACAAGGATGACCAGAAAAAGAACTAGCAAAGGGGTTTTCTACCCCGTTAGAAAAACCCTAAAACTTGAAGAAAAGGGAAAACTGTGTCAAAACAAAGACCAGAGCCAAAATTGAACGAGTAACCGCAAAAAAGATAGAGGAGAAACTCGAAGAATACCTTAATCAAAGAATGTCACCGGAAATATCTCGAATCGCGCCTAAATCCTCGCAAGAACAGGCGGAGGATTCCAAAATTTTGGCACCACGCAGTTTTTTCACCTAGAAAGAATAATAACACGGAAACGAGGCGAGAAAGAGGCAAAAAAGAGGAACTACCTGTCAAAGAGCAAGAGTGGCCGAAGACGCGAGACTGACAAGAGTAAGCCACCGAAGAGTTGTCGAGGGCGGTGTCTGAGAAATGACATTAAAAAGGAAACAACAAGAAAAGAAAAAGCCGAAAGGAAAAGATTTATAGAGCCGGAGGAATTAAAGCGGGAGTTGAAACGACGCCTCAGAATTCCACGTGGCAAAATCCGGATGAGACGCGCGATAAAAAGGGAATTTAAAAGATGGATTCAAAATTTGAAAAGGACGGCAGAAAAGAAGCAAAACCAGAGTACAATCTTACAGAAGAATTTCGTAGACAAAAGTACAGATCCACGCGTAATAGGACCGAGAAAAGGTCTCAGACGACGTTTGTTATCCAAGCCTTCGCTCATACTTCGCGAAGAGCTTGGGGGGCTGGCTGTAGGAGTCAGAATCAAGAAACAACAACCACGCGAAGGGATCACTCCAGAACCCAGGCCCGAGCAAGTGTTAGCTACGCGAAGAACCTACATCTAACTGCTTGGCTTAGCTGTAATCATGGGCCATTGTAGGAAGGAGAAGCCCGCCGAGAAAGAGGATGAAGCCCATGAAAAAGGTGAGAAAACGGTTATGAGGAAGGGACAGATGGAAGTGAGAGAAAGGAGGACCGCATCTATAAAAACCATTGGATTTGGAGAGAGAAGGGAGCTTTTTGGGCAATTGGGCCATTCGATTAGAGGAGGGAGGGAGAACCTGAGTTGTGAGCACTGGAGAGCAATCTCTTTCTTCTTCTTCTGCAAGAAATGTGAGAGACCAGAGAGAATGGGAGTGAGACCTAGATCTTGAAAGCTCGCTTTTCTCTTTCCTCCTACCTTCTTCCTCTTTCTTTTCCCCATTTTGTGAGTGGATTACTAACTTGAGCGTCGGAGGGCCTTCTCCCAGAGAAGCCATCTCCGGGATTTGTTTCAGGTAGATCCGGTAGGTCGGAAGAGTAGTTCCAGCGGAGGAGAGGCGGAGAAGCCCAGAAAACAAGTGAAAGGAGAACCACCAGAAGCGTGACTCAGAGATCAGAGATCTAAACCAGGAATCTCAACCAAGATAAAGCTGAGAGCAGAGGTATCCAGGAACGAGGGCAAGGCCAGAAAGTGCATATCACGATCAGCGTGGAACTTGCCATTTAGAAGCTGAAGAGGACATCCCTGAACAAACAAATCTCAGCAGACATCCGGATCGGGGGTGTGTTGACCCTCGGTGTAGCCACGCGTGTTGGTCTGGAATTCAACAATAGGCAGGTGGTGGAGCGACGCCGAGCGATTTTGTGGTGGTTTAGGTTTAGGAAATTGAATCGTGTTTCATATGTGACAGCATTGGTGGTTTGAAAAAATGGTGGTTTGAAAAATGAACTGCTAAAAATATGGTATGAAGAAGACGAAGGGTAGTGCATTTTTTTAGTTAAAATATTTCATTAAAAAGATATGCTCCAACTCTCAAAATATCTTTATTGTCATATACAAATTTACTATTTTACCCTTTTCAGATTTAGGAAGTGTAGAACTTTTTTTACACACGGTTTAAACAAAGATTTTTCCCTTTTTTAAGAAGATAGGAAGGAGAAGGTGCTTCTGTCTCAAATCGACCCATGATTCCTCGGACCTCTACTGTGTGAGTCGCTATTCTACGCTGGTGAAGGTCGTCACCGCAGACGCTCTTCGATGCTACTATGCGGTTATTGCTATTGGACTTGGTACAGTGGTACTCTTTTGATTTTGATTTTGATTGTGCAAGTTTGTGTTAGCATTAATGGAACTTTTATAAGAAAGTGAATGTTTGGATGGATTAGTGTGGTAGCATTGTAGTACAATAAATTGTTGATGACGACGACGAGAACGCGCAATTTCGATAAACGTCGATCCTTCAGATCCCTTTTTCGGTGCCCAACGAATATAGAAAAAGGCCAAATGTGGGGCTTGTCCCCCATTTTACCTCTGACGCTCAAATCAGATCTACCCAATGCAATGAGGATGAGGGCTAGTGGTTTTTGGAGATGATTGAATGAATCCGACCTAGTAATTAAGGTTACCTTAGGATCTTAAATATCTTGTTCAATGTGGTAATTTTGTTGTTCCTTCTTAATGGGTCTTACGAAACCTATTAATAGCTTCTTGTTATTGTATTAATTAAATAATATATTTAAAATAAATAGAAATATGTGGATTTATTTTTTACCTCCACACTTAGATAGATAGACGAGTGTTTAATTGTTACGATTTTCGTTGGATTTTTAGGAAAAGAGACATTTGAGATTTCGATTGTGTAAATATGATTGTATAGTTTGAGCAAATCGACAAACAAGGCATATGAAGCAGGAGGGATTTAATAGAAAGGTTTGGATTGTGTTTTATTTTTATCGATTTTTTTGTAATTTTAGGAATACAAAACTAATTCATATGAAGTACAAACAAGAAGAGAGATTTTAGTAAACCTAAAATCCAACAAGCAAAAACGCTTAAATATCCACGTACGTACATGAGGACATTTTAAATACAAACAAGGCATATGAAGTAGGAGGGATTTAATTGAAAGGTTTGGGATTGTGTTTTATTTTTTTCGATTTTTTTTGTGATTTTATGAATACAAAACTGATTCATATGAAGTACAAAGAAGAAGAGAGATTTTAGTAAACCTAAAATCCAACAAGCAAAAACGCTTAAATGTCCACGTACGTCATGAGGACATTTTAAATATCAACTAGGTTGTCGCCCCGTGCTTCGCACATGGAAACGGAAATCTAACAAATTTAGTATCTCTTAAAATCGGTAGATTTATTGCAAAGCAACATATAATTTTGATGAATAATTAGCGTTATGTATATGTGTTATATTGGTGATGTCTTACAAAGGGCATTACAAGGGGAATTAAATATATCTTATAGTACATTATCTCTTAATACAAATGTGGTACCATGCATCTGTATGAGCAAGTTTACATTAAGAGATAAGTTATATAAAAAAGTTATCATCTATTTGTTAATAAAGCGACTTTATATATGTGAAATTTATGATATAATATGATATGATAAAAGAAAAGTAGTTGATATATATTAGAATCCCTTGATAAGACTAAACGTATGAAGCACTTTGTATATAAAGCTCAACTTCTTTGGAGTAGATACCGAAGATTGTGCATCTTGCTCCGAGATTTTAACTCCAATGTTGATATTATAAAATGCTTGTTTTAAGCTTGAAAGATAATTGTGCTTAGATAATATGACTTCCAAATCCGCTTGCAATGTTTTGATATAAAAATTGAAACACTTATCAACAAAATTTCTCTTTGTTTATGACTCGACATGTGAAGCACTTTGTATATTACGATCTTTAAACTTCTTGGCATCAAATACTACGGACTTGACCGCACGGGAAATTTTAAATTTCCTAAATGATGTATTCCCTAGGAAATATGTATCTTTTATAAATGAGATCTGCTATAAATTTTATGTGATTGCATTCTCTTATAATGACTTACATTTTTTTATTAATTTTAAGTCTCATATGACGACTTGCATTTATATGACTCGTGTTCAATAACTAATATTAAATTTGATTAAGTTATTAAATTTAATGCAGTGGGATATAAAATGTATGTAATGAAATTAAGACATATACCCAGAAAGAATTGTCAAATGCAGCCATATGGGCTTATATTTGATATCTCAATTTTGTATATGCCAAGAAGTTTGAACGGACGTTTGTGTGATGTACATTAAAAAAAATCAAGACAACATATATAAGTTCCACTATTTAATGTAGTTGTTAAGAGTTTGAACGGACATTTCCAACTATTATAGGCGAACAAAGAGAATGATTCGATACCTTGGAATCGAACTCATTTTGGTGAAAAATAAAATATTAGATCGCGTAGAGTCGACGAATGAGGCCACTTTAGTATTAGTAAATTAACAAAATCTAAAAAATATGGCAAAAAAGAAAGCATTTATTCCTTTCCTATTTCTTGTATCTATAGTCTTTTTACCTTAGTGGAGCTTTCTAACATTTAAAAAAAAGTCTGGAATCCTGGGTTACGAATTGGCGGAATACCAAGCAAGCTGAAACTCTTTTGAATGATATTCCAGAAAAGAGTCTTATACAAAAATTCCTAGAATTAGAGGAACTCCTGTTGTTGGACGAGCTGGTAAAGGAATACCCGGAGACACATCTAAAAAAGCTTCGAATAGGAATCCATAAAATCACTTATTTTGGCTTTTTGACCCCATATTGTAGGGTGGATCTCGAAAGATATGAAAGATCTCCCCCCAAACCATACATACGACTTTCATCGAATACGGCTTTCCACAGAATTCTATATGTATCTATGAGATCGAGTATGGAATTCTGTTTACCTCGAGCAACAAGATCAAAGGGAGGACCAGGCCCGGACCCTCTAAGTATGGGGAGTGCCACTACTGCTTTCATTGTTCTACTATTGCAAGTATCGCGCATTGAATTGCCGCGGTGCTGCCTTGAGAAAGGGAATACATTAAGACTGACGAAGCTCGCCCCGGGTTAGATAAGGAGGGTATCGAGCACCATTAAAGTAGAAATTACTTTCTCAATAATCAGAATGAGCTTTTTGATATATACGTGGGACTCAAAGCTAGGCTTACAGATCATGGTTCAGAAACGAAATTTTGATGCAACAGAAGCGCAAATCTCCAATTAAGGGGAGATTCATAATTCTTCAACATGAAAGGTTACTTACAACTTCAAACCTACAATTATTTTAATGGATTCAGCAAACTATTCTTGTCCAAAGACACAATTCAAGAAGCATGTTGCACGCTAGAGCTACTCAAATGAGAAGTGTTGAAACATTTGAAACTCAAGATCCCGCTAACAGACTATACTTGACCCAAATGCATTTTTCTCTTGCAGAAAACTATGCTTCTCAAAAGCCATGTGCAACATCATTAATCCCTTAATCTGGATTCCATTCTTCAGGTTGAAGAATATCAATATGAGGAGGAATGACCAGCATCCACTTACGTTCATGGTCGGGGGGTTAGTTGAGCAGCACCAACTTTAAGCCTTTTGCACTTTCATCCACACCCTCTAATTCATATTGGGTTTTATAGGTTTATTTTATCATTTTTCCATTACCTTATTTTTATTTTCACCTAGCAATAGATGGATCATTAATATGTATTATTTATTTTTAATTACTTTTTTTTTTAGTCATAGGTATCAAAATATTTACATCCCATGAAAAGACTCACGTAACCTTCGAAAAAATAAATATTATTTTACCTAGATTTATTTGAACAAATCCAACACAAATATTAATATGTATAACACATGGAGCTGACAATAATAATTTTTTACAACTCTTCTTCAAAAAGAAAAATTTTGTTACAAATTTTTGGAAAGTATCATCCATAGAATATACTATATGAGTATTTTATATATATTATTACAAGCTTTTTTTAAATTACATCTATGTTCATGTTTATTTTATATGTGATACAATTTAATAATAAAATTAGAGTCATATTGCCATCACTATAATTTTTATCCTCCAATAAATTATTAGTATTCTTTTTTCATTAGTATGTTATTACAATATTTGAATTTATGTTTTTGCGCTTTTTGCATATTATGTGTTTAACTCAAAATCAATTGTAAATACACTTTTTACACAAAATAAGTTTGCTATGAAACTCAAAATCAATCTTGTGGTCTATCCTTCTAGTTAAAAATACAAATAAGTGTGAGTAGAAAAGCTAAACAAAATTTTAAAACAGGATTATTGAGTAACCGCACACACTTGATGCACATGGATTTAAACTGGACCCAAAGCGTATTGATTGGAATAGGATGAGATGAGCAATTTTGATTGAAAAAGGCAGAGGGCGTTCTAATTTAAGGCGTGCAAAATTCATGGGATTTGGCCAACCCTCAATTCATCAAGGTAAAAGTATTTCTCATATATATTACCGGCCCTAGGAATGAAGGAGGCATGTAATGTCCAATACCATGGTCCACCTTTTCACTCGTCGTACTGCAAAAAATCACAAACCGTTTAAGCAATGTAATCATAATGGTTTTTCATGAGAAAATGGATATTTTAAATATCAAAACCTTGTCCATGGAGCTTTCATAACTTGTGAGATCCATGTTTATTCTTAAGAGACCAACAGAGTGATCAGTATCTGATATCTTCTGAGGAGAATCTACAAATAATGTTTGAAAAGGCAACATTTGTGCTTCTTTTGTCCTTAGTATACATATATTTATTTTCTCTGTTGATGGATGACTCGCTGACTTGTGCTCCCGAAAGAACTTTGGAGCAGATTCTCCTTGTTAGAGTAGCTAGACAAGCTAGCAACACCATATATATGAATTTCAGAGATGCTCTTCCGAGGAGAATCTTCAAATAACGCTTGCAGAGGCAGCCTTTGTGCTTCTCTTTTTGCCAGCGTCGACATTTTTTTGCACTCAGCTGAAGGATGACATGTTGATTTCTGCTTTGGTGTTTGTTTCTCCTTGCTAGAGTAGACAGACAAGCTCTTCCAAGGGAGTTTAGAAACAAAGATTGCAAGGGTGTCTTTTGTGCTTCTCTTTTTGCCAGCATCGACATTTTTGTGTGCTCTGCTCCTGAAGGACTTTTGGTGTTTGATTCTCTTTGTTAGAGTAGGAAGACATGTTTGCACCGGACATATGAGATTCAGAGATACTCTTCTGAGGAGAGTCCACAAATAGAGTTTGCAAAGGTGTTCTTTGGGCTTGTCTAGTTGTCAACATCAACAACTTCGTGTGATCCGCTGATAATTGCCATGTAGGCTTCTGCTCCTGAATGAACTGTGGTGTCAAATTGGTGATTTTCCTTCTCTAAGCGAATGAGCTTGATGGGTAGAGAAGAGTTGGTACATTCTGCCAAAAGAGCAATCTCATACTCCTCATGTTCCTCTAATTGGCCAATGACCCATTCCATAGAAATTTTGTTGATGATGCACAAACTTTCCCTTCTTTCTTTTCATCCATGTCTCCTAGTTCAACCGATAGAGAATTTTCATCAAGAAGCACCTCTAAAGCAAGATTCATTAACTGCATTTCAAAGTCTTTTGTAGCTTCAAGTAGTGGAGCCACTGATAAGACCTTTCTTTCTTCCAAGGTTTTGATGTTTGGGCTCTGAGGTAATGACTTTGAAGCCTCTAAAGCTAAGTCCACTGGTTTTGCATCTTCACTTTTGCATACAAGTGCATTCTCGTCCTATTGCCATAATCAAGGGAGCCAAACAATAGCCACAAACAGTACTAAATAGAGCTGAAAATTTGATAGCTATTACACTCAATTATATGGATGTAAATCCATTTAGGAATAATTTCTTCAGAATTAAAGCATAAGAAACTTCAGAATTCTGGAATGAATCAATGGAAAAATTGGTTAAAGAGTCATTATCCATACGCTTTATCTGAGCTAAAATGGTCTAAATTAGTATCGCAAAAATGGCAAAATATAGTCAATCAACATTGTAGGGTTGAAAATAAAAATTTAATCAAACGGGATTCATCTGAAAGAGAGGAAAAGGTTTCATTATTGCTAAATAAAAATGATCATTTTCAAAAAATGCATAGATATGATCTTTTAGCATATCAATCGATTTATTATGAAGATAAGAAGGATTCATATAATTACAACATTTAGATACCGAAATTTGTTGATATGGGGGGAGTATCCCTATTACTAATTTTATAAGAAAAGATTAATTTATGTATATAAAAATCCAGATAGAAATTTTTTTGATACGAAAGGTCTTTTTTATCTCAAAATTAATAAAGATAAAGAAATCAACCCATCCAATCAAAAGGGTTTCTTTTCTTTTTTTGATTGGATGGGAATGAATGAAGATATCAACCCATCTAAATCATCTTGTATCGAAGCTGATACCTTGGTTAATTAATTTGAGTTATTTTTTAATGTATATAAAATGAAACCCAGGCTAGTTCTGTTAAGGTTTCAAACTGATTCGTAACTGAAGCCTTTGCCTTTGAAGAGAATCAGTTGAATGTTCACATTTAATTTCCAAAACATTTTCATCTTCATTGTTGCACATCAGTACATTCACATCCTATAACATCATAATGTAGAAATCCGATAAATTAGAGCTCAAAAGAAAATAATAAGAATCATACATACACTCGCATAAACCCAATTTCAATAATTACTTCCATTTCCTTTGAGATTCCAAAGGGATTAGAAACCAACACTTACGGGAAGAAGAACGTCATGGCCGCTCTGTTCGGAGTCATGCTTCACCGTGGGAACAAAGAAAAAGTTCTTACATCCGACATTGTGTCGTTATTGGCGGATCTCATTGGGGCTGCCGATAGAAAAGATCATGTAATAGACGCTTTATCGATCTTGGTGACATTGGCAGAAGAGCTTGAAGGATCAACTTCGATCCTGTAAACGCAAGATCTTGAGTTGTTGAGGGGATGATGATCAGATCCTGCAATATTCCTCGAACGGTGAAGGAGTATTGTGTTTCAATCTTGATGGATGTCTGCAGCAATGGTGGGGGTTTTGGCTAAGGAGGTTGCTCTAATGCCTTTGTTGTATTCGGTTATTGTAGAAAGGACACCGCAGACGAGCAGAAAGGAGAGGTCGTTGATCAATTTGATGTAGAGATTTCGAGAGACAAGCTATTCGAGGTTGGCTATGGCTTCTTCGGGTGTTGACAATGGAGGAGGTCAGGAGAAGGAGTGGCTCAACGAAAGAGTTGAGGATGACAATGGAAGGATGGCATATCCGTAAATGTTACAAAACTTCCGGTGCAGTTACAAAGAACTAAATCTGAATTATGTGAAAAGGGAAAAAAATTAGACAAAAAGAAAATTGTGATAATGTTTAACCCAATACACAAACAACAACACGCATGAGAAGATGATGTGGTGACAACCAATAAACCTGACACCTCATCATTTCTAGAATTTTTTTGATGGATTTCTAATGCATGTAGTACTCTCTCTTTTAGTGTAGTTGGGATTTTGATGGATTTCTAATGCATGTAGTACTCTCTCTTTTAGTGTAGTTTGGATTTGTTCCCAAAGCTTTATAATGGACCAAAGAGAGTAATTTAATATACTTTTACGTATTTTGGCCGCCCAACATTCAACTAGCTTCTTAAAAAGATATTTGTGCATAAAAAACTCTCTCGACTCTTATCTATCCAAAACCCTTGTCATGTCAAATAAATGTATCTTTGTCACGGTAAAGAGGCGTCTAGCAAGTGTTATGTGTAACATAATGTCTTTTTTGAAGACGTCATATATGCACATTATTTCATCTTACCAACTACTTCCTTGAACTTTATCAATTATTTTATCAACACGTCGTACATTATAATATTTTTATTAAATATATTAGGGATGTCAATGGTAAAAAAAATTATAATAATAAAGGTTATGAAATTGATTTTTATTTTCTTTTATGGAAGAGTAAGTTAAATTTTCATTAACTTACGTCTAAAAATTATTTTAGAATGATTTTTGTAATCAAATTAAGTTAAGTTTATTTTACAAACTAGTTAAGTTTATAAAATAAAGTTGTGAGACTTTATTATCAAAATATTACATTAATATAGCTAAGGGATTATTAAACAAGTAAATAAGTGGGATTATTGTTATAAATTAAGTTTTGGAAGCTTTATAATTTCTAAAACTTAAAGTTGGGTAATTTTGCCACAACTTTGAAAAGTTGGGAAAATGTTGTAATTAAGTGAAAAATGGGGGAGGCCATGTACAAATAGTGTAAAGTGGGCTTAGTGTTCTTCATCAATTGCTCGATCTGTTTTTAGCGGGTTAGGGTTTCGATTTCGAAGTTTAAAATCCGCGCTCGTTTGTGAATGGATTTCAAATCCGTCAACTCCGAGATGTAAATGGATCTCTTGCCTTTGAAAGCCCTCAAAATTACGCCTGAATTGATTCCCTTAATAGGCTTAATTGATCCCTAAAATCAAGTGACGCGTCGGATTCATGGCATTAAAGTCAACCTTATTCCTATAAATACGAGTTCATTCCACTCGAATTCATCATCCAAATCGTCCAAAAATTCCGAATGAATACGTTCCTCTGCATTCTTCGCTGACTTTGGAGCGGTTTTTAGACGTCGTTGAGGGTACCCAGCCACCGCGACCGATCTTTAGAGAAACTTTGCAACACCAGATCTCCATCCACACCAACGCCGCTCCGATTGGATGCGATAAAGCCATCTACGAGCCTCCAAAACTATTGGATATATCTAAAGGATCTTCTATCTTATAAGATATAATATGTATATAGTTAATTAGGCTCTATCATTGTTTAAGATATTCTAGGTAGATACGTTTCTTATTTCCCAAGTATTTACTTTCCTATATATATGGTACATCGTCAATAACATCAACACAACAAAATATTCCTTCAATCTATCTTTGCTCCTTAATTAATATGGTATCACAGCCATGAAAGCCTAAACACAAACCTACCTTGTTTTTTTTCTCCTTGTCTGGTGTTTCATCTCGGTATCATGACGAACACTGACGATATTACCATCACCAAGAAAGCGGCGTTGGATCCAACATCGCCTTATTATCTGCATCCCTCGAATCATCCCGGCTTGAACATCAGTCTGGTACAATTCAAGGGCGACAACTACCAAGAATGGGAGAAGGGGTTGCGCAACGCCTTTCGGGCTAAGCGCAAGCTCGGCTTCCTAGACGGAACCATTCATGAGCCACCGGTCGATAAACCTGAGTTTGACGATTGGGCGAGCGTTAACTCCATGCTTGTCGCGTGGATCTTACAGTCCATCGAGCCTTTATTGCGGTCTTCGATCTCTTATTCGGAGTCCGTAAAGACTCTTTGGGATGACCTCAAACAGCGGTTTTCTATCGGTAATGCACCTCGCATTCATCAACTCCGAACCGAGATTGCTCGATGTGAACAGAACGGCCAGAATGTGGCCACATACTTCGGTCGCTTGAAAGCTTTGTGGGAGGAACTTCAGACTTACCTTTCTCTCACACGATGCACATGTGGTGCTTGCAAGTGAAAATTTGGCGACGCTTTGACCACTGAACGGCACGACGAGCAGCTTCACCAATTTTTAATGGGGTTGGATGGTGATGTTTATGGACATCTCCGCTCTAGCCTCCTTGCCCAGGAACCACTACCACCTCTCAACAGGGTTTACTCGTTGGTGATCCAGGAAGAGCGTTACAAATCACTCTCTACTAACCGTGTTGCTCGGTCTGATGTTGTCGCCCTTGCTGCTCGTACTCCGCCTCCTCCACGCTCAACCTCATCGAAGAAAACAGATTCCAAGCCAACATGTACGCATTATGGAAAGCAAGGGCATGAAGTCGCTTCTTGTTTCAAAGTGATCGGCTTTCCTGAATGGTGGGGCGAACTTCGCCAAAATTAGAAGTCCTCTACTCGCAATCGCGGTCAGTCCTCGTCGTCGTCTCCATCTACAGATGCTGCTCCAGGACAGGCTCGTGCCAATGCTGCTCAAGCGGGCTCATCTTCCTCTCCATCGACATATCTCACCTCACAAGATCGTGAGGCTCTTCGTCCTGCTCTTACTGATGGACAATGGAACAATTTGTTTTAGTTGTTCAAAGATTACCGCTCCTCTTCTAATGCACCGTCTCGTGATAACTTGATGGGTAAGAACTCTCCTTCTTGGATTTTAGATACGGGCGCGTCATATCATATGACGGGTGACAAAACCCTTCTTGTCAATCTCAAGCCGGTTGCTCCCACAACGATAACTCTTCCTGATGGCACTCATTCTACCGCAGTGCTTTATGGCACAATCTCTTTTGGGGACAAACTTCATGTTCCTGATGTTCTCTTTGTTCCACAATTTACTTGCAACCTACTGTCATTTGCTATGTTAACTACACAACTTTGTTGCCTTGTCACTCTAACGTCATGGCTGTGCGTTTTACAGGACCTCAATTTGAGGATGGTGATTGGAGCAGGTGAACAAGAGGGCGGGGTATATTGGTTGTGGGCTGTATGTTCGTCTCCTCCACTATGTTCGGCTGCAGTTGTGTACTCGTCTCAGTTATGGCACAAGCGTTTGGGTCATGCTTCTTATCCGTCTATTTTAGCTTTACCAGGAATCTCTTTGTCTAAGAGTAGTCTAGCTGAACCATGTTCTACTTGTTTGCAAGCAAAACACAATCGGGATTGTTTTCCCCTTAGTTTCAATAACGCTTCACAGTTATTTGAACTTATACATGCCGATGTTTGGGGCCCTTACAGTACTACTTCCATGTGTGGAGCTAGGTATTTTTTGACAATTGTAGATGACTACTCTAGATGTGTTTGGGTTCACTTGATGGCTCCCAAGACCGAGGTTGGCCGACTTGTTCAAAAATTATATGCATATGTCTCGACACAGTTTGGCCATCAAGTAAAGAGGTTTCGTACCGACAACGGCACCGAGTTTTTCTCTCTTAACGAGTACTTTGCTACTCATGGGATACATCTTGAAACCTCCTGCGTTGCCACGCCTCAACAGAACGGTCGCGTTGAGCGTAAGCATCGCCACATACTTAATGTGGCACGGGCCCTCTGATTTCAAGGATCTCTACCCATCGTCTTTTGGGGCGATTGTGTCCTCGTTGCTGCGTACCTCATCAATCGCACACCCTCCTCTGTGCTTCATGGCAAGACACCCTATGAGCTGCTCTTCCACAAGCCGCCATCCTATGATCATATCCGGGTTCTCGGATGCCTTTGTTATTCTTCTGTCTAGCCCCGTAGCACAGACAAATTTGCCTCTTGTAGTCGACGATGTGTCTTCATCGGCTACCCATATGGCAAGAAGGGTTGGCGTCTTTATGATCTTGACAAAAACCAAGTGTTTGTCTCTCGTGATGTTGTTTTTTCGGAAGCCCAATTTCCATACTCAACATCACTACCTACGGACTCAAACACTCCTTCTCAGGCACCAGTTCATCCTTCTAGTTTTGATGTTCACGTTCCAGCTGAACTTTCCCAGAATTTTCCACCTACAGTTGCTCCACTTATACCGCACTCGGGTGCCATTGACAGGGGGAGTTCTATCTCTCTTGACCATGATTCTACTGAGGTATTACCGCCACCAGCTACTCCACCTTCACCTTCTGATGTTCAGCAGACAACAGTCCGCCGCGGTGCCCGTGACCGACAACAATCAGTGCGTCTGAAAGACTATATTTGCAACACCATTCGGCCACTCACCCCCCCCCCCTCTACCTCGCCTGCTGCCCAGCCGTCTTCAGGTATAGCTTATCCTATTGCTAACTTTGTTAATTGTACAAAGTTCTCATCTCGTCATGTGCAGTTTATCGCTACTGTCACGGCTGTCGCCGAACCTACTCGCTTCTCTGAGGTTGTTTGTTCTCCTGACTGGCGCAATGCAACGAAAGCTGAACTCCAAGCTCTTGACAAGAATGGCACTTGGGAGATTGCCACTCTTCCTCCCGACAAGAAATCCATTGGTTGCAAATGGGTCTATCGGGTAAAGTACAAGTCTGACGGTTCAATTGAGCGACATAAGGCCCGGTTGGTCGCTCTTGGCAACCGTCAAGTAGAGGGTGTCGACTATACCGAAACATTCGCCCCAGTTGCGAAAATGACATATGTATGTGTCTTCCTCTCTGTGGCTGCTATAAAAGGGTGGACTCTTCACCAAATGGACGTGCATAATGCATTCTTGCACGGTGACCTTGCTGAAGAAGTCTACATGAACCCACCCCCGGGATTTCACATTCCTTCAGGAACGGTTTGTCGTCTTCGCAAGTCTCTCTATGGCCTTCGACAAGCGCCCCGGAATTGGTTTGCCAAACTGGCGCATGCTCTTAAACAATTCGGCTTTCAACAGTCCTACGCCGATTACTCCATGTTCTCTCTCGTCGACACCGGCAAAGTCATCCATGTTCTCGTCTACGTTGACGACCTCTTGATAGTCGGTGATTATGCAGCCGCTGTTGAAAAATTCAAGTCTTACCTTCACAAATGTTTCTACATGAAGGACTTGGGACATCTCAAATATTTCTTGGGAATTGAAATTGCACATGGAGCCGAAGGTTTGTTCTTGTGCCAGCGCAAATATGCGCTCGAGATACTCAGTGAGGCGGGTCTGCTTGCTGCCAAACCATCTGATTTTCCGCTTCCACAGAATCACGACCTCGCCAAGTCGACAGCAGCCCCGCATTCTGATCCCGAACAATACCGTCGTCTTGTTGGTAGGCTTATTTACTTGACCATCACTAGGCCCGAGTTATGCTACTCTGTGCACACCCTCTCCCAGTTTATGCAAAACCCCACTCTGGAACACTAGCAAGCAGCCCTTTGAGTTCTTCATTATGTGAAACGCAACCCAGGTCAAAGTCTTCTTCTCTCCCGGTGTAGCTCATTACGTTTAACTGCCCATTGTGATGCCGACTGGGCTGGCTGTCCCATCACTTGCCGCTCTCTTACCGGTTTCTTCATCACCTTAGGCGAGTCACCGGTCTCTTGGAAAATGAAAAAGCAAGCAACTGTATCGCGCTCTTCGGCTGAAGCCGAGTATCGCTCCATGGCCTCGGCGTGTTGTGAGCTGATTTGGCTCAAATCTCTGTTGCGTTCTCTTGGTGTGCGTCACTCTGCTCCCATGAAGCTTTTTTGTGACAGTCAAGCGGCACTTCACATCTCTAGCAACCCTGTTTTCCACGAATGCACTAAACACATTGAAATTGACTGTCATTTCGTTCGTGATCTTCTCCTTACGGGTGTCGTCTCTACAAGTTATGTTCGCACTACCGAGCAATTAGCTGATATCTTCACAAAGGCTCTGGGCAACCAACAATTCAACTATCTTCTTGGCAAGTTGGGCTTGATCGATTTACACGCTCCAACTTGAAGGGGAGTATTGGATATATCTAAAAGATCTTCTATCTTATAAGATATAATATGTATATAGTTAATTAGGCTCTATCTTTGTTTAAGATATTCTAGGTAGATACGTTTCTTATTTCCCAAGTATTTACTTTCCTATATATATGGTACATTGTCAATAACATCAACACAACAAAATATTCCTTCAATCTATCTTTGCTCTTTAATTAATAAAAACCACCTTCGAACCTATCACATGGTTTTGTTATCTGTGTGTTCTGCTGCCGCGCCACTAGTCCTCCGCCGTGATTCTACATCGTCGTCCTCTGTGTCGATGTTGCTGACCACCCGTGCCACCTTCGGGCCGCCTCAGAGACCTCCAGCCAACAACTCCGACATGGGAGGGGCCATTGTTGTACAGTTGAAGTTTCGAACCTGTTGCTCGTTCAAATTGGAGGGAGAAGACAGCGTGGCCTCACATATAGGCTTTTAACCCCAATTAGCCTATCCAGTTCAAATTCACCCCGAGATTGATCGAGCTGTATAGTTTCTACCAATTTCATATCGTTGTTCTAATAAATGAATTACATAATAAACATAACTCATTTATGTTTTAATTTTGTCGATACATTGTGGGTCGTGGAACGATCAAGAAATTGAACCTCGGTGTTGGGTTCGTAGAAGCTGACATTCTCGCTAATTAATCAATGATAGTCGTCTCGTCTAGATTCATTGTTAAATTTACTTAAGGCAAGTGGTGGTTCGCTCTTTCCATTTCAGATATTTTTTTGACCGACAATTAATATTGAAATTAATTAGGTAATTTCTAACATCTGATTAAATGTTTGAGAACCCTTGTTTGTTTAAAATAATTTCATATCTAGGTTGATATGTAGTTATTATTGATATATATAGTTATATATAAGTATGTCTGATTAATGTTGTTATCGTCGTAATGACGATATTGGATGTGTACTTTGTGTGTTATGTGTGGACTTAATAGTACAACTTGGAAACCGCTTGTGCTCTAGTTTAAGTGGATCGTCTTTCCAATCTGAATTTGCAATATGCGGTGAGGTTGATCGGACCTAATTATTTAATGGAGTTTATATATGTTGGGTGTGGACTTAAAACGTTCCCAAAAAAATCATATTTTCTTCTTATAATACCCATATTCATTCGAGTATTATCTTGGTACATATCTCTTTTGTCCATCATTCGTTTCAGTGGAAGTATTTTAGTTATATATCGTCTATCGACTTTTATTCGATGGACAATGATAGTAACTAGATATGATCACATAAAACCTCACATAAATACCCTTGCTTAGTCTTTCATTAGACTAACCAACCACTATTTTTCTTTGCATGGTTGGATGGTGTCATCCGTCCCATACGGCACATCAGTTAGCTTGTCTCATGTTATTTAGAAATAACAAACGGAGAAGAAAAGCTACAGTTGAAGTTTGAAATATTTTCAAGGTTGTTTGAATATAAGGTTTAATTTGCTAATTAATGTAATAAGTGAAAGTGTTAGATAACCTAGTCATGTAATTAGGATTTATTTAAAGTCTTCTGCTGTAATTTCAATATTGTTTTGTAAAATTTATCTCCTTAACTTATGAGATGAATATTAATAAAGATTAATTATTCATTTCAAAAGTATTTTGCTTTTGTTTCTTTTATTATTAATGTACTTATATTTACGTATAAATTATTCGAATTAAGCCCTTGGTGGGTTTGGACATTAAAGTATAACGCCACTGGCGTGTGGCACTATCGACATAAGTCGGGGGTATTACTATCTCCATCCCCGTTTAAGTTTATGCTCCCCGTCCCCATACATTCCCCCTTTCAGGGAATGAAAATCATCCTCATCCCCATCCTCACGAATTCTCCATTCCCTTCAGGAAATTCTCGTCCCCATTTACTTTCCCCATTAGATTCCTAATTTAAATTACTTATTAATTTGTCATAAAGTCATATTATTGTTAAACTTATATTCATATTCAACATTATATAATACATATGAATAAACATATTCATGTTTAGTATAGAAAAACTTAAAATGTAATCATAATATTTTATAATATATTATAAATATATTCATGAAAATCCTCATCGGGGATCCCATGAGATTCCCCATTAGGGAGCGGCGTGGGGCGGGGAACAGGTCGGGGACTATTTTCCACGTCCCTACCCCCATGCGGAAAATTGATTTGCCCCTGATCCTCGTACATGTCATCATTATTTTCCCAATCTCCGCCTATACCGGAAATTCCCCAATAATTTTGAGAAATCTTGATGAACCCTCGGATCTATGAAGCCTCTGTGCAAGAATTTGCTCTTGTTGTGGAAGAAAGTGGCCGATCTCCAAGGATGAAGAACAAGGCACTTTTCGGCGAAAATGGAACTTGTTGTGGGTAACGATGGCAAACGATTGTATGGAAGATGGATTGTGATGGATAAGCACTCTCTTATGTTTAGATTTGACACACTAAACACAAGAAAGAGACCTAGAGGGATTTGAGATGTAACGCACTCTAATCTCTCAAGGGGTTTCAATTTGATTTGACTCACAAATTGAAGAACAAAGAGAAAACTCTAAAAACTGAAATACTCTGATTTTGATCTGAATTCAACGTGCCAAACACAAAGCCAAAATGTTTGCCTAAGTAACCTAGCATTCGGTTACCAAAGGAAATAAAAGAAAAATACTAAAAATCAACCACTAAAGCTAACACGTGCCCACTAACTTAAACATACTTAATGGGCAGTTTAGGGAATTAAAATAAAGTCTAATAATGTTTAAAAACCAAAGGAAATAACTGGAAATGATTTGGAAATCAAAAGGGCTCCATTTGGGCTTTTAACCCGGGCGTGGCCGCCGGCGCCGAGAAACCCGGAGAGGCCTCCAAGCATGTGACCAGGCAGGGCTCGGTTTGGCTCGGCACTCCTTGAGCCATTAGACCTCCCTTGAGCTGGTGGTGAAGTGGGCCAGCTCGGGCTCGGGTGAAGGTGCCAGGTGTAGGCTCGGGCCTATGCTCCTTCCCACGCACGGCCGTGAATCTAGGGCTTGACCTAGGGCTCGGCAAATGTTGCATTGGCTCGGCACCTTGGGCTCCAATGATCTGAAGTGACACTTTGGGAGTTGTGGGAGTCTTGGTGGCCGAGAGAAGTGGAGGATTGCCGGGTGACGTCGCCATGTGGTCCGCCGCGACATTAGGGTTTGTCGGCTCGGAATTAGGGTTTGCCTTGTCCTCGGCACTTGGCAATATGGGCTCCTCTTGAATGGTTGGTGTTTCACTGGCCATGAGCATAGTCATATCATCCTCCCTCCCTTGAAAGGGATTCGACCTCGAATCCAGCTCGTCAAGGTCTTCATCTCCTTCCATGCAATGGCTTTCCTTATGTGGGACGCCTCCTTGACCTACAATAGAACTACTAGAAAACCTATGCAACACCACATCCTCCTCATTAGTAGGGTTAGTCTCATAAAATGTAATGAAAGGTGGAGGACATGCAATGAATGTAGGCATAAAAGGCTTGGCCAAGAGCATATGATGCGAAGCACCACCTTTGCTTCCAATTGCCATCTTCTTACCTTGGCTTTGCTCTATGTGTTGGCCGGCCTTTCTTTGCTCCCTAGCCACATGGTCAGCTATGATTTAATGGGACATCATAGGATGTAGAGTGATTCTTTTACCATTCATGATAAAAGAATACTCATTTGTCACCCCTTGATGGATGACACCCCTATCAAATTGCCATGGTTGGCCTAGGAGAAGGTGGCATGCGGTCATGGGCAAAACATCACACACAACCTCATCCACATATTCTCCTATAGCAAACTGGACGGTGGCTTGGTCCTTGACCTTAAGGGGCTTGTCGGAATTCAACCAACAAAGTGTGTAGGGTTGCGGGTGAGAAGTGGTCAATAGATTGAATCTACTCACCACTTCTTGATCAATCAAGTTGCAACAAGAGCCACCATCAATGATGACACTACACACCTTTCCCTTAATGGTGCACCTAGTGTGAAAGAGAGTCTCACGTTGACTAGGTGCACTAGGACTTTCTGAGATGGTTAGTGCTCTTTTGACCAAAAAGCACTCACCCTCGGCGGCCACAACATGCAACTCCTCTAAACCATCCTCATTCTTAACAAGTTATTCCCATTCATCCTCGGACTCAATGTCCCCTATAGTGTTGAGAAGAACTTGCCTTTTTGAGGGGCAATCCTTGGCAAAATGGCCATGACCGAGACACTTAAAACACTTAAGATCCCTAGCTCGGGTCTCTCCCTCCTTTCGTTGGGTTTGATCCGGAGTAGGGGCCTCTCTTCTAGGGTGACTTGAGTTGTCACTCCTAGTGGGCTCTAAGCGTCTTGGCATAGGTTGTGGTCCCTTTGAACCACTTGATGAAGTTTGCCAAGGCCGTGAGCTTTGAGCTTGGGGGCGCCTTGAATGGAGTGCTTTATATATACGATTAGTATAATAAAGCACTTCTTCTATAGGGGTCCCTCTAGAGAAGTGTTGCTTGCTCACTATGGCTCGGAGCTCGGGGCTAAGGTTATTAATAAACTTAGAAATAAGATACCCCTCGGGAACCCTAAGTCTAGACCTAAAGACCAAGGTCTTTAGCTCCATATAGAATTCATCCGGGGTCTTATTCCCTTGCTCTAACAACTCCAACCTCTCATGCACCCTATCCGAAAAATCTTCCGGGACAAACCTATCTTGGAGAGCTTGCTTGAGGGCTTGCCAAGTAGTGATTTGAGGGTTTCCGAGGTACTCTCGTTCCTCTTTGTCCCCAAGCCACCATTGGTAAGCAAAACCCTCAAATTTTATGGTCGCTATAGCTACTCGTTGAGCTTCTGAGTAGTTATAGTACCTAAAAATTTGATCGGTCTTTTTCTCCCAATCAAGATAGATCTCCGGGTCACATTGCAAACCAAAAGATTGTACCTCCAATTTTATCCCATGAGGCCGTTTTTGGTCATATGCATACTCCTCACGATGGCCTCCAAAGTCTTCGTCATAACCTCCGAATCCTCTTTGGGGAACATAAGGCATCCTTCCACCTTGGTATTGGCCTCGGCCCATGCCTCCTCTTCCAGCCATCCTCCTTCCCGGGTCTTGGTACCCATTGTATTCATTCGGCACCCCTCTTGGCTCCTCTCTATGGATGGTGCTCGGCATCCCTCTTGGCTCCTCTCTATGGATGGTACTTGGTCCTGCCATGTTAGTGCACAAAGGAGGAATACTAGTAGTGCTAGGTACAAGATAAGAAGATGAGAGATTAGGAGACAAACCGAACCCTTCCCTCGACGTAGCTACATTCGGTGGAGGGTGATGAAACCCTTCACGCAAGGAGATACCCGCCAAGTCTTGGGCTAAGAGTGGTATGGTCACTTGGACCCCTTGATTGCCAAGTGATGGCTCGGCCAATGGCAGATTTTGGGCGCCACTCTCGTGGGGTGCGCCTTAAGATTGGCTCAGTGATGGACTGTGGGACAGCCCCTACTTCTCCTCCATAGACTTCATGAAGGAAGCTTGCTCATCACGCAAGGCTTACAAATCTTGGCGAGTTCGCTCTTCGGCTTGGCGAGCTCGCTCTTCGGTCTCTTCCTTGGACGATTGGATAGCCAAGAATATGGTCTCCAAAGTAACTTCCGATCCCTCCTTAGGATCCTCCGAGGCCACGTTCTTGTCCTTGGCTCTCACCATGACTTCCTACACACAAGAAAATCCAAGCACAATAGCCCACAAGATGGAAGAAAAACAAATGATCTCAAAACTAGTAAGCAGGCTACAAATTCGGTTTAAACCAAAGAAAATTCACAACTTTTACTAGCTCAAAATTTTAGGCCGAGGTAGGGCTGTCTAGATGCTCAAATTGACTCCAAAGACAAGATAAAAGTGCACCACAACTTTAAGTTAGTCCTTGTGCTAAGTCCACAACTTTCACAACACAATGCAAGTACTTAGCCCTTGAAATTCCCTTATAAAAGTTGAGTGAACAATCTGGCCGAATAACAACAATGAGCACTTCACAAACTAAACAAAGGAATGACAAATTCCACACAAGATATCAAACTTTAAACAACCACTTTTCCAAGCCAAGTTTTTTTCTTGTGTTTTTATGGCTTGACTCTTCCGGTTTTTTTTTTTTTTTGATCTTTCGTTTTTTTTTTTTGATGAACACTAGAACAACTTAACAAACTGAAAATACATAAATGATAATCGGAATCAACAATTAGGAATTCAAGAACTTTTCCTACGCAAATGTGAAGTTAGATTGCTTCGGTCTGCACAAGAACAACCCTATGTTGATTAAATGCCAAATACAAATAAAAATGACTCAAAATTACTAAACTAAATGCAGCTAATTAGGTCACGGCTGGTTGATGAAAATTGAAGGCCGAAATTCGAATTTCAAACGCATGCAACAACTTCAACAACAAACCCTAAAATCTAGGAAGAAAAACTAACCACTTCCCCTAATGATGCACGGCTGTTTAGACTCAATTAAACTGCAAATCTCGACTCCTCTCCCTTCTATGCAGACTCAAGGACTCAAATGCAATCAAACAAAGAAGAAAGAGCAAGAAAACCTACGGACAACTACACATGCAATGATGAAAGGCACGAAATGGAAGAGCAAGTAAATGTCCGATTTTTCTATTGATTTAAGGCCAAATTTAGAGCAAATACTTACGTAGCTCTGATACCAAATGATGAACCCTCGGATCTATGAAGCCTCTGTGCAAGAATTTGCTCTTGTTGTGGAAGAAAGTGGCCGATCTCCAAGGATGAAGAACAAGGCACTTTTCGGCGAAAATGGAACTTGTTGTGGGTAACGATGGCAAACGATTGTATGGAAGATGGATTGTGATGGATAAGCACTCTCTTATGTTTAGATTTGACACACTAAACACAAGAAAGAGACCTAGAGGGATTTGAGATGTAACGCACTCTAATCTCTCAAGGGGTTTCAATTTGATTTGACTCACAAATTGAAGAACAAAGAGAAAACTCTAAAAACTGAAATACTCTGATTTTGATCTGAATTCAACGTGCCAAACACAAAGCCAAAATGTTTGCCTAAGTAACCTAGCATTCGGTTACCAAAGGAAATAAAAGAAAAATACTAAAAATCAACCACTAAAGCTAACACGTGCCCACTAACTTAAACACACTTAATGGGCAGTTTAGGGAATTAAAATAAAGTCTAATAATGTTTAAAAACCAAAGGAAATACCGGAAATGATTTGGAAATCAAAAGGGCTCCATTTGGGCTTTTAACCCGGGCGTGGCCGCCGACGCCGAGAAACCCGGAGAGGCCTCCAAGTATGTGACCAAGCAGGGCTCGGTTTGGCTCGGCACTCCTTGAGCCATTAGACCTCCCTTGAGCTGGTGATAAAGTGGGCCAGCTCGGGCTCGGGTGATGGTGCCAGGTGTAGGCTCGGGCCTATGCTCCTTCCCACGCGCGGCCGTGAATCTAGGGCTTGACCTAGGGCTCGGCAAATGTTGCATTGGCTCGGCACCTTGGGCTCCAATGATCTGAAGTGACACTTTGGGAGTTGTGGGAGTCTTGGTGGCCGAGAGAAGTGGAGGATTGCCGGGTGACGTCGCCATGTGGTCCGCCGCGGCATTAGGGTTTGTCGGCTCGGAATTAGGGTTTGCCTTGTCCTCGGCACTTGGCAATATGGGCTCCTCTTGAATGGTTGGTGTTTCACTGGCCATGAGCATAGTCATATCAAATCTCATCCCCATTGATATTCCTAGAACATTTCCTAAGTTTATTAATAAATTAAATAAAATGATATTTATAAGTACTGTAATGCCAACTTGCATCCTTGCAAGTATGTCACTTGAAGGTTTCCTAAAATGAACATTCACTTAAGAGTAGTCTTCTAAAGGCAACAAAAGGTCAAGATATATAATAAATATTGTGTATGACCCGTGCCTAACTAACACTTTAACCTAAAAAAGGATTGTAAAGATAGAAAATATAATCGCGGAATATGCAAAGATATCATATTGTTGAGGCATATTATGTGATTTCTTTTCGATCAAAAAAAAATTATGTGATTTCATTTTCTATCTTAACAATCCCTAAATTCCCTTGGCTTCGTCTCTATATTTTCATTCTCTCTGTGTTTATTCCTTGACCTCCAAGTTGACTCTACCCTATCCATATCCATACTATACTAAAAACAGAAAGTGGTTAAATGAACAGTACATTTCTTGACCTTCTTTTTCTAAAGTAATTACAGGATTGACATCACCTTTCTGTATTATTCGTGTCAAGCTCTGCATTTTCATCCTTCTCCTTCAGCTTCCACGCGTCCATTACTTTCCAAATTAGGGTGCACGTGGCAACCCATCCTTTTCTCCTCTTTTGATTTATTATCCATTGCGTCTTTGATTGTCACTTTGTGGATCTCGCACCGACTTTCTCTCCGACTCCAATCTCACACCGTTTCATCCCTCTCGCCTGACCGAGCACTCCGCCGTTCGCTTGCGAGCACCTATGTCGGTCTTCTCCCATTTTTTTCGTTTGTCGCGAAAGTCTATGAAAAGGTTACTTCGAGGTAGCCATTCCATTTCGCTTTCTAGATGTTTAGTCTTGTTGTATGAAATTGCATTTCTTTGTTGCATACTGAAATTAGTATAATTCTGGGTGTAATTAGTTCTCCAAGCATTCTTTTTGTTGCAGCCTTGTAGCTTCAGAAAATGCAGGATTTGATTATGGTGGTGTAAATTTTGGGAGATCCACAAGCGCCACCGCTTCACCACACGCACCACCACCACCACGGGACAACGCAGCCGCCTCCGGGGATGATGTTTCCTCTCGACAATTCCTATCACCACCACCAGAATACCTACAACTTGTCCAACAACGCCTCTCCTCAGATGATCAGCTCCAATTCATCTTTTTTTTGCGGAAACCGTTTCCCGTTCAAGTCGGTGGTATCGACAACCTCAGTTTCCAAGCCGCTTGAGTCCTTGAATCCGGTTTTGGGTGGTGGCACCCCTTCTTTGGAGACTCTGTCGTCTTTCAAAAAGCATCGTGGAAGACCTCCTGGTTCTGGGAAGAAGCAATTGGATGCCTTGGGTAATTTTTGTATTCTCCCTATCTTCAATTGAGTAGCTTTTACATCATTTTTTGCTATATTATATTGTGAAAATAATGAATTTGAAGAGAATTGATGATCATTGTTTGCTATCTGGGCAGGCAATCTGAAAATACTAATCAAGCTACCAATAACCACCAAACCCGTTGTTAATTGTTAGTGTTCAATAATTCTATTCGTCTGATGATAAATTGTTAGTGAGAAAATTGATTTATTTCCATAAATAAAACTCCCTTTAATGAGTGCTTGAAAATTGATCGTTTCCTACATAAAACTATAAAAGTATTGTTTTTAGGATTTTATTATTATTATTATGGTACTTTCAATTGGATTACTGCTTTCCTCTTTGTGGAGTGATCTTACAGCGTTGATTGTCTATATTGGTTGGTTTCTTGATTGAAAACTGTTGCGCATATCGGTTGTCTTTTCTAAGTAATCGCAGCTCAATGATAGCCAGATTTGAAAGGATGAATTTCCGTGAATGCTAAGCTTTAGAAGAATCAATTGATCTGTTCTGGCCATGTGATTTTATATTGGGATATCTAATTTCTCTGATGTGGAATGCTTAGGGATTCCTCTAAGTTCGTTCAGTTTTCTGTTCAATTTGTTGTGCGATTGATTGATCCTCGAATTGGTTTTGTGATTTGTTAGTGGCAGAGTTCGGACTACATTGATGACCACACCTATGATGTTGTTGTTGTTGTTGTTGTTGTAGGCAGTGGCGGATCTAGAACTTAATCGAATGGGTGCTAGTCTTCGAGCTACAATCGGTCTCGATGAGCATATATGGCTTTAACAATGCTTGCATTATAAGCTTCTCCCCACTCGTTCTCACATAGTGGCAGCTCAGGTAGTTTGATTTATCAATAGGTAAAGCATGTTGTTAAGATTTCGCAAAAATTATATTCCTATTACTGTTGTAATCTCTTTGTGCAAGTTTCTATGTTTAGCTTCTTGTTTTCTTTTTCTTTGAAGAAACTTTGGAACCTAAATAAGTAGGATTCTCTTAAATTTCTTTGGTTTGTACTTGTATATATGTGTCAAATATTTGTTGTTTATATTCGGTGATCTGAGATCAGAAAACAAGTTCAATTTGGTTGGTTTACCTATACAGTACTAAACACTATTTGATACAATTTTCTGATGTTGATAGATTCCATATACCTATAAATAAGAAATGGAAGGAGTCGAGGCTCTACGTGAATTTTAATGTGAAGTTCATTGTGTGTACAGTGCAGGGAGGAATTCATGTTGCTTTAGGTAACATGACTGAAGATGACATCAAGTGGCACATATATGATACTGTCAAGAGAAGTAAATAGCTAGATAACCTAGATATGTTGCTTTTCATTTCTTCTTTTTCCTTATTTTGTTGTTTTTCCAAATGAATGTGAATATAGGTTGATCTTTGTTATATGATGTATCCATAGCTACTTCATTGCTTCCTTAATAGCTTGACTTTGTTCTTTTCCTTATGTTAGTATTTCCCCGAGCTGAGTATCAATGGCTATTGTGTTATTTTAATGATTTTTTTTATCATTATGTATGATATATAATATTTGTTGTCAACGTTTCTTGGAGCTGATAGAGTATGCAACTTTTAACTTATATTGTTGTTTTGCAGTTACTTATGAATGTCATAGCTTTGTTCTATCGGATGGATACTAGGATTTTGATTTTTGAATAATATGTTATTGGGCCTAGTTTTTTTTTTTTTTTTTTTTGATAAAGTAAGAATTCAAGATTCATGACAAAATCCTGAAAACTTGAGAGGCCGATTAAACGGCAGATCCAACAACAATAACACACAAACAAAAACAACATAAAGAAAAGGAACAACAAACAAAGCCAAAGGCAACAACAACTGAAGCAAGCACATCAAAAGACTAAACAAAGAGAAAGTTTTCAAGCAAGCACACCAAAAGACTAAACAAAGAGAAAGTTTTCAAGCAGTGGTTGAAAAAACTCCAACAAAATCGCTTAAAGCAGCCGGAAAGAAGAGAAAAGACATATTCTGATGGCAAATCGTCAGTAGACACCATCAGGGATCACACGATCACTGTCAAATCTCAAACCGAAACAACAGTCTCATCAACCCAAGTCACCTGCACAGTCGAGAAACCACACCAGCAAACAACAAAAACAACAGAACAGAAAAAAATTAAGGGGGGGGGGGCAGAGGGGGGGCAAAGGGCAGATCTGGAGGGGAAGGGGAAAAAAGAAAGGGAGGCGGAGGGATTAGGTTCGAACAGGAAGGCGGAAGGGAGGTCTGGGAGGAGGACGGAGGGGCCAGAGATGGGGTCGGCGACGGCGGGTCGGAGAAGGGGAAGTCGGAGGTGGTTCTGGACAAGGAAGAAGGAGGGGCGGAGAGGAGGTCGGGTGAGGAGGACGGAGGGGGCAGAGAAGGGGGTCGGCGGCTACGGGTCGGAGGAGGACGGGGAAGGTTGGTGGCGGATCAGGGCAAGGAGGAAAGAAGAGGGGGCGGAGAGGAGGACGGAGGTTGGGTAGAGAGGAGGAGGCCGGAGACCGGAGAGGAGGAGGTCGGGGAGGAGGACGGATGGGCAGAGAGGGGAGCGGCGGCGTCGGGCTCCAAGGCGGTGAGGGAAATGTCGCGGGTGCCGATGAGGCAGGGTGTCGGAGAGGCGGGCCGGTGAGGCGGGCCGGTGAGGCGGGCTCATCGGAGGCTGCTAGGCCGGTGGGAATTTCTGCCCGTTGGGAGCAAAGCCGCTAGGGCCGGCTCAGTGTTTCTTGGGAGCGTTTTCTCTCTTTCTGTCTTTTACTATTGGGCCTAGCTCCTAAACCAACTTTCTATGGGATTACTTGTTAATATTTGTCCAAATTAACAATTTTCAATCTATGAACAATTACAATTAGTATATTACAAACTATGGTTATTTCGGATTGAAAAATTGTGTTGTACGAGATACTTGTTATATTCATATAGTTTTTTAATGTTGATTAACTTTTATTAAAAGTAAACATACAAAAGCTGGATCTCAAAAAATACCAAAATTATTATTATATTCCTATAGTCTTTATTATAATAAACATACAAAAGTTGAATTTAAAAAAAAAATACAACAATTATTATACCTCTGTGTCCCCGTGAGAAGCACAGGGCCAACGACTAGTATGTAAAAATGTTAAAAGGATTTCTACCAAAAAAAAAATATTGGAAGAAAAGTTATATTAAAGGTCTCCATCGTATGATGCCATGGAGGGGGCACAATATTCATTTAAAGACGTTTCCCTGACTTGTGCAATCCCTTATGCTTTTGTTTGGCAAGTTGTTAGACAAACAATCTTTTTTATTTATAATATAATTTTAAAATTTGGGTAATATAAAAAACATAAAAATATATAAATAACAATATTTAAAAAAAAAATGAAATATGGAAAAGTTTATGTGAGAATATGAGAATGATGTACATCTAAAATAAATTTGTACACTTTTGAATTTTTTTATTTTTAATATTTAATTTGTAAAAATACGGACAAAAACATACATGAAGAACTTATGCACTTTTCAACACTCATGTATATGCAAATAAAAAGTTGTTCATATTTTAAAGTGCATAAATTATTGACTGTTTGTAAGTAACTTTGTAATACATAATTTTTTACATGAATGTGCATGAATTCTAAAAACGCATAAATTTATCCATATATATATTCATATATTTAATTTTTATATGTAATATATATTATTTTCACGTTCTCACTAGCAAAATCATTTGGATTGAATCTTCTCCTATTAAATAAATCCTTCGTTTACGTTGAAAGGTGGATAAAATTACATCGTGATACGTAGTATGAAATATAATTATACAAAGGGTAAGTGTCATGTGAGAATATATAATAGTGTGAGAAATGAGAATAAATCCTAGTTTTTGGATGACAAATAAACCAAAGGCTAGAATTAACTTTCATTAAAAGGTCATGTGCATGGCACATGACCTGATTTTTGGGAGTTTGACCGGTCAACATGACTGGTCAAACCAGTCACCGGCGGTCAAAGTCGGAGCTCCGGCGTTAACCGGTCAATGTTTTTTTTGTTTTTTTTTCAAGCACAATTTTGGCTTGCGATTACATGTGCATTGATTTTTGTTTGTATGTGCATCGATATTGACTTGTATGTGTATTGATATTGCATAAAATCTGTATAGGATTTTTTACTATATGTATGACTTTGTGTATGTGAAAACTCATGCACTTCTCAGCATGTGCATATGTTTTAGCTTGTGTGTGCATAGATTTTGACATATATTTGCATCTAAATTCTACTTGTGTGTATTGTTTTTTGGGTTGAAATGTGCATGAGTTTTGGCTTGTATGTGCATACCTTTTGAAGTGTATGTCTTTTTTGTTGTATGTGCATCTAAATTCCATAAATTATGTATAGGGTTTTGATTATATGTGTGACTTTGTGTATGTGGAAACTCATGCACATACATGCAAAAACTTATGCATGCATTTCACAGAATGTGCATATATTTTGGCATGTGTGTGCATAAATTTTGACCTGTATATGTGATGCGACCCAGCCCTGACCCAAGCCGGGCTCCGACGAGCCCGAGGCGTCCAATGCCATGGCGTCCTCCTTGGTTCAAGACTTAGTCGTATTTGGCCTACTTTGTATTATTTCCAGTTTTAGTATGTTTCCCGTTTTAGCATTTTCATTTCAGTCATTTCTATTTCGGCGCGTGTGTCCACTATTGCATAGTGGGCTAGCCCATTAGCTTGTTACTCGGCCCAAGCCCATTAGGGTTCTTGGCCGAGCCATGTGCCTTTAAATAGGTCTCTCTTGTACTCATTTCAATCACGTTCAAGTTTCTCCAAGTTTAAGTAAGAGTGATTCAATCCTCCTTATTGGGTCCGAGCGTCAAACACTTCTATCTTCGCATCTCCTTCATCCGTAGCTCGTCGCTTCGAGCGTCTCGCCCCTCCCTCGCGCCAAAGCGAGCACTAGAGACCCGCGAGCCATCATCTAGGTGGCTCGTACCTATCCAAGTTACCCAACAGAGAAGGATCCGCGCCCGCTCCTGTCTAGATCGGGCACCCTTGCGCTCTGAGCCGCCTCGGAACGCATCAACTGGTATCAAAGCCCATACGGCTTGCAGCGAGCCTTTCTTCTCCAGCAACACCAGCCCGCAGCCGCGCCCGCTCGCGCGCTGCAGATCCAGTCCATCGCATTCGCAGTTTCGCGCCCAGTACAGCACCCGCTGCATCGGCCGCGACCGTGACCGCACCCACGAGCGACTCAGCGGGTTCCATTCGCCCTCGCTCGTGTGCGCGCCCGAAGACCAGCCCCAAACCCGCTGTCGCACCCGCTGCTGCGGCCTCACTGGACCCACGGCCGCGCCCGCTCCAGCGCGTTCCACCCACGCTCCTACCCGTCTCATCCGCGACGCCGAACCTACTACGATGCCCACAACTTCCACCGTGCCTTCGACCACGCCGACGTCGACTACGCCCGCTACTGGACCCACGACAGCGGCTACGACTGGACCCGGTACCGCACTCGCGACCGGACCCGGTACAACACCCACAACTTCGACACGGGCCAAGATGCCCCCGTCTTTGAGCTCTCGGCTGAGCAACGAGAGATCCGGTCCCTAAGACGACAAGTGGCTCGACTCCTGGCAACTTCACCACGGCCAAGCCAGCCGACCATGGGCAAGCCCACTGTTGTGCCCGCTCTAGTGCCCGTTGTCGTGCCCGCTCCTGCAAGTCTAGGTCCCCCGTGCCCAGTCGCGGCCGCACCCGCATCCGAGCCCGAAGCCGTGCCCGTTGCTGCGAGTTCGGGTCCCTCGTGCCCAGTCGCGTCCGCACCCGCTGAAGTGCCCACAGTCGCGACTCAGCCGACCTCATCCGTGCCCGCAGCCATGCCCGTTGCTGCGAGTTTGGGTTCCGCGTGCCCAACAGCGACCGCACCCGCTGGTGAACCCACTGCTGCGACGTCTCCAACCATCAGTGTGCCCACTAACGTGCCCGGTGCCGCGACGCCGCCGACTCTTAGCGCACCCACTGGCGTGCCCATTGCCGCGAGTTCGTGCCTGAGCGAGCTCGCTGATGTGCCCACTGTCGCGCCTACAGCGCCGATTTTTAGCGCGCCCGCTCTTGTGCCCATTCCTGCACCCGATGCTGTGTCCGCTCCTGGACCCGAGCCGTACTTGGTCATAGTTGAGGTTCCAAGAGCCGGATCCAAGCCCGACGTCGTTTTTCCTTTGACTACCAAGCGTCGACTCCCCCTGGCCCCACCAAGCTCGAAGCGATGACGCTTCGAATTTAAGGGGAAGAGAATGATGCGACCCAGCCCTGACCCAGGCCGGGCTCTTGGCTTGATATATGCATGAGTTTTTGACTTGTATGTGCATATCATTTGAAACACATGTTTTTTTGCTTGAATGTGCACATGTAAAAACTTATGCACATATAGTGTACAACTCATGCACATTTTCTCTAGAAAACAATGTATATTTTTTACAATCTTTAGATGCACATACATGTCAATATTGATGCACATACAAGCTAAAATGTATGCACATGCTATTTCAAGTAAAAAAATAGTTTTGGAAAAAAGTTGGGCTGCGAAAAATTAAATCGAAAAAAATGGTCGGACAACACCTTATAAAATTTAATGCACATAAATATTGATGCACACACAAGTCAAAAATGGTGCACATGCCAGCGCAAGCAAAAAGTGGACCCGGAAAAAAAAAAGGGCCGAAAAAAAAAAACTTACGTCGGACAACGCCTTATAAAATTTTGATGCACATATAGGACAATATAGATGCACACACAAGTCAAAATATATGCACATACCATCTTAAGTCAAAAAGTGGCCCCGAAAAAAAAATTTGGTCTAAAAAAAAACTTTAACCAATTAATTATCCACTCACATGACCACTTAAATAGTCATCTAATCCTAGCCTTTAAATTTAAAAAATATAAATTATTCTCATTTTTCACCCTAATATTTATTCTCACCGAATCCGTCCCTTTACACAAATTAATGATCATTTTGAACATAGCAATCAATCATTTATTAATTGATAAGGAAATGAGAAGAGGGGCGCGGGCGGGGACTAGCTGAGGAGACATATGATGGCGACATTTGGTCCTCAATGTGCTTACAATAATTAGTTAATTACCCAACATACTTTCATTATTTAATACTAATTCAACACACCAAATGAAAGATAATTTTTATTCCCAATATTTAAATTAATCAATCTTTCTTGGGTTATTTGGTAGGAACATTTGACCCACTCTCTTCCATTTTCATCTCTATCCCACGCGATCCTTGCTTGACCCAATCTCCTATTACTGACTTATGAGTCACACAAAAATCAGGTGATACTTCGAGAAAATCCAAGGGAATGGTGGACGATGGGTCGAATTAGATTTGGATGAGACAACTCTCGTACCCGCCATTGATTTAGGCATTGTTTGATCAACTCTTTATTAAGAATTTATTTTAAAAAAGTATTTTTTTTATCCCTTTCAACAATCCCCATAACACCCAAATTTTAAAATAATTATTTTTTCAAAAAAGTAATTTTTAACCAAAAAAAATCTTCATAAATACACTCACTAAACAAACTCTTACATGTCATCTATATTTATTTATTTTTTATATAAGACAGACTTAAAATCTCTTCAAAAAAAATCGTCACAATGAATGATTTTTTCCAAACGATCTATAAAAGTTATTAAATCTAGAATTCAGGCTATTCTAAAGGAGATGTTAATCTATGAGACTACGAGAGCATGGTAGACATCCTCCTTAAGGAAATTGGACTAATGTTACTTATGACGAGATGATCAACTATATAGTTCGCCTCCTTGAAACAGTGGAAAATCTAAAAAGATTCGAATGAAGTAAGCATAGATTGTATATCAAGGACAAGAGTATAGATCTCCCAAAGAACTTTCCAAATTCTTTTGATGGACTTGATTAGTATTAAGTTAATTATCTCATGCAACAATTAATTTCTTAATATTAAGGGATATGGCTTTACGGATGCCATGAAGTGTTGCTAACGCTTCTGTTTGCGGAATAGTAGTATCAGGTATTTGCTTACGATCAATAAACAATATTCTGTCATCGTAGTTACGAATTATATATCCAATATGAGAAGAAAGATCATAGCGTTTAGATCCATCAAAATTTAGTTCAGCCCATTCTTCTGACGATTTGTTTCAAATTCTATTAGATATACATTTTCTTTTATGATTGATGGTTGATTTGGGAGAAGTAGAAGAATAAGAAGAGGAAATCCAATTTTGATAATGGAAAAGGACCTCATGTGAAAGGTCAGTGTTGTGTTTTATTTTTACAAAAAATAATAGAATTAAGGTGTTTCCAAACGAGCCTCCAAAGGAATAACATAAGTTCTATAGATGTATTTGACGTTTTGGAAATATTCTAGGTCTGTATAGAAATTTGTGGTATGTTGGAAAGAGAAATTTGTACCAAGGCATGATTCAATATTGTGAATCATCTGTAGGTAAAAGGACATGCAAAGAAAAGGTGTTCTACATCTTCAATATCAGCATTACAAAGTACACAATGGGAATAAACGTTAGCAAAATGTTGATTCAGTCGTTCTGTAATAGGAAGGGAATCAGAGACAGTCTGCATAGAAAATTTTGTATATAGGGATGGATGTTGAGTTTCCAAATCCAGGAAAAAAATCATAGAAAGAGGAGGTATTAGGTGGTTGGGTATGGTATCTTGCGGATTAGACTGAGAAGAGCCATCGTTAGATAATTTCCACATAATGTGATCGTCAACAGGAGATTGAGGAATATGAATTCGCAAAAAAATTGAATGACGAAAGATGAGAAATATTTTTGAAGATTTAAAATATCCCAAAGGCGATATGTGGTAATAAAATGATAGACTTTTAAAGTAATATCACCATTATCAAAGTATGGGAGAAGATCACAATCAAGAATCCAACTGTCTTTCCAGAAATTGATGGATTGACCGTTTCCTAATTCCCAACAAATGTCTTTCTTGAAAATGTCTCGAATATGTAGAAGCCTAGAAAATTGCCAAGATTGTTTCGATTTTTTCTTATAAGAGAAGAGACTAGAAGATCCTAAATATTTTTCAGTGATAATGCGTACCCACAACTCCACAAGCTATCATGTTCAACTAGTAATTTCCATAAAAGTTTCATTTATAAAGATTTATTCATATTCTCTACTTTATGTAAATGAAGTCTACCTTGAGATATAGGGAGACAAATACTATCCCAACTAATTAGAGGGTGATAATTTTGGTTTTGTTTATTCCAGAAGAAGTCTTTGTTTATTTTATCTATGTCATTGCATATGGATGTGGGCAAGATGAAACTTTGCATTAAATAGTTAACTCTAGAAAGGAGGTTTGATTGAATGAGTATGGATCTTCCCGCCTGCGAAAGGGAATTGGATTTCCATTGGGAGAGTTGTTTTTTAAGACTCAATAAGGAGTAGTCAAATATTTCCTTTTTGACATACCCTCGGACAATAGGGATTCCTACGTATTTTTTCATTGATTTAGTTATTTGGATATTTAGAATTGAAGCTAGGGATGCAGTTTGTTGAGAAGATATGTTTGAAGATGTCTGAAATGTTCTTTTGTGAAAATTAATTGTTAATCTTGATTTGTGTGTTATCTAGAAAAGTTTTAATATGAACCATATTAGCATGAGAAGTATTTGCTAAAATTAGAGTGTCGTCAGCAAAATTAAGAAAGGGAATGCAAGTACCATCTCGAGTTAGTTGAAAACCTACCTTGTGATTTTGCTGTTGAGATTCAAACGAAAGGGTGCGGGACAAAAAATCCATAACCAAAATAAAAATAAATGGAGCAATGGTATCACCTTGTCGTAGACCGCAAGTGGGCTTGAAAATGTTACCTAGTTCATTATTTACTAGGACCGAAAAGGAAATGGAGGTGATACAGGTCATAAGAAGTTTGACCCAATCAGGAGGAAACCCAAATTTAAGAAAGATTTGCGTAATAAAGTTCCAATTTAACTTGTCATAAGCCTTTTCCATGTCCAACTTTAAAGCCATCCACCCCTATTTTTCTTGTATGAAAAGAGTGAAAAAACTAATGAGCGATAAAGATATCATCTTGAATAAGACGACCTTCAACAAAAGCACCTTGAAGGGTGTTAATTAATCAAGGTAAGAGCACTTTTAATCTGTTGGCTAAATTTTTGTTCTAATTTTATAAATAGTATTGCAAAGGCTAATAGGACGGGTATTTAATGGCGATGGGGTTATCGTTTTCAGGAATAAGGGATATAAATGAATGCGCACATTCTTTTAGAAGTTGACCAGAATGAGAAAAGGATTAGACAGCTTAAATGACTGATTTTCCCACAATAGGCCAATAAGTATGGTAAAATTCAACAGGGTATCCATCTGGACTCGGGGTTTTGTTTTAAGGTAGATCACAAACTACTTGTTTTATTTCAGAGGGTGAAGGTTGTTTCATTAGTAATGTATTATCACTAGGGTTAACAAGGTAGGGGATAATTGACATATCATTGGCAATTGTATTATTAAGTGATGTTTGGGTGAAACGTGTTTCTAATTCATTTGAATTTGCAGATTGAATGTCACGACTATCATGTAGTCTGAAGCCATCATGTGTTTGGAATGATGTGATCTTTTGTTTATAAGTCCTTATTTTTACTATATTTTGATAGTATTTTGTGTTCTTATCAATATTAATGATATGGTTAGTTTTAGCACGATGGTTCCAATAAGACTGTTGAAATTCTAATAATTTGGTTTACTTATGAAGATGTCAGTTATATATAGCTGCAATGATATGGTTATTTATATCGTGAAGATACATAGTTTGTAATTCGAGAAGTTTAGTTTTAGTTTGTTTTAATTGTTCGAAGTTGTTATTGACTTTCTTTTTAGCCCAAGTTTTAGAATATGATATTTTTTTCATAAAGAGTTTAGACATAAACGATCATTTTAATTGAAAGCTCCAAACTTTCTTCTATAGAGAAGTATATGTAGGATTAGTAGTCCATGCATTTTCAAATATGAAGGGATATTTTCGAAATTGTTTGATGTTCCTAAATTTAATGTAAAAAGATAGTGATCATAAGTAGTAAAAGGGTGATGGTGGACATTGATATTGTTGTAATTTTGAATAAGACAAGGTTGTATTATAACTTTGTCTAATCTTTTAAAAGTATTTATAGTGGTATTTAATGCTCTACGCCATGTGAATGGAAAGCCAATAAAGTTAGTGTCAACGAGGCCAACGTTTTGCAAGAAATCATTCAATCTAGAAAACCATAAGGGGTTAATAGGTGCTTGATCCACCCAATTTACTTGTTGACTATTAAGATAAAATCCTGCCTTCTGTGGCAGTGAACCTTTAGTGGACGAAGCCCTGACTGAGTGTTAGGTGTAAGCTTTATCCCTAGGTTCTCGAGTTGAGCTTGTGTGCTGTTTACTCTTTGCAAAAGGAGTTGCATGTGTCTTTGCTCTTGACATTGCTTGTCAAGTGTGAAGCTGACTTGTGTGTCTATTGATGTGTGTTGATATCTGTGTGTTTCTCTGAATACTGACTTGTGTGTTGGATATGGCAGAAAACAGTGTTAGGGTTAAGCCCTTTGATGGCACCACTGACTTTGCCATGTGGCAAGTCAAAATGAAAGCAATCCTTATCAAGGAGAAATGCTGGAAGGCAGTGACTGGGACATTGCCTGCTGACATGTCTGCTGAGGATAAGGCTGAGCTTGATGAGCAGGCTCACTCTGAGATTATGATTAGGCTTGCTGACGACGTGGCTCGTCAGGTTGTAAGTGTTACTAACTCTAAATCTCTATGGAAGGCATTAGAGGACTTATACTTGACTAAGTCCATGCCTAGTAGAATCTCTTTGTTGTGTCGTTTGTTCACTTTTAAGATGGATATTAACTTGTCTCTGAATGAAAACTTGGATAAATTTCTGAGAATGAACCAAGAACTTGAAAGATGTGATGACAAGATAAAAGATACCCATCAGGCTGTTCTTCTTTTGAGCTCTTTACCTTCTCAGTTTGACACCTTTAAAGATGTTATCCAGTATAGTTCTGAAAAACTGACTAAAGAAAAAATTGTTGAGGCTATACAGGAGAAAAATGAACTTATTAAAGTGTTTAAGTCTAAAGGTGAAAAGAAGACTGAGGCTAAGTCTGAAGTACTTATGGCTAAGACTAAGACTAAAAACAAGAGATTTCAGAAGAAAGACAAAACTAAAAGTGAAAGATATGACAAAACTAAAAATGATAACATTGATGTTCCTGTGGTGAATGACTTAAATGATTATCAATTAACTAGGGATAGACAACCTAGGACTAGAATACCTAATAGAAGATTTATGTCATCTTTGCTTACTGAGTTTTCTGATGTGAACCTTGTTGAGTTTGCCTTCATTGCTGCTGAGCATGTTGTGAATTCCTTTACTCCTGAGACTTATGAGATTGCTATTAAATGTTTGCATGCTAAAAACTGGTTGAGTGCTATGCATGAGGAGTATAAGTCTATGCTTGTGAACAATACTTGGGAACTTGTTCCAAAACCTAAAAATGCTAGGTTAATAGACTGTAAATGGATTTACAAGTTAAAAGAAGGAACTCACAAGGGTGACCCCCCTAGATATAAAGCCAGGCTTGTAGCTAAGGGGTTCACTCAGAAAGAGGGTTTAGATTATAATGACATCTTTGCCCCTGTTGTGAAATACAAAACTCTGAGATTACTTCTTGCCATGACTGTTGTGTTTGACTGGGAATTGGAACAAATGAATGTTAAAACTGCTTTCCTACATGGTGATTTGCTTGAGACTATTTATATGAAACAACCTAAGGGTTTTGTTGTTGAGTCTAAATCTGAACATGTCTGTCTATTAAAGAAATCTATCTATGGACTTAAACAATCCCCTAGGCAGTGGAACATTAAATTTGACTCTTGCATGAGAAACATGGGTTTCATTAGGAGCAAATATGATAATTGTCTTTATTTTAAGGGCATCAAATCCAAAACTCCCTTGTTTGTGCTCTTGTATGTTGATGATATCTTAATCATGTGTAGTTCTAAGGTGCTTATTTCTGGTGTGAAAAGAGACCTAAAACTGCATTTTGACATGAAAGATTTGGGCCCTGCCCAGAGAATCCTTGGCATAAATATCATTAGAGATAGAAAGAAAAAGAAAATGTGGCTTTCTCAAGGTGATTATGTGCATAAGATTCTTGAAAAATTCAGCATGCTTAATTCTAAACCCACCTCAATACCTTTAGGAGGGCACTTAGATTTAACTAAAGAGCATTGTCCCAAAACACCTGCTGAAATGGCTAAGATGTCTAATATTCCTTATGATGTTGCTGTTGGATCTGTCATGTATGCCATGCTTTGCACAAGACCTGATATTGCCTTTGTCATTAGTGTGCTCAGTAGATTCATGTCTAATCCTGCTGAATGTCATTGGAATGCTATGAAATTTCTATTGAGATACTTGTCTGGTACTGAAAACCTATGTCTTGTTTACTGTGAGCATACTTCTAGAAATGATCTTCATGGTTATGTTGACTCTGATTATGCTAGTAATAAAGATACTAGGAAATCTACTATTGCCTACTACTATTCTTGGGCTGACAATTGTATCTCTTGGAAATCACATCAACAGTCAGTGGTGGCTTTGTCATCCACTGAAGCAGAATATATAGCTGCCACTGAGGCAGCAAAAGAGGCTATATGGTTGATAGGGATCCTTGGGGAAATCTTGCCTACTCCTTTGATGCCTGTATTGCACACGGACAGTCAAAGTGCATTATATTTATGCAAGGATCCCATGTACCATGAAAGGTCTAAGCATATTGATATTAGACACCACTTTATCAGAGATAAAGTGGAAGAAAAGGCTCTGGTGGTAAGAAAAGTGAAAGGGGATGAAAACCCTGCAGATTTTGGCACCAAAATTGTCACTGCTGACAAGTTCTCTTTCTACAGGAATTTCCTGCACATTTGGGATGTTGCCTGAAACCACCCTTGCCTAGAGGACGACGACGGACAGTTGGCTTGGAACCCCTTTCACTACTGGCAGCTCGTGGCACCACACCAACGTTTGGATTAGGAGGGCATTTGTTATGTATTACTAATCCTAAGTTGTTGTATTTAGAACTAGATTGGTACTTTGTAAGCAATTTCAGATTGAGTAGACTAGGAACAATGTAAAAGGCCAAAAGGTTCAACATGTTTTCCTAGCCATTGAGGATCAGGTTGGCTCAAGTGACTTGACCAACTTGGTCCTAGTCGCTTGGAGCCATACATGGCTCTGGCTAGGTGAATGGGCCTGTTTTATCTCCCAGTCTTGGGTTTCACTTGTAATTGGGCCTGTCTGTCATATTGGGCCTCCCTTGCCTTCTGGGCTTGGCCGATCTGTAAGGCACATGCTCTCGCTGGTGAAACGCCGCGTTTGGGACAAAATAGGGAGAGGTACTTATACCACTCCTGTAGCTCATTTGTGGGCATCTGATAGCGGTCTCACTTCTTCTCCGATGGAAACCCTAGAGAGCTCTCTTCTGTGAGAGCGGAACTCTGGCTCACCATTGTTGCTCGAAGTTGTAGCTTGAGGATCTGAGAGAAGTCACAAAGAAAGAGAGATCGAGAGGTTGAAGAGCTGCTTGTGTGCTTGCTCTGTGTTTGTCCTTCCAGGGGACGTTTCTCTTCTCTTCTTCTTCTGTTGGCCTGTGTGGCGCTTCTTCTCTTGCATTGTTTCTTTGTGTTTGCTCTCTGATTTGCTTGCATGTAACCGATCTTGTTCTTGGCCTTGAGTTGCCTAGTGGAAGGGTGAGCCTCCCCTCCTGAGGACTCCGCAGATGTAGGATTTATTCCGAACTGCGTAAACAACTCTTTGTGTCCTTTGCTCTTTTCTGTTTATCTTTTCTGTCAAAGTTTGGTTTTGAACGATCGAGGAAAGATTTGAGCGGATTTGTTTTTTCACAGGAGTCGGTGACAATAAGCCGCTAGAACTTGCCAGGGAGCGAAGCGAGCCGGATGGTCGGTGACAATAAGCCGCTAGAACTTGCCAGGGAGCGAAGCGAGCCGGATGGTTCGAGAAGTGCTGAGGCAATACTGGATTTGGGTTCGTTGGGCAGGGAGTGGCACAAGCAACAGAATGCGGCCATATTTGGGATCGAGCTGAGCTAAAGAGATCTGAGTGTGGTGGTTGAAACAGGGTGGCCATATCTGGGTTCGAATAGGTCGGAGGAGAGGAATACACGTTCGTTCGAACCACCTGGACTTAGAGCAAACCGAAAGGAGGCGGGGTTGGTTGAGCTGCGGACACCGGATATGGGTTCGAGCAAGAGCGTAGATCTGAGCGGAGGGGTCCCCAGTTCAAAGGTGGTGTAGCACTGAGGTCACGATTGAGCTTTGGAGAGGACGTCCGTACGGGTGTGGGTTCGGTCGGTGGTCCGATTGTATGAGTTGTCATGATGGATTGAAGACAAGAAGAAAATAAATAAAGGGTAAATATGTGAAGATTGAAGCTGTAAATTAGAGCAGGATAGAGATTTCAGTAGATAGAGTTCACAGGATAGTTCATGTTTGATTTCAAAGATGGGTTCATAGTGGATTGAAAACAAGAAGAAAAGAAATAGAAAAATACTTACAAAGCGGATGAAACCCAGATCGGGCCGGATCCGAGCGAAGTGAAGTGTAACGGCAGATCTGGGCGCGAGGGGGGGCTCAGTTCAGCGGTGCGGGTAGTGGTGTGACCAAGGGCGGATCTAGGTTGAGGCTCGCACGTGGCTCGACTGGTGTGGGTTCAGTGATCAAGGCTTGTGCAGTGTGGTGTTGGCACGGCAGAGTGTGGGTTGGGAGGGGGTGTGGATTCGATGGGTGAGAGAGGGGATGTGAAAATGGTTGAAAATATCCTCTTTTACCTAGCCATATGAATTAATAGGATTTCGCAATGTCGGATCATTAATAATAGCCCTCACGTGTTGTCTCCATTCAAACACTTTTTCACTCAAGCCACTCACATTTTTTTTCCAATAATTTTATTATCTATAGAAAAACTTGAAGACTCAACAAAAATTGATAACTCCTTACTTCGAACAGCCGAACTATAAAAAAAACTTGTTTGTTTCATATATAATCTAAACAACCTAATTCAAGCCTAAGAAATCTATTTAACAAATAATCAATTATTTTATAACTTCAAGAGGAAGAAAGGGTTCTTCCATATCACCATATCTTCTTACATGCCATCTATTTGTCGTTACCACAAATTTCCACATCATTTAATATGTTGTTAGAATATAATCATTATTCTTTGATTCTTTCCAATTTCAATATATCACATTGATTACAGGCTTTTGTCGTGTGAAAAACTGCTATGCAAAATATCCAAACAAATCCTAAACCGTAGTCCTAGGTAAGTAAAGGTCGAATCCACAGGGAGACGAATTCGATCTTAATATGCAATTTGTATGTCAAACCAAAGTAACCAAAGGGGGATTTTGTGAGTTTTAGTAACCTAAGCATGCAAAAGTAAACAAAGTAAAATATGATGAAATCAGTGATGGGAAAAACACTTAGTCAAACAACATCCACTATTCGTATGACAAGTTGATCCTAGATACTCATTCAAAATCTCATGCAATGGAAATTCCAATTCCTTTTTAGATATAACTAATAGCACAACCAGATACTATTAGCACTAACTAATTAAACAACCATGAAACCATCAAGATTCAGTTTAACAGCAGCCTTACGGATAAGAATATAATTGGATACAATTCTAGCATAAAACAACCAGCTTTTATCCTAGAATGTAAATCAATTCTCTTCTGCATAAGACTAGCACAACCAAATACTAGTACGATGCAGTTGCTACTCTGAAATAGATATGCTCAACCAGTAACAATCTAGATCTAGCAATCAATCAATAACAACAAACCCTAGATGCGTCCAAATAGATATTATCAATATCAATCATAACCAACTTAAGCAAGAGAAGAGATAAAAACCATGCAATAGATTAAGAACGAGAATCTCACAACTTTATCGAAACGAAAGCTTCAGCGTCTGACTAAGCCAGGGAGGCTTAGTTCTTCATAACGTAGAAAAGGAAATTAGGGTTCAAGAGAAAAACGAAGATTGGCAAACAAGCCTTTTCTCAACCCTTAAATACTAAAGGAAATAAAATCTAAATTAACCTAAAACAAAATAATAAAATAATAATAATAATTAAACAAACTAAAGCAGGGAAATTAATCCCGTAATCTCGCAATTCTCGGCGAGCATCTCGTCCCAGCTTCACATGCTTCAGCACGGCCCACTTTCGTTCAGCAGCTCGGCGGCCCAACTCCAATTCAGCGAGCAACGCGGCCCACTCCAATTTCACCCTCGCTGATGTCGTGGCGACGTCATCCTCCAATTTGCTTTCCAGCTTCAATTTGACGCGTGACTTCACGTGGGCTCCAGCTCCTTGATTTTCCAAATTCTTCACGCGGGCCGAGACTTCATGGGCCTTTCTTCATCCAAATTGGCCCATCACCAAAATTAGCACGCGGGCCTGCTTAATTAAGCTTCTTCGCCCCCACACGCCATGCACATGAATGTGTCTAAATCTACCCGAATGGCACCAATAAAACCTCTAATGACTCTTACTTAAGCCCTACAAAGTAGTGCTTATCAAATCACCCCATGCTTAGACATTTGCTCGTCCACGAGTAAACTAATAAAGAGCCTACTCCTCCAATGCAGCATCCAAGGTCTCAGGAAGCATATCCTCCAACTAAGAGTCACCTAACCCATGCCAAGCTCCTGGCATCAATCTCACTCACAACACATCCACAACTCAACAAGCTTAAGGGGCAAGCAGAGTACTTCCCCCAAGCTAACCCGGACATCCAATAGCGTGAGTAACCTCTAATCCTAGCCTCCGTCTATTGCTCCTTATGTCTCCCAGAGTGACCTACCCGACAATCCTTCTTTGACTCCTCTTCTTATGACGCCTCGCCAAGAATACTGAGAAATCCTAAAATCACTCTTCTTCTTTTTCGCTCGTTTTGCCAAGGCGCCCTTTCGGGTTTTCACCAAGCCACTCATTTCATTTTTCAATAGATGTACTCACATAAGCTCACGTCACTCTTGACCTCATATTACCCCAGCCTAATGCTGGTCCAAGCCACCTGCTTATTGTCTAGGCCGTCCTTTCGGGTTTTTGACCTATCCCAGGATTTCAATGATAGCCTTTTTTCAAATTTTTGGCTCTTTTCATTTTTAATTTTTTTCATTTTTCTCCTCAGCAGCGTAGCAAGTATAAAACCCCACCCCATGCTTAAACATTGCATTGTCCTCAATGTAATGAAAGACAAAAGAATAAAGCATAGGGAAAAGCAAAAAATAACTCACAACGTTGCCGAGTTGGCTTGGACACTTCCTTGTTGCTGGCGGTATACACAATGTATGCACAGGTCTCTAGTGTTGGGCGGGTGTCTTCATCTCAACTCTACCGTGCAACCATAGGGAACCACTGTAAGGTGTGGTGGTCATTAAGGAAATCAGGGTTGCACGGCCTTCAACTCCATCAGCTCCTACCAAGCAACCATAATGAACCACTCTGGTGAATAGTGGTATAACAAGTATGGTGGGGTTGCAAGGCCTTCAACGAACACAAAAATGGGGCCCAGATGTAATCGTGGTGTGGGCCCTAGTGTTCCTCCTCCTCAGCTGCCAATTGTAGGACCATCATCGTTGTCAATTACAAAGTTGGGATAATGTCTCCTCCTTGACAACATGATGTGCACCATCTCTCCATGGGAAACTCGGACAACTGGCCTCCGGTGAAACTTTTTTTTTTTTTTTTGAGAAAGTGCGGCGGGCGCCGTGAAGATGGCGGTGGTCGCCGCCAGATTTTTTTTTTATTTTTTTTTACCTGAGAAATTGCGGCGGTCGCCGTAAGGAGGGAGGCGGGCGCCGCGATTAAACGGCGGTCGCCGTAATCAAGTTGTGGCCAACTTTCTTGGCGAGGAATTTACGGCAGGCGCCGTAAGGTTAGCGGCGGGCGCCGTGAACTCCTTCTTCACTTTTTTTCGCGTTTCTGCAGGTTAGTTCAACACAAAAACTAAAAGAAAAACAAAAGAAATTGACTAAGGGAAGGGAAATAAACTACCAAATCTCGGTTGCCTCCCGAGCAGCGCCTTGGTTAATGTCGTGGCTTGACATACTACTCGAACAGCCTCAATCCATATCATCAGGCTCTTTGGGAACCTTCTCAATCCATACCTCCTTCCTGAACCAATCATGGAAAGGTTTGAACCTTGGACCATGCTTCCTCTTCAACGGCTTCTCCATCTTGACCTTCTTAGTCGCGTCTACCCCATGCTTAGATCGGTCAGGGGGGTGTTTAGCCTTGACTTCAGAGACCTGCACTAAAGAGGGAACGAGCTTCTCGCTCGGAGTTAGCAGTAAAGGCGATTTGCCTGGTAGCTCTGGAGGTAGCTTATAGTGAGCGTCCCACTCATCAACACCTTCCTGCAAGTCAGCAGATATAGCAATATCCAAGCTAGAATCAACAATAGGTGGTGTGTCATCTAGGTGGTCCTCATCAAAAACATCTTGCACCACATGCTCAAGTACATCAATTGCACACAAATAATGACCATCAGAAGGGAATTTCATGGCTTCATATATATTGTAATTAATGGTTTGGCCATCAAATTCCATAGTCAAGGAACCAATACTCACATTAATCTTGGTGTTTGCAGTTTTCAGGAAGGGTCTCCCTAACAGAATAGGGGCTGCATGCATATCATGTTCCATATCAAGCACATAGAAGTCAGCAGGAAAAGTAAGATCACCAACCCTAACCAAAACATCCTCCACTATCCCTATAGGACGCACACTAGATCTATCAGCTAGCTGAATGGAAATTTTGGTCGCATGCATGGGTCCTAATCCTAAGGATTCACAAAGAGATGAATGTAAAACATTTATGGAAGCACCCAAATCTAACATAGCTTTATTGAACTTGGTACCTCCAATGGTGACGGGGATGGTGAACATACTTGGGTCGCCACATTTTTTGGGTAAGCGTTTCTGAAAAATCACAGAGACATGCTCGCTTACCTTCACCTTCTTCTTGCTGTTTCTATCCTGATTCCTCTTTGTGGTGCACATCTGCTTCAAGAACTTGGCATAACGAGGGACAGACTTGATCAAATTTAGGAGAGGCATGTTGACTTCAACGTTTCTGAACATCTCAAACATGTCCTTGTCCTGCGCAAGTGGTTTGGTACGCTTCAAAGCAGACGGAAACGGTGCAACAGGCTTCCACTCAGGAAAAATTGGGGGTACATACTCCTTCTCAGCCTCAGCATCGGCTTCAGAGGGGCGGCGGGCGCCGTAAGAAGTGCGGCGGGCGCCGTGAACGTCATCAGGATTTCCGAGAAAATTTTCACCGTCACGGCGGTCGCCGTAATTGTTGCGGCGGTCGCCGTAATTTTTATCCTCCAGGTCGAGAGCAGCGTCCCTTTCGCGGCGGTCGCCGTTTTCACGGCAGCCGCCGTCACTATTTTGCTCCAAATCCTCGTGTTCTTCCTCGTTGGCCTCAGATTTATCTTCCTCATCGAGTCTCTTCCCGCTCCTCAGAGTTATAGCACTGACGTTCCTAATATTCGGGTTCACTTCCGTTTGAGATGGAAGTTTACCAGAATCCTTTGCGTCCAGTTTATTCACCACTTGAGAAATCTGGCCAAATTGTCTTTCCAAGTTCTGAATGCTAGCTTGAGTATTTGCTTGGAATTGTGCTGAGCTCTGAATCAGCTTATTAACATTCGCAGTGAGCATCTTCATCATATCCTCCATAGACGACAAAGGATTCGAGCTTTGCCCTTGAGGTTGTGGCACAAATGGCTGCCTTGGTTGTTGAGGATTACCTTGTTGTTGCTGTGGTTCTGGGTCTCTCCATCTGAAATTGGGATGATCCCTCCAACCAGGATTGTATGTATTGGAGTAGGGATCATGCCTGGGCCTCTGCTGATATCCTCCCACTGCATTCACCTCCTCTTGTAGGGTAGGACATGAATCAGTAGGATGCAAGTCGTCACGACAGATCTCACAAGCCTTAGCCTGTTGAGGCATACCTTTCAGTTTCAAACGCCTCACTTCCTCTCTCAGCACATCAAAATCAGCCTGATCAATTTTCGCTTGAGAACCCGCAACAACCAAGCGTTGGGAGCCTCTCCCACTGTATTTCCTAGAGTCATCAGCTAATGTAGCAAATATCTCTAGAGCCTCTTCATAGATCCTCTTCAGAATATTCCCACCACATGCAGAATTGACCATCTGAAGGTCATCTTCACGGAGTCCTCCATGCAGATAAAGAATCAGATCATGATTAGCATAGCCATGGTAGGGGCAACTCTTCACCAGTTTCTTGAAGCGCTCATAATAATCATAGAGAGACTCATTATAAAGTTGCTCTATGTTGCAGATTTTCTTCTTGAGCTGATTAGACTTGATTGCCGGAAAGTATTTATCAAGAAACACCTTCTTCAAATTCACCCAAGTAGTGATGCTTCCTAGGGGTAGAGAATGATACCAGTCCTTAGCGGAGTCCTTCAGAGAAAAGGAAAATACCCTCAACCTCATCTGATCTTCAGTAATATCAGATGGCCTCATACTGGTGCAGACCTCAAGGAATTCATCCAGGTGCTGAATAGGATCCTCAAGCGGGGTTCCACTGAATTTAGGGAGCAAATGGACTACTCCTGTCTTAAGCTCAAATTTAACCCCATCACCCAGGGCAGAGAATTGCACAGCACGAGTTGGTTGCTCCAAGTTAGGAGCTGTCAAAGATTCCAGATTAACACGATCAGCCATCGTATCAGTTTCCTGAAGTAGCAAATTCGCAGCCCTGCGAGCCTGAAGAAAAGTTCTTTCGATTTCTGGATCAAAAACTAGATGTAGATTATTAGTAACACGGGTGTGAACCATAAGATAGGTTCACACCAAGATTGGCACACAAATTACACACACAAAATAGATTATTGCCTCCCCGGCAACGACGCCAATTTGATAACAGGCTTTTGTCGTGTGAAAAACTGCTATGCAAAATATCCAAACAAACCCTAAACCGTAGTCCTAGGTAAGTAAAGGTCGAATCCACAGAGAGGCGAATTCTATCTTAATATGCAATTTGTATGTCAAACCAAAGTAACCAAAGGGGGATTTTGTGAGTTTTAGTAACCTAAGCATGCAAAAGTAAACAAAGTAAAATATGATGAAATCAGTGATGGGAAAAACACTTAGTCAAACAACATCCACTATTCGTATGACAAGTTGATCCTAGATACTCATTCAAAATCTCATGCAATGGAAATTCCAATTCCTTTTCAGATATAACTAATAGCACAACCAGATACTATTAGCACTAACTAATTAAACAACCATGAAACTATCAAGATTCAGTTTAACAGCAGCCTTACGGATAGGAATATAGTTGGATACAATTCTAGCATAAAACAACAAGCTTTTATCCTAGAATGTAAATCAATTCTCTTCTGCATAAGACTAGCACAACCAGATACTAGTACGATGCAGTTGCTACTCTGAAATAGATATGCTCAACCAGTAACAATCTAGATCTAGCAATCAATCAATAACAACAAACCCTAGATGCGTTCAAATAGAGATTATCAATATCAATCATAAGCAACTTAAGCAAGAGAAGAGATAAAAACCATGCAATAGATTCAGAACGAGAATCTCACAACTTTATCAAAACGAAAGCTTCAGCGTCTGACTAAGCCAGGGAGGCTTAGTTCTTCATAACGTAGAAAAGGAAATTAGGGTTCAAGAGAAAAACGAAAATTGGCAAACAAGCCTTTTCTCAACCCTTAAATACTAAAGGAAATAAAATCTAAATTAACCTAAAACAAAATAATAAAATAATAATAATAATTAAACAAACTAAAGCAGAGAAATTAATCCCGTAATCTCGCAATTCTCGGCAAGCATCTCGTCCCAACTTCACATGCTTCAGCACGGCCCACTTTCGTTCAGCAGCTCGGCGGCCCAACTCCAATTCAGCGAGCAACGCGGCCCACTCCAATTTCACCCTCGCTGATGTCGTGGCGACGTCATCCTCCAATTTTCTTTCCAGCTTCAATTTGACGCGGGACTTCACGTGGGCTCCAGCTCCTTGATTTTCCAAATTCTTCACGTGGGCCGAGACTTCATGGGCCTTTCTTCATCCAAATTGGCCCATCACCAAAATTAGCACGCGGGCCTGCTTAATTAAGCTTCTTTGCCCCCACACGCCATGTACATGAATGTGTCTAAATCTACCCGAATGACACCAATAAAACCTCTAATGACTCTTACTTAAGCCCTACAAAGTAGTGCTTATCACACATCTTCTAGGTTAAAAAACTTCATTTTTTAAAGTTGGTATCTTTCTTTATATTATATTTGGTTATTATATTTTAATTGTTTTGATGAAAAATAATGACATAATAAATAAAAAAATCCTTATATATTAATTTTAGTTTCACACTAATTGTCATTCAAATATAATTTTCTTTGATTTGTCTAACATAATAATATAAATTCTTTCATTATTCTATTTATTTAGCCAAACTCTCATTCTTACTTTTATTTATGTGAAATCTGGTCTTGATTTTTAGCTAACAAATAGTAGTAACACTATATATATTAGGTTATTTCTAGTGTGTGCCCATGGGCACACTCTAAGAACTCTTTTTTTGGCAATTATTTGGTTAGCCATTAGTTTAATCTTGTTTGCTAAGGGTTTATCAATTCTCTATTAGGGAATATTTTAAAGATAAATTTCTTATTTAAGTTTGTTAGCATGTGCTCATGAGCACACACTAGAAAAACCGTATATATTATATATAAATCAGTTAATCAAACTTTATTTTACATTTGGTTTATCATTAGGAGGCCCGCTCACACACATAACCCCCTTAAGATAAAAACTAAGCACTAATAACAACCCTTGGATGAAGGAGATCAACGACCCAGATTGATTCTAAGAGAATCAGCCAAAAAAAAAAGCAAGCTCCTAAGAAGTAGTTACACGGTGGCATTTTTGCAATTTAAGGCAAAAGGCTAGTGAAAGACGAAAATACCCTTCCATTTAAAACAGGCCAAAAAACAAGAACGCGCTCATTTGCTCACACAATCTGCACAACGCGCTCTCAAAACACTCTCAAAGAAACTCAACCGAACCCTCAACTTCTCGCTCGAATCGTTCGACGAATCCTGTGAAGAATCATTTCCTTTTGAAGAAAACAAAGCAAGAAGCTTAAAGATGTCGTCGTCCGACGAGATGAAGAACACAGGAGCATACATCGATGGATACGATGAAGGTACGGAGATATTAGGGTTTCGATTTGACAAAAACAAGTACATACTTCGATTTAGGGTTAATTTTGGTGGAGATTTAATGTTTCTAGTGATGTTGAAGCATTTGATGCTATAGATCTGTAAGTTAGGGTTTTGAACTTTACAGAGCTAATTACGAGTTTTTGAGCTTTTTAAGTTTCTACTCTGATTCAAGCATGAAAGCATGAAAGCATGAAGGATCCTACTGTGGTTGGAAGTTAGGCTCCTACTGTGATTCAAGCATACATTAAAGCTTAGATAAAAATTCATGATTTGTTTGTAGGTTCATGTTAGTTTTGTTGCAGGTTCATGTTAGTTTTGTTGCATGTTGGTAGGTAACTGGTTGCCTTAGGTTCATGGTAGAACGAGTCTAGGTTCATGGTGGTCTTTATAGAGGTTCAGAGTACTATGGTAGTAGGTTCATGAAAAACATTTTCTGGTTTGTTGGTTGCCTTAGGTTCATGATTGTTTAAACAGAGGTTCATGAAAGAATTACTGTAGGTTCATGATATTTTAAGTAAAGGTTAACAGGTTCATGATTTTGTAAACAAAGTTAAATTAGGTTCATGCTAGTATGTTTACAGGTTCAAGGTAAATTGTTTACAAGTTCATGCTTGTTTGACAGTGGTTTAGGTTCAGGGTAAACTGTTTACAAGTTCATGCTTGTTTGCCTTAGATCTGTCCTTGCATATATAATGATCCCTTAATGTTGATCAATGCTATAGGTTGATTACTGAGTTAGGTTGTAGTTATATTTTTGTAGTAATGTGGCATAAATTTTTGGCATCTGAGCTGCTAGATAACAGGTTGTGCATTGTATTGTGTGAATGTAGAGATGAACTGGGACGGTTTGTCATGGATAAGCGGTGCCTTTCTGTCCTTAAGATGGAAGGCCGCTCTCGTCTCAAGACTTTGGTTATTTCTTCAAGTAGCCTTTCTATGTTCTGGCTTTCAGATCTACATTCCCTCTCAAAGACGGTATTTACACTTCCCTGAGTTCTAGTTTAGAATTCTAAGCTTCTTATAGCTTTTCAGTTTTTTTTTGTTTCCAGGTTCCATATTTCTTATTCTTTCCTTTGTTACAGGTGTTTAATTGCCCAAATTTAAGGGAAATTTCTCTTGGGTTTTCCTGTCAAGAAAATGATACTACTGATCTTACTACCATGATGGACAACCTGGGAAGAAGCTGCCCGAGGTTGCAGAACATTCACATTGCATCTACAAGACTATCCCACTCTGTTGTTCTTGCTCTTACTGCTGTAAACTTAAGGTTTGTTGATCTTCTGCTTAGGAGTGACTACCCTTGATCTGTATGATCTAATTTCTTGGTAGGAAAAACATGAAGTTTGTACAAGAAAAGAACATGTAATTGCAATATTCAATTGCATCAATGATTGATTTAGGCAATTTTAGAGCCTGCAGAATATGGAATAAGTTGGACTTGGCTGACAGATGATTGTTTTTTCTATCAAAATTTATACATTCAGGGCACTGCGAATGCTATCACTAGTGATGGGTGATGGGATTACTGATGCATCGGTTGCTGCCATCACCTCCAGCTTTTCAAAGCTAGAGCTTCTTGATTTAAGTGGGTATGTAACAGATTTCTGTATCTCTTCTAGTTTATCTTACATCATGCAAAATTTTCTTGGTCACTCTTCAGAATCTCAAATTCCTTTATGATGGATTCAGGTCAAGTGTTACTGACAGTGGACTTGGGATTATCTACAATGTATTACTGTTGAATTTCTTAGGTTTTGATAGTAACAAACATTCAGCTAATCTGGTAACTAAGTGTTTCAGGAACAAAGACAGCTGTCACAGGGAACCATTGCAGCAAAGGATCACAGAGGGAACAAAGCTCTGTCCATGTGTTTTGTTACCTCTCAAGGAACATCAATGACGAACAAGACGAAGCTGCAAATGGAGTGAAAGATTTCCAGCGTGAAGATTATGGAAACAATCTTGGAAGATCACGCGGTCAAGGAAAAGGATTTCGGCTGGAAGGATCTCGCCGAAGAGAAGATTTGGAGAGAGAATCTGAATGTGTTATCTTAGGAAATCTTTCCTAAGATAATATATTTGGAGAGAGAAGAATTTTATCTTTATCCGATTTTGTTATCTTAGGAAATTCCTTCCTTAGATAATATCGGCTGATAAGATAATATTCTTCAAATCCTTTAAATATCTTCTTGTTACCAAGTTTAGAAAAGATTTTTATCTTGTTACGATTAGGTTTTAGTCGAGTTGTATTTATAGAAGTGTGGATTCATTTCTATGTAAGGATCGACGACGACGAACTGTGAGCATAAGAGAACAGAAAGGAGAGTGAAGTTGTTTGTGAGTCTTTGAGGGTTGAGTTCGGATTCATCGTTGTAGGAGTGATCTTCGAATCTAGCTGGGTAGTCTAGGGTTTGGAGTCCATGCTACAAGTGTAATCGAACAAGAAATCAATAAGACGAGTAGACGCTTCAAAATCCTCTCAAGCGAGAAGCTTGAAGGTAGTGGTTTTTCTTTGATTAGCTAGTTGGCTAATTAGGGTTTCCACTATACATCGTGAGTTCATTTCTTATCTTTCTTGCTATATTATTCCGCTGCACCTTCTATGGGAACAAAGCCTTTGTTCCCTCAAACGTAACTCTAACGATCCAACAATTGGTATCAAAGCCTGGTGCTCTAGATTGTGTTCGTTACAGACTTTGCAGGAAATATGTCGTCAAGCAATGCTATTGGAGATTCATTCTGGAAGCCTCCGACTCTGAAGGCCGGAGAATATGACTGGTGGGTGGAACAAATCGAGTCCCATATTTGTTCCCTCGATGGACAGATATGGCGAGTCATTGAAGTTGGCCCTATAACCATTCTGAATGATAAAGATGCTACAAAGTCAAAGGCGAAAGTAGACTACACTGATGATGGTTGGAAGAAGCTGGAAAAGAACAACAGAGCCAAGAATATCCTTCATATGGCCTTGCTCCACTCAGATCTCAAGAAAATCATGGGCTACAAGACTGTCAAGGAGATCTGGGATGCTCTAAAACGCCTTCATCATGGAAATGAAGATGCTAAGAAAAACATGATTCTTTCCTTGATGAAGGAGTACGATCAGATCTCTCAAGGGAAGGATGAACATATTCAGGAATTCTACTCCAGATTCCAAGGGATAGTAGGCCAGCTTGAGTTCCTTGATGAAGAAATGCCAGACTGGAAGCTCACTCATCATTTCATGCAAGGCCTCAACTCTCAGTGGGATGCAATTGCTCTCACTCTCTACTCCCAGACGGATGTCAAGACTCTCACTATGGAAGAGGTGGTTGCCAAGCTGGAAAGCAACGCCTCTGTCTATAATCACGAGTTGAACAAGAAAGGAGAGGAGAAGGCTAAAAGCATTGCCTTAAAGGTGGAATGTGCCTTTGACTTATCTCAAGTCGAAGATGAAGATGAGGGTGGTGATGAAGATGTTGCTTTCATCACTAGAGCCATGAAGAAGATATGGTCTCGAAACAAGGACACGCTGAGTTCCTCTGAAGGGAACATAGACATGAAGGATGTCGTTTGTTACCACTGTCAAAACAAGGGACATCTTGCCAGAAACTGCTTCAAGAAAAAGGCAGGTCTTCCTCCGGCTCATGAAGGAAAGCAGGCAATGGTCGTAACCTGGGGTGACTCGGACTCAGATGACGAAGAATCGTCACATTCAAGGGATGTCTGCTTAATGGCCGTAGAAGACACCGATGAACCAAAAGGCGGGTTGCACAAGGATGAGGTAACTGAATCTGATCTCATCTCAAGTTTGAAAAGTAAGTCAAAAGAAAGCTTAATTTCCTTCATTAAGAAACTCGTTCATGAGAATAGTCTTTTCAGTGAGCAAATTGAAGAAAAGGATGAATCGATCTCATGTTTGATCGAAGAAAATAAAGGTTGGGCAGAAAAAGTGCTCAAACTTGAGAAAGTCTCATCCTCTTCTCCAAGTCCTTGCATTGAGTGTCCTAAACTCACTGAGAAGATCGTGTCTCTGGAATCCTCTGTCTCCTCACTTGAGTCCGAGTCATTAATGTTAAAACTAGGTAATGCAAAACTGTCTAGTGATCTATCTAAACTCAGTGAGGAACAGAAGGACAAGCCAAAATGTATTGTTTTTGTTGCAGCCAAGAATGAAAAGAAAACTGAAAAGAAGGAAGTACCTCGCTTTGGAATTGGCTATCAACCTAAGCTTCATGTTGATGGCACCAAGTCCAAAAGTTCTAAAGTCTAAGGAAAACATCCAGTACAAGAAAAGGGGGGACAGTTCCTCGAGAGGGAACAATAGCAAAGACTGTTCAAATTCGACTGACGGAAACAAGGCTTGGTACCATGGACAGAAGGCTCACTCCATTTGGTTGAAGCAATCTCAAAGCGGTAAGTCTAATAATATTGATTTTCATTCTAGGATTGCTAACAAAACAATTTGGCCTGGACAGAGCAAGTATGTTGATCTAAAATGTCAAAGGGTCTGTTGGTATTGTGGGCACTCCGGTCACTACAAACAGGAGTGCCTCCTGAAGCAACACAATGAGGATGTTGCTCGCACTGCTAGGGAGAAATTGAATGTTGAACCTCCAAAATCAAATATGTTGCTCCCACACTCAGAAAGCCTAAGCTTGTCTGGGTTCGCAAGAACTAACTCTTCTTGTGCAGGGTGAAGTGAGGAAAGTTCCCGGTATTTCGATTATACGTATTAGTTACCTGACAGGGAACAAAGAAAGTCTCACCTCACTTCTAAAGGCTTCTTGGGACTCAACAACCTGGTGAATCAAGGTAAGGGGAAATTTTTGTGATTATGAGCACTAATTGTCTGGTTGTTTCCTGATCAACACTCAGGTACCACTCATATCGAGATAAGACATCACTCCTTGCGTGATTGTGAGGAGAAAAGGTTAGCATCCATGGATCTCTGCGGAACCAAGGCTTAAATCGCTAACTTTCTCATCAAGGCACTAAATGGGGAACCCTTTGTTCGGTTCCGTACGAAACCTGGTTTGTGCCCTCTAATATATGTCTATCTGTTATATTCCCTCGATGACTGGCTAAATTACATGGTAAAGTGTGAAAGTTTAATCATCGTGTCTTGATCTGCATTCTTTCTCCTGGTTATCAAATAAACAACTGGCTTAGATCTGTGCTTTTGCTTCACTTATGTGTTGAATTTCTTGCATGATCATCTATGCTATCATAATAACACATGAATCAGCTTTCTTTCTGCCTAAAAGAGTCAACTTGATGCATTGTTCCCTCATTATAAGCCCACATGATTGTTGACTCTACAGCTTACCCTAGCCTTCATGCTTGATGCTTCCTACGAGCCCCTCTAATCATCCACATCTAGGAGCCTCTCATGCATGATTAAAAGTTATCAAAAATGTCATGTTTTTTCGTGTGTTGTTGTTTGTACCCTCTCTGGTAACTATCCCCAAGCACCACACATTACTACTTTCTTCTGGTTTGGCGGGAAAATGAATCGTCTCTATGGGACTTGCTGTTGTGAGTTGATTGATATGACATGGAGTTATGTTTTGCACCTGCCGTTGGGAAGTGTTGAGAATTTAGGGTTGATTTGATGGCTGTGAAACTGAATGGGGCTTGTGTTAGGGTTCGATTGAATTTGGATGAGATTCTGAAAGTTTATTTTGGGAAGTTGAAGATTGTGATGATTATCCTTTGGAAACTGAGAAGATATGAATTTATCTATGGCAACTGAAAAGATCTCGTGGTGAATATAAATATCGGCTCTCCAGGTATTCCCCTCTCACTATTCACCTTCATCCTCTTCGATTGCCTATACACTCTCTTGTCTTCCCAAATCTCTTACCTCTAAAAAATGGCCTCTCACTCCAACCTTCCCACCGCCGTCGCCGAGGATCTTCAAATCCTCCTCAACAAACTCTCGGCGATGGGAACTGACCCAGCCCTACTAGCCGCCATCACTCAGTCTCTACCCTCCTCCTCAAACACACCATCATCCCCTCCGGAAGCCACCAAAGTCACTCCTCCACCATCACCAACACCAGACAAACTCATCATGGTCCCTTACACAGCCCCACCTTCTCCAACTCCTGAACCCGCTCCTCAAAACCCTAACCCTAAACCATCCCCGGCCACTCCAACCGCAACCTCCTCAAACGAAAGAGAGGAAGTCCAATCCTCTCCCACCCATCATACCCAGATTGAAGAGGAGAATGAGGAATTTCCTGGAGAAGCCACACCAACAGCAACAGGGGAGCACATTGCGCTCAAGCAGAAAATCCAAGGGGTGGTTCGCAGCCTTGCAAGGGAACTGATAGAGGAGGCTGAGGAGGAATTGCCCCCAAAAGTCCCACAGCCCTCCGATAGGGTGAAGATGGGCTGCTCCGTGAAGCGAAAGGCACGCACTCAGAGACAGGATGCTAAGGCGATTGCTCTCAGCTCTGATGAGGAGTCAGAACCCCTATCTGGGCACCAAGTCAAAAAGGCCAAGGTCTCTGCTGCTCCGGTCCGCAAAAGCCAAAGGCGTCAGACTGCCAAATCCAAGGCAAAGGCGGAATCTGATGAAGTCAAGGACGTAAGCCATAAGTCTGTGGTTAAGGAGTTGTTGATGAATCCTGCGTTCCTTAAGGAAAATGCTATGGAGAAGGTCTCTGAGGTGTTGGAAGCCCAGAAATGGGGTCATCTGTTCGTGGAGGAAGAGGAGATTGATGAAGCCGTGTTGAGAGAGTTTTATTCTACGTTTGTTATGGAGGTTAGATCACATGCAGTTTTGGGGAGCTACAAGTTGGGAGGAACTGTGCACATGTTCTCTAGCATCGAGTTGGGGTTGCTCTAGAGGTTCCTCACGAAGGCTATGAGGGGTATCCAAAAGGTCGTTGGCCCAAGTACTTTCCCTACTCTGAGGCAGTATGGGCGGTGGCTGGTTTACAGAATCCTCAGGGCTCTGGAGACTTAGACACTTCAGAGATGTCTGCAATTAACAAGGTGCTCTTTCACTACCTCATCTGCAATGCTACCCCAAGGGGACAGAAGCGCAACAAGTTGCTTATTCTGGATGTAGTCCTTCTCTCCTTGCTGTTGAAAAAGGAGCCAATCTGTCTCCCACGGATAATGATGCAGCACATGGCGCATGCCAGGAACACTGATTAGCACGCTCTTCCGTTCCCAAGAGTTATCAAGAAAATTTTGGAGTACCACAAAGTATACAACTCTTCGGCGGAATCGAGCGTCTTTTCCCGTCCCCTGGATATCAGCAATCTGCACAAGATACAGTTCACTCTTCAAGAAGGCCAAGGGTGGGTAAAAGTGGGAAGTGTGCCTGTCATTTCTGAAGTACATAAGGAGTCTGAGGATGTTGGTTCTGAGGGGGAACTGAAGGAAAATTCTATTCTAGGGAAGGAACTGAGGAGCCTATGTCGGGTTGTAACCAACCTGGCTGAACAGCAACGGCTTCTCACGGCGGACGTTCGTGCTCTGATCTCTCTTCACTCACCGGTTGGTCCCAGTGATGCCTAAATCGCTTTCCCGCCTTCCAACCCCTCTTTCGTTCCCTAGCTCATCTATCCCCACTATCTTGAATTTCTTTGTTTCTGACTCGTGTTTGCCCTGTGTGGCATGCTGATCTTGTTTGGATATTTTGCATGTTTTGTTGTTTGTGATTGCACTTGGTTTAATTTTGTTTGGTTTTATTTAATGAACAAGGGGTTGTTTTGCTTATCTTGATGTGTTCATTTTTCTCTATCTCTTTACTTATGTTTTTGATGATGCCAAAAGGGGGAAAATGATAGGTAGCTTTAGTTGAGGGGGAACTAACATGCACTAGTGGAAAAAATCCTTATAGAGGCGGGCCTTTGCACACTTATTGAGGCGAACACCGTTCGCTTCAACTAAGGGGGCTGCAACAAGTAGAGGCACTTTTTGAGGCGGGCATTTTACGCCTCTAAAAGGACCTTATTGAGGCGGGCCTTCTAAGCCCGCCTCAACAAGTCCCTCACTTTGGCGCCAAAATGAGGGACTTGTTGAGGCGGGCTTAGGAGGCCCGCCTCAATAAGTAAACACTTGTTGAGGCGGGCCTCTATAGGCCCGCCTCAACAAGTCCCTCATTTTGGCGGGAGTATATACTTATAGAGGCGGGCGTATACAAGCCCGCCTCAACAAGTAGACGCTGAAGATCAAGAACAACATCCATTTTAGAATAGGTTCCTGATTTTATTCACAAACAACATATTTCATCAGAGTGCAGTCAGGTTCTCAACAACAGTTTACATGACAAGTAAAAACAAGTTCAATCCGATAATAAATACTTCGATGTAAAATACTGTGCCCATTGCTCACGAACAACATCCATTTCTTCATAAGTATACGATGTCTTCCTCTTAGGATATAGCTTTATAAAAAACACAGAAATTATTGACAAAAAACACAAATACTATCAATATATAGTTAGTTAAGTTACATACCTTATCTAGTCGGTCATTAGAGTCATAGAGTCCCGTGACTATATCTAACATGAACTTCATGACATAATAGCCACACTCGGTTCCGCCGCTTTGTTGAGCGCACTAATTACACAACATAAGGGGGTTGTCTTAGATACAAGGCCTTTGATTATAAATAAACAAACCTAAAGCGTATAAAATGCTATATGTACCTCTATATTGCAGACTCTCAACGTCTTACGTTTTACTATTAATTTCTCGCACTTCCCACCTTGATACTTATACACTTGAAATGCCCTAGAAAATCAACATAATACACTCATGAAACTGATATTGTTAATATTCCAAAAAAACTAATTCGTAAGCAAAATAACTTACAAATTCATGATTCCAGATGCATCAGTCGTTCTGTTGCCTTGACCTTTTAGAGAATCGAAAAGATAGACTTGTGCTCTAAATAGGTCTATCACGTATAGAATCCAATGATTGCTGCATCATTTAAAAGTAAATTGATAAATATTAATGATTGCTTAAAATACTAATTATATATGAAACTTATTGAAAACACTTACTCTTGATTATATGGGAGAAAAAACAATTTGGCACTGTTAGAATCTTTAATCGTATTCTTAACAGTTTCAGCATTGAACACACGTTGCAAGTAATCTGCTGGAACAGTTGCATCGGCCCTGATTCTAGTGCTTGACACTATCTCAGGACAAATGAACCCAATTCGAGAATTTTCAAATGCATATGTGTGATTGTCCAATAAATACCTGCACATTTAAAGGTATTTGTTTAAACGATTATGAATGGTAATGTAAAAATGATTAAAGAAAAAACGATTAAGAATGATAGTTGACAATTAAAAGATAAAGACTGATCAAAACATTTACATCATGTAGACTTGAATCACAGAAATGTTTAAGCACGCCCCCTTAAGGAACTCTTCTACATCGGATGCAGTGACATATGTTTCTTGATCTCTCACATAATTCCAAACCGAGGCATCCAATGGGATGGGAGTACTATCATATATACCACCCGGCGCCGAAGACATAATAAAATGCAAGTATTTGCATGACTGGCCATGACCTCGAATTTCTTCGTTTTCTGCTTCCTTCCTTTTGGCGGCTGATTCTTCCGTTTTACGATCACAGCTACCAACCGCCTCTTTGTTGGACTGAGACTTAAGAGTTATTTGGACATGAAATTTCCAAAAAATAATAATGAAGTAACATTTGTATTATTGAGCACAAAGGTCTTACCTTTGTATTTTTGGCGCTGTCATCCACCTTTTTAGAGAGAAATGACTTGGACTTCTTTGTTGGGCGTGGAGTATAGTCCTATATATAGAATTATAGATGAGCAAGAGTGAGTAATGTGGTGTACATTATTATTGAGCACAAAGGTCTTACCTCGTCGTCTTCGAAAATCACTAAGCGGATCGGCTATTGCACGAAACTACCCTGAGCACCGCCTAAGTTAGTGAAACCATCACCCGTAGGTACCGGAAGAATATCATCATTATGTCCATCATAAACAAAATCAACTTGGACTTTGTAGTGATCAGGCTTCATCGGTGTAAAGTGTTGGGACGATGCACCGTTTGAGGGTTGTACCATACCATCCGCTACGAGCACTTTGTTACCAGAATCTTTATCCTCAAGGGCAAGATGGCATGGAGTCCTTTCCTGCATATAAAGTAAAATGAAAAATGCAATACTAAGGTTGCGGCATGGAATTTTAATTCATGTTATAAGAGGTCTTAGCATGAAGAGTTCATGACAATACTCAAACTCAATCATACCTTTAGCTCACGTGGTTGCGGTGTGGAATCAGGACGAGTGGTATAGGAAGCATTAACATTAAGTTCAAGAACGGGAGTAGAAGTGGAGTTTGGTTGATTTATATGTAACATGGAGCGTAGTTGCTTTTGGAGGGCCTCAGCCACCCTTTTATCTAATTCACCTTCAAACTCCTTTCTAATTTCAGCTTTGATCGATTCGATCAGATTTGATGAAGCTTCACTAGAACATCTTCTCCGTCGTTCTCTTGGACCAAAAGCAACTCTATAACCAACATTTCCACCCATTGCCTTGACACGGCCACGATGATCTTTTTTCCCAATAGCTTTGGTGAGGGCATCCTCATCATCCTCAAAAGTAAGGTTTCCTTTTTCTTCTTCTTCGATATACTCCTCCTATAATGCCAATTAGGAAAGTATAAATTAGTTCATATTTCCAAGTCAATTTAAGTAAATATTCATTAAAAAAGCACTACTTACAACTTTTCTTGCAATTTCTACGGCTTCCTTATCGTTCGGGTTAACTTCCCACTTTCCATCCTTACTTCGAACTTGATGAGCCAAAACCCACTCCTTTGATCTATATTTTCTAGCTCTAGGAACCGATGAGTTCACTGAGGAGCTACTTGACAGAGATAAAGCTGCTTCCGATGGGAGTCGTCCTTCTTTTATCCACTCGTGTCATTTTCTAATATAACCCGCCTGGCCGGTGAGATGAGGACAATTGTTTAATAATGCACTTGCCCTTGCTTTCTCACTACGAGCCTGTCAAAAGGCACATAGATTTATAACCAACGATTTCCGTTGACTAGAAATCTTTAATAGTAAAAAGAAATAGCATTATTACCAATGACTCCGGCTTGTAATATTCTTTAAGAAAAACTGACCAATCAGCCTCTGTAATGTGGTGGTAGATTTCCCAAGGCATCTTGTTTGTAGGATATTTCGACGGCTTTTGCTTCTTAGTTATCCATCGACGCACCAAGTTGCTCTTGAAATCTCTAAATCGTTTTGCCACACAAGAATGAAAGTATTTTTCCCTTGATTTATCTATATCCTCAATGATATGGAACATAAGCTGTGGACTTTTACAATAAGTTAGATTAATTGTTAATATAGTATATATTTAAAACAATTTAAAATGTCATTATACCTTGGTCTCCTCCCAAAACCCTTGCCTCGTCTGCTCATCTATCTTTCGGTATTCTTTCTTGTTAATATTAATTCTTTGAGCACAACTCCCAACTTGCTTTCCGTATTCTTTCGACCACTCGCCATCGGGGACATTTAACTCATTAAACTCAAGGTGCATAGGCTTTTTTACTTGAACTCCTTTTGACGGACCACGCCCTTTAGCGATCTGTGTAATCGCGCTAACACCTAGTGATTCATGATCACCTTGGGTAGGGAGAATAGCATTTCCACTTTCGTTAGACATAGTGGATAGAATTCCTGCATCAAACACCTTCAGTGTGCCGCATCAGAAAATTAACATTCTTAACTAAATTTATGATGAATATAAATCAAATCTTTTGCTCTTCATTTTCACAAACTGGAAGCCCAATCAAGGAATCAATTAGGAAGGGAAAGGACTATGTCATAAGGACTGATCTTAAGGAGTATTCCGACAAACCGATTAAGCTTCTAACAGAGCCAAACCTTCCTGTTTTCAAAAAACAAAGTTAGGTCAAGCCAGGCCAAACCTGCAATGATCTACTAATCACGAACTCTTATCTAATACAGAAATAAAAATCCAAAACCAAAATGGTTACACAACAGTAGGATCAAATCAAAAGCATTGAATAATAATACAGGATCAAGTCCAACTTGTACAATACCAAATAAGTCCTGAGAAAATTATTAAATATAATAGGAGTGCCATAAAGGTAGCACACTTACAAGGATTTGAATACTACTGGGCTCATACCCATATCAACCAATAAAAGATTCAATCTACGTCTGTAGATTGTATTTCCTTATACCTTAGTAATCACATATATAGTCAACCTGGTTTAGCAGCCATCGAACCATCTATAGTTTCTATCAGTAAAAAAAATTAAGAAAAATCATGTAAGCCATTGAAACAAAGGTGAAGTTCACAACGGAAACAGAAGCAAGCAATCGAATCAGCAATTATAAACCAATAAGAAGCTCAACAGCTTCTGAATTTATCAGCAACTTACTAGCAAAGCCAAGACAGAAAATTCTATCAAGCACATCTCGAAACTGAGAGAAGCATGTGAATCACAAAATCAAGCCCAGTAATAAATTAGAAATTAAGATTAATGTATACACAAAACACACAAATTTAGGCATGAGAAATCTGCTCCCGGGGACTCTAAATTCAGGCACGAGAAATCTACACAAAACACACAAATTCGAAATTCATGATTAATGTAACAGAAGGCACGAGCTTTCAATAGGCAGAAAAAGACGAAGAAGAAGTATATAATTAAGATTGATGAAGTTGAGGTCGACGACAATACGAGCAAATTAAAGTGTAGAGTTTAGCGGAATTGGAGAAGTAAAATAGGGTGTCAGATGAGCTTACCAGCGGAATCGGGTGAGGTTGAGGATGGCATTTTGGTGAAACCTCGAGTGCGTTGTTGATACTTGTTGAAGGGAGTATTAGAGGGAGCTCGGCGAAGGGAGATGAAGTCGGAGCTCGGGAAGACGGAGCTCGGCGAAGACGGATACGAAGAGGAGATGAAGGCGCGGCAACTGTTTTTTTTTATTAGGGTTGAGCTTATAGAGGCGGGCATAACACGCCCGCCTCTATAAGTATTGGTATAATAGAGGCGAGCCTAACATGCCCGCCTCTATTGGACATACTTATTGAGGCGGGCCTATTAAAGCCCGCCTCAACAAGCTTTAATTGAGGCGGGCTACTTGGCCCGCCTCAATTAGTTATCATTAGAGGCGGGCCTTGCCCTGGCCCGCCTTTAATACTTTAGCGGGAAATGTTTTTTCGGATACTTGTTGAGGCGTATATTAATTTGTCCGCCTCAACAGATGTTTTTGAGGCGTATAAATTAATTATCCGCCTCAAAAACCAAAAAAAAGTGATTGCCTAAGTCGTTGTTGAGGCGTATTGAACTATGTACGCCTCTAAAAGGGAGCCTCAAAAAGTGTTTTTTCCACTAGTGATGGTTTCATATGTTGCTAGACTGAGGGGGAACTATTATGCCTAAAGTGTGGAAAACTTTCTCTTCACAACTGTCTTTATCTCATGTATATGTTTTATTGTCAAGGATGTTTATCACCATCAAAAAGGGGGAATTTGTTGAATTTCTTTAGGTTTTGATAGTAACAAACATTCAGCTATTCTGGTAACTAAGTGTTTCAGGAACAAAGACAGTTGTCACAAAGAACCATTGCAGTAAAGGATCACAGAGGGAACAAACCTATGTCCATGTGTTTTGTTACCTCTCAAGGAACATCAATGACGAACAAGACGAAGCTGCGAATGGAGTGAAGGATTTCCAGCGTGAAGATTATGGAAACAATCTTGGAAGATCACGCGGTCAAGGAAAAGGATTTCAGTTGGAAGGATCTCACCGAAGAGAAGATTTGGAGAGAGAATCTGAATGTGTTATGTTAGGAAATCTTTCCTAAGATAATATATTTGGAGAGAGAAGGATTTTATCTTTATCCGATTTTGTTATCTTAGGAAATTCCTTCCTTAGATAATATCGGCTGATAAGATAATATTTTTCAAATCATTTAAATATCTTCTTGTTACCAAGTTTAGAAAAGATTTTTATCTTGTTACGATTAGGGTTTAGTCGAGTTGTATTTATAGAAGTGTGGATTCATTTCTATGTAATGATCGACGACGACGAACTGTGAGCATAAGAGAACAGAAAGGAGAGTGAAGTTGTTTGTGAGTCTTTGAGGGTTGAGTTCGGATTCATCGTTGTAGGAGTGATCTTCGAATCTAGCTGGGTAGTCTAGGGTTTGGAGTCCATGCTACAACTGTAATCGAAAAAGAAATCAATAAGATGAGTAGACGCTTCAAAATCCTCTCAACCGAGAAGCTTGAAGGTAGTGGTTTTTCTTTGATTAGCTAGTTGGCTAATTAGGGTTTCCACTATACATCGTGAGTTTGTTTCTTATCTTTCTTTCTATATTATTCCGCTGCACCTTCTGTGGGAACAAAGCCTTTGTTCCCTCAGACGTAACTCTAACGATCCAACAATTACCTCAGACTCTCCCAAGGCTACTCCTTGCTCTCTGCCCAAATGTCTCCTCTAGTAAGTCTCATACCCTGTCCTGGCTCTCTCTGGTTTTATTAATTAATGCTTGGGTTTTTTATATTATTGCAATCTAGTTTTAAACCTGGTATTTTTGTTCTTCAGGTGGAATTCAGTTTGTCACAGCTCAATTGCCTCTCCTAGAGCTTATGGATTGTGGAATGACCATATATGACCCTGATTCTGAATCATTACCTGATGATAACTTAATTGGTTCTGAAATTCAAAGTACACCTAATAGCAAACTACACCTGTACTAATTTGACGTTGTTCTGAAATTCCAATCTAGTTTTAAACCTGGTATTTATGTTCTTCTGCAATGTACACAGTAGCCTCTCCCTCCTGTTTCTGAATTGTATAATGATATTGTTTAAAGGCTCTATAATTGAACTATGCATAGCTAAATGACCTAAACCTGAACTCCTGTACTAATTTGCACCCAAGTATGCTTCTTGGTTCACTGTGTAAGTTAGGTTAATACTAGTGGGTTTATTCGGTATGTCCTGACATCTCTGTTTTACAGATAAGTTACTTCTCCAGTGTCCCAATATGGAAAGTGTTCATGCATCTGGGCGCTCTACCATTTGAGCCTACTACTATTTTGAGGTTCATAAACCTTACAATAAAGGTTCATGATTTTTTTTTTTTGCAAGTTCATGAGTTTTGTCTTATAGTTCATTAGTTTGGTTTTGCAGGTTCATGAGTTTTATCTTTCATGTTCATGAGTTTTTGTAACATCCCAGGCCAAGCTACCCCAGCCACCAAGCCGCCCAACCACCCAACGGTGCCGGCGCCGGTACTGGTGCCGCCTGGATGTCCAAGGGCATGCAGCCCACACACCCAACCCTTCCCCCATTTAAATGGGTAGGTTGTTGCCCACGGGGATCAAACCCGGGACCTTTAGATACAAGGGCAATGCCTTACCACTTGTATCACCAATTGCGCTGATACCCCGTATTTTTGTAAGGTTATTTTGGGAATTTTGGAATTTTCCCGAGTACCCGTTGTATACGTCGGATTTAATACAGAGAGTTTGAGACATTCTGTAATGTGCTCTATATCTGTAATATTTTTCTCAGTGAAATAATATACAGACAACATGCCTTGGATTTTAATATTCGTTCGCGTACGATAATTTTATCCTAGTTTAATGTCATGTTCGTTCAGAGCTGAACGGGCGGGAAAAGCTGATCACGGCGACCGCCGTATAGTCGCGGCGACCTCCGTCGCGGATCCAAGAACGGCGACCACCATACAGTCACGGCGCCCGCCGTCCCAATGCTCGAGGTGGTAGCTGGCATGCCAGACTATGGCGGTGACCGCCGTAAATTACGGCGCCCGCCGTAATTGCCACCGTCGTTGTCCGGTAGTCCTTGCCCGTTGGTCGCCGACGTGATTTCTGGCGAGCGCCGAACTAGCCTTCGTAGGCCCATTTTTTCGTGCTCCAGATGCTTTGGCTATAAAAGGAGGTGTTGGGGGAGAGATTTGAGCCATCCCAAACACCGAACCTCTTCCAAATTCTCGTGTCGTCGGAGTTGTGTTTCGCCGGAGTTTGCAAGCTCTCGTCGGTGTCGTTTGGTGGTGTTTCCAGCAGCCCTTTTTAAGCCTTTTGGTTGCCTTTGGAGGTCAGAACCCAAGCAAGGCGGAAAGGGGTCGAAACGCGCATCGTTTTGGTGAGATTTCTCTCGTTTCAGTCGTTTGAGTTCTTCACGGCGACCGCCGTGTTCTTCAAGGCGACCGCCGTGTTCTTCACGGCGACCATCGTGTTCTTCACGGCGCCCGCCGTGATGAACTGCGGCGACCGCCGCCAAGAACAGCGACCGCCGCCAGTGCCCAGAATGCCTTCGTGGCTTTGACTTGGTTGGTTGTGGTCGTGGCGTCTTTCCTTTCGCTCTCTTTCATCGTTTTTAGATTCGTACTACGGTTATGTCGGATCTAACTTAGGGTTCCTTTTATGGGTCGACTCGAAGGTTGTTGTGCTGTCGGAGCTATACCCGTGTCGAGCCCGGAATCCAGTTGTCGCCGTTAGGCTATTTTGCGGATTAAGGCAAGTGGCGGTTCGCTCTTGCTCGTTCGTTCCATATTTACATTAATTATCAGTAGTTTATCTGAGTAATTAATTTGGAATGAATACTCTGTTTGTCTGGAAACGGTTTTGATAAACTGTTTTGAAAATCATATAATAGGTTGTATATCTGTTAGAACAACTCTATTATCTGTGATCGCCTTTCGGGCCTTTATGTGGATTTATCCTGTAATTGTTATTGTGTTGTAACTGTTTAGTTAGCACTGTTAGATAGGAACGTTACTCGGACTTTGTCCAGTCGTTTCTTTATAATCTGGTATCGGGGTGGCTCGTCTCCATCTGGTACTATTCTAAGATCATGATCGGTCTCTTTCACAAGTGTGTAGAGACAGGACACTTAGCTGGTGTCACAAACCTTCTGGTATACGTCACTCTCGATGAAACGTATACTAAGATGTGTCGTCCCAATGATGGGGTACACATGTAAAAGTCTAATAAACGTGATGTGTGTTTTTGAAACATAAATCAGATAAGTGCTACTCGACGCACATAATTAATAAGCCTTGGGCGAGTAGTGCAGCTAAGTTATAGTGCAGCTAGGAAAACTCGTCCCGACTTTGATCATAGTACGTTCTCTTTCCAATCTGGATTCGCTGTATGCGATGAGGTTGGTCGTGAACCGAAGCATCTCAGTCAACTTTTAAATCATTGTTGTATGATTCTGTAACATTCCAGATTTATCATATTTCCTTAAAGACTCAATCTCTTGGAGTCTCTTTTCGAGTCGATTTCTGTGAAGATTCAGTCTTCCAGAATCTTCTCTTGTGCATACCTCTTGTCTATTCCAGTAGGAGTATGGTGGTTGACAAGCGTACTCGATTATTATTCGAGGGACGAGGAGTCTAACCTAATACAAATGCTTTGAACCTTCTGCTTTGTACCCTTGCTAGTGTATTCATTTAGACTAACCAACCAATATTTTCCCTTGCATGGTTGGCTGGTGTCATCCGTTCGATTCGGCACATCAGATCGAAAGTAGCTCAGAAGATTAGAAGGACTATGGAGTCGGAGGTGGTTTTTGAACGTTTTAATTATTTCTTTAATCAGGTTGAGATCTTTTGGACAATGACTTTGGTTGTAATGTACCTTATTAGACTTCCGCTGTTTTTGGTTTAAACTCTGTGTTGGCCTATTCGGGATTGGGTTGTAATCCCGTAACTCTGTTTCTTTAACAATGTTATGTTTGGGATTGAATGCTTTGATCATTATGTATCATTTGTATTTCATAAATTGTATTTAAACGGTAAAACCTTGGGTGATCTCGGTAAGGAACACTGGGGTCAATGGCGGTAATACCTTTCCAAAAGGGTTAAGTTTTGGGGGTGTTACAGTTGTGGTATCAGAGCCAAAGGTTTTAAAATGGATTTGGGATTTTTATATCATTTATCCGTTTCGAAAATGCTTTAAAAAGGGCTCTGAATTTTCAAAGTAAAAAGAATTTAAAAACACCGTTCATAGTCATGTCTTCTGGATAGTCTGATATAGTAAGCTTGCTTCTATGTCTAGAAAGACTAATTCCTTCATCGTTATCCTATAGGAGATGGGTGCATGTATATCTCTGAAGAAGGGGTCGGAAGATGCCAAGATGGATTCACCGTCTACCGAGAGGCTAGACTTCCCTATACCCCAGAGATGCTTCGAGGTTGGAGGCCCGAGCAGCCCATCTGAGGAGATCAAGCATGTGCTTCCTGAGTCGGTAGTCCTGGTATCAAGGAATGATGTAGTTCCTGTGACAGCACCAGTGGAGCCACCAAGGGAGGAAGCAATACAAGGAGATGAATCGTCGAGGTACGCGAGAGGGTACTACCATGACGATTACCTGATGGATATGATTATTGAAGGGAGCAAGGAGGAAGATGAAGAAGAGGACCCCATAGAGGATGACCCCGAAGAGGAAGAAGAGGAAGAGGACCCCATCGAGGATGATCCCGAGGAGGATGCCGAGATGGATCTCAGCAGACATAACCAGGAGTCCGATGACTTGAGGCACTTGCTGGTGGATAGTCAGGAAACGGGGATGCAATTTATTCACCCCAGTACAGAGTTACCACCTATGCAAGAGTTTCCACCAGTGCCAGAGTACGCACCCATGTCAGAAGCTGATTGGGAGGCACTGTATACCGAGTACGGTATTAGGAGAAGTGACAGGGAATCTCAACCTATCCCTACTCCAAGAAGAAGGAGGTCAGAATCCGAGCTGCAGGAGATCCTCCGCCAGAGTGAGGTAATCTCTGCAGAACAGTAGCGTCGGAGGGATGAGTTGATCGCCAGTACTCAGAGGAGGACTGGGATAGGAGGGCCAGTCATGGACGACCCATACCTTACCATGACTGAGATAGGACCATGTGCTTCAGGGTCAAGCCGGGTGCGAAACCCATCGCCAGAGCTCGATGGTGAGCCTAGTCCGAAGAGACCGTGCACGAGTAGCCAGTCTTATGGGAGACATTTTGGAACGCCTTGATGAGAATTGGCGTTGCCTATCGCAGTAGTTTCGTTTCTTAGCATTCCAAGTTTGTACTTTGTGTAATATTTCAGTATTACGGCAAGTACTCTGAGAAACACATATATCTTCGAGCAATGTTGTCCTAGCGCTCGGATGATAGACTTATGTGTAGCTTGTATAACAGTTCGAAGGTTCATCTATAAAATGCCAAGTTGATCTATTCTGAGTAATTTCTTTACGTTGGTATATTGCATAAGTATATTGCATAATATTAATGTATTGAATGCTTGGAATTGGATCGGTAAACAGATGGTGAACCCAAGAAGCACGAGGAACTCGATTCGAGCCGGTGCTGGGACTAGTCAAGATCCCAGGCCAGCAGGAAGAGGTGTTCAAGAAGAGCGCGAGTCAGAGTCTCGCGTCCAGCAGAGGCGTGAAGGTCAAGATCATACCCAAGCGCTGGTGTTGTTTGATGCCGCAGCTGTTGAGGCGATTCGCGGAATTGTGATGCAGGCAATTGCAGACGTATTGAGACCTAGTGCACCTCAAGCGCAAGAAGTGTCTCCTAACGCAGCGGTTCCTGATGTTGTGGAGCCCGGAAACCCTGTGGTTCAGGAAAATGCCGTCAGGGCTAGAGACAGCTATGGTCGCGCTCTTAAGACCATCACTTCCATGAGGCCCGATTGCTATAACGGGAAAGAACAGCCAGTGGCAGTGACTCATTGGTTCTCCCATATGGAGAGGCTGTTTCGGAACGTGGAGTATACTGAGGCCGAGAAGGTCCATATCGCTTCTCTTCAGCTGAAGGAGGAGGCTAGCGAGTGGTGGGAGAACACAGGTTTGGCTGAGAGCCCAGTGTTGACTTGGTCGATGTTCAAGACCAAGATGGTTGGTCGCTTTTTCTCTCGTGCTATGAGAGAGGAGAAGCATAAAGAGTTTTTGTACCCAAAGACGGATGGTCTGAAAGTGACCGAGTTGGCGTCTAAGTTCAATCATCTTTTACAGTACGCCACTGCCGAGATCACCAGCGAGGCCCAAAATATCTGGTACTTCCACGAGTGGATGAGCCCGGATATCAAGCCGTTAATGGTGCACCACACATGCTCTACCTTGGAGCAGTATGTGGATTGTGCCTATAAGCTGGAGGTAACTCTAGAGGAGTCGACCAAGAGGCGCAACCGACAAAAGTCGATGCAGAACCAGAACCAGGGAGGTGGTTTTAAGCGCCCTGCGCCACCGTCTAACTTTGCCAAGTCCGGCCAAGCTAAGACGGAGATGACGCAAGGAGGATCGACTCAGCAGTCAGGGCAGACCCGGAGTTCAGTTCAGTGTTATAACTGTGGTACGGCTGGGCACAAGAGCAATGAGTGTCAGAAGGAGAAGAGGTCGTGCTTTGGGTGTGGACGTGATGGTCATATGCAAAAGTTCTGCAAGCAGGGGAAGCAGAAGGGAGTAGAGTCGCAGCAAGGGTCAGTTCATCAGAGCAACCGACCTAGATTCAAGGCTGCAGAGACTCCTAGCCCTTCAGTGCAGACGACTGCTCAGAACAGGGGAAAGGCCCCAGCTGTTTCTGGAAGTCAGGGCCAACGCTTGTACGAAATGCGTGAAGCAGATGGACCCAATGCTCCGATTGCTCAAGGTACTATATACCTTCACTCTACTTCAGTGTGCATTCTGTTTGATTCTGGTGCTACGCATTCCTTTATTTCGGATAGTTGTGTTAGCAAGTTAGATTTAGTGTGTCGTGCGACCCTTTTGTCGTTAATCTTCCTAATGGAGAACGTTTGGTGGGAACCAAACATCTGTCCGACTTTCCGATTACCATTCAGGGTACGGAATTCGATGTAGATTTAATCTGCATAGCCATGGCTCCATACGACATTATTCTCGGTATGGATTGGCTGACGCGTCACAAGGCGGTGATCGACTTCAGTTCAAGAACGGTGACGGTGTCATCTGGGGGCCAGTTCGTGTGCAAGTTCAAAGGTCGAAATGACGCTGATAACGGCAAGATGATCAATGCGATGGCTGCGTTTAAGCTACTACGACAAGGATGTGTCGGGTACCTTTGCTACTTGGATTCGCCTGCGAAGGATGGACCTGAGGTTCTTGATATTCCTGTAGTTAGGGAGTTTTCGGATGTCTTTCCGGAAGAAATTCCTGGATTACCCCCGAACCGTGACATAGAGTTTTCAATTGATCTTTTGCCTGGTACGTCGCCGATTTCCAAATCACCGTATCGGATGGCTCCAACTGAGATGCAAGAGTTGAAGAATCAACTTGAAGATCTCCTTGACAAAGGTTATGTCAGGCCGAGTGCATCGCCGTGGGGTGCTCCGGTATTATTCGTCAAAAAGAAGGACGGATCGTTCCGACTTTGTATCGACTACCGAGAGTTGAACAAGGTGACGATCAAGAACAAGTATCCTTTGCCTAGGATTGATGACTTGTTGGACCAGTTGCAGGGAGCAAAGGTTTTCTCCAAGATCGACCTGAGATCTGGATATCATCAACTCAGGATTCGTGAGCAGGACATTCCTAGAACTGCGTTTAGGACCAGATATGGTCATTACGAGTTCGTAGTGATGCCTTTTGGGCTTACAAATGCTCCAGCTGTCTTTATGGATTTGATGAACCGATGTTTTCACCAGTACTTGGATAAGTTTGTGGTGGTCTTCATCGACGACATTCTGATCTATTCTCCGAATGAAGAAGTCCACGAGGAACATCTGCGGATTGCCTTGTCAATCCTTAGACAACATCAGCTTTTTGCTAAATTGTCTAAATGTGAATTCTGGATAAAGGAAGTGGCTTTCTTAGGCCACGTGATCAATAAAAATGGGGTTATGGTTGATCCCCAAAAGATTGAAGCGGTGGCTAAATGGACACAGCCCCAGAACGTGAAGGAGGTGCGCAGTTTTCTTGGACTTGCCGGGTATTATAGAAGGTTCGTAGAAGGATTTTCAAAGATCGCTCTACCTATGACCAATCTACTCCGCAAGGTCCACAAGAAGTTTGTCTGGAATGACAAGTGCGAGGCCAGTTTCCAGGAGTTGAAGCGACGGCTGACCTCGACACCCGTGTTAGCACTCCCAGAAGGGAATGACGATTATGTGGTCTATAGTGATGCTTCAAAGTGTGGTTTGGGTTGTGTACTGATGCAGAAAGGCGGAGTTATTGCTTACGCATCTAGACAACTCAAGACTTACGAAGAAAACTATCCGACCCATGATCTTGAGTTAGCAGCGGTTGTCTTTGCGCTAAAGATTTGGAGGCATTACCTCTACGATATAAGATGCCAAGTCTTCACTGACCACAAAAGTCTCAAGTATATATTTACTCAAAAGGAGCTAAATATGAGACAACGCCGCTGGCTAGAGTTACTCAAAGACTACGACATGGAGTTATTGTATCATCCGGGCAAGGCTAATGTAGTAGTTGATGCACTAAGCCGGAAGACAACGCACGAGACTGTAGTTGCTCTACTTACTGCTCAGACCAAGATAAACCAAGAGTCATGCGATATTGAAGTCTTGTATGACCAGCGTAGAGGGTACCTGAGTATGATGGAAATTCAGGCTACACTGTTGGATCAGATCAAAGAAAAGCAAGTCAATGACATCATCTTGGTGAAGTTAAGCAGTGAAGTGATGGATGGGAAAGCTCCCAGTTTTGTGGTTCAGGATGATGGATCACTTTGGTTTCAGGATCGGATCAGTGTGCCTGACACAGAAGGTCTTCGTCAGTTGGTGATGAGAGAAGCTCACTCATCTGCTTATTCTGTGCATCTTGGCTCTAGCAAGATGTACAAGGACCTCAGGAAGAAGTTTTGGTGGCCAAATATGAAGTGGGACGTGGCAGACTTTGTGGCAAAGTGCTTAACTTGCCAGAAGGTCAAGATCGAACACCGCAGGCCAGGTGGTGAGTTGCTACCTCTCCCAGTGCCAGAATGGAAATGGGAGGACATCGCCATGGACTTCGTCACTGGGCTACCAAAGACTGGAAGTCAGAGGGATGCTATCTGGGTAATTGTGGATAGGCTTACGAAGAGTGCTCATTTCATAGCCATCAAGACCACATGGGAAACCCAGAAGTTAGCAGAAGTCTACCAGAAGGAGATTGTCCGCTTACATGGCATTCCTAAGACCATTGTATCGGACCGAGATGGCCGTTTCATGTCAAGGTTCTGGCAGGAACTTCATAAGGCTATGGGAACCGAGTTGAGGTTCAGCACCGCGTTTCATCCTCAGACAGATGGCCAGTCTGAAAGGACCATCCAGACCCTGGAGGATATGCTTAGAGCTTGTGTACTCGATCGTCCGACTAGTTGGGAGGACAACTTGAGTCTAATTGAGTTCACGTACAACAATAGCTGGCATGCTACAATCAAGATGGCTCCGTTTGAAGCTTTGTATGGTCGCAGATGCAGATCTCCGATTTGTTGGGATGATAATGCCGACAAAATTCTGCTTGGACCAGACAAAGGATGTTGACCGCTCAGAGTCGACAGAAGTCCTACGCAGATCGGAAGCGCAGGACTGTCGAGTTCGAGGTCGGTGAAAAGGTTTTTGTCAAGGTATCGCCATCCAAAGGAGTTTTCAGATTTGGTAAGCGTGGGAAGCTTAACCCTCGCTACGTGGGACCATTCGAGATTCTGGATAGAGTAGGATCTCTAGCGTACCGCTTGGCGTTGCCACCATCGGCTCACCCGGTGCATAACGTGTTCCACGTATCTTTGCTCAGAAAGTATGTGCCAGATGAGTCTCATGTGCCCGTGCGCATTTTGGAGCATCGGGAGAAGCATTTGCGCAACAAGATCATGCCGTTGGTACGAGTGTTGTGGTCCAAGTCAGGGACCGAAGAAGTTACTTGGGAGATGTGGGAAACCGAGTCAGATATGCTCAAGCGTTTTCCCGAGTTATTTTCGACCTAAGTTTCGGGGTCGAAACTTCTTTTAAGGGGGAGGAGATGTGATACCCCGTATTTTTGTAAGGTTATTTTGGGAATTTTGGAATTTTCCCGAGTACCCGTTGTGTACGTCGGATTTAATACAGAGAGTTTGAGACATTCTGTAATGTGATTTGTATCTGTAATATTTTTCTCAGTGAAATAATATACAGACAACATGCCTTGGATTTTAATATTCGTTCGCGTACGATAATTTTATCCCGGTTTAATGTCATGTTCGTTCAAAGCTGAACGGGCGGGAAAAGCTGATCACGGCGCCCGCTGTACAGTCGCGGCGACCGCCGTCGCGGATCCAAGAACGGCGACCACCGTACAGTCACGACGCCCGCCGTCCCAATGCTCGAGGTGGTAGCTGGCGTGCCAGGCTATGGCGGCGACCGCCGTAAATTACGGCGCCCGCTGTAATTGCCACCGTCGTTGTCCGGCAGTCCTTGCCCGTTGGTCGCCGGCGGGATTTCTGGCGAGCGCCGAACTAGCCTTCGTAGGCCCATTTTTTCGTGCTCCAGATGCTTTGGCTATAAAAGGAGGTGTTGGGGGAGAGATTTGAGCCATCCCAAACACCGAACCTCTGCCAAATTCTCGTGTCGTCGAAGTTGTGTTTCGCCGGAGTTTGCAAGCTCTCGTCGGTGTCGTTTTGTGGTGTTTCCAGCAGCCCTTTTTAAGCCTTTTGGTTGCCTTTGGAGGTCAGAACCCAAGCAAGGCAGAAAGGGGTCGAAACGCGCATCGTTTTGGTGAGATTTCTCTCGTTTCAGTCGTCTGAGTTCTTCACGGCGACCGCCGTGTTCTTCACGGCGACCGCCGTATTCTTCACGGTGCCCGCCGTGATGAACTGCGGCGACCGCCGCCAAGAACAGCGACCGCCGCCAGTGCCCAGAATGCCTTCGTGGCTTTGGCTTGGTTGGTTGTGGTCGTGGCGTCTTTCCTTTCGTTCTCTTTCGTTGTTTTTAGATTCGTACTACGGTTATGTCGGATCTAACTTAGGGTTCCTTTTATGGGTCGACTCGAAGGTTGTTGTGCGGTCGGAGCTATACCCGTGTCGAGCCCGGAATCCAGTTGTCGCCGTTAGGCTATTCTGTGGATTAAGGCAAGTGGCGGTTCGCTCTTGCTCGTTCGTTCCATATTTACATTAATTATCAGTAGTTTATCTGAGTAATTAATTTGGAATGAATACTCTGTTTGTCTGGAAACGGTTTTGATAAACTGTTTTGAAAATCATATAATAGGTTGTATATCTGTTAGAACAACGCTATTATCTGTGATCGCCTTTCGGGCCTTTATGTGGATTTATCATGTAACTGTTATTGTGTTATAACTGTTTAGTTAGCACTATTAGATAGGAACGCTACTCGGACTCTATCGAGTCGTTTCTTTATAATCTGGTATCGGGGTGGCTCGTCTCCATCTGGTACTATTCTAAGATCATGATCGGTCTCTTTCACAAGTGTGTAGAGACAGGACACTTAGCTGTTGTCACAAACCTTCCGGTATACGTCACTCTCGACGAAATGTATACTAAGATGTGTCGTCCCAATGATAGGGTACACATGTAAAAGTCTAATAAACGTGATGTGTGTTTTTGAAACATAAATCAGATAAGTGCTACTCGACGCACATAATTAATAAGACTTGGGCGAGTAGTGCAGCTAAGTTATAGTGCAGCTAGGAAAACTCGTCCCGACTTTGATCATAGTACGTTCTCTTTCCAATCTGGATTCGCTGTATGCGATGAGGTTGGTCGTGAACCGAAGCATCTCAGTCAACTTTTAAATCATTGTTGTATGATTCTGTAACATTCCAGATTTGTCATATTTCCTTAAAGACTCAATCTCTTGGAGTCTCTTTTCGAGTCGATTTCTGTGAAGATTCAGTCTTCCAGAATCTTCTCTTGTGCATACCTCTTGTCTATTCCAGTAGGAGTATGGTGGTTGACAAGCGTACTGGATTATTATTCGAGGGACGAGGAGTCTAACCTAATACGACTGCTTTGAACCTTCTGCTTTGTACCCTTGCTAGTGTATTCATTTAGACTAACCAACCAATATTTTCCCTTGCATGGTTGGCTGGTGTCATCCGTTCGATTCAGCACATCAGATCGAAAGTAGCTCAGAAGATTAGAAGGACTATAGAGTCGGCGGTGGTTTTTGAACGTTTTAATTATTTCTTTAATCAGGTTGAGATCTTTTGGACAATGACTTTGGTTGTAATGTACCCTATTAGACTTCCGCTGTTTTTGGTTTAAACTCTGTGTTGGCCTATTCGGGATTGGGTTGTAATCCCGTAACTTTGTTTCTTTAACAATGTTATGTTTGGGATTGAATGCTTTGATCATTATGTATCATTTGTATTTTATAAATTGTATTTAAACGGTAAAGCCTTGGGTGATCTCGGTAAGGAACACTGGGGTCACTGGCGGTAATACATTTCCAAAAGGGTTAAGTTTTGGGGGTGTTACAGTTTTATCTTTCATGTTCATGAGTTTTTTATGTAGCTATAGCTTCATAAGCTTTATCTTGCAGGTTCATGAGTTTTTGTTGCAGGTTCATGAGTTTTAACTTACGGGTTCATGAGTTTTAACTTGCAGGTTCATGAATTTTCTTTCCGGATTTATTAGTTTTCTATGCAGAATGCTGGATAGACAACTGTTGTATAGGCCTTGAGATGTATATCTGTTAGACAAAGTGTTTGATTCATTTGATTAATTATCATGAACCTAGCTAGTTTTTAATAAAACCTAGGTTATTTATACTCTTGGACTTGAATGTAAAGCTTTGATTTTGGGTTTGTGCAGTTCGTCTTTCATGTGCTGAATTTGAATGACAAAAGGCTGAAATTGTGTATTGGTTGTCATAGCCTATTAGCTCAAATGGTAGAGCAATGTGTTTATTCACATGGATGTGGGTTCAAATCCCTCATAGGCTACATTTTAGAGGTTAATAAACCCTACAAGAGAAGTTAAGCCGATAATCTTGCATGTTCATGAGTTTTTCCTTGCAGGTTCATGCATTTGAACTTGTAGGTTCATGAGTTTTAACTTGTAGGTTCATGAGTTATAGCGTATAGGTTCATGAGTTTTATTTTACAAGTTTATGAGATTTTTCTAAGGTTCGTGAGTTTTAACTAGCAGGTTCATGAGTTTTGTCTTACAGGTTCATTAGTTTTGTTTTACAGGTTTATGGATTTTTTCTGAGGTTCTTGAGTTTTTTTATCTTGCAGGTTCATGAGTTTTTTATCTTGTAGTTTAATAAGTTTTATCTTATAGGTTCATGAGTTTTAACTTGCAGGTTCATGAGTTTTAACTAGCAGGTTCATGAGTTTTATCTTATAGGTTCATTAGTTTTGTTTTACAGGTTCATGGGTTTTTTCTGAGGTTCTTGAGTTTTTTTATCTTGCAGGTTCATGAGTTTTTTATCTTGTTGTTTAATAAGTTTTATTTTATAGTTTCATGAGTTTTAACTTGCAAGTTCATGAGTTTTAACTAGTAGGTTCATGAGCTTTGTCTTATAGGTTTATTAGTTTTGTTTTATAGGTTCATGGGTTTTTTCTGAGGTTCTTGAGTTTTTTTATCTTGCAGGTTCATGAGTTTTTTATCTTGTAATTTAATAAGTTTTATCTTATAGGTTCATGAGTTTTTTTCAAGCCAATTTCCACATAACAATAACAAACTACACAACACCACAACGGGGTGATTATGTCTTTAGACATTGACAAATAGAAGGTTTTAACAAATTATTCGACTATACACACAAGAAAAATTTCCACATAAGAATAACAAGCTACACAACATTACAACAGGGTGAGGATTATCATCCTTTATTCTTTTATCCAGAGCAGGACAACACTAGCCAAGAGCAATGGTGAGTGTCATATCTTTGTGCTGGTAGATTAAAGCCCATAATCTGCAATAGTAAGAGCAAAAACATTAGGAGTGAAGTTAGCTTCAGGTGCTCCAAATTCTTTGCACAACTATTTAATTGATCGAGGACAATCAGCAACCAAAGCATTAGAGCCTTCGCTTGATGAAATGTCTCTTTCCCTCGACGGGCCATTGCTTAAATCATCATTGAGCTGCTCTGATTTTTTAGAGGGAGCTGCATTGCAAGGTAAAAGAAAAGAATCAAGGTAAAAAAAAAGAATCATAAAAATGTGCCCAAGGGAGTCTTATACCTCGCTTTTCTTGCAAATTTGTACCTTCTAGTTGAATCACAAGTGCACAACTTATTCAGAAAAGACACAAGTGTTGTCATTTGCTAATACTCACCAGGCAGCCGCAGAAGGATGGGCTCACACATGCACCCAACGATAGAACATGCCTTGAAAAAGACAGGTGCAGAGGTTGCACAGGAAGCAGTAGCACCATCATTCCCGATTTGTATGCTAATGCAATAGAGATGGATAGAGGTCAATCTGCACACAACACAATATGGTCAAATCCGATACACTAGATGTAATCATTTTCCAACGAGAGAGGAAGAGAAGAAAATTTTGACATTCAAGGTCAAAGGGGAGGGGCAAATTATAATAAAGTCAACAACGCGACTCAAATGGCTTTAGCTCATCCATGCTTGTCACTTAACTTACTATACAACAATTGAATTTATTATGTGACTGTAAGGAATTTATAACATCAGCACCCAAGCCCAAATCTATAGTAGACACCTCTACCTCAGTTCTTTTCTTTTCTGATCATGGACAGCAGGTAATGCTTGCATATATTCTGCCTCAAAGCATGTTTAGATATTGAATAAATTTGGTGAACTTTGACCTCTAATCCTTCACTGGTATGTTGAAAATGCATCTCTCTACAAGAAGAGTCTCCAACTATTAACCAGATTCCCAACTCCACAAGCCGTTTTTGAATTGCATCGAAACCTTTATCAGATGACCAGTAAATGATTTTGTGATACCCCGTATTTTTGTAAGGTTATTTTGGGAATTTTGGGGATTTTCCCGAACACCTGTTTTGTACGTCGGATTTAATTCAGGAAGTTTGAGACATTCTGTAATGTGCTCAATATCTGTAATATTTTTCTAAGTGAAATAAAATACAGACGACGTACTTTGGATGTTAATACTCGTTCGTGTACGATTATTTTTATCCCGAGTTAAGTCGATATTGTCCAAAAGCTGAGAAGGACAAAGCCACGGTGGCGGCGACCGCCGCAATTAAGGCGGCGACCGCCGTTAAAGGCTCGAGGCAACAGTGCCCTCGTCTTCTAGCTGGGCGAGAAGACTGGAAAACAGCGACCGCCGTACTATGCGGCGACCGCCGCCAGTTGCCCGCCGCAGTTGTTTTGTTCAGCGGCGACCAGGCTGAGACGCGGCGCCCGCCGCAAGCTAGCGGGGGCGTAGGCCTGCGAGTCGCTGGCGACGTCTGGCGACGCCGAACTAGCCCCGCCACGCCTCCATTTAGGCCATCATTGTGTTCCCCTGGGCTTTGGCTATAAATTGGAGCCTTTGGTGAGCGGATTTGGCACACAATCAGAAGCTCAATCTCAAAATCTCTCTTGCCGGAGTTTTGTGCCCTCGCCGGATTTCTGAAGCAATCGTTGGGGTGTTGTTTGGTGTGTTTCCAGTGGCCTTTGTGAAGCCTTTTGGTTGCCTTTGAAGGTCGGAACCCAAAGCAAGGCAAAGGGGGATCAAAACGCGTACCAATTGGTGAGTGTTCTCGCCGTTTCTGTTTTCTGGGTTCATTGCGGCGCCCGCCGTGTTCATGGCGGCGACCGCTGTGATGAACAACGGCGCCCGCCGTAAGGCCGCCGGCAACCGCCGCCAGAAGGCTGATGGCCTAGTTTGGCCTCGGCTTTGGTGGTCGTCTTTCGGGCGTCGTTCCTTTCGATTTCTTTTGTTTTCCTTTAGATTCGTACTGTTGTTATGTCGAATCTAACTTAGGGTTTCTTTATGGGTCGACCCGAAGGAATCTGTGTTGTCGGAGCTATCCCTGTGTCGAGCTCGGAAACTCGTTGTCTCTAGCTTTGTTCCAGATCTGCGGATTAAGGCAAGTGGCGGTTCGCTCTTGCTCATCGTTCCATATTTACATTAATTATCAGTTGTTTATCTGAGTAATTAATTTGGAATGATTATTGTGTTTGTCTGGAAATGGTTTTATAAACTGTTTTGGAAACTGCAATAATGACATTATCATAGGCTGTATATCTGTTCGAACAACGCCATATATGTGATAATTATCGTGAGGTATTGTTGTGAATTTAATCTTGATGCTAGAATAGCATGTGGGTTAATAGGAAAACTAATCCAAGTAAGGATTAGCCGTTTCTATTATCTCTATGTTTAAGTTGATTGCCTGGATGGATTTAATGTGAATAATTGTTGTGTTAGACTGTTTAGTTAGCACCAGTGTTCGTAGGAACGCTAATCCAAGTAAGGATTAGTCGTTTCTTTATAACTTAATGTTCGTAGGAACGCTAATCCAAGTAAGGATTTGTCGTTTCTTTAAATCGTAATACTCCTCGGGTTAATTTCCGAATAATAATTTAAGGGTCATGACTTATGCTTCCTATCCACCTTTAAGGATCTGAAGTGTTTAAGCGCCTTGCTAGCGCAATTGGGTTAACATAATTGTCACCCTGTGTATTAAGCACCTAGCTAGTGCAATTGGGGTGGACGTAACTGTCACCCTATAAATTAAAGTGTAAGCACTGTGGCAGTGTAATCTGGGTGAACGTAAGGTCACCCTGTGTAATAATAACTTCCGTTGTTCTCGGAATAATATTAAGCCTCGTGTGTGTGTGTGTTTGTGTGTTGTTTTAGTTTGGGTCGACATAATGATCACCCTGAGATTTAAGCTTTGTTACCGCGCTTAATAATATTAATGTATTTCAGTGGCGTGTGTTTTATAATTAAATAAGATAGAGTGCCCGAGTGCACAAGATTAATATACCTTTGGCGAGTAGTGCAGCTAGGAAAGCTCATCTTGACTTTTGATCAGAGTATATTCTCTTTCCAATCTGGATTCGCTGTATGCGGTGAGGTTGGTTGTGAACCGAAACATCTAAGTCAGCTTTTAAATCTGTTGTCTGATTCTTTAAACGTTCCAGATTTGTCATATTTTCTTAAGACTCACTTCCGTTGGAGTCTTCTTTCGGGTCGATTTCTGTGAAGATTCAGTCTTCCAGAATCTTCTCTTGTGCATGCCTTTTGTCATATTCAAGTATAGTATGGTGGTTGACTAACGTACTCGACTTTTATTCGAGAGACGAGGAGTCTAACCTAATACGACTACTTTGAATCTTCTGCTTTGTACCCTTGCATAGTCTATTCAGTAGACTAACCAACCGCAATTGTTCTCTGCATGGTTGGCTGGTGTCATCCGTTCGATTCGACACATCAGAAAGAGCGAAGATATGAGGAGACTAGATTGACTATGAAGACGACGGTTATTTTTGGATGTTTTAATAATTATCTTTTAATCAGGTTGAGATCCTTGGGCAGATGATCATTACGATCATAACCCTTTTTGTAAGATTTCAAGAAAGACTTCTGTTGTAACTTATTTACTCTGTGATGTATTTAAAAAGACTTCCGTTGTACTTTGTTTAAACTCTGTATTTGTCCTATTCGGGATTGGGATGTAATCCCGGGACTCATGTTTTATATGAATAAAGTTATCATTTTGTATCCTTGTATCTCATAATTGTATTTAAACGGTAAAGCCTTGGGTGATCTCGTAAGGAACACTGAGGTCACTGGCGGTAATACATTTCCAAATGGGTTAAGATTTGGGGGTGTTACAGATTTTTGTTGTATCTGCTAGAGATGATTGATTAGCAATGATGCTATCAAGCTTTACAATGGAGCTTGTCTCATCTGGAGTCTTGTATGAAACACCCTGTTTCTCCAACAACTCCACCATTACATTTGCAAAATTTCCATGATCTTGGGTACATATTGTGTCAGCTATTACTGCAGCTCTGGACAACATCTTATCCCATTTCGTACGAGAAGAAGATGTGCTTCTGACATAGAAGACCCCTGAGGCCTTAAAAGCATAGAAATCAGACATAGGACTGTCATTGACTAGTAGAGGGCTATTAGTGAGAAGCATCCTTTTCCCATCTACAATGTAAGAGTTCAGCCCAACTTCCAAACACTACCATTCCATCCAGAATTGGCTTCATGCCCTTTGCCTTGTGAATGTCATACCATATACGGAACTCCTTCTAGGGTTTTTGAAACAGAAGTTGACCACATGTCCCAACCAACTGGTACAGGAAAAGTCGGGTGTCATGGTCCAAATGCAATTTGTTTCCATGGCTTCCCGTTGTTTGTTAGCAAATGAATATGAGGCAGTAGTATAACAGCTCAAACATTGAATTTTAACTCATGTAGAGAAGAAGCTTAGATGACAAGAAAGACAGTCTGCATGGCACCGAAATTAGTAACTTCAATTAATGGACGGGCTCAAGTATTTAGGTCTATTTTATTATGCTCCTCATTCCATTGATACAAAGTTTGGTTCTCCTAATTGTTGCAGCTATAACTGTTGACTGGTTTACATATTGGAAACCAGTTTCTAATGAAATTAAGCTGTAAATAGTTTACCATCACTTCAGTTTGTGGAGATGTAAATCAAGTGGAAGACAAATGAAGTTCTATAGGATGCAATCTAATGACAACTGAAATCGAAATGATCAGAATATCGAGATGAAATTTCTCGGATCGCCAGATATAGTAATAATCAGCTGGAACAGGGATCACATAAATGATAGAAGTAATGAGATCAAGAGTTTGGCATAACCGGATCAAGCTATTAGTACAATTTATTACTGTATCGGTCGTGATGTCGAAGAGGCTAGATCTGCGGCGCCGACGATTCAGATTGCTCCGGCGGAGAAAGTACTTTTGCCCATGGCTATCGACCTGAGTCGGAGTCCGAGTCTTCACGAAGTTTCTCGAAATTCCTCTCCAGTCGCCTTTCCCGACTTTCTATAGCCCGAGCAGGAACAATTTATGCTCTTCCTCCGTCCACGGAACCCCTATCATAACCACAACATCCAAAAATTAACCACAAATTCGATATGATTTGTATCAGACTCAATCCAAAATGGAGAAGAGAAAGGAAGAAATCAAACCAGTTGATGAAACAAGAAATCAATCAATCAACCAACCTCGCTTGCGGTCACGGCTGATTGCGATGGCGGAGTTAGACGAAGAGCGAAGGTGGACGGCGGTGGCTTTATCGGCGGATGCGTAACCTGCTGTGACGTTCTTGTCGCCGGCGAATCCAGTGATAAGAGAATCCTGAGGATGAACGTACTGGGAGAGATTGTTGTGGGAGACACTCTTCCGCATCGAGTCGACGACGAGGCGGACTCCAAACAGCATCATCTCCGAGCCTGAGCTTTCTCCGGCGGTAGTTGACATCTTTAATGGCGTCGCCGAGAACGATGAGTGTTCAGGTGTGAAGAGAAAGAGATAGAGAGAGAGGAAGAAGATGGGTTTGTGGGAAATCAGAGGGAAATCGAAAGCGACAATTTGTCTTTCGCCATAAAGGAGTTGCTGGAGCTGGGAGAAGAAAAGTAAAAGACAAATTACTCTTATGTCCCTCTGTGTCCTCTTTTGCTTGAAATCGTGGCGTGATTTGGACCGCTGGATGAGAACAGCTGGACGGTGGAGATATGTGCATTGTGCTTATCATAATACCCACGCGCATTTGATCCTTCCTCTTATCATTAGATCAACATTCTATTTAAATATGGTACATACCATATATAAAATCAGGATCATATACGGACAAACTTAGTAATGGAGACGTACGGATCACATTTGAACCGTTCAACCTTCTTCATCTAAGGGATAATATTCATCCGTTCTTTTTTACCCATTTAAGTTACACGAGTGTATTGGGCTTCCGATGAAAGGAACATAGAGAAACGCTCCCAATGGGGGAGCCAGCCCTAGCTTTTAGATGGGCTTCCGATGAGCCCCCCTGCTCCGACCGAGCTCTCCCCCCTGCTCTGACCGAGCTCTTCCCCCTTGCTCCGACCGAGCTCCTTACCCCCCCGCCGCTCCGACCGAGCCCTAAAAACTCCCGGAGGCGCCCTGGCCACAGCCTCCCTCAACCTCCGACCGAGCCCTTCCCCCTGCTCCAACCGAGCTCTTCCCCCCAGGCCACAGCCTCCTTCAAACTCCGCACCCTCTCTCCTGCTTTCTCCCTACCTACTCCAGATCTACCGCTTCTTTTCCCTCTCGGCGACCTCCGAGCTCTGCCTCCACTTAGATCGGTCCCCGGCAACCACCGAGCATACCTTCGGCGACCACCTTTTGGTGGATGACATCGTCCACCCTGTTCGGCGCCTCCGTTCTCGGCTTCTCGTTTGGACCGCTTCGGCACGGACGCTCCCGCACCACAGCTAGTCATGGCGACCCGCCTGGCAGATCTGCGGCCAACCCGAACCGCACCCCCTTCGCACCAGACCTCCCTAACCGAGGCTCTGCTCATTCGCACCCGCTCTCTGCGAGCCATGGCGACCGCTCCGCCAGATCTGCGGTCACCCCGCAATGGACCCCCTTCTGAGGCCCCCCTCAACTGATCCCGGATCTGCTGCAGCTAGGGCCCAGCTCCAAGGTTGGGCCGGCTCCCACCTTTTTTCGTGAACAATCCTTTCTACTGACCTCTTCCGATACATCCCTTTGTTGATAGAGCTTTTCCAGGCGGCGAACCGAGTTGTAGTTCCGGACAAGGTTGAGGATGACCATCCTTCCGACGGTGCAGTTTTCTGTGCTTTACTCCCCTCGTTCCTGGGTTGTTTTGCTTTAATTTTCATAATTTGTATTTGTTGTGGTCTGTTGTTGATTTTTTTCTGCTCTTTGTTTGCGTTTGTTGTCTTATCAATCTCTTCGACAATCGTTGTTGTCAGCCTCTTAAAGTTGTTTTGATTGTAGCTTTAAATGCTTATCTTATAAAAAAAAAAAAAAAAGTTACACGAGTGTATTTTTGGGTGAAATAGCCCAAAATATCTATGAATATAGCTTTCTCCTTCCGCTCTCTCCCATGAAGCTTTCTAGGGCGACTCCGTGAAGCTCGCCGCAACACTTTCGCCAATTCCGCTGATTCCGCCAACAGTTTCGCCGCAACACTTCGGAGAACCTCCTCGTCGGCACTGAATTTCGCCAATTCCGCCGCGGTCCCACCGGAGATGTACTCCATGTGTAGATTCCTATACTCAATCGTGGAATCGTCACGGTAATACTCGACAACGAACGGCGATGAGAGCGATCGGAGGACGGTGATTTCGCTCTTGATTGCCTCGACCTGCTCCGGCGTGGAGGAACTCGCCGGCACCGATTTAATGGCGAAGATTTGGCCGCTGCAACGGTCGAATTCGAGGCTGACAGTGCCGAAGCTTCCCTTACCGATCTGATCCCCTCAGATCCACCTCGAATTATCCGTCGGCTGCAATTTGTTGAGCTTGGCCATGTGTTTTCCGTGTGTTTAAGAGTAGTGTGTGATGAAGAGCGAAAACAGTGGAGGAGGTTGCGTTCTTTAAGTTTCTTGTGGAGATATGCTTTTGGTGGGTGTAGTTCAAATTTGATTTAAAAAGCTAGCTCTACGTGCCAAATTTGATTCACATTGTTGTTTCTTATTGTGCAATTATTGAATGAGTTTATATTACTGCATTGTTGTTTTCTAAGGCTACTTGGGAGGTGGGGGATAAAAGTTGAGGTTGAAAATTGCTTACAAATTACTTGTGTGGTTGCATTTGCATTGATTTTGTATAGAGAGATTCTTGGAGATTAACAGTGAAGTGGGATCTTGTATGATGCAATGCAGAGTGACCTTTTTCCCTGAATGATTTATAGTTGTTCTGATAGAATGTTTTGTTGTTGTGAGTTGTTAACTTTGTTTTCTCTTATTGCTTTAGTTTTTTTAAAGTCTATTTGATGTCGTTTGCTGATGTCATTTACCCAAGTTGAAGGATGTTAATGAATTAAGATGTTTTTTTTCATTTTGAGTTTGGGGTTGTTTGCTTAACACTTTAAAGCTTATTAGCTTAAATGGAAGAACAATGTGTTTTTATACATATAATGTGAGTTTGAATCTTACATAGGCTACAAACGAGCAATATATGAACATCAGTACAGTAAGGTTCATATTTAGTACCCTATAGATTCATAATTAGTATGTCAAAGGTTCATGTTCGACCTTCACTTCTCAAGATGACCAAAACAACTAAAGGAAAGGTGACCCACCATTAAAAAAAAGGTTCACTTAAGGTTCACAGGTACTAAATAGGTCCATACATGATTTAAAAAAGATTCATATTAAAAAGAAAATTCCAAGATCACGAGTTCATGTTTTAGATAGCTACGTCACTAAGGTTCATATGTAACACACTAGCGATTTATACATAATATAAGAAAGGTTCACATTAAAAAAATCCAGGATCATGAGTTTATTTTTTAAGTATATGTGTGCGGTTCATACGTAATACACTAAAGGTTCATACGTAATACACTATAAGTTTATGAACCTCGTGTATATTGTTTATGAACCTCTTGTATAAGAGTTTATGAACCTCCACTTAGGGTTTATGAACCTTTAGAATAGGGTTAATGAACCTCTAAAATAGGGTTTATGAGCCTTCGTTTAGGGTTTATGAACCTTTGTTTAGAGTTTATGAACCTCTAGAATAGGGTTTATGAACTTCTAGTATTAATTTTATTTGTTTGTGAACCTCTCGTATAAAGTTTGTGAACCTAAGTTCAATCACACATTTGTGAACCTAGGTAGATTCGTGAATTTTAAAATTTATGAACCTCTCGCATAATATGTATGAACCTAGGTACATTAGTGCATTTTAATAACGTATTGTCAACCTACGTATAAGTTTGTTAACCACTAACATAAGGTTTGTGAACCTTAGTATAAAGTTAGTTTGTGAACATCTAGTACAAAGTTTGTGAACCTCTAGTATAAATGTTATGAACTTACGGTACAAAATCTATGAACCTAGGTATTTTAACTGCATTGCCTCCAAAAAAAAAAAAATTTGGTTCGAACATAAAAATTGGGTTCTGGAAAAAAAAATTGCCCCTCCGCATGCACTGTTCACATTATTTTTGAGAATGCCACTGTAAATGAACCGGCTCCATTTTCTTTCATTTTTCCGCTAAACCGGCCCATTTTTTCTCTTCTAATGACAACCCTTCATTTGCCTAATCTAATGGGTGAACAGTGGTCCGGATGTCCCATTTTAATTCTTATCCGTACTAGAATCGGACTCACCATATATATACAAACATATGTTATCAAATCTTCATCACAATTTAATGCGAAAAAATGCGCACTCCGATTTTTTCAACCGCACACTCCAAATTGTGTTGTACCTGGTGCCGTCGAAGAAAACTGGGTTGTTTGTGCGGCATCAGGTGCAGCACAAGACCGGTTCATTTTTTTTTTTAATTTATGAATTTTTTTTATTAAAAAAATACGGTTCACTGAACCGGTTTTTTGGGCGGCACGTAATGCAGTCCAAAAAAACCGGTTCATGATGAAAATCGGTTCCTGGACGGCACTAGGTGCAGTCCAGAAAGTGTCCGTTTGAAATTAAACGGTCATTTTGTGCTGCACATAGTGCCGCCCATAATGTTTCCGTTTTAAATTAAACGGTCATTTTGTGCGACACTATGTATAGCACAATTTGACCGCTTAATTTCCGCCAATGTGGCCGGCTATATATATGGGATATGTATTAGTAGTAGAACCACCACTGAATTACAACAAAAAAATACGGGATTGTAATTTTCCGACTATATATATGTCGTCGTCAAGCGATTCGTGTTGGAGGGGGCGGTCCGAGTCATCTTCGAGCGCGCACACGTCTCTAGATGAAGTTGATTTCCAGTCGCCGATTTCTCCTCAATACTTTGGGGTACGTAATCTTTTTATTTTTTTTACAGTATAAAGATATTACATGTATATATAATATTTAGATAAATGTAGAAATAAAATGATTGTTTTTTCATAATAAACTATATGCATGTATGTAGAATGTTTACAAATAACATGGATGTATGTATGTAGATTTTTGGGGGGAAATGTAACACCCCCAAATATATATCCTTGAAAGGTATCACCGCCAGTGACCTCAGATTCCACATCCGAAGTCACCTAAGGCTTAACCAGTTTATACAAATCATAAAACAACATTTATAATACAAAATGTCATAGTATTGGATTAAATCAAAGTTTCGGAATTACATCCATAATCCAAATACAACCAAAATATATTACAGCGGAAGTCTTTTTAAAATAAATGACACAAAAGTCTTGATCTAGCGATCACACGCCTAGGATCTCAACCTGATAAAAACTCTTCAAAATTCCATTTGCCTCCATCGTCGTTTCTAGCCTTCATGGAACGAACGTTTATCTGATGTGCCGTATGAGACGGATGACACCAGCCAACCATGCAAGGTAATATAACCGGTTGGTTAGTCTAATGAAAGACTATGCAAGGGTAAAACAGAAAGGTTCTAAGTAGTCGTATTAGGTTAGACTCATCGCTTCTCGAATAAAAGTCGATGACGATAGTCAACCACCATACTCCTACTGAAAAATACGAAAAGGTATGATCAAGAGAAGAATCTGAAAGATTGAGTCTTAAGGACACATATGAAGAGAAGACTCCAACGAATTGAGTCTTATCGGAAAGTATGACAATGTTTGGGAACATTATAATTCACACAAGCGTTTTAGAACTGACTTGACTATTTGGGTCCACGACCAACCTCACCGCACAATGCGAATTCAGATTTGGAAGGTGGACTTACTCTAATCGAAGTCCCGGACGAGTTTCCAAGTTGTACTTCTCGCCCTAAGGTTCATTAATTATGTGCATAACGACACTTATCTTATTTAATTCCAAAACGTATATTCACGTTATAAGCTTTTATCATAATCATCTCATCCCTCAGGATATCGAGATATATAGTCGGGAAAATATCCCTAAAGGTTTGACGCCGACTAAGCGCACCTCCCCTATATTTGGATAGGGGATAGTCATGACTAGAGAAATGGTGTTAGGGCTTGCACATCCTATCCACCGGGTTATAAAGAAACGGCTACCTCTCAAGGTAAGCAGCGTTCCTACGAATACTCGTGCTAACTATATCTCAAGTTTGCATAAAAATCCACAACAATACCATCACGGTAATAACAGATATAATAGCGTTGTTTCTAGCAATATATACAACCTATTATAATATTCATTTTAATCGTATCATTTTAAGATAATTGTTCCCAACGAAACCAGTAATTCATCCTAATTTAATTAACAATTAAACATATGATAATTAATAGAAATATGGAATGATAAGCAAGAGTGAACCGCCACTTGCCTTAGATTTGGACGAAGCTCAACGAAGCTCAAAGACAATAGGTTTCCGGGTCCGGAACGAGGACAGAACTCGGATTTCAGATCCCTACGGAACGACCCATAACGAAACCCTAAGTTAGATTCGATAATAAAATATACGAATCTAAGGAAAGACGAACGAAATCGAAAGAACGGAAATCCCAAACGAGATCACAAAGCCCAAGCCACAACCACGAGTGCACAGGCACACCGCGGGTGCGGCGGCCTTGACTGCGGGTGCGGTCAAGCCACAGGGGCGAGACGACGACGACGAAAACTCACCGAAATCGACACGACGGGGTTCTATCTGGATGGGCTTCAACTTCCAAACTCCTTGGGTCACCAAACACCACCTTGAGAGTACCTCCTCCTCCTATGGTAGCTCCGGCAACAACTCCGGTGAAAGCTTGTAAATCCGGCGACAATGGAACGAGAGAGAGATTTGAGAGAGATAGAGAGATTGAGATGGCTTCATCCTCCAAGTCCCCTCCTTATATAGGCCAAGCAAGGACCACAAGCAACCAGCTCCCCCACCGCCTCAGCTCCGATAGGGGCGAAGCAGCTCAGGCGCACGACGGTCAAAGTTCGGCGAAGTAGAAAAGTAATGATGACGGCGCGGGTGCGGTGAAGGCCATTTCTGACCGCGGGTGCGGTGGGTATGACCGCGGGCGCGATGGAGGCCAAATCCTGCCTCTTTCACCCTCTTTGTCCGGGAAGAATTATGGGTATGGGCCTTAACCCCGGATTAAATATATTCGTATCCGAACAAATATTCTAAACCCAAAAAATACGTCGAATGTATTTTATTCTACTCAGGGAATTATTACAGAGATCAAGCATTTAACAGAATATCTGAACTTCTCTGAAATTAATTCGACTTCAGTACGAGTGTTTGGAAAATTACAAAATACCCTTATTAAAAATGAGGGGTATTATAGAAAATGTGCTTTAATCCGGTTTTTTATAAATGTAAATACTAATTAGTCTTTGAAATGATTGTTTTTTCATAATAAACTATATGCATGTATGTAAAATGTTTAGAAATAACATAGATGTATGTATGTAGAATGTTTAGAAATAATGCTTAAATTAGATTTTTTTATAAATGTAATTACTAATTAGTCTCTAATGTATTAATTTTTTTATATAAATAGGGTGATTCTAGTGATGATGAATTTCTAGCAATTGACTTCTCATCCCATTTTACTACTAATGAGACGTTTCCGAGTATGGAGGGTTTGAGGGAGTGGGTACAAAAGGTCGGTTTTAGTCTTTTTATGATGATCACTACTAAATCATCAAAGCCTAAAAGGATTATATTTCATTCTGAGATATCCGAGTTACCTAGGTCCGGCAAAAAAAAAGATGTTAGTCGATGGTAAAAAGGTCAGCCCGATACGAGTGAATAAAGCTAGGTCAAAGAAAAAGGGTTGTCCCTTTTTATTGCATGGTATTTTTAGGGAAGTAAATGCTAGTAGAGCTCCTGGGTGGACATTATCTGTTGTTAGAGCATGCCACAACCATATGCTTTTGACCACCTTGATTGGCCATGCATTTGTTTCCCGACTTACGAAGAAGCAATGTAGAAAAGTGATGGTTGATACTACGGCGGGCGCAAGACCGAAGGTTATTTCTACACAGATTATGAATGAATATACGTGTTCAACGGTATCTAGGAGGCAAGTGTACACTGTTAGGGCTAAGGAGAGGTTGAAATCCCTGGGCAATCTGAATGTGATTCAATGGTCATTGGGGTTTTTGAAGGACAAAGGCTATTTCCTAGACACCGATACTAAAACAAGGGCAGATGGGAAGGAGGTTTTGACGTGCCTGTTTGTTTCTCACCCAGATTCTCAACATTTGTTGCGTTTGTTCCCTAATGTCGTCATCATGGATTTGACGTACAAAACCAACAGGTAAACTCTACTCGTTTTAGTATTATGAGTAGATAATTGGTATTTTATGCGGGTTTGAAGTATTTTTTGTGTTGCATTTATAGGTACGGTATGCCACTATTCCAGATTGTTGGGTTTAATTGCACCAACTTTACATATTGCATCGCTCTCCCGTTCATGGAAAGAGAGACGGCAAGCCACTATGCATGGGCATTGACATGATTGAAGTGGTTGTTCGGGGGGAAAGGTCCCGTATGCATCATGTCTGATCGAGAGCTAGGACTGATCAAGGCCGCCGATAAGGTGTTTCCGAAGGTTCGGCATCATTTTTTTCAGGTCCATGTAGACCGTAATGTGAAGGCATATGCTAAGTTGATGAAAATTGACGAGAAGAAATTCTCGGGAAGTGTTCGTCGGGTGATGAGGTCACACATAAAGGAGGAGTATGGAGAGCGACTTGCTCACTTTAGGGAGATATGGAATGAAGGCCTTGTGAGATATGTCGAGGACACTTGGTTTACTCCCCATAAGGAAAAGCTAGTTGCGGCATGGTGCGATGATGTTCTCCATTTTTCCACAAGAACATCAAACAAGTAACTTTCATACAAACATTTGCAATCAAGTTAGATTTTAAAAGTCATTTAGTAAAACGTAAATGTGTGTATTATTTTCAGGGTTGAAAGTCAACACTCTATGCTTAAGGCCATGATTGAGACATCCGTTGGAGGGTTTGACACAATTGTGCAACACATCGACAACATGTTTGTTGATCAGCATCGAAAGATCCGGTTTGAGATGACTAAGAACTGCACTGCCTTTCCCATGGAGATAGTAAATGGCCCTGAGTGGGTGAAGGTCTTCTTCAAGTGCATCCTTGAAAAGTGCTCTGAGAAATGCTTGAGAATGTTGTACGCCCAAGTTGTGTTAGAAAAGGAGGGGGAAATTGGGGGCAAATGTGATGATTTTTGGTGGAAATCCACACTAGGATTGCCTTGCCCACACACAACTAAGGTCTATGTAGAGACGGGTTACCCGTTGGTGCCTGAAGAAGTTGATATTTTCTGGAAGCAAATCAGATGAGAAGGGGTGGATGTTAAGAATCTTGGTGCCGATGATGGTGTTGCAATCACAGCGGATAATGTCACGGTGCAGGACTTATTTGAAGAGTTCTTTTGCGGGAAATTTGATGGATTAAGGTTGAAGAAGATGGTGGAAAAGTGGCGTGAGATTGATGACCCTACATCATGCCAGATTGAAGACCCCCACGTGATGAGACCAAGAAGGGGAGGCCTAGGATGAATGCGAGAAAGACCGGCACCAAGAGGAATATGGGTTAGGACGAGCATATGGATGCAAAAATAAGAAGATGAAGGATATGGAGCAGGAGATGGAGAAGGATATGGAGGGGCTGGAAGTGGAAGAGGAGGATGAGGCGGCAGAGGAAGAGACGACCAAGGTGAAATCGTCCATGGGATCGAAAGGATGTCTTTCTAGCGGAAGACCTCGCAGTGGAGTCTCAACAACAAATGTGAGTGCCACTAAACCTGCAAAGTCCAGATCTGCTTCAGACAAGTCCAAATCTGCTTCAAACAAGTCGCTCAAGTATCTCGGCTTCAATTGGGGACATGAGAATATTGACCTTTTCATGCTCGCATACATTTCTAGTGTACAAAGTGTCAAAGGCGATGGTCATTGCGGGTATCGTTCCCTTGCCGTTTTACTAGGTCATCGAAAAGATGACTACATTGATGTCCGGTTAGAGCTTTCGAAGCACCTCCAGACACATCGAGCCAACTATATAGCGCTGCTTGGGGAGGATGAGATGACGGTGGAAGCGCTTGTTAGGAAATTGAATTACATTACTTCACCGTGCACAAGGAACTTCTGGTGTACGACGCCTATTATAGGTTTGGTGTTTGCCACGAAACACCAAGTGGCGGTTGTTGTCTTATCATGGTTTGGACCGCACACATGTCTTCCATTGTGCCCCCCCCCCCCCCCCCCCCCCGGGTGCTGAGCCTCCAACAAAGGTTTATGTGATAGCACATGTAGGCAAGAGAGACCATTACATACCGATACGTGGAACCCTACTCCTCTGGTATTTATGATGCGAACAACCCCTGAAGTGTCGTTAGCAACGCAGGATCTTTGATTCCATAAGCTTGTAGTTGAATCCTTCTCTTCCGTAGCCAAAGTGATGGCTTTCCTAGGGCTAAAGAGATAGCCTTCAAACTCGTCAAAGAGATGACAGAGAGATCAAAGTGATGATCGTGAGACACCGAAGAGATGGTGTTTGATTGCTCGAAGCGACGAGCTATGGGATAGTTGATCTGTGGGATCGAAGGGTTTGATGTTGGGAATTCAAGGAAGGAGCGTACTCAACTTTACTACTCAAATTCAACATAAGATTACAAACTAGGGTTCCTAGTTTTAAATAGCGATAAAAGATAATAATAAAACAATTAGAAATCTTCGGAAACAAAGACGACTAAGCGAGCGCGTGGGCTCATTTCCGCGATCGCGGAATTACTTCCGCGGTCGCGGAAAATTGTTTGAATTAAAAAGCCATGGCAAATCCGCGATCGCGGAAGATACCGCCGCGATCGCGGAGAAGCAACACACTAATTTCCGAAAAAACAACGTCGTTCCGCGATCGCGGAAATACTTCCGCGATCGCGGAAAACCTTCTGTAGAGCCAGTTTGATGCTCTTTCGTCTGGTTCTTCTTGGCGGGATCGACTAAGGCGGGACCTCACCTAATCCTTCATAGGTCAAGAGAAGGACCCATTTAGGGCTAGATGAACCCGCGTCACTTGCGTGTGCCCGTAAGACTAATGATTGTGTTGCTCGCTCCATTTCCCTTGCGCAAGCTCTTGTTACCGGGCATTCGAACGCACCTTCATTGCTTCTTCTTCGTCCTTCGCCGTCATCGAGGGGGTCATGGAGCTATCAATCTCCCCTTCTTGGCTACGAAGCGTCCCCACTTCGTCCTCGTCGTCAAAAGCAGGAGGCGTATAAGGAGAAAGGTCAGCGACGTTGAAAGTCGGGTACGCACCATAGTCATCGGATAACTCCAAGCGGTAGGCGTTGGCCCCAAGGCGTTGTAGCACCTGGTAAGGACCATCACCTCTCGCGTCCAGCTTGTGGCGCCGCTTCAATGGAAAGCGTTCCTTGCACAAGTGTAGCCATACCAAGTCGCCTGGTTCATAGGCAATCGGGCATCGGTTTTTGTTGCGCTGTGCAGCTACTTGCTCGAACCTCCGCTCCAGCTGCTGCCTCGTCCTCTCATGCAGGGCCTTGACCTGGTCCGCCCACTCCACTCCTTTGAGGCTTTCCTTTTCCTTCATTGGCCGGGGTACGAGATCCAGAGGGGTGAGCGGATTGAGGCCGTAAACCACCTAGAAGGGAGTCTTCTGCGTAGCCGAGTGCATGGACCTGTTATAAGCAAATTCAAAAAAAGGCAAGCACTCTTCCCACTTGCGGAGGTTACACTTTAACATAGTACGCAGTAAAGCACCTAAAGTTCTATTAGTAACCTCCGTCTGGCCATCCGTCTGGGGATGATAGCTAGTAGAAAACAACAACTTAGTCCCCAGCTTGGACCACAAAGATTTCCAAAAATAACTCACAAATTTAGCATCACGATCCGACACTATACTTCTAGGAATACTACGCAATCTAACAACATGCTCAAAAAATAAAGAAGCAATCTCAGAAGCATTGTTAGTAGTCTTGCATGCAATGAAGTGAGCCATCTTAGAAAATCTATCAACTACCACAAATATCGAGTCCCTCCCCTTCTTAGACATGGTCAAACCAGTGATAAAGTCCATACTAATATCTTCCCATGGGACGTCCGGGATAGGCAAAGGGGTATACAATCCTTGGGGACTCGATCTAGACTTAGCATGCACACAAGTAACACAAGCCTTTCAAAAACGTGTAACATGATGCAACATTTTAGGCCAAAAGAAATGTTCCTTTAATGCAGCCAAAGTGTTAGGAATACCAAAATGTCCTCTACCCTCATGAGCTTCTTGAATTAGAAACCTACGTATAGACGTTTTAGGGATACACAGTTTCCCGGCCTTAAAAAGGTAGCCATTATCAACATAGAATCCATTAGACTCTCCCTGCTCCATGCATGTTTGAAAAATTACAGCAAAGTCATCATCGTGCATATATACATCTTTAATCAAGGAGAAGCCTAAGATAGAAGCATCAAGATGGGTAAGTAATACATACCTGCGAGAAAGGGCATCAGCAACCACATTCTCCTTACCTTTCTTGTATTTGACCACATAAGGAAAGGTCTCCATGAACTCTACCCATCGTGCATGGCGTTGGTTGAGGTTGTACTGGCTCTTCAAGTACTTCAACATCTCATGGTCCGAGTGAATGACAAAATCCTTAGGCCATAGGTAGTGCTGCCAAGTCTTCAATACCCGAATAAGAGCATAGAGCTCCTTGTCATACGTGGGGTAGTTGAGTTGGGCGCCTGTGAGCTTCTCGCTAAAGTAAGCAATGGGACACCTATCCTGTAGCAAAACCCCTTCAATTCCATGATGAGAGGCGTCACACTCCACCTCAAAAGTCTTGGAGAAGTCTGGTAATTTCAGCAAAGGAGCGTGGCACAACCGGTCCTTCAAGGTGGTGAAGGCAGTCTCGTGTGCGGTCATCCACTCAATGGACGCAACCTTCTTTGTAAGCTCATGCAATGGGGCGGCAATGGTGGAGAAATCATGCACAAAACGGCGGTAGAAGCCAGCCAAGCCCAGGGAGGAACGAACCATGGTTGGAGTTGTTGATCGTGGCCATTCCTCTATGGCGCGGACCTTCTCTTGGTCAACTTTCAGCCCATCCTTGCTTACAACAAAACCAAGAAAAATAGTGGAATCCGAGCAAAAAGAACATTTACCAAGGTTAGCATAAAGTTTCTCATTTCTAAGACACTCTAAGACCTTCCTAAGATGCTCAACATGCTCATCTAATGACCTGTTGTAAACAAGGATATCATCGAAGTAGACAACTACAAATTTGCCTAAGTAAGCCCGTAAAACATGATTCATCAATCTCATAAAAGTGCTAGGAGCATTGGTCAAACCAAAAGGCATAACTAACCACTCATAAAGGCCATACTTAGTCTTAAAAGCAGTTTTCCACTCATCACCCTCTTGTATCCTAATTTGATGATAGCCACTCTTAAGGTCAATTTTAGAAAATAATGTAGAACCATGCAATTCATCAAGCATATCATCAAGTCTAGGAATAGGGTGTCGATACTTCACTGTAATTTGGTTGATTGCCCGACAATCAACACACATGCGCCAACTACCGTCCTTCTTAGGTACTAGAATGACCGGTACGGCGCAGGGGCTTAAGCTCTCTCGGACGTGGCCCTTATCCATCAACTCTTGCACTTGACGTTGTAATTCCTTGGTTTCTTCCGGGTTCGCGCGGTATGCAGCTCGGTTAGGAAGAGAGGTGCCAAGTACAAAGTCGATTTGATGCTCAATTCCACGAATAGGTGGCAATCCTTCGGGCAGCTCTTCGGGCATCACATCCTCAAGTTCCTGCAAAAGAGAAGTCACTGCAGGGGGTAAATCAACAAGATCTTTAACATTTAGAAGACACGCGAAAGGAACAAGTAAAAAAACAAGGAAGACGTCCCTGAATGATTGGAGAGACATCCCGAGACCGGGCCAAGAGAAGTCGGTTTTCACAAGATCCTTGAATGCCGGTGTGAGCTAGCTTGGGAGGTTGTTTTGGGGCCGATTTCTGTGGCTTCTCACGGTCAACGGAGGGCGGTTGATGTCCCTTGGCTTGCTCAAGTGCCTTGACTCGGTTCCTTTCAACATGATCTTGCATAATCTCCTGAGGGCTCATAGGAAGTAATGTCACCTTTCTTCCATTGTGCATGAAGATGTAGTTGTTGAGAAAACCATCATGAAGAGCTCTCTTGTCAAATTGCCAAGGTCGGCCCAAAAGGAGATGAGTGGCATCCATGGGTACTACGTCACAAAGCACCAAATCCTTGTAATGGCCAATGCTAAAATTGATAGTGTATTGTCGCTTCACAACATTGGAATCATCACCCTCGGAGATCCATTGTAGACTATAGGGTTGTGGGTGTGGAGTTGTGTCAAACTTGAAGTGCTTGATCACCTTTTCGTTGATGATATTGCAACAACTTCCACCATCTATAATAACACTCAAAGAAGCACCCTGGACCGCACACTTAGTATGAAACAAATTTTCACGTTGGTCAAGTAAGGTATCTTCTTTGGCGGTAAGAACGCGGCGTGTAACCAAGATAAGAGGCCCGTTGCCTTGCTCATCCATGGAACTACAGATGTAACCGTCCAACTCTTCCTCCTCATCCTGGCCGTACGTGTCAAAGACTGGCCCGACGTCGGGGGTGTCCTCGTCAAAGGACTCGTATCCGGAGGTGTTCGAGAAGAGGACTCGCTTGTTGTTGGGACAGTCCCACTGCATGTGGCCACGCCCTTGGCACTTAAAACAGATCTTGTCCCTTGCCCTTTTATCGAAAGGAGGCGCTCGACATTGCGGTGGCTCATTGACGCGCGCCGGAGTGTTGCTCGGCCGAGTGGCCGGCGCCGGCGGTGTAGTCGCGGGAGCGGACTGCGAAGAGGAGCACACATGAGAAGAAAAAGAACCAGAATTAGGGGAAGGAACATACCTTGGATTAGTGCGGGACCAAGACGCTCTCTTAGCCGCTTAAGCTTGTGACCATATCTCTTGTGCCGTATGTGCGCACTTTTGGAGGTCTCGAATGTTAAGCACCCGAAGTTGGTTTCTAATAGGCTCATGCAGGCCACGAAGGAACATACTCTGAAAGTCCTCGTCAGTGTGATGGATACCTGCCTTATGGGACAATTCTTCAAGTTCAGCTTAAAAGTCAAGGGGGGAACGGTTACCTTGGGCCGCTAGTTGTATCTTGAGGCACATTTCGGAAGTAAAGTCCTCGGGGACATACTTCTTTCGCATGATCCGCATAAGATGGCGCCAAGAAGTGACTGGACGTTCACGGTGATGCTCACGGTCAGCGCAGAAACGATGCCACCAAGCCTTGGCGGCGGCGTCGAAGTGCAAAGCGGCAGTTGCAACCCGTTCTTCTTCCGGGTAGCGATAATGATTCAAAACATACTCCATGGACTGCTGCCAATCAAGAAACTTAAGGGGATCAAATTCACCAAAAAATTTTGGGAGTTTTACCTTAATGTCGGGGCGACGCGGTCCATAGCGCCCTGGGCTCGGTCGGCGCCGTTCTGGTGTGTGGCGACGGTAGCCATGGCGCGCGGGATGCAGCTCTGCATGGCGTTCCAACTCATACACCTCATCGTCTTCAAATATGTCCCGTGAGTGGTCTGAGGCACGATCAACATCGTCATCAAGCTCGGACTCGGAATCGTCATACCGCGTATGTTAGCGGCCTCTTTCCCGACAATCATTGGTGTTGACCTAAGGAAGAGGGTCCTTGGAAACGCGAACACGACGACGGGAGGGACCCGATGAGTAATCCTCATCTCTAGGAGCAAAGGTGGGATTGTACTGTACGCGGGACGCGTCACGCTTAGGAGGGTAGCCTTCGATTTGAGAGCGAAGGCGATCATGCGGGGTAGACATGGCGCCTTTACCCTTTCGGTCTAGTGGTTGGCTAGCTGGTTGTGGCCGTCGGGTTCAACATGGGGTCGGTCGTGTGCAACTACATGCCACTCATGGCCCAACGAAGGTGCTCATTCTCGGCAGTCTGCTCGGCCAGTTGGCGATGAAGTGTGTCATTTACTGCATGAAGGTGGTCAAGTTGCTCATAGGCGGAGTCCATGTGTTCGGGGCTGAGGTTGCCCGTAGAAGGAGTGTGGCTAGTCGTAGGAACATCCATAGTACCTATACGAAGCATATAACACAAGGAGTAAGTTGCACCAAGCAAAAGAACAAGTCCAAGCCAAGTCCTTGTCTCAAAAGTGAACCAAGAAATTTTTCGCTGGGCGTACTAATTTTGGTTGCTCGTGAGGAGGGAGAGGCTTGAACGGAAGGCAACAAAGCAAGAACTAGCAAATCAAGTCCCAAACAACACACAAATTTCCAAGTGCAAGCAGATCAAATCAAGTTTCTCAGAATTAATCACAAGAGAGTTGAAAATTTTGCCCTTTTCAATGAGAGTTACATAGAGACATGAAAGAAGAGAAGATGGAGTATGACTGTATGGTGCGTTCTCTGCCTTTTCTTTTGTTTCTCTTTGTTTTTGAGGCTTCTATCTTCCCAAACCTTTTTGTTTTGTTTGATGGAAGGTGAGAATAGTATGTTTGTTTTTGTTTATACGGTCACACTGTCTTTTTTTTTTTGATATGATGGCGAATCAAGCAAGAAAGAACCACACAAGCAAGTGTAGGAGAAGAAAGAAGATACAAAGCAACTATGAGGGAATAAAATCTAACAACTAATCTAGCAATTAATCCAAAGATGAAGCAAGACTTAAGCAACAAGAAACAAGAAAATCAAGTATGCAAATAAGGAAACAAGATAGTGCTAGAAGGATAGAGGGTAGGGCTGTTGGAAAAGTAACCAAAACCTAAGGGAAATTGAGGGTTGCAGCCGTGAGGGGTGGCGGTGGCGGACGGTGGTCGTGGTGGTGGAACGGTGGTGGTGGTGGGGTGATGGTCACAGCTAGGGTTCCGGCGATTGCTGGTGGTGAGAAAAAAAAAATCTAGGGTTTGTAAGCGGAAAATTGCAAGGAATCACAATAAGAGAGAAGAAACAAACTTAGCTTGGATAGGCTCTGATGCTAGTGGATGCGAACAACCCCTGAAGTGTCGTTAGCAACACAGGATCTTTGATTCCTCAAGCTTGTAGTTGAATCTTTCTCTTCCGTAGCTAAAGTGATGGCTTTCCTAGGGCTAAAAAGATAGCCTTCAAACTCGTCAAAGAGATGACGGAGAGATCAAAGTGATGACCATGAGACACCGAAGAGACTGTGTTTGATTGCTCGAAGCGACGAGCTACAGGATAGTTGATCTGTGGGATCAAAGGGTTTGATGTTGGGAATTAAAGGAAGGATCGTACTCAACTTTACTACTCAAATTCAACATAAGATTACAAACTAGGGTTCTTGGTTTTAAATAGCGATAAAAGATAATAATAAAACAATTAGAAATATTCGGAAACAAAGACGACTAAGCGAGCGCACGGGCTCGTTTCCGCGATCGCGGAATTACTTCCGCGATCGCGGAAAATTGTTTGAATTAAAAAGTCGTGGCAAATCCGCGATCACGGAAGATATCGCCACGATCGCGGAGAAGCAACACACTAATTTCCGAAAAACAATGTCGTTCCGCGATCGCGGAAATACTTCCGCGATCGCGGAAAACCTTCTGTAGAGCCAGTTTGATGCTCCTTCGTCTGGTTCTTCTTGGCGAGATCGACTAAGGCGGGACCTCACCTAATCCTTCATAGGTCAAGAGAATGACCCATTTAGGGCTAGATGAACCCGCGTCACTTGTGTGCGCCCGCAAGACTAATGATTGTGTTGCTCGCTCCATTGCCCTTGCGCGAGCTCTTGTTACCGGGCCATTCGAACGCACCTTCATTGCTTCATCTTCGTCCTTCGCCGTCATCGAGGGGGTCATGGAGCTATCAATTTACTTATTATTTCAAAATTTGTTTTTAACATTTTATTGTTTATTTTTACAGATTTGGCTTGTTGATGATCGTTGTCCAATTCCACCCCCTCCGAGGTAGTGGTTCACTTACAAGTACGCAAGTGTTGATAGATGTGATAGTCATGAGCGCTTTAAGGATAGGTTCAAGAATTATGTAGAGGAGCGGGCGGAACAAGGTCGACCCGACATACTTACCTAGGCTTTTTGGATTGTAATTGACTATATATTTGTCATTGTATTTCCATCTGCTTAGTTTGATTGAGATTGACCGTATCTTTGTGTTGATTCGATTTGTTGTTGATTCGTTAAGATGTAATACGAGACAATAATATTACTTGGGAATCATTAACAAATACACGCACACATAAACATTAAAGCGTACATTAGTTGAACATGAATCAAAAAAAACTTTTTAATTGTCATCAGAATCGGTCTCCCCGCCATCCTCATAGCTACCGTCGTCCACCTTTGATTCTGGATCTTCTAAAAGACACGGGATATGAAGTTCCGGGTGTGCAGCCTCGGTGTAAAGGGTCACTGGAACACCAGGTCTGTAAAGTGCTATAATTTTAGCTACGTGATTCTCATCTACCACCTCACGGAGTCGGGGAGGATCCACACCCGGTGGGAAGTAAAAAATCCACCCAGGGTGAACCCCGGTTGTTGGATTATAAAATAACGCCATAAACAAATAACCCAATGATAACCCCCCGGCTCCAAGCAAGACATCCCCCATATCTAACATGCAGACCTCGCCACCTTTGTATCCATGGAAAAACATGTCCATCCCACTTCGTTGGCGTATCATTCGATTGTAGGTGATTCGCCCATTTTGGTAAACTTTGAGAACCAAAGGCGCCATTAGAACGAATAGAGCACACGATAATGTTGTGAGAAGTTATGGAGTGGGAATTGTGTGAATGAGTAGATGATTTCGGTTTCTATTTATAATGGGTTCATATGAACGTTAAGAATGGAAAAATATGCCAGTTTTGGGTGGCGCATAGTGCAGCACAGGGTGTTTTATTTGTGTTGCACCTGGTGTCGTCCAAAAGGGTGCCTTTGTGTTGCCTTTGTGCTGCACCAAGTGCCGCACAGCTCTGTGAGAGGGGACTTTTGGGTGATTTTTGTACCACTTTGTGCTGCACTAGGTGTCGTCCAACATAAACATTAATTTCGGAATTTGAGAAAATTACTTGGGAATCATTAACAAATACACACATACATAAATATTAAAGCGTACATTAGTTGAACATGAATCATAAATGTTATAATAAAGTTGTTTAATTGTCATCAGAATTGCTCTCTCCACCATCCTCATAACTCTCTTCGTCATTCACATTTTCCGCACCGGAATCGGAATCTTCCAAAAGACCAGGGATGTGACGAGTAATTTCATAATCCTCGGTGTAAATGTTCACAACAATACCAAGTTGGTAAAGTGACACAATTGCAGCTACATGTGAGTCATTCTTCACCTCACGCAGTCGGGGAGGATGCACACCCGGTGGGAAGTAAAAAGCTCGTCCAGGGTGAACCCCGGTTGTTGGATTCTAAAATAATTCCACATAATGGGTTCATATGACCGTTGTAGAAAATATGACCGTTAAGAATGGCAAAATATGCCAATTTTGGGCGGAACATAGTGCAGCACAGGGTGTTTTATTTGTGCTGCACCTGGTGCCGTCCAAAAGGGTGCCTTTGTACTGCACTAGGTGCCGCACAAAGGCTATGGTTCTGCCTATAAATACCACAGTCAATTTCATTCTCTTCCACATCCAAACACAACATTCAACTCACATTCGGTGGCTTCAATTGTCAACAGTCGCTTTTTGTGCGTTCCCGAGCTCAAGATCCGCCGTGCAGAGGAGGAAACTCGACCCGCAAGGGATTATTCAGTTTCTCGGTAACGTTATTCATCTTTCTTTGGCTTTTTTTTAAGAGTTTATAGCTTGTGATAAAAAAAATTCATATTCCAGATCCGGGATATCAAGATCGTTAGATAGTATGGCTTCGTCGTCCAGCACGTCCAGCAGTGCACATGCTCCGGTTACAATGTGCCAATGCAATTTCCCGGTCGTCTTGTACACTTGCGACAAGCCCATTCACTACAAAAGAAGGTACCTCGCATGCAAGGATTACATCTCAATGGAGCGGGATGGGGAGATGAGAGGGTGTCGTACCTTTAAGTGGCTTGATCCACCGTATGACGACAGTGCTGTCAAGATTATCAGAGAATTGGTGCTGGAAAGAAATGAGCTTAAAAAGCTGTGCGACACCCTTTCAGATTCAAACGTGAAGTTGAGGAAGAAGATATATTATCGGGGTTATGATTACAAGTAATAAGTTTATTATGTCTTTTGATTACATAAGTCTGCAAATGTATGAATAATGCCATTATTATAGCATTGAGTTGGAGTCATTGCCTTGTGGCCATTATCCCGTTGACCGACTTAAGAATCATAAAGGAGGGTGAGCCTACGATGACCAAGTCGAACCGTCGAACATTCTGATTTGCCCTTTTTTCTGGCAGCAGCACAGAAATACTTGGAATCCACAAACTCTGGTTCAGTATCATATAAGAAGCCCCTTATATGATATTGAACCGGTGGACTTAGAGGTTCACTGGTTCAATATCATATAAGGAGCTTCTTATATGATACTGAACTGGGGTTTGTGGATTCCAAGTATTTCTGTACTGCTGCTAGAAAAGGGGGCAAATCAGAATGTTCAACGGGTTCGACTTGGTCATCGTAGGCTCACCCTCCTTTAGGATTCTTGAGTCGGTCAACGGGATAATCTGCACAACGCAATGACACCAACTCAATCATGTAGTTATTTGGATGTTGTTAGTTTTTTGTGTTTTGTTTGTAGGACTTGACATCTATTTGTAGGCATGTAATCGTGTGGATTTGTAATGCAATATATTTTGGTTATGATTTTTTGCGACTTATAAGTTTGATGTATTTTTTTATTACGTAAGGTTGCAAATGTATAAAAACACTATGTGCTGCACTACCTGCCGCCCAGAATTGTAATGTTTTGTCAAAAAATGACCGTTCTGGACGGCACATGGTGCAGCCCAAAAATCATTTTGTGTTCTGGCTCAAAAAATGATCGTTCTGGGCGGCACATGGTGCAGCCTGCACCATGTGCCGCCCAGAACGGTCATATTTGGTTAAAATACAACGGTCATAAGTAACGGTCATATGAAATGGCTATAAATAGAAACCTCATTTTGTTGCTATATATGGTTAAGCACATTGTCTGGGTTGTTAACCAAAACCGTATGACTTTCCTTAATTATCAGTGACTAGCTTTTCGTCTTACCCTCTATGTCATCACCAAGTCCAAGCTGTTATATTACTTACCGCCACGCTATGCCTTTGAAAATCTATCGGGGCGGGCAATTGGTCCGGGTTGACGGGGACCAGGAAGTGGGCTATTCACACCGTTATGAAGGTGGGACCGTAGAGGTGAAAGAAGACATCATTACCGCTGGGTTAACGTCCTTAGAGTTCGTGAAACTGATTGATGGAGAGGAGTGGCTCGTGGTGAGAAGGGTCTTTTATTACCCGTACTCCACCACATTACCTCGTGTGTTAAAGCAAGTTGAAGGGGCCGCAGACATAGCAGCGATAAATTACCTTAGCAATCGTGAGGAGGTTTCTTTGTACGTGGTCGGCGACATTGTCTTCCGTATGGAGTAGTTAATTGCAGATACGGTGGATGATGTATGTTTATGTGTTTTTTTTTTCCGAATGTTGAATTGTATTCTATGGTTTTAATGAAATAATTTGTTATCGATTTCTTGTTGTTTCCAATTCATATTGAATGAAAACCGAACGAAAATCTACAAAAACCAATATGGATGAACAAAGAAGTCAAAGTAGAAATAAACGTTTTACAAAAGTCACTACAACATATCTAAATAAACGTTTTACAAAAACAACATTTTTAGCTGTCGGAATCACTACTCAAACTGACATCGTCACCCAAATCCACGTTGCCTGCCCAATCTGGAGGAGCCGCCCGCATAGGTTGAGACGCTGCCTGCTGAGCTGCTGTACGCTCTTCCGCCATCCTAGATGATTCGGCCTTCTCTCTATAAAATATAGAATGCACATGCTGCCAACGCGCTGGTGCCTCGGCTGCACTAGAAGACTCGGCTGCACTAGAGGGCTGAGAAGACATATGTGATGCACGTACAAGCGGAGGAGCTATAGGGATGATGTCGCTAGCAAGTATGTCATATATATGTTGCCAACAGTGTAGCAAATCGCCACCACCTGCCTCTATAATCTCTTAAACATACGCCTTGCCCATCGCCACACGCTGCAAATGAAAATAAACATTTTAAATACATGGATTTCCCTAAAATAATTATTAATAACAAATAATGGGACAAGAAACATACCCTATTCGCGTTGATAGCCGGAGGTGGGCCTCTAGAAATACGAGGCTGGACTGGCGCATGAGGACTCACATAAGGATGTGACACATGTAGATACCAGTCCAGGTACGCATCGTCCACATCCCAAGCCATCGTGGAAGGCGGACTCGTCAAGATGTAAGGGCAAAGATGATGCTCAAGCTGGTCCCACATGTGCCAATGCGAGTCAAAGTGCAAGATGTATCGCCTACTCCCCTTAAAATCAGGAGGATGCACTACAACCCGAGGCTCTATGAGATCGAGGGGCCTGCTCTGTCGATAACCGAACTGGCGGGTAAGCCTATCCGGCATGTAGGGCTTCTCTACATCGAGAAAATGAATAGTCCCTCGATACGTGGAGGCCCTATGAGCACCTCGGAAATCAAGACCCTCATACGGCATCCACCGTATCTGCAATTAATATAAAAATACAAAACCATATTAATAATTATTTAAGCCTATCTTATAGTATATTAAAAGGGAATTAGAATACGTACATCCTCTGGCATGTACTCATCCAGTATCCGTCTATAGTGCAACTAGTTGCACTTAACCGGAGAGGGGTCCGGCCAATGCAATATCGTGCAGCGCGTCAAAGGTCGTCGTCCGTACCTTCCTTGAGGTTAGGGTTACCCGGGAAGTATACGAAGTACGTCCAAATCCAAACCTATGTATGGAGGAATACAAACTTTAGTCATAAACAATTAAATACCTTATATTAATGATTTAAAATACGATTGATCTATAATAAAGGTCTACCTCTAGGAGACGGGCGCAATCGGCCAACGGTGCAGCTCCGCGTCGAGAAGCCTCTCCGAGGTTTCTAAAAAGCAAAGCTAGAACCCTGGTGCCCTAAGTTGTATGAACGACACGCTCCTAATCCACAAAAAGAGGTAACAACGGAGTCCTCAACTCGTTCGTGGTCTTGTCCACGAAAATACTAGCCGACATGGTGTACCACAAGAAACCAGCTGCTATATCCTCTGGATATGCACCCTCCTCAATCATCCTCAGCACATGCCTCCCTAACTGAGATTACTTGACCCAGCCCTTCCTAAGCTCACGGACCATGTCAACATCATCATCATCAAGATTGAACTCGGAATCAATGCCAAAAAGATAGTCAAACAATGCCTCACACTCCGCCAGCTCGCGATCATGACCGATCCATGGTGACGTCACTACAAATCCCTCAATAGGCAGCCCTAGAATCATCATAACTTCATGTAAAGTAGGACCTATCTCGCTGAATGGAAAGTGGAAGGTGTTCGTCTCTGGATGCCAGCGCTCGATAAACGCTGAAATAAGGGTGTGATCAGCATTGCCGAACTGAAAATCAAGAAAACCCGTCAATCCCGTCTGCTGAGCAATCCAAAACCATGAGACCTCCTCAGGTTCCCCTCTAGGAATACGACCCCTCCAAAACCCAAACTGTGTCGGGCGTGTCTGAACCCTCAAAGTCCTAACAATGTCCTCAGGAGGGTCCAGTGACGCCCTCCTCCATATCAACTCCACAATGTGAGTATCAAAGTTCCTCAACAAAGGAGGATACTCTCCATGTGCATGAGCTGGCTCCGGTGGAGGTGGGACATGCTGAGGTGGGTACTGCTCAGGTAGGTCCTGCTGATCTGGTGCCCCTGATGTGGAAGAAATAGGCTCGCCCTGAGAGGTGGAAGCATGTGGATCAACATCTATGTTGGCGGAGGTAGGCAATGGATCCTCTGGGAGAGTAGAAGGGACGGTAGTAAAGTCTGGATCCTCTGTAGCTGTAGTGGTAGGGGCATCCTCCATAACCACGTCCTCATCTGAATGGACGGAATCAACATCGTCCTCACTAGCCACCTCCGTCTCCTGCGAGACACCCACAACCCTCCTCTTATGAGCAGATGCAGTAGTATGCCGACTTTCTCGATCCGACTTTTTGATTTTAACCAATACATCCTATTTTATAAAGTAAATATAACTATTTTACATTTCCATTACTATAAAAATTTATTATAAATATAATCAATACATTAAATATATTCATATTCATATTATTAATATAATCAAAAAAGAGCTTTGTAAATTACTTGTACTCATTTTTAAAATATTCAATAATAATATATTGAATTTTTCTTTTTCATAACTTTACATTGGGAAATTCCATTTTCTTGTACGTCGACTTTCTCTTTGTTCATTTTTTTTTATTTCCATTATCATATTCTTTTTTCAAATTTCTTCTATTTATTTCTATTATTATTTACATTACAAGATGGTAAGATGATTAAATTGGATTAATATAATTTAAGATATATTTCCACATTTAACTACTTTCTATTAATTATCAAATAACCTATATAATCTTAATTATTTTACACGCGCTTTAATTTTTTATTTATATTTTACATGTCTATTACATACATTAACTATAGTATGTTAATGTATATTATCAATAATACATTTTAGTTATATGGTTAGATTCATAGTTAATAAAAAATATTTTCAATAGGTCGCCCTATTCTCTAATCCGCGTCTGTAACTAACTATTCTAAATAAATTTTCTGGTTCCGCCACTGATTATACTAATTCAATCTATTATAATAACATACTACACAATATAAATTTAAACAACTATTCTAAATAAATTAATAATTGTTCTATTATACATAACATTTTATCCTTATATTTCGTAATGATTTATTATTTTTCTTCTTGTAATGTCATATTTAATTATGATTAAAGACAAAAATAATTATGTATCCAATTATAGTCTAAAACAAATGAGAAAACATACCTTTTCGGTCGCCCTCCGTTCATATTTCCGCTTCTGACGAACAGGATTCCCGGCCAACTCATCCACCGCCTCTATAGCGACCGACAACACCACGTCCAAAGCATTGTCTGCCCCGATATCCACATCCTCGGTCCTAGCCGACAACCTCTCCTCCTCGTCGGAAACCTTGCCGCTGGCAACCTCCTCGCCGGAAACCTCGTTGCCGCCAGCGCTGAAAACCTCCTCCCCCGCCGCCTCTAGCGTCGGAAATCTAGGCGGCACGTCGTGCAACCTAGATTCCCCCTCCTCTTCAGATATGGGCGGCACGTCGTGCCGCCCAGATATCGTCGCCGGAAATCTGGGAGTCTCCTCCTCCGCCCTTGTGCCACCGAGATCTCCGGCCGTCTCCTCCAAATCCGCTCCGCCGAGATCTCCTAGCCTTAGATCCGCTCCGCCATCCACCGAGTCCGTTCCGCCAACAATACCCCGCCACTCCTCCGGCCGGCAGAAGCTTTCCGTCGTCGACTCAAAGGCTTCGCCGCCGAGATCTCCCGCCACCGCCCTCTCTCTCCTCCCTATCAACCTCCGCCCAGATCTGCTCCTCCGCCCAGATCTGCTCCTCCGCCCAGGGCTCCGATAACACCTCCATCGTCTGAGCCGCCGGGTGTGCATTTTCTCGCCGGAATCCGACATTTGCGCCGCCCTCTCTATCGTCGTTTTTTGGTTGAATGGGGAAGACGAAGCTTCGGCGGCAATAAATACCGCTGAAGCTTGTACTGCACGCCGTGCATCACAAGTTTTTTTTTTTTGTGCAACAAGGGCTGCCGCACAACTTTTGTAATATCCCTCATTTTATAAGGGTATTTTGGAATTTTTCCAACTCCCGTATTACAAGTCGGATTAATTTCAGAGAAGTTCAGACATTCAGTAATATGTTTCATCTCTGTAATATTTTTCTGAGTAATATAAAATACAGTTGACGTATTTTCGGGGTTAAATAGTCGTTCGTGTACGAATATATTTAACCCGGGGTTAAGAAAATTAACCCAAAGTCAAAACGGTCAAAAAGGGTGAAGAATGGCCTTGACCGCACCCCGCGGTCAAGTGGCCGCACCCGCGGCGAAGGCCAAATTTGGAGGCGGCAACAGAGTCGCCACCGCACCCAGCGGCCACGACACCGCACCCCGCGGTGCAAGCCATCTTCGTCGCAATAAGATTTCTGAAAATCTTATCCTTGGCCGAGCAAGTTGCTCCACTTGTTGTTCCCTTGTTCCCAACTGGTCTCCTTGCTTGTCCCCTCTGAGGAAGCTCACTGATGGGCTATAAAAGGGGGTTGAATTCAGAAGTCAAAGGGCACTTCACCTTCCTCCTCTGTTTTCTCCTCTGAATTTCTCCATTGTTGTTCAAGCTTTTGAGCTTGGTGTGAGAAGGTGATCGAGATACCTTTGAGTGATAAAAAGGTACTCCTAAGTGGTGTTCAAAGGCGTAAGGTGTTGGGATATCAAACCAAGAACGAATCAAAGTCAAACAAATTGATTTGGGTGCGAAAATCTGTCACGACCTTCGCCACTGTAACCTGGCCACACCCGCGGCAGAGGCTCCACCGCACCCGCGGCGACCCTTGTCCGAGTGTGTGTTCTTGGGTGTGTGGTCTTGGGCGAGGCTTGACTCCCTCGATTCTTTTCTTATTCTTTTAGATTCATATATGTGGATATTGAATCTAACTTAGGATTTCTTTATGGGTCGATCCGAAGGAATCTGTGTTGCCAGATCTGTCCCTGTTTCGAGCCCGAAAATCCCATCGTCGTCCTTAAGCTTTTGCGGATCTAAGGCAAGTGGCGGTTCACTCTTGCTCATCATTCCATATTTCAATTAATTATCAATTGTTTAATTGTTAATTAATTTGAGATGATTTACTGATTTATTGTTCGTTGGGAACAGTTTTGTTAAATGAATTGATTAAAAGATGATATTATAATAGGTTGTATATCTGTTAGAACAACGCTATTATATATGTGATTAAAACATGATATTATACTAGGTTGTATATCGGTTAGAACAACGCTAGTATAGATATATGTTTTGTTGTTGGCCATGATGGCTGTGATGTGGATTATTACTGTGTTGAACTGTTTAGTTAGCACGAGTATTCGTAGGAACGCTACTGTGTATCTCATTGCGAGTGCTAGTCGTTTCTTGATAACCTGGTGGTTAGGATTTAGTTCCTACCATCCTTCTCTAATGCCGTTTGTAGGGATTTAGTTCCCGACTCCGCCTTGAGGGATTTAGTTCCCGCGGGATTTAGTTCCTGATTCGACTTTTGGGATTTAGTTCCCGAGTCAACTCCGCTTGTAGGGATTTAGTTCCCGACTCGACTCTGTTATAGGGATTTAGTTCCCGAATCGACTTTAGGGATTTAGTTCCCAAGTCAATTCCTTCTTAGGGATTTAGTTCCCGACTGTATCTCTCTATCCTGAGGGATGAGAGAATCTAAAAGCTTATAACGTGGTGTGCGTTTTGGAATTTAATAAGATAAGTGCCGTGGTGCACATGATTAATATACCCTTGGGCGAGTAGTGCAACTAGGCTGTAGTGCAGCTAGGAAAGTTCGTCTTGATTTTTAAACGCTTGTGTGTAATTATTAATGTTCCCCAACATTTGTCATGTTTCCGATAAGGCTCATCTCGTTGGAGTCTTCTTTTGGGATTGATTGTTGTGAGACTCGGTCTCCAGAATCTTCTCTTGATCATGCCTTTTCATGTATTCAGTATAAGTATGGTGGTTGACTATCGTTATCGGTTGTGATTCGAGGAGCGATGAGTCTAACCTAATACAACTACTTCGAATCACTCTGCTTTGTACCCTTGCGTAGTCTTTCATTAGACTAACCAACCTAAATTGTTCTCTACATGGTTGGCTGGTGTCATCCGTTCGATTCGGCACATCAGATAAGTTGTCGTCCTGTGAAGGCTAGAACGACTATGAAGGCAAACGGTGTTTTTGACAAGTTTATTCAGGTTAAGATCTTTGGCGGGTGATCATTGCGATCAAGACCCTTTTGTTGGTTATTTAAAGTCTTCCGCTGTGTTAAATATGTTTGTATTAAGTCTTTCGCTGTATTTCTGATGTATTTGGAATTATGTTGTAATTCTGAGACTTTGGTTTAAATGAAAGTTATGATATTTTGTATCATAATTGTTGTTTGATGATTTATATCAACTGATAAAGCCTTGTGTGACATCGGACAGAACGTCTGAGGTCACTGGCGGTAATGCCTTTCCAAGGAAATATTTAGGGGTGTTACAACTTTTTTTTTTATTTCTTCTTTTCTGCGGCAAGGGGTGTCGTCCAGATTGTAAACCGGTTCGAAAAATAATTTTTAATCTATTTTTTTTATTGTAGTAAACCGGGTTCGCAAAAAAAAATCGGACTGTTTGTGCGGCATTACGTGCAGCACAAAGTCTGAACCGGGTTTTCGAAAACCCGTCTTTTCTGTGCTGCACGGCGAGCCGTCCAAGCCTTGAACCGGGTTTTGAGGGACTTTTTTATGCGGCACCAGGTGCAGCACAATGTGGAGTGCGAGATTAAAAAAACGGAGTGCGCGGTTTTTTCGTCTTTTAATACAAACCGAATTTATGATAAAACTCTTCAATCATGTATAAATATGATTTAGCCGGTCTCTCTACGTACTTATAAAGTAAAATATTTTTTCGTTTTCAGTTCGCTTTAACATTCTAATAACAAAAATAAGAGTTTGGATCATATGCGGAGCACTCTTTCCGTGCGGACGTGCGGAGCATGTACTTTAGGGCCCTATTTGTGCACTTTAACGTCTTATTTGTGCACTTTTTCAAAAAAAAAAAAAAAAATCTTTTTCAAATTTTTTTCCAAGCATTTTTCAATTTTTTTGCACAAATAAGGCCCTATAGTACATGTCCGCACGTCCGCACCGGAACCGCACTCACAAAAATAAAAGTTGAAAAAATAAGTGTTAATATGTTTTTGTTAAAATATGATCTAGAAATATTCAAGTATATATAAAAGTGAAAAAAGAACACAACTTTTGATTTTGTTTTTACAAAAATATAGTTGATTTACACAAACCAATTTGAATTATGAAGTTGTATTTTTTCATATCAATCTTAATTTAAGGTAACCGAATCGTTTTGCAAAAATATTAATTCACTAAACTAATAAATTAATTTAAAGAGTTACTACTTAGATATAATTTTCTATAATATTTAGTTATATAATTTTTCTAAATATGAGATTGAAATATTTTAAAACACAATAAAATTATATTAAAAGTAAATTTTATATAAATTCGTATAATGTGTGAGTATTAATCTAGTTGAATTAGGTAGAGTAGGGCTCAAGTGCATAATGATCTTAGGGTGTAAAATGATGAGTAATTAGAGCCATAAGATTTAAGAGATGGATGGAAAGATTGGAGTGATAAAATTATAAATATAATTATTTTTATAATATTTTTTATTAAAAAATATTTTTTTTGAAATTAATATTTTTTCAAAAATTAACTATTTTTCGAAAAGTACTTTTTTTCAAAATATTTTTTTTAAAAAAAAATTATTTTTTTCCAAAATTATTTTTTTTCCGTATTTTTTTCAAAAAATATTTATTTAATTGTATTGTATATCAAGTGCATAAATAAGCACCAAAAGTGCATCTATAATGAATTCAAAGTGCATATATAAGCACATTTTTAATGCGCAAATAGAGTGCATATTTAATATGATAAAGTGTATATTTAATATGTAATTGTACATGTTTAACATCTATATTAAAGAGTGTACATTTCAGCTAGTGTATGTTTATTATATTAAAAGTGCATATGTTAGTATGTTAAAGTATAATTTTATCATGTTAGAGTGCATACTTAATATGTTAAAAAGTGCATATATAATTATGTTAAAGTGGATGCTCAATATTCCAAGTTAAGTGCGTGCATGTGTAAGTATATTAAAATGCATGTTTAGTAATCTAAAATTAAATACATATGTAAATATTAAAGTGCATGAGTAGTATGTTAAAATGCATGATTAAAATGCTAAAGTGTATAGTACTAGTTTTTTTAGGAAATTATTCATGAAAAAAAAAATTGGGAAACAAAAATTTGTTGACAAATTAATTTTTGGGGGCGGGGGGATTTTGGGAATATTTTTTGGAAAAAGAATTTCGAGAAAAGAAATTTTCAAACAAAAAAATAATTGAAAAAAATAATTTCGGAAATTTAAAAAAAAATTAAAACATAAATATAAAATTAAAAGAATTGATTATATTTACAAGTTTGTCACTCCATATATTTTAATCATAATTCTTCATTCCTACTCCATTTGTCCCGAAATATTTGTCCTAAAGTACAAAAAGCTCTTGGATTAAGAAAATTAACAAAGTACAATTGGGGACATGACCTGCTACAGTGAAAATTAACAAATTACACAAGGGGACATGACCTGCTATAGTGCAATCTGTGATTATTTACCACGGATCAAATTTCAGCCAATGAGAAGGCTGATTTTAGAGGCACACGGATCACTTACAATTTTTGGGGACAGAATTGCCCTAAACAAAAGGGGACTTAGGGCATAATTGCCCTGACAAAATTGCCCCTAAACAGAGTATAAAAGGGGATTACAGCTTTGGGAAATTAATTTACAGAATTTACAGTAAAATTCAGAGCAAAATTAAGCAAGTAAACAGTCTCTGCATCACAACCTGGTGGTGTCATGGCCTCAGCTTTATGGGACTTAAATGAAGCTTCACTTCCAGATGAACAGTACATTTATAATGGAGAAGAGTTCGAAGAGGGACAGTCATCAGGGGACATGGAACAAGATAGTGAACATAGCTTTGATCTCAACCAGAAACCAGGAGATGAAGAGGGACAGTCATCAGAAGCAGAGCACAACACAGAGGCAACACAACATCATCAGCCAACACATAATACCAGGCTCAGCAGTGATAAAAAAATGCACATATTGAATGCTCTGTTAGCAATATCTAGAGAGAGACAATTACCACATGGTGCAATAAAGAAAGCTGCAGAAGAGTTCAAAATGTCAATAAGGTGCATAGGCAGACTTTGGAACAGAGCAAAGAAGCAACATAATACACAGCAGAGGTACAATCTAAGCACAAAATATCACAACTGTGGTAGAAAATGAATTCAAGTAGAGATGGATTCAATCACAGCACTGGGCATGGGAGACAGGTCGTGCATTAAAGACTTAGCTAACAAGCTTAGTCTTTCACAGACCAAAGTGCATAGGATGGTCAAACAAGGTACAATAAAGCCATATACAAATCCAATCCATCCTGGTTTGAGTGAGGGACATAAGAAGGCTATGTTGGATTGGGTACTGAAGTTACTTTGTGGGGATACAGTAGAAGAAAAATCAGTGTATTATCCAATGTTTGATTTTGTACACTTTGATGAGAAGTGGTTTTTTCTATCAAAGAAATCACAAAGAGTATATCTAGCACAGAATGAAAGGGGCAAGTACAGAGCTGCAAATTCATCTAAATTCATTCCCAAAGTTATGTTCACTGCAGTTGTAGCAAGGCCTAGATTTGATGCAGAGGGACAGTGCATTTTTTATGGGAAGATAGGAATCTTTCCATTCACATATCAACAAGCAGCAAAAAGGTCATCCAAAAACAGAGAGAAGGGGACACTAGTTACAAAGCTAGTTGAATCAGTCAACAAGCAAGTGACAAGGAACATGTTGATAAACCAAATCATTCCAGCAATCAAGGCAAAGTGGCCACAAGATGGAGCTCAAAGAGTTATATTCATACAACAAGACAATGCAAAGGCCCATATAACTCAAAGAGATCCAGAATGGCAACAGGTATACATTCAGGATGGATTCACTTTCATCTTAATACAACAGTCAGCTAATAGTCCAGATATAAACATCTTAGATCTAGGATTTTTCAGAAGCATTCAGTCACTCATGCACAAGAAGATGCCAAAAAGTATTGATCATATGATAGAAGCAGTGCATGAAGCATTTTTTGAATTGGCCCCTACAACTCTAAGAGATGTGTGGATGACACTACAATTTGTTATGAATGAAATACTTAAAAGCAAGGGAGGCAATGAGTATGATTTGCCACATGTAAATAAGAAGAAATTAATGGCTCAAGGAAATCTACCAAGAGAGATCAAGGCACCTATGTGGGCTATCATAGAAGCATGGGACATAGTGCATGGGGGTGCACAACAAGCAGATCAAGCAGGAACATCAATAGCAGGTCAACAAAGTCAACAAGGGACAACAGAAGTTGAAGATCAAGACACTGAAGAAGCACTTGAAGACAGTCAGTTTATTTAGCAATATATGACAAAGATTGAACATTTTGTGTACAGAGCAAGAACTTTTGTAATTTTGTAAACAATCACAAGTAATGGCACAACAATGACAATGCATTTCTCAAATGTTCCTAATACCATCATAGACACAAACCCATTCACAATACCTTAGCATACACACAAGCATCAATCAGTCATTTGACTGTGTTCCAATGGCACACTAAGACAGTGAACATGCAGGGAATGCATCTCAGTTTCAAGACTTCATCATAGATAGACTCAAGGAGAATAACACCACCAATCACAAGAGCTTTTAGAACTTTAGGACAAACATTTCGGGACAGACAAGGGAAATGCATAAATAATCTCAGATGTCCCCATAGCCATCATAGACACAAGACCAATCACAAGACCTTAACATACACATAGGCATCAGTCAATCACATGTGAAAGTGTTCCTATGGCACATTAAGGCAGTGATATTAAGGTCTTGCATCTCAGCAAAAAGACTTCATCATTGAAATGCACAAATAATCTCAGATGTCCCCATAGCCATCATAGACACAAGACCAATCACAAGACTCAACATACACATAAGCAACAATCAACCACATGTAAAAGTGTTCCTATGGCACATTAAGACAATGACATTAAAGGTATTGCATCTCAGTTTCAAGACTTCATCATTGAAATGCATAAATAATCTCGGATGTCCCCATAACCCTCATAGATACAATACCAATCACAGTACCTTAACATACACATAAGCATCAATCAATTACATGTGACACAGTGTTGCCATGGCACATCAGAAGTCCATTGAACATAAAGGTTTTGCATCTCAGTTATCATGCATCATCACCGATCACAACACAGAGGCAACACAACATAATCCAACATCAGAACAGCAACACCAAAACAGAACACCAACACACCAAAACAGAGAATCAACTTAAACAGAATACCAATGTCTTAGTCATCAGAACATCAACAACAAAACAAAATACCAATGTCTCAGTCAACAGCACAACAAACTCATTCAACAACATGCATAATTCAGAGCAATAATCTCAGCAAAAATACCCATGCATAAACAACTAAAAAAGAGTGAGACTTGGCTAAAAATCAGAATTAGAGGCAACATCACCATAACCGGGGACGATTCATCCCGCAGCTTCATCGTCAGAGGAATCAGGGATGAAGATAATCTCAGGGGAATCAGGGAGGACGACGATCTCAGGGGTAGGAAAGAGTTCATCGAACTCAGGGGTAGCAGGGAGCTCAATGATCTCTGGGGGCTCTTCGCGCAGCTTCCCCTCCACAGTTTCCTCTGAGCCAACAGGAGTGAATCTGTGATCCCCAACACAATCGCCACCCCACTCGCACTGTGGAGCTTGAGAGCAAGCAACAAAAAGTGCATCAGAAGTCCAGGACCCATCGGACTTAAATATGTCCGAATCACCCATTTTTTTATGCAAACAGAGAAGGGAACCCAGGGGACCGGGGTTTTCAAAGCAACGATCTCTGAGATTTAGGGTTTTTTTGGGCGGGTTTTGGGAGATCTGGGTAGATCTAGACGAGGAGCAAGCCTTTTCTGTGTTTTGGGGGCAGCCGGAACAGATTAACCGCCGACGAGCAGATCTGTAACAGACCGAGATCATTTTTGTGAGTTAGGGTTTCAGAGAGAGCTCAGAATAGAAGAGAGGGCTCAGACGAGAGCGTAGAGAAGGAGAGGCACCTTCTCTGGAGAGCGAGAAGTCAGATGAGAGCACAAAGGAGAACTAGAGGTGAAGAGATCTCAGACGAGAGAGGAGACGAGAGAGCTCAGATCTAGGGTTTCAGAGAGAATGAGAGAGCTCAGAAGAAAAGAGAAGAGAGCGGCGAAGAGTGAGACGAGAGAGTGAAGAGTGAGAGCTCGGGAGGGGGTATTTAGGGTTAGGGTGGGAAATGGGCTGGGCTGGGTAGATTAGGGTTTCGGTAATTGGGCTGGGTAGATTAGGTCGGGTTAAATGGGTAGATTAGGGGTAGGTTAATATGGGTTAGGGATATTGGGTTAGGATAAATTATGAGTTTGGGTTAGTTTGGTTAAAAAATGGATTTGGGTTAAGTTAATGAATTTATGAATAGTTTGGTTAATTTTGTTAATTTTATTAGTTTAATTAATTAATTAACATTTTAATTAATTAGGTTAATGAAAAATGGTTTATTAAGTTTTAGGTTATGGATAAAAATAATGGATATTAATGAAGTTTGAGATGGATGAAGATGGTAGGTGAGAATGATTGGATATGTAAGGTAAGGATAAAATGATGTAAAATATGGAATGAATAAGGGTAATATTGAAAAAAAAAATGGATAAAAAAGAAAAATAAGACAAATAAAAAAGGACGTCCAAAACAAAAACAGAACGAACATTATGAGACGGAGAAAATATAATCTAGTGACTAAAATTAATACTCATTTTACAAGCTAATATTCTCCTTGTATGATTTTCACTTAAATTTGGTAAATCTCAAATTCTCGTTTCTCTCGAGCGTGTGACAGACGTGCCAAGTGAGCGAGTTGGGCAGACAACAAAACATGAATAAACTAAAAGGAAGGAGTAGTACAAAAATAGGAGGCGAGTGAAAGAGTGTCAGAGGGGCAGAGCAGAGGAACGTGGACTATTTCAGGCAGATCTGGATCCACTCTACTCCTCACTCCTCAGCACTCATCACCTCATTTTTTTGACTTCACTTGCTTCTGCAGTCTGCACAATCATCAATTCACCACACCAACTCACAAAATCCTCCCTCAATTCCAAGAAGGAGGAGGGTTCTTGAAGTGAGCTCAAGAAAAAACAGAAGGAGAAGAAGAAGCAAGTTTGGAGTTTTGATGGGCTTTTCTGCAGCCTGCTCAGGTGATGAATTGAAGGCGGTGGCTTGGCTTTTTCAGTAAGTTCTTTGTTTGCTTGTAATTTATGGCCGGATACCCAGATGATGAAAAGTCCAGAAAGTTAGATTATCCTCATCTTCTTGCTCTCAAACTCGGGTTTAGTTTGTCCAAATCTGTAAAGCTGAAGTTTTTTTGGGAAAAAATTAGAGTGGAAAGGAGAAAGAACTTGCATGTTTGAAAGTGCTGGTGGTGGGTTTTTGCTGTTTTGCACTAAGTTTTCCTTTTTGGCTTTCATGCTTTTCTTTTATTTCCTTTTGTTCTCTTTTCTTATCACCCCCACGAGAATACACCTTTGTGACATTCTTTTTCCCCCTTTGCATCTCTTCATCATTCACTTACTTTTGGTGGGTTTCACTCTTTTTCTTCCTCTTGAGTATTCATTTCTTTATTTTCTCCTAATTTGTCTTTTCAAGTGTTTTGCAGGATGAGTGTTCTCTAGCTACCATCAAAGGCAGTTGAGCTTGATTTCCTTACTCTTTCAAATTCCTTCCCTTGACAAGCACACAAATTTAGAGTCTTTTTTTTGGTGGGAAATTGGCAAGGAAAGATGGATCCTTATGAAGCAACCAAGATAGTTTTCTCAAGGATCCAGAATTTGGATCCTGAAAACGCCTCCAAAATCATGGGTCTTTTGCTGATACAAGACCATGGTGAGAAGGAGATGATTAGGCTTGCCTTTGGACCAGAAAATCTCCTCCACTCTTTCGTTCTCAAGGCTAGACAGGAGTTGGGCATCTCCCCAAACACTCCCTCCTCCTCCAGGCTTCTCCTCCCAAACGGGCTCAAGATTCCATCTTCCCTCTCTGTCTCAACCCTCGCTAGCCCATCCTCTGCGTCTTCCCCTTGCTGGGCGGCGCCCTCTCCTAAATTTCCTGATTTCCAAAACCCAGATGAATTCATCAGCCCAAACTCTGATCTGGTTGACGAGATGAGCTACCTCCAAGAGCAGCTCAGCTTCCTCGGTGACCCGAATCAGGACCTGTCGTGGGGCCCGCACAGGCGGAGCTGCTCCGTGAGTGACATCAGCTTGGTGGAGGATGACGCCGCAGGAGGAGGAGGCGGCCTTGGGTGGAAGAATTGCATGTACTTTGCAAGAGGGTTTTGCAAGAATGGGAGCAGTTGCAGGTTCTCGCATGATGGCTTGGGGGATTCGGGTGCGGTTGCTCCGTTCGGCGGCGGCGGCGGCGGCTCTCCGAGTAAGGTTGAGATGATGGAGCAATGTCATGAGCTGCTCAGGTCCAAGTCCATGCAGCAGCAGAGGCTCATGGCTGCTAATGCTAACCCTTCCCATTATTCAGGGAACAAGCTTTTGAACTTGCTTGTTCAGCAGCAACAGAATGAATCTCAGAGGTATCAGAAAAAAAATATGCTTTTTGAATGATCTTAATTGAGGTTGTTTTTTGGCAAAAAAATCATTCCTTGTAGTGTAAACAAAATTGCAATTTTTCAGTACCTTATTAGTAATTAAACACACATGCTTATTTTCTTCTTATATAAAATGTTTTTAAAAAGAATGAATGTTTAGCATACCACGAGCTCTCAACCTCCTGCCGGCAGATCTGCGGCCAACCCGAACCGCCCCCCTTCGCACCGGACCTCCCTAATCGAGGCTCCTCTCTTGCGCACCCGCTCTCAGCCAGCCATGGCGATCGCTCCGCCAGATCTGCGGTCACTCCGCAACGGACCCCCTTCCAAGACCCTGTTCAACCGAACCCGAATCTGTTGTGGCTTGGGCCGGCTCCCACCCTCTTTTTTTTCGTGAACAACCCTTTCTTCTGACCTCCTCCGATACATCCCTGTGGTGATGAAGTTTTTCCAGGCGGCGAACCGAGTTGTAATTCCGGACTAGATCGAGGATGACCATCCTCCCGGCGGTGCAGTTTTCTGTGCTTCACTCCCCTCGTTCCTGGATTGTTGTGCTTTATTTTTCATAGTTTGTATTTGTTGTGGTCTGTTGTTATTTTTTCTGCTCTTTGTTGGTGTTTGTTGTTTTATCGGTCTCTCCGACAGCCGAGTTTCTCGGCCTCTCGAAGTTCTTGTAACTTTGAATTCTAAAAAAAAAAAATAAAAAAAAAAATAACAATTATGTTTGGATAGGTGGTTTTTTGGAGATTCCATACATGATTTTGATGCATTGTTAACGGTAAAAAAAGGTTTTGTGGTCAACTGATGACAAGTGGTTTTGTTCACAAGGCTTAAATCAGGAGTGTTTGATATTGTTTACCCTGTAATGAGTTGGGGTTAAAAATTCTCTTATTTTGATGATTTTTCAGGGCTGCTGCTGCTCTACTTATGGGAGAAGACATTCACAAATTCAGCAGGTCAAGACTCAGCAGAAACGATCATATGATGAATGGCGGCGGCCAGATGGAGTGGAACCCAAGTTCGAGGCAGATCTACTTGACCTTCCCAGCTGATAGCACCTTCAGAGAAGAGGATGTTTCCAACTATTTCAGGTTTTGATTCACAACGCACATACTTCTTTTCAGATGATTGTATGGTTTTTGTGCTTATGAAATAGTATATGGTGCCTAATTATACTTCTTTTTGGTTTGTTCATAGCATCTTTGGTCCAGTTCAAGACGTGAGAATACCTTATCAGCAAAAGAGGATGTTTGGATTCGTAACGTTTGTTTACGCGGAGACGGTGAAGCTTATACTGGCCAAGGGCAACCCTCATTTCGTTTGCGATTCCCGGGTTCTTGTGAAGCCTTACAAGGAGAAGGGGAGGATCCCTGACAAGTTTAGGTAGAAGTCAAGCTTTATATTATTGCCCCTTGTGCTTAATATTAATACATGTGAAGACACGATTAATAATGTGTTTTGGTATTGTCATTTTAGAAAGCAAACACAATCGCAAGGAGATTTCTCTGCTTGTGGTTCCCCTACTGCACTTGACCCTAGAGATCCATTTGATAACCAACTTGGTGAGTAAAATGGTCCAAAACCCATTCTGATTTTGGTACATTGCCCACAATCCATTTGATTGTAATCAACACCCGGGGCCTATTTTTCTTTGTAAAAGAAGTATTCAAAAAGAATGGAATGTCTTGAATAGCAGTCAAAATCTGAAGCGGTACGTGTGGATCTCTTTTTGTGTTCAGGTTCTAGAATGATGTACAATAACACTCAAGAGCTTTTGTGGAGAAAGAAATTGGAAGAAGAGGCTGATTTGCAGCAAGCCATTGAGCTCCAAAGCAGGAGAATTATGGGCCTTCAACTTGATCTAAAGAGAAGCCACCACCGAGCACTCTCTGCCGGGGCAGCTCCATTTCCGTCTCCCACTTACGCACCAAACTACACCCACCCCCTTACCGCCTTTGACCGTGCAAGCCCAGATGGAGCTCAAGGTCACCTCTCTGGAGTTTTCTGTGATCAATTTACCATTCTTAGAAAATTATGCGTGATAAAGGATCTTAACTAAGTTGTATTGTTTTGTAGCAGAAAATGGGTCTTGCCTAGCTGCTACTACTGACTTCCAGCCTCCTCAGCTGGCTGTAATCGAACACGATAGAGAAAAAGAAGGGTCTAGTAAGGAGGATTATTATGATCGCAAGGAGAGTCCTCTCAGCAATGAAGACAGTAGCTTACCAGAAAGGTGATTTTATGCTATTTTGCTGTTTAAATTTAGTGAAAGGCCAAAGCCGATTAGGAAAATAAGATGAAATAATCTTTTACACCATTTTATAAAGAAACAATGTTAATAGTTTGTGTCACATGCATAGCATCAAACATCCCACAGTGAGTATGATTTTAAAGTTTTTTATATGTTTCCTTTGTGAGAATGTTAAAAACAATTCTCTGATTTATGCAAGTTCTGAACAATATACAGCTTGGAACACAATCTCCCGGATAGTCCCTTCGCTTCTCCCACCAAAGGCATTGCAGAACGCCTCACCGCCTTCACCAATGCCAAGCATGGCATCCCTGTCCCCGCCAATTCAAGTTTCGACCTTTCTCCCATAAAATCGCGGTGCTTCCAGATGCCCAGGTGCGTTGGATTAACAAGACGAGTATACGACTGGTGCATTTGGAATGTACTTATCTCAGGTTTCAACCTGGTTTTCTAAATCCGAATTTGACGTCTTATCTCAGGTTTCCTACCGGGCCTGGTGCAATTGGAATGTAGGGTTGGTAGCCGGCCACTTTCATTGGCCGGCTTACTTAGCAGCTCTACATATTTGCTGCAGATTCAGGTAACATCACTTTTTTGCTAGAGGCTTGATCAAATACGTTTCGTTTGGTCTGTCGTTGGTTGACTCTGGATTGTTTTTTTCGGAATTGCAGGTTGCTGCAAAGAAGCATAACTGAAGCTAGCCAAAGATCATCTGTTAGAGAAATTTCACCACCTAAACAAATCAGTGTCACCCTTTTCCACCACCACCACAATTTGCGTACTAGTTCTAGTTCCACTTCTAGTAGTTGTTTTGAGTGAAATACAAAATTTATGCATACATAAAAAGTTAGGTATCAAAAGTCAGCAGTAGGGAGTTGAGAGAAGAAGGGAGGGGTAAAGCCAAGCCATTTATTTTGCTTCTTCTGCATTTGGCCCTCTCTTCTTTGTTGTACTATATACATGTGATGTATCCTTCACCTCTGATTCTGTAGTTGAGGTTGGACCACAGCTAACTAGACACCACAGTAAAAAAGAAAGGGAAAAGGATGTAAAATGTCTAGCAGTAAAAAAAATCCCAATGCTAATTTTCTTTGCCACTTGTCCCCTTTTACATGTGATGTATTTCATGGGCCTCTTTTAAAGCAGGTATGGGGATAAGATGAACACACCCTAGTAATGTAGGAGGGTATGTAAAAAGAAGCAGCCCCTTTGTACAGAAGAAAGGAACAAAAGAAGTCAAAGAAGAGGTAAACACCCACAAGATGAAGGTAGGTTGATGAAGGAGTGTGGAGTTGCAACATCCATGAGAAGAAGGTAAAAGAGAAGAATTTCTCATCAGTTCTCAGGTGGAGCTTTCTCAGTTCAGCAAAGTAGAGAAGAAAGAAAATGGGTTTTAAATTTTAGAAGACAATGTTTTCAGTAGTAGCAGTAATTGCTGTTGTAGTGTAGTGTACTTTATATAGAGGAAGATGCCATTATGAACGTTGGATTTGGACCCTTTGAATAGAAAGATTTGGTTGGAACAAGAGGGAAATAGTGGAAGAAGACCAAGACAAGAAAACCATGTAAGACTTATCCAGTCAAATAACTCCCCATCTCTTTTTCTTAACTACAAAAGACACCTTCTCAAATACCACAAACTCTTAGAATATCAACATTTGTTCCTGAAACAACGTGCAAAATCAATTCACATTAATATCATGAATAAGAATACCACCTACTTCCAATCAATAGTCAAAATCCGCACATATAAGCAGCAAATTAAGGGTCTGTTCGATATAGCTTAGTCCTATTGGGACTGAAGCTGAAGTAAAGGCTGAATTGGGCTGGAGCTGATTGGAAAAAAATAAGATGTGGGCTGAATTGTATTGTGACTGAAGCTGAATGTAAGGGTCTGAAGCATTAATGTCTGTTCGGTATCAATGACTTATCCAGACTTATTTTTACATAAAAGTTACAAATTTACCCTTTACTTAAAATTTATGAGGGGTATATTTTTTCCAAATTGGTTGTTGTAAAATTGACCAAGGGACTTTTTAGAGTAAAAAATCAATTAATAGTTTAATCAAGTTTCATTTGGGATTATTTTTGTCATCTTTCGATTGTGTGTTTAATCAATTAATTGTTATCATTAGTAAAAATGATGTTGCTAAACATGTACATAACTTGTTAAAAAATAATGTTAATGGGTTAATTAACTATTAGACCTGTTAAAACTACATCTACTTACGATCCAACAGAAATTGATTGAAAATAACTTAATTAATATGAATCATTACTTCTAAAAAACCAAATAGAGAAGCCAAAGGCTATCTAAAACCTGCTTATGCAAATGTACGATAAATTGATAACAATTAACAACCACATTTGTGTTTTCTATGGCTGAAAAAAAGAAACACTCATACAATAGATAGCAAGAGGAATCAATTCCTAACACAACTCATCACGTCCTCTAGTGCCCACAATTGGCCATATGAGATGCAGCTTAACTCAACTAATGCTATTATGATGGTTTCAATTCAATGAAGCTAGAAGAACAACTACAAATGTGAAAGCAATTAAAGACAAACAATGTTGATGTTAAGGTGATCTGAACTTGAAATTCCAAGACTTCAAACAACTCCTTGATGAGTGTGATAGTTACTCCACTGTCATCTTCAATTCTGTGTAGAAGAAATAAAAAGGGAGTTTGTATAAGTGTTACATTATACACATATAGAATAAGGGTAACACTTCTCTTTCAATTTTCATACACATTAAAACATTTTATGCAAGGCTTTGCATAAGTGCTGAATTATGCAAATACATATAAGATACAAGGAGATAGTTGTTCAATATGAATATGATTCCAGTGCAAGAGAGTTAGGGATATTAAAACTAGCAAACATATAACTCCAAATGCAAGGGTTGAACATTTACATAACCCTAGTAATAATATGAATATACTAGAGTATTATTAAAGAGATAACACACAAATAATTCTTAGCCTTGCAGAGAAGCAATATAATGCATTAAAGGTAATAGAAAGCAATAGAATAGAATAATCTAGAAAACAAGAGAATAGAATAATCACAATAATTACAAAACAGAAAGTACCAAACATCTCTACTTCTCTAGTGTAGTTCAACAAAACAACAAATGATTTATAAGATTGAAAGGTTAGCATCACAATGCATTAAACTGGGAATTCCAATAATGCAAAACCCCAAGGGATGTGAATGCAATTAGCAATTGTTTGCAGTTTCTATTTGCATCTATGAGTAGCTAAGATCACCAAAGTGTAAAATAGAGTGAATAGTTGTTGCATATTGTGTAAAGTTCCCATTAACCACATCAATCATTGTGTAAAGTTTCCTTTACTGAACCATCACCAGAACAGATGCAATTGAAATCAAATAAATGAAGCAAGAAAACCACATCAATGAAATACCAATAAGTAGAAGTGTGATAATACCTGAGATGCTTAGTAATTTGAAAGTATTATTATTACTCAGATCTTTTGAAAGCTAACACAATAAACATTTTCACAAATAAATTTGTAGTCATGTAAATCTCTTAAAGCTAACACAACAGAGCAATGTAAATCTCTCACATGCAATAAATGGTATGCATAAACCAAGTATGCAAAAACAAAAAAATATTGACCAACAATAATCTTTACTCTTCCGTTGAGAAAATAAGGGTGAATTTGCTAAAGTTGCAGGTAGAAGCCTTAGATGTAAGCACTTTAATAAAAATAATATGAACCTTTCAAATACTTGGATTGCATAGAAGTACAGAAGCACAAAACTAAAGTAGATAAATTCCAAATCAAACATAAAGGTACCTCAGATCTTCAACAATCGAATCTCAGATATACATTCACAGCTTGAAACTCCTTAGTTATATGCATAATAGAGGATTATCAAAATGGATAAAATATGAAGAAGAAAAATGAGAATAGCAATTGAGTGTGTTTATACACTAACCCAAAGCTCATAACTGAAAATCATGCGATGAGGACAAATGACATTTCAAACCCTAACAAGAATGAACACAGACCATTAGTCACAGCTGCCTTCTCAGACACCATGTTTAACAACTCAGAAAGCCAGAAAATTAGATGATGTACAGAATCAACATTTTTACCAAACTTAGAGTTCACAGCTTACAAGTCATTAGCAAGTTCCAGTTACTACCATTAGCAAGTTCCAGTTACTACCACTTTGACATCAGATAAACTATTTCAACAATTTACAAATAGTGCAAGCAAAGTGACATGTAACTCATGGTAAATCATCAATCACAAAAATGATGAGAATGTAATGACTTTTTCTAACTTCTAAAACCAGCAACAGAACTTTGAGATACAACAGATATCCAGAACTTGTGGAATTAAGAAAAAAGCAGGCTTGATGAGCCTCACACAATATCAGCAAAAGAAGCAAAGGCAGAGAAGTTTGCAAATCCTACTCGATTTCTTCTATCATGGCAGCATTCAAAGGTTCTTAGCAGGCAAACTCCATTTAGCAGGCAAAACTCCAGTTAGCTGTTTAGCAGGCAAACTCCATTTACAGAAGCCCAAAACCAGAACAAACAAACCTCATCTGAAACCCTAAAATGTAATCCACAGTTCATGGAAAAGAGGAGAAAAGAGGGAGAAGATCTTACACTGGACAAACTCGGCTATCGACGACGAGGAAGACCACGTTCAACTTCAAGGCCAAAACGAAGCTAGGGTACATCGACGAGGAAGACCATTGCAGGAGGAAGATGAGGAAGCTGAAGACAGGGGAAAAATCAGAATCAAAACGGAGCTAGGGTAGAATCGAACCCTAACCCTAACAATGGAAGAAACCCAGATCTGTAAACAATTAAAAAAGAACGAGAAGGGAAAATGGAGGAGGATACGTACCGATCTCAGGGAGGAAGCGGTTGTCGTCGCGACGGGAAGGGGGACCTTCTCGCCGGCTGTCGCAGTTGTCATCGCCGAGGATGCAACTGCTCGTGAGGGAGGGAGGGGGAGGAAAGCTTATCGTCGATTGTCCAGTTGTCGTCGTTGGGGAAGTCGCCGAAGAGGAGATGCAAGGTTGAAGGGGGTAGTCGGGTTCCATAGATTGTCGGGGGTAGTCGGGGGAGTTCCAGCATAAGACTTCCCACATAAGTCCCATAAGTTGGAGATCGAGGCTGATGGATTTGATCAATTTTCAGTCCAAATCAGCCATCTTCAATCCTCCATAAGTCCCCCAGTGTCGAACGCCATTTTAGGAGGGAGATCTCGCGCGCGTCTGATTTCTCCCCATAAGACCCGTAAGTCCTCCAAATAAGCCTTACCGAACGAACCCTAAATCATTTCAAACAGGAGATGGTTGCACATTCCACGAGCACACTGACATCCAACATATGATCTCCTCCGAACTCCAATCCCGCTTTTCCCCTATGACAGCTCAACCGTTATCTACGGATGACCTCAACATTATTCCCTCCCTTGTGTAGGATCGCACGTGTTAGAAATCAAAGGGAATTGAGAGTTCAGTTCCTTAGCAGCGGAATATGTAATAACACATAATCAAGATCGGTTTCTTAGAGTAAGAATCTTTGATAACCAACTAGTTATCCAGGATAAAACCTACCACCTCTCTTTTAAGAGAATTTGAAAGTCTACTTCTTTTATTAAGCTTCGATTACAATCAACTAGAATAGAACACACAGATTAAGACTTAAGACACACTTAAGACTCTCTACCTAGTTCGATCTAATCAAGCACAAAAAGCAAGTGACTTACACGGTTCTTCTCACAAGAACAAGCTCTGTTTTCTTCACCTTCAGCAATGAGTGAGTACGTGTTTTTTGAGAGAGTTTGATTACTTTATTTATACATAACAACCGTATAGAATCAAGATCTACAGCTGGTTGATATGCACAAATAAAATAACCAAAAAGAAATCGGAAAAGATAATATTTGTTACCAAATATTATCCTTTACGATTTTACACTTTTGTTTCCATAAAAGATATACAAATAATCCCTAAAGATATATGGAAACAAGGATATCTTAATCTTCTCTCTCTAAGATAAGATCTACCCTAATCTACTAATCGCCGCTCTTCAAGTCTCTTTCCAATTTAGCGTGGTTTCGGCATTCTTCAGTTCCTATGCCAGTTCCCAAGTCTGACGTCTTGATTTATGTCTTTCATTTCCTATTCCTGAGTTCCCTGTTCAGCTACACATATGGAAATATTAATAGCAAATTGTTTGTTATCGTCAAAACTAGGAAAACTGAAGGAGGAAACTTTCAAGGGAACTGGAGTTCCTGAAAGTTCACATCCTAACACCTTGTCACTCACGCTGATAATTCTTTCCTAACAGACATTCTCACTACTTCAGAAATTCGTAACATTGTCTTCAAACTACCCGCTCGCAAAACTCCGGGACCTGACGATTTTTCGGCAGAATTCTACCAATCATATTGGCAATATGTCGACAAATCCATAATCTCCACAATTCAAGCCTTCTTTCACTCTGGTTAGCTTCTCGAGGAATGTGCGCATTGTTTTATTACACTCATTCCCAAACAAGATAATCCTTTAACCATTAACCACTACCGGCTCATCAGTCTCTGCAATACCATTTACAAAATTATGGCAAATAAATTAAAGACCATTCTTCCAAAACTCATTAGTCCCCAACAAGGTGCTTTCGTTGCCAACAGATGCATTCAAGACAAAATTTTAATTGCACGTGAAATTTTCTATTCCAAAAAGAAAGGCAAACGAGGATGGATGACTATTAAACTTGATATGAAAAAGGCATACGACAAACTCAACTGGAACTTCATACATAAAATTTTAATGAAATTTGGATTTTCAAAAACTTGGGTTCACCTTCTAATGACATGTGTCAAATCTACTTCTTTTTCAGTCCTTGTCAATAATGAGTTTGGACCACTGTTTTACCCTTCTTGTGGCCTACGGCAGGGTGATCCAATAACCCTACATCTTTATCCTTGCCACTGAATTCCTTTCTAGATCACTAACAAGAGAAGCACAAAACCGCCAATGAAAAGTGGGAATACAACTGACTTGAAATGGCACTTGTATTCCATTTCTTACCTTTGATGATGACACACTTATCTTTGCTAATGCCACTACCTCTAACATGCTCTTTATTAAGGATTTACTTCAAAATTTTAGTCTCACTTCAGGTCTCTATGTAAACTTTCATAAAAGCTCATTCTAAACTTCTTCCAACATCTCGTCTTCTCATACTACAGCGCTTGCCTCTTTACTAAATATACCTATAACTACTTACTTAGAACGATACCTCGACATTCCAAATGTTCGGGATAGAGTTAAAACATACATTTTTGACACATATCTCCAAAAAATGAAAAAAAAAAACTATCTAAGTGGAAGGTTAACTCATTGTCTCAGGCTGGTCGTTTAATCTTAATTCAATCTAATCTCCTTTCGACCGTCAATTATTTAATGCAAAGTTTCCTTCTTCCAATCGAAATCTGCAACCAAATCGACAAAATTCTTAAGGACTTCTTTTGGAATAAAACCAACCCAGCCTATCGCCCCTTAATCGGTTGGAATTCCATTTGTAAACCCAAAGCTGTAGGTGGCCTTGGGCTTCATAAGGTAGTTGATTTAAATAGATCCTTAAAAATGAAAATTTTATGGAAATTACTCACATAGACTGATAACCTTTGGTGTAAAATTATTCACGAAAAATACCTCCGTTCCTCTAATCTATTTTCATATCGAAAAAAAGCTAAACAATCTTGGTAATTTTCAAAACCTCTACATCTTCGTTCTGAATTTTGTACTGGCATTGGATGGGAAATTGGAAATGGACATACAGTTAAGTTCTGGTCTGACTCATGGATTCCAGGTTGTATACTTTTCCCTTATTACAATAACACTACTAACCCACTCATTACAGTTTCCTATTTTATTACCCCTAGTGCTCAATGAGATATCCCCAAATTACAATCTCTCCTTCCCCGCATATTGTCACTAAAATCTTGGTTGTTCATATCCCTTTATTAGACACCACTGACATATTAGGATGGACCCCAAGCTCTGACGGTACTTTTTCGGTTAAATTTTCTCGTAAGATTACCCAAGCTATTACAACAATTTCCCAAACAGATTCCCTAATTTGGCTCTGGAAATTAAAACTTTCACCCAAGATTCAAAACTTCATCTGGAAATGTCTGGTAGACGCCCTGCCAACTTTTGAACGCCTTAATCGCTATTATTCAACGGTTCCTTCCACGTGTACTCTCTGTACGTTCTATAACGAAGACCGTAATCATCTATTCTACACCTGCCCCTTTACGATATCTATGATCCACAAGTTAGAATCAACATTGCATTGTTCGTTTTCAATCCCCGCCACTGGTAATTTCATTCAAAATTTTGAGCTCTATCGCCAAACCAATACGTAGCCTATTCCACTTCTTTTCTTATGGTGGTCTATTTGGACGTTCTGGAATTTACGTATCTTTCAATCCCAAAATAATCTCTCCCAACATTGTCCAGTCACCCCAAGCACTTTACACTCATCAAGACTGGATTACCCTCACATCCCTTACTACACCGCCCCCACTGCGACGTAACAGATTGCGACCTTCAAATCGCACCTGGAAAAAACCATCAACTCATTGGCACAAATTGAACTTTGACGGCTCACGGAGACACGATGCTAGTTCCCATATTAGACATTTGATATGTGACTCTCGGGGTAAACAAATTTCGTTCCACGAAGAAACCATTCCATCTACCTCCGTTCTTCGAACTAAGGCCCTTGCAGCTCTTTCTAGGATTCAACAGGCGGCCAGTATGCATATAACTCACTTAATTGTTGAGGGTGATAATTTAGTTATTATTAACTCCATTCGAGGCATTTGGGAAATTCATACCATTATTAAGGATATTGTTACGCTTCTATCCTATTTTGTGTCTTTTCAGGTACATCATTGCTTTCATGAAGCAAATCGTGCCGCAAACCTCCTTGTTGGACACAGTCTTCCTCCGCCTGTCCTCCACAACTTTCAACGAATAATTCTATCCACTTTTAGTCATTCAACCTTGTCGCTCCTATACAACACCCGATATGAATTCACAAAACTGAACTCTGATTTTGATTCGTTTAGTACAAGGTTTGTAAAGATTATCCGCTGGGATGATTTAGGATTGTTATCGCGTTAAATGGATCCTAGAGTTTGATATAAACGAAAAAAAAAAAAAAAAAAAAAAAAAAAAAAAAACATGTAAAAGACAGAAAGATGAAAGAACATCAATAAACATAATCACATTTTAATAACACATAAACCCAATTAAGTTGAGCACGTTTTGATAATTCCAAATATGCCGGCGATGGGTTTAACTGGAATGTACAAGGACGACATTTTAATGAATAGGCTGGCCTATTATTTCATGTCAAATCATCCGGTTCAGACTTCAGATGATCCGATCCCGTCACAATGTGATCCGATTCAGTGTCCCGAATTTCAATTAATAGATCCGATTCAGGTGATCAAACCCCATAATGAAAGATTCATTTTTAGTTAAGTTGATGATCCGTTCAGCTGCCCCATTTCATGTGATCCGAAGAGCTGAAGAATGGAGATCCGATCTGGGTTGTCATCGGAATCGGAGATCCCCCGGGCATTATAAGAACCCAATCAGATCTCTGAAAGAGGCAAAAACATAATATCAGGTATTCTCTGGTTTATGCTAATTTTGGGCTGAAGTTGAAATTGATTGCCAACACCCAGGTATTATTCTCATTTTGACAATCTAACTCCAAGGCACCCGGCAAGGCAAAGCACGCAATAAAAGCAATCAAATACTTCTACAAACCGGTGAGCAATCAGTGCAATATCGAATTTTCAAAGGAATAAAGCAAGAAAAAAATAAAAGAGTAAACACACATTAAGCTCAGAGCCTTACATTCACCTCTTGCCTCAGATATGCCACTAGCATGATCTTACCAGAGTATTTAGATGGCAATTCACAAGTTACGAGCTCAGGAACTCTCAGACAACGCCTGTTTACTATGAATAAGCTCCTGATAAACTGCCAAAGAACAGCAGAGTTAAAACTTATCTTTAAAAGTAAACAAGAGCTTGTCAGATCTAAAAATCTTCTTCAGTCTCTATCAGCATCTTCTATTTCCTCGTCTTCAGGAACACCACGAAGATAGAGTACGTTGTTGCACCTGCATACAAAAGAGAGTATGAAATGAGTTCAATCGCACGAAACAACCTTGAGGAATAGTTCATATAACATATACTCCATACAGACAAAATATGTGGGATTTGAGTCATCATGAAGTCCTTGGTGTTTCACAGTTGAACGTGAAGGCAGAGAAATTTCGTAGGGTGGAATACATGCAACCTATACAGCTATACAGTCACTTATTAGATACAAAAAGACAACAAATTACATGTTCATGGGGGCAGCACATTTCGAGACAGAAAAACCTGGAGGCAAGTTTGAGTTTTCAAAGCATTTAAAAAAAAATTGTATATTCCACCGCAAGTACCTGATAAGAATCTCTCCCAAATCTCCAGTATGCTCCCCCTCAATGTACTCCTCTGTGTTAGCCAACTGCAGATTCATGTACGAGTCAACAGAGACGAGAAAACCTGGTGAAAGCCCACAGATAATTTGTTACATATACCGTAAATAGATTCAGAACTAGAAGCCATAAGAAAGATTTTACTCATCAAGAACCTACCTTTATACTCCATTCCCCACTTCAATTTAACAATGACACGCTTTCCAGTTAGATTGTTGAGAAAAGGTTTCGGGTTAACTGGTACTGTCTGCAATAATAGATCAGAACATCAAAAAGTGCACACATAATGGACTCACAATCTTACATCTCTTGAAACGGTTTGGTAAATTGTGACAAAAAGTACTGCTACAGATCCAGGGCCCATAGCAGTTCCACGTCTTCTCTTAAAGCATAAATATGCCTTGGGAATAACACATCTAACTATCGTGGAGGCTAACTAAAACAAAATTTAAGATAGCTTACACGCTGATATTGTTTTTTGGAGAAGTTAATAATACTAATCAAAGCTTTTCTCACACAAAAGAACTAACTGAAAAAACTTTTAAAGCTACCTTAGAGAAGCATATCAGAGCTTTTAAGCTAGCATATCATATTCATGATAATGCTCCAGAAAAATGTATGAACCACTAGAACGACTGCTGATGTGTGATGCCTTGAGAAGAGCTCAATTGGCACACAAGGGTCCAGTAAACAAGTTAGACAGATTATAGATAGGTGATATACTCTGTCCGTGAAGAGGTATCTCCATTCCTTGCCAAACAAAAGAAGAATTTAATTTGATTTACGCATGTATGAGTAACTTGCAAGCAACAATACTTATGGAAGATTGATCTACTTCCACTTAATGATGAGGTTGAATGGTCAAATGGATAAAAGGGCCTTTTCAGACAGCAAGTTTCCAGACATGAAATAGGAGGATATGCAAGTACGAAGGAATAGACACACAGTTCTGGCATTTTACAGTAACACCTATGTTTAGATCAACTATTGGAGCTCTATGAGATATTACACTTTGTGTACAAATCAATCTTCTTCAACATGGCATCAAGAAGAGAAGTAGAAAAGGTATGTTTAGCTCTGAACATGCTATGCCTAGCCAATAGAGGGGTTATAGCAAAAATAAAGTTCCATTTCGGCCAACTGGAAACCATACGCCACTAATGGGAAAGAAATAATAGAGAACTGAAATCCTTTCATGACAGGTTGAGTCTGGAGGAAAGGGGTGAAATGAGTGGCCCTTACAAGTAAAGCAATTAGCTATATCTTGTAAATATTGACACAAAAGAAACGAGTGGCTCTTATAACTTACAAGTAAGCATCATTAGCTCCACAATAGAGGAATGAACAAGGAGCACAATGCAAGGTGCCAAGGTGTGGATAAGGCTGGGCAATTCATCAAATATTCAAAGGATATAATCATACATAAGACCGCAGATATGCAAGGTCATGGCAATAGGATCTGTACACTGCTTTCTTTCCCCCCCAGTACATTTCACTATTATTGCTTCCCTGAGCACTTCACTTCTATAGTTAGCTCACATGAACGTGAAGGAACAGTAAATACAAGAACAAACGGAGTTATGGACGCTTACAACATCAAGTTTCCTACTTCTACAAGCATTTTATCAAGTTCTCAATTATTTACACAATACAGAGTACTACTATGTTTCATGACAGTCAAATAAAGCATATTACTAGGTGCAATTTTGAAGATTGAGCTTATCAATTAGCTTTTATCATTCCAAAACGAAAAGTAGAAAACTAGCAAGGATAATGAATGAGACCTACACAATGAGAATTATTTCAATTCTTAATAAAAACATCAAACACATAGTAGCAAAAGATATCTTACCGCCATTAGTTTGACAAGTGAAGAACTGCACCTGAGCTTCCAAAGATTTCACTTTCTCCTAGAGAACAACAGAATTAGAAACAACAACTAGAAGAAACATGCTTTATAGGATCACATTTATAGATCCTTCTTAGAGAATTGAAGTGGGAAGTCAAGTGAAGCCAAATTATTCAAAGGAAGCACAGGTTAGATTGAGGGTTATTCAACTCCTACAGGAGGCTATCTCCGGCAACATACATAGAGAATTTGAAACGAAACTCAGAACAGTCTGCAACGCAAGTTCTAAACTTTGGGGGTTGCAAACCAGAAAACAATCAACTCTAGAAGCTTGGGAAAATACGCTTGCTCTCATGCTAAATTCGTTTTCGACGAACATATGAGGGGTACAATTTCAGCCGTCATTACCAATGTAAGTATGAATTAGAAGTAGGATTCACAAGACAAAGAACATAATTAAAGATGATTACCTAGATAAACACAGATAAAGTTCCGAGCAAACGTCTGGCGTTCAGAATCGACGGAGAATGAAAATCGTAGCCGGGAGACAGAAATACCGGCGTTCGGGGTCGACAAGAGTACTCGGGGGTTAGGGTTTTATTCTTTGCTCAAATGATCTTCATATTGTTTTCTGCCCGTTTTACCCTCAGCCGTCATTAAGAACTCAATTGGAACTTTATTATCCGTATCCTCTTCACTTTCGGATTTTCAAATCTTTGGGTTAAACGTGTTATGACTTCTATCACAAATACTTCATCATCAATCTTTGTCAATAATAAATCTGGTTATGTGTTTCACACTCTTTGTGGATTACGTCAAAGTAACCTTATAGTCTCTTTCATTTTTATTCTTGCAATGGAATATCTGACGCGTACCCTCATTCATGAATCTCGTTCGTCTCATAGAAAGATCGGTATTCAAATAACAAAACATGACACATGCATTCCCTTCTTAAATTTTGTAGATGATACTTTAATCTTTGCAAACGCAATCCAGAATAATATGTTCTTCATCAAGTCCATACTTGATGATTTTTCTCTCAAGTATGGACTCTCTATTAATTACCATAAAAGTACATTTCAAACCTCCAGTAACAATTCCAGGCAACAATCTCTTTCACTTACAAATATTCTTAATTTACAGGTTATTCGATCTATAAAAAAATACCTAGGCATACCTATTATCAGGGGACGAGTTAAAAATGAAATTTTCTCAGATGCAATTTCAAAACTAAAAAAGCAACTTGGAAAATGAAAAGCTAACTCATTATCTCAAGTTGGTCGCAGTATCCTTATTCAATCTAATCTTCAGTCTCAAACTAATTACTTAATGCAGAGTTTCCTTCTTCCAAAAGAAATTTGTCAAGAGATTGACAAAATTAACAAAAACTTTTTTCTGGAATCATTCAACCCCAAACTACCATTCGCTTATTAGTTGGGATTCTATTTGTCAACCTAAGTGTTTTGGGGGTCTTGATCTCGAACTTGCTTACAATATAAACATTGCTATACAAATGAAAATGCTCTGGAAATTAATTTCGGAACCTGAGTCTTTCTGGGTTCGGCTTATCTCAGAAAAGTATTTACGGAATTCTAATCTTTTTTCCTGCAAAAAGAAACCTTCGAACTCATGACAGTTCTCCAGACTTCTGCAACTTCGACAACATTTCTGAAACGGACTATTCTGACAAATTGGTGATGATACTCATATCAACTTCTGGGAAGACCATTGGATTCCTAGCTGTATTCTTACACAGTTTGCGGGAAACCACGACCGCAAAACCACTATTTCCCAATTTATCACTCCTGATAAAAAATGGGATTTGGGTGATTTACATCTTATTCTTCCTTCTCACTTAATCCCTAAAATATTGAATATTTATATACCTATAACTTACATACCTGATAAACTTATTTGGCACCCATCAACTGATGGTACTTTCTCTGTTAAGAGTGCTCGCTCTTTAACTAGTCATACTCATGCTTCACCAAGCTTTCCAACTTGGTTCTGGAAATTGCAAATTTCTCCAAAAATGAAAAAATTTCTTTGGAAATGCTTCTCTGACGCTCTACCTACAACAGAACGTCTAAATAGGCGTTTCTCCAAGGTACCATCTCATTACATCCTTTGCGATTTCCCTATCGAGGACTCCAATCACTTATTTTTCGATTGTTCCTTTACTTTACGATCCTTACAATTATTTTAGAATCTCATTGGTCACACATATAGCTTTCTCTCTAACAATGATTTCTGTTCTAATATGGAATTCTTCCACTCCAAAAACAGAGATATTATTCCGGTCCTTTTTCTCTGGTGGACCATCTGGAAAGATCGTAATTCTATAATCTTCAGAAAAGATCCTATTAATATTCAAAAAACTGTTAACAATGCTTATCTTTTCTACAAAGATTGGACCTTGTCTTTATCCCACCAGCATTCTTCTGACAATAAAAATAAGCGTTCCAGACAATTTTCTCGATGGAGAAAACCTCCTCCTAAATGTATAAAATTAAATTTTGACGCATCGGTCAAACCTAATGGCTCTACACACATTGGATACATATTCCGCAACCACTCTGGTGAGGTGATCTTTTTAGACCATAGACAGATTCTCTGCTCCTCACCTATTAAAGTCGAGGCGTTGGCCGCTCTTGAATGCCTTCGTAGGGATATTTTGCTTCATTTTATGCGGGTAGTTCTTGAATGAGATAATCTTTATGTCATTAATGTCATCCGTGGAATTTGAAAAATTCCTTGGGAAATATCTCCAATAATTACGGAAAATCGATCCTTGTTATGTGGTCTGGATTATTTTCAGGTTCATCACTACTATCGAGAATCCAACAAAGTCGCAGATTTTCTGGATACTTCTAACATCTTTTCCACTCTTCTACTCAATGTCATTATGGATTACCTTTTGCCGTACCATGGGTGTACACAATTGCATCGATCCCGTCTTCGGTTTTTAGATTCAAGCTCTACCGTTTCATCAGCTTGTAAAATATTTGTAAAAATCATCCATTGTGATGATTTAGGTATGCCTTCGTGTTTGTAAGGATACCTTCTGTTTGCTTGTATAAAAAAATAAAGAACTAGAATTCTGCGAGCTTACCTAAGGTTTTGCAAATTTCGCGAGATGCCACATGTTTCAACTATTTTGCGTGGTAACTTTCAACTCTTTAAAAGTTTCGCTAAATAATCTTCAGTTATTTGATCCGTTAAAAGAACTGTTAAATTATTATTTTTTAAGATAAAAAAGTTGTTATTTGATTTTTTTTAAGGAAAAATGTTAATAATTAACATTTGTTTTCTTTTGTTTTTCATTTTTTATGTGTGATATTAACTATTAACATTTGTTTTTCTTTTAAAATCAATAACAATTTTTTTACCTTATAAAATATCAATTTAACAGTTCTTTTAACGATTCAAATAACAGATGGTTATCTGGCGGAATTTTTAAAGCGTTGAGGATTACCACACGAAATAGTTAAAACTTGTGGACACCTCGCGGAATTTGCAAAACCTTAGGATTACCCGAATTAAGAAAGTCGAAAGAAGCCTCTCTCGAATGACTCGATTAGACCTGGTTTGATATCAATATCAATGATACGATATGTGTATGAATATTAAAATATACATATGAGTGATATTAAGGTACTGAATATGGAAATATGTGATATTTTTAAGGGATCGTGTTCGAATTTATTTTATTGTAAGAAATACAAAACAATCCCGTCTATTGATTGAAGTTCATCCGACAACCCTTATCAATCGCGTGCTTTTTTCTTTTCATTTAACGAGGGGTGTTTTGATAATTTGCCTTTTTAAGAGCTTTTTCTCCAACCTCAAATGATTAAAACCTTCTTCTGCACTATAAGAGTGGATATATAGTTCGCCAGCCTTGTTCGCTCACGTCGGTCATGTTCATTTGATTTCTTCCTCATAAATTCGTCTTCGTCATTTTCATTATACTCAATCTCCCCTCGTCATTTTGTGTTGCTCGATTTTGTTTTGTTTGCAAGCTTTATTTTTTTAGGTTAATGGATGATTTAGATTTGTGGTTTTTGTGTAAAGAAATTAGTTCCATGTCTCTTGATTCCACTTGTGGGGGTGATTTTATGATTGTTGTTAGTGGAGATGATCAATTCCCAGATTTGAGAAGTTTGGGTTTGATTAGGATGGATGAGTTGAGAAAAGCCCACAAGGTGTCCACAAGAGGTAGATATGCGAGCGTCTCCCTTGAAACCTAGTGTGGAGAGAATGGAGATGGAGAGAGTAAGGGAGGTAGATATGCTGAAACTTTTGCGGTGGGTTGAGAGTGATGCTTCACCCAGGGATTTGAGAGCCGAGATACCAGGACATGTATGCAGGAAGTCTTTGCTTGATATTTTGGATGAGATGGCTGACAAGGATGCACAACATGATCAGAGGCTTCCATCTTCTTTGAGTAAAGATAAGGAGAGTGGTCTGTTGAAGGTTAGTAATGTGTCTATTGTTGGGGACAACGAGACGGGGCAACATGTTGCACAAGTTTCTAATCAAAGAGAAGAACTTGTTACACCAAAAACAATTAGCAAGGTGGGTGCCACAAAGAGATCGGGCATGGTGACATGCAGGTGGATGGTGGTCGTCTATCCGGGCAGGAGATTAGAGGTAAATTGCCTATTACTTTGACTGAGGAGTATAATGCTGGAAAGGTAGAACAAGTGCCTAAGAAAAAATGGAAAAGGTGTGCTAGGGAGAGGGGGATGAGTCCTAAGGGTGGGGGTTTTGTGGTCATAAATAACAAGAAAAGAAAAGGAGGGAGGAGGATGGAGTAGGGGAGTGGATGCTAAAGACCCTGTTGAGGATAGTCTGATGGAGAGAAATGCCGAGATTGAAAATAAAAGATAGACTAGTAATGCTTCGCTTTGCGAGGAGATATCGGTAGGGAAGGACTTAATCCTTCCTTGTCGAGAACCATGAATCTAATCAGCTACAACTGCCAAGGATTGGGGAAGGCCCGTGTAGTAGATCGTCTCGCTAAACTAGTGAGAAGGGAGTCCCCAAAGGTTCTTTTCTTATTGGAGACTAAAAGCAATCATAAGAGGATGGAGGTGGTTCAACGAAAATTAGGGTTCACCAATTGTTTTTCGGTGGATTGTGTGGGGAGGTCTGGTAGGATTTCTTTAGTGTTGGAGATGGGGTTTTGCTCTCGGTCAAGTGATACACTTCTCAGTTCTCATCATGTAGATGTTGATGTTTCATTTGGTTCAGATGTTGAATGAAGGTTAACTTGCCTCTATGGTTGGACTCGTCGGGAAGATAAGCATCACACCCTTGATATAATTAAATGATTGCATGAGGAAGCACATCAAGGGTGGGTTTGTATTGGTGATTACAACCAGTTGGGCAGTATTTCCGACAAAATGGGAGGGCAGGATCTAGACTTTGCTCAGATTCTAGCATTTAGAGATACCATTGAGTCTTGCGGGTTTCGTGATATCTCTTTTTCGGGTCTAAGACTCACATGGGATAATGGAAGAGAATGAGCGAAATTTATTCAAGAGAGGCTTGATATGGTCTTGGCAAATGAAGCTTGGTGTGATTTGTTCCTTTATGCCCACATCTTTCATCTTGAGAGGCAGGGTTCCGAACATGTTCCTATTCGTCTATCGCTCGTGGCTGATGTTGGGAAGGCTCTCGTCCTTTCCGATTTGAAGCCATGTGGACTTCCAATGCTTGGTGTAACCCATGTAGTAGTATGGAAGCCTCAGGTGTTGTTGACAAGCTCACTAGGTGTGCTTGAATCTTAAGGATTGGGAATTTCATCACTTTGATAATGTGCGACGAGACTTGCGCAAGGTTCGGGAGGATTTGAGGGCGTTGGGGCTGCATGGTAATGGGGAGGATATGATTGGGCGATGTAGGGAATTTGAGAAGAGGGAATTGAAGATTATGCGAAGGGAAAGAATTATATGGCTCCAATGGGCAAAAACGAGTGAGTTCAAGGGGGTGATCATAATTCCAAGTTCTTCCATTTGAAAGCTTTGGGCTGGTGGATCATGACAACAGGGAGTGGATAACTTTTGAGGGGAAAACAAAGGTTGCTCTTGAGTACTTTCAAAACCTTTTTCGGTCGGGTGTTAGAGTTTCTCCGAAAATGGCTTCTCAAGGAACCGAGCCTTTGATGTCGGTGGAGGAAAACCAACAACTGATTATTCCCTTTTCTGTGGAGGAGGTTAGAAGTGCTCTTTTCTCTATGCACCTCACATAATCATCGGGCCCTGATGGCATGTTGGCACTTTTCTACCAAAAGTTTTGGCATATTATCGGGGACGGTGTCTCTTCCTTTGCTTTGTCTATTCTTAATGGCACATCTTTTCCATCCTCATTGAATCATACGTTTATTACTTTGATTCCAAAGATTATTGAGCCTTGTAGGATGAAGGATCTTCGACCTAATAGTTTGTACAATATCGTTTATAAAATTATCTCCAAAGTGTTGACTAATAAGTTGAAGGGTTGTTTGGAAAACTTGTCTCGCAGAGTCAAAGTGCTTTTGTCCCCAAGAGGTTGATCATAGACAATGTTCTAAAAGTCGTTAGGCGGGAACTGTGCGGTGAGGGGGTATAGCGCCTATGCGGCTAGGGCCCAGCTCAAAACCGGCCAGAACTAGATTCAGAACCAAACCGAAACCGGAATCGGCAAAATCGGACGGAATCGGACTTGGTCGGTTTCGGTTCATGATTTTTTGGAACCGGAACCGGCAGTTCTAGAATCGTAACCAGCGGTTCCAGAACCGTGAACATCTCTAGGCTATGCGGGGCCTAGGCGGATTTAAATTTAATGTCTGATCGATACTATGTTCTCTCAAATTCATTAATGTTTATAAAATTGTGTTGGGATGTGGTTTGCTATTTTATTATGGGCCTTATTTAACAAAGCCTAATTCAAAACTATGTTCTCTACATCCGTCATCTCGTAAGATGTTGTCGCTTCCACAACATTTGAGGCTTCTTGTCGCCTAGGTGGCCCTAGGCGGAGTCTAGGCGGGGGATGACCGCCTAGCTCCTAGGCGGGGCCTAGCGACCCTAGGCATGGATTTTTAAAACACTAATCACAAATAATGTATTGGCGGCCTTTGAGATCTTTCATCATATGAAGACTAGAAGAGGGGGTCGTAAGGGATATTTGGCACTTAAGCTTGATATGGCTAAAACATACGATTGGGTTGAGTGGGCCTTTCTTGAACATTTTTTTGTCCCAAGGATTGCGGAGGAGGGTCAATTTGGATTTGCGGAGGCTTGGATCACATTGATTATGAGGTGCATTTCTAGTGTCTCTTTCTCGGTCCTCATGGATGGTTTCCCTACACAGTCCTTTGTTTCGTCCCGAGGATTACGACACGGAGACCCGTTATCCCCATACTTATTCATGCTATGTGTTGAGGGTTTGTCTGGGTTGCTTAGGCTCAGTGAGAGTCAACATCGGCTCCAGGGTATTTCCATTGCTAGACATGCTCTATCTGTTTCACATTTGATTTTTTGTTGATGATTGTGTGCTTTTCGCAAAGGCGACTTGTCAACAGAGTTTTGAAAATGTTCTATTCTCTATGCCTATAGAGCAACGTCGGGTCAACAAGTGAACTTTGCTAAGTCTGAACTCTCTTTCAACAAGAATGTTTGTGTGGAGCCCATAGTCGAAATGCAACAAATTCTCATGTTTGGGAGGTTGATAAGCACGAGAAGTATTTGGGGCTTCCTACTATGATTGATCGTTCAAAGAAAGTTATTTTTGGGCAGATTAAGGACCAGATCATTCACAAACTTGGGGGTTGGAAGGAGAAGACCCTCTCTCGTGCCGGTAAAGAAGTTATGATCAAGTCTATTACTCAAGCCATTCCTACATATGCTATGTCCTGCTTTGCTTTCCCAACGACCTTATGTACGGAGATTGAGCAGATGATGTGCCAATTTTGGTGAGGCAATGAGAGTGATTCCAAGGTTATTCATTGGCTTTGCTTGAAACGGCTTTGTATACCAAAACGTTTAGGTGGTCTTGGCTTTCGAGACATAGAGAACTTCAACGCCGCCTTGCTCGCTTGTCAGGGGTGGCGGTTGCTTCAGGACCCGTATTCTCTTAGAGCTAGACTTTTGAAAGCCAAATATTTCCCGCGTTCGAATTTTATGAGGGCCTCTTTAGGCCTTTGCCTGAGTTACACTTGGAGGAGTCTTTTGCGGGGGAGGGATGTTCTGGAGCATGGACTTCTTTAGAATGTTGGGAACGATGCTTCTATCCACGTTTGTAGCGACAAATGGATTCCTCGTCCTTATGATTTTCGAGTCGTTACTCCACGTGGTGATTAGAATCATGAGCTGTGAGTTATGAATTTTATTGACTGGTCTTCGGGTCATTGGGATGAGGACCTTGTTTGTAGCACATTTCTTCCATGTGATGTGGATATTATCCTTAACTTGCGACTTTACGATTCGACATGTCCAGATGAGCTTTATTGGTTCTTTACCCAGAACGACATCTTCACTATTCGCTCAACATACCATCATCTGTTGCAAAGGGAGTTGGCTTGTGATGGAGGTTCTGGCTCGTCTAACACATGTATTACGGAGGGCCTTAGGAAGAAGCTATGGAAGATCAAGATTGTTCCCCGCGTAAGGTCTTTCATCTGTAGGGCATGTCATAACATTTTTCCATGTAAGGACATGCTGTTGTAGAGGAAGATTGTTCTTGACCCTTGCTGCGATTCTTTTGAGCGCCCATAGACAAAATTTTCACGCCTTTTTTAGTGTCTTGAGGCTCAAAAAATTTGGCGAGTTCTGCCCCATATTGCTCGCTGGGGATCTCGAGGGTGTTCGGTGCTATAGTTTTTCGACCGGGTTCTATCACATCTTGACTCTAAGGATGTAGAATTATGGGTTCTGTGGAAAATTTGGCATGTTAGGAACAAGAGAATTTTCGAGGGAGCAACCTTTAGTCCGAATGAAGTGGTATGTGAGGCTCAGGTCTTCTAAAATGATTTTCGGTTCCATAATCTTCACCAGGATGCAACGCTGGCTAGGTGTGTTGGCGATCTTCCTGCTATCTCGCATGTTCGTTGGACGAGACCTCTGACATGGATCATCAAGGTCAATACCAATGCAAGTCTGTTGCCCAATTTGGTTTGTGGTATTGGCTTTATTGCCTGGGATAGCGAAAATTGTTTGTTGTTATGGTTCTCGTCGGGTTCAATCCTCAGATGATGCTGGATTTGTGGAGGCGGTTTTATGGGCTTTGGTGATTTGTGTGGAATAAGGACTCACCCACATGATCCTTGAGTCCGATTGCGCCTCTCTGATTTCAAAACTCGGTTGACCTGGTGCTTGGTGTGGCTCATTGGGGACTTTATTGTCACAAATCCAAGCTCTCTCTTTTGGGTTTGAACACTGTGCGTGGAGACACACTCGGAGGCATGTGAATTCTGCTGAACACTTTTTAACGGGTTTGCAACCTGCTTCCCCTCTCTATTGTTTATTTCCAATAGCTTTTCCGATGGAACTTCAGTCTATCTTGTTAACTGATTCTATCAATTAATGAATTTGGTTTTGGATGCTAAAAAAACTGAAGTGGCGGAGAGAGAAAACTGAAAAGTAAAATAAGAAACTTTGACTTGAAATCTTAAAAAGTTTCTTATTGACTTGGAAAATCTTAAACAATACGGGTCAAACCAAAACAAAAAATATTTTCTTAATAGGTGTGATCCATTGGACATAGATCCAATTTTTTTTAAATGTTTCGATTTTGTTTATCCCCTTCCCGCTGGTATCAAAATCGGACATACAATTAGGACTGAGCATGGGCCTAAACCCGAACCGACCCGAACCCGAAAAGCCCGAAACCCCAAAACAATGGGACCGAAGACCGAACCGAATGTTACGGGTTCGATTCGGTTCGGTTCGGGTTCAGGCCAAAACAACATTCGTACATAAAAACACACTAAAAATCGAATCCGAACCGAACCCGAAATCCTAATAAATTCATACCGAAACCCGAACCGAAGTCATGTGGGTTCGGGTTTTTCAGGTCGGGTTCGGGTTCGGTTTTCTCAGCCCGTGCTCAACCCTACATACAATTGCTTCAATTTTCATTTTCCGCACAAATATATAACTTGTTTACTTATACTCCCTTTATGCATATGCGATGAATAACAAATTTCCAAATGTTAAGAAGTGTCTACAACATAGTTTCAATATATGGTCACAAGGTTGATTTGAGTTTGTAAGGTAATGTGATAAATTGATTCGAGATTGCAATTTGATAAAGAGAAAGAAAGAATATGTTATGAACCCAAATTTTAAAAAATCATGAATGTGTACGTCCTTGTAATACCCTAACCTAAGTTAGAAACTTGAGATTTGAGATACACACTTTTTTGTTGAAGTGAGAACCAGGGTTCATTGCATTCCTGGCACGAGGCTTTTTATCTAATCAAATCCCACATTGGCTTTTCAACATCATGCATTCATGCCACATAAGTAACTAGACTCTGAGAATAACACAAGAACACATACATATGGGACAATTTCATAAACAAAAACATAGCCACTGGAAGCCAGATTTAAGATATGTTGTACTCCATAACATCCTCTGCATTTCAATCACCTGAGCTGATACATCTGCCTTTCAAACCTGTATTGGCATAACCAGAATGAACAAAAGTCAGAAACTTTGCCTGGGATTTCCTTTATCACTCCTGAGCTGAAGTTTTTTACACCAAATGTTTCACATCTGAAGCCACGACAAAGAAAACTCCTTACAGAGGACTATCATTGGTTGGAAAAGGTTATCATGCAAAAGATTGTTATATGCCTTTTCACCTATATAGAAGGATGTTGAGACATTTCGAGCACTTCTTCTACTTTCAACTCTGCCCCTGTTTTTTAACAAAAAGCCTGCCAATGTCTTCCGTAACAACATTGCTCCTGCAAAAAAAAGGAGTGTAAGATACTAAGAAATGGACACATGACTAACTCTGGCCGTTGTAAAGTTTAAGAGCTTGGAACCCTTTACTCCACTATATCAAAAGGTTACACCTGAGATGTTTAACTTGCAGGGAACTCAGATAAAGCTAGGATATTTCAGAAATTGGAAGCACAATGCAACTTGACAATGTTGAATGTAGAACAACACAAAAAAACCCAGAAATCATATTATGTAGTAAGAAAACTAGAGCTTAATTTGGAAGGAGAATATGAGAAATGAGATTGGTGATGCCGGGCATCACAGCGGCTTTAAGATGACACAGACTGTACAGGAGGAGTGGAACAGGGATACTTGGGCTTAAAATGGCAGCATACTTTTGCGTGCATATTCTGGAAGAGCTATTGACACATTTAGTAAAATCATTTTAATTCATTGTCTTTCTGGATCATTTTCCATGAGGATTAAATACTTTCTTGTGATGAGATGGTGAATGCACTAGGGATAAATGAGAAAATTATAATGTAAGCACCTTAATGTTTAGGCATTGCAGGTTGAGAGAGATATAAACCATAGACCAATGGAAACTAGAAATCCTATTACCGAAGAAATAGCTCAAACGTTTCAGTCAACCCGAGCTAGCATTATTCAACACATGGATAACCAAAGGGCATCAGAGTGTAAGATAACTTCTGCATGATGAGCTGCTTAGTTTGATTTGTCCACATGGCCTCCCCAAAAATAAAATAAGAAAAGGGCTTGGAAGAAATCTTTCCAACCATATCCTATGATTATTATAGATGAACAGTTAAGGGCGTGATGAAACTGGTGAAATTGCAAAGTATCTTTTCCCTTGCACAATGCCCACTCCAACCCTACCCCCAAAAACGAAGATGAAAAAAGTAGAGGAGAATACTAAATGAAGGGGGGGGGGGGTGTAAAAGAGAACACCAGGCAAGAAAATAATATATATTTCATTCAAGTAAACAAAAGGGTACTTCAGTAAGATGGCCACTAAGTCCATATGGATGTGTAAATGCAAGGAAGCAAAGAAAGGGTAGATCACAGTAGTGCACCTTCCACGCAGTTGTGGAGGAACTAGATGACCAGCACTTGTATCTGGAATATTCTTTGAGTGAGGTATGCTCCCTCTTGGAACTTTACCACGAGTAGAAGAGGAACTTGTACCATTTGCTTCCCTTTTGCGCGATACATTTGCAGCTACAGCAGCAGCAACTCGAGATGAGTGATCAGCACTGCAACTTGCTGAATAAGGTAATATAGGTGAATTCAAGAGAAGTGATGCATCAGGAAGCTTCTCGATTGTAGGAGCTTTTATCAGGGAGGCAGTTGTTGGTTTTTTATCCTTTGACGACCTATACATCAAAAAGAACTCTTAGAATAGTATAAAGTATGAATGGCATAATTATTCCACAAAACAGAGAATATATAATTCTTCAAGCTACTAGCAATGAAAAATGTCTCAGAATTTGATTTCAAGGGTGTAAACTGTTAATAAACTCACTAGTGATATTATGACTCGTCAATTAGCAGTCAACTCATGCATGTTTTAAAGATGGATAAGCAAATATTCAAGTGAGCATCCCTACTTCATTATTAGCCAATCTTGGGAAGTAACCTTTTACCTGTCAAGAAGCTATTTTGTGCCAACCAGGCCTGGCAAAAAGTTTCTATTTTACTAAACTAGTTAAAATGTCCTTCCCAAAAATGTCTAGATAAAACTATATAGTGAAGAGTCTATGGAAAGTTTATCACTTCATCCATGAAGGATTCACTTTTGCCCTTGTAACGACTGGTCTGCATTATCAACACAAGCTTGCAAAAAAGAAAAACACCTATTGACCAGATATTTTCCATGTCAAAGGAAGTATCCAAGGTTGAATTCTTTCACGGATTTACAAACAAATCGAATCAATCCACTCTAAGACCTTCACACTGCTTTCCAAGGGGAAAAACTATTTCTCATATCGAAAAATGCAAGCTGAACATTTGATATTGACAGAGAAAATAACATAACAAGAGAAGATATTAGAGGCAGAAATTAGGTGGGTTCCATTCGCGTCATTTTGGACAACGACCCACGTCTGGCTTATGATTATTTCATTTTTCGGATCCACTTGGGGATGGTTTAATCTAAGTTTCTAACTTGATTTATTTCACATCTTGTTCCACCACTTGGGTCGTGAATGAAACGTAAGCAAGTGTACAGAATCTTATTTCAAGTCAGGTATATTTTGGTTGAATTGTTTCATATTCAGGTTGTTTGAGTTATGATCATTAGCTGAACTCTGGTCGGGTTCGGTTCGGGGAGCTAAGGTTAGGTTTTGCCACGTCCAAGTCCAGTTAATTTGTCTCCATCAACAATTCTTAACCAGAGGTAATAGTGCCACTATCTAAAGAGTCAAGCACATAACTCCTGCACCCTCCATTTGTCTTTCTACTGTAGCCAGTGACACTATCCAACTCTCTCCTTTTCCAACAACCAGCAGTACAAAATGAAGAAGAGGCAAGACATTAGAAGATGCAGGAGCAGGTGACAAATAGTATGATCGACCAGGATTTTGATTTAGATAAGGGGATCTTATGGAAGAAGAAGTTCCTATACTTATAACTGAAGTTATAACGCCTACCCTTTTAGAGGCAAGACATTAACAGATGCAATAACTCCTTCTCTTGAACTTCCCCTACAGGCTACTGCAACTTTTTAACCTCCATTCGATACGAAGGGGCAAGAAAATCATACATATGCTAAACAAGAGAATCTGAAGATGAAATTATGGGCCAAGAATTAACCCAAATTATCCTAAAGAAAGAGTCCAACAAACTCATTTACATGTAAGAGAAGCTCAAGTTGTCATTGTCTGCTGAAAGTTTATCCAGATTCCAGACTACCTCAAGCCGGGTCATTGTAAATCAAGCACTCAAATCAAGCATACAATACAAATGAACCAAAAAACCAAGTTCACAATCAACCCCATTTCTACTCCACAGCATACTAAAAATTCATATAAAACATTGTGTCCTTTTCATTAATCCCCGAATTTCTTGTTTCAGATAGGCACCACAATATCAAACATGGCAACTTCTTCCTTCTGGCGATAAAATTGTCCTCACAAAACAACATCAAAACCATTGAAAGCTATCATATGATTCATACTTTTTCTTGCTTGTTTTCCCTCGCATTGCTGAGTTAGATTTGCCATTAAATACAGTTAGTTTGAGGAGACACATGCTTCAGCATTCGAAACCCTACCATAATAAGCAAGATTTCAAATCCAGGACGCTCTCTAGATAAATTGTAGACAAGTCCGTCCAATTGTTACTGGAGCTATACTTCCAACAAACTTCACAAAAAATCATTCGCTATCGAGCAAAATATGTAAGACAGAAACATTGTGGGGAATTAGAATTGTACAAGATACTCAAGTTTTTTTTTTTTCTCAATCTGAATCTGTTATTGAGGCCCTAAAAGAAGAATATCACATCCAAACTAGGCAAACAAAAGTCAAAGAAGGAAGCCCTAATTAAAAAACGACATGTACGGAGAAATTAAGCAAACCCTAAGATATATGGTGCAATCACCGATTACTTGGATTGAACTTGAAAAAAGAACGGAAAATTGAGAAGTTACTCGAGTCGAGACACGGGAGCTGGAGCCTGGACGACGTCGTTTGAAGGTTCGTCGTTATCATGCTCTTTCTCTCCGATTTTAGTGTCTTCATCGTCGGAGGATGCGTAGTCTACCAGCGACATCGTCGGAGGTGGCGTCGGGGCGGTCGTCCGGTAGTGAGAGGTGAGGTAAAAAAACACTAATTTGATACCACTTTTTTCATATTTTTTTATAAGAAAGAAAATTAGAGAATTTTTATTTTTACAATGGCTAAATACACGCGAAATAATATCTATATACATGCTATTATGTGTAATATCCTCATTTTAATAAGGGTATTTGAGTAATTTTTCAACCCTCGTTCTGTAATTGTGACGCGTTTGGCGAAATTCAGAATTTATGTAACTCATATAATCTCTGTAATAATCATTTGAGCGTTGTAATATACATTCGATGTATTATCGAGACTTGAAATATTTTTAGGGGTTCTCCTTTGCACCGCTCTTTTTTGATTTCGCACCGCAAGTTGAACGCTACGAGGTAGCGTTTAACTTTTTTTTAAACGCTATTATATGGCATGAGAGATTTTTTTATTTTTATTTATTTATTGAGATTAAAAAAAACGATATCGGCTCGATTAAACCGGGTCGAAGTTAAACGCTACGTCGTAGCGTTTAAAATAGACTTGGTTTAATCGAGCCGATTAAGTTTTAAACGCTACGTCGTTGCGTTAAAAAAAAATCAAAATTGCATTTTTTTCCATAATCATGTAGAGAATTTCAATATGAGTCCGTACATATAAAATTTGTCCAAAACGGACATCGTTTGTCCCTCCAAAAGCCTAAAAACGAAGCCTTCCTACCCATTTTTTTTTACAATTTGGTGCCCAACATATAGCGCATTGTAGTGAAAATTTTTGGTATTTTCAACATTTTTCTACTATAATTTTGTATAAAATTTTAATACTATAGTTTTGAATAATTTCGTTCATTTATATACTATAGCTATATACTATTGTTATATCGTATAATTATATACTATGGTTATATCGTATAGTTATATACTATTGATATATTGTATTGTTATATACTATAGCTATATACTATTGTTATATCATATAGTTATATATATATACTATTGTTATATCGTATAGTTATATACAATGGTTATATACTATAATTATATATTATGGTTCTAACGAATAGTTATATACTATGGTTATATCATATATTTATATACTATGGTTATATCTTATAGTTATCAATTTGGTTATATCTTATAGTTATATACTACGGTTATATTCTTAGTTATATACTATGGTTATGTTCTATAGTTATATAATATGGTTATATCCTATAGTTATATATTATGGTTATATCTTATAGTTATATCCAATTTGGTTATATCTTATGGTTATATCCTATAGTTATATACTATGGTTATATCCTATAGTTATATACTATGGTTATATCGTATAGCTATATAATATTGTTATATCATATTGTTATATACTATAGTTATATACTATTGTTATATCGTATAAATATATACTATGGTTATATCTTATAGTTATATCGTATAGTTATATACTATTTTTATATCGTATAGTTATATATATACTATGGTTATATCGTATAGTTATATACTATAGCTATATACTATGGTTATATCGTATAGTTATATACTACTGTTATATACTATAGCTATATACTATTATTATATCCTATAGTTATATACTATTGTTATATACTATAGCTATATACTATTGTTATATCGTATAATTATATACTATGGTTATATCCTATAGTTATATACTATGGTTATATCAAATTTGGTTATATCTTATGGTTATATCCTATAGTTATACACTATGGTTATATCGTATAGTTATATACTATTGTTATATCGTATAGTTATATATATACTATGATTGTATCGTATAGTTATATATATACTATGGTTCTATCGTATAATTATATATTATGGTTATATCGTATAGTTATATACTATTGTTATATCGTATAGTTATATACTATTGTTATATCGTATACTTATATACTATGGTTATATCCTATAGTTATATCCTATAGTTATATCCTATAGTTATATACTATGGTTATATTGTATAGTTATATACTATTGTTATATCGTATAGTTATATATATACTATGGTTATATCGTATAGTTATATACTATAATAGTATAATTATATATTATGGTTCTAAAGTACCATGGTTATATACAAATTTTATATCATATAGTTATACACTATAGTTATACACTATAGTTATATACTATGGTTATATACTATGGTTATATCGTATAGTTATATACTATAGTTATATACTATTGTTATATCGTATAGTTATATATATACTATGGTTATATCGTATAGCTATATAATATTGTTATATCGTATAATTATATACTATGGTTATATCGTATAGCTATATACTATGGTTATATCGTATAGCTATATACTATTGTTATATCGTATAGTTATATACTATTGTTATATCGTATAGTTATATACTATGGTTATATCGTATAGTTATATACTATTGTTATATATTATGGTTCTAACGTACTATGGTTATATACAAATTTTATATCGTATAGTTATATACTATAATTATATATTATGGTTCTAAAGTACTATGGTTATATACAAATTTTATATCATATAGTTATATACTATAGTTATATACTATGGTTATATCGTATAGTTATATACTATAGTTATATACTATAGTTATATATTATTGTTATATCGTATAGTTATATATATACTATGGTTATTACGTATAGTTATATCGTATACCTATATACTATTGTTATATCGTATAGCTATATACTATTGTTATATCGTATAGTTATATACTATTGTCATATCGTATAGTTATATACTATTGTTATATCGTATAATTATATACTATGGTTATATCGTATAGCTATATACTATTGTTATATCGTATAGTTATATACTATTGTTATATCGTATAATTATATACTATGGTTATATCCTATAGCTATATACTATTGTTATATGGTATAGGTATATACTATTGTTATATCGTATAATTATATACTATGGTTATATCGTATACCTATATACTATTGTTATATCGTATAGCTATATACTATTGTTATATCGTATAGTTATATACTATTGTTATATCGTATAGTTATATATTATTGTTATATCGCATAATTATATATTATGGTTATATCGTATAGCTATATACTATTGTTATATTGTATAGTTATATACTATTGTTATATGGTATAGTTATATATTATTGTTATATCGTATAATTATATATTATGGTTATATCGTATAGCTTTATACTATTGTTATATCGTATAGTTATATACTATTGTTATATCGTATAGTTATATACTATTGTTATATTGTATAATTATATACTATAATTATATATTATGGTTCTAACATACTATGGTTATATATAAGTTTTATATTGTATAGTTATATACTATTGTTATATCGTATAGTTATATCGTATAGTTATATATACTATGGTTATATCGTATAGTTATATACTATAGCTATATACTATTGTTATATCGTATAGTTATATACTATTGTTATATCGTATAATTATATACTATGGTTATATCGTATAGTTATATACTATGGTTATATCGTATAGTTATATACTATTGTTATATCGTATAGTTATATACTATGGTTATATCGTATTGTTATATACTATTGTTATATATTATGGTTCTAACATACTATGGTTATATACAAATTTTATATCATATAGTTATATACTATAGTTATATACTATGGTTATATCATATAGTTATATACTATAGCTATATACTATTGTTATATCGTATTGTTATATACTATAGCTATATGCTATTGTTATATCGTATAATTATATAATATTGTTATATTGTATAGTTATATATTATTGCTATATACTATAGTTATATACTATAATTTTATATTATGGTTCTAACGTATAGTTATATACTCGTATTACTATTTTATAGAAAATTATAGTAGAAAAATGCCGAAAATACCAAAAAAATTCACTACAATGCGCTATATGCTGGGCACCAAATTGCTAAAAAAAAGATAGGAAAACTTCATTTTTTGGGCTTTTGGAGGGGCAAACGATGTCCGTTTTGGACGAATTTTATATGTACGGACTCGTATTGAAATTCTCTACATGATTATGGAAAAAAGTGCAATTTTGATTTTTTTTTTTAAACGCAACGGCGTAGCGTTTAAATTGAACCGTTTTTTTTTAACCAGATTACTTTTTTTTTTTTTTTTTTTATTAAAAGCTTAAACGCTACGTCGTTGCGTTTAAACTGAACCGGTTCAGAAAGTTGAACCGGTTCAGTTTAAACGCAACGACTTAGCGTTCAATTTTTATTTTTTTTAAACGCTACAACGTTGCGTTTAAAAGCGGTGCGAAACACAAAATTTTCGGGTGCAAACAAGTTTCCCGTATTTTTATGAATACGAGTATTCATTTAAGGGGTTGAATCCGTGAGTAAAACCTTTCACAGGGCAAGCAGATGCAAACGCGGCATTTCCGCGACCGCGGAAGAACTTCCGCGATCGCGGAAACTGACTTAGCATCGTCTTCCCTTCGCGTTACGCCGGTTGGAGCTCCGCCGTTTCGCCGAGGGGAGGCCGAGCGATTCGCCTTCTCGGCGTTGAGCTCCTCGGTGGCCTATATAAGGGAGGCTTCTGCGTGTGGAATTCTTCATCCACATTTCCGATCTCCCTCTCGCTCTCTGTTGCCTCGTTTTTCCTTCGCCGAAATTCTTGCTCGTGCCGGAGCTCTCGCCGGAGTCCTTGGTGGTTGTCCTAGTGCATTGGAAGCTTGGGAAGGTGGTGAGCATCGTTCGCAGCCAAGCAGCCCTCGCTTGCGTCGCCGGTGAGCCTCGTTTCGTCTTTCAGAGTCGCGTCTGGGAAGGATCCGCGATCGCGGCTATGAACACCGCGACCACGGATGGTGCCCAGAAATCCGCGACCATGGAATCCAAAAACCGCGACCGCGGCTTGCCTTAGCAAGCGCGATCGTGGCTTTGGACGAGCCGGTCACAGATGGGACCCTCGTTCCTTTCGTTTCTTTAGATTCGTATTATTATTCGTATCGAGTTTAACCTAGGGTTTCGTCGTGGGTTCGTTGTCGTCGTAGGAATCCGTAACCAGATTCCGTTTCCAGTTCCCAGATACCCGAAACCCGACAATCTACGTTCGTCTCGATTAAGGCAAGTGACGGTTCGCTCTTGCTTATCATTCCATGTTTTCGTTAATTATCAATTATTTTAATTGTTAATTAAATTGGGATGAAGTGTTGTTTTCGTTTGGGAACAGATTTTATAAATGCGTGATTTAAAACGCGATATTATTATAGGTTGTATATACTACTAGAAACAACGCTATTATATCTGTTATTACCGTGATGGTATTGGTGTGGATTTTATGTGTGAACTTAATATATAGTTAGAACGAGTATTCGTAGGAACGCTATATATCTCATTGCGAGTGCTGGCTGTTTCTTTATAACCGTGGTGCGTAGGATGTCCAAGCCCTAACACCCTTTCCTGGTCATGACCTACCCCTATCCGAGTATAGAGGTGGTGCACATAGCTGGTGCCAAACTTTCGGGAAATGTTCTCAAGATATCTCTCGTATCGAGATGATATATTTATATGATAAAAGCTGTAACGTGAATATACGTTTTGGAATTAAATAAGATAACTGTGATTATGCACATAATTAATATACCCTCGGGCGAGGAGTACAACGTGGAAACCGCCCGGACTTCGATTAAAGTAAGTCCTCCTTCCAAATCTGAATTCGCATTGCGCGGTGAGGTTGGTCGTGGACCCAAATGGTCAAGTCATTTTAAACGCTTGTGTGAAATTATAACGTTTTCAAACACTTGTCATACTTTCCGATAAGACTAGATCTTTTGGAGTCTTCTCTTCATACGTTCCCGTAAGATTCGATCTTTTGGAGTCTTCTCTTGTTCATACTGTTTCGTATATTTCCGTAGGAGTGTTGAGGTTCACTGTCGTCATCGGTTATTATTCGAGAAACGACATGTGTAACCTAATACGACTACTTAGAGCCTTTCTGTTTTACCCTTGCATAGTCTTTCATTAGACTAACTAACCGGTTTATTTCCCTTGCATGGTTGGCTGGTGTCATCCGTCTCATACGACACATCAGGAAAACTTCCCTTCCGTGAAGGCTAGTACGCGACGATGAAGGCAAATGTTGTTTTTAAGAGTTTTCTCAAGGTTGAAGATCCTAGGCGTGTGATCGCATTGATCAAGACCATTATGAAATTTATTAAAAGACTTCCGTTGTATTGAAACAATTCTGTATTTTGGATGTATTTGGGATTTACAGATGTAATCCGTGACTTTGGTTTGAATAAATTTTATGATATTTGATATGATTGGTGTTATTTTATGGTTATTATAAAATGGTTAAGGCTTGGGTGACTTCAGATGGGTAATCTGAGGCCACTGGCGGTAATACTTTCAAGGATATATTTGGGGGTGTTACATTATGTGCGCTTAACATAGCAGCGCCATCACGGTTTTGTGCGTTTATGTTAAGCGCGTAGGGGTATAATGAGTATTTTAAAAAGACAGCTTAGGGACATACACGCTTAAGTTAAGCGCACACGCATACGCTTAAGTTCAACGCACACGCATACGCTTAAGTTCAACGCACATGTGTATTGGTGGCCGTAACTGTCTTTGTTAGATTTACACACTTAACTTAAGCGCATTAGTATGCGCTTAAGTTAATCGTGTAAATCTAATTGGGTCGGCCCATTAATGGCCTGTGTTGTCTTTCCAACGGCTATCATTCTAATGGATCCGTTAGAATGTTATCGTTTGGTACGCTTAACTGAATATTACCGTTGGTGTAAGCGCACTAAACGATAACATTCTAACGAATCTATTTCTTCCTATTAGTACCCGAAGCTCTTGCAAGAAACCGAAATTGTTCTTCTCCTAATTTTAAAGATGTATCATAGTGGTGAGGATAGTAGTGATGAGGAAAATGATTGGGTTCAAAGTGAAGAAGAAGAGAAGGAGGATGACAAATAGATGAAGTCGAATTTTTTCGTAGATGTCGAAGATGACGAAGCGACTGACGATTGAGACCCTAGCTCTGATGCCAAGTTGACCTAGGTTGTGAAAATGCTGATAAAATGCTGTGAATAGTAAAATGAACAGTAACTTTTTTGAATAGTAACTCTAAGAACAACAAGAGAGAGAGAAATATGAACTGTTCTTAAAATTGTTATTAAAACAAAATTACAAAAAGTAATAGGACGTTTTAAAACGGAGGTCTTACACACTATTATCTAAAACTGTTGGGATCTTGAAAAACTTCGAAAAACTTCTAAAGAAGGCTTAGGATTGCAGAGGTTTCTTTTGGATGTTTTCTCTCTCTGAAATGTGATGCCTCAAACAAATGAGGACTTACTCTTTTATAGGGAAAGAGGGATAGTTGAGCATGTTCTGTCCGTACAGTTTTTTAGAACTGTTTTATCACAAGTGATTTTTGCTGTAGTGAGTGGGGCTGTTTGTTGTTTGATTCTTCTTTTGTTGAACGGTGGTGTGTTGGCCACGTTGTGATTTCTTTTTGCTTTTTGAAAGGGCGTCTCTTATCTTCTGAGAGGGCGTGTTACTGTTGTGAGTGGAACTTATTTTGTTTGTTGCTGCAAGTGGACTGCTGTATTGTTGCTGCAAGTGGACTGTTGTTTGCTGATGGAGTAGTTTTTTTTTCTTATTCTTAAAGACTAAAGGGTAGTAACTTACAGGGGTGTTATAATTGAAAAATGAACAAGCTAGATCATAGATCATACTCCCCTAAATAAAAAAAGTTTTATTTACATTGCGTAAGGGTCTTGTGCGAACTGTTCTGGGTCATCAACTGGAGAAGGAGGTGGAGTTCAATCTGGGCTTTCGCAACTATCAACCCAACATTATTTTCCCTAGGCCTTGAACTTTTGGAAAGCTTTGAATTCTTCACATTGCTTGAGTTGCTCTTGTGGAGGTGAAGGAGTATGGATTTTTGTCAAATGTGGGTGTATAGGTTGGTAAAGGATTGAGTTTGGGGATAGGTAATGACTTAATCTTCTTTTGTTGCAAAACTATTTTTATTTTTTCAATGGTGCGGGTGGAGATAAGGAATTTTTCCCACCATCTAACCTTGAAACGTCTGCAAAGAGTAAGAGGAAAGTCTTTGGGATGAGTCTGTAGGGTTTCATATGTCCAACAGAAATTCCAAGCAACACCAAAGTCACGGTGAAAACGCAAGGATTTAGTAAAGGGTTGGTCTAGAGTAAGGATGGGCAAAAATAGACCGGACCGTAAGACCGGACCGGTTCGGACCGTAAATTTACGGTCCGGTCCACGGTCCGGGAATTTTACATTTTCGGTCTTACGGTCCGGACCGTAAAAATTAAAAAAATGGTTTAAAACATTTTTTGGGGTATTTTTACGGTCCGGTTTAGACCGTAATTTTTACAGTCCGGACCGTAATCAAACCCTTTAAATGCCGAAAAATATGAAATCCGGTCTTCCCGGTCCGAACCGGTCCACGGTCCATACTTTAAAATGTTTACGGTCCGCCGGTCTAGACCGGACCGTACGTATCCGGTCCGCCGGTCTAGACCAGACCGTATGTATCCGGTCCGGTCCGGACCGGATGCCCATCCTTAGTCTAGAGAGTAGTGTAGGTAGTAGTTATATACTATTGTTATTTCAAAAGGATATATTTCTTTAGTGGCCCCGAAAGTAAGCCACCAGTCATAAAACCAGATAGGAAAGTTATCTGAGTAGAGTCTGTCAAAGAAAAAGAATCAAGAGTGGTTGAAGGGTCTGAGGAGGAAAGTTCTTTCCCAGGCATTTTTGTAGTCTTGGTAGGTATAGCCTGGAAGGTTAGAGATGGCATGTGGAAGAGAGAATGGTTTCAAGGTCCAGGGGTCAGACCATTCTGTTATGGTAAGGACTTTAAGTATTTTGCATTTGGAGTAGGAGATGCGGGAGTACACATGTTGTGGGAGACTTCAATGGATCCCGAGTCTACAAGGATGAATTCGTAGAATTTTTGATTTTTAGAAAGGTTTTCGGGGAACCAATGAAAATCGAAAGGGAAGAGTTTTATGAGATATGGGTCTATATTGGCTTGTCCAATAGGGTTGTGTTCTGGTGTGAGATAAACTGGAGTGATAGGGCTTGTTTTTAGAAAGTATTGGTAATATGGGCCATCTTTTTTGTGGGCTATTTTAGTAGGGGTTTTTGGAGCCAAATGGGCTGATTGTATGAAAGTGGTAGAAAATCAGAGAGGGTTTGAAACTTATTATGGACTGGGACTAAAGAAAAGGAAGATGATGGACTAATGTAGTCTTGGGGTGTCTGTTTTTTTCCCAGTGGAATCCATAGTTGTAGAAATGAACATTTAATTAGTATGGGATTTCGTCGATCTTAAGATGTTCAATTAGTTCTTCTTGTGCTAGCTCAAGTAGCCTAGCAATGCTTTTTTTTTTCACAGCTTTCTATCATTCCTTTTTGCAAATGTTCTCTCATGGTAGGTAACAAGTGAGAAAAGTTGGATTCTCGTTTAAAATAATTCAAATGTTTTCTCTTGGCATAAACTCCCTATCGATAATAAGTCTATTTTTTGAGATCGAAAAACAACTTCATGAATGAGAAGTTACGTTTTTCCTTGTAAAAATTCTCTAGTAAGAAAATCAGGTAAAGAATTATTTTTTCCCTTTATAAATTCTATTTTGAAATCAAATACCGAAACAATAGCTTGCCATATGGCAAAAATCTGTTTTGAAACTAAATTTTGAACATCTTTTTGTAAAATTTCTTTAACAGACTGACAGTCTACTCGAAGAAGAAATTCTTTATTATATAAATCATCTTGAAATTTAGAAATACAAGAGACAATAGATAAAACTTCTTTTTTGACTGTACTGTAATTCTTTTGTGGTCCAGACCAAACACCAGAGTAGTACCTAACTAGGGATTCTTTAGTTTGATTTGGTAATCTTTGTTTGAGAATTCCACCAAAACCTAATTCTGAGGCATCTGTTTCGACTATCATGAAAGCAGAAGGATGAGGAATACTAGCACAAGGTAGGGACTTAACCTTTTCTTGTAAGAGCTGGATCACCTTAGTGTGTTCATTTGTCCAAGCTGGTGGATTTTTCTTAAGTCTTTGGAATAAAGGAGCACATATTTGTCTAAGGTTAGGGAAGAAATATGAGATGTAGTTTAGACATCCCAGGAATCTTTGTAACTGGTTTTTATCTTTTATTTCGTTTGGGAATCTATCAGTAAATTCAATACTTCTGTTTATCGGTTTGATTGTCTGATTATAAATGTTGTGTCCTAGAAATCTAATCAGTGTTTGGAATAATTTTATCTTAGGGGCAGAGACTGCCAGACCATTCTTTTCTATTATAGATAAGAAAATGTTAAGATGCTTAAAGTATTCATCGATACTCTTGGAGAAAACCAGAACATCGTCAATATACACTATTGTAAAGCTTGAATAAGGATTAAAGATGTCATTCATGATTCTTTGAAATTCAGAAGGGGCATTTTTAGACCAAAGGGCATTACATTCCATTCGTAATGTTCAAATGGGACAGTGAAGACTGTTTTATGACTATCTTTGTTTTCAATATGGATTTGCCAAAATCCGCTCTTCATGTCAAACTTTGAATATATATTAGAATCAGAAAGTCTATTAAGTAAATCTATTTTGTTAGGAATGGGGTACCTAATCCATTGTAGGGCTTTGTTTAAAGGTTTGTAATTGATAGCTAGTCTAGGGACACCTCTCTCTTTTTCAGCCTGATTGTTAACATAAAAGGTTGCACAACTCCAATGGGATTTGGAGGGTCGTATAAGATTCTTTTGTAGGAGAGAGTCAATTTCTTTTTTACAAAATTATAGGAGCTCTTGATTCATTTGTATAGGTCTAGCTTTAGTAGGAATATCTATTTCTTTAAAATCCTTTTCATAGGGAAGTGAGACCTGATGTTTCTTTCTTTCTTTCTTTCCCAAAAGGCTGTAGGGGAATCAAAACAAACACGTCTTTTAAATAATTCTTCTAAATCAAGAATATGTTTTTGTAAACTAGGGTTTTGAAGTTTCTCTTCTATCTTAAGGTGTGTAATTTCTTTAGTGAGAGAGTGGACTAATGACCTTTTCTTTGTTATTAGGTTTATGGTTCTAGTTATAGAGGAGGACTATAGTGTGGCAATATCTTTTTGTTTTATGGGTGAAATAAATTTGAAGCTTAATTCTTTTCCTACGATCTTAGTATGTATGCCTTTTCTGTCTACTCTAAAAGGGTATATTTGTGTAAAAAATGGTGTTCCTAGAATGACTTCTTGGGTAAGGTCTTTAACCATTATGGAGGAGTTTTTAAAACAATATCCATTGTTGCAAATAGAGGCTTTAGGGATTTTGTAACTTAGACTCATTCTTCCTCCGTTAGCATTATGAATCTTTTTGTTACTTTTGTAGTAGAATTTTGAAGGGATTAAGCCTTCGCAAATACAGTTAAGGTCTGCTCCACTGTCAAGGAGAGCAATAGTAGAGAGAGTAAAATCTCCTATTTTTATAGTGATATCTATATACCATTTTTGGAAATTAATTCTACTTATAACTTAAACAAAGGACTCATTCTTAATATCAAATTCATTGTCAGAATCGGGGTGGTGCGAGCTAGAGCTGGCCTCATTGGTGTTTAAAAGCTCTAAGTGAGCTATTCTAGTTTCAAGCTCTAGATCTTTGGTTTCATTTACTAATAATTGTTCATTAAGAGCTTTGACATCTTTTGTAAGATTGTTGACCCCAACCTGCAAATCTTTAGTTGTAATAGAGGCAAATATATTGGTAGGAGATTTTTTTATTAATAACTTTAGTGATGCTGAAAGGTTCTTCAGGAAGAGATTTCTGTTCTTTAAATATTAAGTCTTTGAGTTTAATAAAATATTCTTGTTTTACTTGTGGGTCTTCAAGCTTGTCTATTATTTCAAAAAAGGACTTCCTTTTCATCACTTTTAGTAATAACATTGCAAAATTGTGTGGTTCCAGAGTTATCTGAATCTGAAGAGTCAGGATGATAGTTGTCCTCAGAGGTGTCTTTTATGAGAATTTTCATTAGTTTATTTTTAAGGTCATTGTTATCTTGACAGACCTCATTGATTTTTTGTCTGAGATTACAATTATTGGACTTATGGCATGGTTTACCACATTTATAACAAATAACCTTTTATTTGATTTCCTAGGTTGAAATTTCTTTCTAGTATGATAATTAGATCTTTCAGGTTTGTTGTTAGGTCTGAATTCTCTGTGTCTGCATTTATAAGTTTTTCTGTTGTGAGAGGGTGGTTCTAATTTGAGTAGGCCAAAAGCTTCACATAAATTACCTAATTCTTTTCTACTGGATCCTTTTTCTCTACCATATTTAGCATGGATTTTTAATTCAGAACAAAGAGCTAATCCTTATTTTTTAATGAAGGCTGTTAGTTGACCATAGGTCATATCTTTCCATGGGATTTCTTCAGCCTGTATTTCGGCTTTTATCTTTTGATTTATTCTTTTAACAAATAAGGAAGGAAGACCAGAGACAAAACGTTCTTTCCAGTAGCCCTTATTACAATCATCTTTTTTTATAGACATAGGACAAAAATACATCTTTGTACCATCTATAGTCACTAAGGGTTCTTCTGCATTTAAGGTTGGAGAGTATTTCCCTATTGGCTTGAATCTCTTCTCTAGGGTTGCCTATAAAATGCATACTAATGGTATATATTAATTGATGGATGAGTTCTGAATGTCCTTCATCATTTATGAATTCAAAGATTTCTTCTTTTTGTTCGAAAGACAGAGCATTATCCGACCAATTTTTTAGTTGTCCTATAAACCTGGTAACTATAAGAGTAACACGAGTCTTAGGATCTTTTCTATTGGTTTCATAGGCTATATTAGCCATACCCATTTCTTGTAAGGTATTGAGGATCTCATGCTCAGATTTACCATCTATGTTCCATTCATAAACTGACTGTCCATTATAGTCTGTGGCTCTAAACTTGGATCTTTCTTCATATTGAAGATCTGGAGGTGTAGGCCTAGAGTAGAAATTTCTAGTATCTGTGTTTCCAAATATTTTTTTATGTGCTTATGGTCTACCATGGTTTCTTCTTAGCTTATTTATGGTGAGAGGATCTTCTTCAAAATATGTTTGTAAAGTTTCTATAGCCTTTTCATCGGATGAGGATTCTTCACTTCGTGAATCGTCTGAAGAGCTACTGAAGTCTGTGTTTGTACTATTGTTGCAATTATCAACACAATTAATTTCCTTATCTTTTCCTTTTAATTTTTGATCGATTCTTTCAATGATCGTGAGATGAAGAGCTAATGAAATATTCTTTATAGTTTCTTTAGGGATTCCTTGGATTTGAAAGTGGGGTCTAGAGATATCTTTAGGGAATTTAAGTGTCTCACTATTGACTTTAGCATGTATTAATTCTATCTATTCTGCTATTGTGTGAAGGATCTGGATAGAATAATTATGCTGCTGATGTATTTTCTTAACATCTTCTATTGTGGCAGTGCTATTTTTAGAAGTTGTTATTCTAACATTTTTAAAAGGTTCAGCAGAGACTTCTCCATCTGTTGTTTTAATCTTTATTCCTTGTAAAGGTGGATGAATACTTTGAGTGGATCTAGAGGGTAAAAGATTCCAGGTTTTGGTTAATCTAGTTTGGACTTCTATAGATTTTTGATCGAAGGGGTTCCTTATACCTTGTTTTTTAAGATAATTAGGGAACCAAATGAAGAAGGGAATATTGGATCTAAGTTTCCTCATATCAAAATACCATAACTCTATTATTTTATCTCTATTTTCTTTTTCAATTTCCATGAACCATATTTTCTTAATTTTATTCTTTTTAGATTCAAAGTCTCTCCTCAAATATTCTTTGTCTAAAGTAAATTATGTTTGAGAGATAACATTTATAGATGAATATCTACCCATGTCACTCTAAGTAGGTGATGTGGAAGGGGACTGTTCTCTAGTGTGTTCATTTACTGGAGTTGGAATGGGATTACTAAATTCTACTATAACAGAATGGTCTCTAGTTGTGTAAAAAGAGTATGAGAAATAACTTCTAGCTGGGAGATGATTAGGGATTCTAGGCATAGAAGCAAGGGATCTGCTGGAGTTAAATCTTAAGAGTACTCTACCATCTTGGCTTTCTTCTATTTGAGAAATCTCGGTTCTTTCAATATTATCAGGAGGACAATCATGTCTAAATTCAAGAGTCTCAGGTATAGTAATATCGTCCCATTTTATTAGCTTAGGGATGAAGGTCGTAGATCTTTCTGCTTCAAGTTGCAAAAGAGTAGTCTCTCCTCTTAGAATATGAGGTACTAGACACCTAGGGTCTACTAGGGAACTTAAAAGTCTATAATGGATTCTGTAAATTATAGCAAAGTTTTTGGAGAATTGTTTGAAGCTATTAGAGGATTTTTATTTTGGCAATGGCTAGATACACGCGAAATAATGTCTATATACACGCTATTCTGTGCGCTTAACATATCAGCACGGTTTTGTGCGCTTATGTTAAGCGCATAAGAGTATAATGGGTATTTTAAAAAGACAACTCAGGGACATACACGCTTAAGTTAAGCGCACACGCATACGCTTAAGTTCAACGCACATGTGTATTGTGCCGGCCCAATTAATTAGTGGCCGTAACTGTCTTTGTTAGATTTACACGCTTAACTTAAGCGCATGAGTATGCACTTAAGTTAAGCGTGTAAATCTAATTGGGCCAGCCCATTAATGGCCGGCATTGTCTTTCCAACGGCTAACGTTCTAACGGATCCGTTTGAATATTACCGTTGGTGCGCTTAAGTTAAGCATACCAAACAGTAACATTCTAACAGATCTATTTCTTCCTATTTGTACCCGAAGCTCTTGCAAGAAACCGAAATTGTTCCTCTCCCAATTTTAAAGATGTATCATAGTGGTGAGGATAGTAGTGACGAGGAAAATGATTGGGTTCAAAGTGAAGAAGAAGAGGAGGAGGACGACAAATGGATGAAGTCGAATTTTTCGTAGATGTCGAAGACGACGAAGCGACTGACGATTGGGACCCTAGCGACGTATTTGTGGTTAGTGTTGAAATAGTTTTGCTGTTTCCTTTATCGATATTTTAATACGTAATTAGTATCGTAAATATCGCACTTATTTAGGTATCCAATATTTATCATGAATTTGTAGTTATATAATTGGAAATCATATGTAGTGTAACATAGTGATGTAGTTATGATGACTTTTAGATAACATAAACCGCTACATTTATAGGGGAAATACTATACGGAGCATTTTATTACCGACCTAGTGTGGGATAGTAAGGAAGAATTGTACGAATGGGCGAAAGAAATAGGAAAGGAGCTTGTGATAGCTTTGGTGAAGCGTAACTCAAGTCCGTACCAAATTAGTATAGTGTGCGATAGGTTTGGGCCTTGGAGATCCGGGAGGCCAAAGGTGAACAAAGAGAATCCAGAGTTGCCGATTGTTAAAATCCGAAAGTCGAGATCCAAAAAGTGTGGGTGTAAGTTTGAGATAATGGGTGTTCGCATGAAGAAAGAGGCATGGACGGTTGGTGAAAAGTGGGTCTTGGGTGTGATTGAAGGTCGGCACAACCATAAGCTACAAACTAGCTTTAAATGCCATGCATTCATGGGTCGAATGACCGAGGCGGAGCAACTGTGCGCTAGGAGGTGGGGAGATGGTCGCAAGATGCCGAATCAAATTGTTTCGGAATTGAGGCAAAACTTCCCGAGAAGTGTGACTTCCAGGAAGCAAGTTGCCAACTTCTTGCAGAAGCTACAGTACGAGGATCGGGGAGAGTTAACGGTTACACAGTGGTCCCTAAGATTTCTGGTTGAGTAGAAATACGTAGTTCATCCCTTGAGGGATGCGAAGACTGATGAGGTTGTAATCTTATTTTTTGCTAATCCGGAGTCACTGTGGTTGTTGAAGAAGTTCCCGTACGTGATAATCATTGACGCGACATACAAGACAAACAAGTAAGTCCTAAATTTTAATAATATGTAGTTTATGAGAGAAACTTTTAAGGTATTTCATTTAAAAATGTGTTCGGTATTATGAAATGTTTTCCATAGATATGGAATGCCACTTGTGGAGATTGTTGATTTCACCAACACTCATAAGACGTTCAACATTGCTTATGCATTCACCCAGGCGGAAAGGATTTATCATTACACGTGGATAATGAGAAACGTTCGGGCATTGTGTTTGGATTTGGGAGTGATGCCGACTGCAATAATGACATATTGTGAGAAGGCCCTCATAACTGCTATCCACAATGTTTTTGGCATCGAAGTTCAACACCTCTTGTGCTGGGTGCATATAAAGCACATCGAGGCACGTGCCTCGTCCATCTTGAAGAAGAAGGAAAGCGTGGATGCCTTTGCAAACCAATGTTGGGCACTTTTTTGCTCAACCAGTGAAGAAAGCTATGAAGAGAGGCTTGCCGTATTACGGACATCGTGGAAGAGCGGCCTTGTCGGATACGTGGAGGACACATGGCTTACTCCGTACAAGACGAGCATAGTAAGGGCGTAGACAGATCATCATCTTCACTTCTTCACGAGGACTTCAAATAGGTATGACGTTCACAATATGGTGTTTTTTTACTCATAGTTGTTAATGTCGTACTAACGTCATGTGATTTGACAGGGCTGAGGGGATGCTTTTGAAAGATATTATTGGCTCTAGTAGAGGGGGCTTCAACAGAGTGATCGTGAGGATCCACCATGCCATCATCCTTCAAATAGGTCAGATTAGAAGGAGCATGAACCTTTCACTTTCCAAACGACCAACGAATTTCGATGATGTATCGATGCCGCCAATTGTACAAGCTACTTTTTCTAGGCTCTTATACCAAGTGTCGGATATGTGCTTTGATATGTTGTTGGGCTATTACGATATCTTGAAGAATGGGGAGTTCTCAAAAGAATATACCGACCATTGGGTGAGAGATTGCCTTGGGTTGCCTTGCGTGCACACCATTGCAAGAGCCATCGTTTCAAGAACACCTCTCATTCCGTTAGACGTTCACGAGTTCTGGAGGGACTTGGAATAGGAAGATACTCCAACAACAACTCCTTGCCTTTATGTCTACGTTCGAATGGACATTACAGAGATGAGATTTCGTGAAATGTTTGCCAGGTGACAGAGCTAAAGTCATGATGCCTATCAAATAAATCCCAAAATACCTACTAAGTAGTATAGCAAGCAAGTCAGGGTCGATCCCACAGAGAGTCAGGTTATCAACTTATGCAATTTGTTATCACCAACTATGAACTAGGGGGGGGGGGGATTTGTTTGTGTTTCTCGTAACAAGCAATAAGGAAACAAGTAAATAAGTTCGCAGGAAAAGGTTGTAAATATGATGGGAAAAAACGCCACACTCAACAGAGATCCACACAACAATAGAAAGGTCGATCACGAAATTCTATCAATCTCAAGTTCTTAATATTCCTATAGTTGTTCTTATCCCGATCATAGGTAACTATTAGTTCTACCAGCCCTAATAGTACTTATCACCAAATCAAATCCGAAAACCTTCAAGACTCAATAAAGCAATAACAATCAAACAAGGATTCAACAAGATACATGCAATAGAAACAACCCGTTACTATAAGCATACAATTAACTCTCTCTCACGATGAAGCGCTCGGATCCCCTATACGCAACAATCGTGCTTGCTACTAGATATGCAATCCGAACCCGGAATCACAAGTCCTAGCAATTAGGAAGATATCAATAAACCTAGGTAGCTACTCTAGATAAATCAACATAAACCAATAATCAATCAAGCACAAGAGAATCAATCCAACTAGATAGGAAAATGAACAAAAGTAGAAAACTCACAACCAATCAATTGCTGGCTTCAAACTGTCAAGTGCAACAATGGAGGTTTAGTTCTCCATTAGGGTTTGTGAGAGAAAAACGTAGAAAGGTGGCAACTAGGGTTAGAGAAGTTTTTTTTTCTAAAAGAGTCTTAAACCTAACTTAAATACTAAAGTAATAATTCAGAAATAAAGAAAAGAAAAATAACAAACTTGGAAATAAAATAAAACGGGAATAAGAAAACTCGTAAAATACTTTCAGCGCGTCTCCACCGCGGGTGCGGTGGCTCCACCGCGGGTGCGGTGGCTCCACCGCCGGGTGCGTCCATTTAACAGAAACTCCAGTTCTCTGACGACCTCGCCGCGGGTGCGGCAGTGCCCACCGCTGGGTGCGGTGAGATTCTAGTACTTCAGCTTCTGCGACACTTCAGTAAAAACGCCATAACTTTTGATTCCCAACTCGGATTGCGCTCATATTTTGAGGACTTGTAGTAGACTTCAAGATCTAACTCCTCGAATTGGAATCACTCCATTTGGACATCTGAGTAGAGAGAACGAACCATTTGAATTCAGCCCACTGTTCTTCTACTCTTCTCTTCACTTCCTTGACGTCTTCTCCTTGTGGCTTCCTATGATCTCCAAAATAGCTCAAACACCTCCAAAAACACCAAACTTCGCCCCCAAATGCCATACACATGAATGTGTCTAAATCTACCCGAATGGCACCAATAAACCCTCTAAAGACTCTTACTTAAGCCCTACAAAGTAGTGCTTATCAAACTCCCCCATGCTTAGACCTTTGCTCGTCCTCGAGTAAACTAATAAAGAGTCTACTCCTCCAATGCAGCACCCAAGGTCTCAGGAAGCATATCCTCCAACTAAGAGTCACCTAACCCATGCCAAAGCTCCTGGCACCAAACTCATCTACAATACATCATACTTGATAAGCTTAAGGGGCAAGCAGAATACTTCCCCCAAGCTTAACCCGGACATCTAATAGTGTGAGTAACCTCTAATCCTAGCCTCCATCTATGACTCCTTATGTCTCCCAGAGTGACCTACCCGACAATCCTTCTTTGACTCCTCTTCTTATGACGCCTCGCCAAGAATAAAGAGAAATCCTAAAATCACTCTTCTTCTTTTTCGCTCATTTTGCCAAGGCGCCCTTTCGGGTTTTCACCAAGCCACTCATATTTTTTTCATAGATGTGCTCACATAAGCTCACGTCACTCTTGACCTCATATTACCCCAGCCTAATGCTGGTCCAAGCCACCTGCTTATTGCCTAGGCCGCCCTTTCGGGTTTTCGACCTATCCCAGGATTTTTATGTATGCCTTTTTTCAATTTTTGGCTTTTTTCTTTATTCTTTTTCTCCTCAGCGACGTAGCAAGTATAAAACCCTCCCCCATGCTTAAACATTGCATTGTCCTCAATGTAATGAAAGACAAAAGAATAGAGCACAGGGAAAAGCAAAAAATAACTCACAACGTCGCCGAGTTGGCTTGGACACTTCCTTTGTTGCTGGCGGTCTTCAATAGACGCACAGGTCTCGGGTGTTGAGCGTGCGTCTTCAATACTCCATGATCTTCATCTACCGTGCAACCATACGAAGCCACTTTGGTGAATAGTGGTAATCAAAGAATTCGGGGCTGCACGGGCTTCAAATGCCACTAAAAATGGGCCCAGATATGATCGTGGTGTGGGCCATGAGTAGTCCTCCTTCGCAGCTGTCGATTGTAGGGCCATCATCGTTGCCAAATAATGTGTGGGGCGAATGTCTCCTCCTTTGACAACATGATGCGCAACATCTCCATGAGAAACTCTGGACAGCTGGCCTTGGTACAACTTTTTTTTTTTTTTTCTAATTCCGATTATTTTTATTTTTTTTTCGGATTTTTTTTTTCGGATTTTTTATTTTTTTTGCTTCCCGTTTAAGGTTTTTTTGGGGAGTTTATTAGTGCAGGAAAAAAAAGACTTATAATGGTGTGGGAAACACCTTCTTCAATTAGCATAGGTCTCATCCCTGCAGGTTAGTTAGAAACAAAGAAAAACAAAAACAAAACACACCAAAACAAAAGCATAAACAAAGAAAAAAAAAGCAAAGAAAGAAAAACATACCTCGGGTTGCCTCCCGGACAGCGCCTTAGTTATTGTCATGGCTTGACTTGGTATTCTCCCACTTAAGTTGGGTTGCTCAAAGCAATTGAACTCTTGGGGTCTATATCAGGGGGATGCCTCTTTGTATACTCCATGTTGAGCTTTTCTCCCATGCTTGTGCACTTCATGATGGTTGGACCGCTGTTCATATCTATGAATGCACTTGCCATCTTCAAAAACGGTCTACCCAGCATCTCAGGGGCTGCATGTATGTCCTGCCCCGTATCTAGCATATAAAAATCCGCCACTTGAATCAGGGTCTCCTTCTTGTGCTTCCCCTTTGATTTCTTCTTGATCTTGCGCAGCACCCCTAAAAATTCTGTGCAGCGAGGGATAATGTTCGTCAGCGTGACCAAGGGAACGGTTTCTACGCAGTCATCATCATAGGCAGCCTCGAGAGGGTCGGGGGCTGCCGGGGCGTTTTCGAGAGGGGCGGGCGTCGCAGGATCGTTTCCGCAATCGCGGCTCTCCTCCTCTTGGTCGCTGAATTCCTCCAGTCCCAAAAAATATTCTTCCTCAGAAAGCACCTTGCGGTCCCAAATATCGTCTGGAAGGCCCAACTCCTTGAGTGAACCGCTGGCGTGGTCAGATTCCACCGCGGGGTGTGGTGCATCCACAGAAATTTCTCGAGAAACAGTACCGCCACCGCTGGGTGCGGTGGGCGCCACCGCGGGGTGCGGTGAACTCTCCAGAACATCCTGCTCCTCTTCTTCATTCTCGCCGCGGGTGCGGTCCTCTTGCCGCTGGGTGCGGTGATCCTCCAGAAACTCTTCTTCTCCTGAATCGTCATTCTCAGCACTAGGAGCGACAAACAATTGCTTTCCACTTCTAAGCGACACGGCACTAACATTTTCTCTCGGGTTAACTACCGTTTGAGACGATAGAAGTCCCGAAATCTTTGCATCGGTCTTTGTGATAGCTTCAACCATTTGTCTCACCTGCTTCTCTAGATTCTTGATGCTTGACTCCCTAGTTTCAACACTAGTGCTGAAATGTTTATCCAGAGCTTGGAGCATATCTTCAGTTGACATGGAGGAACTAGGATTGGACACCGGCGGGCTATGCTCATAGGCCGGATTGTACTGTTGTGGAGCACCCTGCTGGTAGAACGATTATGGCTTCGGGTAGAACTCCTGGTAGTCATGACCATATGGAGGGTATTGTTGGTACCCATAACTCGAATTGGGGTGATCTCTCCACCCTGGAGTGTATGCGTAGGAGTATGGGTCATATCGCGGCTCTCCCCATAAATCCATATCTGAATCAAAATCAAAACAAAGAAAATACAAAAATCAGTAGCACGGGTGTGGACCGTAAGATAGGTCCACACCAAGGTTGGTAACAAACAAATCACAAAAACAGAAAATTTGACTCCCCGGCAACGGCGCCAAATTTGACAGAGCTAAAGTCGTGATGCCTATCAAATAAATCCCAAAATACCTACTAAGTAGTATAGCAAGCAAGTCAGGGTCGATCCCACAGAGAGTCAGGTTATCAACTTATGCAATTTGTTATCACCAACTATGAACTAGGGGGGGGGGGGGGGGGTTTGTTTGTGTTTCTCGTAACAAGCAATAAGGAAACAAGTAAATAAGTTCGCAGGAAAAGGTTGTAAATATGATGGGAAAAAGCGCCACACTCAACAGAGATCCACACAACAATAGAAAGGTCGATCACGGAATTCTATCAATCTCAAGTTCTTAATATTCCTATAGTTGTTCTTATCCCGATCATAGGTAACTATTAGTTCTACCAGCCCTAATAGTACTTATCACCAAATCAAATCCGAAAACCTTCAAGACTCAATAAAGCAATAGCAATCAAACAAAGATTCAACAAGATACATGCAATAGAAACAACCCGTTACTATAAGCATGCAATTAACTCTCTCTCATGATGAAGCGCTTGGATCCCCTATACGCAACAATCGTGCTTGCTACTAGATATGCAACCCGAACCCGGAATCACAAGTCCTAGCAATTAGGAAGATATCAATAAACCTAGGTAGCTACTCTAGATAAATCAACATAAACCAATAATCAATCAAGCACAAGAGAATCAATCCAACTAGATAGGAAAATGAACAAGAGTAGAAAACTCACAACCAATCAATTGCTGGCTTCAAACTGTCAAGTGCAACAATGGAGGTTTAGTTCTCCATTAGGATTTGTGAGAGAAAAACGTAGAAAGGTGGCAACTAGGGTTAGAGAAGTTTTTTTTCTAAAAGAGTCTTAAACCTAACTCAAATACTAAAGTAATAATTCAGAAATAAAGAAAAGAAAAATAACAAACTTGGAAATAAAGTTTCGGAAATAAAATAAAACGGGAATAAGAAAACTCATAAAATACTTTCAGCGCGTCTCCACCGCGGGTGCGGTGGCTCCACCGCCGGGTGCGGCCATTTAACAGAAACTCCAGTTCTCTGACGACCTCGCCGCGGGTGCGGCAGTGCCCACCGCTGGGTGCGGTGGGATTCCAGTACTTCAGCTTCTGCGATACTTCAGTAAAAATGCCATAACTTTTGATTCCCAACTCGGATTGCGCTCATATTTTGAGGACTTGTAGTAGACTTCAAGATATAACTCCTCGAATTGGAATCACTCCATTTGGACATCTGAGTAGAGAGAACGAACCATTTGAATTCAGCCCACTGTTCTTCTACTCTTCTCTTCACTTCCTTGACGTCTTCTCCTTGTGGCTTCCTATGATCTCCAAAATAGCTCAAACACCTCCAAAAACACCAAACTTCGCCCCCAAATGCCATACACATGAATGTGTCTAAATCTACTCGAATGGCACCAATAAACCTTTAAAGACTCTTACTTAAGCCCTACAAAGTAGTGCTTATCACCAGGTTGGATGTTGGGACATTGAAGAAAGGCATGACATTCCTACTAGGTAAGTTGTACCATGACTTAGAGCATCCGGAAGAGAGTACTTTGTTGGAGCCGACGGGGATCAAGGCAAAAGGAAGGCCAAGTGGTGCTAGGAACAAGGAGAAGGTGGATGAGAAGGCGGAGAAGAGGGATAAGTGCTTGTTTGAGCATAGACGGGATGAGCTCCACGAGAATGAGAAGAAGGTAGGGCCGAAGACAAAGGCAAAGGGGAAGGCAAGTGCGAGCTCTGGTAGAGGCCTAGGTCGTCCTAAAAAGCAAGCAAGTGCATCTAGTACAGTGGTGATGGACTTTGACGACTTGTAATCCCAAGCCCTACCAGAAGAATCACAACCAGAAGATTTGCAGTGGCCTGAAGAACCTAGTCTTCACATGGTTCATATGGGGGTGAACTTTGGGATTGACAATGTGGATGACTTTTGGATTCCGTACATCAAGAATGTTAGAGATGTACGCCCCGACGGACATTGTGGATATCGGTCGATGGCTGTATTGTTGGGAAGGCAAGAGAAGGAATATCCCAACATCCGACGCGAGATGGTAGCGGAGTTGCTTGACAACCGAGATCTATACGAGCCGATACGTTACCGTCTTCAACAAGGGTCATGGGATGATCTTATCTTTCAAGTGAACCATTGCAGAAGCCCTGGCTCAGAAGTATACTGGCTTCACATGCCATTGATTGGTTTAGTGTTTGCCACACTATATCAGGTTGGTCTCATCTTATTAACTTGGGAAGTTCCAACGTTTTGCTTACTGTTGAGGAATAGGACATCGAGCATAGTCCTCCAGAAAAGATTTTTTCCATGACACACGTAGGCAATCATGATCACTTCATACCGGTAAAGGTTTCTTCTAATAAAATATTTATGAGATTAGGTTACATTGTTTTCACTACTCAAATAGTTTATGTGTGTATATATAGGTGGTGATTAAGGAAGGGTCGCCAATATCGCACACTCCTGGTTCGTGGCGCAGAAACGCAGATCAAAACATTTTGTGGTGGACAACAAAGTTTGAGGGGAATTTGAATATGTATCGAGAGTACTGCATTGCAAATGGTCGGGCACTAGATCCTTTTATGTATATGGGAGACGGATCCGTTCATGTAATTGATTGATGTTACATTATGTATTGATGTTACGAGTATGTAATGTAATATTTAGACGTTCTTCAATTAATTCAGGCTTTCCAATGACTTTGAAGATGTATCGACAGTACCGCATTGCAAAATGTCTCACATTCAGTAATTCGGCACAATTTACTGTAAACCATGCCGAATTACTGAATGTGAGGGCCTCTCTATGAAATGGTACGCTTAGGATAACCATATGCATGAACGCTTTTCTTAAGTGTATGATTATGCGCTTAAGAAAAGCGTTGAAGCATACGCTTATCCTAAGCGCATATCATAACGGTCATATTTTTGGAAAAAAATGATCATTTAGGTAACGGTCATTTTTCCAACGACTCTATTTCACCCTATAAATACAAAAATGTCATCACAACCTTATTCACCCTTCTCTTATTGTGTTTTAATTCTCCAAAAGTTAGTATGGCCTCTTCGTCGAGTTCGAGTTTAACAACGGGAGAGAGAATTTGCTTTTGTAATTCGAAGGTGGTCATACACACTTGTGACCGACAGTGGCATTACGGAAAAAGGTACTGGGGATGCCCTGATTTGGCACGTACGATGTCCACAAACCGGGTAATAAATGGGGATTGTGATTTATTTGCGTGGTTTGATCCACCATACGACGAGAGGGCACACGAGGTCATTACGGGGTTGTGGAAGGAAAAAAACCAACTTCTAAAGCTGAATGAGGGTCTTTGTAGGTATTGTTTAAGGGCAATAATAGATATACATCGTAGGTGTTACAAAGACAATGTTTAGAAGTAACCATTTGTTATGTTTTGTAGAGATCAAGCGGAATTAGCGAAAGAGAGACATGATGTGATGCATCGTAAAAAGTTCAATTTCCAGGGTAACGGGTTTGTACTACTTCGGCCCATTAAAGGCTCAATCCGCCAAAACTAGCAAGAAACCGAGATAAAAAACGAGTTTGTACTACTTTGCGCCATTATAGGCCCAAACTAACAATAAAGCGGAATTAAAATACGAGTTTGTACTACTTCGCGCCATTATAGGCCCAATAGACCCAAACTAGCAACATATCGAAAAAACGACTTTCTACTAAATCGGCCCATTAAAGGCCCAATCCGCCAAAACTAGCAATAAATCGAGATAAAAAATGAGTTCATACTACTTCGAGTAATAATAGACCCAATAGGCCCAAACTAACATGTATTTAGTTCAAATACTTTATCGTATTGTACTAAGTTCATAAGTATACTAACATGTATTGCATAAGTATACTAACACATACTACGTTCATATTACTTCTTCGTATTGTACCAAGTTCATTTTACTTTCTCACATTGCATAAGTATACTAACATGTAAAAAGTTCAAACACTTTCTCGTAGTTCATATTAATTCGTCGAATTGTACTAAGTTCATATTACTTTCTCGTATTACATAAGTATACTAACATGTACTAAGTTCATATTACTTTCTCGTAATACATAAGTATACTAACATGTACTAAGTTCATATTACTTTCTCGTATTGCATATACTAACATGTATTGCATAAGTATACTTCATATTACTTTATTGTAATGTATAAAAAGTTTTCTAACCCTATAGGGTATGGCACAATTTAGTTAAGCGTATCCTAACCCTATAGGGTATGTCGCGCTTAAGTTAAGCGTATGCTAACCCTATAGGGTTTAGCGAAACCAAGAAAGAGTGGACATACCCTGTATGCTTAAGTTAAGCGTACAGACATACGCTTAAGTTAATCGTGTATATGTACGCTTAACTTAAGCGTACTAGGATTACACTGCAGGAAACTACAGTGTTATCCTGTAGTGTAATCCTGGCCAAACATACAGTTTGGCCAGAAACACTACAACAGACTACAGTTTTATAGTTGTTCGTACTTCTTCGTTTCGAACGTATTCGTTTTTCGATCGAAGTATACATCAGTGGACTATTAACCTTCCATTTTGTACTTATTCGTTTTTCGATGTTAATCATTTCGTACTTTGTCGTTTTTCTTACTTATTCATTTTTCGATCAAATTATACATCCTTTTATCGCTCAGTAAAGTTTTGTAAGTTATGTTGCTATTTCGTACTTTGAGGTAAAGTATCAAACGACATAATAAAAATGAACAAACATACTAAACCAAAAACACAAAATACATAACATTTACAGAAACACTTAATACAAACAAAGCGTGTCTAATCCAAACATAAAAACTAATGTGGTTGCGAGCCACTCCCTTCACCAGGTTCCGTGACAGAATCATGAAACATCTAGGACTGGCGAGGTGGAGGTGGGGCCATGGGTGAAGGATGCTCAATCAGCATCTCAAGCCATAATCTCGCAAGTCCCTCGAATGTCTGTGTTGAAGCGTCAAGAGTGCGTAAGTAAGTGTGGATATCAACAACAACCACCTGAATGCGCTGTATACAAAATAAGTAAAGTTTGTCAATTTACTGCAATATACAAAATAAGATAGAAAACGTTTAAACAATTCAACAAAAATAAGCATACCGCGATTGCGTCAACAGTTGGAGAGACATGGATAGGGCCGATCAGCCGATCACGTCTGACGGAACCGGGATCGACCAAGGGATGAGACCACTCATCATACCAATGTAAATAGTCGTTAGACATGTCCCAAAAATGAGTCGCATCTGGTCCATGATGATCAATCAACGATCTCAGATCTGCATCCCATGCTACTAGAAGATCATCATCAAACCTGACCTCGTATCCCTTCAGCTCCGCATTTCTGATGGCCTCGTATGGCTGAATAGGCAAATCTGGGACTGACTACACTAGCCCAAACTGCCTGAGGACTCGGTCCGGGTGGTACGGCTCCTCAACATCTATAATGCGCAGTACACCGCGAAACCTAGAAGGAGCTACCTCAGGAGCCTGGAAGTCCAACCCCACCCAAGGGGTCCAGGTAACCTGTAAAGTCAAACTTCCATATTCAATACGTATTTTTGTAATTAAAGACTAAGATATCGAAATAAACCTAAACTTGTCTACCTCCTCATATCTCATGGCATTCAGTATGCGGCGTATAGCGATCAAACGACCGAAATCTCTACTATTAGGCACCTCCGAGGCACCAAGAACAACTGCTCCAAAAGCCTGGGGGTTGGTAACATATTGTTCACGAAAATGTGGAAAATATGCCCAAACCCAGCACTGTAAATGAAGAATTAACGCTATGAATGACCAAAGTATTAAAACGTAACTTAATACTTCACTAATTTCATCCAATATCTTACCGTAATAAGAATCCCACAAGAAGCAACCCCCCTACGCTCCACGCCTAGACGCCTCTCCCAAGTTGTGGTACACATAGGCTAGAATGCCAGCTCCCCATGCAGTGTCTCCAATAGCGCCGTGGTCAAACAAAAGCCCCACCCACTTGTGCTTCACGGCTGTAGTCGACTTCTCCACCAGGACAATCGAGCCGAGAAGCAACAAGAGGTAGTACGTAGCAATAACTCCCTCGTCACGATCGTCACTCTTCATCATCTGCACCAGTCTACTCTCTAAATAGCCCAAAGGAATACCGCCACCTTTGTACCACTTCTTCATCTGATCCTGGTCAACTCCCAGATGAGTACAGATGCACTGTCTCACTACTGCATCACTAAGGTCTGAACTACAACTCCTCCCATGTATGCAAACCCGCAAGATCTGGAGAATATCGGCAATGGTGATGGTCATCTCTCCGAAGGGCAAATGAAATGTGTTTGTCTCAGGATGCCATCTCTCCACAAATGCAGAAATCAATGCCGAATCCATGCTGGAGGCGATGCCAAGTGTGCGTAGATTTGTAAGACCGCTTCGCTCAGCCAGCCTAAACCACGTATGTGGCTCAGGGCTAATATAATCCTCGTGGGCAGAACAATGGGCAGAGCGGAAATGGAACCTCAGAGTCTTACGACTCTGAATGTACATAATTTAAGTTTAGTACACATTTTCTTATAAATACTATTTTAAAAGATTCAACACAAAAACTACAAAGTTAAACATACCAAATCCTGCTCCGCCCGATGATGGGCTATCCCGCTAAGAGGTGGCTGCTGCTGGTCAGCAATCTCAAGAGCAACAGGAACATCATGCTCTGGAGGAGCATCCTCAATAGCTGTAGCTTCTCCTCTACGTCTCCATCTCCTCTGTTGTACGGGAGGTGGCATCTGGGCAACAGCCTCAGGAGCGGGGTCGGGTACGAGGAGGTCATAAATAGCCCGAGTAATGTGTGTCTCATAGCTGAGGAGAAGAAAAGGAAACCTTGGGCCTCCAGGCATCCAAGGATGGTAAGTATCTACGGGTCCTGCATCCTGATGCGGCTTCACATCATCTGCCTCATCATCCTGATGCTCTGGAGTAGAAGGACGGCCTAGATGCGGAGAAGCAGGATCGACTGAAGGTGTAGAAGAAGGACCGACAGGAGGTGGAGAGGGGACAAGAGTGGGGACCGACTCAGAAAAAGTAGTGGAACGACAAAAGGGAATGTCGTCCATACTCAAATCATGCGTCGGTAATGTAGGGTCCAAAGACTCCACATAATATGCCTCATCATCCTGACGTGGCTCCTCAACAAGCTTCACATCAACCTCCATATGCTGAGCTGACGTGTCCTCGGCGTCCTCCATGTACTCATCATCAACAGTCATAGGCGGAGGAGAAGATATCCCACTATCCGACAATATATCGACACTAACAAGACCGGCGCGACGACGTATAGAATCTGAAACACCAACACGTCGTGTGCGATCGGCCACTACTGGTGTCGGCTCTGTACGCCCCGTAGGGGTGAGGGCCGCCAATAAACTCTAATTTTGTGGAACATTATTAGATCAATTCCTTATATAAACATTCTAAATTCCTTATATACTACTTTTTAATAAACTATTTAGTACTTTCTTATTTATAATTCATAAGTATTTTTAGTTATGAACAATTCATAACTATCTATTTTGACTTTTTTTAATATTAATAAACTTTTTACTTAGTAAGTAATTACTATCATACTTTAACTACTTTTAATTTTGAATTAGTTATCATTAACTAATTCTAATACATTATTAATAACTAGTTTATAATTAGTTATTAATAACTAATTCTACTTTATAATTATTAATAACTAATTGTACTTTATAATTCCATATTATTAACTTATTCTACTTTATAATTAGTTATTAATAACTAATTCGACTTTATAATTAAATATTAAAAACTATTTTATAATTAGTTATTAATATCTAATTACATTAAAATCTAAATATATGTTAACTAATACAATAATTAATAACTAATTCTAATCCATAACTAATTCATTCTAATCCAAATTAATTCATAATCTAAACGATAATGCATTTTAATCATATTAACAATTCAAAATTTATTTTAAATCAAATCTTAACAATTATATTTACGAAAAAATTACGGAAACAAATTTAAATTTAAGATTTAGAAAAAATACCGCTCTGAGGCCAATCAGAGTCGATTCAGGCGCTATCAGAGTCGTTTATGACTCAATCGGAGTTGCCCTCGCTTGAGCTCGGGTCCTAGCTCGACCTCCACCCATAACCGCCATTTCCACCACCTCCTTCTCTTCGCTTTCCGCCTCCACTGCCAGCCAAGGACTCCTCTCTCCTCCATGGGCAACCTCCGTCGCCAACCCTGACCGCGCCGCCGCCGACTGCTCAGCCACCAGAGAAACCGGAACCACCGCAGCCTCAACTTCGCCTCCCTCATTTCTGGAACGATTCCGCCCGTTTTCGGTATTAATCGAGTCACAATCACCACTAAAATTCGAATACATTACCAATTTCAACAATCGAAGCAAAGGGGAAGCGATTTAACGAAAACGACGATTTGGGGCTTTTTTTTAGGGTTTAACGTCGCGGTTGCGGGAGGAAGAAGAAGACGATGCGTCTTCTTAAGTAGCATGACCCATACGCTTAAGCTAAGCATATGGGTTTTTGGGCTATTTTGGGCCGGCCCAAATTCCTCACGCCCTGCCCGTTATACCTATGCGCTTAACTTAAGCATATATGTATACGCTTAACTTAAGCGTGTAGCTTCCAGAGATGTTGTTTGAAAATACCCACAATACCCCTATACGCTTAACTTAAACGCATAAAACCGTACCGCTAGCTTAAGCACATAGAATAGTGTGTATATAGACATAGAATCGCGTGTATTTACCTTTTTCGTTTATTTTTTATATAAGGTAAACAGTAGCACCCCTTCTTTAAGAGAAAACAACTATTGAAGTTCAAGCAATCTACTATACAATTAAGGCTTTGTTCGGCAACTGAGAGCTTATTCAAGCTGAAGCTGACTTGAAAACTGAAGCTGATTTGGAGCTGAAATGTTAAACTGAAGCTGAATTAAAAGCTGATATTATAAATAAGTTTATTAGGTGTTCGGTAATTAGAAGCTTATTTGATGAAAATGAATGGTAAAATTACCAAAAAGGGTAAATTGTAGGGGTAAAATATTTTAACATGTGCATAGCATATGACAAGCAACACATGATACACGTGATTGCTTGGCTGCTCCAAAACCTAATAGCAGCTGCCCCTAATTCACGACTCTCGCTGCGACCACTGGGAGGGGAAGCTGAAATCCAAAGCAGCTCCATTGCTTCCTTCAAGGAGAAGCAGCTCACGCCGCGAAAGAAGCCACCGGTGCTCTCAGGTCTTCAAGCTAAGGTGAGTTCCCGTCCTTCCTTCAAGCTCTTTAGGTTTAGAATCATGAAATTCCCTTTGAGCTATCTATGTTCATATACTTTGAGCTGTGGGATTATGACTTGTCTCTTTTACCATATGGGGTAGTAATTCTCATAGCATGATTGTGGAAGATCCATCTTCATCTAAAGATATGCCTCCTTCAATAGTTGCATTTTCTACATAAATTGTTTTTATCACCTAATTACTCTGATTCATGATGGAGGGAGAAATGGCTGAGAATTTGCCTGTTTCTGGACTATGATCGTTCTATATGGAGACTTGAGGAAAATGGTTTTGGGTATTCTTGTTTCTGATTACTGATTTTCATTAAACAACATACTAATTTTGGGTATTCTTGTTTCTGGACCTTGTGTTACACTTTCTTCCCTTGACATTGATTCATTTTATTTTGCTTTTTGATGAATGATATTTGTATACAATATCACTGTTTCGTTCATCTGAATGTGAGCTGTTTTCTTCATGTTTGCAATCATCTGATTACTCTTGTTGATTAAAATGATTATGAAATAGAGAATGGTGATTCAAAACTCGTTTGGGATGAATTTGCTACCTGATCTTGCTTCCAATATGGAATTTCGAATGTTGCCTGCATAAATTTTATATGTACTGCATAATTGCTTGTATAAATTTTTGGGGTTTGCATCTATCTTCTGTTGTGCTGTTTTTCCCATTGCCATCAGAAAGAACAGTTTTTTGCATTGTGTGTATTTTTCTGATTTCCAAGTTCTTATTTCATGGGTGTTTATGCTCACTGATTAAAGGTGTTGCTATTTAGCTTGTAAAGTCTTGTATTTCATTTTTTACTTCTAATGGTTCCTTAATTAATACACATTGAATTATTGTTTTGCATATCCTTCTGAAGATCGAAGTCCTCGTATAAGAAGAACGCCTACTGAAGTTGCTAATTGAAGGTATGGCAATATTTATATTTTTGTAATTAGGGACATTATCCTCGATATGTGATACATTTAATTTGTTGTTAAGGTTTAGTTTACAAAGTTCCATGTCATATGTTTTAATGCTCGATTATTTTCTTTCTCTATTTTATCTTTGTCCCATCCTATACCTGAAAAATGCAACAAAAAAAATAGATGGCCCCAAAAACTCAAAGACAAAAGGGAAAGGGAGAGGCAAAATCATTCATATGGACTGAAGAGGTGACAAAGACATTGTTGCTTACTTGCCGAGATTATCAGAAAAAACATGGTCACGATCAACCTTTTAGCTGGATGGAAATTACTTAAGAATTTGAGGTTAATAAGACGGGAAAGAAATGCCACTATTTAATCCTGAAGAACAAATTCGACCATATGAGCAAATATGGCGTGTTTGGAATGATTTAAGGTACAATGAGACGAGAATTGGTTGGGATTCAACTACTGGACGTATAATGGCTGATGATGCATGGTGGGAGAAAAAGCTTAAGGTAATTTATTTATTTTGGAGAATCAAGTTCTTATGTTTAATTGAGGGTATTTACAATCTCTTGTTGATAGTATATTCTTTATGTTTTGGTGTAGGAAAATGATAAGTACAAGCATTCTCGAAGAAAAGGTGTTGCCCCGGAGATTAGTGAACTGTGGGATAAGATATTTGGCTGCCTTGTTGCCACCGGGAAACATTGTGTGGCACCAGGTATGGACCCAAGTGCGCTGACTGCATTAGCCGTTGTCGAGGAAGTAGCTGACATAGATGGCGATCCTGAGCATGATGATGAAAGGTTGAATGAGCAACTGAATTTGGAGCAGTTGAACAACATCAACATGGAAGGAGAAGATGATGATGTTTTACAATCTGTTCATGATATCGTGACTGGTGCTCCTTCGTCCAACTCTTTGCCAACCTAGTCAAGGGGGAAGAAATCCATTTGCTCGTCCCTGAATCTGACTAAACCCATGAAGAAGACAAAATCCAGTGCTAATGTCTACAATCTACACCTTCGGCTTATGGGAGAAAGAAGTGAAAAGATGTTGGCATTGTTCGAGGAAGATATGTGCAGCTCATCTATAAAGGCTAATAATAGAAACAACTGCGAGCTTGAGGATGTTATGGTGGCCGATGAGTCTCTTCAGGAGGAATCATTGCTATGGTGTTTTGCTGTGAGCGAGCTTAGGAACGAGGAGAGTGGTAGAGCTTTCATGATTGTACCAAAAAATTCAGGAAGGATTGCTTGGTTGAACTATGAGATGGCAGCACAACATGCAAGGATGGGGGCAAAGTAATTTCTTATGGTTGACTTGGGTTATGTTGTTATGTAAGACACTGGGGTTATGTTGTTATGTAAGACAATTGGGTTCTTAGTTGTTAAGGTTGATTGTGTTATTAGTGTATTCTTGGTGGCTTGGAAGCCCCAAGAAAAGACTTCGGCTTTGGATGATGGTCCACCTTTGTTATGTGGACAATTTTCAATTATGGGTTTAGGATTTGCTTATGGGAGTCACGCACCGCGTCGCCCCTCGTGCGCCCCGGCGCGCGGCCGGCCTAAACGCAGGCCCCGCGGCCGCGAGAAGCCGTGACGATTGGTGGTGTACCAGCGGCCCCGTGCCGCGAAGCATCGCGTCACGTCTCGTGCGGCCACCGTGAGCGCCAAAGGGCCCCGTTGATGTCCAGATGCTGCTGAAGAGTATCTGATTTTATATGTTTGCTTGTCAAAGTATATTATCTGTGAAATGACTAAAATATTAGCATGTTTTTATTATGTTTGCTTGTCAAAGTATATTATTTGTTTCTTATAAGGCTTCATATGAATTTATGATTTTATAGCTTTGCCTTATTTATTTTTTCAGAAGCTAAGCAATGAGATTACCCATTGACCGTGAACGATGAAGAAGGATGAGCTGTAAGAAGATGTTTCTACTTATGCAACTTTTCTGGCAAGAGTATTTCTAGCTTTTGACAGCTTATTATTTCAAGTTCGTTCATAAGGTCCCATGTTTTACTTCGAGCATGACGGGGTTGAAATGGACGAAGCATTTGACGGATTCAGAATCTGAGGTCAGATGCATAAATGCTTTTCGCATGGAGTCACATGTGCTGCAAAGATTGTGTGATGAGTTGGAAGTAAACCACGGACTAAGATCGACCCGTAATCTGTCCGTGCTTGAAAAGCTTGGAATTTTCCTGCATATATATCATCGCACAAGGGGCGTCTAATCGAAGTACATGTGAAAGATTTCAGCATTCTGGAGATACGATTAGTCGTACATTCCACGAGGTTTTGGATGCATTCACAGGTCACCGACGTGGGTTTCAAGGGCTCATTCGTGTGCTCCTTAAACCCCGTGATCCAGATTTCTCATCCATCCCCAATCAAGTCGCCAATGATGATAGATACACACTGTTTACGGTACACTTATTATTTGTCGGTGTATATTTCTCAATAATTATATTTATTGCCTCATTCGTATACTTAATATTTCTCAATATGTCCATGCTTGTAAAGCTTGAAATTGTACAAATTTGGTTATACTTTTTATATCTAAATGCATATTTGAAATTTTTTCGTAATAAATCTTTTAAGATGCTATTGGATGTATTAACGGCACCCATATTGATGCACGCATTTCGAAAGCTGAGCAAATTCCATATAGAGGACGAAAGGGCATGCGTTCGTTCAATGTAATGGCCATATGCGACTTTGACATGTTTTTCACGTATATTTCGGCTGGATGGGAAGGAAGTGCTCATGACGCACGCGTGTTCGATCATGCTCGGTCGACGAAAAGCGTGAATTTTCCTCAACCTCCTAAAGGTTTGCATTCTTCGTTTTAACTTGAGTGTAGTGAAATAAGGAGTACACATTTCCGGCCTCTTTTATTAGTAAGACAAATGTGTTCTTCTATTGACGCAGGTAAGTACTACTTGGTTGATAAAGGTTATCCTGACCGAGAAGGATACATGGTGCCATACTCCAATATTAAGTACCACCAACCTGAATTTCGTAATGTGGCTCCAAAAAATGCTAAAGAAACTTTTAACCGTAGTCATTTCTCCTTGCGTAGTTCCATTGAGAGGTGTTTCGGGGTATTGAAAAAAAGATGGAAAATACTATCAGTTATACCAAGCTTCAAAATCCCCACCCAAGTAGATACAATTATGGTTTGCTTTGCTCTCCACAACTGGATCCTTCAACACAAGCTCAATGATGGATATCCTGAAGAAGAAATTTAAGAAAATGATGTGCCTATTGCAAATGCAACCGAGGAAGGTAAACACGATAATCCTGAAGGTATGAGCCAGATTCGAGATGCCATTGCTTTGGAGCTCTGGAATCAGCGAAGATGGAGGTGATGCTAGCTAGTGGATTGTTATTTGGGTACCTTTTTGTGCAGTATAGGGCATAATGCCATTCCTTTTTCTAAGCTTTTGTATGTTTTCATGTAGTTTATCCGGGAATGCAAGTGTTTCGGTTGTACACTTAGGATACGTATGAAACCCGAACAACCAAATGCATTGTATATTTTTGGGAGCCATATTTTGAAACAAATGATTGGGTTCATAATCATTGCGGTAATTTCATTTGCATATTTTGAAACAAACGATTAGGGCACGCTTTACAGAAGCTAAATCCATGACTCAGTAAAGACACACGGTTTAGGGCACGGTTTGTAGCAAACCATGCTTGTTTACAGAAGCTAAATCCATGAATCAGTAAAGACACACGGTTTAGGGCACGATTTGTATCAAACCGTGCCACTTTACAGAAGCTAAATTCATGACTCAGTAAGGTCGCACGGTTTAGGGTCGGTTTGTAGCAAACCGTGCCACTTTACAGATTTTGAATCCATGACTCAATAAGGGCGCACGGTTTAGGGCACGGTTTGTAGCAAACCGTTTCACTTTACAAAATTGCGACACGATTGTGGAATAGCCATGACTTTTAATTCTCTAGTCCAAACGCGCTAAAATTTGGAGGAGTTATATTTGACATCTTGATATTTAATCTGGAGTTGGAATCACTCAATTCAGAGTTACGTAAAAAAAGTTATACTTCTCCAAAGACGGGATACAAAACAAAGATCTCTTGCGCGCCCAAGCAATGTTTTCGTCGTTGTTCGTCTTTGTATTCGACCGTTATCAAAATACCATCCATAATTATACATAAAATACCTTCCATAATTATACATTAAAAGGATCACAACATAAGGTTCAATAGCAAAACCACAATTACACGTAATGGCGGTTTGCATTGGATTTATTAACACAACGACACCATTGTGCTTCAAACCATAAAGCAAACTAGATACACAACACATTTAAACTTAAAAACGTACTCGTCCTCATAGCGTTCCCTAAACAACGACAAAGCATAACGATCTTCCCCATCATTTTGGCTCCGGTCATCCTTATGGGAAGAAGAGTCGAGCACACAAGACCTTGATGGTCGGAGTCAACGGCCTAGCACGAAACCTGCCGGCACTTGGATTCACCTTACAAAAATGTTTTCACAACAAAAAAAAAATCACAAAATGCAATTCTAAAAGAACACAACAATAATAGCACTCTCGATTGAGGTAACTTACCCTCGTTTTGTTCTCCCACCAATCGGCATCCCCCGTGACAACACCAATTATGGGGTCGTAGTGAACATCGCCCGACATTTCAAGGCTCTTCCATTCCCTCCATTTCTTCTTTATCAATTCAAAATTGTTCTTCATCATTCTAATATTAGCCTTTCTGCCAGTAGCACGGTTGAACCGATCTTTCACGGTACCCCATTCGAAATGCGCGGCTTCCCCATGTTCAACCTGATATTGTATGCACACCTCGAGCAAAGCTTGAATGTCATCATTATTCCAAGTCCAAGACATCTTCGATGCTCCCTTTGGTATCCAACGAGCCATTATTAATTCCATGAGGAAAGGAGTTAACCACATATATAAACATATTTATTATAAAATATAATTTGTAAAGGGCCTAACCTTTTCCCTTCTTCTAGCAAGCTTGTAGTTGTTATCCCGTTGACAAGAGGAGTGTCTTGCTTGGTTTAAATTGATGAAAGACAAAGGGATGATAGGCCTATATATAATGAGATGGGTCTTGCTTGGTTTAATAGTTTAAATAGGTGAATAGTGTACGTACTCAATGTCCACTATTTAGATATTTCATTGGTATATTGAAAGATGATAATGTAATCTTATAATAGCTAGATCATAATACATATATATTAAAGATAATGCAAAATAACTGATAATATTAGTCTTAAACATTAGTCTTTTTACATTACAAACATTAGTCCTAAACAACAAACATTAGTCTTTTTGACCTTACAATGGTCATCCAACTAGTCGTGCTTAAAATACATAGCGTCGTACCAAAATAGCCACATAATTCGATACGATAGATACCCTAAATATCATACAAAAGGATCAAAAGTGTAACTGTATTAATCAGTTATATATGGCCTAACGAAAGATAATGAATATGACAAGAACCAAGACAAGGAGAACAATAATAACCCAACCGTAATACAACCTCCTCCTTGAAACATCCAAAAGTGAAATGTTTGTAGTGAGGAGGTTGTCATGGTCCAACGCCAACTGAACGTTTGAAGTGGCTAGTGTAGACACTTGCTCAACCAATTGTTGGTTCATATCGCCCAAGTAACCCACATTCCCAAGCTATTGCTGAATTTCACGGGTAAGATCTTCAATTTTGTCTCTGCCCCAGCTGACGTCAGATTCAAGCTCCTCGACATGCTGCCACAACCATCTAGCAACCTCTTGCATCATCTGTACACGTGGAGAGGTTTCGACCCCGTTAATGAGGTCATCAAACCTTGTAGTATCATATTCCTATGAATGCAATGTTTAGATAATAGAAAATACAAGAATTTTAGGAGGTGGTTGAATGGTTATACAACTTATACTAATAATTTGTTAATATCATTATCTTTAAACTGATAATTGAAGTGGCATCCAAGAAATGCAATGTCAGGCAACCAAGATGTGCAATAGTGTCATCCAAGAAATGCAATAGTGGCTCATTGAATGACCATGGCATCCAAGAAATGCAATGTCAGGCAACCACACATATCTTAGTACAGAAAGCTAGGCAACCACATGCAATTTTCAGCTACACATCCAATCAGCACAACTACACATTTAATTTTCAGCTACATTACCATGTCACATGCGTACATGTTGAAAATTGGCCTTTCACTATATACCCATTTGTATTTGTCATTCTTAGATTTGGTGAAATACATAAATGGAGATGGAAAAGGAACAATTTTAACACATTTATTAAATGGAAAATGAGACAAAAAAAGATGATCATTTTAACACTTGTATTATAGCACAAATAAGGAGTGACTTCAAATTTCAACTCTCTTGTGCCATCTAATTTGTAGTTAACAGACAAATTAGATGAAAATTGACATGCTCATATGAGTATAAAACATTGACATGGATTAAAAAAAATCTCTCATGCTACTACTTGTTATGAAAGAAGTTCAATGTAATAAAATATCAGCAGATGAACACATGAAAATGGCAGCAAGCATATGACAGCCTAATGCAAGCACAGTCAGTCACAGCATGCTGCAAGCACAATCACAGTCACAACCTAAAGCAAGCACAATCACAGTCAAAGCCTAATGCAAGCATAGTCACAGTTACAACATGCTGCAAGCACAATCATAGTCACAACCTAATGCAATCACAATCACAGCCTAATGCAAGCACAGTCACAGTCACAACCTAATGCAAGCACAGTCACAATTGTAATAACCCTTAATTTTAGTAGGGGTATTTGTGTAATTTTCAAACTTTCGTTTTGTAAGCAAGACATGTTAGGCATAATCGGTAACCCTGTAAGAACCATATGAATGTGTGGTTACACATTTAATGAAACATATGGATTCTAATTATTGGAGGCTTGCTAAAATCAGAATTTAGCAAGACCCGTGATCAAGGCCCGGGAGCTACAGGCGCGGCACTGCCCGCGATCGCGATAATGAAATCGCGGGCGCAGTTTTGGCAAAAGGCCAAACCGTGATCGCGGCTCTCTGCTTCGTCTTCTTCCTCCTCTTTCCCGAACGCCGACGATCGGCATTTCCCCACGTTTTTCCGAGCGGCGGGAGCTGGATCGGTTGGCCTCCTTGGCAATGAGTGTGGAGCTCCATTTCCTAGCCTATAAATAGGGCTCGGAATTGGCCTTCTCCTCCACCATCTTCTCCATCTCTTCTCCTCTCAATTTAGTTCGCATTGTTGTGGTGTTTGTCGCCGAAATTGTCGCTGCCGGAAGCCGAGGTTGTCGCCTTTGTGAAGTTCCTGGAGTGGTGGTAGTGCGTAAGTGTCCAGAAAGCGAAGATCCGCGCCTCGTCGTCGTCGGTAAGGCTCCGAAGTTCGATTTAAGCTCGTGTCAGGATGGAGCCCCGCGACCGCGGCTCCATCTACCGCGGCTAGGCAGAGGCCCGCGATCTCGGCCAAGGCATGGCCCGCGATTGCGGCCCCTTCTGCCGCGGTCGCGTCTTTGCCCAGCAAGCCGCGATCGCATCTATGCTATCCGCGACCGTGGCACTGCCCTTATTTCTTCGTTTTGTTTCGTCTTTTCATATCGTAACTAATTAGGGTTCCTTGTCTTAAAACTCGTCTCGTATGCGTCGTCGGGTTGGATTGTGCTCGTATCCATGGCCGGTTGTACGGATCGGGATCCGACCCTACGGAATGACGATAAAATTCAACGGGAATTTTAGTAGGCAGCCTTGCACAAATTCAAGTTCCCGGATTTTGGACCCAACTCTTCGTTCGTCCGGACTAAGGCAAGTGGCGGTTCGCTCTTGTTGATTTATTCCATATTTTTCTTGATTATCAATTACTTAATTGTTTAATTAAGTTGAAATAAAGTTGTTGATTTGTGTTTGGGAACCTAAACAATAAAATGTTGTGTTAAATTTTTTAATTTATAATAGGTTGTATATATATTGCTAGAAACAACGCTATTATATATAATTCTATATGATATTACCATAAAGTGATAAATGTATTTTGGTGTGGATTTATATGTGAACTTACATGCTTAGTTAGCACGAGTATTCGTAGGAACGCTATGTACCTTGCGAGGTCTAGTCGTTTCTTTATAACAAGTATTAGGAGGTTTTTGCCCTAGTACTCCTGGTCATGACCGTACCCTTATTCAGATATAAGTGGTAGGTACACTTAGCTAGTGCCAACATTCGGGATTCATTCCCAAAGATATCTCTCGTTTTGAGATGATGTGAATTAAAAGCTTTAACGTGAATATACGTTTTGGAAGTAAATAAGATAAGTGCTTTTACGCACATAATTAATATACCCTCGGGCGAGGAGTACAACGTGGAAACCGCCCGGACTCTTGTTAGAGTAAGTCCTCTTTCCAATCTGGATTCGCATTACGCGGTGAGGTTGGTCGTGGACCCAAATAATCAAGGTTGTTTTTAAACTTGTGTGAAAACTTAACGTTCCCAAACAATTACATACGTTTCCTATAAGACTAAATTTCGTTGGAGTCTTCTATTCAATGCATATCTTCTTCTATCATTCTGTGAAAGTTTTGGGTTATGTATCGTTCCTTCGGTTATTATTCGAGAGACAATGATAGTAAACGGTTATGATCACTAGAACCATTCTGCTTGTACCCTTGCATAGTCTTTCATTAGACTAACCAACCGGATTTTATTCCTTGCATGGTTGGCTGGTGTCATCCGTCCTATACGGCACATCAGAGGTTGGTCCCCGACGATTGAAGTAACCAGTCGAAGAGAAGGCTTACAGTTGAAGTTTGCGTTTTAAGAAGTAATATTTCTAAGGCGTGTATGTTTAGTTTGAAATAAATGTAATACATAGTCATGTAATTAGGACTACTTTAAAGAGTCTTTCGCTGTAATTTAAATGTCTTCCGCTGTCACTATACTTTGTTGTAAAGCCGTCCTTCTCATTTTACGAGAGGAATCTTAATAAAAGGTTGAGTTGTATTCATTTAAAATGTCTTCCGCTGATTATTCTTTCGTTATTTAATATTTATGTATTTATTTGAACTTAATTGTTCTGATTAAAGCCTATAGTGACTTTGGACATTAACGTATGAGGTCACTGGCGTGTGGCACTACCGACATAAGTCGGGAGTGTTACAATTATGGTATCAGAGCAATGGTTTTAAAATTCTTGGCCTATTGTTAGGTTTGAGAATTTTTGAAAGTTAATTTGGAAACTATTTTCATTTAAAATGGAATTTCGAGAGTCTAAATGTTAGTATCAAACTTAAAGTTCAATGATTTCTTAAAGTTTAATTTAAAATTAATGGTTTAACTATTAGGAATTTAATAGTTATTTTATAGTTGCCTTATAAATAGTGTGTTATAAACGTTTAACATTTACTTCGTACTATAACTTTAAAAGTGTGATTTTTGGTCTTAGTAAGGGTTTTAGGTGATAACAGTGTCGTTAGTTTGAGAAACTAACTTTATAAATAATTATTTTATTAAGTTAAATATATAAGGTTTAAAAGTATAAAGTTTGAAAGCATAGGGTTTAAGTGGTTTTTCAAAATTTTGCAAGCTTCGGTTTTGTTACTTATTCCTTAGATCCATTCTTAAGGATATCGTCTTTTCTTAGGTTTAATGTCATTTAAAGGTTGACATTTCTCCTAATTGATCCATTCTCAAGTAAGAGGATAAGGTCATTTTAAGGTTAATGATGGAGGGTCAGTCAAACTAATATAAGTTATTGGTTTAGACCCTTACAATTCGTATCATAACGTAAGTGATTAAGTATCATATATAAGTTGGAAGATTTTAATTTGACGTTATGGTTTATCAACAGATGGTGAACATTCGATCCACCAACCAAGCAGATAATAAAAGCCCTAGCGACGGTTCCCGAATTCAGTCGAGGAGTGCTACTCAGCAAGGGGAAGACGCGAGATCTGGCTTGCGTAATAATGACCCGACCCTGCGGCAAGATGTTCATCAGGGACAAGTGGACCCCCAAGCTGCGAGAGAAGTTCCACCTCCTGCCCCGATCGTGTTGGATGCGACGGTCATTGGGCAAATAGTGAGGCAAGTGGTCGAGGTACTGACGACCTAAGGGATACCGCAAGCTCAAGCGGCTCCCAATCCTCAAGTTGCAACTAATGTGGAGGGACGTGAAGGTCCTACACATCTGGTGGCTCTCGAGAGAAATGACAGGAATTACAACCGAGCATTGAAGACGATCAATTCAATGCGCCCGAATAGCTACGATGGGACCGGGGAACCAGTCAAGGTTGCCTTTTGGTTTTCCCATATGGAACAACTATTCCGAAACATGGTATGCACCGAGGCTGAACAGGTGCACATTGCTTCGTTACATCTGAAAGACGGAGCAAGTGAGTGGTGAGAAGGAACTGGTTTGGACAACCACCCAAACCTGAGCTGGGAAATGTTCAAGGCCAAGCTCACTGATCGGTTCTTCTCTCGTGCTATGAGGGAAGAGAAGCTGAAGGAGTTCCTCTACCCAGAGACTGAAGGACTAAAAGTGTCTGAGCTGGCGGCAAAGTTTAATCACTTGTTGCATTACGCTGGTTCTGAAGTGCATATTGAAGAACAAAAGATCTGGTACTTCCATGGATGGATGAATCCAGAAATCAAATCTCTGATGGTGCATCACGGTTGCTCTACTTTGGAGCAATATGTTGATGCGGCCTACAAAATAGAGGTCACGCTAGAGGAATCCGCCCAAAAGCGGGAGGAACATAATAAGGCGGAGGGTGAGCAACAAAACCGGAAGGCTAATACCTTCAAGCGAGCCGTCATCGCCCACCAAGTTTGAGAAGTCTGGTCGTGCTAAGACCGAGACGACTCATTCTGACTCCGCCAAAGGCTCAGGTTGGAATAGCGGTGTGATTCAATGCCACAACTGTGGTGAAGTTGGGCATAAAAGTTTTAATTGCCAAAAGGAGAAGCAAATATGTTATAATTGTGGGAAGGAAGGCCACATGCAAACATACTGCCAAGAATTTTAAAACCATTGCTCTGATACCATAAATATAACACCCCCAATTTATACCGGAGATATTACATGCCAGTGACCTCAGACTTTACCATCCAAAGTCACCCCAGGCTTTTCCAGAATGATTAAGCTTAAATACATACCATAATTACATATTAATTGAAAGATTAAACATCGGAAGACTTTAAATTACACAGCGGAAGACTTTAAAGAGCCAACTTATAACATGGCTAAATTATGAAGATACATTGAAGTAACACTTTAACAATCTTAAAACACTTAACAACTTAGAACACTGACTTTTAAATCTTCGTCTGCAAGCTTCTTATCCTTCAATAGGTTACTTAAACTCCGGGAAACAACTCCTGATGTGCCGAATCGAACGGATGACACCAACCCACATGCAGAGAACAAAGTTTATGGGTTAGTCTACTTGAATAGACTAGCAAGGGTACAAAGCAGAGTGGTTCGAGTGATCGTGACCGTTTACTATCATTGTCCCTTGAATAAAAACCGAAGGAACGATATATAACCCGACACTTTCACGGAATGATTTAACAATTAAGATATGCACTGAAGAGAAGACTCCAACTGAAATGAGCCTTATAGGAAATTATGACAACTGCTAGGGAACATTAAAGTTACACACACCAATGATTTAGAAGTTGACTGAGATGTTTCAGTTCACAACCAACCTCATCGCATACAACGAATCCAGATTGAAAAGAGAACGTACTACATTCAAGTCTGGATCTTATAGAACCACATAACGATGATTTAAAAACTGACTAAGATGTTTTGGTTCATGACCAACCTCATCGCTTACAGCGAATCCAGATTGGAAAGAGAACGTACTCTGATCAAAAGTCGAGACGAGTTTTCCTAGCTGCACTATTACTTAGCTGCACTACTCGCCAAAGGTTTATTAATCATGTGCACTCGGGCACATATCTTATTTAATTATAAAACACACTTTACTGGAACACGTTAATGTTATTAAGAGCGGCACACAACTTAAATCTCAGGGTGACAATCATGTCGACCCAAATTAACACAACACACAAACACATACACGCATGCGCACACACGAGGCTTAACATTATTCCGAGAACAACGGAGTTATTATTATTATACAGGGTGATCTTACGTTTACCCAGATTACACTGCCACAGTGCTTACACTTTAATTTACAGGATGACAGTTACGTCCACCCCAATTGCACTAGCTAAGTGCTTAATACACATGACTGTAATTATGCTCATCCAATGGCGCTTGCAAGGCGCTTAAACACTTCAGATCCTTAAAGGTGGATAAGAAGCATAGGTCATGACCCTTAATATTCCTCGGAAATTATCCGAAGGAATATTAAGATTTAAAGAAACGACAAATCCTTACTTGGATTAGCGTTCCTACGAACATTAAGTTATAAAGAAACGACTAACCCTTACTTGGATTAGCGTTCCTACGAACACTCGTGTTAACTAAACAGTCTAACACATCAATTATTCACATTAAAGCCATCCAGGCAATCAACTTAAACATAGAGATAATAGAAACAACTAGTCCTTACTTGGATTAGTTTTCCTATTAACCCGTATGCTATTCTATCATTAAGATTAAATTCACAATAATACCATCACGGTAATTATCACATATAATAGCGTTGTTCTAACAGATATACAACCTATTATAACATTACTTTAATCACGTTTATTTATGAAATTAGTTCCCAAGCCAAAACTACAGTTCACTCCAATTTAATTAACAATTAAATAATTGATAATTAATGAAACATGGAATGATTAAGCAAGAGCGAACCGCCACTTGCCTTAGTCCGCAGATCTGGAACAAAGCAGAGACAACGAGATTCCGGGCTCGACACAGGTATAGCTCCGACAGCACAACGACCTTCGAGTCGACCCATAAGGAAACCCTAAGTTAGATCCGACATAAACTAGTACGAATCTAAGGAAAGACGAAAGAAATCGAAAGGAACGAGTCCATAACGACGACCACCAAGACCAAGCCAACAAAGGGGCTTCTGGCCACTGGCGGCGGTCGCCGTGTTCATCACGGCGGGCGTCGTGTTCATCACGGCGGTCGCCGCCACGAACACGGCGGTCGCTGTGAAGAACGGCGGCCAACAGAACGGTGAGAAAACTCACCAATACACACACGAGGGTCACTCCTTTGGCCTGGCTTTGGGTTCAGACCTCCACTAAGCTTCCAAAGGGACCTCTAGGCTACAGGAAAACACACCAAACAACACCGGCGATTGCTCCAAAGAACTCCGGCGAGGGCAAGCTTTTCCGGCGAGACAAATTCTGAGATTGAGCTTCTGATTTTAGCTCGAATCTGACCCCCAAGCCTCTCCTTTTATAGCCACAGATCGAGGGAGCACAATGATGGCCTAAATGGAGGCGTGGCGGGGCTAGTTCGGCGTCGTCAGACGTTCGCCGGCGACCATCGGGCAAGGACCTCCGGACAACAACGACGGCGGGCGCCGTCATAAATGCGGTGGGCGCCGTCATCAATGCGGCGGGCGCCGTCATCAATGCGGCGGGCGCCGCCATAGGCCTGGCGTCCTCAGCTAGGAGAAGACTCGCCGCCACCCTGGCTTCGCCTCCTCAGCTCTTAGACGAAAACAATGTTAATCCGGGATAAAATTATCGTACGCGAACGGGTAATTAACATCCAAAGTACCTCGTCTGTATTTTATTTCACTGAGAAAAATAATACAGAGATATAGCACATTACAGAATGTCTTAAACTCTCTGTATTAAATCCGACGTACAAAACGGGTGTTCGGGAAAATTCCAAAAATTCCCAAAATAATCCTTACAGAATTACGGGGTATCAGAGTATGTTTCTCCACTAATTCGTTTGTTATTAACTGTTTATTATTATTATTCTCAAAAATCACATATAACTATGATTATATCTAATTTGGTTATGTCTTATGGTCATATACTACGGTTATATATTCTATAGTTATATACTATGGTTTCATCTTATAATTATATACTATGATTATATCTTATGGTTATATTCCATAGTTATATACTATGATTATATCTTATATTATATCCAACTTGGTTATATCATATCGTTATGGCTGCTACTATATACATGACAAAAATTGTCTATACGCACGACATTCTGTACGCTAGATGATGACGATGTTGCGGTAGAGGCCTATATTTATTATGTTAAAATATTAGTATTTAGTTATAGTGGACAAGATGATGACGATTTAGCGGTAGAGGCCTATATCTTATAGTTATATGACTTATATCCAATTTGGTTATATTATATCGTTATATTCTATAGTTATATATTATGATTATATCTCATGGTTATATTATATAGTTATATACTATGGTTATATCTTATAATATATTCTATAGTTATATATACTATGGTATATCATATATTATATAGTTATATACTATGGTATATACTATGATAAAGACCCTAAACCCTAAAACAATCCCCACACACCCTTTGGGCGCAACTAGATTGCGTCCGGAACTATGGGCGCAATCTAGTTGCGCCCAAGGGGTTTCTAGTGTTTTTTTAGGGTTTAGGGTTAGGTTTTGGGGTTTAGGATTTGTGGTTTAAGGTTTAGGATTTTTTGGCGTAACCAGGTTGTGTTCAAGGGGTTTCTAGTATTTTTTAGGATTTATGGTTAGGTTTTGGGGTTTAGGGTTTGGGGTTTTCGTGCATTCGAGTACAAACATTAAACCCCTAAACCCTAATACAATCCCCACACACCCTTTGGGCGCAACTAGATTGCGTCCAGAACTATGGGCGCAACCTAGTTGCGCCCAAGGGGTTTCTAGTGTTTTTTAGGGTTTAGGGTTAGATTTTAGGGTTTAGGGTTTGTGGTTTAAGGTTTAGGGTTTAGGGTTTTTGGACACAACCAAGTTGCGTCCAAGGGGTTTCTAGTGTTTTTTAGGGTTTATGGTTAGGTTTTAGGGTTTGAGGTTTTTGTCCATTCGAGTACAAACCCTTAAACCCCTAAACCCTTAAAACAATCCCCATACACCATTTGGGCGCAACTATATTGCGTCCAGAACTATGGGCGCAACCTAGTTGCGTCCAAGGGGTTTTTAGTGTTTTTTTAGGGTTAGGTTTAGGGGTTTAGGGTTTGTGGTTTAAGATTTAGGATTTTTGGGCGCAACCAGGTTGCATCTAATGAGTTTTTAGTGTTTTTTAGAGTTTATGGTTAGATTTTGGGGTTTAGTCCATAAAATAGAGTTTAATCCATAAAATAATATAGCTATATACTATAGTTATATTATATAGTTATATACAATGATTATATCTTATAGTTATAAGACTTATATCCAATTTGGTTATATCATATCGTTATATGATATAGTTATCGTTATATGATATAGTTATATACTATGATTATATCTTATGGTTATATTCCATAATTATATACTATGGTTATATCATATATTATATTCTATAGTTATATACTATGGTTATAACTTATAATTATATACTATGATTATATCTTATAGTTATAATCCATAGTTATATACTATTGTTATATCCTATACTATATCATATAGTTATATACTATGATTATATCATATAGTTATATACTATGACTATATCTTATAGTTATATCCAATTTGGTTATATCTGTGGTTATATCATATAGTTACATACTATGGTTATATCTTTTTTTTTGCGGCGCCCAAGGAATTATTATTTTTTTCAAAAAAAAAGAATCCGTTTTTTGGACGCAACCTGATTGCGCCCAAAGACGGGATACGCCGCAAAAAAAAAGGGTTTCGCAAAAAAAAGAGTGCACGAGGAGCGGTTTCACAAGGCTCGTTTGGAATCCAAATGGGTCAGGACCGGTGTGGTTGGATTCGTTGCAAAGCGTACTTTCCCCAGGACTTGGAATCAGACATCGGAGGTGGTATTTGGTGCCGGAGAGTGCCAATGAAAAGGTGATGTCGGATCAGTTTTCCAGAAAAAAGAACTCTTAGATCGAGCCCACTTTGAGCGGCTCGTTGGTGGCTCAAACGACGACCAAATCGAGCAAGGCCGGCGGATATGGACTCGTTGTGTTGCAGGCTATCTCTAGATGTGGTTGGCGGTGGAAGAGCTTGTGGAATGGCGCTGAAAAACGCCATTTACAGTATCTCAAAATGCAAAGAGGCGGAAGGGAGATGGCTCGGTTTTGGGGCAAATTGGATGCCGAAAATGAATGGAAAGATGGTGAATTTACAGGGGTTTGATTTCCCATAATTGCAAGAACATAATCCTACAAATCACTCGCTCTAATTGATCGTAATTGGATCGAATTTCCCAATTTATGTCATGATGAGTCACGCACGCGTCCTTTCATTCGCGGATTGATTTTGACCGATTTGAAACCAATTAATCCCGAAATTAGGGGGTTTTGATTGGCATTTGATTGATCTTTAAAGCCTATGGCTCCATTGCTCCCAATATTTGAAGACGAGCTCGAATTTTGCCATTAAAATCAAGCCCTAACATGCGTTCTAGAGGAAGAAGATGATAACCCACACTTTTGCCATGATTAGACACGACCCCCTCAATTTCGGGTGAATTGCAATTTTTTACCCAAACTTTCAAAAGTGAGACAAAAGCGCCCTATTTTAATTAAAAGATTATTATAAAGTTGCCGAAACTTTATTTTATAATCATAGTTACACTTAATTATTAATTTCTACACCATATTGTTGTAACCCATTTAATAACTCTAAAAAAATTATCTTAACATAATTTATGGACTTAAGTTAATGAAAATTTAAATTACTCCTCTATTAAAGAAATAATATAAATTTCATAACTTTTATTATTATCAAAATAAAATAAATATTACCATAATATCCTTATAATTTAAGGTGGGTTATTACAACAACCTAATTAAGACATCCGATAATCGAATCTTATCCCTCCACATGGCCCTATTTTGTGTCATATCTTTCGTAAGAGCCAAGAGGGTAAGGTCTCGTCTAATTACTTTCTTCCAGCTGTTCTTAGGCCGACCTCTTCCGCGTCATAAATCAGTGAGAACCAAACCCCCACACACATGAACTAACAAAGTCTTGATTCATGCACTTAAAATAAAATTATATAAAATATTTGTTAAACAATTTAAATTTCTTCAATAAATAAAATATAATAAAATCTTTCCAAATGAATAATATATATATATTAGTAAAATTGGAAAAAAAGGCTAAGGCCACATGATATCCTCACATTACGCCACATCATTTTTATCACATGTCCGCTCTAGTTTTAGCCACATGTCATCATCTAATTTATTCTTTTTTATTATAATTATATTATTTTGATTATTTTTGAGATTATCTTAATTTTCGTTTTTAGTATATAGATTATTATTATTGTGATCTTGCTAAATATTATAACATAATTTCATATCCTTTTCAAAATATATATATAATTATATGTAATTTTGTTTGATAAATTAATTATGATAATAATTTCCATTTTACTATATAAATTATTATATATAGATATATCATAATATATATACTATGGTTGTAATTATACATGTCAAAACATGATCCTACCCGATTCGACCTATTCGATTTTTTTTATTAAGATTCAGACCGAAAATCAACGGATCAAGAGTGTCATGCTTGACGCGTTGAGAAATCTCTAGGTTGAATTGACCTGACTGGCTTCTTTGCATGTAATATTCATTTATATTAAATATTATAATATAATTTTATAAATTAACAAATATCATAATAATATTATAATTAATATAAGATTGACGTATTAATTTATATCTTCGTATTAAAAGTCATTGGAAAATGGCAAAAAAGGGAGAGATTTTAATATGGGACAGGAATAAATAAAGATCTAATATTGTTGATATCGTGTTTCAACCCTAGATGCAACAAATTTACTCGTATTAAGTTCGAATCAAGCCAAACAATCGCATGCAAGAACATAAAAGCAGAGGGACACAAGATCTGTTCACGTGATTCGGTTTCTCTACATCCGCAAAGCCTCGAGACGGGAGACTCAACCCAAATGCACTAGAGATCAAAGAAACAAAAGTGTAGGTTTACAAAGGGAGCAATTGAAAACCCTAGGTAGAACTACGAAAGCCGCAACAAAGAAAACAAGCAAGAACACACAGAAGAGTAAGGAGACAGAAGAAAGGGTTTCGGCCCCCTTTCAAGGCAGACGAAGATGCCAATGCAAGCTTCAACGGAGGTGACCAAGGGGGACACCAACAACGCCGGCGGAGACTATCGGAGACGACAAGCTCTCCTCTCGCTCTCTCTTTTCTCTCTGTTTGGAAACGGCGCAGCTAGTAACCTCGGCAAGGAAACAGGAGACCAGGCTTATAAAGCTAGGGCACACAACTTCATCTAAAAACAACACGTTTCGCCAAGTGAGGCGGCAACTCCTCCCCAGATGGGCCTGGCCCAGTTCTTTTGTTCAGCGGGCTTGGCCCAAGTCCACAAAACCAATTTAAAGCCTCCAAACTAGCCTTGGCCGGGGTTGCTTAATTTTTGGTCATTGTAAACCCGGTTCAACCCTAACCTATAGTTTCCAATTAAATCCTCAACCTTATTAACCTTACACTTATACAAATACAAAGCTGGATTACAAAATATAATCAACATACTAGAATTTATTTCATGATTTATACTCATCTTGCGATACTTATCTATAATTTTCATTTAATTATCCTTCTATTATTTGCTTTTTATATTGAGGAAAAAGTCTCGAGTTCCTTCTTGTTAAAACTTGTTGTTGTAGGTCTTATGTGTCAAAGTCCGTGGGCCCATAGACCGGGGGTTCGTGCGGATACGAACGCATAGGCGCAAATAGGCCTAGTACATAAGTCCAATGAGGTTTCATCCTAAAACCAATTGGCAATAGGAGGAGTAGCCCATCAAGCTTATATACTAGACAAGTTATGTCCCAACTTTCGATGTGGGACATTTATATTCCAACACGCCCCCACAAGTGCAACGGGCGGGCAATTGGCCAGACCCAGTTGACACTTGGACAAACGGGTGTGGGTGGGCATCTCAATCTCTTTATAGCCAGACCCAAGAAAGGGACCCAGGACCGAACCCGCTCTGATACCATGTCAAAGTCCGTGGGCCCATAGACTGGGGGTTCGTGCGGATACGAACGCATAGGCGCAAATAGGCCTAGTACATAAGCCCAATAAGTTTCCATCCTAAAACCAATTGGCAATAGGAGGAGTAGCCCATCAAACTTATATAATAGACAAGTTATGTCCCAACTTTCGATGTGGGACATTTATATTTCAACATTATGGACGATTGGGACTGTAAGGATGTGGTTGCATGGCAAGATAGCTCTCTGGGCTGTTCTCGACTAAGTCGGCCTACAAGATTCTATTAGGGATGTTTATCATAGTGAGTCTGATTTAAATGTATTTGTGAACTTAAAACCCCGAGAGGAATCACTTATTTTTGTTGTTGGTGGGTAGGAAGTAGATCTTGACTAATTTTGAGCGGGTTCGTTGACACTTGGCGGTGGAAGCAACATGCAATTTGTGCGATCATAGGGACGAGAACTTAATCCACCTTTTTTGGGATTGTTCCTATGTGACGACTGTTTGGCAGGCTGGCTAGGTTTCCAACCGAGGTACCTATTTGGTTTCTTCTTCATGGATTTTCATGATTGGTTGGTTAAGAATCTAGGACTGGGGTACAATGTTGAGATCCGAGAAAATGGAGCATTGTGTTTGCCTTCACTCTTTGGTAGTCGTGGTGGTGGCGCAATCTTTGGGTTTTCAGAGAGGTTGATATATGTTGTTGTTGATAAGGTGAGCTTCGTACGTGTGTGGCCGGGTTAACGAGTCGTTGGATGCCTTTGATGTGATAGCTGGTGCTACGAGCTGTGTTGGTAGGCGGTATGAACATTTGGATGGTTGGTTAAAACCTACAAGCTAGTCAATGGGTGACACTGAATAAGAATGGTGCTTCACGGGGTAATTCGGGCTTAGCAACGACTGGTGGTGTTCTTTATGTTGAAAATCAGGAGTGGATTGTTGGGTTCACTGCCAATGTTAGAGTTATGACGGCGTCCGCTGCAAAGCTTTGGGGGGATTTCTACGGGTTGCAATGGACTTGAGATCGGGGTCTTCTTCCATCTTGATGGAGGTTGATTCCGAATTGGTGTTGGAATTACTTGTGAAAGGGATTGATCCATGTCATCCTCTTTCTAGCTTAATAGTTCGTTGTCATGGCTTTTTTAAACGAAATTGGGTTCTTAGTTTTTGTCATATATTCCCGGAAGATAATAGGATGGCGGATTCACTTACTAATTTTGCATTTGCACTTAGTATTGGTTTACATGTTTTAGTTGATTCACCTATTGGTTCTAGAAAGATAATGTTAGACGATTTAAGAGATGTTTGTTGTCTTCGTATGACTTTTGTCTTAATCTATATATACACTACACGAAAAACGTTACGTCCACGTGTTAGTCTCTTATTGATTTCGATTTCGTGTCGACCTCATGTTAATTTTTCATATGTGTCGGCCTCAGTAATATGTCACGTCACCTGCCCTCTTAAAAAACTAGAGTATAGCACGTCCCACATAGTCAAAACTTATATTTTTTGATAAATCAAATATATGCTTAAGAAATTGGTTATTGATATTAACAAACATGATTAATATTATGTAATATTCCACTAAAATAGAAAGGCAATATGATAATTTTATTTTGATAATAATAAAAGTTATGAAATTTATATTATTTCTTTACAGAGGAGTAGTTTAAATTTTCATTAACTTAAGTTCAAAATTTATGTTGAGATAATTTTTGTACAAATTATCAAATGGGTTATAAAAGTATAGTGTAGAAATAAATAATTAAGTATAACCATGAATGTAGTTTTAAAATGTTATAATAAAGGTTATAAGATTTATTATGTTATTCTATGTAGGGATAAAATAATTCTTAACTAAGTATGTTATCTCTTTAAGTCTTGAATGATTTAAATTATATTAACCTTATGTTAATAATAATTTAAATAAACCTATCAATTTTACTTTAATATTAACAATATGTTAATTAAAATTTAAATAGGGCTAAGTTTATAAGAAAATATAACTTAAGCTTAGAACAAACCTAATCTAATTTTTCATTCATCATAATTTTGGGTTAGAATGTATAAATAAACTTAGGATAGTGTATACATAAGTTTGGGTAATTTTTGAAAATTAAAATAAGGGCATTTTTGCTTCAACTTGAAAAGTTTGGCAAAAATGTGTAATTAAGCCAAAGGTGGGGGAGGGCCGACTGTGAACAGTGGGGCATTTCTTCAACCTTCAGCCGGTTCACTCCAAGCTCGATTAATGGCGGAATTCCGGGCCGTTTTTGCTCGAATCTTCAAATCAACCCACTGGCTTTGTAAATTAAGTTACCTCGTAGTTAAACCCCCAAAAATCGGGAACCAAATCGCCCGGATTTAATCGAATTTCTCTTAAGAAGGCAAGCCACGTCGGCATGACGCGTCTTGGAGTATTTTGTGAAATTCGATCTCATTCAGAATCATTGACGCTGGATTTTGCCTTATTTTGAAGCTCTTGTCATGGGATTTATTTTCCTTATAAATACAACCCCGGACATTAATAATTTCCCATCCAATTTCGAGCTCAAACTCTCGAACCCTAAACCGCACCGACGCCTCTGTTTTTGATTTAATCCGGCCACCACGACGCTCCTCCACCACCAATAGCGCCACCAGTAGAACCTCCTTGAAGTCCCGGTTCAAACCCATCTGACCCCCGACCCATTTGGTGCCCCGACGAGCCCGAATTGTACCCATTTCCGCCTGGTGCCATTCGACCCATTCGGTACAATTTCCAAACTCTGTTTTTTTTAATTAATCATAATTAGTTGGTTACTTGGGAATAATTAGGGATACATTGAGTTAATTTATTTTTATTAATGTTAAAATAATATTAAACATATTTTTATGGTATTATCTTAGGTTGTAAAATGTAAAATTTTAACATTACAATTAAATAATATATTGGGTTAAATAATTAATTAGGGATAGATTGAGTTAATTTATTTGTGTTATGATTATTTATAATATACGACTAAAGGATTTTTTGCATCGTATAAATAATCGTATATTGTGTAGCCTTGATAATTGATTTATTTGGATTTAGAAAAAAATCAATTAGAAACCGAGACAAGTATCCTTCAATTTCCGATTATGAATAAATTATCTAACTGTAATTTATTTTTGTGTGAATTTGGTACGTCTCGGAATCGCTATTGGGAACGGAAATGAGTTAGGAATTCAGTCTGTTGGTCAAGAGCATCTTCTCTCGTTACGCCGTTCAACCAATACCTTAACTCGAGCCAAGTGGCGGTTCACTCTTGAATTTATTCCATATTTTCCTCAATTGACAATCAAATAATGTTTTAATTAAGTTGGGATAAACATTTCTATTTTGTGTTTGGGAACTTGTGTGTTATAGGGGTTTGCTAGTTGGATTTTGGTGTGAAAATTGGTGTGGACTTGTATGATTAGTTAGCACGAGTATTCGTAGGAACGCTATATACCTCGTGAGGTTTAGCTGTTTCTTTATAACTTGATATTAGGAGGATTATTGATCTAATACTTTTGGTCATGACCTACCCTTATTCGAATATAAGTGGTGGTGCACTTAGCTAGTGCTGTTATTCGGGATTCGTCCAATGATATTCTCGTACCGAGATGGTGTGGATTAAAAGCTTTAGCATAAATGCACATTTTCGGGAGAGAAGTACAAGTTGGAAACCGCTCAGGCTCCTCTCTAAAGTAAGTCCCATTTCCAATATAAATTCGCATTATGCAGTGCTTGGTTGAGGACCCAAATAGTCAAAGGATTCACTTGTAGTTGGAAATGAGAGCACACCAATACAAGGCCTAAGCTTACAAGGGAGGATCATCTTTTAAGAATGTGACATGGTGTGGTTGCACTTGAGGAAGGAGAAGTTTCCTACTAAGAGGAAATCCAAGTTAGACCCAAGAGGAGATGGTCCTTTTCGAGTGGTGAAGAGGATTAGAGACGATGCTGTTAGAACATATTATCTTTAGGATCATGATATATATTGTATTTACCATTTATACTATCTTGTATATTGTATCGCTTTATGTATATGAGATATCCAAGGCAAACCCACCAAGTAGGATTTCACATATTCTCTCATGGTATCAGCCTAACAATTTTTTTTCCAAAAACCCTCTCCTCTCAAACGATCCTCTCTACCACCACCATGTCTGACAACACCTCTCCTACCACCACCGACCCTTCCGCCGCTGTCGATAATGCGGTTGGCACTCGTACCATGTCGTCGCCGACAATGTATCCCAGGAGACCACCCCTCGCCCTTCTCTGGATCCCATCTCCATGGCTCATCAACAAGCACTCCACGTTGCGTGCATCAAGACCCATGTTCCTATCACCCTGCAATTCTCTCATTCGAATTTCAATCAGTGGCATTGTCTCTTCCTCGTCACAATTAGGAAGTTTTCCCTACTCTCTCATATTGATTGATATGCTTCATCTTCCTCTACACATGATGAAACATGGAAGATGCTGGATTTCATTGTTATCTCCTGGATCTACAGTTGTCCAAAATCCTACAAGTCTATGGCATCGTCGTCTTGGTCACCTCGGAGCTCAAGTCCTTCAAAGTTTAAAGTCTATTCATTTCAATGAAGATGATGTTGATCTATGTCAAGCTTGTCAATTAGGAAAACATGTTAGCTTACCATTTGTCTTGTCTAATTCCAAGTCTACTGTTCCTTTTTCAACTTATCCATTGTGATCTTTAGATATCTCATGTCTCTAGCATTACTGGTTTTAAGTATGATCTCGTGATTGTTGATGATGGCACTTAATACATATGGACTTCCCACTCAAACACAAGTCTGAAACGCCATAACATATAAAAAATTTCCACTCCATGGTTCGAACTCAATTCGGCCGCTCCCTCAAACAAATTTAATGTGACCACGGGCGGGAATTGACAATCACGAACTCAAATATGTCTTTGCTAGCAATGATATTCTTATCCAGTTCTCTTGTTCTCACACTTCTCAACAAAATAGAAAAGTTGAACGAATGATTTGCACAATCAACGTGTTGCGAACCCTTCTCTTCCAAGCCCACCTCCCTCCACAATACTGGCTTGAGTCTCTAAACACTGCTATCTACCTCCTCAATATCACCCTCACCAAAACTCAATCTTTGCTCAAGAAATCAGCCCGCCCAACGACCAGAACGTATCAACCTCATAGACAGCTTTGGGTCAAGAAAGCACAGAAAGGCTTCCCTCCACCTAAGACTCTCCTACCTAAACAAGGACAATGCTCCAACCCAGCTAAATACCTTACTAGTCCCACTACTAGGCAGCCACAACAGCAAGGCTCTTCTGTGCAAGAATAGTGGCAACAACCAACAAAATATGCAAAAAAGATTGTTGACAAAGGCAAAGGTGTAGTGATAGAAGAAGGGAGATCCCAGGGGCCAACTATAAGATTCAAAGCCTTGAGCAGTACCCAGGAACACATTGAGGATACAAGCATAGGTGTGGACACAGATGCCATCTACCTCAATGAATAAGCTCACTCTGGCCAATTGGAACATAAGGGGCCTCAACAACCCCACTAGCCATACTTTTGTCGAACAGTTTGTCAAGCATCACAAGATTGATTTCCTAGCCATTTTGGAGACTAGAGTAAGAGAACACATAGCTGAAGCTATTGCCAAAAAGGTTCTCAAAGGCTGGAATAAAGTCACAAACTGCAACGGTATCAATGGTCGAATCTGGATTTTTTGGAATAATAATGTCTCTCTTGATACTATGCTACTTGAAACCTTGCAAGTATTACATTGTAAGATCTCCTCACTCCACATCCCTACTGCCATCAATGTCTCTTTTATCTATGCCTCTATTAATCCACAGGTTAGAACTGAACTTTGGCACTCCCTGGAAGACTCTGCCTTACTGTTATCTGGCCTTCCTTGGGTCGTATTGGGTGACTTCAACACCATTACTGACACTGGTGAGAAATTCTCGAAACACAACAACCCTTCACAGCTGAATCCAGATCTGAAGAACTACATGAACAACATGGGTCTCTTTGATATCCCTGCCACGGGTGCTTTCTTCACTTGGTCGAACAACCACACTGATGACACTCTTATCCAATGCAAGCTGGACAGAATCATTGCAAATCAGGATTGGATGGATGCCTTTCCCAACTCTTCAGCCTTTTTCTCCAACAAGGAATGCTCAGATCACTCCCCTGCCATCTTGTCTATTCCCTGTGGTCTCCCTACTATAAAGAGGTGCTTCAGATACTGCAACACTTGGTCTTTGCATCCAGATTATCTTGCCACTGTCTCTGCTGCTTGGAGAAAGAAGCCCAATGGAGTTTGTATGTACAAACTTGTCACTAAACTGAAATTGCTTAAGGGCCCCCTCAGGAAGCTCCAGTCTAAATCCATTGATGATGGAGAAGCCTTTATCAAGGACCTCCACAAACTTCTCGCTAGCTTACAAGATGAACTGCAAAGCAAGCCACATAACAGAACTCTGCTTCATGCTGAATCATACACTTTATGCTCACTCAGACAAGCCATCAAGATCAGGAATTGCAAGCTCCAACAGTCAGCCAAACTACACTGGATTAAATACCAAGATCAATGCAACTCCTATTTCTACAACCACATCAAGATCAGAAGGTCTAGGAATTCCATAGCTGCCCTGACTGATGATAAAGAAGACAGAATTACTGACCCTTAGATGATCAAAGACACCATTATCAAGCACTTCTAGGACTGGCATGGTGTGGATAATCCTCACCAGCCTTGTGACCCCTTAGTGTTTGAAGCTGGGCCAGTTGCTGATCAAACAGATCAAATTTGCATGGTTAAACCATTCTCTAGAGAGGAGATCAAGGCAGCATTATTTGATATTGGGAACAATAAAGCTCTATTACCTGATGGATATAGAGCTCAATTTTTCAAAGACTCATGGGGCACTGTGGGAACTGAATTTACAGATGCTATTCTTGACTTTTTTGACAAAGGCAGACTCCTCAAAGAAACCAACTGCTCAACCATCTCTCTGATTTATAAAGTGGCATAACCTAATTCCATTCATGATTACAGACTCATTGCCTGATGTTCTGTCATCTACAAAACAATCACCAAGCTTCTTGTCAACAGATTGCAGCTTGTGCTCCAAAAAATTATTGCTCAGAATCAAGGAGCCTTCATTAGAGGCAGATCAATCATGCATAATATTGCAGTATGCCAAGAGCTTGTTAAGGGGTATTCAAGGAAATATACTAGCCCAAGGTGTGCTGTCAAAATTGACCTGAAAAAGGCATACGATGTAACACCCCGTAATTTTTAAGGGTATTTTGAATTATTTTTAAATTTTTCTTATGCCCGTTTTGCTAGACGGATTTAATTCAGTGAGTCTCGGACTTTCTGAAAAGGGTCTGAGCTCTGTAAAATTTTCCGAGCATTATATAATATAGTTGAAGTGTTTTCGGGGTTAATGTAACGTTAATGTACAAATATATTTAACCCGGAGTTAAGAAATTTAATCCAAACCAAGTTCGGATAAGAATTAACGAAGTCGGCCTTTAAACCGCGACTCACCGCGATTGACCGCGATCAACCGCGATTCACCGCGACCGGCCGCGCTCGCGGTAACACCTTTTGCTGAGCAGTGTCGTCTTCTCGCACTCTGTTTTTTCTCTGTTTTTGGGGCAGACAAGTGGCTCGATCCACTTGGCTTTGGCTTGTCCCCTTGTCCCCGACTTGTTCCCTTGGTGGAGACTCGGATTGGGCTATAAAAGGAGGTGAAGACCGAAGCTTAAGCTCTCTTCTTCTTCCTTCTTCTTCTCCTCTATTTTCCTCTGTTTTTCTCCATTAAAGCCGAGCTTGTGAGCTTCGTGTGTGGGAGATTTCGAGTGTCTCTTGAGTTGAGAAGGTGCTCTTGAGTGTTGTTAGAAGCTTTGAGGTGTTGGGAGATCGAACCATAGACAAATCGAAGCAAACAAATCGGTTTGGGGTAAGAAAAACTCCATGGAAGCTGTCGAAGCTTTGCCACTGTTGATGAACCGCGACTGGCCGCGACTCGCCGCGATCGCGGTGAGGGCGTCCGAGTTGTGTGTCTTGTTGGTTTGGCTTTGGGCTTTGCTCGTTTCCTTTGATTTCTTCTTGTATTCTTTTAGATTCATATATAAGTGTATTGAATCTAACTTAGGGTCTTGTTATGGGCCATTTCTTAGGGATTTAATATCCAAGATCTGCTCCAGTTTTAGATCCCGGAACTAGACGTTGCTCAGCTTGATTCGAAGTTGTCGGATCTAAGGCAAGTGGCGGTTCGCTCTTGCTCATCATTCCATACTTTCATTAATTATCAATTGTTTTGTTGTTAATTAATTTGGGATGATTCTGAATTATGTTGGAAATTGTTTTGATAACCTTATGTGTTTAAAAGAAGTTATTATACTAGGTTGTATATTCTGCTAGAACCGACGCTAGTCTATTCTAGATTTGTGCAGGTGAAGGCCGTAAGGGTCTTTGATGTGATTTATCGTGTGTGTTTAGATTATTAAATCTAGGGTGTTAGTTGTTCAGGTTGAGCCGTGATGGTTCTCTGTGTTGTGATTGTGTGTTTGACTGCTAGTACAGTCCGTGTGTAGTAACGTAATTGTTGGGATTATTCCCCGGGATTTATTCCCCGTTAGTTTTGTTCAGGTCATGACCCTATCCTAATAGAGGATACGTGCACGCAGAAATGCAACTGGATGGGATTTATTCCCTGGGATTTATTCCCCGTTATTTTGTTAAAGTACAACCGGTTGGGATTTATTCTCTGGGATTATTCCCCGTATTATCTCTTGTAGAGAGATGTTAAAAGCTTATAACGTGATGTGCGTGTGTGGTCATTTAAATAAGATACGTGCCATGAGTATGCACATAATGAAAATGCCTTGACCATAATAATAAAGTGCCGTATGAGAAGCACTTATTTAAAATGTTTGGCGAGTAGTGCAGCTAGGAAAGCTCGTCTTAACTTTTAGTCACTCGAATGCGATACTGTGATTCTGTGTTTGTGTGAATTATTGGTGAAGCCCTTGCTTAGTCTATTCATTAGACTAACTCTTGTATTTTTTTATATTTCTGTAACGTCTTGGGGGTGTCGTCCGTCCGTTTCGGCACATGCAGATCCGAGGAGGCTAGAACGACTATGAAGATGAACGGTGTTTTGACAAGTTGTTTTGTCGTTGTATTTTAAAGACTTCCGCTGTGCTATTTTATCGTTTTGTTTAAAAGTATTTCACTGTTGTATTTCTGATTAATTGGGTCATTTTAGGAATCGTGTAATTCCGCGACCATGTGGTTTAATAAAAGTTATGATTTTAGTATTGTAACTGTGTTTTAAGTCAGTTATGACGTCGGAAAAGCCTGGGGTGACTTCGGGGTTTACGTCCGGAGTCATCGGCAATAACGCTTTCAAATGGGGTTAAATTTGGGGGTGTTACATACGACACTGTTAACTGGAACTTCCTCATTCAAGTCCTTAAAGGATTTGGACTTCATCAAAAAATGATTATGTGGATCAAGGAATGCATCACTACCAGCTCCTTCACTATTAATATAGGTGGGGAGCTCTCAGGTTTCATCAAATGTAGAAGGGGCCTCAAGCAAGGTGATCCTCTTACCCCCTACCCTTTTGTGCTCATCATGGAATACCTGAGCAGAGCACTCAAAATCATGAGCAAGGATAGGAATTTCAAGTTCTACCCACACTGCAGAAGACCTAGCATTACTCACTTGTGTTTCGCTGATGACCTGTTCATCTTCACACATGGCAATACACAAACTATCAACCTCCTTAAGAATTCCCTGGATGACTTCAGTGCCAAGTCAGAGCTGTCTATCAACACTCAAAAGTCCAAGATCTTTCTTGCTGGTGTCGACAATAGCATTAGCAATGAGTTGACAACTATTCTTAATATGGAAAAGGGTGAGCTCCCAGTCACCTATCTGGGAGTTTCCCTATGTAGCAAGAAAGCTGGAGGCCAGGATTACACCCCCCTTATTGCCAAAATAGTTGCCAAAGTCTCTTTTTGGGCCACCAGAAAGTTCTCTTATGCAGGCATGCTGCAACTTGTGCAAGCAGTTCTTTATGGAGTCACAAACTATTAGTGCAAAATCTTTATCATCCCCAAGAAAATCATCAAGAAGATTACAACTGCCATGAGAAACTTCCTTTGGAGCGGCAACAATGAAGGTAAAAGGGCTCCAATTGCCTGGAGTCTTGTGTGTCAGCCTAGAGAGGAAGGTGGACTTGGGCTCAAGGAGATTCTCTCTTGGAAAAAAACCTGCTATGATTGAGCTCATATATGACATGCTTAGAGAGTCCAACTCTATCTGGCATACCTGGGCCAATGTCAACTTGATGAGAAATAGCAACTTCTGAGAAATAAACAAGAAGAGCACGGATAGTGCCATTTGGCACTCGATCCTAAACTTGCGAGATGATATTCTAGTGAAATTCACAACCAATACTTCTCACATGCCCATCATAATGTCACATGGAGGCAAGTATGACAGCAGAACCATGTATGATGCCTTCAGAAGTGCAGGGTTGCAGTTTGGAATACATGAATCTGGGGAAAACTGATCACACCGAGAGTTTCCTTTCTTACCTGGATGATTATCAGAGGAGGTGTTAAGACCAAGGACAAGCTTCTTCGTATGGGCATCACAAGTGATGACATCTGCCCTTTGTGTTCATCAGCTATAGAAACCAGTGAACACCTTTGGTTCAACTGTCAATACACCAAAGCATTTATCCAAAAGGTGTTTAATTGGGCAAAGATAGGCAGAAGGAACACCAATATTAATGATTGGCTCAAGAGTTTGGAAAGATTGAAGGGGAAACAAAAGTTCAAATTCAACCTCTGGATGTGCTGCACTACTGCCATCCTCTACTACACCCAGAGATGCAGAAACTTGAAGGTCTTCCAAGACAGCAATATCAGTGCCACTGACTGTTCTATGATGATTATTAACCATACTAGAAACTGTGTGCTCTCTCGATGGAAAAAAGAGGACTTGGAGACTATGAGATGGCTTCATGAGATTGAAGATTGATGATCTTACATGTAATACTTGCTTCACTAGGTGTTGCTTCATTTTGACCTTTGTTTTTCATTTGTGTACTCTTTGGCTCTAATTACCTTAATGAAATTAACATTTCATTTCAAAAAAAAAAACTCAATCTCTGCAGATTTCTCACGAGTCCCTGCATAAAAGAAAGCCTCTCTACTCCCATCTTCGAGTCTTTGGGTATATCTGTTATCCCAACCTTCCGTCTGTCATGTCTCACAAACTCGCCCCTCGGTCCACTCCTTGTGTCTTTCTTGGGTATGCCCTTAATCATCGGGGTTACAAATGTCATGATTTATCCACCAACAAGATCATTATTAGTAGACATGTGATTTTTTATGTGTCCAATTTTCCATTCTCCACCAAACAATTTCCCACTGCCTCCTACAACCTCGACCAGTTCACAGCCGAAAATCCGGCTCCCATGAACCCGGTTCCTCACCAAAATTACCCAAACCTACCCAGTCCCACCACTACACCACACCATACATGTAACACCCCCGACTTATGTCGATAGTGCCACATGCCAGTGAACTCAGACTTTAAAGTCCAAAGCCACCCTAGGCTTTAATCTGAACAATTATACTTAAATACAATCATAATAAAGAATAAATAGCGGAAGACTTGTATGAAGAAACTCATTCTTTTATTAATATTCCTCTTGTAAATTGAGAAGGATATGTTACAAATGATATTGAAATTACAGCGGAAGACTTCTAATTACATGGTTAGGTTACCTAACACTTATACCTATTACATTAATCAGAAAAATAAATCTTATATTTTAAGCAAACTAGAAAATTCTTCAAAAACTAAACTTCATCTGCAAGCCTTCTTCTCCGTCTCGTTACTCATAAAAAACCTGAGGCAAGTCGACTGATGTGCCGTATAGGACGGATGACACCAGCCAACCATGCAAGGAAAAATAGTGGTTGGTCAGTCTAATAAAAGACTACGCAAGGGTACAAACAGAATGGTTCTTATGGTTGTATCCAGTTACTATCATTGTCTCTCGAGTAAAAGCCGATAGTCGATATATAACTAAAATACTTCCACTGAAATGAAGGATGTACAAAAGAGATATGCACCAAGAGAATACCCGAATGAATGTGGGTATTATGGGAAGAAGATATGATTTGCTTGAGAACGTTTTAAATTACACACAACATATATAAAACTCCATTGAATAATTGGGCCTGACCAACCTCACTGCATAATGCGAATCCAGATTGGAAAGATGACCGCTTAAGCTGGAGCACGAGCGGTTTCTAAGTTGTACTTCTCGCTCGAAGTTTATTAATTATGTGCTTGGAACACTTATCTTGTTTAATTTCATCATACCACAATTATTCTTTAAGCTTTTAACACAATCTCGCATAAAACAAGAACAACACATTGCAACATTACGTCCAACCCAGTTGCACTAGCAAAGTGCTTAAATCCTTAACGGGTGGATAAGAATCAATGGTCATGACCTTAAAAGTATTAGAGAATTATTCCGACTAATACCGAGTTATAAAGAGATCATTATGCCTCAGAATGCCATAATATCACTGACACACATGACTATTAAAATTCATACTTAATGACTACAAAGTCCACACATAACAAACAAAGTTCACACACAATACCGTGATTACGACGATAACAACCATAATCATATATACCTATATATAACTATATATATCAATAATAACTATCATCATATATACAAAATTCATATACGCACACAAGTGTTCTCAAACATTAATTAGGTTTTAGAAATTACCCAATTAATTAACAATTAATTTATAATAAAAATTGTTGGTCAAAAGAATAACTGAAATGACAAGAGAGAACCATCACTTGCCTTAATTAGATTCGTAGATGAATCTAGACAAGACGATAACCGTTGGTTTGCTTTCCGGTAGCCTGAACTTTGCTCCACAATAATTCTAGCAAGGTTTCGGGTCTACACGTGATCCGACGCATAACGATATGGAGCGAAAAAATAATTAATATCAATTAATTTATTTTGACGAACTCAAGTAATTAAATTCAATAAATTTTTATGAATTTATTCAAAAATATTAATTGAATTTTTCTAAGGACAAATATGAATAAAAGTGAGTCAAAATTATACCGCTCGATTGATTCCGGGTACAATCTGGACCGAATATGTTAACGGGCTTAAAAGTATAATACATATCTAATAGACTAATATATCATATATGTGATGGGGTCCACTCGTCTTCTTCCTTTGAACAAATCTTGCATTTGAACAGCTAGCAGGACTCCGAACAAGCTAAAATGGCGGAATGAGTACGATGCTCACGCGCGACCCAACCCCGATGTGGTTGTAATAACCCTAAATTTTAGTAGGGATATTTGTGTAATTTTCAAACTTTCGTTTTATAAGCAAGACGTGTTAGGCATGTTCTGTAATCTTGTAAGAACCGTATGAATGTGTGGATACACATTTAATGAAATATATGGGTTCTAATTATTGGAGGGTTGCTAAAATCGAAATTAGAAAGACCCGCGATCAAGGCACGAGAGTCGCAGGCACGGCATTGCCCGCGATCGCGGCTAAGCAGCCGCGGGCGTAGCATTGCCCACGACTGCGGTTATGAAACCGCCGGCGCGGTTTTGGCCAAAGGCCAAACCGCGATCGCGGCACCAGTGCTTCGTCGTCTTCCTCGTCTTCTCTGTGATGCCGACGATTCGAGGTCCGGTGTTTCTTCTCCGAGTGGCCGGTTGAGGGATGCTAATCGGTTGTGCTTTCTTTCATTAAGTGGGGGAGCTCCACCCTTACCCTATAAATAGGGGCAAATCCGAGCCTTCTTCTCATCATTCATCTCTTCCTTTCGGTTTTTGGTGGTGTCGTCGGAGCTATGTCATCGTAGTTCGTTGTCGGAGCCGGAGTTCCATCAAAGCAGAGCCAGGAGTAGTGGTGGTGCGCGCTTGTCCAAGGAGCAAGATCCGAGCCTCGTCGGCGTTGGTATGGCTCCGTTGTGTTCATTTAGATTGTCGTTCGACGATGGATCCCGCGACCGCGGCATAAATACCGCGATCGCGGCTGGGCAGAGGCCCGTGATCACGGTTATGAAACCGCGGGCGCGGTTTTGCCCAGCAAAGCCGCGATCGCAGCTATGCAAACCGCGATCGCGGCACTGCCTTTTCTTCGTTCTTTTCGTTCCTTCGTACCCATAACTAATTAGGGTTTTGTTTTAAAACTTGTCTCGTATGCATCGTCGGTGTTGGATTTTGCTCATCTCCATGGCTGATTGTACGGATTGGAATCCGACCCTATTGGATGATGATAAATTCCAACGGGAGTTATAGTAGGCAGCTGTGCACAAGTTCAAGTTTCCAGATTTTGGACCCAACTCTTCGTTCGTCCAGCTTAAGGCAAGTGGCGGTTTGCTCTTGCTATGTTATTCCATATTTTTCTTAATTGATAATTAATCTATTGTCTTAATTAAGTTGGGATAATAATCTTCTTAATTGTCGTTTGGAAACTTGTGTGTGTAAAATAATGTGTAAAGTGAACCTTTTTATTAGGTTGTATATATGGTAGTTATAACCCTTATATATATATTATTATAGGGTGCTAGATAATAATTGGTGTGGATTGTTGTGCTTTGGTGTGGATATTAATTGCTTAGTTAGCACGAGTATTCGTAGGAACGCTATGTATCTTGTGAGGTCTAGTCGTTTCTTTATAACTGGTATTAGGAGGATTTTGCCTTAATACTCTTTTGGTCATGACTGTACCCTTATTCGGATATAAGTGGTAGGTGTACTTAGCTAGTGCCAACATTCGGGATTCATCCCAAAGATATCTCTCGTATCGAGATGATGTGAATTAAAAGCCATAACGTGAATGTACGTTTTGAAAGTAAATAAGATAAGTGTTTTTACGCACATAATTAATATACCCTCGGGCGAGGAGTACAACATGGAAACCGGCCGGACTCTTATTAGAGTAAGTCCTCTTTCCAATCTGGATTCGCATTGCGCGGTGAGGTTGGTCGTGGACCCAAATAATCAAGTTCGTTTTTAAACTTGTGTGAAAACTTAACGTTCCCAAACAATTACATACGTTTCCTATAAGACTCAATTCCGTTTGGAGTCTTCTTTTCGATGCATATCTTCTTCTATCATTCCATGAAAGTTTCGGGTTATGTATTGTTCCTTCGGTTATTATTCGAGGGACAATGATAGTAAACAGTTACGATCACTAGAACCATTCTGCTTGTACCCTTGCATAGTATTTGATTAGACTAACCAATCGGATTTTATTTCTTGCATGGTTGGATGGTGTCATCTGTCCTATACAGCACATCAGTGGTTGGTCCCCAGCGTTTTGAAGTAACCAATCGAAGAGAAGGCTTGCAGTTGAAGTTTGTGTTTTAAGAAGTAATATTTCCAAGGCGTGTATGTTTAATTTGAAATAAATGTAATACATAGTCATGTAATTAGGACTACTTTAAAAGAGTCTTCCGCTGTAATTTAAAAAGTCTTCCGTTGTCACTATACTTTGTTGTAAAACCGTCCTTTTCATTTTACGAGAGGAATCTTAATAAAAGGTTGAGTCTTATTCATTTAAAATGTCTTCCGCTGGTTATTCTTTCATTATTTAATATTTATGTATTTATTTAAGCTTAATTGTTCCGATTAAAGCCTGGAGTGACTTTGGACATTAACGTCTGAGGTCACTGGCGTGTGGCACTACCGACATAAGTCGGGGGTGTTATAATTATGGTATCATAGCAATGGTTTTAAAATTCCTGGTCTATTGTTAGGTTTGAGAATTTTTGAAAATTAGTTTCGAAACTATTTTCTTTAAAAAAAAAAAGAATTTCGAGAGTCTAAATGTTAGTATCAAACTTAAAAGTTCAATAATTTCTTAAAGTTTAATTTAGAAATAATGGTTTAACTATTAGGAATTTAATAGTTATTTTATAGTTGCCTTATAAATGGTGTGTTATAAACGTTTAACATTTACTTCGTGCTATAACTTTAAAAGTGTGATTTTTGGTCTTAGTAAGGGTTTTAGGTGATAACAGTGTCGTTAGTTTGAGAAACTAACTTTATAAAATTATTTTATTAAGTTAAATATATAAGGTTTAAAAGTATAAAGTATAAAGTTTGAAAGCATAAGGTTTAATAATAAGTGGTTTTTCAAACTTCTGCAAGCTTCGGGTTGTTACTTATTCCTTAGATCAATTCTTAAGGATATCATCTTTTCTTAGGTTTAATGTCATTTAAAAGTTGACATTTCTCCTAATTAATCCATTCTCAAGTAAGAGAATAAGATCTTTTTAAGGTTAATGGTGGAGGGTCAATCAAACTAATATAAAGTTATTGGTTTGGACCCTTACAATTCGTATCATAACGTAATTGATTAAGTATAATGTACAAGTTTGAAAAGTTATAAACTGACGTTATGGTTCTTCAACAGATGGTGAACACCCGATCCACCAACCAAGCAACTAATAAAGGTCCTAACAATAGTTCCCGGATCCAGATGAGGAGTGCTACTCAACAAGGGGAAGACGCGGGATCTAGCTCGCGTAATAATGACCCGACCCTGCGGCAAGGTGTTCATCAGGGACAAGTGGACCCCCAAGCTGTGAGGGAAGTTCTACCTCCTGCCCCGATCATGTTGGATGCGACGGTCATTGGGCAAATAGTGAGGAAGGTGGTCGAGGTATTGACGACCCAGGGGATACCGCAAGCTCAAGCGGCTCCCAACCCTCAGGTTGCAACTAATGGAGAGGGACGTGAAGGTCCTGCACATCCGGAGGTTCCCGAGAGAAACGACGGGAATTACAACCGAGCATTGAAGACGATCAATTCGATGCGCCCAGATAGCTACGATGGGATCGGGGAACCAGTCAAGGTTGCCTATTGGTTTTCCCATATGGAGCGACTATTTCGGAATGTGGTCTGCACCGAGGCTGAACAAGTGCACATTGCTTCGTTACATCTGAAAGATGGAGCAAGTGAGTGGTGGGAAGGAACTGGTTTGGACGACCACCCAAACCTGAGCTGGGCAATGTTCAAGGCCAAGCTCACTGATCGGTTCTTCTCTCGTGCTATGAGGGAAGAGAAGTTGAAGGGGTTCCTCTACCCAGAGACTGAAGGACTGAAAGTGTCTGAGCTGGCGGCAAAGTTTAATCACTTGTTGCATTACGCTGGTTCTGAAGTGCATACTGAAGAACAAAAGATCCGGTACTTCCATAGATGGATGAATCCAGAAATCAAACCTCTGACGGCGCATCACGGTTGCTCTACTTTGGAGCAATATGTTGATGCGGCCTACAAAATAGAGGTCACGCTGGAGGAATTCGCCCGAAAGCGGGAGGAACATAATAAGGCAAAGGGTGGGTGACAGGCATGTTTTAGTCGTGTTAACTTGGTCAAAATAAATCCTAACAAACCTAAACTAGTAGTTTTGGCAAGCAAGGGTCGATCCCACAAGGAGGAGTTATCTTTCTTAATGTAGATTTGCATACAATGGTAACAATAGGGTTTTTTTAAGGTTGATTTAATTCAAATAAGCAAACAAAACAAACAAAACAAAGATTTGTATTCAATTAAGGGAAAAACACTCAGCCAAACAAATATCCACCTTCAGTTTTGTTGATTGATCATTAATTATTCCTAGTCCTCAATCCTCGTGAATGTCCTAATCCCTGTTCTGAAATAGTTACCAGTCCAACTCGGCCTGGTAACCCTAACTATTAAACCAATCAAGAAACTATCAAGATAAATCTAACAGCAGAATAAGCTCAGGAATAGATAGGCTCATGCAATACTTAACAACTCGTCAGTACTTGACATGCAACTAATTCTCTTCACAATAAACATTCACAACTCGTTCCAGTAAATCGTGGTTACTACTTCTGAATTAGGGATGAATAATATTAATTTCAACAAGTTGACCAGAAAGAGGTAACTATCAATATAGATAATACTAATCTCAACTAGGTTGTCAGGCTAGGGAAACTAATATTAATAATGATAATCACAACAACTGATGAGTTAGATCCAACCAATACTATTCAAGATCCTAATCCTGCAGTATGAATAATATCGATAAAACTAGGTAGCTAATCTAGAGAAATCAATATAACTCAATTGGATGAAGCATAAAAGAATTAATAACATTCAAGGATAAAGGAAAGGAATAACCTCACAATCAAATTCAAACTTAGGCTTCAATTGTCGGACTAAGCAAAGGTGCTTAGCTCCTCATAGTCTTCGAAAGAAAATAATACTGAATGGAAAATAGTATGTAATAGCGAATGTCGATGATACCAAGATGATTGAATGGAGGCTATGGAATTTATGTTAAATAGACTTAACCTAAAACCCAAGATCACAAACCTCATCTAAAAGGCAATAATAGTATAAAGTTCGAAAATAATAAAAAGAAAGAAAAGTCGGAAAAGGTAAAAAATAAAGAAAACTCGGAAATTCATACGGACCGCCTCCGTGTCATTCCGCGGTCGTGGCACCAATTCCGCGGTCGCGGAAAATAGGTTCGAGCTCTCGACTTTTGCCAGCACAGGATTTTTCGCGGGCGCGGTGGAACTTCCGCGGTCGCGGCCGTGACATTCGTTGCTCCGCGCTTCGCCTCTCGCCGCGGACGCTTCGTGGCCTTCACCCTGGTCGCGGTGGCTCGCGGCAACTCTTCTCTCCTTCCTTTGTGTGGATTCGTCCTCTACTCTTCCTCGTCTCCTCAGGTGGTCTACTCCTCGTCTTCTGGATGCCTTCAATTAGCTTCTCCAAACCACCATTTCCACACTTCTTCTCTCCAACTCCATATTCCACAGTTGTGCTCTAAATCCCTATAAATGGCACCCTAAACACTGGTAACAACTCCTAGATAAGTACTACAAAATAGTGCTGATCAAACTCCTCCATGCTTAAACCTTGCTCGTCATCGAGTAAGCTAAAGTAAACCTACTCCTTCAATCAAATCCTCAAGGTCTCAGGAAACACAGAAAAATCATCTCCTCTAAGAATTGCACCTAACATGAACTCCCAGGCACCAATACAATATGCACAGCACAACACAACACATAACACAAATCAACCAAGCTTAAAGGAAACCAGAGTACTTTCCCCAAGCTTATCCCGAACACCATAGAGTGAATAAAATCTAATACTAGCCTCCATCTATCTTCTTATACCTCCCAGAGTGACCTACCCGAATCCTCCTTATATCTCATCTTCTTATGTCACCACGCCAGGTAAAATGATGATTCCTAAAAATCACTCTTCTTCTTTTCACTCATTTTGCCAAGGCGCCCTTTCAGGTTTTCACCAAGTCACTCATTTCATTTTTTCAATAGATGGACTCACATATAACTCACATCACTCTTGACCAATTATTACCCCAGCCTAATGCTGGTCCAAGCCACCTGCTTATTACCTAAGCCGCCCTTTCGGGTTTTCGACTTATCCTAGGATTTCTATTTTTGCCTTTTTTCAAAATTTGGCTTTTTCTTTATTATTTTTTCCTCAACGACGTAGCAAGTATAAAACCCTCCCCCATGCTTAAACATTGCATTGTCCTCAATGTAATGAAAGACAAAAAAAACTAAAGCACAGGGAAAGGAAAAAAATTAACTCACAAACGTTGCCGAGTTGGCTTGGACACTGAAGTTGTTGCTGGCGGTAAAGCAATGAACGCTCAGGTCTCTGGTTCTGCGGCGGGCATCATCGACTCATCTCTACCGTGCAACCAAAGGGAACCACTGTAATGTGTAGTGGTCATCAAGGAAATCGGGGCTGCACGGCCTTCAACTCAATCAACTCCTACCATGCAACCAAAAGGAACCACTCTGGTGAGAAGTGGTAAATCAAGGGAACGGGGTTGCATGGCCTTCAACGAACACAAAAATAGGCCCAGATGTAATCGTGGTATGGGCCCTGGTGTTCCTCCTCCTCAGCTGTCAATTGTAGGGCCATCATCGTTGCCAAATAATGTGTGGGGCTAATGTTTCCTCCGTGACAACAAAGCAAACAAAGCAAAGATTTGTATTCAATTAAGGGAAAAACACTCAGCCAAACAAATATCCACCTTCAGTTTGGTTGATTGATCATTAATTATTTCTAGTCCTCAATCCTCATGAATGTCCTAATCCCTGTTCTGAAATAGTTACCAGTCCAACTCGGCCTGGTAACCCTAACTATTAAACCAATCAAGAAACTATCAAGATAAATCTAACAGCAGAATAAGCTCAGGAATAGATAGGCTCATGCAATACTTAACAACTCGTCAGTACTTGACATGCAATTAATTCTCTTCATAATAAACATTCACAACTCGTTCCAGTAAATCGTGGTTGTTACTTCTGAATTAGGGATGAATAATATTAATCTCAACAAGTTGACCAGAAAGAGGTAACTAACACTATAGATAATACTAATCTCAACTAGGTTGTCAGGCTAGGGAAACTAATATTAATAATGATAATCACAACAACTGATGAGTTAGATCCAACCAATACTATTCAAGATCCTAATCCTGCAGTATGAATAATATCGATAAAACTAGGTAGTTAATCTAGAGAAATCAATATAACTCAATTGGATGAAGCATAAAAGAATTAATAACATTCAAGGATAAAGGAAAGGAATAACCTCACAATCAAATTCAAACTTAGGCTTCAATTGTCGGACTAAGCAAAGGTGCTTAGCTCCTCATAGTCTTCGAAAGAAAATAATACTGAATGGAAAATAGTACGTAATAGCGAATGTCGATGATACCAAGATGATTGAATGAAGGCTATGGAATTTAGGTTAAATAGACTTAACCTAAAGCCCAAGATCACAAACATCATCTAAAAGGCAATAATAGTATAAAGTTCGAAAATAATAAAAATAAAGAAAAGTCGAAAAAGGTAAAAAAGAAAGAAAACTCGGAAATTCATGCGCTAGGATCCGCCGAGCCTAGTATAGTTCGGAAAAAAAAAAGTTTGGTCACGACAGTGCGGCTATTCATAATTAAAGTAATTACGAATTGATTAAATTAATTACGAATTGATTAAATTATATGTTCAAAAATGTCATAATTTCATATATTTAGATTTAAATAATCCTAATGAGTCAAAATATTAATAATAACATCAATATATAAAGTATCAAATAGAAGAGAGCGCTTTCGATTGCTCGTACTTCCGCCCCTCCTTCCGAGTAATCCTAAATCCTCCTTCCGAGTAATCCTAGATCAGCCGTATCAAATAGAAGAGAGCGCTTTCGATTGCTCGTACTTCCGCCCCTCCTTCCGAGTAATCCTAAATCCTCCTTCCGAGTAATCCTAGATCCGCCACTGGTTGGCAGTATGGTCACGACAGTGCGGCTATTCATCCCTCTGTTTATGCAGAAACCGAGCAAGAGCATACCAATGTTTGGGCGGCTCGACGGCAGCTCTAACGGCGATGGAATGGAGCGGGGCCGGAGGCTACGGACTCGTGGCGAAGTGGGATATCACCGAAGATGACCGATGGCGGCGGAGGAAGACCACCGGAGCTGGAAAATCGCCACAACAGAAGCTGCAGCGAACAACACCAACAAAAAACAGAGGCGACTCGACCAAGGATTCAGAGGGCTCGTACGGGTTAGTTCGTGGTACAAACGGAGCGGGGTCACCGCCGTTGGGTTCGTATCGTCGAGGGATAACAATGAGGACTGTTGGAGGCATCGGAGATTCACCACCGGTGGCAGAAGAACTGAACAACAGAAACTTCGAAAAAGAAAAAAATAAAGGAATGTGAGTTTTATTGATCGGGTTTGGATGCCAAAACGAATGAATTGGATGCAAAAATTATAGGGGAAGGGTTGAAATGGAGACCAAGAATGAGATTATACGCTTTCCATGTTAAAAACGATTGTAATCAAATCAAATTTTGGAGATTTCCATCAATTCGAGCTCAAAACATGTCATTTTGAAATTGAATGAACCTGGATGATATTGAGGCTAATTGCACCGGGTAAACGAGGGATTTTTTTACTAGAATCTTGTTGGTTAACAGCTAGGATTTTACGGGACCGAATTCAAATTTCGAATTTTGAAATTTGATAGCTCCTACGAAAAAAACAGAGCTTAGTTAAGTTGTTCAATTCATTTTATGGTTAATTGCATTTTTGGCCTACTTTACTAACTATTTCCATGCGTGTCGCCATGGTCTAGGGTAATTTACATATTGAGCCCAAATTTAATAATTTGGGGCATTTGCATCCCTAAATAATTACCAACTAACCACAATTTTTTTATGACGTTATTCTCTTGCCCAATTTCAATTACCACATTATTATAAATCTGTCCAAACTTTATTATACAAATTATTTAACTCATTTAGTAGCCCCTTAACTATATAAGTGTAACATTCTGATAATAAAGTCTCACAACGTTATTTTATAAACTAGTTAAGTTTATTTTAAAAACTTAACTCTACTTTATTTGTAGAAAAATCATTATAACATAATTTTTGGATTTAAGTTAATGAAAATTTAAATTATTCCTATATAAAAAATAAAATAAAATTTATTATTATTAAAATAAAAGTATCATATTACCCTTATCATTTAAGTGGGATATTAAAATCCAGCCGACCCTAACCTTCCTTTTCCCACACTAAATTATCCTAATTATCTTCCACAAAATAATCACCCACAAATCTCTCCCCAAATTGTTCTCTCTTATCCCCTCCACCAAATCTGGCTCCCACTCCTTCCCCCACACGAAACCGTGCTTAGGATATATGACCCCTTAAGAGGGCTGAAATAGCAGATTTAGGGTCCTAATTATGAATACTAGCTGCTTGACCCCCTAGGTCATTAAAATAACAACACGCGCGCAACAAATCCGAACGAATTTGCTTCCTCTGCAAGAAAGAAGACAACACATTGTAAGCTATATTCGACAAACTGAATTAATTCGAAAAACAGAGGAGATTCGACACAGAATTAGAAGCAATTCGACAAAATAAGAGCAAAAAACAAATCAGAAGTAATCGACATAGAGAATCGAAGCTGTTTGGGCGAAGAGTGTGGAATTTGCAATTGAAAAGAGGTATGTATTACAAGTGATTTTGATAGTTCAATATAGTTTATATACGTCCGAAAAATAGTATGGAAGAGATATTCAGTTGATTAGAAACAACAATTAAAAGTTTCCAACTATAGAAGTGCGAAAAACAATCGAAGTTGCTTGGGACAATTTGAAACTGTCTCAAGCAGATTCCATTGCTGAGAGACATTTAGCAACTGTCCCCAAGAAAATGCTATGAGATAAAAAAAAAATGTTTATAATATTAAAATAATGTGTATTCTATGTATGATGAGTGATGTGCAACTTCATCCTTGTTGAAGACAATTTGAAAATGTCTCCATGAAGGATTTGGAAACATTTTGCAATTGTCCCGGACAATACTAAACTATCAACAAACCAGATTGGGACAAATTAGTATTAAAATGATGTGCAGCTGTCCTAAAAAAGATTTTGGTTCTGAGGGACATATTGCAACTGTCCCCAGAGCAGATTAGGACAGTTGTAGTTTGCAACTGTTCCAAGCAGGTTCTAGTTTTGAGGGACATATTGCAACTGTCCCCAGAGCAGATTGGGACAGTTATAGTTTGCAACTGTCCCAACCAGATTCTGGTTCTGAGGGACATATTGCAACTGTCCCTGAAGAAGATTGGGACAGATTGGGACAGTTGCAGTTTGCAACTATCCCAACCAGATTCTGGTTCTGAGGGACATATTGCAACTGTCCCCAAAGGAATGGTATGTTAAAATAAAATGAAAAATGGTTTATAACATCTTCATTGTGTAGATAAACATGAAGATTATTACTGTGTGCTATGGAGGAGAATGGAAGATAAAAGATGGAATTAACACATACATTAGAAATGTACTTTCCAAGGCAATTGTGTGTAATGAGAGTATAAAGTTCCAAGAACTGAAGGAAAGGATAAAAGAAAGATTAAACATCAATTCATCACTTGATAAACTGAGAATTAGTCATTTGAATCCATTCCATAGATTCAGAGAAGCATACTCGGTCGATACAGAGGAGGATTTCAGAAGCTTATTTGACATCAATGAGGACCCTGAAGTTTCATGGAGTTTGCCTTTATATATGTCATCAACTAGAAACACTCGTGGGAGCAACGACAATCATGATACTACTCAGAACGGTATAGCTTCTCTTCAATCTAGTTACCATTTGGAACAATACAGTGGCAGTGTTTGTTGTACAGAGACAAGTAATCTTGAAACTGGATCAATCTCTGAGCAAAATGAGACAACACATAATCCAGTCAATACAGACTTCATTACAGTGGGACAGATTTTTGGGACAAAAAGAGAGCTTACAGATGCTGTGAAACATATGGCAATGCGCGACAACTTTGGATTTAAAGTAAAGAAATCAAATCCTGAACTGTATAAGATTGTATGTCTGGATGCTGAATGCAAGTGGAGATTAAGGGCTGCGGTATTGCAGGGTACTGAATTCTTCAAAGTGCGAATATTTGTTCAAGAACATACTTGCTCTTTTGACTTCAGATGTGAAAACACCATTAAACCCTCATTCAAAATGGTTGGAGAGACAATGTGTAACACCCCAGGCCAGCCACCGCGCCACCAACCGGTGCCGGTGCCGCCTGGTTGTCCACATGGGCCGCAACCCATACACCCCAACCCGGCCCAAAGGCCCAGCCCAACGGCTGTCTCTTATGTGGCCCACAGCCAACACAAGCTGCAACTCAATTGGTGACATATCTCTCAGGAAATGAGAGATATGCCAAAGGTCGGGGGTTCGATTCCCCTTGGCAACAACCCGCTTGTGTTGGCTGTGGGCCACATAGGAGACAGCCGTTGGGCTGGGCCTTTGGGCCGGGTTGGGGTGTATGGGCTGCGGCCCATGTGGACAACCAGGCGGCACCGGCACCGGTTGGTGGCGCGGTGGCTGGCCTGGGGTGTTACATAAAAGTACACTTTGAATGAGAGGGGCTCCGACCTTATAGGGCCAGCCATTTCTCTATCCATGGGCCCCAGCCCATGTACCCCAACCAAATCCCCATGGCTGGGAGGTTGTTCGCAAGGCTCGAACACGAGACCTCACGCTTTAACAAGCGGCCTAACACCCACTTGTTACCAATTGCGCTGGTATGGGCCAGTGAGGGGTTAGGGTGTATGGGCTGCAGCCCTGTGATGGGTCGGGCTGCTAAGCTGTCGAGGTATTACACAATGAACACAAGGTAAATGTCCAACCAAATAACAATATATTCTATAGTCTCAGAAATAAATTTTATTAACAGATATATTGCCTTCAATGCAGGTTTATAAATATATCAAAGGGGCCGACGCCTAATATGATTCGTAATGACATGAGAACTGAGTTTTTTTTTTCAGGATATAAGCTATTGGACAGCTTGGAGGGCACATGAATAGGCACAAAATCTCATAAGAGGAATACCTGAAGCAAATTATGGGATGCTGCCTATATACTGTCACGATATCAAACAAATAAACAACGGTACATACACATGCTTAAAAACTGAAGACCAACACCGTTTCAAATATGTATTCATCGCAATTGGAGCATCAATCAAAGGTTTCCAAGTAATGAGAAAGGTACCAAAATTAAGATCAATCTGTAGTGTGATTTCTTCAAAATAATACTTTTGTTATAGAGTTGAACTTTCAAAAAAGAGGATCTAGAGACAGTTTGTAACTGTCCCCAATGAGACTCCATAAAGAGTTTGGAAGTGTCCCTAATGAGTATCTATGACCAATTTCACATTCCAACTCTAAAAAGAGTTTAACTGTCCCCATTGCAAATAGGGACAGTTTGTAGGGACAGTTTGCAACTGTCCCCAATGAGACTCCAGAAAGAGTTTGCAAGTGTCCCTAATGAGTATCAAGGAACAATTTCACAGTATCTTGAATGAAATAGGGACACATGCAAATTGACACTAAGAAGGTTGTGTGGACAATTGTATAGTGTCCGCAATAGATTTTATCTAGATTGAAACTTACATGGTGAATGAAATCTTTTGTAGGTGATCATGATTGATGGAACGCACTTACACGGAAAGTATGGGGGACATCTTTTGATTGCATCTTCACAAGATGGGAACAATCAAATCTACCCACTTGCTTATGTTGTAGTAGATTCTGAGAATGACAAGTCCTGGACATGGTTCTTTGAACAGTTGGCTAAGGTGATTCCTTCTTTAAACCAGTTGGTTATTGTCTCTGATCGGCACCATAGTATTTTCAAAGCTATTGAGCTTGTGTACTCTTCATCTGAACATGTAGTATGTACAAGGCATTTGAAAGAAAATTTGAAAACAAGGTTCAGAGACAAAGGAGTATGTAGATTGTTTACAAAAGCTGCAGAAAGTTACACAAGAGCAGATTTTGATGATAATTTCTAGAAGATATGCAACATAAATACAGAGATATGAAAGTATCTAGAAATTGCAAAATTGGAGAAATGGGCTAGAGCACATTGCAAAGGGCAAAGATACAACATTCTGACCACAAATAATGCAGAATCTGTCAACAATGTGCTCAGGGAAGCAAGATCATTCCAGATTGTTGCTCTTCTTGAATACATAAGAAATTTGATATCAAAGTGGTTTAGCGAGAGACGGAAGAAGGCAAAGGAGAACAAGGAGACACTGACACCAACTATCCAAAAAATACTCGAGGAAATATATAATCTATCAAAAATGTATGAAGTGAGAGAACTGAACTCCGTTCAGTTTCAAGTAACAAGTGGCAAATTCTATGGAGTGGTTGATTTAAAAGCCAAAAAGTGCAGCTGCAAGGTATTTGATGTAGAACACATTCCTTGTGTACATGCATTAGCTGCCATTAAGAAGAAAAAATGGAAAATGACAGATTTCGTTAGCAGATACTACTATACTTCATCTTGGTACACTGCATACCGAGAGACAATCTACCCAGTACCTACACAATCAGAAGATGTTGTCCCAGATGATGTAATCAACATAGAATGTAATCCTCCACTTGTCACAAGAAAGAGTGGCAGGCCAAGAAAGAGAAGGTTACCTTCTGCAGGAGAATTGCCAACAAAAAAAGCATCAAGAAGACCTTGTAAGTGCAGCATCTGCGGTTCTGCTGAGCACACCAAGAATACATGCAGGAACAAAGCATCAAGCAACAAATTGATACAATTGGAGTAGTTTTTTTTTTTTGAAAAACAAAGAAATATTATTTCTATGAAATTCAGGTACAACAGTTTGTTGTTTTACTGAAAATGTGAGGATTTTATCTTGCAGAAACTTAAAATCTAATTCTAGAATTGTTAAATAATATTTTTTTTATCAGTTTTGGAAAATGAGTTCTTAAATGCACTATTGTTGAGCAAATGTAATATTCTGGACCTGAAAAAAAAAACTTCCAAAATGACTCCTGGGACAACTGTCCCTTCAACTGAGCCTAAAAGAGTCAATTTCCAATTGTCCCTAGATAGACAATGTAGTTAAACAACTGTCCCTGAAAAGACAGTTCCAAGAGACATCTGGGGACAACTGTCCCTAAAGAGAAAGTATTATTGAACAATTGTCCATAAAAAGGACATTTCCAAAATGCCTTTAGGGACAATTGTCCCTAAAGGGTAACTTCCAAGAAGCATCCAGGGACAGTTTCCAACTTTCCCTAAAGAGACAATTTCCAACTGTCAATAAAGGAAAAATATGGTTACTAAAAAAGAAACTTCAAAAATGCCTTTGGAGACAACTGTCCCTAAAGAGGCAATTCCAACAAACATAAGGGGACATTTGAAATCTGTCCCTAAAGAGAAAGTATTGTTGAACAACTATCCCTAAAAAAGACACTTCCAAAATGAATTTGGGAACACTTGTCCCTAAAGAGGCATTTCCAAAAAGCATCTGGAAACAGTTTCCCATTGTCCCTAAAGAGACAATTTCCAACTGTCCCTAGAGAAAAACTATTGTTGAACAACTATCCCTAAAAAACACATAAACAATGACTTTAGAGACAACTGTACATAAAGACGCACTTCCAACTGTCCCTAAAGAAACAATTTCAAACTGTCCCTAGAGATACAATATAGTTGAATAATTTTCCCTAAAAAGACACTTTCAAGAAGCATATGGGGATAATTGTCTCTATAAGGACAATTTCCAACTGTTCCTAAAGAGACAATTTCCAGTTATCCCTAGAGAGACAATATAGTTGAATAATTGTCTCTAAAAAGACACTTCTAAGAAACATCTGGGAACAATTTCTAACTGTCCCTATGAAGACACGTCAAAGATGCATCTTAGGCCTAAGATGCAACAGTAGCTAAATCTGCTTAATGAGTATGCTATGTGCAAAGTTTCAGCTATCCACGAATAGGAGTTAAAAATATTGATGATGATAAGAAAATTTTTAATTATAAAACAAATTCATAAAAGATTTCAAACAATACATCATGTCCTTAAAACATCAAACACAAACTGAGTATCTTCTACTACATTACATTAAAATCCAATAAAAACAACAACATGACCAAATGTTTGTCGCTTGCAAGCATTACAAAGACACCATAAAAGTTCAAAGTTCACGCTGGTTAGGAGGCAGTGGCTTGAACACATATCGCCCATTGAACAGATCAATGCACATCTTGTCTCTATACGCCTTGATACGAGCATCATCGAGATCGTCAAAGTTTCCACCAAAAGCACGAGCTTCAATAATTTGTAATGTGTAGACTCCACAGTTGCCACTGTATACAAATAAGATAAGAATCAAAATAAGAAAACAAAAATTAAAATTTGAGTGCATACTGGCATACAAGAATTAAAGAAAATTACCTTGGAGGATCTTGAGGACAATTATATATAGGTACTCTGTGCCAAGCAAAATCCCCTTCAAACAAGACAAGGTGTGTGAATCTATTACACCTCTTCAATACCCTTGGAAGGATAGACAACAAAGGATGTATCAAAGCATACAACTTCTCATCTTTGAACAAATCTATGTTGCAATCCCAAATTGTAACATGACGTTCTACCAAGTCTATTTCTAAAGCAATCCAATGCGCCATGTTTAAGTTAAAGTGGGTGAACACTTTAGTAACATCGGTATACCATGACTTCAAGTAGAATGTAGAAGCGGTTCCATCAATGAAGTTAAGAAGGCGATCTGGAATATATATCTCATCAGCTAAACACTTTTCTTCAATTGATGGGTTGAAATAGCCATAAAAACCAAAATCCATTATGGCTATATTCTTCCAAGCATCTGATTCTTCAAAGACGCGCTTCCTGAAGTGGTATAAAACTTCACCAATTTGTTGTTACAACAAATATGAATAAATCAAATTAGGTTCAGAAACAGTGAAAGTTATAGAAAAAGGACTAGTCAGAGAAGGAAGCTTACATCATCAGTAATCCACTTGTTCTTGTACTGTAGTTTAAAGAAAAAAATCCTTATTAAGTGAACCATCATGACCAGGCACAGTAGCGTCATGATTTCTATAAGAATAAAATATTAAAGATATAATTAAAACAAAGTGACTTAGGGACAAATCTTGAAGAAAGAATGAAACTCTTCCTTACCCAACTGTCCCCAAGTAGGATAAGGGACAGTCCCAAACAGTTGGAAAATGATGAAAAAACAATTCAATACTTCAATCCAAAAAAAGATAAAAACTTACTTATCAGATTTGAGCCATTCATGGAAAGGTCTACGCTCCTCAATATCGTAAAATGAATATGCTGGTCTTCCAGGAATTCTGATTTTTTTACTCTTGTTTACTGGATTTGCGTACAAGGCAACCCTCTTCCCACCCTTGTGAAACTTGAAGCAATCTACCCTCGCCTTGAGATTCACTGATTACACCAACCTTGTTCAAGTTTGTCATTTCTGATTCAACTATGGATTCAATATCTCTGATTGCATTATCCTTTTCCACATCAGAGACTTGAGCAACTTCTGTTGTTTTTCCACTGCCACCCCCAACATTTGCTAGTTTATCAATCCTTGTGACATTGACACTCTCAACTATGGATTCAATATCCCCAATTGCATTGTCCTCTTTCACATCAGAAACTTGAACAACTTCTATTGTTTTTCCAGTGCCACCCCCAACATTTGGTAGTTCATCGATCCTTGCGACATTGACACTCTCAACATCCAAAGTACCATCACCTTGTTTCAGAACGGGTTCATTGGTGTTGGCATTATCAACAACTGCATTATGTTGATCTAGTTTAGATTTATCATTTCTTGATATAACAAAACTAGGACAATATGCAACTGTCCCCACCATTTTGCAGACAGTTACAAGTTGTTTCCATGATGATGGAGACAGATAGAAACTGTCCCCACCATTTTGGAGACAGTTAGAAATTGTCCCCATAAATGTGGGGAGATGTCGCCATGATGGTGGAGACAGTTAGAAACTGTCCCCACCATATTTGGGGACAGTTAGAAATTGTCCCCATATGTGAGGGACAGATTATACATTGCCCATTAAAGTTTACAACACATGTAAATAATATTTAAAAATAACAACAAAACTAAGATTACCTGAATCCTTCAAATTTGCATCAACTTCAACAACAAAATTTTGAGTCATGTCTTCATCACCTAGACCACCTTCATCTTTAGTATCACAAACAACTTGTCTTGGAAGTGCTATAGCCAGATTAACTTTTTCAGCTTGCAATGAACATAGCTCTTCTTCTCCTTCCTCATTCAAACTGCAATCCACATCATCTCTAACATCAACATCAAAGCTACAACATCCTCCTTCTACATTACCATCCTCATTCATACCACCATCTACACCATCTCTAACTTCAACATCAAACCTAGAACATCATCTTTCTACATTACCTTCCTCACTCAAACTGCCATCCACACCATCTCTAACTTCAACACTATAACATCCTATTTCTATATTACCTTTCTCATTCAAATTGAAATCCACATCATCTATAACTTCAAGATCAGGATGTTCATTGATATTTGCATTTTCAGAAGATTCCCCAACAACAGCATCAGAATCAATAGCCTTATCACCTATCAAGTAAATAAAAGCAAAAAATTAATAAAACATCACAACATAATACAAATTGAAGTAGCAATTATAAAAAAAAATTAAGGGACAGTTACAGAGTGTGTTTAAAAGGATGGGGACATTTTGAAATCTTTCCCAAGAGTCTTGGGGACAGTTACTATAATATCCCAAGTAGATCTGAAAACAACTTTTAAACTGTCACAACATATAGGCATATTTTGAAAATTGTCCACACAAATGTAACACAGCAAGTAAGGATTAAGAAAATTGACGTGTGAGAATTTACCTCATCGACTTTTCTTTCATGCTCATAAATGAATTCAATTGCGCCTTGTAAGGTATTTAAATTTGTTATAGATGGAACATTAAACTCATTGAAGATTTGTTCTCTTGACGGCTGAAAAGAAGCATCATCTTGATCAGTGGCATGCAAGTCTTCATGTGTTGCATTAACATTCAAGTTCATAGTCTTCTTAATATCTGCAACATCCTTCACAAGTAGAGAAATTTTCAAGTCTTGAGCCTTCAAAATAGAAAACAGTTTATTTGCCCAGTCTGGTTCTAGGGTATCATCTTTTTTGGAATTAACACCAGCTCCATCAAAACTTCTCGCGTTGTCCTTTCTTCTCGGCATTTCAAAAAAAGCACTAACAATTTCTTCGCTTTCTGAAACTGCACCTTCATCCTGTTTCCCTGAAACATTCTCTGTATATGTAGGAGACAAATTTGCAGGGAAATATTCATTCAATATATGATCAATCTGCCTTTGCAAGTCAACATTTTCATCATACAAAACAAGTGCTCTTGATTTGTCCTCCAAAGTCACAGACTTACCAACATCCTTGGGTTTCTTCACATTCTGATGGCAAAAGATAACACCACCTCCACTTTGATTCCTCTGTTCTACACCTTGATTGGCTTGTTTAACTTTCGGTGTAGCATGCTTCTTGGATTGAGGAATTCTTGTTTGTATATTTTGTATAGACTGTCTCGGTGAAGAACGACACTTAGACTGAGCACTACTTGTTTGTATATTCTTTATAGACTATCTCGGTGAAGAACGACACTTAGATTGAGCACCCCTTGTGGCAATCTGCTTGACAGAATTTTTCTTTGTAGCAGGCTTCTTTAAATCAATTTTCTCTTGAACTTTTTGTGTAGCAGGCTTCTTAAAATCATTTTTCTCTTGAACTTTTTGTGTAGCATAAGAATTCACAACCTCAGACTTTCGCTTCCTAGAATCTCTAACACATGGAGATGAAAAACTTACTCTTTTTCTCTTTCCACCAGCTTTTTCCTCTTTTAACTGAGACAAAACAGCGCCCATGTCAACACTGTCAAAGGATATTGAATCTTCTTCATTATTCTGTTGACGCTCATGTGCAAGAGCAACCATGGATTCAGAAAAAGAATCGAACAATTCATCATCCACTTCATCTTCAAAAAACAGATGATGAAAATGCGCATGCTCTTCATACGGTGGATAGTGAATTTTCTGTAAGAACATACAAGAAAGAATTGTCATAACATAGTTTGATACATTTGACAGAAAGGAATCTTGGAGACAGTATGCAACTGTCCCAATGATGGTGCAAACAGTATGCAAATGTCTCCATGATGTTGGAGACAGTTAGAAACTGTCTCCATCATATGGGGAAAGTTACAAGCTGTCCCCAAAATGGTGGGGACAAATTCTACGTGTTCCTAGTACGCTAGAGACATTACTGTCCATACCTTACTGTCCCCATGATGGTGGGGACAGTTAAAAATTGTCACCTTAATGGTGGAAACAGTTGGAAACTATCCCCATCATATTGCAGACATTTAGAAAACTGTCCCCATATGTGAGGGACAAATTATAGATTGCGTATAAAAATTTATAACACATGTATATAACATTTAAGAAAAGGACTTACCAAAGGATAAGTATCACAAAACTTATACATATCAGAAAACTTAAAGTAAATATGTTTTTTAAGACTAGATCAACAATGCATATATGGAACATTTCTTGGCCTTGTACCAACACATTTAACAAGATGTCAAAACTGCGGAAATGACTGCAAAATCCACACCTTCAGAAAAACAATAAAAAAGAAACAAAAATTAGCATATCTACCTATTTGAAAACAAAACATGAAAAGGGGACAAAAAATAACAACATAAAAGAATTTAATAATACTTGAAAAGGAAGTGGGTAACCAACTATTGAATAGGTATACCTTTCTTCAGTAAGAAGATGACCAATCATCCCAGTAGCAACACTCATAAAGACATCATGAGAGGCATAATACACAGCCCTACCCCAAGGATACTTACAAAACATGTCCCAATCATTGAATAGTCTAACAAACTCAGATCTAACATGTTCTAGACATGTAGGGAACAAAACCATCTCAACTATAATAAGATGTGCTAGCCTAAACTTCTTATCCCTATCTTGTTCAGCATCAAACAGATTTAAAAGTTGATCCCATTGACATGGCTCAACTCCTAGTACCTCTTTCATACTAGCATTGGGAGGCACACATTTCGTATGATCATCACAATTCATGCCAGTAATCACTGCAAATTCATCCAATCCATACCGGTATACATGGCCTCCTACTTTAAACCACATCTCAAACTTCTTTTCACTCTTAACCTGGTGCGCAAGAATGAAGTGGACTAATTGGCTCACAAATTTAAAGCTATCACCCCAAACAATAATATCACCAAACAAACCTTCGCGGATACGATGCATATCCTCAATGTGCAGAGACGCCTCAATATGAGCAAGTACTGAATACTTGTTATACACATTAACCTTACCAGGACGATGCCACACTTTATCACAAACATACTCACATTCTGATTGATCCATCACCTATAAAAAAATTAAACAAACAGAACTTTCAGACTTAATAAATCAAACAGTAGGTGCAAAAAGTTACAATAACGTACCAACAGTAAGGGGACAGTTTATAAAGGTCATGTAAGAGGTAAAAAAAGTAACAAAAAGCCCCCTAACAGTGTAGGGATAGAGTATAATTGTTACAAAAAACAATTAACAAATGGGGACAGTGAAGACATATACTATAGAATCAAGGACAGTTATAAAATGACAAAAACAATATGAGGACAGTTAGAAAATCACACAACAATATGGGGACAGTGAAGACATATACTATAGAATCGGAGATAGTTATAAAATGACAAAAACAATATGAGGACAGTTAGAAAATCTCACAACAATATGGGGACGGTGAAGAAATATAATATAGAGTCGGGGACAGATACAAAAACCACTAACAAATGTAGGGACGGTTAAAAACTGAACAATAGAAGATGGGAACAGTAAAAAAATATGAATAATAGGAGAAAAAAGTTTGTAATTGTGACATATATGGATAGGGACAGTGAAAACTGTAACCAACAACGACGGGAAGAAGTGAAACAGTCCACATCACGTTTAGAACAATTTGAATATGTACACATGCATCCTCAAAAGAAATATATGATACAAGTACGAAAATGAAGAAGAATGAAAAACAATGAAGTGTAGACACATACAAGCATGATTTGATACAACATAAACCCTAAAAAAACGGAGAACAAACAACCATATAACGACACTTACGAGAAGATCAAACACACTGGAAAGGTAGCTTGAACGAAGTTCGACGAAATCGGAAACGTATCAGAGGAGATTGAGAGCAATCGAAGAGAAATTCCGACGAAACGGAATAGAAAAGGCCGAGCATGTGGGCAGGGGGTCGAGCTTGCACTTTCAGAGAAAAGAGACCCGCGCGGCATATTCTTCAGAAAATTGGGCCCTTAGGGCCCAATTGTTTCCACACGAAATCTCCCAATAGGCTCTAATTCGGCCTCACACTCCCACCAGCCCTCACACCAAGCTCATTCCCCTACACCGACCCAAAACACCCACCCGGCCCAACTTCTCCCCACGGCCCAACAACCAAACTTGGGCCCCCAACCTATTCCTCCCACTTCCCAACTCAGCTCATCAACCAATGTACACGAAATGTGTAACAGATCAAAAGCTGGAATTCTAACCCAAAACCATATTTAACTTTACTGCTTCCATATCTCCCATACCCCAAACTCACAAAACCGCCATCCAGGACCCACAATGGTACTCAGCAACGAAAGAAGAATTTGATGCCTGAATTAATAACAAGACTTGGGACCTTGTTCCAAGACCGAAATATGTTAACATTGTAATAGGTAAATGGTTGTGTCGTCAACAAATTTGGGGCTGATGGATGACTATCCCGGTACAAAGCACGTTGGGTTGCGAGAGGTTATTCACAACAGCAGGGCATTGATTTTGATGAATCTTTTTCACCAGTTGTCAAACCGGCCAACAACAATTCAGATTGTGCTTACTCTCGCATTGTCCAGGAATTGGCCTATCCATCAGCTTGACGTCCAAATGCTTTCCTACATGGCACTCTGGATCAACTTGTTTATTGTCAGCAACCACCCGGGTTTGTGAATCAGAAATTCCCTAACTATGTCAGCAAACTTAACAAGACCTTGTATGGCCTAAATCAAGCTCCCCGAGCATGGTTCCAACATTTCATATCGCATCTGATTCGTCTCGCGTTCAAGAACAACATACTCAACCCCTCCTTGTTCGTTTACTACGTCAGCACAAGACAGGCACACCTCCTCGTGTATGTCGATGATATTATTATCACTGCATCTTCTACTATATTTTTGCAGGATATCATTCGGGCTCTGAGTAAGGAATTTTCTATGACTAATCTTGGCACCTTGCACTACTTCTTGGGTATTTCTGTCAACCGTACACCGTTTGGATTGCACCTCAGTCAAGAGAAATATGCTCATGAGCAGAAATGGAATCTTGTATCCTACAGGACGCCAGTTGACACTAATCTGAAGCTTAGCAAGGATGCTGGTTCACTTGTTTCTTATCCCACTATATACAGATCCATTACAGGTGCCCTGCAGTACTTGACCTTCACTCGCCCTGATATCAATTAGGTAGTTAAGCGGTGCTGCCTGCATATGCATGACCCTAGAGAGGCCCACTTCCACGCCCTGAAGCGTATTTTACGATACATCAAGGTTTTTTCTTCTTTCGGTCTTAGCCTGCAACCGAGTCCTATCACACAGTTGGTTACATATTCAGACGTTGATTGGGCAGGATGTCCAGATTCCAGACGATCCACATCCGGCTACTGTCTCTTCCTTGGAGGAAACCTGCTCTCCTGGTCCTCCAAACGACAACCAACTATTGTGCGATCCAGTGCCGAGGCCGAGTACCGTGTTGTTGCCAATGATGTTGCTGATTCTTGCTGGCTCAAAAGTTTGCTAGAGGAACTCCACTCACCAGTCTCTCAGAGGACTCTCGTTTTTTGTGATAATGTCAGTGCAATATATCTTTCATCCAACCCGGTTCAGCACCAACGAATGAAACACATTGAGATCGACATTCACTTCGTTCGCAAAAAAGGTTGCTTTGGGCAGTGTTCGAGCCCTTCATGTGCCTTCATTACATTAGTTTGCATACATTCTGACCAAGGGTTTGCCTATTGTCCTGTTCCATGAATTCAGATCCAGTCTCAATGTTCGAGCACCTCCCGATTCGACTACGGGGGGCTGTTAGAACATATTATCTTTAGGATCAAGATAAATATTGTATTTACCATTTATACTTAACTTGTATATTGTATCCCTTTACATATATGAGATATCCAAGGCAAACGCACTAAGTAAGATTTCACATATTCTCTCAAATGCTTATCGTTAGATCTCTCGAGAGACTATGGTGTCCATTCGACATTCAATGTGCTTGATTCATTCCCTTATGTGCCCGACTCCTTCAAGGACCTTGACGATTCGGGGACGATTTGAGGCCAAGTGGGGGAGAATGATGACTCACGGCTTGCCATGATGACGAAGGACATTGATGAGTTGATTAGAGTCTCTTTTCACGGTCCTATAACCAAATCTAGAGCTAAGAAGAACAAGGGACTCCTTTACAGACTCGCATCCATCGTAGGCGATTCGAGCCTACTCTAGTCACCTTGCTCACAACTTGAGCCACTCGAGCCAAGCTAGCTTTGTGTTTATCTTCCACATGTAAGAACAAAGTATGCTGAATAAGGAACAGTGTATGTTGAGGCGACTGTTCCCTGCAAGTCTTGATCTTCTCTTGATGTTGACTTCGGCTTCAATAGGGAACGATCAATGAATGCTGTAACTCGAATAAGATTTGAATCGTGAGAACACTTTCCGAAATCAGAATTTTGCCCCTTACTAGCCTTAGAGAATCCGCAAAATCTGAAGTGAGATAAGACAAATCCTCTAGTTCTCTTCAAGGCTTCTGATGAGAACTAAACTATGTTCATGTATTATTGATGTATGACTTTAACTCAGATAGAGAACTCGTATCAATTTTCTGATTAGCCAACACTATCACCGAAATGCTTTTATATAGGCTTTCGGGCAGTTACGGCAGTTACAAGCAGTTACAAGCGGTTACTAACGGTTAGCAACTGTCCCAACTTCCACCAACCGTTTCCAAGGATATCCAACTACTTCTATCAGTTATCAACTGATTTAAGGTAGTTAAGAAGCGGTTATTTCGACGGTTACCAAGGTGGTTACAACACATTTATCACGTGCTGAAACTTTAACCATGCCTCAGAGAACTTAACGTTCCCACCTAGGGAACGGCTGATCCCTCCAAGGAACGAGCACTCGTTCAACCTTACGTAACGTCGATCTGTCTTAACGACACAATTAACCTCTCTGATGCACTGTTCCCATATGGGTAACTGTTAGGAAACGGAACTCTGGAACTTAGGTTCCCCTGAGAGTTCCGTTCCTCAGTTTCTCTACTTTTGAAGATGACAAATATTATGATACTAATGTTTTATCTCAAAGATGTATTTTAAGGAACCACAGGAAATTACCTAAGGCAGGAAAGCCAAACAGAACAAGGGAACCAAAGGAACAAGACAGCTGAAGGAATCCAGAGGAACCCAGGGGTGCCCAGAAATAGACCTTGCGACATTGCGATTCCCGAGAAATCTGGGAACACACAACCTCGGACAAAAGGTGTCGAAAATGACTTGTCCGAAGCTTCCAAAAGTCTGCCAAGGTCCAAGAGCTAAAGAACAAGATGCCTAGAGAACCTCTACCTCGGACAGAGACGATGAAAGCGACAGCACATGAAGACGTCGCTGTCCAACAGACGGTTCCCAAGCGGCCAGCTTACTCAACCTCGGACGAAAGCGTTTTGACAACGACACCACAAGGCTCGTCTGAGGTAGTTGACCAACCAAGAGAGATTCTGAGCTGCCTAGGTTGTTTGCACATGCCAAGAACAACGTGGATCAAGGAGAACCACTAATCCTAGGGCAAGCTCAAATCCGTGGGAACCAAGAGAGGATCGAGCTGCGAAGAATCCTCTATAAAAGGAAGACTAACCCAAGGGTTATCTTCATGCACAAAAACAAGAACTCACACTCATTAGCAAACATCTAGTGTGAACCTCAAAACAAAGATCATCAAAGCAAACCGAGATCAAGAGGAACCAGTCAAGGAAGAAGAGCTGAGTGCTAAGTTCCTATGACTGTAAGTGATAGTTCCTAGGTGCGAAAGTCTGTTTCTTGGATTGATTATTGATTGTGTTAAGTTATCTAGGATTGTCTAACTGTGTGTAAGGCAAAGGAACTGTGTGTTCGTTCCTGGGATAAGATGTAACCAAAAGAGATAAGAAATCAAGAAGTAGACTTTGAAATCCTTTCGAAAGAAAGGTAGTGGTTTTTATCCTGGATTGCTAGTTGGCAATCAAAGGTTTCCACTATAAGGAACTTGTCATTTGTTTGATTGTTTATCTTCCGTTGCTAAAGGAACTGAGAATCATTATTCTGAGTTCCTTAAGTTTTTATCTAACAATCACGATCCTACAGTAACGTCACATATCCTTAATGTCTCCCTCAGAATCTCAAGTATGCTTACACGAGTGTGTACTCCACACCTCCAAACTCGTGATGTAGCTAGGTGAGATCTTATAGTGTCGTATGAATCCCGATCACACTAAATGGCATCGTTCCCTATATGGGAACGGTCTCTTGATGACACTAAAATAACCAACAATCCTCCCCCATTTTAGTGTAATCCTTGATTCACAAAATAAGCAAGTCTTCATCCCAAACTCAAGCATAAACACAAATATCGCAACGATTGAATTTATGTCTTAGTTTAATTACACATTTCAAACACCCGTGAATCATGGTGTCCTTAAGGATTGAACCAATCAACCTCTTTGGATGCATGAAGATAACACACACATGAATTACTATACAATTCCATAGTCTTAACTTGACTCTCTTAATGACCTTGAGTCCTTATGCATTCGTGAGCGTTTTGAAGTCAACCCAAACTTCACGAAGCGGCCAAACTTCACGCCCATATAGGTAGATCCTTTTAAGGAACGAATCCTTAATCGTGCACCTATAATCTGCACTTTTCCAAAGGAACTATTAAGAAATTGCTTTCAACCTCTATACTTGTAGGAACAGAGCACATACCTGGGGATTGTTCCTTTGTGCTCTCAGTTTCTAGGTATAGGCTTTCCACATTGAATTCGTTCCCAACGTTAATTGGAAAGGAATTGAGTATCCCACCACTAGAAAACTTATATGGGTCTTAATCCCATCCCCTTAGCCGACTTGGAGACCAAGTCCCTAGCCAACCCCTTCGTCAAGTGATCAGCCAAGTTTAGTTGTGATCTAACAAAATCCACCGAAATCACCCCATGCGTAATGAGCTCTCTTATCGCACTATGCCTCACACCCAAGTGGCGTGATTTCCCATTGTTTACATGGATATATGCCTTACCCAAAGTTGCAGCGCTATCACAATGGATTGATATAGGTGAAATTGGCTTTTCCCATAATGGAATTTCATATATCAAGTTCCTTAGCCATTCCGCTTCTTTCCCAGCAGCGGCTAAAAGGCAACAAACTCTGATTCCATGGTGGAACTCGAGATGCAAGTTTGTTTCTTGGAAGCCCATGAGATGGCACCCCCACCAACAAGGAACACCCACCCACTAGTGGAAGAATGATCTTCTTCATTTGTGATCCAACTTGCATCTGAATATCCCTCTAACACCGAGGGTGATCCACTATAAGTAAGACAAAAGTCAACTGTTCCCTTAAGGTACTGAAGTACCCGTCGAGCCGCTTGCCAATGATATGCACTAGGATTACTAGTATAGCGACTAAGCTTCCCTACTGCAAAAGCAATATCCGGCCTAGTACTTGTCATGGCATACATCAAGCACCCAATAACCCTTGAGTACTCAAGTTGCATAACTGATTTCCCCTTATTAGGAAACAGTTTAACACTCGGATCATATGGTGTTTTCAAAGGAGTGTACTTATCACAATTGAATTTCTCCAATACTTTCTCAATGTAATGAGATTGTGACAACGATAAGCCCTCCGTTCCCCGCCTTATCCTAATCCCTAGGATAACATCGGCCTCCCCCATGTCCTTCATGGAGAATTGTGATGACAAAAATGCCTTTGTAAGGTCTACTTGCCTTTGATCCGTTCCAAAGATCAACATGTCATCCACGTACAAGCAAATTATAACACCATTCCCAGAATTATCAAATTTGCTATATACACACGTGTCGGATTGATTCAGTCTGAATCCATTGGACAATACAACCTCATCAAACTTTTGATGCCATTGTTTTGGTGCTTGCTTCAGCCCATACAAAGATTTGACCAATTTGCACACCTTATGCTCTTGTCCAGGCATAACGAACCCTTCGGGTTGTTTCATATACACTTCTTCCTCAAGGTCCCCATTAAGGAACGCTGTTTTCACATCCATTTGGTGTATAACCAACTTATGAATAGCAGCCAAGGCAATCAATAGCCTAATGGTGGTAATCCTAGCAACCGGTGCATAGGTATCAAAGTAGTCAGTTCTATACTTTTGTCTAAAGCCTTGAACAACCAATCGGGCCTTAAACTTATCTATGGTTCCATCCACTTTCATCTTCTTCTTGAAGATCCACTTACTTCCCAATGGCTTACAGCCAGGGGGAAGATCAGCCAAGACCCATGTATTGTTCCCCATGATGGAATCCATCTCATCATTTATGGCCTCTTTCCAAAAGGAAACGTCTTGAGACTTCATTGCCTCAGTAAACGTCTTTGGGTCATCCTCAATATTGTAACAATACAATTATTGGGATCCAACTTCATCCCTTGTTCCCTCTACCAAGTAAACATGGAAGTCAGGATCAAAGGACGTTCCCTTCCTTACTCTTTTACTCTTTCGGATCTCTGGTTCACTGTTCCCAGGTTGGACATCCATATCAATGTTTCCACTTGTATTGGGAACACTATCATTGTCTCCATTATTACTGGGAACAATGACTTTTTGTAAAGGTATCAATGAAAATCGTTTTTCATCAAAGATAGCATCTCTTGACTCTATAACGGAGTGAACCGAAATAGACTTGTTAGGTTCAATAACATAGAACCTATATGCCTTGGAATGCTCAACATATCCAATAAAGATACATTCAACACCTCTTTCACCCAAAGTCTTTCGCTTGGGTTCGGGTAGTCTTACAACCGCCCTACATCTCCAAACCCGAAGATAATTCAGATTTGGCTTCCTTTGGAACCAAAGCTCATATGGGGTAGTCTTGTTCCTTTTGTTAGGAACCCTATTCAATAGGTAACAAGTCGTCAACATGGCTTCCCCCCAAAATCCGTCATTTAAACCTGAGTAGGAAAGCATGGAATTGACCATTTCCTTAAGAACTCGATTCTTCCTCTCCGACACACCATTTTGTTGTGGTGTATAGGGAGCCATAGTTTCATGAATGATTCCTACGGATTGGAAGTATTCTGGGTCAAAATACTCACCACCTCTATCGGTGCGCAATCTTTTGATCACCGTTCCTAACTGAAGTTCCACTTCAGTTTTATAGATTTTAAATTTTCCAAGGGCCTCGTCCTTAGCATGCAATAGAAAAACATAACAATAACGGGAATAATCATCTATGTAAGTAACAACATATTTCTTATTTCCCAAGGATGGAGAATCATGAAAATCACATAAGTCACTATGTATCAAATCAAGCACTACACTATTTCTCTGAACATCAGGGAACGGTTGTCTTGTTATCTTAGTAAGCATGCAAGTTCTACACCTCTGTAAACTCATATCAAATGGAGGAATTAAACCATTTTTATACATATCAAGCATGCATTTATAATGAACATGTCCTAGCCGAGCATGCCATAGAGAGGAAACGTTTTCCTCCGAGGGAACAACACCCTTTGAAGGGGCCGTTCCCACTGAGGGAACAACATGTTCAGAAGAAATAGAACCTTGACCACAAGTCATTTAAGCTGAATTCATAACTTTATTAATACTTAGCTTAAACATACCCGCCCTTAGATAATATATATTTATCGGCTTCAAACACTTGCCGAAAGCCTAACTTGTTAAGGATAGCACTAAAGACTAAATTTTTCCTTATTCTGGGTACATACAACACATTTTTCAGAATTAAAGTCTTCCCAGAAGAGAACTCTAACTCCACTTGGCCTTTACCTAAGACGGGGGTAGTTGACTCGTTTCCCATTTGAAGGACACGTCCATCATCCAATGGAACGAAGATCTTGAACATTGACTTGTCCCTACACACGTGTGTGGTAGCACCCGAGTCAACCCACCATGCTATCTCATCATCCTGCACAAAGAAGGCCTCAGAAATATTAGGAACAAAGTCCAAACCAGGAAATGTTACTAAAGAGGGAACAATTCCGTTCGAGGGAACCGTTCCTTTCTGACCTTGATGAGATTTATGCCCTTGGTCCTTAGAACCTTGAGCAGACTGGTTGGGAACGTTGCCCTTCTTGCCCTTTCCAGCCCAATAATCCTTCTTAAGATGTCCAGGCTTCCCACAGTTCCAACACCCCTTTTGAGAGGGTTTCTTGTTGGGACCGGTGTTTGTGTTGTTGTGCGGCCTTTTCTTGCCCTTCTTGTTGTTACCCTTATGGGAACCTTCTTCCATCATGTTGATGGTGGAAGAATTGGGAGTCTCTTTCTCCTTTCCTTTCTCTTGCGAACGAAGGCCCTCTTCAATACGCAAGTGGCTGCCAAGTTCCACAAGGGAAATCCCTTCCTTCTTGTGCTTCAACATGTGCTTGAAGTCTTTCCATGATGGAGGCAATTTGTCAATAATGCTTGACACAAAAATGGACTCATCCATATTCAATTTATGTTGAGCAAACTGCCCCAAGATACGGAGTATCTCAAGATATTGCTCCATCACCGGTCTTGAGTCAACCATTTTATATGTATTGAAGTTGCTCACAAGGAACTTTACGCTTAAAGCGTCTTCAGCCATGTACTTCAACTCTAGAGAGTCTCAAAGTTCCTTGGCGGATTTAACATTTTGGTACACATCAAAAAGGGAGTCGGACATACCATTTAAGATGTGGCCCCGGCAAATGTAGTTATCGTTCTCCCATTTGCTCCTTTTCCTCACGGCCTCAAGTGGTTCATCATCGACTAACTCCGGCATGGGAGTTGATAGGACGTATACCACCTTGAGGGTGGTCAAGAGGAAATGCATCTTCTTTTGCCAACGGCGGAAGTCCATCCCTTCGAATTTTTCCAACTTCTGAAACTTCGTCGTCATCTCATGAACATTCGTCATTGATCTAAAAATCTGATTTCGATTGTAATAACAAAGTATGCTGAATAAGGAACAGTGTATGTTGAGACGACTGTTCCCTGCAAGTCTTGATCTTCTCTTGATTTTGACTTCGGCTTCAATAGGGAACGATCAATGAATGCTGTAACTCGGATAAGATTTGAATCGTGAGAACACTTTCCGAAATCAGAATTTTGCCCCTTACTAGCCTTAGGGAATCCGCAAAATCTGAAGTAAGATAAGACAAATCCTCTAGTTCTATTCAAGGCTTCTGATGAGAACTAAACTATGTTAATGTATTATTGATGTATGACTTTAACTCAGATAGAGAACTCGTATCAATTTTCTGATTAGCCAACACTATCACCGAAATGCCTTTATATAGGCTTTCGGGCAGTTACGGCAGTTACAAGCGGTTACTAATGGTTAGCAACCGTCCCAACTGCCACCAACCGTTTCCAAGGATATCCAACTACTTCTATCAGTTATCAACTGATTTAAGGTAGTTAAGACGCGGTTATTTCGACGGTTACCAAGGCGGTTACAACACATTTATCACGTGCTGAAACTTTAACCATGCCTCAGAGAACTTGACGTTCCCACCTAGGGAACGGTTGATCCCTCCAAGGAACGAGCACTCGTTCAACCTTACGTAACGTTGATCTGTCTTAACGACACAATTAACCTCTCTGATGCACTGTTCCCATATGGGTAACGTCACATATCCTTAATGTCTCCCTCAGAATCTCAAGTATGCTTACACGAGTGTGTACTCCACACCTCCAAACCCGTGATGTAGCTAGGTGAGATCTTATAGTGTCGTATGAATCTCGATCACACTAAATGACACCGTTCCCTATATGGGAACGGTCTCTTGATGACACTAAAATCATCAACACCACATGCAATGGATGTTTGCATGCCTATCTTATTTTTATTTCCATTACTTACTACTTTTAGACTCTTGTTTCACCTAAGGTTTCAGGGGGCGAATTTAGTAAGTTTAACTTAAGTTGTGGCACGATCGATAAGTCATTTTTTATAGTCTATAGTTTATACTTTAGCTTATAATTCTTACTTAGAGATAGCATTAGAAAGAGAGAAGCTAGGGTCGGCCATGTGGGCGTGTCATCTCTTGTTTGTTTCTTGTTCGTTAATTCTTGTTTTTCTACTTCAGAGACTTGCTTTCTTTCAATAAAAATTAGATTGGAACTCAAGAATAACTTTGCTAAGTTATTCTTGAGATTTCTCCAGTCCAAAACTCTCTTGTGTTCATAAGTGCGATCAACATTGACTCATTCAATGTGTTAGTGAGATTTGTGTGCATCGCAACCGACAATAAACCCTAGTTATGTCGTCAAGTTGTCATTGTGCGCAATTGTGATTTACTCGTGTGTTTCTTCTAAAATTTGGAGGAGTTGTTCTTGATCAATCTAAGAAGGCAATCGAGTTGGAATTTCGTGAATTGGAGATCTATGGAACGAGATTGACACCTTCCCAAAGACGGGACCTAAATCATGGCGTGGATGCAACTTCTTTCACATCAGTATATAGTTAGATAGTTATATGTGAAAGATTTTATTTGATTTTTCTTAAATACGATTAGCTATTAACAACCACTTGTAAATCTTAGCAAATCATGCTATTTTTCACCCAAAATGCAAGATCTTTTTTCACTTTTTTTGTTATTGTGGCCCATTTTATTTTATGTAATATTTTTATTAATTACTCTAACTATATAAAATTACACTAAATATATAAATAATAATGTATAAAGTTTAACTCAATATTAACGTAAATACACATTTTTTTCCTAAGCCCACTCCAGTTTGTACTTAGTGAATTAATTAAATATTTATAATATTATATTATGTTTAGTCATTTAATAATTAATACTAACCACTTAATAATTATAAGAACCTAATGTCATATAGTTAATTAATTTATAATTTTAGATTTTTTCTCATGATCTTGTAATTAATTCAGCCAATGTAATTTGATCTTATCATTGTCAATCATATGTGTTGTAATTTACAATCTGAAAAAGAAATAGATTTTTTTTAGGACAAAGCTAAATATACATAGAGATAGACGAAGGGATAAAATGAGAACAATTATTTAAGAGAGAAATGAGAATCATTTTAGGCCGTTAGATTTTAGAGAAAGAATAGCTGAGATTAGACTTTCATTAAAAGGTCAGAATTTTGATTGTGCAGATTTTTTCCCGTATTATATGCGCTTTTGGGGAAACATTCACGTGTGCCTTGCTATGAACTTATTTTTGATGCTCATCACTTTTGTCCTTAGATGTTCACTACTTTCATGCCCAAATGTTCACCACTTTTGTATCTAGATATTCAAAAGTTTTTTATATATGCATGTTCATTATTTTTCTCTTATATGTTCATCATTTTTCATTGTGACAATATTTTCGATTTTCATCACTTTTTGTACCTAAATGTTCATCACTTTTTTTCCTATATGTTCATAACTTTTGGCGTGAACATGTTTTTGATATTCATCATTGTCCTTTGATGTTCATCACTCTCATTCCCAGATGTTCACCACTTTTATACCTAGATGTTCATTATATTTTTATGCATGCATGTTCATCGTTGTTTTTTATACGTTCGCCACTTTTTATGGTGAATATATTTTCGATGTTCATTACTTTTGTCCTTAGATGTTCACCACTTTCATGCCCAAATGTTCACCACTTTTGTGCCTAGATGTTCATCACTTTTGTATGCACACACGCTCGTCGCTTTTCTCCTATGTTCATCACTTTTTGCGTGAACATTTTATCGATGTTCATCACTTTTGTCCTTAAATGTTCACCACTTTCTTGCCCAGATGTTCATCACTTTTGTACCTAGATGTTCATCATTCACTACTAGAAAACGCATGACTAGAGACGGGAATTGCGACGGTCACTGTGACGGATTTAGCGACGGACGACAGTACTAGCGACATGATGACTACCATTACCATACCTAGTGTAGCAATCTGGCGACGTAAGGCAGCAACCAACCGTAGCGATGGGCTGGACTTTCATCGCCGAATCCGTTGCTAATGTTGACGAATGTTTCGACCTGTCTCAGCAACACCATGAGCAATGATTGTACACCAGTTGCTATTGTTGTTACTATTGTTGTTGCTATTCCCGTTTCTATTGTCGTTACTATGGTTGTTGCTATATCGCTGCTATATTTTTCTCTAATTTCGTTGCTATATGTACGTAGCTATATCTTGTCGCTAATTCCCTTGCTATATCCGTAGCTATATTCACCGCTAATGTCGTTGCTATGCCCGACGTACATACCGTAGCTATGGTCATGCTAGAAATATAGCTATGTGGTTGTCCGTAGCTTTGTCCATGGGTACAAATGTTGCTATTTATGGGTTGTAGGTATGGTAGTCGCTAATTGGCGTTGCTATACAATCTTTGAAGCTATGTTCGTACTTAAAGTCATTGCTAATTTTATGTTATAGCTACAATCATAGGTAGATACGTGACTATTTATTATTGATTAAACCTATATATATTTTATTTTAAATACAATCTTCATATATAACACATTTATATAGTATATTAGGTAATTAAATATGATAATAAAGAATTATAGTAGACGGATATATATTAATCTAAAACATCAAACATGACAAAACCAAATCATCAAAAGGTTGATGCAACAAATCCAAAACATAATATCCTAGAATATCAAACAAACAAGAAGTTTGAATTATACAAGTCTAATAAGGCTTCTTAAGCAAGTCATTAATGTTGGAGAAGAACGAATTTTGATTTACCATTATTTGATCAAGAGCTAGTTCCAACTTATTTTTGTTTTCTTCATTCTAAGTCTGGACTTTCTCAACAGTAATGTGCAACTCCTCTACTTTATCCTTCCAGTTTGTCACTTTTCCTCCCAAGTTTTCATTCATCCTTTCTTCCAATTGTGTCATTTTGTTGTCAACAACCATATTAATCTTCTCCAATTCAGTTGTCAGTCACAATCTCATCTCCTCCCTAAGAGAATCAACACTATGATGTGTAGAAACTGGTGGTTCATCATGCATACCATATGGGATCACCTCTTGAAGAATGGTTAATTTGAGACTCGGATCCTATGCCAAATATTCTTCCTTTATTCACATTGCTAGTTACCTCGATCCACAAGAGGTTCTCATCCACAACAGTTTTTTAATGGCAGTTTTTGAGTAGCTTTCTCAAGCAAAGAATTAAACTTCTCCTACAACATATAAGCAACACACAAATGTGGAGTAAATTATCAACAACCGAATTTTAAACACACAAACACGTCCCAAAGAAATACAAAAGGAAAAGCAAACAAGCAAAATAAAAATTAGACTAAATAAACAAAACTCTTCATTATCACATATACAAACTACATAATGTTTTTGGTGTAAATACCCTTATGATGATATATACTTATTACGGTAATAATTTCCCCCCAACTAGTTTTTCTAATAGGGAAATTATGTACTTTACTCACCAGGTTATGACCGAAACACATCACAAACAGTCATTATCTCATGCTCTAAGCATCAAATCAAGCAATCAAAAGACTTACTTAAAAGCAATTTAGGAAAGGGATTTGACATACCACAATCTCCATAGCTGCAGGCACCAAAGAACCATCCTTCTTGCTATAACATCTTATAAATGTATCGTTTATTGATGGTTCTACTCCAAGCTTAATTTTTTGTCAAAACAATGAATTATGGAGAGGAAAAGCATAAATATTGATTAAATTCATAGGCCTAAAATGACAATTATATATAAACAAATTAGTATGGGATGAAAAGCATAAATATTGAATAAAACGTGACTAGAAATCTAGCTAGCTATAGAAGAACCCATGTAGATATGAAAACTTGAATCAGTACTTTGTCATTTTGTGAGGACCATTAAGTAGTCAGATTTCACCATCCACTTTTATAAATTATAGTGACATATATATGACAAATTGGGTCCTAAACTAACATAAAAATAAAATCAACTTAATTTCATTCATTTTAGAGAAAACAATTAATATAAAACCAAAAAAAATATACCAGTCAATTTTTGTGTTCAGTTGTACTTGCAGATCCGCCATGATAAGCAAGGGTTCCTTTTTCCAATGCAATTGCTCGATTCCTCTTGTTCATTGAAGCTCTATGTTTGTACTTTTCATCTGTCTCCCTTATATGTAAAATTTCCTCCCATATGTCTTGTTTCATCCAAACAGGCTTCTTATTCTTTTCTTTTGCTCTCGCAAAAATTTGCTTTAGGTGGGCAACACCTACTGAATTGAAGACATAATGAACAACCTCTTCGGGAATCGATTTTCATCCCATTTATATAATCGTTGTGAATGATAAACAAGCTTATGTTAGTTTAACCAGATAAAAACATAAAAAATATTGACTTGAACGTTGCCATACCTTGAATGCATTTCACCAGCCTTGGAGTGTTGTATCGCAAACCACATACCAACATGTATATGGTCCATCGTAATGTGAATGTATAATTTGCTTCAGCGACAAATGCAGGATTGACAAGAACAAATTTTAATCTTCAAAAAATTAGTGGTGAGTAATATAAATCAACAGCACATTCTTCATCATGACACATACATTGAAGTGTTAATTAATTAAAACTTACTTTTTCTTATCAATTACAACTAGTATCCTTCTGTCAGTTGATGGGGCGGATTCTGATATATTTGATGGTTGGTTACTCTCCTCATTGTTCCTATGCATATCTCCATTGTCTTGAGACGGTGAGGAGTATAATGGTAAAGAAGCTTCAGGAGAGGGTTGAGATCCAAGCGAGCCTAATGGATGAGAAGGCTCAAAAGTATATGCTGCTAGAGAAGATTGAGGAGGCTGAGATGAAGCTAGAAAAGGCTGAGATAGAGATGTGTGAGGATGAGGTTGAGATAGAGTTAGAGGAGGCTGACTTTCAGTAGGAAAAGGTTGAGGAGTTGAAAAAGGGTGAAGAGGAGGCCGAGATGTAGTAAATAATCTATCTTATGCTAATCAAATATACAACTCTAATCCTCCTAGATGTGGAAAGGATCCATGATGTGTTGAAGTTTGAATGGTTGGTGTTCAACTATATGTAACAAGCCTCTTTCACCCGTAGGTGAATCAACGCTCTTTTGCCATTTGTTTCATTGTTGTCTACTATTATTTTGAGTTCTACATCATGGATTCTTTCCTTTTCATTGTAAACCGCCCATTTACATGATCAACATTCAACCTATCCTCTTCCCAACTCTAAATTCATTAATAAACCAAGAAGATTTCACGTGACGGGCTATTTGCTTGTATATGATTACGGAAGGTTAGATATTCAATCAACCACAGTATGCAAAGCATATACAACTTATTAAAGTTAGGAAAACATTGGAGCAACTTGCAAGATGTTTATTGATAAATATTGGTTCCCCTTTAAAAGTCAATTGAGTTCTCCAAAGAGTCGGAGCCTCTCCAAATCTTTCCTCATACTACATACAACAACATATGTATTCAACGCCAAAAACATACAGAATTGTTAATGCAAAGACTCGGATAGAGCATCAAAAACATTCTAGGCATACCCATCATCATAAGCTCACACAGTAGAAAAACATAATAATATTTATCTTCTACCTGTTCTGTACGTAATGAGTACAACCAAGTCTTGCAATTTTCCTGATAATTGTGAACATAAAGATTGGGGAGATCTTATTGCTTAGGAGATCCTCTTACTGCTGAGTAGATCCTGTAGTTTTGAGTCTTGGAATTGTACATAGAAACCAAGTTTATCCCCCAATTTTTAGTGTAGTGACCCAAAACAAAGAAATGTATTTGGCTTAGAGAAACGTCAAAGCTCTTGAAGTACGTTGATTGGTTTCTAGCATGATCACAATTACAGTTACATCATAATGGCTTTTCCTTCTCCTTGGGGGTGAAATGTTCAAAAGCTCTTCCGTAGTAAATCCTGAGAGAACACACTTACACATGAGGAACACACAATTCAATAGCATATAGTCATTGTTTTATCATTTTTTAGTGTCATATTCGACATAAGCTGGTTGTTAGATGGCACCATAGCTGGGTATATGGGACACTCAACCACACGTATGTCTAGTAAGTAGAGAAATTTCTACACGCTTGCACCCCAGAATAGGGCAAAAAGATATGATTATGCGACTAAGATGTTTTTTTTGTTGGAGTAATGCTGAACGTCGCCAGAAATATTTTTCACCATTACTCTAACAAAAAAACAGAAAAGATAATTAGCAAAAAAACATACGCGTGGTTGACGATATGAACAAGTCATCGTTCAAGTCTCTCCCACCTCGTTATTGATTCTCTCCCTGCAGTTACAGCGAGGAATTGTGCTCTTGAGAACGACGACGACATTGGATACCGGTGAGGAATTGTTGTCTCGAGAAAACGACGATGACGATGGATTTTCCATGTCGACCTCTTCAACGTCGAAATCTATTGAGCTTGCTTATGCCGGGTTTGCTTTGAGTTAATTTCAGTGACAAAAATATCCCCAATATTATATGAAATTTGCTACACAAAACTTGAATTGTTGCACTCTCTAGCTACTCCTTTGCTCCCTTGTAAATTGCAGGAAGTCCCCACTGAAGAAGATTTGGGTGATACAGAAGACCTTGCTGGGAATTAGCAATCTTTTTGAGTCGACGCACTCATCAATAATGGAATGATTGTTTACGCCCACTCATCTTTCGTGAGCTAGAACAAGCAATTCAACTTTCGACAATCGAACTCCAAAACAGTATTTTGAATCATCTCAAATTCATTTCCGGTTCAATTTCAATCTAAATTTGTACCAATCCCTAGCATCAATTTCGACTATTAGATGAAAGTATTTTATGTAATTTGTTTGATTTCCATTTAGTTTAAGAGAAATTTCTTTATCAAGGAAAGAAAACCTAATAACAATGAGGAATTAGCAAATTAGGGTAGATTTTCTTGAGTTTTAGAATAGAAATCGCGATGAGTAGATGAATCTAGACTTCGAACGTTGTAAGTGGCTTCCGATCAAACGCTCCAATGGCCGACGTCGAAGATGTGTCTTTCCTCTGAGAATAGCATGTCCATAAGAGAGAGGGGTGTGAGATAACTTACAGAAAAGATAATTACAAGTTTTTTTAGTAATTTTAGGGGGTTGTGAGAAAAACCCTAAATGATAATAGGGGTATTATAGTAACTTAATATTGGTGATGTTTTTTTCTGTGATATTTAACAATTATGTTTTGTTATATACTAGAAAATAAAGGAACGCAAAATGGCAAGTTATAGTGCTCTCTGAGTTTGTCTAGCTTTGTTGTCATGTGCAAGTTACTTACCGGATATTGATAATCTAAATGTCTGGTTATTACATGAAAATGTTCATTTCATTTAACTCTTGAAGGTTGAGCACACACTTGTTTCAGGGTTCTGACTATATTTCTCTTCTTTCTTTTTTTTTGCTTTTGAGCAAGAAAAAATGATCATTGGTGTGAAATTTAGTCTTTTTTGGGACAATTTTCCCTATTTTTTACTCTCAATTTGGAATGATGGCAAGCTTTTTATGAGCTTGTAATGACTTGGTCTTTGCTTCTTGCAATTGATCATGGTGGGGAAGATGTTGGTGCCCTGCTTATCAGATTCAGTACCAACACAGTCTACACAGATATAGTGTTCAAAACATCACTTGCTCATGAAGAAAAGACTATCCCCATATATTTGAATGCTATGCTCTTCCTCCAGGGAATCCGTGTGAAAATGCTTCATTTTCTTACTTTTACTACGCTCGGACTTTCGGAGGCACTTTGTTTCTTATTCATGAGATGGACTCAACATTCATCTTTATTTTGCTTGAAACAGAACCAGTTGGAGCTTCAATGTTCAATTAGAGCTCCAGTGGTCGTGTGCGCGCGCGCACGTGCCCTCAACTAGTTAGTATATAAGTATATGATCTTTTACGTCTTGGGGTGATCTAGTAGAACCGAGATTGAACTTTATTTTGATAGAGTAAAAATTCGAGGTTATAGGAAAAACCAATCCTAGATCCTTGAGAGGCCAAAACATCGGCAACCGGAATAACCGACAAGAGCAAACAAAAGAAACAACAAAAGGAAACAAATTGCAATAAGGGTTCAAAGGAAACAAACAAACCAAAGGGAGAAAAGACAAAAGGCTTTAATCGATAAAAAAGGCTCAAACATGGGTTGGAGGACACCAACGCGGCGATGAAGCATCCGAGAAACAGATACAAGATACAATCTGGAGGCACATCGTCGATAGAAGCCACTAGTGATCACACAGTCATTATCTGGATCTCTAAAGCGGAACAACAGTCTCAAACTAAATTTGAAATCAACTCCAAATCAAAAAGAGGGAATCTTAAAATTCCAAAAAAGGTGGTGGCTACTGGGGTCCGGTAAGGTGGTCAATGACAATGGTACAAAGGGTGTCGTCGGATCTTCTTGGTTGGTGGTGGTTGGAGCTTCTCTCTTGTGGGTGGCCGGAGCTTCTCGCCTGGGGATGGCCGTCGGAGCTTTGAACATCTCAAATCCCTTAGACGAAGATGGATTTATATGGGTCAACCTTGGCTTCGGATCCGGACTACGAAGTTTGATGGTGTGGATTTGGGTGCGGGATGGCACAGAAGTGGTGCGGTGGGCAGCATCTGGTGTGGGTCATGGTGGGTTCGAGTGTGGCTTGAAGCGAGTGCGCGGGGGCTACGCAAAACAACAGGTACGCGGAGGGCCGGTGGGTGTGGGTGTGGGTGTGCGGTAGTAGGTGGTCGGAGCTTCTCGCCTGGGGATGGTCGTCAGATCTTTGAACATCTCAAATCCCTTCGATGGAGATGGATTTTTATGGGTTGGCCTTGGCTTCGGATCGGGGATACGAAGTTTGATGGTGTGGATCTGGTCATCTAGGTGCGGGATGGCGTAGAAGTGGTGCGGTGGGCAGCAGCTGGTGTGGGTCGTGGTGGGTTCGAGTGTGGCTTGAAGCGGGTGCGCGGGGGCTACACAAAACAACAGGTACGCAGAGGGCCGGTGGGTGTGGGTGCACGGTGATAGGTCGCGAGACATCGGGCCGGTGGGTGCACAGTGGCTCGGTGGTTCAATATGGGTGGTTCAGTGTGGGTGCCGGTAAGAGGGAGATAGGGTCACAGAGCATTTTTTTTCTCGGAAATTTCGCCTGGTATCCTCGAGATTTTGCATAATTCACGAAATACCCAGAGGTTTGAACATTTTCGCGTGGTACCCTTGAACTTTCTATTTTTTTGTCAAATGCCCTTCCCGTTAAACCAACGTTAACAAAACGTTAGTGCAAAAAAAAATTACAGAGTAGTTTGGAGAGGACGAAGAGAGAAAGGCTGGAGCTCGCTCGTCGCTCGTCTTCCCCGACTCGATCTCCCCGTGGAATTCGAATTGGTCATGCACTACCTCCCCCAACAAATTCTCCCCATGGAATTTGGTTTTCAGCACTCGATCTCCCCGTGGAATTTGGTTTTCACCACTAAGAAGAAGAAGAGCAATTAGGGAAATTGGCCATGGCGGAGGGCGGCGGCGGGAAAAGACGAGGCGGAGGAAGAGGAGCGGGCCATGGCAGAAGGATATCTGGAGTAAGGCGACGCCGAGGAGGAGGAATTCGCCGGCGATCTGAGTCCAGATCTGGAGTAAGGCGGGAGATCTGGAGTTGGCGGAAGTCGAGTTTGGAATTCAGGTGGGAGAAGGCGGCGCCGGAGGAGATGTCGGCAGGGATGGAGAGGTTGAAGGCGGAGATCCGGACGGAGAGCACGGAGAATGTGGGGTGTTTGGGGTGGTAGAGGACGTAGAAGACGGAGCCAGCGATGGCGGCGACGAGGAGGAGGATGCTCGCAACCTTCGAAAACCTTCGAGCGGTGGCTGGGTCGTCGCATTGGCTGGGCTCGCTAACTGTGGTGGGTGGCCTCCTTTTCCGGCTTCATCTTCTTGGCGTCTCCGTTCCAGGTTTCAATTCGACGGTCGGTGATCGACGGTTTCCTCAGCGCCTCGGTCTCCATCGACTCATTCTCGATGGCCACGGCGGAGGGCGGCGGCGGGAAAAGAGAGAGCTGCCGGCGAGGGAAGGAGAGGGGTTTGGGAGAGTGGAATTTGGAGAAATTGGCGAAATTGGTGACTGAGCTCGGGTGAGATGGTTTTGGGGATGTGGCTGGGATTGCGAGAGAGAGGGCCGCTCCCACCGTGTCGCCGCCGACCAAGTGGCTCTCCATCTGCGCCGCCGTCCAAGGCCTCTCCCACCGTGCCACCACCGACCAAGGCTTCTCCCTTCGCACCTCTGGCTATTTCCGTAAATACGGCGGGGATCTCGTCGGAGATTAGGTTTGGGCGGCGTCGCCGGAGATTAGGTTTGGGCGGTGGGAGAGGCATTTGGGCGGCGTCGCCATTGTTGGACAGATAGAGCTTGGAATTCGCCAGCGGAGAGGAAAATTGGTTGGATTGGGATTGTTAACGTTGGTTTAACGGGAAGGGCATTTGACAAAAAAATTAGAAAGTTCAAGGGTACCACGCGAAAATGTTCAAATTTCTGGGTATTTCACGAATTATGCAAAACCTCGAGAGTATCAGGCAAAATTTCCGTTTTTTTTTTTAGATTGAACTATTTTGGATGGCCACAAGTTTGTCTATTGTCTTTATCCATTCAATTGAATAAAAAAAAAATTCACCATCCTTCATTCCATTCGGTTGAGGATCATGTTGGCACTAACCGATTTGCCTGATGCTTGTCGACTTGGTTACGAGTTTGGGATTTACCACCTCAAAGTTGTTTTTCATCATAAAAAATATGATCGTTTAAAAAAACGTAATTTTGAAAATTTTATTTGATTATTAGTTTGTACCATAAATAATTTGTGTGACACCGAAGGTTGACTGGAGATTGGATATGGTGCAAATGGTAAGTTGAATAGGTTAGCATTTAAAGTGGGTTAAAGATTTATACTTTGGATTTCTATTAAACTAGTCATTTTGGGTAAAGAAGGGTCTCCATCATTTTAATTTTTGGATTTCTATTAAACTAGTCATTTTGGGACCAACTTATTTATAAATCATTGAAAGTTTGCATTATTGGTAAAAGAACATCAAATTGTAACTAAGCTATGTTTAACCTGGAACAGTGGCGGATTTAGGAATTAGTCGAAGGGGGGCGAGTTTGATATATCTTTCTTTTCATAAATCGACATTTATATTAATACTTTAAAACTACAAAAAAAAGTATGAGATGCACCTTTTGAAATTTGATTAATTCATGCAATATATACTCTATTTTTTAGCGTTTTAAAAAATTATTTAAATAATGTAAGATTTTTAATTTTTGTTTCAATAAAAAATAAAAAAATGAAAGGAAAAATAAATAAAAAAACAAAAGAGAAATAAACATTATTAATAAACACAAAGATTTTAATAAGGCAATTAAGACTCAAATTTTTTAACAAAAGTAGAAAAAAAAAAGTTGGGGGATGGATTGAAGAATTATACCCATAACCTTGAGTTTTTTTTACACACGTTCCAAGACAAATACCATTAAGCCAATGTATTTTTCTTGTCATTTACTTATCATTTTATGTATACATAATGAAAATTGAAAATTCAAATGGGGGGTTAACACAAAATTCGACATATAATAAAGGATTTGTCGAGGATGAGGGGGCCTCAGCCCCCCTAGATCTGCCCTTGCCTGGAAAATCATGTATCAAGTCTATCTCCTCTCTCGACTCGTGTCTAGTACCCAGGGGCGAATATACATGGGGTCTAGAGGGGGCTACAACCCCTGCTAAAAACAAAAACTTTTTTTCAAAAAAAATTAAAAAATTAAAGTTTTTTTATCCTTATTTAATCTGAAAATGTAATTTCAGTCAGTCTTAATAGATTTAAGCCATGAAAATGAAATTACCTTAAGTTTTTTTCCCCATCTCATCTGAAAATGGAATTTCAGCCGGCTCTAACAGATTTAAGTCACAAAAATAAAATTATTTAAGTTTTGTTTCCTCATCTCATGTGAAAATTACCTTAAGCTTCATAAAAAAATTAAAATTGATTTTTGCGAAATAGGATTTAAGCCACATTGGATTTAACCCACACGAGATTTTTATCGCGCATGATTTTATCCCCCTTTGGGTAAAATCTTGGTTCCGCCTCTGCTAGTACCTTTGATAAAAAAAAAACTATATTAATTTTTAGAAATGCCATGGCCTATGTTAGGTTTCAATTTTTATGGATATGTTTGGTTTCAATTTTTATGGATATGTTAAGCTATTTTGATCTGAATCTTTTATTCTGGGAACACAAATAAAACTAACTAGTGTAATACCCTTGTCAAGCACAACTTTCATCTTATAAATATTTTTTGATCAATCTATTTGTATTATTAAGAAAAATTATGATAACCTTTAAAAAAAATTACAGACTAAAATATTAAGTATAATAAAACTTTTACCGTAGAAAAAAGAAATTTTATAGAATTGTATTACATAATTTTCTATTTAGTAATGTGTACATATAATCAATTAAACTACTTTTGTCATATATAAAATTATTATAATAAATGGTCAATTTTATAGTTATTGTGGACATTACTATGTGAATTTAATTTTATTAATCAATATATTTTATTTTTTACATTTTGAATTTGTTAGTGATAATATTTTACTAATTGACACGCATAAGTGTTATCATACATTGTTGTTGTTTATTTATATAATTGTTTTATGTATATAAAATTATGTTAATTAGTAATACTTCATTCAAAGAAAGATATTCTTATTTGTTGTTGGTTGATAAACAATAAAAAGAGCTAAAAAATACTGGAAATATCATTTATATTTCAATGAGTTTGTTTTAGATTACTACAGAATATTATATATAATATATTTACTGGTAATTTTTTCTCTATGTGGTAAAGCGTTAAAGATCATTTTTCTTAAACATATATAAATTTTTTGAAAATGAATACAAATAAGTTTTTTTATTATTCAAAAGCAATATAAATATACAATAAAATATAATATGACCGATAACTAAAAAATGTTGATTGTTATCTTGGTAAAATAAGGTAATGATTCACTATTATCTAAATCAATGTTTAATTTTCAAAGGCAATATAAATATAAAATAGTATATAGTATGACCAGTAAACAAAAATACAATATATTTACACGATTTTTATTTCACGCACCGGCAAAATTTTAATTTCACGCACCAGTTCGTCCGTGACGGACCAAAGGAACTCATACGTGACGGACCAAAGAAACTCATACGTGACGGACCAAAGGCACTCGTCCGTCACGGACCATGTACATCCGTCCGTGACGCACTAATCAATCTGGTCCGTCACGAAGGGATGTACATGGTCCGTGACGGACGAACCCTAAATCAGAAAATTGAATGTTATTTGTCCCCACCTAACAATATTAACTACCCCGTCAAATCTCATCAATATTACGTCCAAAGTTAAACCCTAAACCTCTTCATCACTCTTCCCTTTCCCTCCCACAACACATCTTCCATTCTCATCATCTCCAAGAGTTCATTTCCATGGCAAATGAAGATGATTTTTCCAACTTCAATGGTGGAGAAGATGTTTCAAAGAGTTTCAATTACAATGAGGTATGTTTTTAAGCTTTTACTTTACATGTTAGTAAAAGTTAAGATTTTTTATGGTTCTTTCTTGTGAATGTATATGATTGAGTTGTTCTTACCCCAAAACAAACAGTTTCTTACGGTAATTTCAATAGTTGTGACTATATGTTCATAAAAACTTCATCTTTGATTAAGTTGTACTAAAAAGTTGTAGATTTTGTGTGCAAAACTGCATGTTTGAGTATTGAGCGTTGTTATGTTGAGTGCAAAACTTCAAGACTTCATCTTTGTTCGTGTCTATTTTTTGAAAGGAAAATAAGTAAATCCATACGTGACGAATGGATTGAGTTGGTCCGTCACGTATAGATTCACCTCATCCGTCACGTATGGATTGACATGGTCCGTGACGGACCAACTCAATCCATCCGTCACGGATGAGGTGAATCTATACGTGACGGACCAACTCAATCCATTCGTCACGTATGGTTGTGTTTGACAGAAACTGAATACTTCGCTAAATTGTTTTTTTACTTCAATAGGAGAACAATATCGTGAACAACGGTATTAACAATCTGTCCCTAAATGATGCATGGGACATGACACCACCGTCCTTCTCACTTGGGTTATTCGGCGAACCTATGCCGCCTCAACAACCTCATTTGCCGGGATTAGATTGTTTTGCTTGTAGTGGAATTCCGTCCGTAAGGTGGCAAGCTCCACCTAAGTTTGGGTTTAGTACAATACAATATGGTTTATGGTGTGCTTTTAATAAAAATATCTTATATTAAGATACAATATTTATTTTTGTAAATACTTCAATATAAGAAATATAAGTAAATAAAATAAAATATAAACAATATGATTTACACATATTATAATAACCTTATAGTATAAGAAAAATAATATGCTTGAGTGCTATATTTTAAAACATTACATCAACATATATTATCAGAAAATACACAATTGAACCTAAAAAAAATCGGTAATATTCAATATTTGACCAATGGTATGGGCAAAATAATTTGTTAGTGGAATTTCATGTGAATTTGTAGCATTAGCTAAAAATAATAAAAATAAAAAATAGATGAAAATTTTTAATCCTATAATTATAAATCAATGGATTGAAAATCGTATTTATAGAAAAGGTTTTAAAAATGAATTCACTAACTAATATTTTCAATTTTTAAAGCATATAAAAGTATAATTTAAAACTAAATTTGCATTGAAACATATACTCACATCAAAGAAAGAAATAAAAATCGATTGTGTTGTTGCTTGTATACATATCATAATTAACATTGAGCTTTATTAAGTTTTTTGTTATCTATTTGGCTAGATTATTTATATTTTATGTTTCATATTTGCTTAAATATTTTATTATATATCATAATTATATTTAAAATAGATAATTTAATAAAATATGAAAACCAATAAAATATAAAAATATATTAGAATTCACGTAAAGATGTTAATGCTCCTAATGTGATAGCTAGTTAAAATTTTGTTAAGATTTCTTTGTTAATGTATTTTTACTAATTCTTTAATATAATAATAATTTAAAAAATAAAAAAAGACATTAACAACCTGGCCTAAAAATGCTCTTAAGGCTTGAAAAATGTGAGTTTTAATACATAGTTATAAAAATAGATAGATAAAATTAGGTTTTTATAAAAAAAAGTTTAACATCATTTTTACAAGGGACAAACGGAGATTGACAAAAGTAGCATGAAAGTGGAGCGTTTGATTATACACAGTTAATCTCAAAGATTCTTGAATCAATCTTATGTCTACCAAACCCTATCTTCCCTTATTTTTCCTACCCTAGCTTGCTTTATTTCTATTTATAAACTTTTATTCTCAATGAGTTTTGATATAATCAATGGTGAATCTTTACATGGCACGTTCACCCACTCTATAGCTATCTTGTGACCCCTTCCTAGTTCCTATACATCGGGATAGCTTGAACACAATCAACTTAAAATGTCAATGAGAAAGTGATTTTTCGACTCATGCATATAGAGTTGTCGTCATGGGATTGGACTGCAATATTTTTTATTGTGTCATAAGAATATTGTAAATAATCCCGATTTAAGTACACCCATTTTAGTTTTTTTTTTATCTTTTTTTTTGGTCAATTTTTTTTTTTTTAATCTAGAATTGAATGATTTGAATTTAAGATGATAGCTTCGATATGATTATTATAATTACAATTAGCAACCCAAGCTTTAGGCAGACCTTACAAAACCGGTGGCAACTATGGGTATATTTGGATTACCGTCCATAATTTATTATATATAATGTGTTAAGTAGTATTATCTTGTATTAATAATGAAATTTAATGTACAATAATACAACTTAATGCATTGTAATACATTATGGGCGGTAATAATTAGATATGTTAACTGGGTCGGATGTGTCGTGAACGGTTAAGTCGGATTCTGGTCGTTCAAATATTGGGTTGATCGGGTTTGGCTAGGATTCGGGTTAACTCAATGGGTTGAATTTTCTTTAATGATTATTATAATATTTTTAAAAAGTTAATTAAAAGTTAATAAAAGTTATTCAATTATTTAATATAAGTATTATAATATTTAATATAAATGAGATAATATATATGAAATAATGGATCCGTCGGGTTCGGATCAAGCTCGGATTTGGGTGTTTTGAGTTCGGATTCGATCCGTTGTGTTAAGGTTCTTCTCGAATCAAAATTTTCGAATCGAGTCTCGACCATAAAAATCTGAGTCGGGTCGGTTTTTGAACTGAGTACAACAGTAATCCAAACACATAAACAACTCATCACATCTTCACTAACATAAAATAGGACAGCATATCTAAACCCAACAAATCATTGACCCCACACTTTCACACAATCACCAAACAAGATCTTGATGATGATACCAAAATTTATTACAAATCAATATACATGATTACTTTTCAGCGCATAGGCATTTTTGCCGTTTAGCGCATAGGCTCCACACGTTACGTGTGTATATATACCACCCGTAACGTGTGGTGTTTTAGTATATTAAATTGTTTAGTTATAGAATACTTTAGGGTATTTGTGTATGTCATATTATTGTATATTTTTAGTATTTATTTGTGGTTCAATGTTGAATTATTGATTATTTTATATATATTATAATGTTGTGTATGAATGTTGTATCATATTATTGTTTATTTTTAGGGTTTATTTGTTTATCTAAAATTAATAAAAAAAACACCCCAAAATAATCAACCTAGAAGACAGAATAGAATTGTTCATTACGTTGGATGACTACAACCACATTTATCTCAAAATAAAGTAAATAATACACGTTCTTCACCTTCTTCATAAACTTAGAAACCCTAACACAAAATAAATGACATCGTCTAGTTGCGTTTGAAGAAATCAGGATAGTCTCTGGTAAAAGTTCGCTTCCTATCATATCTCTGCTTTGATAAAATTGCTTGCTCCCTACAAAGGTTGATAATACGTAAACAACATTACACAAAAGATACGACATCAAGGCAGTATACGATGTACATCATTATATAGTTTGAGGTTATACCTACGCATCTTATCCACATCTTATAAAAGTTTTTGATTTTTCTTAACAAGATCTTGATTCTCCTTAACAAGATCTTGTTTTTCCCGCCATTGTTGTCGAATAATCGCGTGTGCCATGTCCTCGTATATAGGATCAATCCACTTCCTGTAAAAACACCCCAGTCTTGGGCATCTCCAATACCTTCTTCCGTAGTTCCACTGCAAATCCCAAGTACGGACAATGGCTTTCAAATTACACGCGCATAGTGGGTTTGTTGATGATTTGGATGAAGATGTCATTATTTGTTGTAGTGCTTGGTTTCCTACAAATATCATGAATCCATTAATATAAAAAATTGGGGATAATAAATCAAAAGAAACTGGAAGAAGAAGCTTACCCACAATTGAATCTTCAAGCGTCGCTTGTGTTGGACTTGTTGTAGAGAACAAACAACCCTAATGCCTCTTATATAGTGAAAAACAATGTGTTTGACAGCTAATATACAGCTGTATATAACTGTAGTATATAATGACCTCAACCACTAACATTAATGAACTCAACCACTAGCATTAATAACTTCTCAACAATCATTTACCACCCTAAACCCTAAACCCTAATTAAAAGTTCATCTCCTCAATCTCACAAACAATGTAATTAAAATACCCGATTCACCCTTATTAATTAAAGATAAATAGTTAACCCTAACCCTAAACCCTAAACCTAAACCACATTACCCTAAACCCTACCCCAATACCATATCCCTAAACCCTAAACCCCAAACCCTAACCCTACCCCAAGCCCTACCACAAACCCTAACAAAAAACCTCATACGCCTAAACCTTGAACCACACGTTACGTGTCATGCTATCCCACACGTAACGTGTGGATGGGGCTCACACGTAACGTGTGGTTCAGTCTGTGGCAAAACGCATTGAATTAACTGTCTTGTCCCCACCTAACTGTAATAATGACCCGTCTTCTTCCCCGGCTAACGATCCATTTCGAGCCTAAACCCTCATTTGAAACACTCACAAATTCTTGTTTTGCACTCTCAATTTTTGTATTAAAAATGGACAATCCGAACAACAACGAGTATTGGAGCAACAGTGGGGAAGATATTCCACTTTCGAACGAGGTAATTTCTATTATGTAACCCTAAAGTTCTCTTTTTTTGTTGTTTTGAACTTGTTTAAAGTTTTTAGCTTGATGGTTAGGGTTTTGAAAGGTATGATATTTGTTATTTAGGGTTTAACCAAGCTAGACATGATATTTGTTGTTTAATATTAAAGATCTCATTTTATTGTTTAGGGGATTAGAAACAAAGATTGAGCATTGTTTAGGGTTTATGGTTGCGAAATCGCTGTTACATTGAAGAACAGTTCCACACGTTATGTGGCAAGATAGTGCACACGTAACGTGTGGAACGCTTCCACACGTAACGTGTGGGAGAGTTCCACACATAACGTGTGAAACGCTCCCACACGTTACGTGTGGAATCACCACCAGAAACCGGTTGTAGGTTCATTCTGTAAAATGACACGGTTTGTCACTAACCGTGCCATATTACAGAATCTGCTCTCTTAAAGAAAATTTTGAATTTAGGTTTATAATTTGTGCACTACTTGATGAGATGATTTCATGTGTATGTAGACGAACTATTATTTATACGAGGGGTTAAACAATATCTCCCTCAATGACTGGAGCACCCCACACAAGACATTTGCGGTTTGGGAAATGCCTCAAAAGCTACAGGATTGGAACACGCCTCAACCATCTATTGAGATACCATCCTTCTCACTTGGGATACCGTTTCCTCCAGAAGCATCTTCATCTCATGCTACTCCACAATTTTTCTTTCCATCCCTACACACACAGCCTCAGTTTAGTGTACCACCGGAGGAGGATGTTTACGTCTCTGCTGATTACTCAAGGTTCTTTACAACTAATCAAATCTGGGAGTCTAGAGAAGAAGCATTTTTGTGGGCGCGGGAGATGGCTAAGTGTAAACACTTCTGCATCAAAAAGTGGAGGAATAAACCTTCCACCCCTTCGACCCTTGGGGGGACTTGGTTACCGTGTGATAGGCATGGACAAAACGTGCCTAAACAAGCTGACAAAGTGAGAGACATCACAAGGTCGAAGACGTGTGGGTGTCCCTTCATGTTGAGGCTGAAAGAAGGGATGAAGGGATTGTGGAGGATCATTGTACAACATGGAACTCACAATCATGTCATAGCAGATTATTTGTATGGTAGTGCATTAGTTGGGCGACCAAGCGTTGAAGAGAAGGAGATTATTAGGGTGATGACAGTCAATCATTGCAAGTCTCAAAAGATTCATACTACAATCCATTCGTCCCCTGGCAATTTGACCAAGATGAAGCAAGTGTACAACATCATGCATGAGATACGAAAGAAGGGCATGGAAGGAAGAACAGTTGTGCAACAGTTCTTCTATGAGTGCAATGAGAAGGGATACTTCATGGAGCACAGATTCAAAGAGGAGACCAACAAGATAACGGATATCTTCTTCGCAAGCCAGGAACGGTTGTCGTTGCTGAAGGCATTTCCGTACATTGTACTGTTGGACTCTACATATGCAACTAACTGGTTAGTAACATACATATCTATTATACTCTTCATTTGTTCATGTCAAGGTTAGGATGCCATCATATTTTATATATGATTATGTGTGCAGTTACAATTTGCCCTTCCTTGAAATTATTGGCATCACATCTGTTTGGAAAAACAACAATATTGCTGGGGCGTTTCTGGAGAAGGAGGACGAAGACAGTTACAAGTGGGCCATAGAGCAACTTGCAAAGATGTTTGTCAAGGTGCAACGAGCACCCACATGTTTGGTCACTGATTGGGAGAAGGCGTTGATGAACGCCTTAGAGAAGCAATTTCCAGAAGCAAAATTCCTTCTATGTAGGCGGCATGTGAGGAAGAATATTGAAGACTTCGGGAAGAAGAACATGGACAAGTTTAGGGGCACAGCGTTTTCCAACGACTGCATGAAACTCTTCAAGGAAACGACCATACAAGGGTATGAAGCAACACTGAAGAAGCTGAAGTGTGATTGGAGGAAATATCCAAAATGTCTCTAGTACCTACAAAAGAACTGGCTTGACCCCTACAAGGAAAGAATCGTCTCCGTATGGACAGATACAGTGTTCACGCTCGGTACTACCACCAGTAACAGGTTTGTACGTTATGTTTTTTTCTAAATTTAGCTAGTTATTTGAACTTAGTTAGACCTTTACAGCAACATACTGATTTCGGATTCTTGATTGTAATACAGGGTTGAAGGGGCCCATTCCAGTCTGAAAAGATTCTTCACAAGCAATGATGGCAACCTTTGCACTGTGTTCGATCAATATCATGGGAAATTATTGATATATCCATGCCTACAAAACAATTACATGTAAGTCAATTCCCTTAATAACAAATATTAATCTATAACAAAAATACAGATGTTTTTATTCAAGCCATTTAATACCTGAATCAGAGTGAAACATGTGGACATGACCCACGCCTCCTTCCTTGTGCACTCGCCCAAGCTGCGGTACACATGGGCAAGAACACCGGTATCCCATGCATAGTTCGTGGCTGACGAGGGATCAGTCACGAACGGAGTATAATAAACGGGCAACCGATGTTGAGACTTGTCAAGAAAGAGACAAGACCCCACCAAGCACAGCAAGAACCCAGTTGCCTGCTTCTTGTCAGCCAAATCCTGGCAATGAGTCCTAAAATCTGCCGCATGCACGTTACCAGTGACGATAGCACCATCCTCCAGCTCAAAAAACTCATGCGCTTCCTCCATCAACGCCTTCTTCAAATCATTGCGGGCCAGCTGCTCGTGCCATTTCTTTGGGGGACCCATGTCTTGCCCTTGTATGTTCAGCCCAAGGATCATCCACACATCATGGAGAGTTATAGTCATCTCTCCCCATGGCATGTGGAATGAGTTGGTTTCCGGTTGCCAACGCTCGACGAAGGCACCAATCAGCGTCTCATCCACATGCTCGTGCATGATGTCCGATAGATGACATAGCCCGGACGCAGACGCCATGTTACCCCACGCGTCAGTCGTTGTGCGATGCCATGAGCGTAACTGCTTGCCTCGCTGCTGGAACCTCAAGGGTGGCATCGACTGTATATGAACATATTTAAGCAATCCATCGGACTTATTTAAAATAAGATTAATAATTAAAACAAATAAAGTTACATGCAACTTACAATGCGCTGGTACAGGAGGTACGCCACGTGGTTCACAAAACTCTTCAGGAGTTCAGGGCTCTCCGGACCTCCAGGAACGCTCACCCGCAGTTCAGGGTCATATCTCACATTCTTCCTTGACCGGGGCGGTTTTGCCCGCGAAGAAGAGGCTTCTTGAGGCTCCTCGTCCATGTCCGGAGCGTCATCTCTTGGCATCCAGGCATTGCTGGACTGGTCCTGAGTCCCCCATGTATTGGTCTGATCCTACATTTATTAAATAGATCAGTAATAATTACATTTTTTAAACTAATTCAGGTTATACTAAATGTACTTACCGTAGGCTGATGATAGGGAGCATTCAGGTACACTGTCGGGTTCTCCCACGGGTTGTGCTGATCCTCATCCCCCTGATAATAATGCGAAGGGCTATGATGATGAGGGCTCAGATGCGGCGATAGTACCGGCGGACTAAAATTCCGTCTGTAGTAGTTATTCTGATCTATTGTATCAGAATAACCATGCAGCGGGCTCCCTTGGTAGTCCGGGTAGATCTGGGGCTCAGAGTCTGCCCTACCTCCATGAAACGAAGGCACCGCCATTAAGCTCTGAACTCCTATCATGCCAGCAACCCCACTACTTCTACCGGCTCCAGTCTGATATGCGCCGGTCTCATCATCCCGGTAGCTGACATTCCTCCGTTGCCTCCTCTCCGACTTGTTCACCTCTTCTCCAGTCCTAAACGACTGTTCGCGTTGAAGGTTGCGGCGTCTCCTACGTTCGGTTCTTTCCCCAGGCTCCATCTGCGGTTATATATCAAAATATATTAATCAAAATAATATATTTTGATATCATTTTTATCAAAATAATATTATCAAAATAATATAATCAAAATATAATCAAAATAATATAATTCAAATATTATCAAAATAATATAATTAAAATATTATCAAAATAATATTTTGAGTCGGAGAGTCGCCGACATGTCGCCGGAGAATCGCCGGCGGCTCGCCGGTGACTCGCCGGCGATCCACACGTTATGTGTGAAATGGAATCACACGTAACGTGTGGAACACATTCACACGTTACGTGTGAATGTGCACATTCCAACTCCCGCCGGCGAGACGCCGACGACATTCCGGCGATCCTCCGGTCGTCTTCTCCGGTGACATTTCCGAATTCCGGCGATTTTTTTTTCATCAAATAATACATGAAATTCAACAAAAAATGCACAATTTTTATAAATCTATCAATACTATCCCTTCTACTAACATATTTTCACAAAAAAATCAACATAAATCCTCATGCAAAAAAATTCTTCAAAATTATACAAAAAATCAAAAACAATCCCAAAAGCTTCTACAAAACATAGATCTACCATCCTAAACATCTCCACAACATAGATCTACAATCCCTAACCAAACACTTCAAATTTAACAAAACAAAACCAAAAAACAATTTCTACTAACTAACCTTTCAAATATCTTGAACGTAACGCGCATAGTCGGTTGATTCGTCACGAGCAGATGCAAGAGACGCGTAATGAGTGAAAGGGTATTGAGGCTGCGGAGTTCGAATGAATGGAGGATGAAGCAAGATCTGGCTTTTAAAGCCAGATCTCCTCCACACGTAACGTGTGGCGTAAACCCATACGTAACGCGTGGATGCGCTTCACACGTAACGTGTGGAGGTTCGTCACACGTTACGTGTGGGGCTTGAACGGGTCACTTCACGTGCGTAACGTGGGAAGCCTCTTCCCACGTTACGCGCAAGCCTATGCGCCAAACGACAAAAATGCATATACACCGAATAGTAGAGGCCTCAATATATTGCTCTTTTGCTGACAAATTCCACAAAAGGGTTCCACATAGGCACCACCTCCGCCGCCCATGGAACCATGTTTTGACAGTTGTATGGGCATTGAGCAGGGATCACAAATATTCAAGTCCAAGTATGAGTGGGTCCCAACTCCCAAGTCACAACTCACAACACTATCTATCAACTATGGACTATCAAATTGTGGCTCATGTGATATAAGCCCAAAAAGTGTTAACTTTAGTATTAGGGTCCAAATAATATGTTCTACAATTAATATATATTGCGGAGTGACTCAAGTCCAAAACAACTCCGATCCTTTTAAAATAACTCAAATGAATCAAATATTATATCACAAAACCTACTTACCTTTACTAAGTCAACTTATCCAATCCCAAAATATTATGTTGTAACTTGTAACTAATAACTTGTCACAATGTACTTACACTTTATTTTATCGATCCGGCTAAAAAATGATCAGAATTGGAGTAATTTAAACCCATATCATCTGATAAACTAATATGCACAACCTAGAAACTCTAACATAAAAATGAAATGTCTTAACTTGTAACTTAAATCTACTTTGAATTGTAAAGAATGAACTAGACTCATTCCATGCCACCCTAATCACATTCATAATTGAAATAATTACATTATCTTTTTAAACTAGACCCACTCTAAGGCCTATCCGTATGCATGTCAATCTAAGTTTATATAGCTAGTGTGGGTTACAGCTAGAGGCTAGAGCTACTTTCCATCTTTCTTGTAATAATTGTAAATTTATCACTACCATTATATGTTTTTGGATTGCTTAAGAGTTGTTTATGGTGGTCGGTCACTTTCTTTGAGTGATAATTAGGGTCTTTCAAGTTTCACATCCTATTACAGCTCATTCAAGTTCAGTACTGTTTTTAACTTAGTTACACCTAATACACTCCACAAAACTAAACCTTATATAAGTGTCTTTCACATAGAGGAAAAATAATAAATAGATAAAATATAGAATTATCCGAATTACAAATCAAATTAGCATTTGTTTGGACCGCTGCAGAAAATGTATTATCTTGTTATAATAATATGATATAATGTATTATTAGACGAGGATCCGATCGAGCCCTATATGGATACGCCCGACATTGGTCTCTATCTAGATCAAATCAACGCTAATGGCACTTTCAATTATGTGTGGAATTTGTATCCCACGTTGGAAGTGGAGGATGAAAATTCACTAGTATATATATTAGAAATTTGGCTTCAAGGTTGTGGCCTTGGGTCACCACCAATGTGTAATGGGAAGAGGACCTAGCTCATCAAGACCGCGTGCGCCGAGCCGAGCTGAGTCCTCCACTATCTTCTTCACTCTGTTAGTGCGCTAACAACTCCAACAAGTGCTATATAAGAGCAGCTCTGCGTCTCATTAGAGGCATCGAACAATCGCCTTCCACTCTTCTTCTCTCCTTTTCGCGTCTAAGAGTACTCACAAAACGCTGGTTCGCAGGCTTCTGTACAATGAGTTGTGCAATTCAGAAGTAGGAGAGGAGAAGAGCGGAAGGCGATTGTTCGATGTGTTTCTGTGCAAGGATAAAGAACATCCGAAATGAGAAATGCGTCCTTCTTTGAACATGTGTTTCCGTGCAAGGATAAAGAACATCTGAAACGAACTCGTGAACAAAGTGAAGCAAGCACTTCTGTAAATGAAACATAAGAGGAAAAAGATGAACCTAGACAAAACAAGAGAGCTCGAAAGGAGAAATCATTTGGGCTTGAGTTCATAATGGCTTTTCTTTTAGAAAATAAGCCTAGAACATTCAAAGAAACCATGTCTACACCTGATGTATCTTCATGGAAGGAAGCAGTCAAAAGCGAAATAGACTCCATTGTGCAAAACCATACATGGGAGTTAGTCGATTTACCACAAGGGTGTAAAGCACTTGGTGTAACACCCCCAAATCTGAACCCAAATGGAAAGGTATTACCGCCAGTGACTCCGATATTCCTCACCAAAGTCACCCCAGGCTTTACCGTTTGAATACAAATCATGAAATACAATGATACAAAATGATAACTTTATTCATATAAAACATGAGTCTCGGGATTAAATCCCAATCCCGAATAGGACAAATACAGAGTTTAAACAAAGTACAGCGGAAGTCTTTTAAATATATAACAGAGTAAATAAGTTACAGCGGAAGTCTTTCTTGAAATATTACAAAAAGGGTTATGATCGTAATGATCATCTGCCCAAGGATCTCAACCTGATTAAAATATAATTATTAAAACATCCAAAAACAACCGTCGTCTTCATAGTCAATCTAGTCTCCTCATATCTTCGCTCTATCTGATGTGCCAAATCGAACGGATGATACCAGCCAACAATGCAGATAACAATTGCGGTTGGTTAGTCTAAATGAATAGACCATGCAAGGGCACAAAGCAGAAGGTTCAAAGTAGTCGTATTAGGTTAGACTCCTCGTCTCTCGAATAAAAGTCGAGTACGTTAGTCAACCACCATACTATACTTGAATATGACAAAAGGCATGCACAAGAGAAGATTCTGAAAGACTGAATCTTCACAGAAATCGACCCGAAAGAAGACTCCAACGGAAGTGAGTCTTAAGGAAATATGACAAATCTTGAACGTTTAAAGAATCAGACATCAGTGATTTAAAAGCTGACTTAGATGTTTCGGTTCACGACCAACCTCACCGCTTACAGCGAATCCAGATTGGAAAGAGAACGTACTCTGATCAAAAGTCGAGACGAGCTTTCCTAGCTGCACTATTTACTTAGTTGCACTACTCGCCAAAGGTATATTAATTATGTGCACTCGGGCACTTTATCTTATTTAATTCCAAAACCCATATTACGTTATAAGCTTTTAAACATATGCCCTATCACGCAGGACATACAACTAAGGAATGGACCTCGCAGAATCCAAGCCTCTGGACCTATATCGAAGGAATGAACCTCGCAGAGTCCAAGCCTCTACTATCGTAGGGTCTTGATCGCCCTTTTCCCCAAGTTATAAAGAAACGAATGGACCTCTCGGAGTCCAGGCCTTCCTACGAATACTCGTGCTAACTAACAGTTCGAGCACAACAATAGTTCAGGATAAATCCACATAAATGCCCTCAAGGCGAACATAAATAATAGCGTTGTTCTAACAGATATACAACCTATTATAATATCATTATTACAGTTTCCAAAACAATTTATAAAACCATTTCCAGATAAACACAATAATCATTCCAAATTAACTACTCAGATAAACAACTGATAATTAATGTAAATATGGAACGATGAGCAAGAGCGAACCACCACTTGCCTTAGTCCGCAGAGTTTGACGAAGCTTAATGATGAGTTTCCGGGCTCGACACAGGGACAGATCTGGCACACAGATTCCTTCGAATCGACCCATAAAGAAACCCTAAGTTAGATTCGACAAAGACGAGCACGAACGAAAGAAATCGAAAGGAACGACGTCCGATCGAAGGCTACAGAAGCCAAAGCCACAACAATGCAACAACTGAAGGGCGGAGGTCGCCGCCAGCCTCACGACGGTCGCCGGTGTTCGTGGCGGCGATCGCCGCCGGCCTTACGGCGGGCGCCGCTACGAACATCGAAAATTTTACGAGAACAGAAATCTTACCAATGTCGATCGATTTGGTTTGCCTTTGCCTTGCTTTGGATTCTAAGCTTCTAAGGGCCTCCAAAGCTTCTCCTTTGCAACTGGAACGACACCAAAACGAGCTCCAACGATCGGCTTCAAACTTTTCGGCGGAAGCTCTGTTTTCCGGCGAGGTGAATTTGAGAGATTTGAGCTTGTTTCTGTGCTCCAATCTGCTCCCAAACCACTCCAATTTATAGCCCAGCTTCAAAGAGGATAAGATCGGCCAACAAAACCACGTGGAGGGCCGAGATCGAAGCACCGTCCGATCGCCGGCAACTGGCAAGGCTACGCCTGCACAAAAGCAGCGGTCGCCGCCGGCCACCCTTGGTCGCCGCTGTGCACTTCCTGAGGCAGCGGTCTCCATTTTTGGCAGCGGTCGCCATTTTCCTAGGCCACCTGGCGATGCGAAGCTTCGATGAAGGTGCCGAAGAGTTGACTTGCGGCGGTCGCCGCCACGTGGCAGCGGTCGCCGCCAAGTCAACTCTTATCCGATTAGCTTTTGGATAAGCTTGGCTTAGCCCGGGATAAAAATAATCGTACACGAACGAGTATTAAGTCCCAAAGTACATCGATTGTATATTATTTTACTGAGAAAAATATTACAGAGATTGAGAACATTACAGAATGTCTTTCTATCTCCGAAATTAATCCGACGTACCAAACAGGCGTTCGGGAATAATCCCATAACTCCAAAATATCCTTATAGAAATACGGGGTATCACACTTGGGTGCATATGGATTTTCAAAAGAAAATTGAAAACAGATGGCTCAATAGAGAAGCACAAGGCTAGGCTTGTGGTGCAAGGATTCCGACAAAAAGAAGGCTTGGATTTCTGTGACACTTATTCCCCGGTCACAAGAATAACTTCAATCAGAATGCTAATAGCAATAGCAGCACTACGCAACCTAGAAATCCATCAAATGGATGTGAAAACTGCTTTCTAAACGGAGTATTAGAAGAGGAAATATATATGAAACAACCTGAGGGTTATGTTGTCTCTAGACAGGAACACAAGGTGTGCAGACTTGTAAAGTCCCTATATGGGCTCAAATAAGCTCCGAAACAGTGGCATGAAAAATTTGACAATGTAATGATGTCAAATGGCTTCAGCATCAATGAATGTGACAAATGCATCTACATCAAAAATACTCCAAATGGATATATTTTTATGTGTCTGTACGTAGATGACATGCTTATCATTGGAAGCAATAAAGACATGATCAAACAAACTAAGAACATGCTTAGTGGGAAATTTGACATGAAAGACTTAGGACTAGCAGATGTAATACTAGGGATCAAAATCACTAGACATTTTGAAGGAATCATCCTGTCTCAAGCTCACTATGCTGAAAAAGTACTTGAGAGATTCAAGAACTACTCAAGTGGGACTGCAAAAAGTCCCGTGGACCCTCATCTCCACTTGACTAAAAACTCGGGTGATGGAGTGTCACAATTGGAGTATGCACGTGTGATTGGAAGTCTGATGTCCTTGACCAATTGCACAAGACCTGACCTGACGCACTCAGTAAATGTACTAAGTCGTTATACCAGCAATTCAGGACACATTCATTGGAAAGGGATAACTAAAGTATTGAACTACTTGCAATATACTCAAAGTTATGGGCTGCACTATGGACAATACCCAATAGTTCTGGAAGGATACAGTGATGCCAACTGGATATCAGATTCCAGAAACTCAAAGTCCACTAGTGGATATGTATTTACACTTGGTGGTGCAGCAGTATCATGGAAATCTTCCAAACAAACATTATTGGCCAGATCCACCATGGAATATGAGATCATTGCTCTAGACAAAGCAGCAGAGGAAGCTGAATGGCTTTGGAACTTTTTGGAAGATATCCCGATGTGAGACAAACCAGTGCCAGCATTATGTGTACACTGTGACAGTCAATCGGCTATAGCACGGGCACTGAGTCGTATGTATAATGGTAAGTCACGTCATATAAGAAGACGACACAAAACCATTAGACAACTACTCTCAAATGGTGTAATCTTAATAGATTATATCAAATCGGCTGACAACCTAGCAGATCCATTTACTAAAGGTCTGTCACGAGATCAAGTTGTCAAATCATCAAGAGGAATGTGTTTAAAGCCTATGACAAAAAAGGATACTTGATGGTAAACCCCACCTACGTGACTGGAGATCCCAAGATGTAGGTTCAAAGGGAAAACTAAATCAAGCTGAATCCAGAAGAGCAATGTGAGACTCAGTTCTCCTCCCAGTTCCTAGGATGATGAACAATGATACTTGTACAAGTTGAGGTTAAACTTGGCTTTTAATGATTCCATAGCTTTGAAATAAAAGTGGGGTATGACAGGATACTCCTTATGGTCAATCACCTTGTGAGTGTGAAATGGGATCGTTTCTAGGAGAATGAAAAAAGGCTACATTCTCCAAATTCACTCATGAATAACCAGGGATGTTCAAGGCCAAAATGAACACAACCAGAGAACCTAGTTCTGTGAGAAGATGAAACTGTGTGATAGATGTTGTCTAGGTTTACATCAAAGCCCGGGTGGTTCAAGACATTATGTTCACTACCTGGTCGAGTAAATCCGATAGTTACTCACTATGGGTGGTTCAAGGCTGAAAAATGCTACCAGCCTAGATGCATTGATTTTTCGACTATACTCTCAAAAGTCTTTTTGTCTAAGTCTACATATGTTTAGAGTCATTTCTATTCATCTGGGGGATTGTTGGAACTCATTTTATAAATGTTGTCCGGTGACTTTTCCGGGCAGGATTCCGGTGGGCTCCGACCAATGGAAACACCAGAATATGGGAGCGTTGGATTCGTCTCCGCGAGCACATTCTCGAAGTGTACTCATATTTTAAAAATGAATTCCGTTTGAATGAGAAATGAAGGTCCAAAGTTGGTTGCTTGAAGTGCATAAACTTGGGGACAAATGTGTGGAATTTGTATCCCACATTGGAAGTGGGGGATGAAAATTCACTAGTATATATACTAGGAATTTGGCAACAAGGTTGTGGCCTTGGGTCACCACCAATGTGTAATGGGGAGAGGACCTAGCTCATCAAGACCACGCGCGCGCCAAGCCGAGTCACATCGCGTCGGGTCAAACCGGACCGATGAGCTGGGCTGGGCCTTTGGCCCAGTACGTAGCATTGGGCTAGCCAGCCAATGCTACTATCTTTTTGTTTAGATCCAGATTCCCCAGCTAACAGCTTTGACTCAGTCCGCACGATATCAGGGCGGTTACAGACTGAGTCCTCCACTCTGTTAGTGCGCTAACAACTCCAGCAGGTGATATATAAGAGTAGCTCTGCGTCTCATCAGAGGCATCGAACAATCGCCTTCCACTCTTCTCCTCTCCTTTTCGTGTCTGAGAGTACTCACAAAACGCTGGTTCGCAGGCTTCTGTACATTGAGTTGTGCAATTCAGAAGTAGTTCATAGTTGTATCCTGGGATTCGGATCGCTACAGAACCGGCACACTACGGGGCGATTTCAGAATTAAGGAAAGAGATCATATCTCGACTCTACATCAGATTCGTTTCAATCGTTGTTCGGTAGTTCTTCCTTGTAATTTTTTATTACAGTTCGATTTAACTTTGCAGTTTTTACATTCTGTATGTTTTAGGAAATCAGGTTCCTACAAGAGTGACATCTACCGAGGCCGTCTTTTTACACATCATATAATAGTGGGATTAAGTGAGGTAATATATAGTGGGATTAGTAGAGGATTCATACATAACAATGAAATCCCAAAATCTGATTGAATCTGGCCACTTATATGACCAAACAAACTAGTACAATCTAGTCCACATGACCAAACAAACTAGTACAATCTTTTTTTTTTGATAAGGTAACAATTAGACCGAAAACCACAGACGACACGGTTTCTCAGTCTATAGCATCCTTGCGGATGAGAACTAAAAATTCTAAAGTTGTTTGAATATCTTCCAAAGAGCTCTGCTGCCCCAACTTCGCAATACAGTCGGCTGCAACATTTGTTTCTCGGAAGACATGAAAGATTTGCACTGAAGAAAACAGTTGTAAAACACAAAGGATATCAGAAATTAGAATTTCAATATCCCAAGGACAGTGCCAAATCTTATTCATGATGTTTACAATAGTAAAGTTGTCGCATTCAATGTGAATGTTGTTAAAACTTAATTCACAGGCTTTAACCATAGCATTTCTGACTGCAAGTGTTTATGTTGTTAACGGGGTTGATATTACACACTTTTCTCCAAAAATGTGAATTGGTTCACCTTTGCTATTTCGGAATATGAATCCATAGCTAGAGTCACCATTAGTCTTGATAGATCCATATGTATTAATTTTAATAATATTATCCGGAGGTTTTTTCCATTTCTTCTTTGATCGTCTATTTTTGTTGTTATGGTTCGTGTTTTGTTTAGGCTCTTCCAGACAATCTGGGTTCCAGGTCTTTGTTTGTTTCCAGTTATGGATTTGATTTTTGATGTAAATAGGTACATCTTTTATCAGGTCAGTATCATTACTTGGTCTCCCAAAACTTTATTGGTTTCTATAGAACCAAATTCATCACCAAGAGACTGCCAATTCTACAAATTGTGCTCTATCAATTTGCTGTCGAATTTCCTCAATTATTTCATAGGCTTTTTGTTACCTATATTTAGGGTTCTAATAATTCCATGTGTGTGGTTGTTAATTTTTTCTATGGTTTTTAGTGTATGAATACACTGGAATAACAAATGATTAGAATCTTCGTTTTATGCATTACACCGGACACATCCCTGAGGGAGTGCTACTCCATTTTCAGCTAGTCTAGCTTTGGTTGGAAGCCCATTTTTCATAACTTTCCAGAGAATTTTGTTTACTTTAGGATAAGTATCCAATTTCCAAATCTAGGAAGAGTCATACGCTTTATATCTTTTGTTTTTGTTGATCATATCCATTGCAGATTTTATGGAGAACCAGCCATTTTTACTGGCTTCCCAATACATTCTATCATGTATATTGTTTAAGGGTATTGGAGTGGATATTATTTGTTTAGATATCTGAGTTAGTAGACTTTGTTCAATCTTTTTCTTGTTTCATGTATAATTTAGAAGAATAAAATATGCCACTAATGCATCTTTATTCTAAGTTGGTTGTATGTTGATAATGTCACATAAAGGAGTTGGAGAGAACCATATATCAGTCCAGAATTTAATGGTTCTACCATTTCCAACTTGTCAAATGAGTCCTTTTTTGAATTCGTCCAAAATTTCAATCATTCTGGACCACTGCCAAGAGCAGTTTCCTTGTTTCTCATAATGTAAGATGTGTTGTGTTTTTAGGTATTTTTCGGTTATAATTTTAACCCAGAAATTGTGTGGTTCGGCCAAGATTTTCCACAATAATTTAAATTATAGTGCTTTATTCATATCCTTTGTTTTTCTTAATCCAAGTCCTCCTTGTTGAGTTGGTTTACAGATCTTTTCCCAACCTGTAAGAGGCTTGTATGAGGGGTCCTTATTCCAAAAAAAAGGTTTTGTTTAGTTTGTCCAGTTCATTATGGGTATGTGTTGGTAACATGAAACTTTGCATCAGGTAGTTAGGTCTAGATACAAGATTCGCTTTGATTAGTGTTGTTCGTCATGCTTGAGATAAGGAGTTTGCTCTCCATTTAGTTAGTTGTTGTTGTGTACTAATCAAAAGATCAACAAATGTATTAGAATTAACCCTACCATTAATGATGGGGCATACTAGGTATTTGTCCAGGGATATCATGTTTGTTATTGTAAGTATTCCTTGGATTGCCAATCTTTTTATAGTGGTTACCTTCTTTGTTACTTGGAATGCAGATTTATGAAAATTTACTTTTTGTCAAGATATTTTACAATATTCATCCACTATGTCCTTGATTTATTTACAGTTTTCTTATTTGGCTTTTGAAAATATCATAATGTCATCCGCAAAAGCCAAAAAAAGAATCCGATTTCCAAGCCTAGATATTTGAAGGCCAATAGGTTTTTGAGGTCTATCTGATGCTCGTTGTAGTTTTCGAGCTAGGATTTCATATCCTAAAATAAAAAGAAAAGGCGATAGGGGGTCTCCCTGTCTAAGTTCTCTTGTTGGTTTAAAAATTTCCGTAGGACTATTGTTGACTAGCACTGAGAATGATACAGTCGTAATACATTCTTTAATCCAATTGATAAATTTTTCATGGAATCCAAATTTTTTCATGATTTGAATAATAAATTTCCATTCAATTCTATTATAGGCTTTTTCCATGTCTAATTTAAGAGCTATGAATCCTTCGGTTCGTTGTTTTGATTTAAAGGAATGAAAAATTTCATGAGCTATTAAAATGTTATCTTGGATAGCTTTGTTAGCTACAAAGGCTCCTTGCAAAGGATGGATTAATTTTTCTATAGTAGTTTTCAGTCTTATTGTTAATATTATCGATATAATTTTCCTGAAAGGAAAAAACTCTTAACTGCTTGAATCACAGAAGGACCTACAATATCCCAATATTTTGATAGAATTCTGCTGTCATACTATCTAGTCCTGAAGATTTATTCGACCCAATGTCAAAAACAGCCTTCTTGATCTTTTCATTAGAAACATTTCTTATTAATTCTATATTTTCCTCTATTGAGATCTCAGAATATTGAATTAGTGCAAGGTTCTCCCGAAGAAAGTTTTCATTCATTTTCTCACTTCTAAATCTTTTCATGAAATCATTCCTGATTTCATTTCTAATATTTTCTTCACCAATAATGCTAGTTCCTTCTTGGATTTTGATTTCCTTTATGATTTTTCTATTTCTTCTTCCACTTGCTATTTTATGAAAATAGCTAGAATTAGTATCATTGAGTTTGATATGTTTTACTTTTGCTCTTTTATTCCAAAAAAAATTCTGGAAACAAAGTAGTTTTTCTTTTTTTTCAATTATTCTATTTTGTTTTTGTACTAAATTGTTACTAGAATTTGTACAGATTTCTATTTGAATTTCAGAGAGTTGTTTCTCAATATTTTGGAGTTGGGTGAACACATTACCAAATGTACTTTTGCTCCAAATTTTAGCATGTTTTTAGTAGATTTGTCTTGGATACTAGATTATACAATCTAGATCCATGATAGTTTGTTCTCCAAGCTTGTTTGACGACGTTTCTAAAGTCCTTTCTGGTCTTCCAATTTTTTTTAAATTTGAATGGTTGATTTTTTAAAGGAGTTATCGTAGCTAATTCAATGGATATTGGACAATGATCAGAGCTAGTAAAAGCATAATGTTTGGTACATATATCTAGATACCATTGCAAAATCTGGTGATGGACTAGGACTCTATCCAGTTTCTCATAGATATTATCAATCTCAGTTTTGTTTTTCTCCAAGTAAAGGTATTTTCTTGTATTGGTATATCTAGTAATTCACAATCATTTTTAAATTGTCTTAATCTCGCAAATTTATTCATCGTTGGGGGAGAACCCTCCAATTTTTCAGTTGGATCTTGTATTTCATTAAGGTCACCCATAATAATACAAGCGTAAGTACTATTTTTAATAAAAGTAGTAATAGTTTCCCAGAACTCATTTCAACCAGCTTCATTCGGTGGGGCATATGTGAGAATAAGCAAGGCTTTAATAATTGTGGACAAATTTGTATACTTAATACTGACAAATCTTGGTTCAATTTTGTCAAGTTCAAGAATTTCATTTGTGAGCTGATACGATTTCCACATGACACATATTCCACCAGAAAAACCGATGATCAAGACACAATGGAATTGATCAAAACCTGCTTTTTTCCAAATTTTGTCGCTAGGCTCTTTGTTCGTTCTTGTCTCAAATAAAGCAAGTATTTGGATCCTTTCTATTTTGCAAAATGATTCAATGTCCATCCAAATGGTTTTTTTTTTCAATCTCTCGACAGTTCCATGTTGTGATCTTCATAAAAAACAACGATAATGATGGCCCCATATTCATAGACATTTAGGGGACTTGCTAGTAGGGTGGTGATGTGGATGCAAAAAGCATATATAAACAACGTGAAGTTCATAAATGGTTTGTTGCTTAGTATTTTGGATAATTTGTGTGAGTCTACTATTATTATAGTATAGGTTCACAAGTATAAAATACTTGTCAGGAAAGCTCTTATAAGAATACCAAAAAATTTGGTAAAAGTACAATTTAATATTTCCATGAAGTTTTGTTTTGTATCTTGTCATATAGTCCCAGGACTTGAACATATTCCCTGAAGCAAAATTCCAGAGAGTAAGTAATCCCAGTACAATTTGGTTTTTCCAGTAATTGTTCCTGCTTGTCCACATATAGATAGAAATATATTCATAATATTGTTCAAATGTAGACAAATATGATTCCACATGCTGCCAGGCAGCAGTTCTATACATACCAAAGTGTATAAACCTGTAAACATTTAAGGAAGGTTTACAAGCATACTAAGGTTCAGCTTGGGTCCACCCATACAGATTAGAGTTATTCAAAGGAGAAAGAATCAAGGACATCAACCACAAAAACCAAGGTTTAAGGGAATGGTTGTTCATAAAGTAAAAACTCCAAAGTGGTTTGTTCAGTTGGTGATTGTTCATAAGCCAGAATTCGACATATTCCTTGTCCTTTAATTGTTGAGACAAGAAACAATGCAACATTCACAAAACCCATAAATTTCAACCAAGATTGTTCAGGGAGTTGGATCTCGGAATTGTTTGTTCAGGGTGTGATTTTTCAGAATGTGAATTCTTTGGTGATACCATGTTCCTTCAAGTGCTTTGAAGCAGGATTTCTTATCGTCAGTTTTGGGGATTTTGGCCCATTCAAGAAGCACATGTAACCACAACCAGGAAGCAGGAGTTCTATTAGTCATTTTACAAGTAATACAATGATGCAAAAGAAGAAGTCTCACCAAATGATAATTAAGGTGCAGGATTTCTAAGGTCTCATCTTTGTACTGGTGTTTAGCACTCCACTGTCTGGAGAAACAAACCAGACAGCTAGTCCATACCCAGATAGGGTCTGTGTTGCCATTTTCAATACACAAGTAGCAAAAAAGGAGTTCAGGAGAGGTATGTACATCAAAGGTATTATTATTCAAGGAATTCATTTTAGCAAAGTTAATGCTATATAAGCAGCAAAAATGACAATCAGCCCAAGTTCCCATCTGTTCACTAGAATTCAGATGTTGCACAGTTTCCATCAGTTCATGCAAGGTCACAAGGTTTAGGATATGATTGATTTTAGAAAACCGTAAAGGAAGAAAGCACAACAAGTGTAAAAACTTCACTTCATATAAGGTCAGATTCCAACAAGTTGCAAAGGAGTCAAAGGACCAGATCGGAGGCCTAAGGCTAGCTAGATACCAATAAGGGAAGCAAAGGAGACAAGTGATCAAACTAGATCTGTAGCAGCAGGAGGTGTGCAACCAAAAGATAATCAAGAGGGCTACCCTATCAACATACTTTTCAAGATCTGTCACACCCGGGTTCAGTTTGTTGTTAGTCTGGTTGCCAAAAAGAACAAGCTTCGAAGTCTCCTCGACCAAAGTAATAATATTACTTTCAATATCAAAAGGGTTCAAATTGTCAAAGTTCACACTGGATTCCAATTCATAACAAGGGATATCAATCAAAGTATTAATACCTTTAACCAAAGGCAAGGAAACAGTAGTCAAGCAATGACAACTTCTCCAAATCAGATAAGTTAGCTCAATAAGAAGCCAATAGAAAGGTTTCAGATTAAGGTTCAAATAAAAAGGATCAACATCTTGCAATAAAAAACACCAAACAACAGCCACAAAGTAACAAGGATCATCCAGGAAAGAGATTTCAAAGAGCAGTACAGGAAAGAAAAGATCAGAGCAAAAACACCTTGAATCGTGAAGAAGAGGATGCAAGGCTGAGAGAGAGAGAGAGAGAGAGAGAGAGAGAGAGAGAGAGAGAGAGAGAGAGAGAGAGAGAGAGAGAGAGAGAGAGAGAGAGAGAGTTGAACAGATCTGTGTTGAGTGGGAGTTGAACAGATCTGAAATTTTTCATCGATGGCGGGCTCGGGATCACATCGAAGAACTTCAGCAGCCTCGGTGAAGGACTCGAGAGTCAACAGATCCAAAAGAGAGGCCAACTCCGTCAGAAACGCAGAACCACCCCCACCCCCTTCCCAGCTCCAAAAGACGAGTGAGATAAGGAATCACCACCGCCTAGTCGACCAATCCCAGAAAATAGATCGGTGAGCCTGAAGAAGAAGTCGAGTCCAGCGACACCATTGAGAAGGGGTTTTGCTCTCCACTCCATCAATGAGACCGCAAAGGAATGCAAAAGGGCAGTGGGTACACCGGGTAGAAGGTTTTCGATGGGTAGCAGTGTTGATTTGGTCATATTTGCACTCAATCTTGAGTGCAAAGAGGTTGGTGGTAGGCGGCGACTAAAGCCAAATTAGGATTTGGGGTTGGGTTGTACGTGGAGCAAAGAAAGGGAGCGTTTTCATTTTCTGATGCGATTTCAAACTAGTACAATCTAATAGGAGTGAAATCTTAAGATCTAACCGAACACACTAACCAAGAACATGTACAATCTAGTCCACATGGCCAAACAAACTAGCTAGTTAGAACCTAACCAATATAATTGGGTTTGCACTTTGGGGCATGTTGATCGAAAATGAAGCGTTGTCCCGCCCATAAAAATAATAATAATATGTTCTAGTAAAAACAAAATCTTAAGATTTGATTGGAATCCGCTTTAATGAACATGTACTGTCTATTACACAACCAAACAAACTAGTACCAAGCCAATCCAACTAGTAAAAGCAAGCAATAAAGAAAGTATAACACCTCTTTCCATATATTACTTGGTCCCCTTCTAGTTAGCCATAGCCATAGTCATATTTCATCATCATGCGCCTAAATACTGTCCTTACTTGCAATTGAAAAGGACTTAACTGAAATTTACAAGAGTGTAAATGGACGTAAGTACGTGGTGTTATACAAACCTTGTGTACAACATTAACATATGGGCAATCCCAAAACAAGTGTTCACGTATAATGCAAATAACATACCTCCCCTCCTCTTGCACAAAGATGGCCCCAAAGTGACCAGTTTTATCTCGACGTCGGCGGATTAGATTTTCTCAGTTTAGCCGGTAAACATGATATCCCTGTGACAGACGGTGACCGATTTGACTCCCCTTAGTTTGTGTTGTTCTCTACCTCTATCTCTATGTTCAGCTCATGATTCCAATAATGGAAACAAATTGAAGTTATGTCGGTCTGGCAGGCTGATTTGCTAGATTGCACAACTTTTATTGGCGAATTGAATGAAAATCAGTCTCAAAGTACATCACTTCTTAGCCTCCTAGTTATGGTATTTAAACACACCCTACAAAAGAGCAAAACAGAACTTACCATCCAAATGATTTGAATACTCCATATGGACCCACTGACATAGAACCAATATATTGATCTCCACTATTCAAATCTATGGTAATATCAAATCAACAGATATCTCTTAAGGACACATTAAGATTTGATGATTATGCTTGATCATTCAGGTATATAGAGTCGAGTGCAAAGCAAGAAACGCAAAGGCCAGGTCAGTATACGTGCTTACTCGTAGCCTATTTAACAGTTTGTTTTCGACTACGAAAGAAGCAAACAAAGCTGCAACTGCAGGGAAAAAGTTTGTGTCGAAGTTGACACATCTCTTGGCTTGTAACAGCAGAAAAAGAAGACACTTTCCTCATCCCACTCAAAAATTTGGCCAAGTCTTGATCCAACTGTTGCTTTACCACTGAACATATTTAAATTTCCCTTCTTCACATTTCATTTCACCCTTCTCAGACCACTCTAGGCAAAGACATGAAGCTCAGAGGATCAATCCTTTGGATCTTCTTGATAAGCAATATCTTGACTCACTGTTTCTCTAGTACTCCAGTCATTCCTTCACTAGAAAGACTTCCCTTGGACGGGTATTTCGTGTTCAATGAGCTCCACCACGTAGCAAGAGACTTTGGGCACCAATACGAGCTCATGCCAAAGGCGGTACTGAACCCAGGCTCGGTTTCAGACATTGCCACAGCAGTAAAGCATGTTTGGCAAATGGGCCTGAGCTCAGAGCTCACAGTTGCAGCTAGAGGCCACGGGCACTCGCTCCAAGGCCAGGCGCAGGCTCACCAGGGGATAGTGATCAACATGGAGTCGCTCCAGAGGCACGAGTTAGTACAAGTGCACACCACAGATGAGGTAGCATATGTCGACGTTTCTGCTGGTGAGTTGTGGATAAACATCCTGCAGGAATGTTTGAAATTTGGGTTAACACCGAAATCTTGGACAGACTATTTGCACCTCACAGTTGGAGGAACTTTGTCTAATGCTGGGATCAGCGGACAGGCGTTTCGACATGGCCCTCAGATCAGTAATGTTCACCAACTTGAAGTTGTCACAGGTTAGTACATACATACATACATACAACTATACAAGCCAAAAAGTAGTATTATTAAGAACCTGTTTTTGGCCTTCTTAAACAATCAACTTATAAATCAAGATTTGGCGGTGCAGGAAAAGGAGAGGTGAAAACCTGCTCAGAGGAACAAAATGCAGAGCTCTTCCACAGTGTTCTTGGAGGATTGGGGCAGTTTGGGATCATAACGCGAGCCAGGATCTCCCTTGAACCGGCGCCAAATATGGTACATGTCAAAGCTTTATAAAGTCAGCTGGATTTTCTTAATAACTTTTTGTGAGTGACAAGATCCTCGATGTTATATTCAGGTGAAGTGGATTAGAGTTCTGTACTCAGATTTCAACACATTTACAAAAGACCAGGAACATCTCATTTCAGCAAAGAACACATTCGACTACGTTGAAGGCTTTGTTATAATTAACCGGACGGGTCTCCTGAACAACTGGAGGTCTACTTTTAGCCCACAAGATCCTGTTCAGGCAAGCCACTTTAAGTCAGATGGGAAAATCTTGTTCTGCTTAGAAGTGGCCAAATATTATACAACAGAGGAGGTTGATCTTGCAAATCAGGTGATATATCGTGTATATATATATATATTCAGTGCAGTGCTAAAATACCTTACTGAGGATGACTCCATTTCAACATTATACTTTCATGTTCTTTGACTGCAGGAAATTGAAAAATTGCTATCACAGTTAAGCTACATCTCTTCCACTCTCTTCGTAAACGAAGTTCCATACACAGATTTCCTAGACAGAGTTCACAAGTCTGAGATCAAGCTAAGATCAAAGGGCTTGTGGGAGGTGCCACATCCGTGGCTCAATCTACTTATCCCAAGGAGCAAAATACACGAATTCGCCACACAAGTGTTCGGCAACATTCTGAAAGACACCAGTAATGGTCCGATTCTCATCTACCCAGTCAACAGATCAAAGTAAAACCATCCATCGAAACTCCTAATTGCTGCTCTTCTTTATCTTGCCAAAAACTCAACAAGAGCTAAAAATGCACGTCGCGTGTTTGCAGGTGGGATAACAGAACCTCTGCTGTGATCCCAGCTGAAGATATCTTCTACTTAGTGGCTTTCCTGAATTCTGCAGCTCCTGATTCCACAGGAAATGATGGGCTAGATTACATCTTGGCCCAGAACAGAAGGATTCTAGAGTTCAGCAAAGCAGCCGGTATTGGAGCGAAGCAGTATCTTGCGCACTACACGACGCAAGAAGAATGGAGAGCCCACTTTGGGCCACAGTGGGAAGTCTTTAGACATAGGAAAGCGTCATATGATCCCCTAGCAATCCTTGCACCAGGCCAGAGAATATTTCAGAAGCCAATGATAAGCTTCTCTTGACAACTAAGTGGACTTTAAAAAGAATGTCAATTTCCCAACACAAGATTTGACAGAAAATGAGCAAGGTTCACTGCAACAAGGGAGAGCTTGCTGTTACCAAGACAGCCAAGTGGTGACGGCTGAATTACATTTCACAGCTTAAGATTCATGTTGCCTAATCTTGTATACCTATTCAACTGGATGCATAAAGTAAACAAGAAAAGTGTATATGAACTAGCAAATAATTTGATGAACAGATTTTAAGATCTTAGGTTACCAAAAATGTTGTTAAACCATATCAGCATGTTGGATTGAGCATCCAATTTGGTTCACTAGGATATTGGATTATCAGTAAGAAATGACATCTGACATACTATGATCCTATTTTAGGCAACAATATGTTCATCAAGTATAAAGTCAAAGAGCTCTACAAAGGTGAAAAGAAGCCATTTAAAGGTATGAATGTCTCGACTATTGAAGGGATAGTGTCAACAGTTTGAGAGACAAGGTTGGAGATCCTTAGTAGAAAAGGCGACGAAAGTTGGTCTCAGTGCAGAGATGAGTTGGACTCTCCAAGCTCAGGATAATCTTGTAGTTTTCTCATGCTAATTGAGAGAGAATACATACATAAGCAGCAAATATCAGTTGAACTAGAATCTTTTATCAGAAAACCTGCTTAAGGAAGCCAGAAATTAAGAAGTAAAACAAATCTCAAAAGTCTGTCACACTAGTATTCTGATTTGGTGTTCTTACAGTAGCTCAAAATACTAGAAATGTAAGGAAATTTGAAGCAAGAAAGGAAGAAACACAATCTCCTAACAACGAATTCAAAGACACCACTTATACATAATAATGACATTTATGTAACTCAGAAGTCTAAATTGCAACGTGGAAACCTTAGGAGATTACATGGTCTACGAAGGAGACAAATTTTTGATAACAAATTACAGGATGAGCTACACTGCACAAGAATCACTCGTTAATTGGATTTTTCTTAGCTGATGATGACCACTGAATATTCTGTGTTATCCTTAACAATTGAGTAGCCAGTTAATTTACCATTGAACTAAGGGGTCATTTTAACGGCTTATTCAATGCTAAGTCCATATTTTACGGGTCATTACATTTTTGTTTGGTTGATAAAAACCTTAGACATATATGTTGCATGTCAATTGAACTTAACAAGGAGATGTGTTGACGGAAAATGAGCGAGACATTGATTGGTGGACAAATATTTTCACTTAGGTTAGGTATCTTTTTTTATTTTATTCATAACTGAAGGAGAAATTTTACGTTACATTCAGAGCTCAGCATTTATAATACACTATTGTAAGCTAAGGCAAATGAAAGAGCTCTCCACTTGGGGGAACGGTGTAACCTGCAAAAACAAAATAAAAAAATTAGCATAAAATTTCACAAGGGCTGGAAAGTAAGTATATGGGAAAGGGAGGGGTAGAAGAGTAATTGGGAACACATACTTCCACACTTGAAGCCGGGTTTGAGGGCGACGCCACAGCAGCGAGCGACGTAGGTGGCCTTGTCGACGCTCACCAGCTTCTCGACGTCCTTGCTCACGTACTTGCAGGCGCACGGTAAGTCTATCCCCTTCACGATCCCGCAGCACTCCTTCGACGGCGGGATCTTCGGCCCCGATTTCTGCACGTAGCGGCCGCATTGGGTGATCAGCCCGCTGATGTCCAGCCCCCCGCACATTTGGGCCTGGGCCTGGGCCGGACCTTGGCCCAATCCCATCATCCCTACTACTGCCACCACCGCGGCTATCAGAATCAGACGAGTGCAGTTGGAGTATGCCATTGCCGTTTTTTCTAGTCTCAGATGTGATTTTTGTGAAGGAGATTGAGTAGTATGATGAGAAGCCGAATGGTTTGTATATATAACCATAATTTACTCATATACATATGTAACGTCTTTTGTGGCGTTACAAATACACCTGATTTCACTCAATACGAAATAAATATAGGGTCAAATTAGTTAACCACGTTTTAACCCATATATGGAGTATACATTATTGTTGTTGATGTCATGAAATAAATCATGTGCATGAAGTAAATACTAGTACAATAAAAGCAGAGCAGTGACATTAAATAGGGAGTACTACTCCGTAATACAGTAAAACTATGGGCATGTGATTTCTAAAGCAGTTGCAACATCTCCCTTTCAATGTGCAAAATTAATGTGGATTGAGTATTTAATGGCAAATTATTACGTACGAACACGCCATTTATTCATTTTTGGACCTAACTGTGGATTAACAGTCTAGTCCTTGATTGTGTATATAACAGTCTGTGTATTTATCCTTGAAACACAGGATTCAGGGACTCTAGAGAGAGGGGATCTCCCTTCTCTCTAGAAAACCCCCAAAAATCAAACGAGTAATTCTCACCCATCAAAAGGATAACCCACTCTAACCACAATCAATAACAGGAACAACAAACCATCACTCAACAACAGGAACAACAAACCATCACCTTGAACAACAAACCATCACCAATAACAGGAATAACAAGATTACTCAAACCATGAAAGGTTTTTTCTTTATGGAAAATAGGAAGGAAATCCCTTCATACTTTTAAGAGGCAACCCCTCTAACAACAGAAACAACAACCATCAATCTTCAGGGAATTAGAAACTCTAAAAACCCCAAAACCCAAAATACTCAATCAAATGGGTAAACCCCCTCCAAACATCATCCAACAACATATACCCAACTTTAACAATCAACAACAACGATTCAATAACAATGAACTACAACCCCAACAAACAACAACAAAGTATTAACAAAATCCAACCGGGAAAAATTCCCAATATGTAATGCAAACACCATTAAAATCAAGGTAATAGAAAAAGAGTTTTGGTGATTCCTGTTAGCAGAAATCCCAATCTCTTAGGAAATATCTTGAACAAGAGTTATGGAAAATAACCACTCAACAATTGGATAAAACCCCAAAAACCTAACTAAACAAAGATAAGAGAGAAACAATAGCACAAGGCTTCTCCAAGAACACCCATCAGTTGTTCCGACATCTGTTCCTCCAAGAACATCCATCATCCCCCACATTGAAAAATCTTTACACAAGTTAAACTCAAAAATCTCATAAAAAAAAAAAGAGAATACCAATCACTCTGATCGAGTCGGACGCATTATATCTCGATCAATTTCACAATCTTGATCTCAGATTTCAAGTATCACCACCACCAATGTATGTGCCTCTTTAGACCGCCATCTTCTTCACGCCTCCTTGAGATCCATTTCTTATGTCCGACGTTGTCGGATCCGAGCAAAACCTATGCTTTTTTAACCCTCTCAATTTTCTCTAACCCAGATCCAAAACCTATAAAACCAGACCCTTTGACTGGCTCGTGGGTGTTCCTTCCGTGGTGCGTTCTTTCGAGCCAATACCAACTCGTCTTAGGCCTAATTCCTACCGACCGTCGCGCTGCCGACCACTCTCCTTTTCTCGGAAGCCAGTTTGCTTTTGCTGCGCAAGGCTTCTAGGTTAGAGATACTAAACAAAATTAAAAGTGAGAAAAATTATTTAAAAAATATATATATAAAAAAATCACCCCATCTTATTGGGTTTTAGTCTTTAAACATATTTGGGCTTTTCTGCAAAGGCCCAATTTCAAAATCCTTATAATTAAACTTGTATCTTTTCAAGATAACAATAATATGGATGTTAACCCCCGACACCGAATAACCCTCGACACTACTAATAACCCCTTTTTCTAGGCAATTCCCAACATCACCGGGCAACCCCCGACCATTTCTAGATAACCCCCGTCTCCCATCATCACCGGGTAATCCCGACACCACATCAACAATAATATCAAAATACCCGTCTACCACCACCAAATTTGACCTGATTTAGGCTCCATCACAGATATGGTGATGTTGGACCTCTTTGGGGGTGCACCAACTCCAAACCATTACTATCTTCTCAACCTTCGTCAAGACCAAATTGATGGATTCAATCACATTAATTTCACCATTGTTAACCTTTTTTGTTTCTATCTTGATCAAGCATGGGTGGCAAAATTCTCGCGGCTTTTGTGGAATAAATATTGGGTTCTGGCTGAGTCGCCGGTCGTGGTCGTGTCTGTGGCTGAATGAAGACCCCTCTCGAACGAGGGCAACGTCATGGTTGAGGCTCTTGAAGATCCTTCATCTAGGTGAAGGCAACGTCAAGGTAGCTCGTTCAGCACTTCCGCAGGTGTTCCTGTATGACCCTTTCCTGGTGGCACCCTTGAGCCTTGTTGACTCTTTGCCTGCCTTAGATTATTATGTTCTCTTTTACTTCGTTGTAATTTTTGTGCTTGTCTTTGGTTCTTACTGTTCGGTTTGTACCGACGCCGATTTTATCGGCCTCTCGAGCTACCCAACGTGGTTATGTCGGGTACCTTGAATTCTTTCCTCATAAAAAAAAACAGTCTGTGTACAAACTTGTACTAGTTTATGGTTCAGTCTTAATAATTGCATCCATTTTTACGGTTCGATTTAAATTTAAACCATAAATGGATAAAGATTAGATCAGTTTTATCTCAAAAAAAAATGTATTTAGAAAAAAACGGTCTATTACAATCAAAGACCAGACCAAACCATTATTAAACCAGACCAATGGAGTCTGGTGCATGGTCCATTTCCCCTCAAATTTGCAGTTTACCGAACCGGACCGTTTGAACACCTATATGAAACACTAGGATATTATAACGAGGAAGGGGATTCAAACTCGTTACCCCAAGATCACCTGCCATCTAAGCCGAGAATACTTGACCAAACACCCATATTTATAAGTTTATTAAGAATCTAAATCCTAAGCAAGTGGTGATTCAATTGCACTCGGTGGATTCTCTACTCAACTCACCTCTTCGGCTAAAGTTGTTGAAAAATATACGTCAACAGATCTGACTAACTAGGGTTCGATAATCTCGCAACAACACAAGCAATCGCAAGAAATCAATCAAACACAAGAACATCAGAGAATTGTTGGCGCGGTTCGGTTCAACCTACTCCGCGGAGTCTAGGGGGGAGACTCACCCCGTATGCACTAGTAAAAGACGACAATCATCAAAGTGGGTTACAAGTGAGCAAGAATCAGCAAAGGGAAAGCAAGAGAAAACCAAACAGATGTACAAGCACGACAACAGAGAATAAGATAGAGAAGTCAGTCGAAGAAGAAAGAAGCATCGAAGCCAAGCCAGGTAACATCTCAGAGTGTAGAAACTCTAGAAGTCGGCAACACTGCATCACGCGCCACCGAGGAGGTTGAACGCGCCACTGTGAGCTCTTCTTCTCTCTCTTTCTTTTCTCTCTCTTTCTTTCTGTGTATCCTCCAGAGCGGCGTAGTACCAGATGAATGAAACCCTAGCTTGTGAAGAGGAGCTTTATATCCCTCGTAGCTAAGCTTCATCAGATGGATCTCGTCCATTTGGCCACAACTCCACTAATGGGCCTAGGCTTCATTAAGCAACAGATAAGCCCAACTCCATTTAAGCCCAAAAAAGCCATCCAACCGAGTCAAGCTCGGGGTTGCTTCTTTTTGGCCCAAATAAAGGTGAACCCGGTTAGATCAAATACAGCCAATAAACCCGGTTAACTCAAATGCTAAACCCTCTACATTATTCTATGCTCACATGATACACCATCACTTATTATAAAATACAAACTTGGATTATAGACATAACAAAACACCCTCTTAATCCAGAGTTAGTATTTAAACTAATTTCGAGCTTTCAACTAGTGCTTTTTAGGGGCAAGCTTCTCCATCATCATTGACTCAACTCACATCTCAGGGTACATCATAGATGTGAAGATCATTCTTGCAAAACACAAATTTGTTAGTAGGCACAATCTTAGTACCAAAATCAGCAGGATTTAAATCACCTAGGATTTTCTTCACAGTGATTTCCTGATTTTCTACTTCGGGTGCGTTTGGATAGCAAATTTAATGCATTAAATTGCATTATCTTGCATTAAATTGACAATTTAATGCAATTTAATGCAAGATAATGCAATTTAATGTATTCTACGAGGGAATCCAAACAAACCCTTCATCTTTAATAAAGTGAAATCTGACATCAATATGTTTGGTCTTTCATGATACACAGGATCTCTGCATAAGTACAAAGCACTCTGACTATCCATATTAAGCACATGCATATATGTCTTACCCTCAATCTCCTGTAAAATACCTTTCAACCAGGTAGCCTCCTTAGAGGCCTCCATAGCTGCAATATACTCAACTTCTATAGAAGATAAAGCAACTATAGACTGTTGTTGGGACTTCCAGGATATACAATTCCCTGCCCAGGTATAAAAGAAAGAAGTAGTAGACTTACAGTTGTATTTATTACTGGCATAGTCAGAGTCCACAAAGCCCCGAAGCTCAGTTCTAGGACTATGCTCAGCATAGACTAAACCCATACCTTTAGTGCCAGAAATATATTTCAAGGCATATTTCATTGCCTGCCAGTGTTTTTCGCCAAGATTGGACATGTACTTGCTTAGTACACTGATAGCAAAGGCTAAATCTGGCCTAGTACAGAGCATTGCATACATTACAGAACCAACTGCAACATCATATGGAACATGCTCCATTTTTACCTTTTCAGTGTCAGAATTAGGACAGTCATGTTTAGAAAACTCCAAGTGACCACCCAAAGGGATGGGTGCAGGTTTTGCATTGCTCATAGCAAAACTGTCAAGAACCTTGAGCATATAGTCAGTTTGAGACAGATACAGAGTTCTTTTAGTCCTGTTTCTAATAATATTCACACCCAATATTTTATGAGTAGGACTTAAGTCCTTCATGTCAAAGTGTTTCTTTAAGTCATTTTTCACACCAGCAATCACAACTTTAGAGTTGTAAATAAGTAAGATATCATCAACATACAATAAGATGTATAAAGGGTGCTTAGACTTAACACTTTTAAAATACAAGCAGGTGTCATACTTACTTCTAGTGAATTCGAGAGATCTCATGCATGAGTCAAATTTCCTATTCCATTGTCTAAGGGATTGTTTTAGCCCATAGATGGACTTTTTAAGAAGACAAGCATGTTCAGGTTTATTCTTATCTATAAAGCCCTTAGGTTGCCTCATGTATATAGTCTCAACTAGATCACCATGTAAGAAAGCAGTTTTGACATCCATTTGTTCAAGTTCCCAATAAAAAACAACAGTCATGGCTAAAAGAAGTCTCATGGTCTTATACTTAACAACATGAGCAAATATTTCATTGTAGTCAACACCCTCTCTTTGGGTGAAGCCCTTGACCACTAACCTAGCTTTGTATCTAGGAGGGTCATTAATGTCAGCACCTTCTTTAAGCTTAAAGATCCATTTACAATCTATCAGTCTAGCTTTATCATGTTTAGGTACAAGAGTCCATGTCTGATTAACATACATAGATTGTATCTCTTCATGCATAGCCTTAAGCCATTCATTTGATTTGGAACATTTAACAGCTTGCTCATAAGTTTCAGGGGTGTAGTTTTTAACTACATTAGCAATCAGAAAAGCAAACTCAACAATTATATCATAACTCTCAACCAGGTTTGCATCATACTTTCTATTATGGATTCTCATTCTAGGTTCCCTATCACGAACAAGTTGATAATCAGACAAGTCATGTACATTACTTTGATCATTAACATCATGCAAGTTATCATGCAATGTGCCAGAATCATCATGCAAAGCATTCACATTCACAACATCAACAGTTTGTGCATCAGAAGACTCATCATGTACTTGGTTAGAGTTACTTACTGCCCCCACTTAATTGGTGGGTTTGTGAAGCAGCATTGTTCAAAGAGTTGCTATTTTCATGCTCAGGGACATTACTGGAGCTGGCTCCAGTATTCTCTTGATCTTGGGGGTGACCCAAGTCAAATTCCTCCTCTCCATTAAGGGGAAGGTCTTGGTTATTGAAGAACTGTCCAGCTTGGATTCCAACATTTGGAGGGAGATGTGGAGTACCTGTAGGCTCAGTTAAAGACATTAGTTTTATTTTAAAGTGATATTCCTCCTCATTAAAGGTAATAGACCTTGAAGTTATTACTCTATAGCCCTTAGGCTGTATAAGTAACAACTTGTAGCCCTTAACCCCTTCAAGGTATCCCAACATAACACATTTCTAGGCCCTTGGTTTCAGCTTGCCTTGGGATATTTGGGCATAGGCACTGCATCCAAAAGGCCTAAGGTGTGCTATGTTGGGTATTTTCCCAGTCCACTTTTCTTGTAGGGTCTTAAAGCTTATTACAGAGGAGGGGGGCCTATTTATGAGATAAGCTGTTGTGATGACAGCTTCACCCCACAAAGATCCTTTCATACCAGCATTAAACAACATACATCTAGCTTTTTCTAGTAAAGTCTTGTTCATCCTCTCAGCAGTGTCATTCTGCTGAGGTGTGCCAGGAACATTTAAATGTCTTTTTATGCCATGTTGCTTACAGAACTCATTAAAGGAACTATTGCAAAACTCTAAGCCATTATCAGTTTTAAGGCACTTTAAAGTATACTCAGTTTGACTTTCAACCATAGTTTTCCATGTTCTGAAATTATCAAAAGCTTCATCTTTAGTTTTTAACAAGTAAACCCACACTTTTCTTGAGTAGCGATCAATTAAGGATATAAAATATTTCCTACCCCCCAACTGTCTCTACTTGTGCAGGCCCCCAAAGGTCAGAGTAAACATACTCCAGGGGCCTGTTTGCAGTGTAGTTTGACTTGGGAAAGTTGTGAGAAGTTTTCTTACCAAAGACACAGGTTTCACAGAATTTCAAATCACTAGGTTTAATATCAATCATACCATTTTTATACAAGTATGTCCTGCCTTTATTACCAATATGACCCAGTCTAGCATGCCAGATCTTAGTGAGATTTAAACCATCACTCTTAGTACAACCACTAGAGACATTAAGTTCAAGAGTGGCTTGCACATAGTACAGCCCTCCCTTCTAAATGCTCCTAATAAGGACTGTGTTATTTCTAATCACATCCCTTATCACATGGTGTGTATTAATGTGACAGTTCATATAATCAAACATAGATTCTGAAAGCAAGTTCCTTCTTAAGTTTGGAACCCACCTCACATTCTGAAGGGTTCTCACCTTACCATCATGCATTCTCATAGGAACTTTACCTATACCTTTAATAGCAAGAGAGGTGTGATCACCCAACATTACTTCACCACCATCACATTCAGTCAAGGATTCAAAAAATCTCCTATGAGGAGTAGCATGCATTGTGCAACCAAAATCTAGAATCCAAGAAGAAGTATCATGTTCAGGGGCAAAAACAATTAATTCATTAGAATATTGAGGACAACATTCACAAACATTAGAGTACCCATTAGGAGATTTATCTTTTTCTTTCTCCTTATTTTTCTCATCCCTAATCCTCTTGTGACAGTCTTTAATTCAGTGGCCATCTTTATTACAATAGTGACACTTAGCATATTTCTTATCACCATTGTCATTTTTCTTATCAGACTTGTCTTTCTTAGGACCTTTATGAGCATTTTTCTTATGTTTGCCCTTAGCCATCACTTCACCTTTAGCCTCAGTTTTAGACACATATTTAGTCTTAAACACTTTAAGAGTTTCATTTTTCTAAATGATAGACTTAGTTATCTTAGTCATAATTAGAGTATCTCTACCATATTGGATAACATCTTTCAAAGTATCAAACTGAGCAAGTAAAGCATTCAACAGAAGGACAGCCTGGTGTTCCTCTTTAATCTCATCATCACATCTTTTTAAATCTTGAGTCATTTTCAAGAATATATCAAAGTTCTCATGCACAATCAATGCCACATTCATTTTGAAGGTAAATAATTTGCACAACAAGGATATTCTACTGGGCAAAGATTTGGACAAATAGATTTCATCTAATGCATCCCAAAGAGCTTTAGGTTGAGTGTAACTTACAACTTGACGAGCTACGTCGTCAGTCAACTTTATCATAATCTCTGAATGTGCCAAATCCTGAGTGTCTTTTATTTCAGCATTTGTGGTTCCAATTAACCACTCCTCAGAGATAGCCCTGTAGCACTTCTCCTTTATTAGGATTGCTTTCATTTTAACCTTCCACATGGCATAGTCTGTATTGCCATCAAATGGCTTGAGTCTTATGTTTTCATCCATTTTCAGTACCTGAGATCACAGAAGGTTCAGTAAGTACACAATGGAACTAAAATCAACAACAGAGAGATATAACAGAGGATATGATGTCTTGCTCAAGTCTCACTTGAGTAACAAAGCACCACAGAGTATGAGGTTGGCTCGAAACTCAGTAATCGAGAGACACAGAAACCTCAAGAGTGTTCTTTAGAAACGAGAAAGTTTCCAAGAACACAGTGTATCAAAGTTTTAGCTTGACTCCAGAGGTCAAGAAACTAAAAACTTCAATACTTCGTTGCCTTGCTTGACTCAAGAAACAAATCAAGTAACAAAGCAAACAAGAGGACTTGCAGAAACCTTAAAAAAGTTCTAACAAGACAAGCGATTCAAGAACTTCAGTAAATGAACACCACAAAGTCAAAATCAATTACATGCAGAGGTAACATATTAAACCAAGAGCAGCGGAAGCAAGATCGACAGAAGCAAAAGCTCTGATACCACTTTGAAAAACATACGTCAACAGATCTGACTAACTAGGATTCGATAATCTCGCAATAACACAAGCAATCGCAAGAAATCAATCAAACACAAGAACACCAGAGAATTGTTGATGCGGTTCGGTTCAACCTACTCCACAGAGTCTCAGGGGAGAGACTCACCCCGTATGCACTAGTAAAAGACGACAATCGTCAAAGTGGGTTACAAGTGAGCAAGAATCATCAAAGGGAAAGCAAGAGAAAACCAAACAGATCTACAAGCACGACAACAGAGAACAAGATAGAGAAGTCAATCGAAGAAGAAAGAAGCATCGAAGCCAAGCCATGTAACATCTCAAATGTAGAAACTCTAGAAGCCGGCAACACTGCATCACGCGCCACCGAGGAGGTTGAACGCGCCATCGTGAGCTCTTCTTCTCTCTCTTTCTTTCTGTGTATTCTCTAGAGCGGCGTAGTACCAGATGAATGAAACCCTAGCTTGTGAAGAGGAGCTTTATATTCCTCGAAGCTAAGCTTCATCAGATGGATCTCATCCATTTGGCCACAACTCCACTAATGGGCCTAGGCTTCATTAAGTAGCCATCCAATTGAGTCAAGCTCGGGGTTGCTTCTTTTTGGCCCAAATAAAGGTGAACCCAATTAGATCAAATACAGCCAATAAACCCGGTTAACTCAAATGCTAAACCCTATACCTTATTCTATGCTCACATGATATACCATCACTTATTATAAACGGTTTTTCTAGTGTGTGCTCATGGACACATGCTAACAAACTTAAATAGAAAATTTATCTTCAAAATATTCCCTAATAGAGAATTGATAAATCCTTAGTAAACAAGTTTAAACTAATGATTAATTAAATAATTGTCAAAAAAAGAGTTTTTAATATTTGCCCATGGACACATATTAGAAAAAACCTATTATAAAATACAAACTTGGATTATAGACATAACAGTTGCATCGTTGATCTGGTTTGCAAGTATATTCATAGTAATCCCAAAATAAAAAACGATCTAGGATCTGGATCACCCAAAAATATGTAACTTGCATTACACCAAACTCTACAACATTTAGTGAAGTCTGCATTCGATGAATCAAACTTGAATTCTTCAGCATAATCCCTTACACAAATTTGTAATAGCAAGGAATAAGGTACTTAAAATCTAACTGATATATATACAAACAGTAGAGTCACACATCAATACCGCCTAAACCTCCATGAAGAGACCGAATAAAGAGGCCGATCTTGCCAGCAAATAAACACACTTCCGGATCCATCTTCTTTGACCCTGCACCCATCGAACTTGCTATTACTCTCCAAGAACCTTGTAGCCAGCAACAGACTCTGATAGCTCAACGCCACTCTCCCGAACCCGGCTTGCTCGAACCTCAGGGCCCACTTCTCGAGCCTCTCGTGCCTCTCCTTCCTCTCGGCCCCTTCGCACGCCACGATGTTCTTGATCTCCTCCCCGAAAAGCGTCTTCTCGATCCTCTGCCTCACAGCGGAAGCCCTCGGTAGGTTCGACTCGAGGCAGTCGAAGAGCGCTGCGTAGAAGTTGAGCGCGTCCATGACCCGCTCGGCCAGGGGAGACGCGTTGTGGCTCGCCTCTTGCTCCGACACCACCACGAGTTTAGGTGATAGTGACCACAGAGCCGAGAGGAAGCCTGTGGGCTCAGATGATGATGCTGACTCGGGGCTTGGAGCTCGTCTTTTGTCGACTGGTGGCGTTTCGAGCGAGAGGAGAGTGTGTAGCTGGAAGACCGAGCTTATGGCGAGAGCTTCCCCGGTTTTGACACGTAAGCTCTCGAAGTCGAGATCCTCCAGCTGGCTAATGACCGGGTTGAATTGGAACGGGATGTCGAGATTCTCGGCTTCATTGCTTAGTTGAAGAGCCATTTGATCCAGGACCTCCTTGCATTTGTGGATGCCTGTGATTCGTAAATGGGGCGGCCCACCGGGCCGAGAACCGAGAGCTTGGAGGAAATTAATCCACTGGGCGGGTTCGCAAGCGTGGAGATCGATCACATGAACCATCTTCTCCCCTTCCATGGCATCCAAGATGGCTCGGTTCGTTACTAGGTACGAAATCTTCAAGAACGGGCAATGCTCGAAGAAGAGCTTCCTTACCAGGACTTCTTCAGCAAATGAGGGTATCTTGGTGGCGTTTAGAGCCTTGTGTAAACCGGGCCACGCTCTAAGTGTCCTATCAGCAAGTGCTTCGGTGAAGTAGGCAGCGATCCTCTGCATCGCGTCTCCTGTGGGAGACGCGAGGTGGGAGATGTATTCGAGGGCAATGTTTGCGTGCTCGATGCTGCCTGAGGCGACGTGGTTGGTGCAGGCGAGCAGAAGGTGGATTAAACAAAGCCCTCTTTCCTCGGGTTTCATCTCCCGAAGCCATGGATAAGGTGGCCCGATGCCTGGAGAGAGTGCCATGAGCGCCAAGTGTTGAAGAGGAGACGACGTTATTGATGTTGATTGCGCGTCTTGAACCATTCCTGTGAGGATTTTTATCAATGAAACATGTATTAGAATGATGCTTCATTTAGCAGTCTAGAATTGCCCTTTGTACTACCTACATCTTACATCAAAGTTAGCAGATTAGGATTGCACTTTGTAATACTCTAGATCCTATTTTTCATGGACACACTAATTAGGAAATCTACTTTTTACCAGATAGTCACTTTCTAGCTTCTGTATCTGTCAAAGGATTAAACTTTATGAGTCTCTAAGCAAGAAGGATATGATAAAAACACTAAAACAAACAAGGATCTAGATAAATCTCAGTTTTCCATTGTGTCAAGATGAAGTATCAAGAGAACAATTATCATCATTCAGTAGCAACTAGCAAGTATTAAGAGAAGATCTAAAGATGAATTTGTGGTCTTGATAGTTTGAACTAGGATTCAGCCAATTCCAAATGGAAATTTATTGCCCACTAAAAAAGAGAAAAGAATGCACTCCTGCTACAAGCCTACAAGTGATATATAACCAAAATGAGTAAACATTGCACCGACAAAAAACAAACTGATTTTGTTTGTACTCGTACACATGGTCTAAAGATGAATAGAGCGAAAATTCCATTTTGTAAATAAGCCAAGGATAATGACATAACAAGTTATTAAGGATTAGAGAATGTTGGTTTAGGAATTAGAAATAACACCAAATCCACTCCTCCCCTCAACCACACACAAAAGGAAGCTGCTGCTCATTCAAGAAAATCAAGCAAAAACCTGAAGCACAGCACCACAGACATAACACAAGCTAAAAATTCTCCAAATAATTTGATTACTTGTAAAAGTACAAGATTTCACATGCCAATTATTTCATATATCTCCTTTCATAGACTTCTCAATAAACTAATTCTAGTAATAGCAATAGCAATAAAAAGAAAAGAAATAAAGTAACAGAGAGCATTACCAGGGCCAAACCAAATCCAATTGCAGAAATATCAGCTAGCCGGATCAATTTCCAGAAATCTAAACTGGGTTTTCCGATTCAAACAAAACCCAGAAAAGATCCAATCAAAAGGATAGGAGTAGGCAAACTTTTAGGGCTTTTGCAGAGAGGAAAACGAAAGAAATACTCCGTGGAGAGAGAATTGGGGAAGCAGGATGAAAACCCAAGTCTTGTATTAAAGGGGCTTTTAGAGGGCTGTTTTTGTCTGCATCAATTTGTTGTCGTTTGGAGAGATGTATAGAGAATATGGAATTTGTGAGAAACAGACTCCCACATTTAGCTTGTTTGCCAAGCTTTAACTTTGTCTTGATTTGCAGTGGAAGGGAATAAGGAAGGGAGAAGTTCACAGGCTGGGGGTTTGTAATTTATTCCCCACACAACAACTCAAATCCAAACAAGCCTTGACAAAATCAAACACCCTTTACCCTTTTTTGGTAGCAGGTGATGGTCTAAATTGTGTGAACATTTGCAAGGCCTTTTCCATGTAATTCCAAAACAACCCACTATTTTTGCTTTTGTTATCTTCCTAAATTCCAAGCTGCAACCGGAAGAGGCCACCCACTTGCCTTTGCTACCTCCAAAAATCCCCATACAAAAGGACAAAAGCAAGACAAAGATGGGTTTTCTTTTCAATATTTTTTCTGCTTTTTTTTTGTATACATATATCACCCTTGGGCCTTGGAGCAACTTTATATCTCATATATTTGTATTAGAGCTGTTAAAAAATTACCGAATTCGTTTTACCGATCTGACCGACCCGCTTTTGGATCCGACCCGATCTGACCAAAATTTTTTATAACCCGAATTTATCGAGACCGAATCCGACCCGATTAACGAACAAATGTGGAGTAATAATAAAATATAATATAAAATAATATGATAAATGACATATAAATAATGATAATATGCTTAATATCCTAAAAAAAACATTATTGTACTTATATAATTTTTTATAATGTAGAAATTTATAAATTAATAAATAAAAAATAAAAATAAAATATGATTTTGGTCTACTAATATCAATTACATTAAAATAATTAATAATATTATTATTATTTTAATCCATTTCAACTTATTTTGACATATTTTAATTAGTTTTTAACTATTTAATAATATTTAAATAGTAAACAAAATATTTAAAAAATGACGCTCTTGACCCGTTGGTTAACCCGAACCGCCCGCTGACTTGTATTGACCCGACCGGCTTGACTTGTTATCCGAAATGACCCGACCCGTTCTCAACCCGAACCGAAAATAACCGAACCGAACCCGACTTGACCGACCCGATTGACAACTCTAATTTGTATACTTTTTAGTTTTTACATATATTCCTATATATATTTCAAATTTAGATTACATATACATTAACTACATTATTATACATATGAACATGTATTGTACGTAATTATTTTTAATATCGACAATGTAATTATATGCTAATTTTAAAGATGAACTTAAATATAACAAGTGTTACACATAAGCAATAAAACAGGAGCATCTATTGGCCTCTTACTCGTAGAAGGTGTCGGTGCAAGTTGTGGTGATCGATTAGCATATTCATGGTTGTATAGATATGGCTCATGCTATATACACTATAGACATTTGGTATGTCAGATTGGGCATACATCATATATGGGTAGCGGTGTGCATCCGATTTAGACCGGAATTTTTCCGATTTTTGGACTGTAGATGTCAGACCGGGTCGGACCAGTATGATTTGGTCCGGAAAATGTATTTTTTTAAATTTTTTTAATTTTTATATAAATTAAAAATTAGATATTATTTATATTTTTATAACTCTTGTTTGTAATATTAGACAATATATTTTGTTATTAGTTTATTTTATATAATAGAAATTAATTTTTAATAGTGTTATGAGAAATTAATACATAATATAAAAATAATAAAAAATAAAAACGGTCCATTCGATCTGGATCGGAAATCGACCGGGTTTAGACTGGACCGAAATCCGGAATCTTCAAAATGATGGATTGCGGACCGGACCGGACCGAAATACACCCATTCTGGTCCGGTCCGAGCCAATTTTGCACATCCCTATATATGGGAGTATAAGTTGTTTTTATTGGATTTCCTATATATGGGAGTATAAGGGTCCGTTCGATAGGAGACTTATCTCGATTTATCGTGACTTATCGCGACTTATCTTCTGAAATAAGTCTTCGAAGCTTAAGTCCACCCCAAAAACGCGTTCGGTATTCCTCCGACTTATAAGAACTTATTTTAACTTATTTTTGGCCAAAAACATAAGCTACATTCTCTAGCTTATCTCCTTTGTTGAATTCCTTAGGTTTTGATAGTGACAAACATTCAACTAATATGGGTACTAAGTGTTTCAGGAACAAAGACAGTTGTCTCAGGGAACCATTGCAGCGAAGGATCGAAGAGGGAACAAAGCTCTGTTCATGTGCTTTGTTACCTCTGAAGGACCAACAGCGTCGAACAAGATCGAAGCTGCGAATGGAAAGAAGAATCCAGCGTGTCATTTATGGAAACAAATCAAACGCAGAATCATGCACGCGGTCAAGGATGAATGACTTCGGCTCCAAGGATCAAGCCGATTTGAGAAGATATGGAGAGAGAAGCCCGATTGTGTTATCTTAGGAAAACCTTCCTAAGATAAGATAATTGGAGAGAGAGTACTCTATCTTATCCAAATATATTAATTTACGGAATCCTTCCTTCAAATTAATATAGACGGCTGGGATATTATTCCCTCTACAAAATCATATCTTCTTGTTGCCTTATTTGGATAAATCTTATCGTGTTACATTTAGGGTTTGCCGAGTTGTATTTAATAGAGGTGTGGATTCATTTCTATGTAACGACGACGACGGAAAATAGAGAGAACGAAAAGAAGAAAGAAAAGAAGTGAGGTGTGTGTAAGTCTTTGAGGGTTGAGTTTGATTCATCGTTGTAGAAGAGGTTTCGAGTCTAGCTGGTTGTTTAGATGTCGAAGTCCAGGATACAAGTGTAATCAAACAAGAAATCAATAAGACAAGCACACGCTTCAAAATCCTCTCAAGCGAAAGCTTGAAGGTAGTGGTTTTTCCTTGAGAAGCTAGTTTTGCTAATCAGGGTTTCCACTATATATCGTGAGTTCGTTTGTTATCTTTCCTGCTATATTTATCCGCTGCAACTTCTGTGGGAACAAAGCTTTGGTTCCCTCAGACGTAACTCTAACGATCCAACAATTGGTATCAGAGTCTGGTGCTCTAGATTGTTTGTTTTAGTTACAGATTCTGCAGGAAAGATGTCGTCAGGAAATGCCTTGGATAGAGACTCTCAAGAAGGTGATGTAGATGTGGCTCTCATCACTCAAGCCATGAAGAAGATATGGTCTCGAAGCAAAGGCACTAAAGGTTCGGTCATGGTTCACAATGACATGAAGAAGGTTGTCTGCTCTCACTGCTATGACAACGGACACTTCGCAAAAAGGTGCCTCAACAAAGCGGCAGGTTCTTCTCAGGTCTTCAACGAGGAACAAATGAGGATTACGAAGTGGGGTGACTGCAGCTCAGATGATGAAGCATCTCCTCTCTCAAAGGATATGTGCTTGATGAGCTCAAAAGGTCACAACGTATCAGAAGGTGGTTCTCATAAATCCGAGGAGGAAGCAAGGAAAGGTTCTTGGCACCTTGACAGTGCATGTTCAAGTCACATGACAGGGAACAGTGAATGGTTCACTTCTCTTCAGCCAGCCTCAGGGGCATCGAAAACTTTTGGAAACAAGAGTAAGGGTGAGGTTTGTGGTATCGGTATGGTAAGACTCTCTAAACACATCACTGTGAATAATGTGAATCTAGTGAATAATCTCAAGTTTGATCTGTTTAGTGTGGCTCAACTATGTCAAAACAGAAAAAATAGGATAGTCTTTACCACTGATGATTGTCATGTTGAGTGTCTAAGTACAGAGAAAATCTTACTCAAAGGGATCTGCGACAACAATGTCTATAAGGTCGACCCTGCTTTCATCCCTGACAAGGACCTATGTATGTCGTCTATTGCTGAGACGACAGACTTGTGGCACAAACGCTTTGGACATGCTAGCCTTCAACTCCTATCCAAACTTCATAGACAAGAGTTGGTGAATGGCCTTCCCAAGGTTGAAGCAATGAGAAGTGACGTGTGTGACGCATGCATTAAAGGAAAACAAGTGAGGTCTTCCTTCAAGTCAAAAAGGGATGTAAGTACAACACGTCCTCTGGAATTAGTCCACATGGATCTTTGTGGGCCTATGCGCACGAAGAGCCGTGGGGGAAATGCATATGTCTTTGTTATTGTTGATGACTATTCCAGGTACACATGGACACTATTTATCTCCACAAAGGATGAAGTGTTCTCGGAGTTTGAGTCCTGGCTTAAGGCAGCCGAAAGGAGCATTGGACATTCCTTGGGGTCTATTCGCACTGATCATGGAACTGAATTCGAGAACTCTCAGTTCCTATCCCTCTGTAGGAACAGAGGTATCAACCACAACTTCTCTTCTCCCAGGACCCCACAGCAAAACGGTGTTGTTGAAAGAAAGAACAGAACTCTGGAAGACATGACGCGTACTCTTCTCATCTCAAGTGGTCTTCCAAGGAGTTTCTGGGCCGAAACCTTGAATGATGCGTGCTACGTTCTGAACAGAGCAACCATCCGTCCTCTTCTGAACAAAACTGCCTATGAGCTTCTGAAGGGAAGGAAACCTAATGTGTCTCATTTGCGCACATTTGGTTGCAAGTGCTTCGTCCACAACAACGGGAAAGATTCTCTTGGGAAGTTTGATCCCATAAGTGATGAAGGAACTTTTGTAGGATATTCACAGCAAAGCAAGGCCTACAAAGTTTTCAACAAGAGAACCAGAAAGGTAGAGAAAAGCGTTCATATTGTATTTGATGAAACTGTTATGGCTGGTAACAATGTGCAGGAACTATCAGGCAACATCGAGCTTTCCGAAGATGATTTCTTTCAGCTTGTAGATAGCAATGTCAGCGGTGGGACCTCTGAAGATCAAGAAACTCAAAATGATCCCTCTACACCAAGAACTCCCAATTCCGCCAACTCAGGGGGCAATGAAGAAAATGCTTACCCCCCTGATGTATAGGCACCTCAGGGGGAAGAAAGCCCAAGTCACGGCACAGCGGAGCCATCTGAGGACTGCCCTTCTGCTGAAGGAACGAGGGATGTCAATCCTAATGCTAATGGCACAGGAGGTGAAGGCTCAAGTGCTGGGAACGTTGATTCAGAGGAATTCAACATCAACAATCTCCAAGTTCCCAACTACCAGCAAAAGTGGGCTCATCCAGTCAAGCTAATCGTCACTGACTATAGAAAGGGAGCATCTCAGAGCACTCGTTCCTCCCTACAAAATTTCTGTGCTTTCAATGCTTTTCTCTCTTTGCAAGAACCCAAAACTGTAGGAGAAGCATTGAAGGATCCTGACTGGATAAACGCCATGCAAGAGGAACTTCACCAGTTCGAAAGAAACAAGGTTTGGCGGTTAGTTTCGCGTCCAAGGAACAGAACAATGATTGGAACCAAGTGGGTGTTCAGAAACAAGTTGGATGATCAAGGTCAGGTCACAAGGAACAAAGCTAGGCTGGTGGTGAAAGGTTACAACCAGCAGGAAGGCATCGACTATGATGAGACCTTTGCTCCTGTTGCCAGGTTAGAAGCAATAAGACTCCTAATTGCGTATTCTTCTTTCCATGGGTTCAAGCTGCAACAGATGGATATCAAGACTGCCTTCTTGAATGGAGTTCTTAAGGAGGAAGTCTACGTGGAGCAAACACCCGGCTTTGAGGACACCACTCAACCTGACCATGTCTACATTCTAGACAAAGCTCTGTATGGTCTCAAGCAAGCCCCGAGGGCCTGGTATGAAAGGCTCTCACAGTTCCTTCTGACACACGGATACGTTCGAGGAAAGGTCGATAAGACTCTGTTCCTTCTGAAGGAAGGGAAGCATATTCTGGTGGTCCAAGTCTATGTGGATGATATCATCTTTGGATCCACTGATGATAAACTGGTTCAAAAATTCTCTAAGCTGATGGCCAGTGAATTCGAGATGAGCATGGTTGGAGAACTCAAGTTCTTCCTAGGTCTGCAAGTCTCTCAGGGAGATGAGGGAACCAAAGTGCACCAACAGAAGTATCTCAGGGAGTGCGTCAAAAAGTTTGGTATGAATGATGCGAAACCCTTCACCACTCCCATATCTCCAAATAATCCAATGGGAAAAGACGAACATGAGCAAGGAATTGATCCATCTCTCTACCGAGGAATAATAGGTTCGCTTCTATATCTCGCTGCCAGTAGGCCTGATATTATGTATAGTGTATGTCTTTGTGCTCGTTTTCAGGCCGATCCCAAAGAAACACATCTCAAAGCAGTGAAGAGGATCCTGAGATATTTGAAGGGAACAGATGATCTTTGTCTGTGGTATCCAAGGGGAGAAAGCCTTGATCTTATCGGATACACAGATGCTGACTTCGCAGGGAACAAAGTGGACAGAAAATCTACCTCTGGAATGGCTCAGTTCCTTGGGCCGTGTCTGGTTTCCTGGGGGTCAAAGAAGCAGAACTCTGTGGCTCTCTCCACTGCGGAAGCTGAATACATAGCCGCTGCTGCTTGTTGCACTCAACTCCTATGGCTCAAACAACAACTCAGCGACTACGGTATTCTTCTAAACTCCATTCCCATTCTCTGTGACAATACAAGTGCCATAAATATCTCCAAGAATCCGGTGCAACACTCACGTACCAAGCACATCGAGATAAGACATCACTTCTTACGTGACTGTGTGGAGAAAGGGTTGGTGACAATGGACTTCTGTGGAACTAAGGATCAAATCGCCGACATCTTCACCAAGGCACTAAACAGGGAACCATTCAAACAGTTTCGTATGGAACTAGGTATGATCTCTCTAAACTGACTGTCTACATGTTGTGTTCCCTCGATGATTGACTAATATTACATGGTAAAGTGTGAAGGATGAAACATCATGTCCCGGTCTACATTTATTCTCTTGATCACTAGTTGAATGACCTGCCTAGACTCATGCTAATATTTCACTTATGTGCAACATTTCATGCATGCTCTCTATGCTATCTTGCTAATACATGAATTAGATTTCCTTCATTATAAGCCCAAATGATTATTGACTCTACAGTTTACCTTAGCCATCATGTTTGATGCTTCCTATAAGCCCCTCTAATCATTCACATCTGGGAGCCTCTCATTCATGATTACACATTATTAAAAAATTTCATATATGGTTTGTGTGATGCTCTTTGCACCCTCTCTGGTAACATTACCCCCGCATCACATTCTTCTACTTTTTCGGAAAATCGAGATTACGAATTATCGCCACTGTGGTCTGTGGATAGGGTTCGACAGGTATGTGTGTGATGCTGGCTTACAACTGTCTAAGGAAGGTTCGTGCTCGAAAGCTAATGTTACGCGTGAGAGGTAGTGGGCTCTGAATGAATCCCTGATGAAAGAAGGCAAGCTGAAGTTTGTGATGTTCAAAAAAAAAAAAAAATTTGAACATCACAAGACACACAAAGAAGGGAAAAGACGACACTACAGATTCACTCCTCTACAAGTTGCGGCTATGGTGGTTGCTGACGCCAATGAGGAAGCAACAGCTCTGAGTGGGAACAAAAGATGAATTCCATTGCTAATCATACTTCTTCTCTAGCTGCTGGCCCCAGTGGTTCTTAATTCGTACTTCTCTGGCTAACCCACACCTCTTTTGTTCCCTAGCACATCTACTCCTCTCTTTTCGTACTTCCTTGTCTCTGATTCTTGTGTTTACACTGACTGGCATGTTGATCATGAATGTTATCCTTGCATATCGTGTTGTCGTCTTAACATGCTGTCTGCGTTCGTGTGTTTCAATCTACTGTGATTGAGAATGATGTTCATCTGGCTGTTATCTTTCATCTCTAACTCTTCACTGTGTTTTTGATGATGCCAAAAGGGGGAAAATGACAGGTAGCTTTGGTTGAGGGGGAACAACACATGGTTTCATATGTTGCTGTGTTGAGGGGGAACTATTATGGTCTTGTGTGGAGAACCTTTCCCCATACAACTGTCTTTATCTCGTATGTATATGCTTTATTGTCAAGAATGTTTGTCACCATCAAAAAGGGGGAATTTGTTGAATTCCTTAGGTTTTGATAGTGACAAACATTCAACTAATCTGGGTACTAAGTGTTTCAGGAACAAAGACAGTTGTCTCAGGGAACCATTGCAGCGAAGGATCGAAGAGGGAACAAAGCTCTGTTCATGTGCTTTGTTACCTCTGAAGGACCAATAGCGTCGAACAAGATCGAAGCTGTGAATGGAAAGAAGAATCCAGCGTGCCATTTATGGAAACAAATCAAACGCAGAATCATGCACGCGGTCAAGGATGAATGACTTCGGCTCCAAGGATCAAGCCGATTTGAGAAGATATGGAGAGAGAAGCCCGATTGTGTTATCTTAGGAAAACCTTTCTAAGATAAGATAATTGGAGAGAGAGTACTCTATCTTATCCAAATATATTAATTTACGGAATCCTTCCTTCAAATTAATATAGACGGCTGGGATATTATTCCCTCTACAAAATCATATCTTCTTGTTGCCTTATTTGGATAAATATTATCGTGTTACATTTAGGGTTTGCCGAGTTGTATTTAATAGAGGTGTGGATTCATTTCTATGTAACGACGACGACGGAAAATAGAGAGAACGAAAAGAAGAAAGAAAAGAAGTGAGGTGTGTGTAAGTCTTTGAGGGTTGAGTTTGATTCATCGTTGTAGAAGAGGTTTCGAGTCTAGCTGGTTGTTTAGATGTCGAAGTCTAGGATACAAGTGTAATCAAGCAAGAAATCAATAAGACAAGTACACGCTTCAAAATCCTCTCAAGCGAAAGCTTGAAGGTAGTGGTTTTTCCTTGAGAAGCTAGTTTTGCTAATCAGGGTTTCCACTATATATCGTGAGTTCGTTCGTTATCTTTCCTGCTATATTTATCCGCTGCAACTTCTGTGGGAACAAAGCTTTTGTTCCCTCAGACGTAACTCTAACGATCCAACATCCTTGATTGCTGAACTTATCTCAAAATTTTCCCCATATCCCCCCCCTACCCCGATACTTCTCACATGAGGTCTGTTCTTAATCCGTCTTCCCCTATTCATCATCGTTCTCCCTTCCCTCTCGATCTCCGACATCCGGCGACAACCTCGGTCCCTCTTGATCTCCGACGACATCCGTCTTCCCCAATTCATCATCGTTCTCACATCTCGTTCCTCTTCGGTTTCTAGGGTTTGTGGCATTTTTCCGGCTCTCGTGTCCCTGTCGCCGGCATCAGATCTCGCGTCGCCGTCTCCATTGGCGTCGTTGGCTCGTCCGATCGATACTCAAGGTTCTCTACAGGTCGAATATGGAGGGTATGGCAAAATTTACGTTTCTTAAATTTACCGATGGGTCTGTTCTTCGGCGTCGAAAGCTCGGAGGAGGAGGCTTCGGAGGAGGAGGCATGTGAATGGCGTTCTTCGGAGTCAGAGGAGGAGGCTTCGGAAGCTCGTGGCAACAAATGACCTTGTTCGTTTGCAATTCGATTTTGGAGGAAGAAGCTGCGGGGAGGGCAGATGCAAATGTGAAAATCCCAACCCTAAAATTTACCCCTCAACATAATTCTCACAAAATTAAATTATGGATATTTTTGTAATTTTCATGAAAAATTTAAGTCTGTCATCGATACCGAACAGACAATAATGCTTCAGTCCTTATTTTCAGCTTCAGTCTCAGCTCAATTCAGCTCACAACTTATATACTCAGCTTCAGCTTCAGCCCAGTTCAGCTCATACTTCAGTTTCAGCCTCAATAAGTCTCAGTCATACCGAGCAGACCCTAAGTTGTTTTTATTGGATTACCTAGCCAGAAAAGCATAAATTCGTACACCAAATATTCTTAGGAAAATGATTGCTTGCTCTACGTTTAGGCCTAGTGCCTTTATTTATAGTGATACATAAATCCATGTCACCTAGGGGTGACTATAGCATTTCCCTCATAGCCTAACAACCTGGAGTCTATCCCTTAACGCCCCCCCCCCCACAACTCTGCTCTCCTTTCTTGCAAGTCATGCACTCACTTGCCACAATTCCCTGCATCCCCATAATATCCTTAGTTGAGTGGATTAGTGGTGTATCAATCCATTCCTCCTTAAAACAAGCTTTGTCCTCAAACCTGAATTCATCGACAGTAGCTCCTCATTCTCCCTTGTCAACGAGGGATCCCTTGTCTTCATTGACGAGATCACAATGCTCTCTCTAGTTGGGCACCAACATTTCCAGCCACAAAATTCTGTTTTCCGTCTTGAATCAGAACGGGTTCATTCATCAGCCTCACAAGTTTTCCTTCCCGGGCAAATTCAAAGGAATATTCAGGCCATTTAATCTTTACCTATCCCAGCCTTTTAAGCCAATCAACTCCCAATATCATATCAGCTTCCTTAATCTTTAGTGGATAACATTGATAGTAAATAGGCAATACCCAATGGAGATGGTTACCTCCCGACATATATCTTCAGTTTGCACCTTCGAGCCTTCCACCAACACTATCTTTGATGGAGAAGAGTAATCAATTGCGATGTTCTCAGCGTCAATAACCCATGGAGCCATAAAGTCGTGACTCGATCCACTGTCGACCAAAGCCAGCCTGGTGCGTCTTCCAAGGATGACATGCAACTTCAAGAATTCAGCAAATTTCATTCCACCATTAGAACTCGCACCTTGTTCGACCTTGTTAAGCTTGAGTGCAGATTTCCTCTTTTCGTCCCATGAAAGATTTCTCCCATCTCCGAGGTTTCAACACCGGCCCAGCCCCAATTTCTTGAGAATCTTATCCACCTTCCAATTTGCATATTCTAATTGAGCGCTCCTCGCACTTGTGGAAGTGTGTATAAAGTTGCCTACACCGGAAGCAAAGGCCCGTAGCATGAAGCTCCTCTTGCTCTTTCTGTGGAGCTGGACAACTTCCTTGAGCCAATGTCACTCCCTTTTAAAATTTTTGGAATTGCTGAGAAGCGTTTAAGGCAGATGGATTCGTAAAGAATCCTGCCCTTCTTTGCAAGTGATGGTTATTATTTTTGGGCCTTAAGCCCAACTCATTTCCATTTAGCCCATTAGACTCTCCAGGATCATAGGGTATACCAGGTAGGCCCAATGCCTTGCCAGACCCGTTTCTCCATCCTATCCTTAATCCCGATGCGGGTCGCATCATTGGGTACAACAGTCGTCCCTGACCTTCGACCATTCCCAACCTCTAACCAGAGCTTTCTCTCAGCTCGCCTTGCCGCCTCCATGGCTACAGATAAATCTGCTTCCTCTGAAGCCATTAAATTCACCCTTATCTCCTCCTTCAAACCAAGTAGGAAAAATCCCAGCAAATGAGGTTTCAAGAGCCCACTAACCTGTGAAGCTCCAACGATGAGATCGTCGATGAACTCATCTACTGACCCCGTTTGGCGAAACAGTCCGAGATTCTCATATGGATTCAACGAGAAAGCTCCTCCAAATCGCCCGATTAATTCTGATTTGAGCTCCTCCCATGGCATCCCATCGTTTTGTTGCGTCAACCAACGAATCCAATGGAGCGCTGGTCCACTCATGCAAATAAGAGCAATGGGAACCTTGTCCTCCAGCCGAGTCTCCTGGACGAGGAAGAATTGCTCATCCCGTGCGATCTAAGCCCAAGGATCAACTCCTTCGAAGTCCGGTAGTTCGATCGTTTTGGCAGCAAGTTGAATCTCATCCAAGGCTACAACATGTCTAGAGGTCGAGTTTCCAAGTGACAGATGAGGCTAGGGATCTCCAGGTGGTGGAGTTGCCTTTTCCTCCATTGTAACTCTTGAGCTTCCATCTCCTTCCACTGGAAAATCGATTCCCTTCTACTTCACCAAGGCCTGGAGTGCACCTTGCATAGAAGCCAAAGTGGAAGTCAGGTTATCAATCTTCACACTATTTGCTTCATCCTTCTTCTTCATCTTAGACTTCAAATCCCCCAGTTCCTTCTCCAATGATTCCACTTTCCCATCCTTAGGAGGCATTCTAAACTTATCAACAAGAGCACCAAATTGATGGGTTTATAAAGTGGAAACACACCAGAAGATAACAGAACACACAATAGAGCTCAAGAAGGCAGAAAATCACTAGATTAATTAGTAACCTCTCTAGATGGGCAAGCTCAACTGGGCCAGAACAATATCAGGAAGAGAACAACTCTCTCCTAGCCAAAACAAGGCTTTAAGCCTTTACAAATATTCTTAGGAAAATGATTGCATGCTCTACGTTTAGGCCTAGTGCCTTTATTTATAGTGATACCTATTTCTATGTCACCTAAGGGTGACAATATCATTTCCCTTACAGCTTAACAACCTTAAGTCTATGGGAAATAGCACCCAATACCCAATTTTCATATAGACTTTGCAAAACTATCCTATCCTTTTTGGTTTTTGCAAATCTATCCTAAAGACTTTTTCCCCCCTTGTTTTTTGCAATTATACCCCACAAATAAAAAGTTAAATGAAAATCTGACTTTTCCTTTTCTTTTGGAAAAGAAATTCTGACATGGCACTATTTTAATTGAAAAAAAAAAATGAAACCCCAAATCATTTTGAATTCCAAAATGAAATGTGAAAAATTTGCTACAGGTAAAAAAACCCCAAATCATTTCCTTTTCTATTTCTCTCCCAGAGGTTTCCTCTTCGCCGGCGGAATCTAGATTTAATTTTTTCGGCGAGATTCACCGATTCCGGCGTGAAGCTTTCTCTTCCAGGTTTGTTTGCTTGAAACCCTTCTTCACCGTTCGAGGTAGCTTAAACCCTTCTTCACCGTTCGAGGTAGCTTAATCCCTTCATCGTCGCTTGAGCTCCGAGTAAGGCCCTTGCGATTCCGCTTAAGGCTCTTGCGATTCTGTCGCGATTCCGATTCATCTGCCTCTTCTGTCTATCTCCTTCGAGCCTTGTTGTTCGAGGTAGGTATGTCAAGTTTTTCAGAGTTCAAGTCATTTAACGCCATTTTAGGGTTGCTCCGTTGCTGTTCATTTGGTTTTTAGGGTTGATTCACTGTTGTTTGAGCTGAAATGAAGTGAGGAAGTGAGGTTGAATGCAGCGAATTGTATCAACCTGTGAAATCCGTGTTTGTAAAATGAGAATGTCAGATTATGTTTGTTTTTGTCACAATTGCATGAATTACCATTGTATGAACATTTCTTGTCAGCGTTGATGAAATATTTGTCACATCGTATAGTGTTATTGTTGAAATGATTAATTTGATTGTCATGAATGTCAGATTATGTTGTGTTTTGAAATTCTAATGTTGTTATTTTCCTGACATTATAGCTCTCTTACTCTTGCAACTTCCTTGTCTTCTCGTGTGATCTATACATCTGGGTATGTTGAGTTGAGTTAGGTGCTTATAAAAAGCTTAAATGTTGATATTTTTTTATTGTTTGTCTATCTCCCCCAGTGCAGCTGAAGTGGTGTAGTTCTTCATATTGAAACGGAGGAGATTAAAATGGGTAAAAAGGTAAATTTTGGTTAGCTCATTGTGTATAGTTTTCCATAGTTGACATCTTGTCATGTTGTGTTTAAGTATATGTTCGTTTTGTATATATTGACCTTGTATAATTTGTATTTTTTAGGGTCATTTATTGAGATTTGAAGGGAAAAAATTCATCGGCAGAGTCAACCAAAACTGTCGGCGTGAATTGCCGAATCTTATTGAGAAATGCCTCTCCCCTGTGGACTGGCAGAGGATAATAGATGGTCCATTTGGACCTACTGTGAAGATGGTTCGTCGACAAAACTTTTCATGCCAGCTTGTACATTACGTTTTATTCCGTCAAGTAGAAACAAGGAAGTTGTGGGAGACGTGGTATGACCTGTAAGGACAGCTGCTGCGTTTTTCAATGAAGGAATTTGCACTTGTGACGGGGTTATGCTGTCACAGAATGAAAGATAATGAGCTGAACCCGGATAAAAATGTGTAGGATCGTGATTGTTAGATAATAACTTAAGGAACTCAGAATATCGATTCTAAGTTCCCTTCGCAGCGGAAATAAACAATCAAACAAATGACAAGTTCCTTATAGTGGAAACCTTTGATTGCCAACTAGCAATCCAGGATAAAAACCACTACCTTTCTTTCGAAAGGATTTCAAGGTCTATTTCTTGATTTCTTATCTCTTTTGGTTACAGCTTATCCTAGGAACAAACAGACAATTTCTTTGCCTTACACACAGTTAGGCAATCCTAGATAACTTAACACAATCAATAATCAATCCAAGAAACAGACCTTCGCACCTAGGAACTATCACTTACAGTCACAGGAACTTAGCACTCAGCTCTTCTCTTCCTTGACTGGTTTCTCTTGATCTCGGTTTGCTTTGATGATCTTGTTTGAAGCTTCACACTTTGATGTTTGCTATGGAGTGTGATTCTATTGTAAATGCTTGAAGATAACTCTTGAGTTAGTCTTCCTTTTATAGAGGATTCTTCGCAGCTTGATCCTCTCTGGGTTCCCACATATTGAGCTTGCCCTAGGATAAGTGGTTCTCCTTGGTCCACGTTGTTCTTGGCATGTGCATCCAACCTAGGCAGCTCAGAATCCTTCTAGGTTAGTCAACTTCTTCAGCCAAGTCGTTCTCCAGCTTCCTTTGTCCGAGGTTCAATACTTTGGGCGCTTGGGAACTGACTTCTGGACAGCGACAGGTTCCATGTCCTGTCGCTTTCACCTTTCTCTGTCCGAGGTTCGGCATTCTAGGTGTCTTGGAGTCTTGCTCTTGGATGGTGGCAGGCTTTTGGAACCTTATCTCAAGTCGCTTTCACCTCCTTTTGTCCGAGGTTTGGTGTTCCTAGATTTTTCGGGAATCGCAACCTCGCATGTTACGTTTCTGGGCACACCTGGGTTCCTCTGGGTTCCTTCCTTTGTCTTGTTCCTTTGGTTCTCTTGTCTTGTTTGACTCTCTTGCCTTCGGTATATTCTTGTGGTTCCTTAAAACACATCTTTGAGATAAAACATTAGTATCATAATATTTGTCATCTTCAAAAGTAGAGAAACTGAGGAAATGAACTCTCAGGGGAACTGAAGTTCCAGAGTTCCGTTTCCTAACAATTTCCCCCTTTTTGATGATGACAAATATAAGGAACCTGGCAGTATAATAAGGACATGAAATTCATGAGAACAGTTGAGCTAAGAGATTTACAACTTTATAAAATAATGATAGAACATTCAATAGTTGCAAATTCCCCCTAAGTAGATGAACTAAGTTATTCAAGTTCCCCCTCAGAAATAGAACGGGTTCAGATTTCCTATAGGTCCAGTAGTTCCAATAGTTCAAGGTTCCTATCCATTCTTCCCCCTTTTGACATCATCAAAAAGATCAAGTTACTTATCAAGTATAGGATATCAATGTGAAATAAACAATTTGCGTTAAACCCATGACAGTGACCATAATAGAAACTTAAGGCAAAGACAAATGATGCATTAGAAACATTACCATAAGAGTTCATTAATCATTAAAGTCAAGAACATTGCCCAGAGATGTATAGTGGAAAGAGAAACACAAGAGCACAACCAACTTGACATTAGACAAAATAAGGATAGAAGAGGGGAGTAGGACCCTAGGGAACTACTAGCACACTGTGATGTTATAGCACTGGGAACTAGGAGAGACGTTCCTATGATAGCGTAGTGGCCTCCTCTTCAGTTTCCTTCTTTTATGCAGTTCCTTCATCTTGGCCTGTTGTCATCTTATCGGCCTGATTACCTCCAATTGAGCAAGGTTAAGATTGAGGTTTTTCTTGGCCATTTAAGGAGCTTTGTGTTTTGAGAGAAACAGGTGAACATGAGATTGAGAGAAGGCGTGAGAGAACAGAGTGCTCGGCAAGTGAAAAATCTGACAAGTGAAAATTTATCTAAGCCTTTTTAAGAAACCATTATGGAAAAGAGGGTTTGTAGCAAAAATATATCACATAGATATCTAGACTCAACAAGTGAAAAATCTTAAACTAGTTAATCAGGGGAACTTGAGAGGAGCCTTTAAACTAAGGTCACTACTAGGTTATAGGAATCATTCCCAGTTCCAATCTAAGGTTCTCGAAGGGAACTCTATTCAAGGTTTTGGTGAATATATCTGCAACTTGATCTTCAGTTCTACAAAATTTCATAATGATGTTTCCTTTCTCAACATAATCTCTAAGAAAATGATGTCTCATGTCTATATGCTTGGTCCTAGTGTGATGCACATGATTCTTAGAAATGTTTATGGCACTAGTGTTATCACAAAGAATAGTAAGAGGGCCATAAGACATACCAAAGTCCGCGAGTTATTGCTTTAGCCAGAGAAGTTGGGAACAACAGGAGGCAGCCGCAATGTACTCGGATTCTGTGGTGGAGAGGGAGACTGAGACTTGTTTCTTTGATCCCCATGACACAAGGCAAGGGCCTAGGAACTGTGCCATTCCAGAGGTGCTCTTTCTATCCACCAAGTATCCAGCATAATCAGCATCAGTGAAACCCATCAGCTCAAAGGGACATTCTTTGGGGTACCAAATGCAGAGTGAGTCAGTTCCCTTGAGATATCAAAGTATTCTCTTCACAGCAGCCAAGTGGGTTTCTCTTGGACAAGATTGGAACCTCTATAGAGCTTCTCCTCTACTAGAGGACTCGAATGGTCCTTATCCAAGTGGGCAATGGTGGATATGAGAGTGGAGAGAGGCTTGCATGAATCCATTTTGAACTTCTTCAGTAGTTCCCTGACATACTTCTGTTGGTGGATTTGAATACCATCTTCCTTTTGAGTGATTTGTAATCCGAGGAAGAAGGTGAGTTCCCCAATTAGACTCATTTCAAACTCACTGCTCATCAAGTCTTTGAACTTGTCTACAAGGGACAGGTTAGTGGAACCAAAGATAATATCATCGACATAGATTTGAACCACCAAGATGTTACCTTCTTCTTCTAGGATGAAGAGGGTTTTGTCAATAACTCCACGCCTGTAGCCATTTGAGAGTAGGAACTGAGCAAGACGATCATACCAAGCTCTGGGAGCTTGCTTGAGGCCATACAATGCTTTGTCTAGAAAGTAGACATGGTCTGGATGATCATCATTTTCAAATCCAGGTGGTTGTTTGACATAGACTTCTTCTTGAAGAATTCCATTGAGGAAGGCCGTCTTTACATCCATTTGGAACAACTTGAACCCTTTGTGTGATGCGAAAGCAATTAACATCCTTATTGCTTCAATCCTTGCCACTAGAGCATAGGTTTCATCATAGTCGATGTCTTCTTGTTGATTGTATCTTTGAGCAACAAGTCTTGCTTTGTTCCTTATCACAGCTCCTGTGTCGTCTAGCTTGTTTCTGTAAACCCATCTAGTTCCTATGATGTGTTTATCCTTGGGGCGAGGAACTAGATGCCATACTTTGTTCCTTTCAAATTGATGAAGCTCTTCTTGCATAGCTTGAATCCAGTCGGCATCCTTCAGTGTCTCACCTATGTTCTTTGGTTCCACAATAGATAGAAAGGCATTGAAGGCAAAAAAGGTTAAATGTTCGTACCTGACTGGAGGCTTGACGACTCTTCTTTCTCTGTTGGGAGCTAGGGCATTTGATGTGGAGACATTTTGATTTGAGCATTCAGCTTCCTGGTTAGGATCTCCTTCTCCATTGAGCATTATGTGAGAAGATGAGTCATCGAATTCTCCACAGATGTTGTCATCATATTCATGGTTCCCAGAGATGGATTGTTGTTCATTATCCATGAGAACTGGTGGAGGAGCCATTGGAGGGTTCCGAGCAGCAGGACAGGAACTGGATGGAGTGACATCTTTATCTGGATCTTCTTGATAAGGTTTGGGAAATGGATCTTCAAAGGAACTGATGGTGTTCTGCACATATCTACCAAGTGATTTTTCATTAAAAATAACATGAACACTTTCTTCTACCTTTTTGGTCCTTTTGTTGAAGACTTTGTATGCCTTGCTTCCGGAGGCATATCCAATAAAGATCCCTTCATCACTCTTTGGGTCGAATTTCCCAACATTGTCTTTCCCATTGTTATGCACAAAGCATTTGCATCTGAACACCCTAAGATGTGAAATGTTGGGAACTCTTCCTCTTAGAAGTTCATAGGGTGTCTTCGTTGTGATTGGGCGAAGCATAGCTCGATTAATGATGTAGCAGGCTGTATTGATAGCCTCAGCCCAAAATGATTGAGAGAGTCCACTCGAGATGAGCATAGTCCGAGCCATGTCTTTTAAGGTTCTATTCTTCCTTTCCACGAACCTGAGTTCCCTGCTCAACTACACATGTAGAACAATTAGTAGCAAAGTGTTTGTCATCGTCAAAACTAGGAAAACAGAGGAAGGGAACCAGGTAGGGAATTGAAGTTCCCAAAAGTTCACTTTCTACCAATTTTCCCCTTTTTGATGATGACAAACATGTAGAACCATGCATATCTAAAATAGGCATGAATGATATATGAGGAAAAGCAGAACATAACTAGATGTAGAATAATCATTAGAGAATTGCATATTTCCCCTTAACATCAAACTGGGTTCCTTAATTCCCCCTTAAAGAGACAACCAGTTCATAGTACCTTTCATCCTATTAGTTTCAGGTTGCAGAGATCATTCCCCTTTTACCACCAAGATGATTCCAACAATAGGACTTGGGAACTGTAAGCAGTTGAGGTGACGAATTTCCTTATTTACGTCAGTTCCCCTTGAATCATTGACTTCTGATACTTGTAGTTCCATTGGGAACTGACGTCAACACCATGTGATCCTCCATCATTTTCATTAGCATTTGGAGTTCCCTTCATTGTTTTCTGTTTCTTCATAAAACTCTTTCTTTAACAAAGGACATATTTCCCTTGTTAGTCCTTTGAAGTGAGATGAGCTAGATCAAATCTTCAATTCTGCGTCCCAATCATCAATTTTCATTCTGTAGGGAACTAGGCATCTCACTTCAACCTGCAATACAATTAAGACTTACGCACCCAGACACGCTTGGCTTTTCTGGGTTTGTGGTAATGAGAGTTCCTTTGCACCTGCAAGTTAGTTGAGTAATACACATGACCACTAATCTCAACATCCAAGTTCTTTTTCCTATGACTTTCTTCAATTTGCCTTTTCTTATGAATACAATCATGAATATAATGACCATTTTTACCACAATGCCAGCAAACATGATTATACTCAACATGACCATATTTTCCTTTACCGGGACAAAAAGGTTTTTCATATTTCCTCTGCTGAAAGTCAATTCCCTTACCTCTAGTTCCCTGAGCTTGATTGACGTACATTTTATGAGCGTTCTGTCCATCAAACCAGGTTTGTTTACCTTTAGGCTTCTTCTCAAGAACCTTTACCTTCTCTTCCAGGAACTGATTTTTATCACGAGAAGTTTGAAGAGCGAAATTTAGAGTTTCATTTTTCTCAACCAATTCCCTTCTTAGCTTCTCATTTTCAGCAGAGCATGAATCCTTGGAATCTTCCTTTCCCGGATAACCAATACCATATCTTTGCTTAACAAACACAGTTTGATTGACAGTTTTTTCATTGATAGAAGTAGTCAACACATCAAGCTTATCTATGATCTCAACAAGCAAATCATTTTCTGGAGTAAGGGAACTCTGACAATTCTTAGCATGCTTAAGTTCCTTTTCAAGCACAATACAATTATCACATGAAACATGGGAAACGCTAGACATGCTTGCAAAATCTTTAAGATGTGCTAGTTCATTTTCAAGAGCAGTACAATTATCACATGAAATATGGGAAACGTTAGACATGCTTGTAGAATCTTTAAGTTGTGCTAGTTCCTTTTCAAGAACAGTACATGAATCACACTTTCTAGAGGAACTAGCAAACAATTTTTCAATTTCATCAAGTTTCTTTCTCCAACCAGAATTTTCAGTAATTAAGCATGAAATTTCTTCTTCACATTCATCTAGTCTTTCCCGAAGGGAACTATTCTCTTTTCCAAGTTTCCTAATAATTTTAATCAATTGCTTCTTATCACATTCAAGAAGAGATTTAGTAAAGTCAGAAGAGAATACCTCAGAGTCATCTGATTTCGTTGAGTTCTCCTTAACTATTAAACACCTTTCTTCTTTCTTTCGAATGTGAGGTTTGTTGATGGAAATTCCCAGCTCAAACTTGCTTGGTTGAGACATGATCTGCAAACTTAACAAAGATCTAGAGCTTTTCCTGCTCTGATACCAATTGTAGGATCGTGATTGTTAGATAATAACTTAAGGAACTCAGAATATCGATTCTAAGTTCCCTTCGCAGCGGAAATAAACAATCAAACAAATGACAAGTTCCTTATAGTGGAAACATTTGATTGCCAACTAGCAATCCAGGATAAAAACCACTACCTTTCTTTCGAAAGGATTTCAAGGTCTACTTCTTGATTTCTTATCTCTTTTGGTTACAACTTATCCTAGGAACAAACACACAGTTTCTTTGCCTTACACACAGTTAGGCAATCCTAGATAACTTAACACAATCAATAATCAATCCAAGAAACAGACCTTCGCACCTAGGAACTATCACTTACAGTCACAGGAACTTAGAACTCAGCTCTTATCTTCCTTGACTGGTTCCTCTTGATCTCGGTTTGCTTTGATGATCTTGTTTGAAGCTTCACACTTTGATGTTTGCTATGGAGTGTGATTCTATTGTAAATGCTTGAAGATAACTCTTGAGTTAGTCTTCCTTTTATAGAGGATTCTTCGCAGCTTGATCCTCTCTGGGTTCCCACATATTGAGCTTGCCCTAGGATAAGTGGTTCTCCTTGGTCCACGTTGTTCTTGGCATGTGCATCCAACCTAGGCAGCTCAGAATCCTTCTAGGTTAGTCAACTTCTTCAGCCAAGTCGTTCTCCAGCTTCCTTTGTCCGAGGTTCAATACTTTGGGCGCTTGGGAACTGACTTCTGGACAGCGACATGTTCCATGTCCTGTCGCTTTCACCTTTCTCTGTCCGAGGTTCGGCATTCTAGGTGTCTTGGAGTCTTGCTCTTGGATGGTGGCAGGCTTTTGGAAGCTTCTCTCAAGTCGCTTTCACCTCCTTTTGTCCGAGGTTTGGTATTCCTAGATTTCTCGGGAATCGCAACCTCGTATGCTAAGTTTCTGGGCACACCTGGGTTCCTCTGGGTTCCTTCCTTTGTCTTGTTCCTTTGGTTCTCTTGTCCTGTTTGGCTTTCTTGCCTTCGGTATATTCATGTGGTTCCTTAAAGCACATCTTTGAGATAAAACATTAGTATCATAATATTTGTCATCTTCAAAAGTAGAGAAACTGAGGAAATGAACTCTCAGGGGAACTGAAGTTCCAGAGTTCCGTTTCCTAACAAAATGTCGTGAAAGAGTTATTTGATGTACAGAATTTGACGTTGGGTGAGCTTGAGTCTTTATTTATGCGTACACAGCTTGATAGCCCTTTGAAATATAAGATGGCGTTATTGATTATATTAGAGGGCGTCATTCTTGGGGTTGAGAAAAAAGTTCGCATAAGCACAGGTCATGTCAAATTATTGGCTGATATCGATCGATTCACGAAATTCCCATGGGGCATGGTTAGCTACATTGAAACTCACCAGGGATTGAGTTCAACGGTGAAGAATAGATTGGAAACGGTTGAAACAAGCAGAGACTCAAGTGCAAGGTTGGGTTACAAACTCAAGGGGTTGCCAATGGCCTTTCAGGTAACATGACAGGATGTAATGTATATTGTTTTGAAGTTGGTATTGTAGTTACAATATATTGATGGTTTGACTGTTCAGGTTTGGCTGTTTGAAGCTGTTAAACCAATTGCTTCAGCGTTTGCACATTTGGTGGATAAGGAGGCCTACCCACGCGGTCTACGATGGTCATCAGATTCACAACCTGATGCGACGGCTGTGGAGTCTTTCTTAGGGAAGGCCACATCCCGTTTTATTCCAAATGTGGTGTTGATAGAGGAAGAAGCTGAGGTGGAGGTCTTAAAAGAATGCAAATTTTATGGGGAAGTGAAGGACACTTACTTTGACAAGGCAGTTGAGAAATTCGAGCTAAGTAATAAGAGGTCTATCAATGGTAGAAAAAAAGGAAAGAATGATTCGGACTCTGCCCCTGCTACAAAGTCCTCGGGCCTGGATGTAAGACATGTGATGTGCGCTATGAAAGAGCTTCATGAGCGTATGATTAATTTGGAAAACCAAGTGGACGCAGGGTTTTGTGCTATGAATAAAACCTTGGGCATAATGCAACAGATGATCAAGGAGAGGGTATTCAACAATTCAGGTTCAACAAATGATGAACAAGAGGAAGGGGAGGTAAGATAACTGTCAACAATCGTTATTAAGTTATGTTTGGGAAATTAGATATATATATGTCATGGAAGCTCAAGCATTTGTACTTGTGTAGAATAGTAATGTCATTTTGAATTGTAATTTAGTTATGCATAAAGCTCTGTTTTTGACAAACATTATAGAATGGTGCACTTACTGATTATTCTTTTGAGTTAAATCTAACTTGTAATTTATTGAAGCAGAATGGTGTACACGGTCGTGATGAGGATGTCGGAATGGATAGAATGGGGGGGTCTGATTCAAATCCCCTACAGGATGACGATGATGAAGGTGCCAATAAAGTCGACAATGGAAATTTAGGAAGCATGGTTGTTTATCGAGAGCAAAAGGATGATGGAGATGGTGCAGTTCAGAGAGATGATGTTGAGGGTGCAGTAGAAGATGAGGGGGAAAATGGAGAAACGATGACAAAAGAAGAAGACGATAAGAAAGAAGGAAAGCAAGTTGCAAGGAAGACTCGTTCAAAAAAGAAGAAGGATGATAAAGATGGTGCAGTTCAGAGAGATGATGTTGAGGGTGCAATACAAGATGAGGGGAAAAGTAATCGCAAGGAAGGAAAAGTAGTGTCAAGGAAGACTCGCTCAGAAAAGAAGATGGGTGATGAAGATGGCGCAGTTCAGAATGAGGAGAAAAATAAAATAGGGAGGACAAGAGGAGTTGAGGTATGCATCAATAAACCATCCTGACAGGATGGTCCCTCAGATCACCAACATGTTATTTATGAAAAAACTTATTTGCAGACGCAAAAACAAGCTGAGGTGGAAGGAGAGTCTACCAAAGAATCAATTGGACTCTCAACAAGAAAAAGCAGCTCAACAAAAACAGTTGATACAACTGGTGAACTGAAGGACCATCCTGTCAGGAAGAGAGGACTGTCCAGAGTAGCCGATAATCCCAAACGATACAAGGTTTCAACGCCCAAAGGATTTTCAAACATGAATAAATTGCAGTGTTGGTTAGACTCGAAGGAAAGGTTAGGAAGTTGTCCCTCATGTTTTGTTTATATGAACCTGTCTTGAAGATATGAATGCGTATTTGAGGTGTTAATTAAACCATGTTATGATGCAGTGAGGAAATTGTTTCTCCAATTGGAGAATATCTAAAGAGGGAGTTTTTTGAGCCATTGTTGCAACCAAAGGGGTGGCTGAAATCTAATGTAAGCTCCTTTCATTTTTTATATAAATTATCGTGGCATGCAGCAAATTTGTGGTATGACATATATTTTTGGTTTGTAGCACTTGGACGAATGTATGTATTATCTTGGGTGTCGCGTGCATAACAAACCAGTGGCAATATTGGACACCTGGTTTCAGCGTAATTTGGACAAGGAAATGAATAGATGGTTATCAGATAAGCAAAGTTATGTTGCTAATGGAGGGAAGATGAGATACCTACATGGGGAACTGCCTGCAATTTATGGGAAGGATTGGAAGGATGTGGATCGTATATACATCCCCTTCAATTTCAAGGACAAACATTGGGTAGCTCTGGAGATACAACTAAGTAAATGGTGTGTCACTGTATACGATCCTGACGTCAATTTGTTCAAATTGTCGGAAGTCCATAGGCTCCTTGCAGAGTTGACATATATTCTTCATGTCATGATAGCACAATATGAGCCTTTGGCAACAATTTATGAACATAGGCGGGGAAATCCCCTAAATGTGACTCGTGTTCCTACATTGGAGAGAAACAAGAGAGGGTAAGTTGTTTACATAAATTGTTCATTTGTTTGTGTGAAATTGGTTATAATATCAGCAAACCAACTACATTTTTTACTTGTGTGCAGGGGTGATTGTGGCGTCTTCACGATCAAGTACATAGAAATGCTAAGTTTCGGACGTCAAAACATCGTGAACGTGGTTGACAAATTTGTGGATGAGTACAGAAAAAGGATAGCCGATAGTATATTCGATATGAACTGGTTTGACTAGTGGAGGATATGTTATTCACTTTCATGTAAGCTTCACTGTAGTTGGGATAGTGCTAGTGTTGTATGATTCCTTGTTGGGGGGTTTTCGCTAGAATTGACTTGTATTGTTGACAATAAGTTGTGTTGAGATTGTTTTGGAAATGTAGCAATATTGGCTGTTGCATTTCTTGTTCAAAATTCCTGCCAGTGTTGTTCAAAATTCCTGTCAGTGTTGTTTTGGAAATCTAGGGTAATTGCCAGTGTTGCACATATGTTATTTGTCACATTGTATACTCCTATTGTCAGAAATATCCGTTTTTCTGTTGTTTTAGGGTACAAAATTATTTTGTAATATTATTTATTCACCGATTTGACCATTTTAATAATATTTAATTTAGAATAAAAAGCGTAAGACATACACCGATTTACCTTTCTTCGAAGTTCGAATTCTCCCAAAAGCCCCTCCGTGTTTACCTTCCAAAATTCCCTCCACATTTCTTCTTTTTCCTTCCCAAGAAGGCGACTCTGCAAACATCCATCATTGTTATCAGACATTTTCTTCTTCCCCAGAAGGCGACTCTTCAACTCCTCCATCTTTCTCGATTTATGCTTACTTACTCTTGAAGTCCATCTCCACATTTTCTTACTTACTCCCTCCTCCATCTTTCTCCATTAACGCGTTACAAAAGAACCCTAGAAAATGGTAGTGCTTAGAGACCGTAAAGAATCGACCCCAAAGAAGAGTGGAGAGAAAAGGAAGAGAAAAGAAGACGACAGCCAGGTTCGAAAGAAGAAGAAGCAGAGAGGCGTAGTGCAGGCGAAAGGCGAAAAAACTTCTAACAGTTCCATAGGGAAAAAAGCCGCGAAGGGCAGGTCGAGGCCAAAAGCGAATGATGAAGAGGGGAATAAACCCTTAATCTTTAAAGAGGATGTAAGTTGTCTAAATTTTTTTGTTTAGGACTTAGCGTAATTTTTCAATTGTCCTGTCACCCATCTGAAATGGTTTACTTTGTATCAGGAGTGTTTTTTTAGGGTTGTATGTTTTTTCATCTGTCGTCTGAGGCTTCTGAAATGGTTCGATTGCGTGTGTTTATGGTTATTTTCATTTGGCTTGCAGATTAGGTACAGTTATTTCAGAGGTGCACCTTTCTACGGCAGAATTAACATAAACTGTAGGGTGCACTTTGTTCGTGAGATTGAAAACAAGTTGACACATGTGGATTGGCAACGGGTTTTGGATGGCCCGTTTGGAAAAGTTTTGAAAATGTTGCAGCATGTATCATTTTCTTCACAGACAGTGCATGCAGTTCTATTTAAGCAACTTGAAACAAAAAAGAAGTGGGAGTCTTGGTATGAGGTGGCAGGGAAAGAGTTGAGGTTTTCGATTAAGGAGTTCTCTCTCATAACTAGACTGAATTGTGGGGAACTTCCATTTGTGGATACTAAAGTAGACGGGCTAGTAATGGAGCGTTTTTTTGGTAGTCCTGGTGGTCCTAAGACGACCATACAAGATGTTTACAACAGATTTAAAGAACATCGTGAATTGGACAACTACAAAATGAAATTGGCACTGTTGTTGATAGTTGAGGGTCTGTTGTTGGGAGGGGATAAGAAGAGGCTAGTGAAGCCGCTGCATGTTAGGCTGCTGGAGAATATGGATAACTTTTGGGATTATCCATGGGGAAGGGTTGCTTATGAAGAGCTTCACAAGTCATTGACCACAACATTGGCCAAAAGGATGCAAACAGTAGAGAAGGCAAAGCTACTCTCCGACACACCAAGAATTCCATATTCCATTCAAGGCATGCCAGTTGTGTTTCAGGTAGTTTTATTTGCAGCATAGTAGTATACTTTATGCTATACTATGACAGAATATTTCAGTACTGGGTGACAGGATCGTGGTGAATATGCAGGAAGTTTTTCTTGTTTGATTGACACTACATAGTAGTTTTCCAACATACTATTAATTGCATTCCAGATTGTTTTAGGGTGACCTGATCTAAATTTTTAATGGTTGAAATATTAATTACTGAATGTGTTTTATTTGCAGCATAGTAGTATACTTTATGCTATACTATGACATGATATTTGAGTACTGGGTGACAGGATCGTGGTGAATATGCCCGAAGTTTTTCTTGTTTGATTGACACTACATAGTAGTTTTCCAACATACTTTTAATTGCATTCCAGATTGTTTTAGGGTGACCTGATCTAAATGTGTAATGGTTGAAATATTAATTACTGAATGTGTTTTATTTGCAGCATAGTAGTATACTTTATGCTATACTATGACAGGATATTTGAGTACTGGGTGACAGGATCGTGGTGAATATGCCCGAAGTTTTTCTTGTTTGATTGACACTACATAGTAGTTTTCCAACATACTTTTAATTGCATTCCAGATTGTTTTAGGATGACCTGATCTAAATTATAGGGTGACAGGATAAAATGAAATAATGTATCTTAATTTGCTAATTCTCAAACCGCTTGTTATTGTAGATATGGGTATGGGAAGCTATGCCAACATTTGGTCTCCAATTTGCATCAAAGTTGAGTGAATCTGCAATGCCTCGAGGTCTTCATTGGTTTTCAGATGACGCCCCGGAACATGGAATGTTGGAGTTGTCTTTGGCTGATCCTACACATGTGGTTAAGCTCATTCTTATTCCCGATGAGGATGAGCTGTCCGACTGCTACTATGTTGTTGAATTGGATGACCCGCATTTTGACAAAATTGTGAAGGAAGCAATGAAAGGTTTGAAAAAGAAGGGGAAGGGGAAGCAAGGAAAAGATTGAGCGAGCTCGAGTAATGCATCTATGCAGTCATCAGAGGTGATAAGTCAGATGTTCAAAATGATGAAGAGGTTGGAAAAAGGAGTGCTTGACAGGATGAGAATGCTGGAAAAGAGGGTATCAAAGGAGGAGGAGGTGCGTAAGCTCAAGAGTACTGGGAAATCAAAGAATTATTCGGATGAGGATGAATCCTATGGTGAGTCTGATGAGGAAGAGGAGGAAGTTTATAAGGATGATGAGGTGGATGATAAGAAAGTTGAAGGTGTTTTATCTGAGAGTGATGAGGTTGAGAGTGATGATGATGATGATGATGATGATGATGATGATGATGATGATGATGATGATGATGATGATGATGATGATGATGATAAATCTGGTGATGGTGATGATGCTAATGACAATGAAGAACTTCGGCAGGGTGGTGACAAACCTAAGGAGGATGACAAGGTAGATGTTTCTGATGAGGAGGAAGTTTCTGATGAGGATAATGAGACTGATGGTGAGGAAGTTAAGGAGGCTGCGGAGGAGGAAGTTTCTGATGACGATAATGAGACTGATGGTGAGGAAGTTAAGGAGGGTGCGGAGGAGAAGGCTGCGTTAGAGAAGGTGGAGAAGGTAGAGGTTGAGGTTCAGGAGGTTGCGGTGGAGAAGGTACAGGCTGAAGGAAAAGAGGTATGAAAATTATCAATTTCTCATCCCTACTATGACATTATTGTTTGTACGAAGTGACAAGATTTATAGTTTATAGTCTGTGAGTTTTTATGTTTTACAAGAAAAGGCATGGTGACAAGATTTGTACGCATGCATGACATGGTTATTATGATTGCAGGATTTTGATAATTCCATTGAGGATAACAATGATGTTGAGGGTGCGTATGGTGTTATGGCCCTTGTCAAAGACATAAATGAAAATGCTGGCGTTGGGGAAAAGGACCAGGAGCAGGATTTTACTAACAACATTGAAGGAGCACCGGAGGCTACCCAAGCTGAGGTAGAGGAAAGAGAGGTATCTCTTTCAGTGCTAGCCGCTGTGGTTGCTTCATCCAAGAAGGCGAAACCCAGAAATAAACGAGAGCAGCATCTCCAACCGACGAGGTTTCTTCCTAGTCGTATGGTGAAGCCATCCGCCCAAAAAAAACACCTTACACAGATGAGAAAAAGGGGAAAATTGTGAAGAAGATAACCAAGAATCCACAGGTGAAGGAGATGATTGCTTTGCTGGAATGGATGAATGATGAAAGGTTAGTATCCCACGGATTTAACAATAATGTTCAACTATCTTTCATGGATTGAATTACGCCTTCTTTGTTTTTCAGCTCTAAGCCAATAGTTGGACTGTGTGGTGAAGAGATGGGCAAGAAGTGGATTGGTCTAATACTGGAACCAAAAGCTTGGCTGGAAGATGGTGTAAGCTATTTAAGTATGATGTCAACATAGTTTACTGTTGGGATTTATTGCAATGCCTGACAGGATGAATTATATTTTTTTGAAGCATATCGATGAAGTTTGTGGTTATATCCGTAAGGCGCTTTTGGAGTCCGAAGTTAAAAGCAAGGCCATAATATTGGACGTTTTCTGGACTGTTGATTATACGGATGCATTGAAATACTATATGAAAAATGACTGCACTGTTCCACCTGCATCTGAACGTGCACTCGCATACTTTAGGGGAGATCGGCCTAAGACTTATGGGTCCAGTTGGGATGATCTGGACTTCATTTACTTCCCCCTCAACATCGATAACAACCATTGGGTGGCTGTTGAGATCGATTTGCAGCAATGGCAGGCAAATGTATATGATTGTAATGTGGCTTTGAACCCTGACTTGGCCATAGAGAACTGCGTGCATGCGATTTGTCGGTTTCTTCCTCACTTCATGACACAGTACCCCCCGCTTGGCAAGAGATTTGAACATCGGGGTACTAAAGAGATTAAATTTGAGAGAATTTAAGGACTGAAGCAGAACAAGCGTGGGTAAGTCGAAATATGAATCCCCTTACGAATTTTATTACATACTTCATCTGAGTAACAAAGTGCATGTTGTGTTCGTAGTCATGATTGTGGGATATACACTCTGAAACACATAGAGTTACTAAGTGCTGGTTGGAAAAATCTGGACGTTGTGGCAGACAAATTTATTGACGGCTTCAGGAGCGACATGGCTCACAACGTGTTTGACGGGGTCTGGAGGTCGAGCCTAACGAAGTGCATCATTTAGATTACATGCAATGTTATTTGGATATTTGGATTACATACAATGTTATGACAACTTCAACTTGTTTAGATTGCATACCAACTGTTTCTGTATCCTGTCAATCTTGTCAACCGTCATGAAATTATCATTAACTGCCCCCCAACGCCATTGACTGACAATAAAAAATTAGTCAACCGTCATGAAGTTATCAGTAACTGCCCACCAACTTCCGTCAATCAGTGACAGGATATTAACCCAATTAATTAAATTAAGCACCCTCATAAATGTAACCCTAACCGCCACCAACCCAAAAACCTCTTTATATACCCCCTCATACGAAACCATATTTCCTCATCCACAATCCGCTCCAAAACTTCTTCCACTTCCTCACCCTAAAAACTCTAATTCCCCTTCTCGTGTTTCGTTTGTTTCCATGGCTTATGAGCCTAACGACTATGAATGGGGCCTTAACGATCACATGGTTTACACAACTGTCCATACTGGTGGGAGACTCATCCCTTCAAGGGGACAAAATGCCAGGATTTCAAGCCATGTCTACCAAGGCGGGAGGACCCAAAACTGAAGGCCCTCGGCTGATATGGTACAGGATATCCATTGGTTGCTCAACCAACTGTTTCGTTTTAACGATTATGAACAGGACGCCGCTTACTTCTTTGAAGTTGTGCCCCCCCATGGCGGGCCTCGTACCTTGAGGGCCTACAGCGCCGCGGAGACGCCGTCGCCCTTGCCGCCCAAGGTAGATCCGTTGCCTTCATAAAACATATATGTCGTCACTGGAGATGTTGTTGATGAACTTCCGCAGCGCGACGGCCCAGAATCATCTGTCTCCTCCGCACATATTTAGTATCTGATGAAGTAATCGAGGTTATGAAGTCTGTTGTTTTATGATAGGTATGTCAAGTAGGAGAAGGATAATGTCATATAGTGACTATATATAGTCAGTAGGTTATGGTATAGTATGTTATGGTATAGTATGGTAATGTTGCATGAATTAATATGTTATGTCAAGTAGGAAGATGATAATGTCATATTATGTAATTCTGTTTTATATAATATAGTATTTTATGGTAATATCTTATTATGTAATTATGTTTTTCCTGTGTATTATTCAGATACCACTCATGTCGGTCTGTTGGTCATTTGAAGTCATGATAAATATGGAAGAATAATAAGTGGGAAGAAGTGTTAGGTACAGAATGGAGTGAAAGTTCTTTCATATAAATATAACCAAAAGTAGTCAATATTGACAATGTCGGGATATATATATAACGATGACAGGATAATATTACATTAACATACGGATGCATATTAACAAAATACATACCATTTATACGAAAAGTAATGTGAGTGGTAAGAGATCGTTCATCCATGTGGAACTCTTACTACACATATTAACAAAATAGTAACACAATTAACGACATCATGGGCCGGCTGAGGGGTTATGACAGTTTCGTGAGTTATGGCCGACAACACCACAACTTCCACACCTTCTCCTCGGGCCCCTGTATTCTCCCCGTGACGGGATCCTTTTCTTCCTTGGTCTTCCGGATTTCCTCCTAACAACCGGGGGAAAACATGCTCTATTCAAGACCGTGTCAGGAACTTCCCAACGCTCAAATGCAGGAACCGGATATATAGTTTCCTTGTACACTTCCTTCCACATTTCGGCAGTAAAGAAGGGATGAACAAGAGTGACAGGATCCATACCACAATCCTTCGCGGCCCCTATAGCATGCGCACATGGAATTTGGTTAACTTGGAAGACGTTGCAGTAGCAGGTTCGAGCATGCAGATTTACCAAGAGTGTAGTTCCATTGGCATGCACTTGAAACTCATATTGATTTAGCCTACTCACAACCATTGTCAACGATTTTAAATAATTACCTTCTAGCTCAGTACAAACTGTCGGGGTCAGAATATCCACATGTCCCTCTCCCTTAAATCGCATGTCATAAAACCAATTACTCATGACATTCAGTATACCATCAAGCAACCCAATCAACGACATTAGACGCGGGCCCAGTAAGCGACTATTCACGGATTCTGCGTTGTTGGACGTCATAATGTTGAATCTGTTTGCGGGCATATGCGACCTTGTCCACGCTTCAAATTCAACACCCCTGAGGTACGTACCGACTGTAGGAGACTGGTTGCAAAGTCTTGCAAATTCACGATTAAAGTCATGTTTGGTGTACGCTTGATTTGCCTTTTGGTACAGAATCCACAAGTCATTTCTTTTAAACCTCGTCTTCACGTTACCCCATAGGTGAAGTGTGCAATAACCATGCTTTGCGAAGATATAGCGCTCTCTTAAACCTTTGTATATACTTCCATGACGGTCAGACACAAATACTAGGTCATGATCGTCAGCAACAACAGAGCGTAGGTGTCGGAAGAAATACGACCATGAACTATCATTCTCGCTGTCAACAACAGCAAAAGCCACTGGATATATTTGTCTGTTTCCGTCTTGTGCCACTGCAACTAGAAGTGTGCCTCTGTACTTTGATCCTAGATGGGTACCATTCACAGTTATGACCTGCAGTAGTTTTCAATCAGCTCTACAATGTCATGTATCGATTTGACAATAGAATCGGGGAACGTGACAAGATGGAAATATACATTTCTTAAAAACTGCATTCCATTGCGCCAAGCACCCAAGCTGATGAAACAATACTTGAATCGACGATTAGAGTCTACTTCAACATGTGTGACTGTCCCTGTATTCATCCTTTCGAGCATGTACATGTATCCATGAATCCTATTGTAGCTTTCTTCAGTTGTGCCTCTTATCCTGTCAATGGCGGTTAAACGTGCTCTGTTTGCCTTGTCGTAACCAACTGCCACTCCCATTTTCTTCATGCTGTCTTGAATTTCGGCAGCACGAGGTCCGGGACATGTATCGGCTGTGTTAAATCTGTAACAGGATTGTATATGTAACATGCTAAGGTTAGTTCATATACATGCTCATATATGATCGTACTGACAGGATTGTTTACTTACCTTGACATAATATGGTCAGCAATTACGCTTGAACTTGCATGTCTGTGGTAATTATGCTTTAGCTTCATGCCACATGTATGCTGTCCACAATACTTCCTTACTTGAAACAATCATGTGCTGCCAAGAGCGGTCCCACGGCAAAAAAATGTGCAACTAGGATCAATGCACCTTACCACATATAACTTCTTATCAGACTTATGGACGTGCATCTGGAAGCGCCTCTGTAATGCCATCAAGGATAAACAATCCTTAAGATCCTTCTTGCAATTGAAATGCTCTCCAACTTTTATTTCCAAATTATTGCCGCTCACCCCATTATCCTCCATTGGCTCATCCAATTGCCTTTTACACAACCGTTTGCTACGATAGTACTCGGCTTCAATCTGTTGTAGAACTTCCTCATCAATGTCCCTTCTTCAACATACTCCTCAACATCATCCTCAAACTCATCCTCAAGGTCATTCCAATAAAATCTCGCCCAACGTCTTCCCCATAATCACTCCCATCAGTTTCCGAGTCTGCCTCAGATTGGCTCACCAAGTCAACTATTTGTACTTCCCCATTGTTTACACGACAAATTTTTGGTTTAAGTTCATACATGTCACAATCAATGATATCCCGTAAAGCTTCAGTGGGATAATTGTCGCTTACCATATTGCTCTTGTCGGATTTGGTACGATCAGTGACAGGATGGCGACCTACCACAGCCTCGGGCTCTGCCTCTTGAGTTTGTGTTAACGGTGGTAGAGTCAGACACGCTGTTATGTCCTCTTCATCACTTCTACTTGGATGGCAACCTACCACAACCTCTGGCTCTTTGTTTCCCTTCTTTTTCATACTCGCATATAACTCGATAGGCCAAATGTTATCGTGCGAGTGTGCGTTCAAAAACTTCAACGCACCAAGGTCCTCGTCATCTTTGACATCGATTGGTTGTGCCAGTGGTTTCCACGGTGACATATATTTTATCTCCATTTCATCTATCTCGTCAATGCATTTAATCTTCTCAGCTAACTTTTTCCTGAGATTTGAGTAATTCATATCTGCATACAAAAGAAGTCCTGTTGTCGTTGTGATCCCATCAAAAACCCACTTGTTTCCCTTACATGTCCATTCACCACCTGTTTTCAGAGTCAAGTAGTATGATGTTGAACCTGTTACACGAAGAAAAAGCAAACACAAGTTCAATAGTTTATTAGGGCCAAACGAGGACCCCCAAATGATAATGCCCTAACACCGACATTAAAGGGTAAGCAAGACCACAAAAGATTTTACTGTAAAGAAGAATAGGAATAAGAACGTGAAAGTCAGAACTCACCCATTATTAAACTTCTTCTATTCCAAAGACATTGAAGACGCTGTACAATCTATTTTGAAGCTTTGTGGATTTAAGGTCTTGGGGTGTTACGGAAGTTTTGTGCAGGTTTACAGGTTGGGTTATGCTTGGATAACAATCCCTAACACGTGGGTAAAGGGGTAGAAATTGGAGGGGAATTTTAGAGGGAAAACAGAGGTTTTCCCTCTAAGTGTGTACTACATTTTCAGAGGTCATATCAGGTGAATAGTTATGAAGCAATATTGAACAAAAAAAGCTAAATAAACCTCAGCGGGGACCGCCGACCATTCCTTCTCATTTTGCCTCAACAATCCCTAAACCCTCTCTGCGCCGAACTTGAAGGTAACCCTCTTTGTTTATTGTGTGATTTTCACACTGGATCAGTAAGCAAGCACGTATCACTTCTTTTTTGCTGGAAATCTTTCTTTGTTTCTGCAGTACTCGAGTACAATGTCATCCAGCGACACCTCAAGTTATCAAAGCGGGGACCCTCACAAATATGAACATCCACCTTCATCTCCTACACCTTCTCAATTAGAGGAGAAGTTGCAAGAAGAGTTAGACATGTTGCTAACAAATAGCCCACGTTCCAACATGTTGGGTGAAATAATCACACGCCTACGTACTGAGATACATGAACTTGGACAGAGAATCATGGAACTCAATACAACTGAGATGCAATTCGATCATGCAATTTGGCGACTAAATGCAAGGGTGGCAGAACTTGAAGCTGAAAACAAGGCACTACACTCCCAGGCAAACTTCAGAAACCATGTAATAGTTCCTATTTCTGCGTTTGGTGCTGGTGTGATTCTAGGGATTAGTGCTTTCAGCATTTGTAATCGAGCATGTAGGCATGGTTGAAGATGAATTGACTATGAAGTATGTACCTCATGACTTTGGTTTTTTATGTAAGAGGATGAATTTTATTTTCGAATAGTTTTAGAAAGCATGGTTGATTCTACATGTCAGATTGCCAAAATATTAATGTCGACACTACACACACCGACAATTACCTTACTAGAATAGTTGTCAACTGGATACTATCATTACATTCCTACAATATTGTAGCGTGGGCTACCATTACATGTCTACAAAAAGGATAGTTGTCAACTGGATGCTATCATTACATTACTAGAATCACAACTACCTACTCACAACCTCCTCATGCACGAAGAATGCACAACCTTCATAGGCGCTATTTAAAACACAATCCTTTAGGATTTCTTGCCAGTTCCAATCCTGTCAAAGACCAAAAACACGGTAGTTAATCAACCTTGTTAATCCTGTCAATGACCAACAACAATGACCAACTCTTAGGATTTTTTTACCGGGAATTACCTTTTCTAAAATATAAAGGTTTCCAACTATAATAAGCAATGATCGGGCACGAGTCAGGGCAAAATTTAACCTCTTCGGGTTGCTCATATATCCCATGCGGAAAGTCCTATCATATTCATCGTGGTTAGCGGTCGATCTGACGGTTGACAGGATGATCACTTCCTTTTCTTCACCCAAAAACTGCTCAACCCCGCCAATCTCAATATCCCTCATACATAGAGACATGAGAGCCTTCCTTATCTTTAGTACTTGTTGTGGGAAAGGGGTAATAATCCCGATGTCTTGCTCAGGCACATTCCTTCTTATCAGCCTCTGTACGAGCTCAACCACCTTGCTAGCTTCAATCCTATTAAACCATGATGGGCTGCCCTTTTCCCTCTCATCAAAGCCTTGGATGCCACAGAACATGAAAGGGAAGTTCCTATTGGGAAGCATATCAACCCAAGGTAAGAAACATGTCTTACTATCTTCTCGATATGGCCTCAATGCTCCACTATAAAATAGTCTTGAAGGAACATTGACAATAGCAGGGTGGCTCCGGTAATTGTTCAACAACATTGTGACATAATTACGATCCCCTGATCTGTAAACTTCAAAGTCCAACAGCCTCTCTAGAAAAGATCTTCCCAAACCATAAGCCTCAGCTTGCTTTGAATAAATATAAGGCCCAAGTTGTTTGGGATCACCACAAAGAACAATAACTGTGTTTTCTTCTATGAGGGTTGATATGGGGATCATTGTCTCTGGCTCTGAAACTTGGTTTGCATCATCTAAGATGATGTGGGAGAAGTGGCCACGGTTAGCCCTTTCAGCATGATAGAGGTAAGATGCACTCGTGTATGTCGTTATTATTATCTTGTACATGCGGAGTGCATCTCGAGAAGGGCAAGTGAAGAAACCAGAACTGTAGGTGCAAAACCTCAACAATGAAGCGTTTATTTTTTGTAAGGGACGATGTGTGGCATTCAACCTATAAATATCTTCCTCCCTAAGTGAAGGACACTCACTAAGGATTTTCTCTAATATGTGATCTGCCGCGCAATTTAAATAAGCACATACCAGTATATGAGAATCACGTCTAGTTGTATAGAGTTGTAGGATCACCTCCACCAGTATTTTTGTCTTTCCTGTTCCCGGGGGTCCATAAATCACATAAGGAGCTCCTCCTCTGCAGCCTAAAATTAAGCGAATGGCATTTTTTTTGGTCCTCATCAAGATGAAGTGAGATAGGCACAAAATTGTTGGTTGTAATCCTCCGTTTTGACTGATACTCATGGGGAAAGAGGAAGTTTTCATATAATGCCTCTGCAGATAGAATGGCTTCATGAAGCTTATGGAAATTTGCCCCGTAGAACACAAAACAGATTTCATACGCATTGCTATCTATATGCCTTTGGTAAAATTCATCATTAAATTGCAATAATAATTCATCAGCCTCAACACGGTCGATCAAGCCATGTTCAAAGAACATTAGCAAGTTCAACATGAGAACATAACATTGACAATGATAATTCGTGCAATTTCATAATTCATACCGACAATAGTATATTACACTTTGACAAAAAACATAAGATACCTAACATTATTAGCATACCTGATGGACATAATATTCTCCATAAACATTCACCACATCTCCACTGACAACTGAGGGCCTTCTTTCACCTACTCCTGGCACTTTAAGTGCTACAAGCCTGACATTATACATTTGTCTCAAAGTAACAAACTTCATATTATAAGCTTTGACATACTCCTGTAAACAAATATAAAAAAAAATTCATTCAACAACTTGGTACTACGACAGAACGATGCCATTTAGCTATCCCCTCAGTCCCACAACCCCCATACATATAAAACATAACACTTACCATAATCATAAGTTCCTCCATCCCTAACAACTCATTGAAATACGACACATAATTTTCCTTTGTTAAGCCTTGTAAGACCACTTCAGGGATTTTCTCAAACTCTATCGCTTTCCTGATCTGTGTTGGTATGTTATATGGTCTCTGAGGTGCCAAAGCTTTGGATACCTCATCTTCAGCCAAGAGGAAGACAAGTCGTTCAATAATTCCCTGATCAGTTTGGATATGCAGTATAGATGTGAAAAGGCCAATCTCCTTGGGCACACAAGACATCCATATAGTCAAGCTACCATGTGGGTTCAAATTTCGTTCCTCCATATCAAAACAAGGGACAAAATCTTCCTCGGGTATGTCATCTAGCTGGCCAGATGGAGGTTTCATCAATGACAACACAAATGAATCTTCAGGATTTGAAGCATAAATATTCACACCCCAAAGTAAAATATATTCATCTGTGGTGTTTTCTATGGTGAATGACGCCACGGCAACCTCGTTCACAGGAACCGATTGAGGCTTTCCTCCAGCGAATGGAAACGGCACATACACCATGATAGGACCCTCCTCAGTTGGCGATGATGTTGTGACTGAAGGAACATCGATGAAGCCAACCTCTCCCTTGTCTCCAATGGTGGAGTATTCATCGTCCATACCTATTTGCCACTCAATTAAAATCCAACAGAAATTTGTGAGTCCACAGGAAAAGAACACAACCACACGAGCTGCTCTAAGGAGAGGAAAGAGATGAAGAGTAGAAAGAGATGGGTAAGATGAAGTGACACAACGAGAGAGTAGGACTGGAAGTATGTACAGTTAGGATAGTCAAACAACACACACTCCAATGAGATGGGATAGATGAAGTGCCATTACTATCTCCATAAAGTAAGATCTCTGCGAAGTAAATCAGTCTGAATACGGTCACATTTGTCAATCATACATTATTACACTGTGAAAATAGTATAAATAGTATGTCACAATAACAATATAAAATGTCACGCTTTGGAAATCACCAGCACTACAAGTGCCTCCTCTGTACCTAAAAATACTCAAACATGGACATTTTCTAATTAAGATATCTTTAAAGTAGATTGGTGAGATGAAGTGCAATTAATATCTATGTAAAGTAAAATTGTCAAAGAAGCAGAGCATCAGGAACGAGAGATCTAATTAAGACATCTTGTATTTAGATGAACTATCCAGCTTCTGAGAACAACTATTCAGCCAGATGTCACATGTCCTACCCAAATTAGGCAATAGACAAGCATGTAATATAGTCTAATGACTAAAAACTTTTAGTTATTAACTATGACATTATTATGTGATATTTGGTATGACATATATCCAATTTAAACGGTATAGTTATGACATTTTTATTACTAAGTATGACAATTGTTTTACTAAGTCCGACAAGATCTGTCTATTATAGTAGAAAAAAAACCTTGTCAATATAACTACCAGTTCATCCAGACTAGAATCATTTCTTTACTTCAGAAAATTACCACTTCATCTCTTCACTTGGGTTTTACATTTGCTCCCTTCTGAATATTTGCTTTTACATAATTTAGCCATACCCCTAACCTGCAAAACTGCTTCTGAAACAATCTGCTGAGTTCAACAATTCTTCGGGTTCATATGCTGAGGTTCAACCCTTCTCTCGCCCATCGCCATTCCTTTTTAACAGTTGCACAGTTCACCATGGAGATACATCGTCATTCCTGTTTACATCGCCATGGAGATACATCGCCATTCCTTTTAAACTCTAGCACAGTTCGCCATGGAAAACAAATTGTGAATATAACTACCTACCAGTTCATCGCATCTTGTTTAACAGTTACAAGGACGTGTGCAGAATGGAAGGGAGAGGGAGGGGAGGGAGGATGGGTTTGCATCTTTCACTTTCAACTGTTCATGTACCGGCCGGCGGGATGGATGAAGCCGGGATGGGCGGGAAGTGGGCGGGAGAGATGAAGAAGGGGGCGGGAAATATTTTGGGGTTTTAGAGGGAAATTGCAAAAAATATTATTTTACTATTTTGGGCTTTTTGTTTCCTTTTTCTTTTCATGTTTTTTCTTGTTTTTACTTAATTTTTGAATTAAAAGAAAAAATTTAATATTTTGCAAAAATACCCCAAATGATGTATATATGCAAAAAAAAGTCAAAGTGATATTTGTGCAAATCACTAATGCATTTGGGGTATATATGCAAATCGGTGTAAGTCTATCCCTTAATGGTCCCCCCACAACCATGCTCTCCTTTCTTGCCAGTCACGCACTCACTTGCCACAATTCCCTACATCCCCAAAATACCCTTAGTTGAGTGGATTAGTGGTGTATCATCCTCCTTTAAATCTCCAAAAAAAACATGGATTCCGCAAATTTTGAGGTGGGCCTCGGTGGATCTCCTGGCGACGGCGACTTGGTGGCAGCGCCCAGGTGCAGGTGAATGTGGAGGCTGGCGGCAGCTGTAACACCCCCGACTTATGGCGGTAGTGTCATACGCCAGTGACCTCAGACTGTAAAGTCCAAAGCCACTTTGTGCTTTAATCGGAACAATTATACTCAAATAAATAGTTGAAATGTTGAATAAGAGAGTATTGGAAGACTTTAATAATAAACACTCAATACTTTTATTAAAATTCCTCTCGTAAATTGAGAAGGACAGTAATACAACAAAGTGAAATTACAACAAAAGACTTTTAAGTGAAACCCTAAACACATGACTAGTTTATATACGTATTACAACTCTTTTAGAATATTAAGTCAAAACTACACATCTTAATATTACTTTAGAATGAAAACCTTCAACTGCAAGCTTTCGTCTTCAATTGGTTACTTCAAATCGTCGGGGACCAACCTCTAATGTGCCGCATAGGACGGATGACACCAACCAACCATGCAAGGAATAGAAAGGTTGGTTAGTCTAATGAAAGACTACGTATGGGTGAAAACAGATTGGTTCTTGTAGTCGTATATAGTCACTACCCTTGTTTCCCGAATAAAACTCGGTAAACGGTATATGACTTTAGACTTCTACTGAAAGAGAATGAAGAGGTATGCTTAAAGAGAAGACTCCAATGAATTGAGTCTTATGGGAAACTTAAATGAATTTGTTTGGGAACATTATTTTATCACACAAAGTTTTAAGAACATCTCGTTGAATATTTGGGTCCTCGACCAACCTCACTACGTAAGCGAATCCAGATTGGAAAGGGGACTTACTCTACACAAGAGACCAGGATGATTCCACGTTGTACTTCTCGCACAAGGGTATATAATTATGTGTCACGCGACACTTATCTTATTTAATTCCAAAACGTGTATTAACGTTAAAGCTTTTATTATCCACAACTGATCTCGCAATGAGATTTAGAATGGGACGAATCCCGAATATCGGCACTAGCTAAGTACACCACCACTTATTTAAAATAAGGGTAGGTCATGACAACAAATATTAGGGCAATAATTCTCCTAATACCAAGTTATAAAGAAACAGTTGAACCTCGCAAGATATATAGCGTTCCTACGAATACTCGTGCTAACTAGCAATAACATCCACACCAAATGCACACGAAATCCACACCAACGTTTATCTAGTACCATATAATATATATATATATAAGGATTATAACTAGCATATATACAACCTAATTATAAGGTTCATTTTACACAACATTTTAATATACAAGTTCCCAAATACAAAATTAAGAATATTTATCCCAACTTAATGAAGACAATAGATTAATTGTCAATTAAAAAATGGAATAAATTATAACATCGAACCGCCACTTGCCTTGAATTGAATAAAAAGTCGAACGACGTAATGGGAGTGATTGCTTGTGAATAGCACTTAACCTCCTGTTTTGATCCCGTTCCAAATATCAATCCGAGACGTACCCAAATCATACACAATAAATAAATTATAATAGATAATTTATTCAATATAACAATTTGAAGTATATCATGTCTCGGTGTCTAATTGAATTTATTTAACTCATAAATAAATCAAATCCAAGGCTTTTTGACAAAACGATTATTTGTACGATTAAAAATTACTTAGTCATATATTCTAAATAATCATATCATATATAACTTAATAAAATAATTTATTTATAAACCAAAAATTTTTTAAGTCAAAATATTATCTAAATGAATAGTCATAATTTATCCATTCATAATATAAAATAATATTATAAAAATTATAATTAATTTAATTTTCATAAAATAAAATTAATCCTAAAATAGTTTTCACTAATCTGGATTAATTAATTTAACCAAGTTTAAGCCAAAAATAATCAAAATCACGAATTGGGCACAACAGCTCGGTCGTAGATTTAGGGTTCGTGGAGAAGAATGCGAAATTGGATGTGTTTGAGGGATAATTTGGAGGCTTGTTATAGGGCTTTTGAAGGTGTTAATGTCTCCAACATAATCCCTCATATTACGCCCTCCAATTTACTCTCAATCAAACGAATTTTGATTTTCTTTGAATCGGGTCTAAAAACGCAACGAGATGCATTGGGGACGAATTCCGCCATTCTCGTCGTCATTGAATCAATTAATCGGGGAATTTGATGCGTAATATTCCCCTCTTGAATGCCCAGACGTGAATTGATCCAACCAGGTTCCAATTGATGCCGAAATCCGCCATTAAAGCTCCATTTGAGCTCGCGACCTGTTCAGCTGGAGGTAGGGGACGACAGCTTTGATTATTTACAATCGTGGCCCTCCACTTTTGTTTTTGTGGAAAAAATACCCTCCACAACGTTAGGTTAAAATAAGCTAAAGTTTGTAATATTATTTTAACCCAAAACTTAATATATTTACTATTTTAAGTTTGTAATATTATTTTAATCCAAAATTAAAGTATAGAAAAATTTAACTTAAGCTAAAGTTATTTTTCTTATGAATTTGACCATACTTACATCCTTAACAAAATATTGTTAAACTTTATTTAAATATTCTAAGTCAAAGTTGATAAGTTTTATATAAATTATAATTAACATAAGGTTAATAATAATTTAGACCATTCATAGCTTAAATAATATACTAAGGACATTCATTTATCCCTTCATAATAATTCTTATGACCTTTATTATTATTTAAAATTCTAAAATTACATTCTTTATTATACTTATTTATTTATTTCAACACCATACTATTATTACCCATTTGATAATTTGTAAAAAAATATCTTAACCCAACCTTTGAAACTAAGTTCATGAAAATTTAAATTATTCATCTAAAAGAAATAAAATAAATTTCATAACTTTTATTTTTATCAAATTAAAAATATCATTTTACCATTCTATTCTAAGTGGGATATTACAACGGCGCCTAGGTGCAGGAGGAGGAGGCGGAGGCTCCGGCGGTGGCGGAGGAGCGGATTTGGATGTCGGGGGTCAGGGCATCAGACCGGTGACGTTCGTACTCGTGGCCTTTGGGCTAGTGGCGAGCATGCCAGTGGAGGACCCGTCGATATTCCACCTTCGGTGGCAGCAGACGTCTCCCATTGGGTTAGCCGACATGTATGTGTTCTAGAACGATAAATTTATTTATTTTGAAATATTTTGGATTGAAATGTTGAATTTGGATTTTATTTATAGAACATTTGGACTTAGAATAGGTTTATATGATGTTCGACTTGGAATAGGTTGTTATGTATGTGTTTTAGGTTTTTATGATGTTAGTAATGAATTAATGCAACTGTATTGGGATTTAGGATATGACATGAAATTTATAAAATTTGATTATGCTATTCTGATACATTATGAACGGAATTAGGAACATATGGTGTACTTAGAGTAAGTTGTTATTGTAATGTTAGAATAGAAGTAATTAATGTTGGAAATAAAATAGAAAAAATATTTAATTAAACAAATATAGAATACTTGTATTAGTTTTTGCCAAAATTTTAAAGAGGAAAAAATATTTATTTAAGCAAATACAAAATAGTTGTATTAAAATTCTCAAAAGCTCTAATAGAAAAAATATTCAATTAAACAAATGTAGAATAATTGCATCAATTGTAAATAGAATTTTTTAATTAAATAAGTATAGAATAATTGTATTAATTTATTACAAAATTTTGAATATTTAAATAAATGAATATAAAATAATTGTAAGAAATTTTGCCAAAAATCTAAATACAAAGCTTATTTATTTTCTTCATAATCTTATTAAAAGGCGGTACATGTCGCGATGTTGTCGCTAAGACAACCCTACCGCGGGTCAGGTCAGGTGGCTAGGAAGAACGTCACGACATCTTCTCGTCGCTCTCGAGGGCCCCCTCAAGACAACAACATAAGATTTAGGGATGGATGATGCGTCGTCTACCCTCGCTCCCGAGCCAACAACGGCTCCCGAGCAGGCGGCTCCTGAGGAGGAGGATCCTGACCGAAGAGGAGTGGCATCCATGAAGAGAGTCCTGAGGATGGTACTCCATCTTCTCCATACGTATCCGACCTACTTCGTCCCGTTTATTTGGCAGCAGACGGAGCGACTGTCGTATCAGCCTTCCCCGTAACCCTTGGCTCTGGACACTGAAGGCAAGGCGTTTGGCCTTATTAGGAGCTCCTCATAGGAATGTGCGTCATATATCGTCCATGTACCTACTCATGCTGTTGGACAATACAGTTCTCACATACAAATCGACACAGAAGGTCAAACACAAGTATGTAGAGCTCCTCCTTGACCACGATCACACCACGTGTTATGCATAGGGAGTCGGTATACTGGCCCTATTGTAACGGAATTTGGGTCAGGTGTCGCGGGTCAAGGCATCAGACCTCACTGGTTGTCTACTACTTCTAACTTCTAAGGGTATCATATAACTATATTATATTAAAACATTATATAACCAATATTATGTTATAATATTATATAACTATATTAAATTACAATTTTATATAACTATATTATATTAAAGTGATTAATATTATAAAAATATGCACCTATGCATTATTAGTTGACCCACAAATTATTAAACATAATCAATGTTATTGAAATTGATCCACAAATTAATACTACTAAAAGTTGTACCTTTGCATTATTAAAATAATCAATATTAATTAATTCTTGACCCACAAATTATTAAAAGTGATCAATATTATTGCAATTGACCCACAACTATTATAAATAATATTAATACTTAAGACATAGTTAAAATTGACCTACAACTATGTTATATAACTATGATCAATATTATTCATACTTAGACAATGTTATATAACTATGCTATATAACTATGTTATATATAATTATGATCAATATTATTAATACTTAGACAATGTTATATCACTATGTTATATAACATACTTATATAACTCTATTCAATATTTTTAATACTTAAATAATGTTATATAACTGTGATCAATATTATTAATACTTAGACAATGTTTTAAACCCTAGGGTTTTTGGGTTTTTAAACCCTAGGGTTTTTAAACCCTAGGGTTTTTAAACCTTATGGTTTAGGGTTTATGGGGTTAGATTTTAGGAGTTTAGGGTTATTCGAAGTATTACGATGCTAGAATATTACAATGACACTATTTATTAGATAATGAACGTCACCTACTACTTAATCAGATAGGGGAATTGTGAGCCAATATTGTTCAGGAACTATGCTAGAATATTACAATGACACATAACCGCTAAAGCCAATCACTACATTGGAGGGTATGGTGGACGATTATATCTCGTGCGATACTCTCAAAACATTTGAATCATCGACTCAAACGGAGCGTCCCAGTCATTGACACTTGAGTGTTTGAATCGGCGCCAAGCTTACGGAGGGGGAGGTAGTGGACAATCATCCTTGAGCTACACCTACAGACAAACATAATATTTGGTTTTTTGTTATTACCCTAAACCAGTCCCATATGAGGCCCATCGTCAAAATCTTGGTTGGAGGGCCAAGGCTTCTATCAGATTCCTTCATTGGTAAGCACAAGCGGGGCCATCCAAAGACAATAAAAAAGAGCAACCCTGTACAGTGTGGCAAGCACTAAACCAATCATGGGCATGTCAAGCCAGTATTCCCCGGAGCAAGGACAAATGACACAGTTCACCCAAAATATCAACTCATCGTAAGTGATTATGGGTTTAATACGAACATGAAAGGCATGTATACATTTTTGTTGTTAAACAACCCTCCCTCAAGCTGCATTCGAACCATGAGGCATTCATTCTCTTCCGAGCCCGACAATACAACTAATGTCCGATATCCACAGTGTCCGTCTACACGTACATTTCTAGCCCCCTGAATGTACGAAAACCAGAAGTAATCCACATTCTGAATTCCAAAGTGCACCCCATATAAATCATGGGTCGTTCAGAGAACTGCGATCCAGTCCCTTCAGATTGGCTACGAATACCTGACAAAAGTCCACTCTGTTCTTTGCTTACACGGCCCCACCTTCTAGATTGGCCCTCATATGCCTTCTTCTTCTTCTCAATCTCCTCTAACTCAACCCTCTTGTTCTCAAACAAGCTCGGCTCCCTCTTGGTGGAGTACTTGGTGGAATCCTTTGGCCTTCCTTTTGGAATGATGTCCGTCGGCTCCTTCAACGAAGTTTCATGCGGATTATCCGTGTCATTGTACGGCTCAGAGATTTGGTATACTTGGTATTTTCTCAATTCACCCCTTTCAAAATTTTGACTCATTTACTTAAATCTCAACTCTAGAATAGACAGTGATATTGTGTCCTCAATGGGCATATCACCGATATAACCTTCCCATACCAGTTGCTTCCAGAAGGGGTGTATCTCACTCGGCAAGATCGGCATCCTCGTAATGATGGCATTTCCAATTCCGTGAACGCACGGCAGGTCGAAGCAGTCTCTCATCCACTGATCATCGTAATCACCCGAATAATCTTCTTCCACTACCTACTTGGCTGCTTATACAGACCCATCAACATCTTCAAGAACCTCTCCAACACTTTAAGAATAGCCTTGAAAACAACATTCTTATTTTTGGCGGCATGCTATCAAACATCGTTGGTCTTTTCATCTATGACATCTCCATGCTCGCCCTCACCTGCCCAATTTGACCCTTGATCACATGGTGGATCCTCACTGCCACTCTATTAAAAACACCTATACTAGAATCCAAAATATGTTTCAACACATGATGCATATCCTCTACCCTATCAAAACACCGAAAAAGCCTCGTCTTAGTACAACATTGATGCCCATAACCTATAAACTACTAAACAATGTATAAAGGATACCTGTTTGAAGTCCTCGTAAAAAAGTGAATATGATGATCCGTCCATGCTCTGACTATGTTTTCCTTGTAAGGATTAGTCCACGTCTTCTCAATGTATCCAACGAGTCCACTATTCCATGCTATCCTCAATTTCGCGAGCCTCTCTTCATAGCTTTCCTTCGTGGTTGAACACCAAAGTCCCCATCATTGATTAGCAAACTTACTGACTTTAGCTTTATCCTTCAAGATTGGGGAAGCATATGCCTCGATGTTGTGTTTAATATGCACCTAACACAAAAGGTGTTTAGCTTGGTCTTTGAAAACTATACGAATTGCATTGATGAGGGCTTTTTCTCGGTCAACCATTATGGTCATTGGCATTACTCCCACCTCTTGAAACAAGTACACAAGTTTTTGCATTATGAACTTATAATGCAAAACTTATTCCTCCTGCGTAAATGCATATGCAATGTTGAACGTCTTGTGAGTGCAAGTAAAACCAACAATCTCCACCAAAGGCATTTTATACCTATGTAAAAATATAAGAAAACAAATGAATATAAGCAACTAAAATGGATGATAGAAATAATATATTATTACTACTATTAAATTGTAATAAAAATTAAGACACAAAGACATGACATACCTATTTGGCCTGTATGTGGTGTCGATAACTTCCACGTATGAGAACAACTTCAACAAGTGTAGCGAGTCCGGATGAGCAAAAAATAGGATATTCACCTGGCCCATAGACAACTTCCTCAGAGGACGCACTTCGTACTTATTTTCTTGGAAAATGTTTAGAGTTTATGGGTAACCGTTATTTTCCCACGATCCTCGTATTGCATCTTTTGCAGAAAGTTGGAAAGTTGTTTTGTGGATGTTACATTTTTGCAAAAAAAAAGCTTTTCAACTCCACAACAATAGTCCTCGGTATCATCAACCTATTGGCTAACCTCCTAGCAAGGCGCTCCTCACCCGGGGTCATTCGGCCCATGTATGCATGCCCAAGGAAGCTAGTCGGAATCCTATGGTTGTGGAGTCCATCTATCACATTCAAGATCCATTTTTAAATCTTTGCCCCTGGCTATTTCTTCAGTTGAACACCTTACAACTCAAATGTGCATCTAGACTTCTTTGAGTTTGTTTAAAAAACTACCTCAATAGTCTTCTCTGAATCTTCTTCACAAAATTTCTTCCTCCTTGATTCATATTAGGGTTGTTCATTAGTCGATCCAATATTATGTTTTGGACCGAATCGAACCGAACATGCATGACCGAAATTGAACCGATTATATTCGGTTTGGTTTTCGTTATCATAAAAAAAAAAAATCGGTTCGGCTTGGTTCGGTTTTGTTTCCGTCAAAGTCGAATATTTTTTAAATAAGACCCTAGATTTCTAGATAAATTAGTTAACCCTTATTCGATTAGGTCTAATTCAGTCCAGTTTGGCCCAGTTCGGTTCAATTCGGCCCAAATTTGATTCGGACTAAATCAGTTAGGTTCACTAAGACGTGTTTTAGTAAGCTAAATTAACCTATTTGTCTACATGTTCAGTTATTTCGGCTTATAATCGAACCGAATAAAACATGAACTGAACAAAGTATATTTGGTTCAGTTTTCGGTCCACACAAATCTGATATTCGATTTTGATTTTATTTGATTCGGTTTTGGACCGATGAACAACCTTAATTTATATGCACCGAAGTGCTGGCACATCAAACTAATCATTCTGACATTTGAGTTACGAATGACTATAACCATCATCAAATCTCAACCCTTCTTCTTAGCCCAATCAACCAATTCCTCTCAACTATTCCACTTTATAAATTTACGAAATTCATGTCCATAATCTTTCCCCTAAACATATTTACATAATGAATAAATTTTAGGAAAAAATTGGATTACGATTTGTGAAATTATATACTAATTAAAAACATCTCTTCCTATACCTACAATATATTCATTTCAATTTAATGATACCAATATTAAATGCATACCGCTAAATTAAATAATTAATACTATACAACAAAACTACAATAGTAATACTATAACAAAATTAATAAACGTGAAGTTTTATCCATCCATAACTAAACTAAAGAACTACTAATTCAAACCTAATATAAGCCTCTATGTATATGTAACGCAAATATTAAGCTTTTACGCACAATTATATATTACTAACCTCAAAACTGCAATCATACAAATCTACATCCTCTTCTCAACTAATCCAAAATACTACTCTTTCAACATATACCTTATTCTTTATACAATATTGCATACAAAAGTTTCGTAAACCTATATGAACTATATGAAATTTTATTCATCCATACCTAATCTAAATAACTACTAATTCACACCTAATATAGGCCCCCTATGTATATATATAACGCAAATATTAAGCATTTATGAATAATTCGTTATTACTAGCCTCGAAATTGAAATCGTCGAAATCTCCATTCTCTTCTCCGCTACTCCAATATGTGTTTTCATTGTATGACATTTTGGTAATATTGTGTTTGGATAGTGAATTGGGATACATGGGTTTGAGTACTATTTACAGGGGGACATTTGATCGTTAGAAATATAGTTGTTGGTGCACCAACGACTATATTTCCAACGGCTCTTTACAGCAGTCGGATTTGGTTCAAAAACATGGTATGTCAGTACATGGCTTGCGCCAAGGTGTACACAAAAATACCCCAATTGTGTATAAAACCCACTGTTTTCCTCTTGTGCGCCCGTATATGGCGTATGCCTAAATCTGATGTACCAAATGTCTTGAGAAAAGAAAAAAAGTATAATGTATATAACCTCCACGATAAATATCCCATGAATGAGAAATATAAGAATTTTGGTTCTTTGAATTCATTAAAACTAAAGATATACTCCCTTCGTTCGGTAATAGAAGTCGTTTTAGCGTTCTATTTTTGTTAAGAAATAGTTGTCATTTTAAAATTTTAGGTAATGATATATTGGTGAGCTACGAGGTATATTATTAACAATTTTATATATTGACACTTTTTATACAAATTATCTTTTGTTATTGGTTAGAAATAAGGTGGGTGATTTGTACTTTGTAAATTTTAGAAAAAACTTATAGTATTTTAGTTTAATGATTGTATTCCTTAATAGTTGTGTCAAAAACTAAAATGACAAGTATTACTAAACAAATAGAGTATATTAGTGGCTAGATAAATCGAAGTGATTTGAAGTGAGATTATATTAGGAGGCGATCGACCATTACAACAGAAAAAATTCAATCTGGCTTGTAATATTATAGTTCGGGATACTATCATTTATCACTCAAGATACTAAAACTTAATTATTCTTTATAAATAATTGAGCATTACCTACGGTTCGAGTTCAAACCACATCGGCTACAATGTGCCACTTTAGATTAATTTAGCTCTTTTGGGCGAAAAAGATTGATTAATCTCAATTCGCTTGATTGAGGGACAACTAATCCGAGATAATACGATCCACTTCAATACAATAAAGAACAATTGAAAAGTAATGATGAATAAAACAAATGATCATTGAAAGTAAAATGCACTTCAATACAATAAAGAACAATCGAAAAGTAATGATGAATAAAACAAATGATCATTGAAAGTAAAATGTTTAACTTCACTTGATCGAATGAAGAATGGATGCTTTTCTCAATTGTAAATGAAAGAGAGTTGATGTTTTGATCGCTTGAGAGCTAGATGGTTTTAAGTGTCCAGAAAAATATGTGTGTTTACAAGTGTTCCTTCCTACTATTTATATTTAAAATACAAAAATGAAATAAAATCTCATCCAATTATTCAAGATGATCGCTTGTAAACGTTGTGGACTTGTGGTTGAGGGTTATTTGTAAAAGCCTTTGTGATTCTCTCTAACATAGTTGACTTTTGGCTTTATCGACCATTGTAAGCTTTGGTCGACCAGCCATGGTCCAGTCTCTTTAATTGAAGGAAATCGACTGAATGTTTTACTCTGTAATGTACGTTATTATAAAAAGCGAATTGGACCAAGCCTTTATCTTGGGCCCATCATTAGCTCAGTTGTGTAAGGATCAACTTGTTTTAGGTTCAATTGAGGGATTTAGATGCTTCAAGCGAAATTTCAGAAAATGATTTTCTAACATTTAACTTAGGATCTCATGCATAAACTTGATTAGAAACATATATGAAAGAGTAATATACTTTTTGATGCAAAACTTATTTCTGAGATCACTCTAGAGAATAGAGCATCAAGTGTGACTCCTCTACTTGATTCACACAAGCGTTATACTAGAATGCCTTGCCTTGTTTTGCTAGAACGAAACGAGAAAACTCCAAGTCCTTCTCACAAATGCACGGCCGACCCTAGGTGTAGTTGGAACAGAGAGTTTTTCTCAACACATGAGATAATGGAATAATCCCTTGTTACAAGAAAATGAGATATTTATGGTTGATACATTATCTTATTTTTCCTAAAGATAAATTTTCTTATATCATCAAGAGAATAGATAACACTTTATTATCTCTTGATGAATAATCCACTCTTCCAATATTACATATGGCCGAAATTCCCTAGTCGCACTATGGGCATCAGATTGCTTTGATCTAGCCCAATTTCTCTATTGTGTATGACCTTATAGGACTCGGATATAATAGCAATGGGTTAAATCTAATTTATCTCATAAGTCATAGTTGGCTTCTAGCAAAACACTAAGACTATCTAAAATATCTGGATTATAAGTCTCCATTATTAATCCAATTCTATTATTAGTAATTGCCATCTTGATTAAAAGACACATATTCCTTCAATCTCCCACTTGTCCTTAAACAAGTGTGCAATATCAATTCATTTGTCTCTTAGTGTCCAATTTGATGATATGATGACATCTTATGTAATCTTTATCAATATTCAAATTATTTATTGAACTCTGAGCTTGAACTGTCAAAACAAATGATTACTTTTAATCCATATGAGCACGGCCATGCATTTTTTAGTTCTTACTCTCCAAGTGGCCAAGACACCGTTCCTATCCATATATATATATATAAAAAATAGGAGGACTTCTCCAATATTGTGTGATTATAGCTCTCACTCAATTCTTAGCAATCCCGATCACTGCCTTTATAACCGCCTTTTACGCAACGGTGCTTGACAATGTCAAAAACTACCAATCACTAAGCAAGTGGTATATTGCACTCATGTTTGAGAAATCTACTAATCATAGTTCAACTTAAAATTCTACAACTAATTTGAAGAATCTTAAGGTAGGTTTGTCCAATACGTATCCGCCATACATATCCATATAATTGATTAGACATCTCTATGTCCCTATAGCCCATGAAACTCGACGCCATCAATCAACTTACATAATAGCATGTATTGAGTCATTTATGTCTACGGACAACTCATAATTCAAAATATCAGTTCACTTAATAGGGTTTCATCTACCATAACTTTTATGATGATCCTATTTGATGATTATAAATTATTAGGGCATTTTATTTAATTCTAACCCACAATTAAATAATAATGAAACTTTATTTCAAAAACAAGCATGATGCAATGTTTCAACAATCATGAAATCAACATCCATAATCTCAAAACAATACAATCTCAAAGTCATTCTCCAATGTTCTTGAGTCCCTTACCCCTAGTGTTATTGTCATGCTTGGGCTTAGATAAAAGGTTTAGTCAACGAATCTGCAATGTTTTCATCCGTATAAAACTTCACATCTCCTTAACGACTAATTCATCATCTCCTCCATACACCAAGAGATCATATTTAGTGCTTCTTAAGTACTTTAGGATGTTCTTAGTTATATTCAAGTGTACTTCACCTAGATACGATTGGTATATGATGCACATACTCAAAGCAAATGTAACATCTGGGCGAGTACATATCATGACATACATGATGGATCCTATTGCTGATGCATAAAGGATCCTACTCATCCTCTCTATCTCAGTGACAACTGCTTCCTGCTAAGATGTAAGCCATGTTGCATAGGAAAGAATCCTTTCTTGGAATTATTCATATTGAACCTATAAGAACCTTATCCACATAAGTTCCTTAATTTAGTCCAATAAGTCTCTTAGATCTATCTCTATGGATCTTGATGCCTAATATGTACTCTGCCTCTCCAATGTCTTTCATTGAAAAACACTTCTTAAGCCAATCCTTGACTCTAGCATATGAATGTCAATACAATGAGTAGTATGTCATTCACATACAAGACTAGGAAAACCACTTTGCTCCCACTAAACTTTTTTGTAAACACAAGGTTCTTTTTCACATCTGATGAAATCAAACTGTTAATTGCCTCATCAAATCGAAGATTCCAACTCCTTAATGCTTGCTTAAGTCCATAAATGGACTTCTTAAGCTTGCATAATTTCCTAGGATTATGTGGATGGGTTGTGTTATGTACACATCCTCTTCTAATTATCCATTTAGAAAAGCGGTCTTGACATCCATTTGCCAGATCTCATAATCATAATGAGCTGCAATTGCTAGGATTATCTGAATGGATCTAATCATAACAACTGGTGAGAAGGTTTCATCATAGTCAATACCATGAATTTGTTTAAGCCTTTTGCAACCAATCTTGCTTTGAAAACGGTTACGTTTTCATTCTTGTCTGTTTTGAGTTTGTAAACCCATTTGTATCCTATGGATACTACCTCATCTAGCAAATCTATCAAGTCCCATACTTGATTTTCAGACATGGAATCCATTTCAGACTTCATGGCTATGCGTAATTTTTCAGAGTCTGGACTCACCACATCTTGTTTGTATGTAATAGGCTCCTCACTTTCTAAAAGCATGATATCGCAGCCCACAGTCAATATGAAATCAACGTATTTCTTTGGTTGCATTATGTGCCTATCTGATCTACGTGTGGACTGAACAACATGAAGATTTTCCACAACATTTTGTGAAATCTCATTAGAATCAAATTCTGGAGGAACGATATGAGTGGAGTCTTGAGACTCCACTACCTCCGACGTATGGGTTGCCTCCCCTTGCGGGATTGCGTCGCGAAATACCATCGTCTCTAATATGGTGTAGTTCATGTCATCTTGTTGCTCTTCTCAAACTTCTTTGAGATCAACATTTCTCTCACTTGACTTTTTGGAAATAAATTTTTTTTTCTGGAAAGACACTATCCCTAGCAACAAACACTTTGTGCTCATTGGGATTGTAGAAGTAGTATCCTTTTATTTCCTTAGGATATCATACAAAGAAGCATTTATTTGGTTTGGGTGCAAGCTTGTCTGCTAGTAAACATTTTACATAAGCTTCACATCCCCAGATCTTTAGAAAAGACAAACTTGGAACTCTTCCGGTCCATAAATCATATGGTGTCTTATTTACAGCTTTGGACGAAGTCTTGTTTTGTGTGAACACTACAGTTGTGAGAGCATATCCCTAGAAAAATATTTGAAGATTAGCAAAACTCACCATAGAACGAACCATGTCTAACAAGGTCCTATTCCTTCTCTCAGATACACCATTCAATTGTGGTGTTCCCGGTGCAATTAGTTGTGAAAAGATCCCACAACTTCTTAAATGATGATAAATTCTTGACTCAAATATTCACCACCACAATCAGATCGCAGTGCTTTCATTTTCTTGGCAAGTTGATTTTCAACTTCATTCTGAAACTCTTTGAACTTTTCAAAAGATTCGGACTTATACTTCATTAAGTATATGTATCCATATCTACTTAAATCATCTGTAAAGGTAATGAAGTATATGTAACCACCTCTAGCTTTTGTGCTTAATTGGTCCACATACATCTGTATGTATTAGGGACAAAAGTACAGTTGCCCTTTCACTTACCCCAGTAAAAGGTTGTAAGGCCCGATGTCTTAGAAGCGTCATCCCATGCCGACTCGGTGACTTCCCAGGAGGTCACCCATCATGGTATCACTCCTGCCCTAGCACGCTTAACTTCAGAGTTCTTTGTCCTCACTTGAACCCTAAAAAGGAAGAGTTCTTATTAACATGGATAGCACTCCAATCCTTATAAAGGGTTACATATATGGGTGTTACAATCACCCCCACTTAAACCATTGACGACCTCGTCAAGGCCCAAAGACCACCCTTTGGGTCGAGCGACCACCCACCAAACCAATCCCACTTATAAACCAAAGTCGGCTCTAGTATCATTTGTAAGGCCCGACGCCTTAGAAGCGTCATCACATGCCAACTCGGGGACTTCCTAGGAGGTCACCCATCCTGATACTACTCCTACCCTAGCGCGCCTAACTTCAGAGTTCTTTGTCCTCACTTGAACCCTAAAAAGGAAGAGCGCTTGTTGACATGGGTAGCACTCTAATCCTTATAAAGGATTACAAATCTAGGTGTTACAAAGGTGACCTTGTTATCTTTCCCATTAGGCAAGATACACATGTTTCAAATGATTCGCAATCAAATGAGGTTAGAAGTCCATCCTTTTGGAGCTTCTGTATGCGTTTCAAGCTTTTGTGACCCAAATGACAATGTTGTACGTAGTATTCAAATCATTTGCTTTTTGCTTTTTAGTAATTATGTAATAGACACAGGATTCTAAATCTAGCATATAGAGTCCATTACTCAATTGAGCATTGGCATAAAACATATCATCCATATAAAAGAACAACAATTATTCTTAATAATGAATTCACATCCTTTAGTATCCAATAGAGAAGCTGAAATGATGTTTTTGGTAATAGCGGGAATAGAATAACAATTATTCAATTCTAAAACTAAACCAGATGGCAATGATAGATTATTATCTCCTATTGTTAAGGAATCAACTTTTCCTACATTTCAACATGTAGGTTTATTACTCCTTTAGCCAACCTTTCCCTTCTTTTGAAACTTTTTCATCTTCCAAGTTCTTTGGGCAGTTTCTCTTCGAATGCCCCTTTGCATTGTAGTAGAAACAATCATGGTCAGTAACTACTTTAGCCTTTTCAGAAGTTGCCTTGGGTTGTGCAACCCGCTTGCCTTTCCCTTGCACATGCTTCTTTTGCTTTCCAAGTGCCCCTTTCTTGAACCTTTTTCCCTTGTTAACCATCAAAATCTCTTTCTTGGTGTCAACACAGAGATTTTGCTCAAAATTTTTGAGCATCCCATGTAGCTCTTCAAGTGTTTTTCCAACTCCATTCATATTAAAGTTCAACTTGAATTGAGCAAATCCATCATGTAGGGAATGAAGTATGATATTTATAGCCAACTCTTGACTATAGGGGAAGCCAATTCTTTCCATGTTCTCAAAATGTCCAATCATATTGATACGTGAGCACTAACTGCTTACTTTTCTCAAGCTTGCAATCAAGAATTGTCTTGTGAGTCTCATATCTCTCGATCCTCGCTTGCTCCTGAAACATAACTTTCAGGTTGTGAATGATGGTATAAGCGTCCATCCTCTCAAACCTCTTTTGAAGGTTCAATTCCAAGGAAGCCAACATAAGACAAGTGACAATCACTAACTTATCTCTGATCAACTTTTCGTCTTCTATCTCCTCTAGAGTAGACATAGTAGTCAGTTTTGGGATAGGGGTGTCAAGGACATTCTCTCTTTCTTCGGACTTGAGAACGATTCTCATATTTCTTTCCCAAATGAGGAACTTGTTTCCATTCAGCTTATTATTCTAAAGAATCGAATGTAGGTTAATGATTGTTGGGTTATCATTTCTAGACATGATACTTACAATAGAAATAACATGCAAAATATAAATCATGCTTGTCATGCAAGAGCATAAAAATTTAAACATGCTTTAAACATAAATAAGCTAATGCACATTTTATTCATATAAAATTGTCCATTTGAATAAATGATTCCAAGATCCTATTTCAGATAAGTTTTTAGGCGTAATTTGACACTTTCCTAAATCCTATGTGATCAAGGTAAGTAACGTTTTCATGTTATAACATTTATAACTCTTGGTTGATAGATTACATCTTAACTCAAATCTATCTCATGCCTCAAAATCCAAAATTTTGTCTTTCGGCCTTTTGTTGAGTACGTAATCAAATCAAGGTTGTAAACCCCTTATATAGATTTACCCTTACTATCCCAAGGTCAAAGAAGGACACCTTGCTTTGGCAAAATTTATCAATCAAATTTCAAAGGCCTCGTAGGTTATGATTTGGAAAGGCAAAATCTCAATTTTCTTTTAAGGGACCTAGGTTTATCATGCAAGTCTATTTACTATTGAACTAAATAGCATAAATAAACAAGCAAGCATAAACTTAGAGATATTTAAAGCAAAATAAAATGCAATAAATCCTGGTATGGCCCCTAAAAACCCATAAGATCTAATATTCGTAGATTCTTCTTGTCGCTTGGTTCTCTATCCTTGATACTTCTTTGGATCTTCATTCTGGATTCTTCATATGATATTTTTTCTTGTTTTACATAATGCAAATATAATCTAATTTCTTGAAAATTAAATTACAAAAATACACAGCAATACGCAAATCGTGTATAAGAAAGCAATAACGATACGCAAATCGTATTTTCTATCCTATTTTGGGCCATATTAGTCATCGCATGCAATAATATTATCATAATATTAAATCATACATGCAAAATATAATATCAAATATTAAAAGACAAGAATAGACTATTAATCATATTAATAGACCTTTAAGATTAAATTATCTCATAAAATAATTAATCAAATCTTCTTATTATTTTAATTCATAGAAAATCATATATGGAATTAATACCAATATTAATCATTACCATGTATAATTGATGAAATATACTCAAAAGATAAGAGAACTTATATCTGTATCTATTTTAGGTAATTAAGATCTTAGGCAAAAAATCTTAGGAAAACCTTAATCCTAACTTAGCCCCCCCCCCCCCCCCCCCCCTCCAGCTGCACCATACAGCCTCCACCCCGGCCAGCTCGCGCGGCCAGTCGCCACCACGGACCGCTGCCGCACCACCCCCGATTCTGCCGCCGACTACCATCAACCGTCGTGAGCCTTTTTGGCCACCCAACCATGGTTTAATCCCTCTTCCCACTCAAATTTTGTAACAATTTCAATTTTTTGATGGTTTTAAGGAAAATATGGTGTAGTTTTCACAAAATTAAGGTTTTTGAAAAATTAATGTATGAAACAATTTCATACAAAATTAATCAACTTTGGGCATTCAAGGCATGAAATTCTAAATTTCTAGGGTTTAAATCATTTTTTACCAACATGAAAAATCTAGTATTTTTATGTGTGATTATGATTTATACACAAAATCATATCTCTTGCATAAATTAAACATATGAATCAACTTTGGGGTAAAATTAAGCCAAAAAATCAGTTTTTTTTAAACATGCATCATTTCAGTCATATGGGCTTTTTTTCCAAATATCTTATGTACATAAAAGTCACTACTTTATGCATCCAATTAAAATAATACTTTTAATCACACGAGTTAATTCATATATCAATTTTACCACTAGATTGAACCAAAAAATCGAGAACATGCATCAATTTAACAACTTCAATCATGATCATATCAATTTATGCAAGAGACTCTCATACCACTGTAGGATTTTGATGTTGTAAGCGGAATTTCATAAAATGATACATATATGAAAGAGTAACATATCTTTTAATGCAAAACTTTTTTCTAAGATCACTATGGAGATAGAGCCTCGAGTGTGACTCCTCTACTTGATCAACACAAGCACGGTACTAGAACGCCTTGCCTTCGTTTGCTAGAATGAAATGAGAAAACTTCAAGTCCTTCTCACAGATGCACGGTCGGCCCTAGGTGTAATTGGAAGAGAGAGTTTTTCTCAACACATGAGATAATGAAATAATCCCTTGCTACAAGAAAAATGATATTTATGGTTGATATAATATCTTATCATTTCTAAAGATAAATTTCCTTATATTATCAAGAGAATGGATAACACTTTATTATCTCTTGATGAATAATCCACTTTTCCAATATTACCACATAGCCGAAATTCCCTAGTCCCACTATGGGCCTCGGGTTGCTTTGATCTAGCCCAATTACCTTATTGTGTGTGACCTTATAGGACCAGAATATAATAGAAATAGGTTAATACAAATTTATCTCATAAGTCATAGTTGGCTTCTAGCAAAGCACTAAGACTATCTAAAATATTCGGATTATAAATCTAGTTCCATTATGAATCATATTCTATTATTAGTAATTGCCATCTTGATTTACGGATCTGGCGAGAACACTTCTTAAAATGAAAACTCTCTTAAAATGTGAACTGGTGCACAAGGAGGAGAAAATGCACAATGCACTTGTTATCTCATGCACACATATTTGGGTGTACAATTGTGCACTACATTGGTGCACAATTGGTCTCCTCGATTGACCCATCGGAGCTCCGGTGTTGACCATCGTTGACCGGTGATGATCACCATTGATCAGTCGTTGACCGGTCAGTGCACTTGCTTGTGCACTATTTTGGATATACACCATGTTATGAATATTTGTGCACCATATTAGAAATAATTGTGCACCATTAAATTAAAATACAAGTGTACAATTAAATAAAATACAAGTGCACCACGTCATAAATAAATGTGCACCATGTTACAAGTAATTGTGCACCACGGTTCATGTATTTGTGCACTCCATTGTATTTAAAAAATACAAGTGCACTACTAAAAAATCGGGTGTACAATTTAACGTATTATTGTGTACTTTTCAACAGACTTTGGTGCACAAACTCGTACAATTTAGTACACAATGTTTGTGCACTGTTATTGTACTTAGAAAAAAAACAAGTTCGTTACTCAATTAAATTCTGGTGCACAACTTCACATATTTTGGTACACTTTTAACAGACTTTGGTACACAAATTCGTATAATTTGGTGCACAAGACTAGTTCGTCTTTTAAGAGAAGTTCTCATCAGATCCGTTTAATTATATATATAATATGAGTGCATTTTGAGATTTTGTTGAAGGAATTGTGTCCCTTAATCAAAGGTGCAATTACTGATTATGAAGTGGAATCGTTTATGGAGATATTTAATCCGGTGATTTTAGGTAGTCATAGTGTTTTGCTAGAAGCCAACTATGGTTTATAGACTATATGTTATAAAGTATGTCATAAAGTCTATTGCTATTGTTACCGGGTCCTACGAGGTCACACCCTTAGAGTTTGGGCTGGATCAGTTTAATGGGAGACATATCATATAAGGTATATGATATAACTTGAGAGATAAGGTTTGTTAATAATAAAGAGTTATTATTAATAATAAAAGATATACTTATTTAGGAAATAAGATATCTACACATGGCAATATAAAAGGAGGGCTTTTAGGAAAAGCCCATAACCCTAATTCACACCAAGAAGCACGGCTGCCACCATCTCTCAAATCTCTCTCTCGTTCGCCTTCGTTCCTCGCTCTAGCAACCGAGTCCTAGGCGATCCAGATCTAAGCTCGGGTGGACCAAATAGAGGAGTCACACGTGAGGCTCTATTCTCTCCATTCCAGCAGATTGAAACACGCATCAAAAGGTATTTGATTCTTCCTATCTATGATCTATTTGGTCTATGCATGAGATCCTTGGTTAGATGTTAGGAAAACGTTTCCTGAAATTCCGCTTTACCCATCTAAAATCCCAACAGTGGTATCAGTTGCCTCTTGCATAAATTGATTAGATCAAATTTAAAGTTTTTAAATTTTGATTCATGTTCATGATTATCTTGATTCAATTAGATGGAAAATTGATATGTAGATTAAATTTGCATGATTAAAAATTTAGATTTTGATCGATTAGCTTAACAAACTTTAGAACTTTCAATTTGAATATGCATGTAAAATTGTTTTACATAAAGATTGTACATGTTTACCCATACATAAAATTCTGAATTTTACCAAGTTCGATTCGGATCGAACGACCAATTATTCACCAATTACCGGAAAAGGATGTTGTAGGATGGAATCCGCGGTCGCGAAACTGCACGTCGGATTTTCCGCGGTCGCGGTTCAATTTTATTTTATTTTTTTGCGCGTTTCCGCGGTCGCGGTTTTGGCTTTTGGGAAAAGTTGCGCGTTTCCGCGGTCGCGGTTCTGGTTTCCGGGAAAAGTCACGCGTTTCCGCAGTCGCAGTTCTGTGGTCTGGCGCGGGTCGGGTTCGTTTGATCGAGTTGGCTCGGGTTTGGGTCCAAGTGTTTGCTCCAAACCCATGTCAGGCTGATTAGGTAACTTGACTCGGATACGCAGGGTGAAACTATTTGGATAGATTTTACAATAAAGGATTTTGTCCTAAAAGAAATAGATAAGATATTATTTGTCTTATTAGATAATATATGATATTGTCTAAAATATATCTTCCTAAAATTGTTAGGAAAGATTCTCACTTACTTATATTAGGATATTTGATATCTTATTTTAATTGATGCATATCTTATCCAATATTACAATTTAATGATTAATTATGATTAATATTACATATTAGTTTTATTTGAATCAAGCTAATGATATAATATTATTTTATCATGAGATGATTAATTTAATATTGGATGTTTTAAATTGTTTAATCATTGTCTATATAATATTTGATATTAAAGTTGCATGTATATTTAATCTTATGATATTATTGCATGCGGTGACTAGTATGGCCCACATTAGGATAGATAAATACGATCTGCGTATCGTTGTATTTTTCTTGTACACGATCTGCGTATCGTTATGTATTTTTGTAATTTAAATTTCTGCAAGAGAGTTTATTCCAATTATATGTAAGACAAGAAGAAGAAGATCCTAAGAAGACCAAAGGATGGAGATCCATGGAGGGTACTAAGGATGGAGATCCAAGAATAACAAGACCCATGAAGATTAGATATTTAATTTTGGTTTTTAGGGGCCATACTAGGATCACATTTAATTACTGCATTACTTGAATGATTTATTATTTCCCACTTTGCATGATTGCTTGTTTGTTTATGCTATTTTGTTCACTAGTAAATAAACAAACATTGCATGCTTAAGTCCCTTAACTGAATATTGAGATAATGCATTTCCATATCATAACCATGAGGCCCTTGGGATCGTTGGATAGTTTTCGCCCTAGCGAGTTGTCCTTCCTTGACCTTGTGATAGTGCGGGTATGTCTAATAGGGGCATGCTGCCTTGGTATGGTTACACTCAACAAGAGACCAAAAGGCTCAGTTTTGGATCTTGAGGCATAAGGATGAGTCTTACATAAGATGTGGCCATCAACCAAGAATTATAAGGTGTTATAATTAGTAACGGGTTTACTTACCTTGATTACATGAGACTTGGGGAAGTGCCTTAGTACGCTCGAGTTTCATCTAAGATAGGATCTTGGAATCATTTTACTCACAAGGGACAATTAATTGAGTAGAATATGCAATAACTTACTGTTTATAGCTTGTCTAAATTTTAAGTTCTTGCATGTCAAGCATAATTTATCTGCATGTTTTATTCCGTTTTTGTAGTTACTATGTCTTCTGAACACCTCAAATTCACTCTCCGCTCAATTGTTGAGAAAAACCGATTGAACGACACAAATTTCCTTGATTGAGAAAGGAATCTGAGAATCATTCTCAGGTCTGAGGGACAAAAGGATATCCTTAAAACCCCCATCCCAGAGTTGACTGCCACCTCATCTGATGAGGATAAGGCACGTCATAAGACAATATGCGAACGGGCAATGAATGTCACTTGCCTGATGCTGGCTGCTATGGAACCTGCTCTTCAACAGAGGTTTGAAGATAAGGATACCCATACCATTATGAAGAATCTTAGAGATCTCTTCAAGGAGCAAGCCAGAATTGAGCGGTACTTGACCCTCAAGTCCATATTGCAGTGTAAGCTCGAGAAAGGGAAACCAGTTGGGCCACATGTTTATAACATGATAGGCTTGTTTGACAAGATGGCTCGACTGGGTAACCCTTACAATGTTGATACGGCTACATATATGATCTTATACTCCTTGCATGATGGATTTGCCCACTTTAGGCAGATGTATCACATGGGAGCCATGAGCAAGACTCTCAAAGAGCTACACGTGATGCTCAAAACTACTGAGCAAAACGTCATGGTTGACCCTTTGAAGGAAGTTCTAATGGTCAATGGGAAAGGGTTTAAGAAAGGGCCCCAGAAGAAGAAACAACACCAAAGGAAGGACAAGCAAGTTGTCCAACCCAAGGGGAACACCCCTAAGATGAAAGTGGATGCTGAACACGACTGCTTCTACTACAAGGCTAAGGGGCACTGGAAGAGAAACTGCCCCAAGTACCTGGAAGACAAGAAGAGGGGAACAGTCTCCACTTCATGTATTCACGTTACTGAAATCTTATCAACCAAGTCTCATTCTTGGGTATTAGATACCGAATGTGGTTCTCACATTATTTCGAATGTGTAGGGACCAACAAATAGGAGACGGTTGCAGAAGGATGAGATAGATCTGCGCGTTGGAAATGGAGCAAGGGTTGCTTCACTTGCCATTGGAGATTATAGCCTACCTCTACCTTCTGGCTTAGTTTTAGAACTTTATAATTGTTATTTTGTTCCTTCTATTACTAAGTATTTGATTTCAATTTCAGTTTTGAACCTTGAGGTTTATGATTTTGTCATTAACAATTGTTTTTTCATTTATAAGAATGACATTTTCTATGCTCGAGCCCATATGAGTAGTAGTGGACTATACATACTCGATATCATATCTGAAATTTATAACATTGATACATAGAGGCAAAAGTCGAATGATATAAGTGAAGCCAATCTATGGCATTGTCGCTCGGGTCACATTAACATCAAACACATGAAGGAACTCCAAACAGTTGGTAGCTTAAAGTCATTTGATTTAGAATCATTTGAAACATGTGAGAAGATAAAGGCACTCCGATCAGATCGAGGGGGCAAATACCTGAGCCAAGAATTCAACCATCAATTGAGAAGTTGTGGCATTGTTAGACATGGTCCGCTCAATGATGAGTTTTGATGATCTTCCTACATCCTTTTGGGGATATGCCCTCACTACTGCTGCATTCACACTAAATAGGACTACGTCACAATCAGTTGACAAGAAACCACATGATATATGGTATGGAAAAGTTCATAGCTTGTCACTTCTTAAGGTCTGGGGATGCGAGGCTTATGTAAAGCGTTTACTACCTGATAAGCTAGCACCCAAATCAGACAAATGCTTCTTTATAGGTTATCCCAAGGAAACAAGGGGATATTAATTCTAAAATTCCGCTGAGAACAAAGTGTTTGTTGCTCGGGATATTGTCTTTTTGGAAAAGGATTTCTTTTTCAAGAAGCCAAGTGGGAGAAATGTTCAGCTTGATGAGATTCAAGCTGAGCAACAAACCCAACAACACGAGGACATAGATGATATCACTGAGGAACTTGACTTTGGAGGCATACCTTCTCAAAGGGAAACCGCCCAGATTCAAGATGCAATTCCTCAAGTTGATGAAGCACTTGAGGTCCCGCATACAGATGTGGTCAACCCAGCAGCTGAAGTCTCTCCTATTGTTGGACCACTTTGGAGATCAGACAGGCTAAGGCAGTAGCCTAGACGTTATGAGGATTACGTCTTGACTGCTAGCATTGACGTTATACTTTTAGAGAACGGCGAGCCTGCGACCTATAAGCAAATGATGGCGGACCCCGACTCCGAGAAATGGCTGGTAGCCATGAAATCCGAAATGGAATCCATGTATGAGAATCAAGTCTGGGACTTGATAGACTTGCCTGATGGGGTAAAACCTATTGGATGCAAATGGGTCTTTGAGATCAAGACAGACAATGATGGAAACGTTTCTGTCTATAAGGCAAGACTAGTTGCCAAAGGATTTAGACATGTTCATGGTACTGACTATGATGAAACGTTCGCATTGGTCGTTATGATCAGGTTCATTAGGATACTCCTAGCGATTGCCGCTTATTATGATTATGAGATTTGGCAAATCCTAGGAGAATATGCAAGCTTAAGAAGTCCATCTATGGACTTAAGCAAACATCCAGGAGTTGGAATCTTTGTTTTGATAAAGTGGTCAAAAAGTTTGATTTCGTCAGATGCGAAGAAGAGCCCTGTGTCTACAAGAAGTTTAGTGGGAGCAAAGTGGCCTTCCTAGTTCTATATGTGGATGACATATTACTCATTGGGAATGACATTCCTATGCTGGAGACAGTTAAAGAGTGGCTTAAGAAGTATTTCTCAATGAAGGACTTGGGAGAGGCTGAGTACATACTAGGCATTAAGATCTATAGAGATAGATCTAAGAGACATTGGTGTAAGTGAGGAAACTTATGTAGATAAGGTCCTTGATAGATTCAATATGATGAACTCTAAGAAAGGGTTCCTGCCTATGCAGCATGGCTTATATCTCAGCAAAAGCCAGTGTTCTAAGACACCTGGTGAGACTGAAAGGATGAGTAGGATTCCCTATGCCTCAGCCATAGGATCCATCATGTATGCAATGACTTGTACTCACCCAGATGTTGCATATGCTTTGAGTATGTGTAGAAGGTACCAATCAAACTCGGGTGATGCACATTGGTGTGCAGCCAAGAACATCCTGAAGTACTTACGAAGGACTAGGGATGATCTCTTGATATTTGGAGGTGATGACGAGTTGGTCGTCAAGGGCTATACTGATGCAAGTTTTCAGACAGACATAGATGATTTTGAATCTCAGTCTAGATATGTCTTCATTCTGAATGGAGGAGCCATCAGTTGGAAGAGTTCCAAATCCAGACATGTTCTACGGAATTACTACATGATCAGACACTATGTTGATAATGGAGATGTGAGGATGTGCAAGGTGCACACAGACGACAACACTGTAGATCCTTTGACCAAGACCATGTCTAGGCCCAAGTATGACAGTCACACTAGGGCCAAGGGACTCAAGCACACTAGAGAGTTCTTTTGAGACATTGTTTGTTTTATGATAAACCTCGTTTATTGTTATTACAAACATTTATGCTTGACTTATATATATGAATTTCATATTATTATTTAATCATTGCTTGGGATTAGATAAAGTATCCAAACAATTTAATAGTTATCAAATGGGCTCATCAAAACTGTTTTGGTGAATGAAACCCCATTAAGTGAACTGAAATTATAAAATTGTTAGAAGTCCATGGTCTAAGTTGTTAACTTGGATACAAATGACTTAATCAAAAGACCATATTGTGAGATTGATTGATAACACCGGGTTTCATGTGTTATAGGGACATGGAGATGTCTAATCGATTACATAGATGTGTATACCGATACATATCGGACAGACCGATCTTAGGACTCCTCGTGACTTTACTGCGGAGTTTTAGGATTATTCATGATTAATGAGTTCCTTAGACATGAGTATGATATAGTTATCATTTGACTGCTGGTATGTCTTTGACGCTGTCAAACGCTGATCGTAACAGACAGTTATAAAGGCAGTGATTGGGATTGCCAAAAGTTGAGTGGGAGCTGTAGTCTTACAAGATTGAATATGTCCTCCTATTCCGTGTATACCATGATACATTTGGAAAGGATTGGTGTCTCGGCCACTTGAAGAGTGAGAACTGTGAAAACGCATGGCCATGCTCAGATGGATTATTAGTAATCATCTGTACTGACAGTTTGATCTCAAGAGTTCAAGAAACGTATTTGGCGGTAAAGATGAGTTTCATCATATAGTCAAATAAGACACTAAGTGACAAAGGAATTTTAACATTGCACACTTGTTTTAAGGACAAGTGGGAGATTGAAGGAATTGTGTCATTTAATCAAAGGTGCAATTACTGATTATGAAGTGGAACCGTTTATGGAGATATTTAATCCGGTGATTTTAGGTAGTCATAGTGCTTTGCTAGAAGCCAACTATGGTTTATAGACTATATGTTATAAAGTATGTCATAAAGTCTATTGTTATTGTTACCGGGTCCTACGATGTCACACCCTTAGAGTTTGGACTGGATCAGTTTAATGGGAGACATGTCATATAAGGTATATAATATAAAGTTATATATGATATAACTTGGGAGATAAGGTTTGTTAATAATAAAGAGTTATTATTAATAATAAAAGATATACTTATTTAGGAAATAAGATATCTACACATGACAATATAAAAGGAGGGCTTTTAGGAAAAGCCCATAACCCTAATTCACACCAAGAAGCACGGCTGCCACCATCTCCCAAATCTCTCTCTCGTTCGCCTTCGTTCCTCGCTCTAGCAACCGAGTCCTAGGCGATCCAGATCCAAGATTGGGTGGACCAAATAGAGGAGTCACACGTGAGGCTGTATTCTCTCCATTTCAGCAGATTGAAATACGCATCAAAAGGTATTTGATTCTTCCTATCTATGATCTATTTGATTTATGCATGAGATCCTTGGTTAGATGTTAGGAAAACGTTTCCTGAAATTTCGTTTTACGTATCAAAAATCCCAACATTTGTTGGGTGAATTTCAAGACAACTTATCTCCTTTGTTTTGATTCGAGTATTGAATAATCTGCCATTCAACTTTAACCGGTTAGGTTGAGATTTTTGGCAAGACACAAGAAGACAAGATGGTGTGAAGAAGACAAAGATGGTGGGGGTGTTGGGACAGATAAGAGAAGAGAGAAAAGAATTGTATTTATTCAACATATATATATGTGTACGTACGTTTGAATTGATTTTGGAGATTGGAGTGTTTGGATGGAAGTCCTTGGAATATCATGTTCATGTGCAATTCTGCACTACGTGTTGTGTTTGGCACCCCCCCCTAGTTCTATATGTGGATGACATATTACTCATTGGGAATGACATTCCTATGCTGGAGACAGTTAAAGAGTGGCTTAAGAAGTATTTCTCAATGAAGGACTTGGGAGAGGCTGAGTACATACTAGTCATTAAGATCTATAGAGATAGATCTAAGAGACATTGGTGTAAGTGAGGAAACTTATGTAGATAAGGTCCTTGATAGATTCAATATGATGAACTCTAAGAAAGGGTTCCTGCCTATGCAGCATGGCTTATATCTCAGCAAAAGCCAGTGTTCTAAGACACCTGGTGAGACTGAAAGGATGAGTAGGATTCCCTATGCCTCAGCCATAGGATCCATCATGTATGCAATGACTTGTACTCACCCAGATGTTGCATATGCTTTGAGTATGTGTAGAAGGTACCAATCAAACCCGGGTGATGCACATTGGTGTGCAGCCAAGAACATCCTGAAGTACTTACGAAGGACTAGGGATGATCTCTTGATATTTGGAGGTGATGACGAGTTGGTCGTCAAGGGCTATACTGATGCAAGTTTTCAGACAGACATAGATGATTTTGAATCTCAGTCTAGATATGTCTTCATTCTGAATGGAGGAGCCATCAGGTGGAAGAGTTCCAAATCCAGACATGTTCTACGGAATTACTACATGATCAGACACTATGTTGATAATGGAGATGTGAGGATGTGCAAGGTGCACACAGACGACAACACTGTAGATCCTTTGACCAAGACCATGTCTAGGCCCAAGTATGACAGTCACACTAGGGCCAAGGGACTCAAGCACACTAGAGAGTTCTTTTGAGACATTGTTTGTTTTATGATAAACCTCGTTTATTGTTATTACAAACATTTATGCTTGACTTATATATATGAATTTCATATTATTATTTAATCATTGCTTGGGATTAGATAAAGTATCCAAACAATTTAATAGTTATCAAATGGGCTCATCAAAACTGTTTTGGTGAATGAAACCCCATTAAGTGAACTGAAATTATAAAATTGTTAGAAGTCCATGGTCTAAGTTGTTAACTTGGATACAAATGACTTAATCAAAAGACCATATTGTGAGATTGATTGATAACACCGGGTTTCATGTGTTATAGGGACATGGAGATGTCTAATCGATTACATAGATGTGTATACCGATACATATCGGACAGACCGATCTTAGGACTCCTCGTGACTTTACTGCGGAGTTTTAGGATTATTCATGATTAATGAGTTCCTTAGACATGAGTATGATATAGTTATCATTTGACTGCTGGTATGTCTTTGACGCTGTCAAACGCTGATCGTAACAGACAGTTATAAAGGCAGTGATTGGGATTGCCAAAAGTTGAGTGGGAGCTGTAGTCTTACAAGATTGAATATGTCCTCCTATTCCGTGTATACCATGATACATTTGGAAAGGATTGGTGTCTCGGCCACTTGAAGAGTGAGAACTGTGAAAACGCATGGCCATGCTCAGATGGATTATTAGTAATCATCTGTACTGACAGTTTGATCTCAAGAGTTCAAGAAACGTATTTGGCGGTAAAGATGAGTTTCATCATATAGTCAAATAAGACACTAAGTGACAAAGGAATTTTAACATTGCACACTTGTTTTAAGGACAAGTGGGAGATTGAAGGAATTGTGTCATTTAATCAAAGGTGCAATTACTGATTATGAAGTGGAACCGTTTATGGAGATATTTAATCCGGTGATTTTAGGTAGTCATAGTGCTTTGCTAGAAGCCAACTATGGTTTATAGACTATATGTTATAAAGTATGTCATAAAGTCTATTGTTATTGTTACCGGGTCCTACGATGTCACACCCTTAGAGTTTGGACTGGATCAGTTTAATGGGAGACATGTCATATAAGGTATATAATATAAAGTTATATATGATATAACTTGGGAGATAAGGTTTGTTAATAATAAAGAGTTATTATTAATAATAAAATATATACTTATTTAGGAAATAAGATATCTACACATGACAATATAAAAGGAGGGCTTTTAGGAAAAGCCCATAACCCTAATTCACACCAAGAAGCACGGCTGCCACCATCTCCCAAATCTCTCTCTCGTTCGCCTTCGTTCCTCGCTCTAGCAACCGAGTCCTAGGCGATCCAGATCCAAGATTGGGTGGACCAAATAGAGGAGTCACACGTGAGGCTGTATTCTCTCCATTTCAGCAGATTGAAATACGCATCAAAAGGTATTTGATTCTTCCTATCTATGATCTATTTGATTTATGCATGAGATCCTTGGTTAGATGTTAGGAAAACGTTTCCTGAAATTTCGTTTTACGTATCAAAAATCCCAACATTTGTTGGGTGAATTTCAAGACAACTTATCTCCTTTGTTTTGATTCGAGTATTGAATAATCTGCCATTCAACTTTAACCGGTTAGGTTGAGATTTTTGGCAAGAGCCAAGAAGACAAGATGGTGTGAAGAAGACAAAGATGGTGGGGGTGTTGGGACAGATAAGAGAAGAGAGAAAAGAATTGTATTTATTCAACATATATATATGTGTACGTACGTTTGAATTGATTTTGGAGATTGGAGTGTTTGGATGGAAGTCCTTGGAATATCATGTTCATGTGCAATTCTGCACTACGTGTTGTGTTTGCCCCCCCCCCCCCCCCCCCCCCCATTACGCTATATGGTGTGCGGTACGTGTGCCCTACCCTACTGAAATTTCCAGAGGATTAAATTTTCAAAAAGACATTCACATTTCGTACGTAGCATTACAATTTACAACTAATAAATACAACAAACTATTGTTGAAATGTAACGAGACAAAATCCAATGTGTTGGTATTTTGTAACATCAAATCCAACGCGAGAACCCGCTTTTATATATTCGAAGTAAAGATGATTCGAACTTAACTAATGATTCATTAACAAATTTATCGCAAAAGCTATTTTACTAAATTTTAGCCATGTACGAGCACTTTCGATCAATTTGTAAACTAAAATTATCGGACCTATTTGATCAACAACGTACTTTATGTAAATGTGATTTGCATAGACCGTTTATTATTGACTTAGCTAATAGCCAAGGGATAAACCAGCTTGTCATAGGTGTACGTCGATAAGGAATTACCAAAACCCTACAATTCTTTTGTTCTTTCCCTAATCTTTACTCTGCTATAAAACATTAAAAACGTGCTCCAACTGAGAGGAAGTGACGGAGTTGGATTTGGTAGACAATTACGAGTTATATGTAAGAGTACGTAGCTTGTGTGATATTTTCATTCGTATCCTGTATAAAGCTTTTGGCTTGAACGTAGCGAAACTCCATTCCGGTCATTATACATGTAAAGTAATTTTTGCGAAATATCTAAAAATTTGAATTATTTCGCGTGATACCTCTGAGGTTTTAAATTTTTTTGTCAAATACCCTTGACGTTAGAAATTGTTAAATTTCTGCCAAATTTTCATGTCAGTCGTTAACTTACAAAAAAAAAAAAGAAAAAAAAAATTTGATTCCCCTATAATTTTTGGTTCCCCTCCCCCCAATTCACTACTGCCCCTCCCCCAATTCACTACGCTGTACGGATCAACACCCTCCTACAGGGCTACTCGGGCATCCGCTTCGAGATCCTCGAAACCCTCGCCAAGTTCCTCAACACCAACATCACCCCCTGCTTTCCTCTCTGCGACACCATCACCTCCTCCGGCGACCTCGTCCCGCTCTCCTACATCGCCGGCCTCATCACCGGCCGCCCCAACTCCGTCTCCGTTGGCCTTGACGGCCGCCGCCTCTTCGCCTCTGAGGCCTTCCAACTCGCCGCCATCGAGTCCGGCTTCTTTGAGCTCCAACCTAAGGAAGGCCTCGCCGTCGGCTCCAGCCTCGCCTCCATGGTCCTCTTTGACGCCAACATCCTCGCGGTCTTCTCTGAGGTCCTCTTCGCCCTCTTCTCCGGAGTTCACCGACCACCTCACACACAAGCTGAAGCACCATCCCGGCCAGATCGAGGCCACCGCGATAATGGAGCACATCCTGGACGGATCTGGCTACGTGAAGTACGCGGAGAAGCTTCACGAATTGGATCCTCTCCAAAAGCCGAAACATGAGAATTTGGCAAATTTGGCAAACAGGAGAATCGGGGAACCATTTTTTTTTCTTTTTGCCTTTAATTTTTTTGTAAGTTAACAGCTGAGGAAAAAATTTAACAGTTTCTAACGTCAAGGGTATTTGGCAAAAAAATTCAAAACCCTAGGGGTACCATGCGAAATAGTTCAAACCTTCGGGTATCTCGCGAAAATTGCAAAAACTCAAGGATACCATACGAAAATTCTGTAATTATAATTAAGAGTTTGGATGATATAAGGATGAAATTTGATGTGTAAAGTGAGGATTAATGGTGGCCACTTAATTTAACAAATGTAAAGTTAGGATTAAAACAACTTGAGTGATAAACTTGTAAATATAACAAATTTTTAATTTATTTTTTTAAAAAATAATTTTTATAAAAAATAGCGTTTTTGATTTTTTTTGATATTATTTTGTTTCAAAATTATTTTTTCCCAAAAATTATTTTATTCCCATAAAATATTTTTTCCAAACAAATATTTTTTCTATAAATTTTATTTTTTTCAACATTTCCCCCCTTTTTTTCTCCTGAATATTTTTCCGAAAAGATTAATATCACGCACTTTAATATATTTACGTATGCACTTAATTTTATATTAATAAATATGCACTTTAACATACTTACACATACACTTAATTTTAGAATACTAAATTTGCACTTAAATATACTTACATATGCACTTAATTTCAAATATTAAACCTCTACTTTACATAATTACATATGTATTTTTTAGCATATTAAGTATGCACTTTATCATAATATATATGCATTTAACATATTAACAAATGCACTTTTAACATAATAAACATTAACTAGTTAAAATGTGCACTTTTGATATGCATGTTAAACATGCATATTTACATATTTTTGCATGCACTTTAATTTATTACAAATGGACTCCATGGGAGAATTAAAATTGTGCTTATATATGCACTTTGGGTTCTTTTATATATATATGCACTTTTGGTGATTATATATGCACTTGAAGTATCATACATTTCAAAAAAATGGATTTTTTTAAATATATATATATTTTTAAAGAAATCCGAGAGAATTTTTTCAAAAAAATCAAAAAAATAATTTGTTTTTTAAATTATAATTTTACCTAAACCTCACTTTACACTCTAAAAATACTATGTACATGAATCTTACTCTTCTAATTAAAACTAACTAGTGGTTATGTTTTGTAGCTATATACTCCCTCCGTCCCTTTATTATCTTCCCATTTTGAATGGACACACTTGTTGATGCGAGTTTTGTATCGTTAATATCTCTAATTACATATTAATAAAAATTATAATTTTTTGATATTATCAAAGTACTCGTTAAAACGAATCAAACAAGACCCCACATGACTATGTGTTTTCTTATATATTGGAAAAAATCTTAAAGATTCTCTTCAACTATGAATAGTGTAAAAAAAAAAACGGGAACATAATAAAGGGACGGAGAGAGTACAAGGATATAGTTATACATCATCAACCTTTTACAAGAGATATTCTTTTTAACAAATTACCGTTTTATAATAATATTTTTCCAACCTCACCTTATATATAAAACAATTTGGTAAATCGAATTACTTATTTCTATTTTTTGTTGTTAATTTATATTATTATGACAAATCATCTATATGTTTTTATAAATTTTAATTTTTTTTCAAATGACCACCCAAAAGCAACTTCATGTTACTTTTTAATCATTTTCATTGAAGGATTAGAATGGCGGTCTCACTATCCGGTTAGCGGGTGGGGTTAAGATAGTGCCTCAACCAAAATTACATATAATTATTATAAAATGAAGGGTGCAGATAGTGCATAGAAAATTGTGCAAACCTGGCAAAGCGCATGGACTGTGCGTTAAGTAATGTAATGCATTGTGGTCCGTGTGGTGCTTTCTGTAATAAGTTGTGATTTGTTCATTTTTATGCACAAACCTTGCATTTGGTTCTGTTAAGTGAGAAACCGTTGCGGGAAGGAATGCATGGTTCGTGCATTTTGAGTGCACGGTCTTACGGTTATTGATTTAAGCACGCTTTAATTATGATTAACAACCCTAGATGTCATGTTTACCTGTAGATCACTCTCAGCTGACAGTAGCAAACCTTGTCCTAGATGCCCTTTGAGATAATGAAGCACGCGTTGAGAAGCATGCCAATGTGCTTGCAATGATGATTGCATAAACTGAGCCAAAGTGTGAGCAGAGTAGAAAATCTTTGATCGAGTGATTATCAGATATAAGAGATGGCCAATCGGGCGTCAGTATCTATTAGGGAACTTGTACGGTGGGTTGTCTACGTAGGCCACCTGGTGATGCTACTCCATGAGAAACTCAGTTGGCATAGCAACGAGCAAACCGACTTAAAAAAATATATCAAGAGTATGCTTGTGTCGAGACAAAAACAAACTAGAGGGATTGCGGGAAATTTCAATACCTAAGAACTACTTCAAAGTACCCAATCCTTCATGTAGAAACACGAATCCAAGTACTTCTTGAAACGAGCAGTGGCAGAGCCGTCATTACCGGTAATGATCAAGTTGTCGACATAGATGAGAAACTGAAGAGTGACAGAATTACGGGTAAAGGAGAACATAGAATAATCTTTCTTACTCTGTTGAAAGCCGCAAAGGCGAAGAGCCGCGGCGAGCTTGGCAAACTAGTTTTGCAGGGCTTGTCGTAGGTCGTACATGGATTTCTGCAAGCGACATACTTGACCTGGAATTGTGCTTGTGTAGCCTAGAGGAAGTTTCATGTAGACTTCCTCATCAAGATCTCCATATAGAAAATGTAGTGAACATCCATCTGATGGAGGTCTCAACCTTTAATAGCAGCAACTAATAAAAAATCAGACTGAGGCCATCTTGGCTACAAAAGCAAAGGTATTTGTAAAGTACACTCCCTCAACTAATTACTTGTTGCCAAGGACTACCAAACAAGCCTTGTGGAGTCCAATCAAACCATCAAAATTGTATTTAATACGATAAATCCACTTACAACCAATAGCAGTTTTCTTGGAGGAAGTGGAGCAAGAACCCAAGTATTACTTTGCTCAAGTGCGTCAATTTCTGATTTCATATAAACTTACCAGCAAGGATCACAACCGGCCTCAGAGTACGGTGTTGGCTCACGGTCGGATGTCACTACAGTTGAAAATTCGAATGCGAAATTGAAAAATTATTACATGAGACATAAACAGATATAGTCGTGGAGTGATGTGGTAGTGGGAGGTGAAGAGGTGTGGGGTGTCGGGTGTATGAACTATCTAACACACATAGTCGTAGAGCTTGGCCGAGGATTGTTGAATCCTAGTGCTCTGGTCGACTGCAGAAGGTGGCGGTGTATCATCAGAGGCAGACGGAGCTATGTTTGACTGATCTAATGCTGTATTTGATAGCGGTTCTTCTGAGGGAGTTGGTGGCGCCGATGATGAGGAGCTTCCCCTCACGTTAGAGGGTCGCGGTGGAGCGGGCAGATCGTCAAACATCGTCGGGTTAGGAAAAAAAGAGGCGGATACTGGCAGAGGGTTGACCGGGGTAGCATAGGAGAAATGCTCTTCATAGACAACAATATCTCTACTTGTAAAAACAAATTGGGTCTTTAGATCATAAACACGACAACCTTTCTTGCTTGGAGGGTAGTCGAGAAAAATGCACATCCTGATACGGGGGGCAAACTTGTTGCGGTTTCAAGGTATTAGTTTGAGAGGCGAAACAAAGACACTTAAATACCTGAAAATGGTCATATAAAGGTACACGACTATATAGTAACTGGAAAGGAATACAACCATGTAGTAATGGATGCACCCCTTCTATAAGTCCCCAAACATCACAATGAAATAATTCAACAACTTTTGTGTTCTATTAGTGTTTATATGGAAACAAATTTCTAGTTTGCTTTTCTTTTGGACAAACATCACAAGGTTTTCGTAGGGAACTACTATTGAACAAAATTGTAGAAATAGAAGACAATACTAAAACAGATGGATGTCCAAATCAGTGATATATGCCACAAGTAGAAGGAACAACTGATGAAGTTGCAGAAGAAGCATGTGCCTCGGTGCCAAGCGCACAAAGCCAATACACCCCAAGCCAATCAAGGTCTTCGAGCTGATTTCCTGTAAGATACAAAGTTTTCCGGTTAAAAGAACTAGGCATTGTAGAACACTAGTCAATCTGAAAAACGACAATAGATTGCAATATAAATTTGAAATATGTAAGATATTGGAGATCAATAAAGAGCCAAAATAAAGGCTTCCTCAGTGGACCGCACACGAGATCTTTCCGCCAGGCAAGATAACAAAAATAGATTCAATAACAACATTATGGAGTATAGCCTTGGCACCAATCATGTCATAGGACTCCTTGGTGTCAATAATCCAAGGTATCACTGACTTATTATAAGTCAGGTCAACTCCAGATGAAGAATGAAACTATTGAACAAATTGACCACAACTGATCAATTATCATTAGAAAGAGCTAGACCTGTACAAGTCCGGGCTAGCCCGACCGGCCCGGCCTGTCCGCTCGGTTAAAAAATCGGGCCTGGACAATAATATTGGCCCGGTCGGGCCGGGCCAGTCCGGTACAGTAACGGGCTGGGCACAGACGGTCCTCTAGGCCCGACCGGGCCTAGAAGTCCGGCCCGATACCCGTTACTGTTTATATAATTAATATTTGTTTATAATTATAATTATATTTATAATTATATATATATATTTATAATTACTGTTTATAATTTTTTTATATATATTTATAATTTTATATATATATATATTTAAAAATATGGAAAAGTGTCAGGTGCGAAAGATGGTTATAATACAAAATACGAAAGTTTTTTAACCGTCCGATTTGCTCCAGCTTTTTGCATTGTTACACGCGCTTTCTAATTATTATTTTTTCGCTCCCGTCTTCTTTTTTTTGCTCCAGCTTTTCTAATTCTTTTTTGTTTGTTTGTTTGATGAATTTCACACACTACTTAAATTTCACACTGTAATTTGATTGTTGTTTAATCCCTTGCACTTTTTATTTATTTATTTGCACTTTCTCTTTAACCACTTGCACTTCTGTTTAACAGCTTGTACTTTCGTTCTATTCGCTTGCACTTATTCATTATTCTGATGCATTTTCTGTTCGCTTGCTTGCATTTTAAATATTTTTTAATCTCATATTTGCTTTTACTTTCTGTTCACTTGCTTGCACTTTACTCTGTATTTCCATGCACTTTCTTCATATTGGCTTGCACTTTTCTGTTGTTTAATCCCTTGTACTTTTTTTTTATTCATTTACACTTCCTCTTTAACCACTTGCACTTCTGTTTAACAACTTGCACTTTCGTTCTATTCGCTTGCACTTATTCATTATTCTGATGCACTTTTTGTTCACTTGCTTGCATTTTAAATATTTTTTAATCTCATATTTGCTTGTACTTTCTGTTCACTTGCTTGCACTTTACTCTGTATTTCCATGCACTTTCTTCCTATTGGCTTGCACTTTTCTGTTGTTTAATCTCTTGTACTTTTTTTTATTCATTTGCACTTCCTCTTTAACCACTTGCACTTCTGTTTAACAGTTTGCACTTTCGTTCTATTCGTTTGACCTTATTCATTATTCTGATGCACTTTTTGTTCGCTTGCTTGCATTTTAAATATTTTTTAATCTCATATTTGCTTGCACTTTATGTTCACTTGCTTGCACTTTATTCTGTATTTCCATGCACTTTCTTCTTATTGGCTTGTACTTTCTGTTGTTTAATCACTTGAACCTATCATAATGTGCAAGAAAATAAACATAAAGTGCAAGCAAATAAATATAAAATGCATTCGAATATACACAATGTGCAAGAAGGAAAACATTGTTGACAAGCATATAAGAATAAAATACAAGTAATAAAATGTGCATGCGAATATACACAATGTGCAACCAGATAAACAAAAGTGCAAGCATATAAGAAAAGTGCAAGCATATAAGAAAAGTGCAAGCAAAAAAACATAAAGTGCAAGCAAATAAACACTAAGTGCAAGCGAACAAAAATAAAGTGCAAGAAAATAAACGTAAAATGCAAGCTTATAAACATAAGGTGCATTTGAAGGCGAGCGAATAACACAGTGAACGAATAATACGGTCTGATTGCCTTTTTTTTAAATTAATAAAGCGCGTGTGAATAAATAAAGCGTATTTTTCCTATTCTCCCCAGCCGTAGATTTGGCCACGGTGGACGGCTGAAAATCTTTCGTATTTTGTATTTTAACAGCCTTTCGCACCCGAACCGCGTCCTAAAAATATATATATATTTATAATTTTACCCGATCGGACCAGCCCGCCGGATAACCAGGCCCGGTTGACCGGGCGGGCCTGGACAAAAAACTTAGCCCGGCCCGGTCAACCGGGCAAAAAAAAAAAAAAACCCGACCCGAACCCGGATTTGTACAGGTCTAGAAAGAGCATGTCCAAAGGCACGACGATCTTGGTCGGTAAGTGGTGCAAGTGACTACGAAGGAGGCGAGCTGTACCAAGTTGACGATGCCAGGTCCAGCAGGCGGTGGAGCTTATTCAATGGAGCATTCTTAGCAAACCTTTCTAAAGCACTTGCTATAATTTTGTCTAGTCAACAAAAGTAAGTTGACCACGTGATAGACAAAATGTCTATCTCATTTGATCCCATCCAATGCAACAACGATTGCACGGAGGAACAATGATACAGACTAATTCGTATATCCGGTGGAATTACTCCACCAATCAAATTACTTTAGCTTAACAGACTAATTGTTGTGCTTGCTTTTGATATTTCTTTCGTTTTCGTCTATGTTTGAGTACTGGTTTAATTGTTTTTACTTATGATACACTGGTCGATGTTGTTTGCATCACAAATATTGGTATCATCATTATTCCCAATAGATCATTCCAATTTCGACCATGAGTTTGAGTTCTGACATTCTCATATCCACTGCATAATACATGTATCCTCCAAACCAAATATCCCATGATGATTTATTTTTTCTGAACAAGGTTGTTTACCTCTTCTAGTTATTTCTGTTAGTGTCAAGGAAGAGGCAAGCTTGTGATCTCCGCTGCAGTCTTTGTTGCTTTTCATCTCCTCTAACCAACCAAAACGCTACAAAGTACAATAACAACAACAACAATCGACCCAGTATAGTCCCACCGACGGCAGAGTCTGGGGGGTCCAAATATACGCACCCATACCCCGAAGCAAATCGAGAGGGTGTTTCCCGATAGACCCAAAAGAGACTGACACACAAGCAAAATATAACCAAAACAATCCAAAGAAACAAAAAGCAAAGAGCAAAAACGGAAACCGGGAAAGCGGGAACCAAGAGACAAGCTAAACGTCAAAAATGTCCACCCTCCTGTCAAAATCAATCCTCTAACCTAATCTTTTCCCTCCAAAGCGTTCTGTTCTGAGCCATGTCCTCTGTCAGTGTTAGGAGAGTCAGATCATGCTTAATCACCTATTTCCAACTCTTTTTCAGTCGACCACTACCTCGACGAAACTCGATGCACAATAACCTTTCACATCTACGCACTAGTGCATCAGGCTGCCTCCTCTGCACATGCCCAAACCATCGGAGTCTAAATTCGCGCAACTTGTCTCTAACGTTTGCCACTCAAACCTTCTCTCTAATTGATTCATTTTGGATCCTGTTCAACCGGGTATGTCCGCACATCCAGCGTAGCATCCTTATCTCTGCCACCATCAGCTTTTGTTCTTGATCTTTTCTCATCGGCCAACATTCTACACTGTACAATAACGTCGGTCTAACTACCACCTTGTAGAACTTACCCTTTAGTTTGAGTGACACTTTCTTGTCGCATAAAACGCCTGATGCACCTCTCCATTTTTGCCAGCCCATCTGTATTCTGTGCTTAATATCTGCATCTATACCACCGTCGCTTTGTATAAAAGACCCAAAATACTTGAAAGTCTCCTTCTTCGGGACAACCTCCCCACCAAGCTGCACTTTTGCCCCAGTCACCTCACCTCCACCAAAGGTGAACTCAACATACTCTATTTTAGTCCTACTCAACTTAAAGCCCTTGGACTCGAGTTTCTCCCTCCAAAGTTTCAGCTTACTGTTGATCTCATTCATAGTCTCGTCCATTAGCACAATGTCGTCTGTAAACAGCATGCACCAAGGTACCCTACCATGTATTGTCCATGATAGCACATCCAACACTACATTAAATAGGAACGGACTTAACACCGACCCTTGGTGCAAACCGACGTCGACCCGAAAGTATTCTGTGTCTCCTCCTGGGGTACAAACGCTGGTCAAAGCACCCTCGTACATGTCTTTTAGGATTCTAATATGCGAGCTTGATACTTGCTTCGCTTTCAGGCACTCCTAAATTAGTTTTATTGACACTCTATCATACGCCTTCTCCAAGTTAATAAAGACCATATGTAAATTTCTCGTCCTTTCCCGATATGCCTCTATCAACCTCCTTAATAAGTGAATGGCTTCAATAGTCGACCTCTCCGGCATAAAGCCAAATTGATTTTCGAACACACTTATAAGATTTCTCAACCTTACCTCTACTACTCTCTCCCACACCTTCATTGTGTGACTAAGGAGTTTGATACCCCTATAATTATTGATCGGTTGCACATCACCCTTGTTCTTATATAGCGGAATCAACTTGATGAGCCTCCACTCTTCGGGCATTTTTGTTCCTAAAGATAACATTGAAGAGTGTCGTGAGCCAATCCAAACCTTTTACCCCCAAGCACTTCCAAACCTCAACTGGGATCTCGTCTGGTCCTACTGCTCTCCTGCTCCTCATCCTACGGATTGTCTCTTTCACCTCCTCCTTTGAGATGCGTCTGCAGAAACTGTTTACGGTCCGACCTTCTGTATCCTGGTATTCTACAGGTGCACCGTGTCCATCGTTTAGCAGTTTGGCAAAGTATTGTTGCCATTTGTGCTTGATGTCCTGGTTGTCTACTAACACCCTTCCTTCCGCATCTTTAATACACCTCACTGTGTCTAGATCTTTGTACTTCCTCTCCCTAGCCTTTGCTAACCGGTACACCAATCTTTCCCCACCCTTCTCGTCCAAAGCCTTGTACAAACTCTCGAACGCTCTCTCTTTGGCCCTAGTAACGGCTCTCTTAGCCTCCTTTTTAGTCGTCTTGTAGTCGGTTAACAAACTCGCCCTTTCAGCATCGTTGGTACTTCTCGTAAACTCCTTGTATGCCAAATGCTTGGCCTTTACCTTCCCTTTCACCGCTTCGTCCCACCAAGCTACACCTTGACCTTTACTAGAGTCCCTTCTGCCTTTTGCCACTCCTAACACCCCACACGCCGCCATGCGAATACACTCTGTCATTTTACTCCACATCTCGTCCGCACTATCCTTTGCTTGCCATGCTCCCTTAGCCTTTGCCTCTTCTTCAATCTTGTCACGTAGCATTAATCCACTTGACTCTTACAATCGCCACCACCTAATCCTAGGCTATGACACGTTGTTTCTCTTAGTCTTTTTGCTAGCTATCTCAAAATCCAAGATTAGGAGCCGATGTTGGGTTATTAGTCCTCCATACGGGATAACCTTGCAATCTTTGCCGCTACACCTATCTTCTCTCCTAACCATAAAGTAATCTATATGGGTTCTACTTGTCGAGCTCACTGTCATTTCTGTCGCCAAAACCAAAAACCTCCATGCACCTCATCGTATCCATCTCTGTCCCTACCAATGTGTCCATTAAAATCACCACCTACAAAGAGTTGTTCTGTCATCGGGATGCCTTCGATCATTATGTCTAAATCCTCCCAGAATCTTCTATTTTCTTCCTCATCCAAACCCACATGTGGGGCGTACGCACTGATTACGTGTATGCTGGTACCTCCCACCACAAGCTTGATTGCCATCAACCGGTCACTCTTGCGCTCAACCTGAGACTCTAGCAAGGCTGGAAAAACAGCAGGTCAGGGGATTATCACTAAAAAGGGGTTAGGCTGGTTTGGGGGTCGGAGGGGCTGCCCAGGAGCCCGAAGCAGCGGGTCGCTAGACCGAGGGGTTCAAGGGTCCGACGGGTAAGTATGGCCTGGGCACCTAGGAGTGGGGGGGGGGGGGTTGTGGGGAGGGAGGGTGTCTACTGGTTGGGCTTTGGGGAGGGAGAGGCACAGAAGACCCTCACTCTAGGGTTAGGCATGAGAGAAAAGGAAAGATGGTGGTTCGATACTCTGGGAGGGGGGGGGGGGGGGGGGGGGGTTGATAGGTAGGGAGGGGGAGGGTCGGCGGGGCTGAAAAGGTCAGGGTGGGGCGCCGACGGAGCAGGGGAGCAGAGCAACGGGGTCGCAGGATTGCCGGTGGCGGGGAGCTACAGAAAAAGAGGGGCGAAGGGGAGAAAGCGGGAGGGGGAGAGGGAGGTAAAAAGGGGGATCTGCGAGGATAGAGATCTGCCTGGGACGGGAGACTGTAGGCGATGCGGTGTCGCCGGAGAAGACCGGGAGAGGAGCCGGAGAAGTGCCGGAGAAGCTGGAGCAGACCGTTCACAGAGGGTCGCATTCAGAGGGAGCAGAGAGAGGGGAGAGAGGAGAGAGATCAAAGAGGAGCAAAACGCTACAAAGTAGGACCCCAAAACAATATGAAATTCCTTGTACTAGAACAATTTGGGGCAAAGCTCACTATGCAAAGACTAGAGAAACAAATATGGAAAACTACCAAAAAAATCATATTGATGCCCTGCCAACTCAAGTCTTCATACGAAACAACCTGGACGACGCATACGAGTATATACTCATCTATTCGTCAGATGCAGCTTCCTTCAAGCACGACCTCATGATGTTTCCGAGCTTGTTGCAAGCATCAAAGCACAACTCCATTGCCTGCTTGCACAACAAAATATGCAAATATGAAATGCAGATAAAGGTGTTTCCTTGGGAAGTCGGGTTTCACTATCCACTAAAATTCAAAGTGATCATATATCTTGTTTACAGTTCTAAGATTTGAGATCCAATGTCCACGTCAAACTACCACATTCAGGGAAATTTTAGCCAATATTCGAATAACAGAGGAAAGTTCAGAGGAAGGTAATCAACCGTCAATGAATAGAACAATAGGTTGGATAGTTTGTATACCTCGTTCATCTTTGGTGTTGACCATTCCCCAGTAACAATCAATTGGGTGACATCATTACGGGTTGTCATGCAAGTGAATATAAGGCTCCCATCTTGATTACTTTCTTCTTCAGAAACAGGATCAATGATAAGATTTGGCCCGACAGATGACTACAAACAAACAGAACGAATTGAAAAAATCATTGGAGCCAAATAATGCAATTGTTATACTCTCAGCTGGTGTCTAAGAAACATAAAAAGCTGGTTCCTTGTATTCTTTCTCACATCTTTTGTGAAAAGTGTACTTCTTTGGCTAAGTTCAGCATAATCCAAAAATATGTTGCTCGGTACAGGTGAAATTAAGACCACAATTGGAGCCAGAAATATCGGGGAAAACATAACAGCAAATTGAGTATATATTGAACCACAAATACAAATGCGTAAGGGAAAGGGTGAGAATACGGGACCAATACAGCACATCTTTCTATTATTTCTATCAGTCAAGATATCAGGATGATCAGAGCAACATAAAGTGGAAGATGAATCCAAGGTTACTTGGGTAAAAACTAACAGCGGAGTTCATCCAAAACCTACTGTTGCGTCAGGCCAACCCCAAGTAATCAAAAGTATACAAGGTCGTCACTGATACAAGTACAACAGGGGTACAAGAACAAACCATGAGGAAGTACTAAACAATGATCCTGGGCCTACTGTAACCAGCCAGGACAGATGATCTCATGTTGTTCGATAACAAATATCCTCTAGAAGAATCAAAGACACCACCGAATTTAAACAGAAGATAAACCACCAAATGTGCAAGAGAAGATGGCAACAAGTCATTTAGCTAGTAAAAATAAAAGTCCAAAGGTTCTGTATTTGTTGATCAAGAATAAACAGGCCAAATGAATTGTCATACTTACCAGAACGACATTAAGGGCCTTTATTTTTATACAAGTGTGCCCACGGATTCTTTTATAAAGCAAATTTTGGTTTACTGCTAAGGCTTTTTAGGCTCTTCATTTCAATTCTCTATATAGTAAAGTAAAAAAAAACACAAGGATTGAACAAAAAGACTTCATGCACGGGAATGCCAAGTGAATCAACAATAAAAATGCTTGAAGACAAAATACCATAACAAGAGAAAATACATACCATTGAAACTGAAGCAACTAGATCATACATCATGATCCCAGCATCTGCTAAAGCAAGACTAGCACATGATATAATGACAGGTAGATCACCTGCAAACATGAACAAGCATATCAATACCATGCAAATAGATTGCATGCTTCAAGGGGAAAACATTATTTAATCATTGTTGTCCTCATGTTCTAAAAAGAGAAAAAAAAGAAATTTGGAATATACAAAAGATAGGACTAACAGCATAGACTGTTCATACATAAGACAAAAGACTACATTATATAGAGCAGTAACTCATGCAAGTGCAACATAATGGGGGATATTGAAGGGAGGGAGAAATGAATCTTGACATTTAATTCCACCACAGCCAGCTAAACAAATGCTAATAATCATATTCATGTTCTTCGAAGAGGTAAAAGAGCATTTAAAATAATTCTTTTGCAGGGAAGAGGGAATAAAGCAACTTACTGCCTCCGGATTCCAATACCAATGCAAAAACATCCACAGTTGTCTTGGGAAAAGAATCTAGCATAATAGCACCTTCTAATGATTGGTGAAGCATCGATGAATACTCTTTGTGGTCTGAACCCTAATGCAAGAGTCATGGATTGTATAAGACGAATACCGAACACGATACAAATCAAATATTGAAGAAGTATAGAAGAATAAGTAAAATGAGGCTAATCAAATGTACCAGCCCACGAGATGGTGTTGCAAAAGCCGTATAGCTGACATTACAGTTGAGCCTTCCAACATCACTGTACATAGCTTTCTTACTTTCCCTTGGACCATATCTAGAAAGGAAAATGTAATAGTTAAGAAAGACCATATGATAGTAAAGTTGAAGACAACATTGCAGAATTTGTAAAAAAGGTATTGGAGCAAGAGGCAACTCACACGGACACGATTACTTTGGTATTACCAAACTCAGCATAAGCAGATCCAGCAGCAGCGCTGACTGCACCGGTCTTTAAAACTGAAAAACACAATTAAGATTTAAGAATATTACTCAATCACATTAATCTTTTCCTTACAGGATCAAATACTTCATCCTAGTGCTAGTCTAAGATAGTCAAAGGTACACAAGCATAAGATCTCGGTCAAACTTCATTTCTAATTAAGGTTATCAACCCATCACATGAGCAAATAAATAGGGCAAGAGTATATGAGTATGAATAAAGAAGTTATGTTTACACTCTCATAAGTCTCATCCATTCCACTATATAGGAAATAATTTAAATTAACAACTCCAGTAGAACCAACATATGATTCAATGATTAACTTTTTACAGCATTAGCAAGAGGAGAGTTCAATTCTTGACACCATGTGAAGCCTACTTCAGTTTTCTCACAGAAGTCCCAATTTTTGCAAGTTCGTTTCTTTTGTGATCACTGGTTGCATCTAAGAGAACTTCCTTGCAGCAATAAACCCAATTTCAGAAGCAAATTCCGAACTGAAACATGGCAATGCTCAAATCCTCAGAGGATCATAACTGAATCCCCAAATCTCTTTAAGGGCAAAAGGAATTAAGAGTGCAATTAATCAACTGAAAACCTAAAGAGATTGAGATTGAAAGAGAGAAGCATACAAGCTGGTCTGCACTGGTGGAAGCCACGGGCATCAGGTCGAACCCAGGTGGGGTCACTGAAATTGGGTCTGTGTTGTTTAGTCTTGCGGGTTGAAGGTGAGTATGTGGAGGCTTTTGCAGCCATTTTTCCTTCTTCTTCTTAGTTTGGTGTATCAGCTGTGCTTAGTATTCTGCTTCTCAACCCTAAGCGAAAGAGAGTAAGGTGGCTTCAACGACAACGGCAAGTCGGCAACCCATAAGAGCATGGGGACTTATCGGGGGATTTATTGAATTTTTTAGATTAAAAAAATTAAAAGCTCTCAATAAACTCCTCTTAAAGGCAATTTTAAGTCGTATCCGGGAGGCTTATTCTTAAGGGCCATTTGGTTTGCTTAAAAAAAATTCGTCATCTACGTATCAAAAAGACGTATTTTGGGTCAAAATGCGACGCTTAAAGCAAGCAGCGCCACGCGACGTCATTTTACTGGGTGTGCGAACGCGGTTCAGATAACGCCGCATGGCGCGTGATCGGACGGTCCGTTTTTGTAAGTTTAAAATTAAAATATTTTTATAATGTTACATTAAAAAAATTACTATAATTCTAATTATATTTTTCTCTATACATAGACACCCATTATGATTATGTTTTTAATATTTTTGATATTTTGTATATTATTAATTGAAAATAAATAATTTTAATATTATTTATGATGGTTTAAAATATAAATATACACTAATTTAATTTCTTTATATTAAAATGAAATTATGGATATTTAAAACTATAAAAATGTACTAACTAAGATTATTTAGACAAGTTTTAATATAAACTAATTTAATTTCTTTACATTAAAATGACATTATATATGGATAGTTTAAACTAAAAAAATGTACTAACTAAAATATAAATATACACTAATTTAATTTAATTCATGTATGAATTAATTTAATTTGAAATGACATTTGGTAAGATTAGGTAAAGATTAGGTAAGATTATTCATATTAATTTGCTTCAGTTTATGTTGTTCAATTGTAATTATAATTTAATTTGAATTAATTTAATATGTTTGTCGTTAATTTTCTTCAAGCCCCCCACTAAATGAAAGGGTATAATTGTAATTTAATATACTCTAATAAGCCTCCCACTAAAGTCAAAAAAATGAATGAGGCTTATTGGAGAGGCTTATTGGCAAAAAGCCTCCAATAAGCCCCCCGAATCTAAAAGTTATTTTCTATATAAATATAAAGTAGTATTTGTATCACTTAAAATTGTTAATAATATAAATTCTTATACTTTTAATTTTTTTAATTTGTTATAGTAAAAGGTCATTTTATTTTAAAAAATTGAGTATGTAACATAATTCAATAATATTAGACAATTTTTTTATATAAGAAACGTGACAATGTTGTAAATTTATTGTACAAATGTATAATTATTTACAATAAAAAGGTTATTTTCAAGATTTCATAATATTTTTAACTTAAGACTTACATAGTTAAGTGATGCACAAGTGATGAACCGATTTCATAATCTTACAATCCAATTTCTGTTGAACCGATTTATAACTTTTTTTATGGGAGTATTAATTAGTTTGGTATAATAGCTTCTAGAATATTTTTATAGATGAATATGATTAAAATTATGTTATTTCAAATGGAATAACTAGTCATTTATTATGGAAGAGTGTCATACTCATACATAACGAAATGAATTGTGTAAAGTTGATCTCAATTGGTCATCTTAGACCATGAACATTGCAAGTCACATCCGAGTGAGAATCCTCTATGACACTATGTATCACTAAGCGCATTTTAGTTAATTGTAAGCCTTTTTCTTATTGTAATAGTCACGTGTATATATTTTTAGTCACTTCAGAATGAAAAGTTATCATGCAACAGCTAGCCAACTTGGAAAAAAAACTACAACATAATAAGACTGATTACATAACAGTATCCTATCCTACACTCTTCATCTCCTTATAACAAGCAACATCCAATGCATTAACACTCGCATCTGGCAGCACCAGAACCAATCTTCTATAAATCCATGGCGATCCGGACTGATCAGCCTAGCTCGTCTCTTCAAGAAACGGGTAATCGGTGTATCCGATCAGCGGATCGGGTACGTAAAACGTCTCCCTATGATACTTATTCAAAGGAGCATTCAGCGCGAACCTTCTTGGCAGATCCGGGTTCGAGATAAACCACCTCCCGAAAGCAACGAGATCCGCTCGGCCCTTTTCCACAGCGTGGTTTCCGTCTTCCCTCGCATACCCTCCCGCGACAATGAAGGTGCCACCAAAGGCCTTTCTCATCGGCATTAGATCGTCTTGGCACTCGTGCTTCTCTCCTAGAGTTTTCATTCTTGGCTCAACCACATGGCAATAGACGATCCCGTATTTGTTCAAGGACTGTGCCATGTAGAGACCCAGAGCTTTCGGGTTTGAGTCGCCTGCCTCGTTATAGTTAGCAAACGGGGAGAGCCTCATCCCGACTCTGTCGGCTCCAATCTCATCTACCACAGCTTCGACTACTTCCAGACCGAACCTGCACCGGTTCTCTAAGGATCCGCCATATTGGTCGGTTCGGTCATTTACCCCATCCTTCATGAATTGGTCTATCAAATACCCATGAGCTCCATGGATCTCCACACCATCAAATCCTATGGAAATCAAGATTTATACATCCAACAAATTCTATTCATTTCTATCTTAAAACAAACTCAATAAGAATGAAGATTGAAGAGTACGTACCAGCTTCTATAGCATTCCTGGCAGCAAGCCTGAAGTCATTGACGACTAATGGTATTTCCTCTGTTGTTAGTCGTTGTGGCGGTGAGTAATTCGCCGTGTCATATCCATTGGCCCGGAGTTGAGGCTCCAAAATTTTATCGGTGCTAGAAATTGGAGCTTGCCCATTTGGCTGGAAATCTGTAACAAAAAAGCTTCCAATATTCAGAATATAAAGCAAACAAGTTCTTAATTCTTATCAACACAAAACTTAAAGATCACAAACATTACAAGGCTAACACGGCAATTGAGCAAGTCAGTGGTCACATTGTTTCAAATAACAAAGGACAAACACAGTCACCTCGATTTGAGACCCTGCCAACATGCCAAATCTGACAGAAAAAGACGCCGCCTTTGGCGTGCACAGCATCAACAACAGGCTTCCAGGCCTCCACTTGCTCTCTTGTCCAAATACCCGGTGTGTTTGGATACCTTCAGATTCAGATATAGTAATTAGACTCCACATTAACAAACAATTCAAGAAGCCTCCATTATTTTCTATGCAATCAAGAAATCATACCCCTGAGCCGTATCAGAGACACCCGTGGCTTCGGCTATGAGCAGACCTCCTTTGGAAGCTCTTTGAGAGTAATGCAAAACGGCATGCGGTTGAGGAACGTTGTTGTAAGACCTTTGTCTAGTCAATGGCGCCATAACAACCCTGACAAGACAATCCAATGCCAAATATTAGACACCATTGCAATAGTACTCAATATGTCCTGCACTGCACATAATTAACTAGTGCCGAAAATTGAGGCCATGGAAAATCAATAGTCCTAAGTTTAAATTTCACCCCCTCAACCTCATTTATAAACGGACTAACTGGGTGTTGTGGCAACTCAAGAACCATAATCCTCACACTAACAAGCTACACAGTAACGTTATAATCATGATTATAAAAACGCAGAAATTATTGGGGGACAAGTCCCATAAATGTGAAATTGCAAAAGGGAATTCATTGTATCTGAGAGTGGGAGAAACCCATTTTCCTGTTACTATCGACTTTGAAAAACAGCAACAACACCAGGAGTCAGGAATATGGGTTAAATCCCTCGAATGCTATGAAACGGAGCTATAATTAAGTAGCAGTAATTTGATGAAATGAAGATTGATTCAGGTGGACTGCTGAAAATTGCAAGTCGAAGGTTGGGAATTAAACCTGTGAGAGAGACTGAATTTGCCCATCTGGTAAGGGGTGAGCAGAGGAACCACCGACGAACTATCTTGCGAAGAAGACATTATTTTCTTATGCAGAGCAGAGCTTTCAATTTCTGGGTTATGGAAGGGTTGAAATGTTGATTTTTGTGGTTGCCTAATCGTGTTGTGAAGCCTCCCTTTTATAGAGAAGCCTTTTTTTGGGTCAAATTTATAGAGAAGCCTTTTGAAGCTAACTCTTTCATAAGTGTTACGTCAGCATCTACGCAATCATTTACCCCCTTTTCCAATCTAGATTGAGGATCATGTCCGTTTTTTTTTCAACAATTTTTTTTGTGTTACCTCATCGATGTGGAATAGCCTAATGTTCACAAATAAGTTTTTAATGTTTATTTATTTGTATACTTAAATTCACAAATAAATATTAAATGTTCAAAGACATATATTTGACCATTAACATGTTATATCTGAACCTTACGGCATAAAAAATGAACATTTAATACTCAAATGTGAACATCAATAATTGTCTATTTCAGAACGATCAGAGATGGAAGATAAAATCATAAAATAAAATTTTGTTGACCGAAAAAAAATGACGTATTTACGGTTATACCACCGCGTCACTATTCACTCTTTTTCACCATTTTTAATCTCAACCCTCCATTCCCTTGATCCAATGGTCCCTATAACTTCTCATGTTGTACAATAAGAATTAAATGTATGTGAAACTCCCTCGAAGATGTAGACGAAGCGCACCTCCGAGAAGAAAGACATGTTGTGGAGAATGTCCATTACGCTTTGTATTTTGATATTTCTATTGGAATAAAAAACATAAAAATAAAAACATAATGTTGGAACCTTGACGTTCCCTCTGGTTTTGATGATGATAAACACCATTAGGTTTTACGTTTTATTGTTGTTCCTATGAGTTTCAGGTTTTATGAAAGGATAAAGGAACAATGGAAAACAGTGAAGAAGAGAAAACAGAGGAGCACAATGGAACGTTGTGGAAATAAGGAACAACTCTCACGCAAACAAATTGGAAATCTGGAAAGCGCGTGGTGTTTATACAAGAAAAGTTCTATTCATGGAAACCCCGCGTCTGAGGAACAACGCGAGAACGCAGAGATGCCAGCTGTTCCCAGACGGACTCAATTATACAAGGAAACAAGATTTCGTGTCTTACTTGGAGAAGAAGGAGAAAATATTGAGTCTTAGGAAAGTTTATACATGGAAACTATATGTTTATCAGCTTTAGTGTTTATTTGGAAACGTAGTTGTTCATGGTTACCATATATGACTCTAGTTAGATATTTGGAAATAGGATTTTTGTTAGACCCTATATATAGATGAGAACTGTCTTTGTGACACCCCCAAATATATCCTTGAAAGGTATCACCGCCAATGACCTCAGATTCCACATCCGAAGCCACCCAAGGCTTAACCAGTTTATACAAAGCATAAAACAACATTTGTAATATGAAATGTCATAGTATTGGATTAAATCAAAGTTTCGGAATTACATCCATAATCCAATACAACCAAAATATATTACAGCGGAAGTCTTTTTAAAATAAATGACACAAAAGTCTTGATCTAGCGATCACACGCCTAGGATCTCAACCTGATAAAACTCTTTAAAATTCCATCTGTCTTCCTCGTCGTTTCTAGCCTTCATGGAACTGCAGTTTATTTGATGTGCCGTATGAGACGGATGACACCAGCCAACCATGCAAGGGAATATAACCGGTTGGTTAGTCTAATGAAAGACTATGCAAGGGTAAAATAGAAAGGTTCTAAGTAGTCGTATTAGGTAAGACTCATCGCTTCTCGAATAAAAGTCGATGACGATAGTCAACCACCATACTCCTACTGAAAAATACGAAAAGGTATGATCAAGAGAAGACTCTTAAAGATTGAGTCTTAAGGACACATATAAAGAGAATACTCCAACGAATTGAGTCTTATCGGAAAGTATGACAATGTTTGGGAACATTATAATTCACACAAGCGTTTTAAAACTGACTTGACTATTTGGGTCCATGACCAACCTCACCGCACAATGCGAATTCAGATTTGGAAGGTGGACTTACTCTAATCGAAGTCCCGGACGAGTTTCCAAGTTGTACTTCTCGCCCTAAGGTTCATTAATTATGTGCATAACTGTAACACCCCCAAATATATAACATTGAAGGCATTACCGCCAATGACCTCAGACGTTCTGTCCGATGTCACCCAAGGCTATACCAGTTGATATAAATCATCAAACAACAATTATGATACAAAATATCATAACCTTCGATTAAAATCATTATTTCGGCATTACATCCATAATCCGAAATACAACCAAAATATAAAATCAGGTTCATTATAGCGGAAGTCTTTAAGTATAAAACATAGTTAACACAACGAAAGACTTTAAATAACCAACAAAAGGGTCTTGATCGTGATGATCACCCATCAAGGATCTCAACCTGAATAAACTTATCAAAAACATCGTTTGCGTCCATAGTCGCTCTAGCCTTCACGGGATGACAACTTATCTGATGTGCCGAATCGAACGAATGACACCAGCCAACCATGCAGAGAACAATTTCGGTTGGTTAGTCTAATGAAAGACTACGCAAGGGTACAAAGCAGAGTGGTTCGAAGTAGTCGTATTAGGTTAGACTCATCGCTTCTCGAATCAAAACCGATGAAGGTAGTCAACCACCATACTTCTACTAGAATACATGAAAAGACATGATCAAGAGAAGATTCTGGAGACCGAGTCTCACAGCAATCAATCCCAAAAGAAGACTCCAACGAGTTGAGTCTTATCGGAAATATGACAAATGTTGGGAAACTTAAATAAATCACACAAGCGTTCAAAAACGACTTGATGTTTCGGTTCACGACCAACCTCACCGCTCAAAGCGAATCCAGATTGGAAAGAGAACGTTACTCTGATCAAAGTCAAGACGAGATTTCCTAGCTGCACTATTTCCTAGCTGCACTACTCGCCTGAGGGTATATTTAATTATGTACGACAACGGCACTTATCTCATTTAATTCCAAAACGATCATCACGTTATAAGCTTTTAAATCTCCTCACAAGAGATATCGGATCTCCTCACAAGAGATATCAGATCTCCTCACAAGAGATGAAGAAGGGATGAACCCCAAGAGATGACATCTCCTCACAAGAGATATCAGATCTCCTCACAAGAGATGAAGAAGGGATGAACCCTAAGAAGTGACATCTCCTCACAAGAGATATCAGATCTCCTCACAAGAGATGAAGAAGGGATGAACCCTAAGAAGTGACATCTCCTCACAAGAGATATCAGATCTCCTCATAAAAGATGAAGAAGGGATGAACCCTAAGAAGTAACATCTCCTCTCAAGAGATGCAGAAGGGATGAACCCTGAGAGATGACATCTCCTCTCAAGAGATGCAGAAGGGATGAACCCTGAGAGATGACATCTCCTCTCAAGAGATGCAGAAGGGATGAACCCCAAGATTGGCACCAAAGAAGAATGGTAGGAACAGAATCCTAACCACTACGTTATAAAGAAACGACTAGCACTCGTAACGAGATACACAGTAGCGTTCCTATGAATACTCATGCTAACTAAACAGTTCAACACAGTAATCAATTACAACAAAGCCATCGCGGCCAATAACAGATAAAATAGCATTGTTCTAACGATATACAACCTATCATAATATCTGTAATTAATCATACAAATATATATAATAGCGTTGTTCTAACAGATATACAACCTATTATAATATCTTTTAAAATCACAAACAGTTATCAAAATTGTTCCCAACGAAAATAGTAAATCATCCCAAATTAATTAACAACTAAACAATTGATAATTAATAGAAATATGGAATGATGAGCAAGAGCGAATGACGCGGCTAAAGATGCACAAGCAAATGTCGTTGATTAGCCTTATCAAAGTAAATTATCCTAACCAACCTACTAAACAGAGTATAGCAGACAAGTAAGGATCGATCCCACAGAGAAGGTATGATGTAGTATGCAAACGTGAATGACGAGTAACAAGTAATTGGGGGGTTTTGTAATCAAAAGAACACTAAGCAAACAAAGCAAGTAGATTGAGTTGAGAGAATATTATGAGGGAAAGTAGTTCCACTAGACCGAAATCCACAGTACAGAGATAGAGTTTGATCACTGAAATCTATTTCTTCCAAGTTCGTTTATTTATCCTTATAGTCGTTCCCACCCTGATCGTAAGTACTATTGATTCTCACAGTTGTCAATAGACTTATTACTATGCCAATGATAAAGCACAACTGATTCTCACAGTTGTCAGCGTACTTTATCACCAACACAACAATAGCAATGCACACAAGGATATAGGATACATGCAAGTAGAAAGACATACAAGTACTCACTCCCCTACTTAACATGCAATTGATTCTCACACACAATTGTACGCTCGGAACCCCTATACGCACAATTGTGTTTGCCACTAGATATGCACTCGGAACCCTATATGCAATCCTAGCAATTGATAAAAAGCATTCAACCTAGTTGATCAGGCTAAGAAGAACAACAAGAAATCAATATCAATATAACCAAGAGAATCAATCCGATATAAATAAGGATAAGAGCAAGGAATAGAAATCTCACAAACACATCAACTGTACTGCTTCAATCGTCTAGCAGAACAAAGGGAAGTTAGTTCTCCATCAAAGGGGATGAAAAACTCTAATTAGAATTTAACGATGAAAACAACAGACGCGATGTTATTGATGATGATTCTTATTCTGATTTGGAGGCTGTGGGAATTAGGTTAAATAGAGTTAACCTAAAGCCCAAGATCACAAACCATATCAAACAAGGAAATAAAATAATAAAACAAAGGGAATCCGACTAATGCATAAAAGGAAATAAAATAAAATAAAATAACTCTGGCCGCGAGGTCATTAAGCACAACCACCGCGGGGCGGTGAAGATCCACCGCGGGGCATCGAACTCTCCACCGCTGGGCGGTGGCTTCCTCTAGCGCGGGCTCCATTCTTCACTGAGAGTCATCGCCGGGTCGCGGCGAGGATCGCCGCGGGGCGGTGAACTCCAATCCTCCAGCTCTCTTCTTCTTTTCTTCTTCTGCTGCTCTCCAATACTACCAAGTGTTGGTAGCCTTCTCCATAAATGCTCCAGCAGCTCCATCTAAGCTGCAAATCCTTGGATTTCTTCACTTCTCTCCATAACATCTGAATTGCAGACTTAGCACCAAAACTCATCCAAAACTCCTCCAAATTATGCTAATAGTTGCTAGTAAAGGTGTATGAAATAACACCTATCAAATTCCCCCATACTTAGACCTTTACTCGTCCCGAGTAAACTAAAGAAAAGCCCACCCTCTCAATCGACACCAAGGCCTCAGGAAGTACAAGAAAACGTGACACTAGCAACTATAACATATCAACAATAAGCTCTAGACAACCAAAACAAGTGATGCAAAGATAGTCTGATCCTAACTCCAATCTAGCTCCTTATCGCTCCATGAGTGGCCTACCCGACAGTCCTTCTTTGACTCCCTTCTTATGACGCCTCCACCAAGATATGAAGAGGAATCCTAGAATCACTCTTATTCTTTTACGCTCATCTTGCCTAGGCGCCCTTTCGGGTTTTCACCTAGCCACTCATTTCATTTTGCTAGATATCTCACCAATACTCACATCACTCCAGTCCACTTTTGCCCTGGTCTATACCAGTCGGACTACCTGCTTTTTACCTGGACCGCCCTTTCGGGTTTTCAGTCCATCCCAGGATTTTGATTGCCTTTTTATTTCTTTTTGGCTTTTTCGATTTTTTTTTAATCCGAAAACAGAAACGGAAACAACAATGCAGAAAACGAATGCAGAAATAAGCTATGTACACTAGCTAGCAAGAAATCAAGTCTATATCCCTCCCCCATACTTAAACCGAACATTGTCCTCAATGTAGAAAAGAGAACATCAAATGATAGGGGAAAGAAGAAATAAACTCACTATGGACCGGAAGGTGGTGGTGGGTACATCCCAAAGTAGTCCCTCATATGAGCGTCCATAGTGTCCAGACGCTCATCTATCTCCGCATGGAGCTGAGTCTGCCACGTCTGCAGACTGGTCTCTACTCGGGAAGTCCACTGATCCTGGCGCGTGGAGAAAGCGTCCCATCTAGAGTACATCTCCTGCCATGGTGCGACAGGTCCGTACAAAGACGTATGCTCCTCGAACTGTGAAGAACCGGGGTCGTCCCCCTCTACAGGATCAGCGGCAGCATATCCACCACTAAGGCCCTCTCCAAACGGACCTGAAGGAGCAACGGCAGGGGCATCATCGGCCGGCATCCGGCTATCGCTCTGAATCCACCAACCCGCGTATGAAGGCGAGTAAGTGAACTCCTGCGGCACAGTCAAAATATGGCCCTCATAAGATGCCCAGACCAAATCGCCATCCTGCCCCAGTGGCTTCATCATGGAGCACACCTTCATGTGTGCGAAATCATATACTGCGCAGGGGACCGGCCGAGGAATCTGATCGCAGGCAATCACCTTGGCACAGAGGAGTGTAATAAGACCACCCCCACAAATATCACGCGCCTCGCCATCACGAATCCTCTTCAGGGAACCCAAGAAAAGGGTAGCCCAACACGGCGTGTACTCTACAGTCCCCAGGATGCTCATGAACCACTGGAAGTCCTTCATGGGTACCTTCCCATCATCCGCATGGCCGAGGAAATCTCTCATCATCACCTTGTGGATCAACCGCAGACACGGATTCACCAATTTGGAATTCACTTCCTGACCCTTCCTGAAACTCCTTCCTGTGGCCGCACGCCAGAAGTCCATCATCTCGGACTCATGAAGCCCACCAGACCACCCATCAGTTGGGTCCTTCGTAATACCCAGGGCTTCATTCACCACCTTCTTAGACAAGGAATACTCGTGCCCATTGTATTTGAAATGAATCTTGCGCAAGTGCCTGTCCCCCGAGTTATTGGTGATCTTCTCGAAGGAAGCAATAAACTGATAGCACAGCTCGGGGTACGTGGGGGCAGTCTTGTCCAGAAAGTTTCCTAACCCACACTGTGTCAAACACATTGTCACACAAGCGAGCAAACCCATCTGCTCCAGAGTCTGCTTGTGGAAGAACTTCTTGCCTCTCGATGCAATAATAGAGAATTGAAATGCTCAAATCAAAAGACAGACAAGGAAAACTCATAAGCAAGCAAACACGGATCCGGGAGAGACTCAGCGCGGGGCGGCAGGGTCACGGCGAGAAGCTGAGAACAGGCACTGGGTCGCGGCGAAGTCGGCGCGGGGCGGTAGCAACAGTGACGCGAAGCGGGAGCAACGCGAGGCGGAACTACGGCGGCGCGGTGGAGTCGTGTTTGGGCTTGGTTGTGAGGCTAGACTCCAATTTGGCGATTGGGGGCTAGATGATGCTCAAGGTCGAAAGGGGATTCAAGGAGAGAGAGGGGAAATAGATATGGGGCTAAAGGGAGGCGTTGGAATAGGGGTTAGATAGTGGGTTAGGTCAGGAAAAGGGAAAGGAAAAGGGATGCTGGGCCGGTCATGTACCATGGCCCAAAAGAGAAATATTGGCCCATAAAGAGGCCCAATCCGTCAAAACCTTAGTGACCACTTAAGAAATAAGCTTTTACTCACCCGTTTAAGGTTTTTTCAGGGCCCATTATTCTTGCTTTTTTTTAAAAAATAAAATAAAATTGAGAAGTTATACCTGACCTACCGCGGGGCGGGGAGCTCCATCGCGGGGCGGAAAGGGGGCGCCGCGGGGCGGTGAGAATGGCTGGGTACCACATCTCTTCTCGGTTTTACTTTTGCACATGTAATGTGAGTAACAGGCGAACGAAACAAAGCAAACTAAACTATGAAAATAATCTAATAAAAGAGAAAAATCAGGGAAAAACTAACACGGGTTGCCTTCCAGACAGCGCCTTGGTTATCGTCGTTGGCTCGACGTACTGCAAATCAACTACCATCTCGAATAGGATCCCTTCGGAATCCTCCAACTCGTCTCTTCCTGTGGAGACCTCTCATGGAAAGGTTTGAACCTTAGACCATATTCCTGCTTTGCCATCCACTCCAAGTTCATTCTCTTTGGAGTGTCTCCCCCATACTTAGAACGATGCGGGGGCAGATACGGCTCAATCTGAATATGATGCACGTCACTAGATGAAGGCTTATAGCCTTGTATGGTTAGTGCAGGGGGCAAATGCCCAAAGCAGAGGAAATGGGGTATCCTATATCATCTAGCAAGACATCATCGATATGCAATTCATGCAAATCACGCAACTCAATAGGTCCATCTGGAGTGGGACACTCAACTACGGTCTGTACTGCATCAATTTTAGCATTTCCATGCACAGAATCATCAATATCATTAATGCAGAGAGGAGCGGGTAATTCAATGAAAGTGGCAATATGAATATCATGTCTGAAAATTATTCCATCAAATTCCATAGTCAGGGTACCACTATCAACATCAATCTTAGTCATGGAAGTTTTCATAAAAGGTCGCCCTAGCATAACAGGGGCAACTTGTTCATCATAATCCATATCCATAACAAAGAAATCAGCAGGGAATATCAGGGGACCTATCCTAACAAGGACATCTTCTACAATACCCTTAGGGGGCACACAAGAACCATCAGCAAGCTGTATAACAATATTAGTATCATGCAAGGGTCCTAATTCCAATTTTTCAATCAATGAATAGGGTAGGACATTAATTGAGGCACCCAAGTCTAGTAGTGCTTTCTCAAAAAGATGCCCACCTATAGTGATAGGAATTGTAAAAGTACCTGGATCCTTGCATTTCTCAGGCAGACGTTTCTGAACCACCGCTGACACTTGTTCACCCACTGGACTCTTCTTCTAGGTCTTTTGTTTCTGATCCCTCTTCACCGTGCATAGCTCATTTAAGAACTTGGTGTATCGCGGGATAGCCTTAATAAGCTTCATCAGGGGGATGTTCACCTCACAGTTCTGAAATGTCTCGAACAGATCCCTGTCGTCGACAACTCTTCTAGCCTTTAGCGCCTCAGGAAAAGGTGCTGGGGGCTTCTCTGAACCTAGAGGAGGGAACACGGGCCGAACGTAATTATCAACATAGGTGTCTTCAGCAGGAACAGATTTTCGAGGATCAGGTCGCGGCGAGCCCACCGCGGGGCGTAAGTGATCACCGCGGGGCGGTGGGGTCGCGGTGTGTTTCCTGAGCACAGGCACTGGGTCGCGGCGAGGGTCTCCGCGGAGAGGTGGGGTTGCGGTGACATCGACCGCGGGGCGCTCAGTGACTTCTTTCTCTGGATTCTCGTTTTCCTCTTCAGCAATAGGAGCAACGACCGTCTTACCACTTCTTAGCGTGATAGCACTCACGTTTTCTCTGGGGTTCACAGTGGTCTGGGATGGCAGGGAGTTTGAGGCCCTTTGGTTAATCTTGGTCACCTCATCGGCTAACTGGCCAATCTGCCTCTCCATGTTCTTGATACTCGACTCAGTGGCTTGCACATGTGTGGCAAAGTGCTGAGTTAACGTCTTCAGCAAATCCTCAGTCGAAGCTCCAGAAGTTTGACCATGAGGTCTCTGTTGGTACTGAGCTCTTTGTTGGTACTGTTGTTGCTGAGCCGGCTGGTATTGTTGTTGTGCCGGTTGCTGACCGCCCTGAGGGTCACTCCATCTGAATCCTGGGTGATCACGGCCTCTCTGGTTGTAATTAGGATGTCCACCATATTGTTGTCTAGGAGCGCCGTAGCCTCCTATATCATTGACTTCGACAACACCGTCCTCTTACAGCTGAGGACAAGCATCGGTGTGGTGGGCCTGATTAGAGCAAAGACCGCATGCTCTGGTGTGTTGAGGGGCATTCTGATTTGCTATCTTCATAACTATCTCCTTCAACTCGGCCAACTCAGTCAACACCGGGCTTGGTCCTGCAGGGGTCACAGTATTGACCGCCTTCCTCTGGTATGTCTTCCCGAAATTCCGGGTGCTCTCACTCATCTCCTGGAGTCTATTCATAGCGTCATCCGGTGTCAAGTTCAGAATACTTCCACCGCATGCAGCATCAACCATTCTTCTTTCTTGGTCTAGCAGACCATTGTGCAAATAGAGAACAAGATCTTGCTTGGCATACCTGTGGAATGGGCAGCTGGAACAAAGTCTCTTGTACCTCTCCAAATAATCATAAAGTGTTTCATCACCAGCCTGCTCGATGTTGGCAATTGCCTTTTTCAAAGCATTCGCCTTCTTCGTGGGAAAATATTTGTCCAGGAACGCTTTGTGAAGCTTCGTCCATGTATCTAGCGGCAGGTGATAATACCAATCGCTCGCAGAGTCGAGTAGAGAAAAACCAAAAGCTCTCATCTTGATTTGATCTTCGGTCACGTTCCTGGGCTTCATGGTCATGCAGACATTGTGGAACTTGCCCAGGTGAGAAATCGGATCCTCTCCACTCAAACCGTGGAATTTAGGGAGGTAAGCAACAACTCCCGACTTCAATTCAAAGTTCACCCCTTCTCCTAGTGCAGGGATGATGACAGCTAGGGGTTGAGCCCCAATATTCGGCTCAGTAAGCTCTCTCAGAGTTCCAGTTCCAGCCATTGCAATAGCTGGGGTAGTAGCAGTCTCAACGGTTCCAATTGTATCTACTCCTTCTTCTCCGTCTTCTCCTTGATTACGCAGGTCCCTAAGGAAAGATCTGTCAATCTCTGGATCCAAAGCTAGAAGGGGAGAGTCAGTACTATGGGTGTCGACCATAAGATAGGTCTCCACCAACAATCAATCACGAAAATACACAACAAACAAAAACCCTCCCCGGCAACGGCGCCAAATTTGACGCGGCTAAAGATGCACAAGCAAATGTCGTTGATTAGCCTTATCAAAGTAAATTATCCTAACCAACCTACTAAACAGAGTATAGCAGACAAGTAAGGGTCGATCCCACAGAGAAGGTATGATATAGTATGCAAACGTGAATGACGAGTAACAAGTAACAAGTAATTGGGGGGTTTTGTAATCAAAAGAACACTAAGCAAACAAAGCAAGTAGATTGAGTTGAGAGAATATTATGAGGGAAAGTAGTTCCACTAGACCGAAATCCACACAGAGATAGAGTTTGATCACTGAAATCTATTTCTTCCAAGTTTGTTTATTTATCCTTATAGTCGTTCCCACCCTGATCGTAAGTACTATTGATTCTCACAGTTGTCAATAGACTTATTACTATGCCAATGATAAAGCACAACTGATTCTCACAGTTGTCAGCGTACTTTATCACCAACACAACAATAGCAATGCACACAAGGATATAGGATACATGCAAGTAGAAAGACGTACAAGTACTCACTCCCCTACTTAACATGCAATTGATTCTCACACACAATTGTACACTCGGAACCCCTATACGCACAATTGTGTTTGCCACTAGATATGCACTCGGAACCCCTATATGCAATCCTAGCAATTGATAAAAAGCATTCAACCTAGTTGATCAGGCTAAGAAGAACAACAAGAAATCAATATCAATATAACCAAGAGAATCAATCCGATATAAATAAGGATAAGAGTAAGGAATAGAAATCTCACAAACACATCAACTGTACTGCTTCAATCGTCTAGCAGAACAAAGGGAAGTTAGTTCTCCATCAAAGGGGATGAAAAACTCTAATTAGAATTTAACGATGAAAACAACAGACGCGATGTTATTGATGATGATTCTTATTCTGATTTGGAGGCTGTGGGAATTAGGTTAAATAAAGTTAACCTAAAGCCCAAGATCACAAACCATATCAAACAAGGAAATAAAATAATAAAACAAAGGGAATCCGACTAATGCATAAAAGGAAATAAAATAAAATAAAATAACTCTGGCCGCGAGGTCATTAAGCGCAACCACCGCGGGGCGGTGAAGATCCACCGCGGGGCGTCGAACTCTCCACCGCTGGGCGGTGGCTTCCTCTGGCGCGGGCTCCATTCTTCACTGAGAGTCATCGCCGGGTCGCGGCGAGGATCGCCGCGGGGCGGTGAACTCCAATCCTCCAGCTCTCTTCTTCTTTTCTTCTTCTGCTGCTCTCCAATACTACCAAGTGTTGGTAGCCTTCTCCATAAATGCTCCAGCAGCTCCATCTAAGCTGAAAATCCTTGGATTTCTTCACTTCTCTCCATAACATCTGAATTGCAGACTTAGCACCAAAACTCCTCCAAATTCTGCTAATAGTTGCTAGTAAAGGTGTATGAAATAACACCTATCAGTGAACCGCCACTTGCCTTAGATTAGTCGAGCTCGAACAAAGCTTAGAAACGTCGGGTTCCTGGGTCTGAAACTGGGACAGATCTCGGATAATAAATCCCACCACGATTCGATCGGCCCTGATCTGATTACGGCTCAATCTCCAAACACCTTAAACCTTCCAACACCACTTGGGAGTACCTTCTCCACTCAAGGGAAACTCCGGTGAAAGCTTGGAAGCTCAGGCGGCAATGGAGAAAACAGAGGAGAAAGAATACAGAAGAGGAAGAAGACGTTCAACTCCTAATCCTCCTCTCCAGCTCCTCCCTTTTATAGCCCCAACCCACCTCCACTTGCAAGGGAACAGATGGCACGAATAGGGGCGAATTCAGGCAGCCTAGGCCTGACAACCGGCGCCACTTGCAGGGGAAGAGGATAACGCTGCAGAAGAAAAATATCTCACCGTGGGATGCGGCAGGGTGCGGTGGTCTCCTCTGACCGCCTCACTTGTTTGCTTCGGAACTGGTCCTCGCCGCGGGTGCGGCCACTTGACTGCGGGGTGCAGTCAAGGCCATTTTTCACCATTTTTGTCCGTTTTAATCTTGGGTTAATTATCTTAACCCCGGGTTAAATATATTCGTACACGAACGACTATTTAACCCCAAAAATACATCAATTGTATTTTATATTACTCATAAAAAATATTACAGAGATCAAACATTTTATAAAATGTCCTTACTTCTCTGAATTTAATCTGACTTGTAATACGAGAGTTGGAAAATTTCCAAAATACCCTTACTAAAATTAAGGGATATTACAATAACGGCACTTATCTTATTTACTTACAAAACGTATATTCACGTTATAAGATTTTATCATAATCATCTCATCCCTCAGGATATAGAGATATATAGTCGGGAATAAATCCCTAAAGGTTTGACGCCGGCTAAGCGCACCTCCCCTATATTCGGATAGGGGATAGTCATGACTAGAGAAACGGTGTTAGGGCTTGAACATCCTATCCACCGGGTTATAAAGAAACGGCTACCTCTCAAGGTAAGCAGCGCTCCTACGAATACTCGTGCTAACTATATCTCAAGTGCACATAAAATCCACTGCTAACTATATTTCAAGTTCGCATAAAAATCCACAACAATACCATCACGGTAATAACAGATATAATAGCGTTGTTTCTAGTAATATATACAACCTATTATAATATTCATTTTAATCGTATCATTTTAAGAAAATTGTTCCCAACGAAACCAGTAATTCATCCCATTTTAATTAACAATTAAACAATTGATAATTAATAGAAATATGGAATGATAAGCAAGAGCGAATCGCCACTTGCCTTAGATTTAGACGAAGCTCAAAGACAACGGGTTTCCGAGTCCGGAACGAGGACAAAACTCGGATTTCAGATCCCTACGGAATGACCCATAACGAAACCCTAAGTTAGATTTGATAATAAAATATACGAATCTAAGGAAAGACGAACGAAATCGAAAGAACGGAAATCCCAAACGAGATCACAAAGCCCAAGCCACAACCACGAGTGCCCAAGCACACCGCGGGTGCGGCGGCCTTGACCGCAGGTGCGGTCAAGCCACAATGGCGAGACGACGATGACGAAAACTCACCGGGGAAGACGACGGGGGTTCGACTCGTGGTGGTTCCGACTTCTGGATTCCTTGGACCACCCAAGCACCACCTTGAGAGCACCTCCTCCTCCTATGGTAGCTCCGGCGACAACTCCGGCGAAAGCTTGCAAATCCGGCGACAATGGAACGAGAGAGAGATTTGAGAGAGAGAGAGAGAGAGAGAGATTGAGATGGCTTTCTCCTCCAAGTCCCCTCCTTATATAGGCCAAGCAAGGAGCTCAAGCAACCAGCTCCCCCACCGCCTCAGCTCCGACAGGGGCGAAGCAGCTCAGGCGCACGACGGTCAAAGTTCGACGAAGCAGAAAAGTAATGATGACGGCACGGGTACGGTGGGTCTCACCGCGGGGTACGGTGAAGGCCATTTCTGACCGCGGGTGCGGTGGGTATGACCGCGGGCACGGTGGAGGCCAAATCCTGCCTCTTTTACCCTCTTTCGTCCGGGAAGAATTATGGGTATGGGTCTTAACCCCAGATTAAATATATTCGTATCCAAACAAATATTCTAAACCCCAAAAATACGTTGAATGTATTTTATTCCACTCAGGAAATTATTACAGAGATCAAGCATTTAACAGAATGTCTGAACTTCTCTGAAATTAATTCGACTTCAGTACGAGTGTTTGGAAAATTACAAAAATGCCCTTACTAAAAATGAGGGGTATTACATCACTTCCCCCTTAAAAGAAGTTTCGACCCGAAACTTGGCCGAAAACAGCTCAGGAAAGCGTCTAAGCATATCCTCCTCAGTCTCCCAGGTTTCCCAAGTAACCTCCTCAGTTCCTGACTTGGACCACAAAATCCGTACCAATGGTACCACCTTGTTCCGTAACTGCTTCTCACGGCGTTCGAGAGTACGCACCGGTATCTCCTCGTAGGTACCATTTGTCTGAATCTCGATGTCTTTATAACTCAGCACATGAGACTCATCAGGCACGTACTTCCTTAACAAGGATACGTGGAACACGTTATACACTGGATGCGCCGATGGCGACAATGCCAAACGATACGCTAGAGATCCCACTCTGTCAAGGATCTCAAATGGTCCCACGTAGCGAGGGTTAAGCTTCCCACGCTTACCAAATCTAAACACACCCTTTGATGGCGATACTCTGACAAACACTTTGTCACCAACCTTAAACTCGACATTCCTGCGCTTCAGATCTGCATAAATCTTTTGTCGACTCTGTGCGGTCAACTTCCTTTGTCTTATCAAAGTAATGTCCGAGGCAGTCCTTTCGACTAATTCCGGTCCGAGGAGAACCTTGTCGGCATTCTCTTCCCAACAAATTGGAGATCTGCACCTTCGACCGTACAAAGCCTCGAATGGAGCCATCTTTATGGTAGCATGTCAACTGTTGTTGTATGTGAACTCAATCAGACTCAGGCTGTTCTCCCAGCTAGTCGGATGATCGAGTGTACAAGATCTTAGCATATCTTCCAAGGTCTGGATGCTCCTCTCAGACTGTCCATCCGTCTGAGGATGAAACGCAGTACTGAACCTCAACTCGGTTCCCATGGCATTGTGTAATTCTTTCCAGAATCTTGACATGAATCGGCCATCTCGATCCGATACAATGGTCTTTGGAGTACTATGCAAATGGAAAATCTCGTGTAAAAACACTTCTGATAGCTTCTGGGTTCCCCATGTTGACTTGATAGCCACGAAGTGAGCACTCTTCGTGAGCCTGTCAATGATTACCCATATAGCATCCTTTTGACTTTGAGTCTTTGGTAGCCCTGTGACGAAATCCTTAGCAATATCCTCCCATTTCCATTATGGTACTGGAAGAGGTAGCAACTCACCACCTGGTCTGCGGTGTTCTATCTTGACCTTCTGACAAGTCAAGCATTTCGCCACAAACTCTGCTACATCCCACTTCATGTTGGGCCACCAGAATTTCTTTCTGAGGTCCTTGTACATCTTGCTAGAGCCTGGATGTACAGAATAAGCTGACGAATGGGCCTCCTTCATCACCAACTGGCGAAGACCATCAACGTCAAGCATACAGATCCAGTCCTGAAACCAGAGCGATCCATCCTCCTGAATCACGAAACCAGGAGCTTTCCCGTCCATCACTTCACTGCTTAGCTTCACCATGACTACATCATCAACCTGCTTCTCCCTGATTTGATCAAGTAGCGTGGCCTGAATCTCAAGCATACTCAGATATCCTCTACGCTGATCGTACAAGACTTCAATCTCGCACAACCCTTGGTTCAGCTTGGTCTGAGCAGTAAGTAGAGCCACTACAGTCTCATGCGGCGTCTTCCGGCTCAATGCATCGGCTACTACATTAACCTTGCCCGGATGATACAACAATTCGATGTCGTAGTCTTTGAGTAGCTCTAACCAGCGACGTTGTCTCATATTCAGCTCCTTCTGAGTGAACACGTACTTTAGACTCTTATGATCGGTGAAGACTTGGCACCTCACACCATAGAGATAGTGTCTCCAAATCTTTAGCGCAAATACTACAACTGCTAATTCCAGATCATGCGTCGGATAGTTTGCTTCATAGGTTTTCAACTGTCTAGATGCGTATGCAATAACCTTGCCTCTTTGCATCAACACACATCCCAAAACACTCTTCGAAGCATCACTATAGACCACATAACCATCATTTCCTTCCGGTAGTGCTAACAATGGTGCAAACGCAGACACTGGTTTAACTTTTGAAAACTGGCCTCACACTTGTCATCCCAAACAAACTTCTTATGGACTTTGCGGAGCAGACCGGTCATGGGTAGAGTGATCTTAGAAAATCCCTCCACGAACCGTCTGTAATATCCAACGAGTCCTAGAAAACTGCGCACCTCCTTCACATTCTGAGGCCGCTTCCAATTGGCTACCGCTTTAATCTTCTGGGGATCAACCATAACCCCATTCTCATTAATCACGTGGCCTAAGAAAGCCACTTCTCTTATCCAAAAGTCACACTTAGACAACTTTGCATACAACTGATTCTGTCTAGGGACTGACAAAGTAATCCGAAGATGTTCCTCGTGAGCTTCCTCGCTCGGGGAATAGATCAAAATATCGTCGATGAAGACCACTATGAACTTATCAAAGTATTGGTGGAAACATCGATGCATCAGATCCATGAAGACTGATGGAGCATTAGTAAGTCCAAATGGCATGACTACGAACTCGTAGTGACCATATCTCATTCGGAACGCAGTCCTCGAAATATCTTCCTCACGAATCCTGAGCTGATGATAACCAAACCTCAGATCGATTTTGGAAAGGACTTTGGCTCCCTGCAGTTGATCCAATAGATCATCAATCCTCGGCAACAAATACTTATTCTTGATCGTGACTTTATTCAACTCTCGATAGTCGATACAAAGTCGAAACGATCCATCCTTCTTCTTGACGAACAAAACTGGAGCGCCCTAAGGTGATGCACTCGGTCTTATATATCCTTTCTCAAGAAGATCCTCGAGTTGCTTCTTCAACTCTTGCATCTCAGGATGAGCCATCCGGTACGGTGCCTTAGAGATCGGCGCGGTACCAGGCTCGAGATCAATGGTAAATTCTACATCACAATACGGGGGTAAACCAGGAATCTCCTCCGGAAAGACATCCGAAAATTCACGGATGACCGGAATATCAGGAATTGAAGGTTCATCTTTCTTGGGCTTGTCCAGATAGCACAGGTACCCGATACATCCTTGTCGAAGTAGCTTAAACGTAGCCATCGCATTGATAAGCCTGTCGTTATCAGCGTCATTCCGACCCTTGAACTTGCATACATACTGGCCCCCAGATGACACCGTCACAGTCCTTGAGCTAAAATCGATTACCGCCCCATGACGCGTCAGCCAATCCATACCGAGAATAATGTCGTATGGAGCCATGGCTATACAGATCAAATCTGCTTTGAACTTCTTACCCTGGATGGTAATCGGAAATTCTGACAGACGCTTGGTGCCCACTAAATGTTCACCATTAGGAAGATTCACAACGAAAGGTTCACAAACCTCGTTGCATACTAAGTCTAACTTACTGACACAACTCTCCGAAATAAAGGAATGGGTAGCACCCGAATCAAACAGCATACATACAGAAGTAGAATGAAGGTATAGAGTACCTTGAGCAATTGGAGCATTGGGTCCATCCGCCTCATGCATCTCGTAAAGGTGTTGACCTTGACCTCCAGAAGCAGCTGGGGCTTTCCCCTTGTTCTGTGCAGTCGTCTGCGCTGAAGGACTAGGAGCTTCCACTGGTCTGAACCTGGGTCGATTGTTCTGACTAACAGACCCTTGTTGTGATTCAGCCCCTTTTTGCCTTCTCTACGGACAGAACGTATGTACATGGACATCCTTTCCACAGCCATAGCACATCTTCTTCTCCTTCGGACACACATTACTCTTGTGCCCGGGTGTACCACAATTGTAGCACTGGATCGGATTCTTGCCTTGACCCGACTGTTGCGTAGACCCTCCATGAGTCATATCCGTTTTTGCTTTGCCAGACTTGGCAAAATTAGACGGTGGCGCGGGAAGCTTGAATCCACTCGCCTGAGACTGGTTCTGCATTGACCTCTGGCGATTGCGCTTCTTCGTTGACTCCTCCAGAGTCACTTCTAGCTTGTAGGCAACGTCCACGTACTGTTCCAAAGTAGAGCATCCGTGACTTACCATTAGTGCCTTAATATCTGGGTTCATCCACTCGTGGAAATGCCAGATCTTTTGCTCTTCGTTGGACACCTCCGGCCCAGCGTACAGTAGCAGGTGATTGAACTTGGTTGCAAGCTCGATCACTTTTAATCCATCCGTCTTTGGATAGAGGAATTCCTTATGCTTATCTTCCCTCATAGATCGGGAGAAGAAACGATTTGTCATCTTGGCCTTGAACATTCCCCAGTTCAAACCAGGGTGATCTGCAATACCTGTACCTTCCCACCATTCACTGGCTACTTCCTTCAGCTGAAGGGAAGCAATGTGCACCTTTTCAGCTTCAGTGCACTCAACGTTTCTGAATAATCGCTCCATGTGCGAGAACCAATGTGCCACCCTGACTAGGTCTCCTTTCCCATCATAACTATCAGGCCTTATAGAGCTTATGGCCTTCAGTGCTCGGCCATAGTCGCCTCTATTCCTGATCGCATCTTCTCGGGGTACATGGATATCTGGCTCCTCGAATCTAGGAACCGCTGGAGGAACTGACACGCCTTGTGCCTGAGGCGCAATTGGTCGCATGATATCGGTGAATGCTTGCATCACAATTCCCCGAATAGCCTCTATTGCTCACTGCATCAAATACCATTGGAGCGTTGACCGGAGCTTGGTCATTGCCCCCTGGATTGTTATTAGAAGCAGTCTCGTGTTCATCCACAGGGTTTGCAGTGTTCCTCACATTTGGTCTGGGGTCATTGCTTGGCCCAGCACCAGCACGAATGGTGTTCCTTGTGTTCACCATCTGTTTACCGATCAAATTCCAAGTATTTTATAACATTAATATCATTCAAATGTACTCAATGTAATAAAATCACTTAGAATAGATCAAACTTGGTAATTTTCATTGATAAGCTCAAACTGAGCTAATAAGTTCTACAAAAGGGATCTCCCGAGCGTCAAGACAAAATTGCTCGGAGACTTAGGTTCTTAACAAAATGAACACTGAATTATAAGAAAAGAAACTGCTAATCAGCACTGGCCCAATCATGGTGCCCTAAAACGTTTCTTGTAATCACAGCTCCTCATACATGGCTTCTTTGAACGGGGTTTACCATCGGAATATGGTGATGGACTTCTCACCCTGCTCTGTCCTGGAGCACATGGCTCATTCCTTGGCCTTGCCCTTCTTCGAGCATGCTCAACCGCCTCATCCATCTGACGGCGCTCTTCAGGGGAAATCATCTGACTCAGGCGAAGTGCCTCTCGCGAGTCAGGGCTTAACCTCAGCCTCTTCTGAGCAGGAATAGGCTATGAGTCCTCAGATGCATTTTGTGGATCACTCCTTCTTCTGATGCCAAACTCAGCATAGAGTGTCTCTCAATCGGCCGGAGTCAATGGCGAGTACTTTCGCTCAGGCGGCAACTCCGAACTTGGATAGATAAACTCCATCCCCGGGTCCTCGCTACCCACCAATAAGCGCTCTAAGTCATCGGACTCGTGGACTTGATCCTCGAGGTCCTCTTCGGGGTCCTCCTCTAGATCTTCCTTTGGATCTTCTTCAGGATCCTCTTCCTTGGGAATCGACTTGATCATAAAGTCATCGTCGTAGTACCCTCTTGCGTACTCTGACGGATAACCCTCATCCTCAGTGTCCTCCCTTGGCTCCTCTTCGGGCTCTACCACAGGAACCTCGGTTTTATTGGACACTAGCACTACCGACTCAGGGAGTACGGTCTTCACCTCCTCGGGTGGACTACTAGATTCTCCGATCTCAAAGCATAGCAGGGGAACTGGAAACTCAAGCCTCATTGGAGATGGCGGAGCCACCTCGGCTTCTTCCGAGTCCCTTTGAAGAGAAAAACATGCACCCATAATCTGTGGGTGACGAGAAGAGAGTTTAGTCTTTCTAAATATAGAAGCGAACTTACTATATCAGACTAAAGTGAAGGCACGACTAGGACGGTTTGAAAAAAAACTCTTTTTCATTTCAAAACGAGTAAATGGTTTATGAAATCCCCACCCGTTTGAAAAAAAAAACCGGCTCTGATACCAAATCTGTAACACCCCCAAATATATCCTTGAAAGGTATCACCGCCAATGACCTCAGATTCCACATCCGAAGCCACCCAAGGCTTAACCAGTTTATACAAATCCTAAAACAACATTTATAATACGAAATATCATAGTTAAATCAAAGTTTCGGAATTACATCCATAATCCAAATACAACCAAAATATATTACAGCGGAAGTCTTTTTAAAATAAATGACACAAAAGTCTTGATCTAGCGATCACACGCCTAGGATCTCAACCTAATAAAACTCTTTAAAATTCCATCTGCCTTCCTCGTCGTTTCTAGCCTTCATGGAACTGCAGTTTATCCGATGTGCCGTATGAGACGGATGACACCAGCCAACCATGCAAGGGAATATAACCGGTTGGTTAGTCTAATGAAAGACTATGCAAGGGTAAAACAGAAAGGTTCTAAGTAGTCGTATTAGGTTAGACTCATCGCTTCTCGAATAAAAGTCGATGACGATAATCAACCACCATACTCCTACTGAAAAATACGAAAAGGTATGATCAAGAGAAGACTCTGAAAGATTGAGTCTTAAGGACACATATGAAGAGAAGACTCCAACGAATTGAGTCTTATCGGAAAGTATGACAATGTTTGGGAACATTATAATTCACACAAGCGTTTTAAAACTGACTTGACTATTTGTGTCCATGACCAACCTCACCGCACAATGCGAATTCAGATTTGGAAGGTGGACTTACTCTAATCGAAGTCCCGGACGAGTTTCCAAGTTGTACTTCTCGCCCTAAGGTTCATTAATTATGTGCATAACGACACTTATCTTATTTACTTCCAAAACGTATATTCACGTTATAAGCTTTTATCATAATCATCTCATCCCTTAGGATATAGAAATATATAGTCGGGAATAAATCCCTAAAGGTTTGACGCCGGCTAAGCGCACTTCCCCTATATTCGGATAGGGGATAGTCATGACTAGAGAAACGGTGTTAGGGCTTGAACATCCTATCCACCGGGTTATAAAGAAACGACTATCTCTTAAGGTAAGCAGCGCTCCTACGAATACTCGTGCTAACTATATCTCAAGTGCACATAAAATCCACTGCTAACTATATTTCAAGTTCGCATAAAAATCCACAACAATACCATCACGGTAATAACAGATATGATAGCGTTGTTTCTAGCAATATATACAACCTATTATAATATTCATTTTAATCGTATCATTTTAAGAAAACTGTTCCCAATGAAACCAGTAATTCATCCCAATTTAATTAATAATTAAACAATTGATAATTAATAGAAATATGGAATGATAAGCAAGAGCAAACCGCCACTTGCCTTAGATTTAGATGAAGCTCAACGAAGCTCAAAGACAATGGGTTTCCGGGTCCGGAACGAGGACAGAACTCGGATTTCAGATCCCTAAGGAACGACCCATAACGAAACCCTAAGTTAGATTCGATAATAAAATATACGAATCTAAGGAAAGACGAACGAAATCGAAAGAACGGAAATCCCAAACGAGATCACAAAGCCCAAGCCACAACCACGAGTGCCCAAGCACACCGCGGGTGCGGCGGCCTTGACCGCGGATGCGATCAAGCCACAACGGCGAGACGACGACGACGAAAACTCACCGGGGAAGACGACGGGGATTCGACTCGTGGTGGCTCCGACTTCTGGATTCCTTGGACCACCCAAGCACCAACTTGAGAGCACCTCCTCCTCCTATGGTAGCTCCGGCGACAACTCCGGCGAAAGCTTGCAAATCTGGCGACAATGGAACGAGAGAGAGATTTGAGAGAGAGAGAGATTGAGATGGCTTCCTCCTCCAAGTCCCCTCCTTATATAGGCCAAGCAAGGAGCTCAAGCAACCAGCTCCCCCACCGCCTCAGCTCCGACAGGGGCGAAGCAGCTCAGGCGCACGACGGTCAAAGTTCAGCGAAGCAGAAAAGTAATGATGACGGCGCGAGTGCGGTGGGTCTCACTGCGGGGTGCGGTGAAGGCCATTTCTGACCGCGGGTGCGGTGGGTATGACCGCGGGCGCGGTGGAGGCCAAATCCTGCCTCTTTCACCCTCTTTCGTCCGGGAAGAATTATGGGTATGGGTCTTAACCCCAGATTAAATATATTCGTATCCGAACAAATATTCTAAACCCCAAAAATACGTCGAATGTATTTTATTTCACTCAGGGAATTATTACAGAGATCAAGCATTTAACAGAATGTCTGAACTTCTCTGAAATTAATTCGACTTCAGTACGAGTGTTTGGAAATTTTCAAAAATGCCCTTACTAAAAATGAGGAGTATTACAGTCTTGGGGAAAGACATCTCAGCTATTGTCATCCAGAGCTTTTGGGAACTGAGATCGGAAAGCTAAGGCAAGGTACGGGTAGTTCTTGCTTTGAGTTTTTGTTTTATTCTTGTTTTGTTTAGAGGTGATTGCACTCAAAGTCTTTAGCCTAGGGTATAGGTGGAGAGAAGACTTGTGAGATTGTACAACTCTAATAATACAAGTACACGTTTGGGAACTTTGTTGTTACTTTGAATCTTTACTTATTTCCGCTGCCTAGGGAACAATCACATAGTTCCTTGTTCAACACACTAACGATTCAACAATTGGTATCAGATCAGGTTAGCTCTAGATTGTGTGTTCTTTTCAGATTCACAGGTAACAATGGCTTCTACTCATGAAGTTGGGCTTGGGAACAACAAACCACCGTTCCTGCCTACCGGTGGAAAGTTTCAACACTGGAAGGACCTCTTCAGAGACTGGTTGAAGAGTAATGACTACCAATGCTGGAGAGTCATTGATGTTGGTGAAGAAAAGGTTGTTGAAGACGTGATCAAAGGAATCAAACCTTGGAGCCCAGATGATTTCAGAATCATGGAGAAAAATTCTAAGGCTCGAATGTTTATCAACAACGCAATCAGCATTGAAGATGCATCCAAGCTACATTCTTGTGCCACTGCAAAGGATATGTGGGCAGCCCTGGAACAGATGTACATGGGAAGTTCTGATCTTAGAGAGCTTGATCGTTTCCAAGCAAAGAAAGACTTCTATAACTTCGCCATGATTGATGGTGAGACTGTTTCCTCTTATCAATCCAGATTTGAGGAAATCACCACAAGACTTGCTGCTCATGATGTTGATGAAAAGGAAATTCCTCCCAAGGAGAAAATCTTTATCATTATTGATGGACTTCCTCCAAGGCACAAGATGACTAAAGCTATCCTCAAGGAGAATCCCAATACTCTCAAACTCACACTTCATGAAGTATTTGGAAAAATTAAGAAGTATGATGAAGAAGACAAATATGTTAAACCTAAAGGCATTGCTTTGATGGTTGAAAAGGCTTTCGAGAGGATAGAAAACAATAAAGATGACAACTTGGATGGTGTAGATCCAGAAACTGCTCTCCTCACCAAGGCCATGCGAACCCTCTATCGCAAGGGTCGATCATTCAGGAATGAAGGGAACAATGGTGAGAAATGAGACATCAAGGATGTTACATGCTTCAACTGTAAGGAAAAGGGTCACTATGCCAATAAGTGCCCTAAAAGGAACAACTCAGACAACAATCGTGAAAATTCTGGGAACAACAAAAAGAAGTCCTTCGTCGTTGTCTGGGGAGATGATTGTGCCAACTCTAACGATGACGAACCAGAGTCATGGGGGAACAACAGAATGTGTGCAATGACTCTGAAGTCACCAAGTGAAGAACAAGAGGTAGATCCTGAAACCTTCTTTGAATCTCTTGTTAATTTTGATAAAAAGTCTTTGATTTCTCTTATCAAGAGCATGTATAATGAGAATCTCAAAACTTAAAACGACCTAAGTAATGTTGAGGATAAATGCAATGAATTGAATGAATCTTTATCTAAAATTTCTAGTTCCTCTGTTGTTCCTTGTGTTGAAAGTGATGCTACTTACAGTGATCATAGTTCCTTTAGCACTGTTAGGGACCTATCTCAGATGAAAGCTCAGATTGATAAAATCTACTCTATCCTGGTTGAGCAAAAGCTTAGAGAAGAAAAGGTTACCTTTGTTGAGCCCAAGTATGGTCTGTGGTACAAAGGAAAGAGACAAGAGAGTGAGGAACACGAGTTAACCATACCTGAGATTAGAGAGATAAAGTATAGGAAACTTCAAAGTGCTAAGGAAAGGACCTCTTACCTAGAAGAGCGTGTGAAGACCTTGGAGAGTGGATTGAGTGAAGACCAAGCATGGTACCAAGGTCAACCTGCCCATAAGATGTATCTCATCCAATCCCAGGGAAAGTTTCCTAACACACCTAACCCAGTTAGAGCCAAGCAACGTAGGATGTCTGTCCCAAATCGTAAGTATGCCATGGGAGACTACTACAAGATCTGTTGGCATTGTGGGAACAATGGCCATGTTGTGAAAAACTGTGCTAAGAAACAAAAGTTCACTGAAGAGCACACTCAACGAAGGAACAGTAGAAGTAACAATGTTGATTTGAATGATTATGATGCATCTCCTGATATGTTCCATGCTAAGCCTGGAAAATATCACTTTGTCTCTAAGCGACCAGATAAAGCCAAGCTTGCTTGGGTCGTGAAACACTAATTTCTAAATGCAGGATGAAGTAAGGGGGAACAACATGTGGTTCATTGATAGCGCATGCTAATGCCATATGACGGGAACTAGAGATCACCTCACCTCACTTCAACGACAATCTAAGGGAACTGTGTCCCTTGGAGACAATTGATGCAGATTTGAATGGCAAAGATGTGGATGCTACAACGTATAGAGGAATGATTGGTTCATTACTTTATCTAACGGCAAGTAGGCCAGATATTATATTTAGTGTGTGTCTTTGTGCTAGATTTCAAGCAAATCCTAAGGAGTCACACCTAACTGAGGTCAAGAGGATCATGCGATACTTGAAAGGGAACGACAACTTATGTCTTTGGTATTCAAGGAACAGTGGGTTTGAACTTGTGGGTTTCACTGATGCTGACTTTGCTTGTCACCTTGTGGATCGCAAAAGCACATCAGGGACGGCACAGTTCCTTGGCCCATGCCTTGTCTCTTGGACATCAAAGAAACAAAATTCTGTTGCCTTTTCAACAGCCGAAGCTGAGTATGTTGCTGTTGCCGCTTGTTGTGCCCAGGTATTATGGCTCAAACAACAATTGGAGGATTTTGGTATGTCCCTTGGCACTTTTCCCATTATGTGTGATAATACTAGTGCTATCAACATCTCCAAAAATCATGTTCATCATTCACGTACTAAGCATATTGATATTCGTCATCATTTTTTCCGTGACAATGTTGAGAAAAATTGCACTAGAATGTATCATTGTAGGACAGAGGAACAAGTTGCAGATATATTTACCAAAGCATTGGATAGAAAACCCTTTGAGTATTTGAGAATGCTCCTTGGGATGATCTCTCTAAATTGAGGAACTCCACTTCCACTATTCCCTCAATGATTGGCTAGATCGATCAATTATAACCTAGGAAACAGCTTCTGTGTGGCATGTTATTTGCAAATGACTTGTTTATTTTCCTTGCTATGTGCTTTGTGTTACATTATATCAAAAACTTCTTACAACTTCTATTCTTGATCATATGTGCTATATTTTTACATGATAACATCTTCTTTCAAGCGCAAAGCAACCGATTTGATTATCTGCACCCTCATTACAAGCCAAAATGATAATTGGTTGCACTGCCGTCCCAAGCTTGGATCCAGGTAAACGTTCCCTATGCACCTCTCTTTATTTGCCACATTTTACTGGGAATCATTATCTGGATCGTCATTGTTCCCTACCTATTTTTGTTTGGATATATCTTTGATATTTTGTGTGAACCCCATAAAATATCCAAACCGGCCTTTCCATCCACTCAAGTGTCTCGAAATCTTCTAGATGGGACTTGGCCTGAAGGGGAACAGTGAACAGGAACGTCAGTGCCGAGGACAATCAAAGGAACGTTGAGAATTGTAGAAGAACGTTGCTTCGCTGAGAAGGAGAAATTAAATTTTGATCTGATGGAACTACAGAGAGGAACATCTACTTTGCTGCAAAAAGAGTTAAAAAAAGAAGAAAAAAAAGGAGGAATATAAGAAAGAAAGAAAGAAAGCAAGAAAGCAAGAAAGAAAGAAAGAAAGAAAGAAAGAAAGAAAGAAAGAAAGAAAGAAAGAAAGAAAGAAAGAAAGAAAGAAAGAAAATAAAAGAAAAGAAAAAGAAGGTCTACAAAGAAGAAGACGAGGTTCCCATGGTCACTGAGCTCGACATGGTGAACATCAGCAAAATGAAGTTCCAAGGAGACGCCAAGGGAACTCTGCCTGTGTCTGATATTTTGAAGCGAGAAACTGGAGAGGGAACATCCAAAGGTGCTTCAGTGCAAAGTCAGTTGTTGACTGAATTACGTGAGATCAAGAACATCATTTCTCTGCTTCTTGAGTATTTCCTCAACAAGGACAAGGCCCAGAAGGAGGATTCTGAGTCTTGAGTGGACACCTCTCCTATCCAGCCCGTCTGACCCTCTTCTCTTGATTTTTTCTATGTTCTCTTGTTTAAATGTTTGCATTGTGATCATTTTGTGACTGTTTGCCTGATTGTCTTTTGGTTTTTGTAATCAATTCCCTGCATTTTGAATGAACTTTTCTTTGCTGGTAACTGTTGCTTAGCTATGTTGTTCCACTGTTTATTTTTGGTATTTTGATGATGCCAAAAGGGGAAAGTGTGGAAATTGTTTGCGATAACTCAGTTAAGAGAGGTAACAGTTTAATTGTTCCTAATTCTTTGTGAATTTCTGGACGATGCTAGTGCTGAGGGGGAACGATGATGCAACTTGAAGGTATGAATTGCAATTACTCATTTTACATAAAATTTTGCTTATACATTTGAACTCAGATACATGTTGCTAAATATTACCTTGCTTGTTATTCTGTTTCGATCGAACAATTTTTGAATGGGTTTGTCATCACCAAAAAATGGAGAAATTGTTGGAACCTTGACGTTCCCTCTGGTTTTGATGATGATAAACACCATTAGGTTTTACGTTTTATTGTTGTTCCTATGAGTTTCAGGTTTTATGAAAGGATAAAGGAACAATGGAAAACAGTGAAGAAGAGAAAACATAGGAGCACAATGGAACGTTGTGGAAACAAGGAACAACTCCCATGCAAACAAATTGGAAATCTAGAAAGCGCGTGGTGTTTATACAAGGAAAGTTCTATTCATGGAAACCCCGCGTCTGAGGAACAACGCGAGAACGCAGAGATGCCAGCTGTTCCCAGACGGACTCAATTATACAAGGAAACAAGATTTCGTGTCTTACTTGGAGAAGAAGGAGAAAATATTGAGTCTTAGGAAAGTTTATACATGGAAACTATATGTTTATCAGCTTTAGTGTTTATTTGGAAACGTAGGTGTTCATGGTTACCATATATGACTATAGTTAGATATTTGGAAATATGATTTTTGTTAGACCCTATATATAGATGAGAACTGTCTTGGGGAAAGATATCTCAACTATTGTCATCCAGAGCTTTTGGGAACTGAGATCGAAAAGCTAAGGCAAGGTACGGGTAGTTCTTGCTTTGAGTTTTTGTTTTGTTCTTGTGTTGTTTAGAGGTGATTGCACTCAAAGTCTTTAGCCTAGGGTATATGTGGAGAGAAGACTTATGAGATTGTACAACTCTAATAATACAAGTACACGTTTGTGAACTTTGTTGTTACTTTGAATCTTTACTTATTTCCGCTGTCCAGGAAACAGTCACATAGTTCCTTATTCAACACACTAACGATTCAACACATAATGATAGGAGAAGAGTATTTTTTTACAAATTTGTGAAGCAGAAAAGGATATAAATTTACTCTTTGAGAATTGGAGATATCTATCATTTAATTTAAAACAAAATTTAAATACGCATTGCTATTCGATAGGAGTAGGGATGGAATTAAGTCAGATAATGGATGGATGAACCACTTTTATCATCCAACCCATTAGGCTAATCGCCCCACCTAGCACCCACGAACTGCATCGACCGCGTTTGATTCATTCGTCATCCGCCGAGTTTTCGAGTGAAATAAAAGTGTGGCTTGTTTCTTGTGTTTTTTCGTCCGAACTTGCGAAACACGTACAAAAAATATGTAAATTATATAAAAAAAGACGAGCATATAGCTAAAAATACTAAAAAAATGCATCATAAAAACATTATTTAATTTATTAATCTATTGTAAAATAATTGTCAAATATCCAGTTATATATATATGATTAATGAGCGGGTGAAACAGGTCAGGTGGCTAGGCAAGTGACAGATCGGGTATTTGAGCTGATGACCTCCACCTATATCTGACCCGATCCACCAACTGTTCCACAAGTTTATCATACTGCTTAGAACGGGTTATCGACCTTATATTCAGTCGGGTGCTTGGACGGATCGAGTATTCTAGTATGATTTCCATCCTAGTATAAGATAATTAGAAAATGTTTGCTTAGTTATGTGTCATGCACGGGATTTGGGTAAACACTTATATTAAAACTATTTTCAATTATGAAAAACATATTGATTTCACATTTATAAAATATTTAATATATATTTAATATAGAGGGGCGCTCAGGTAAAACGAGTCTTGTGGTGAAACGAGTGGACAATTTTGGAGCGTTGGATTGAGGATGATAGATGGCTAGATTAGGAGAGAGAAAAAAGGGTGTAGTGGGGGTGTGAATCATGGAATAAATATCACCACCAAAATAGGCAGTTAGAAGGAGATTGGAGAGAGAAAGATTGGAGAGAGAAAACGTGGATTCGGTCCAGAAATTTCTAAACCGTTCTGCATATCGATACAAAAAATCTGCATATCGACACGAAAATTGTGAATATCGTTTAATGTTCTTTGCATATCTGTTTATTTTGTTCATGTTCCATCGTATTCATGCTGATATTCACTGTCTTATGTCTGATATTCAAGTATGGTGAGTGCTTATTCATTATGTATATAATGCATCCACTGAATTGAAAAAAAATTGTGCATATCAAAACACATTATTTGAATATCGTTCAAGTATTTCTGAATATCTGTTATTCGGTATCATACATATCTCATCCACACAAATGAATATCATAGTCATGGTCAAGGAAATAATTCATAATTACAAGTTGCATATCATACAAGTAAATTCTGCATATCACTGTATAAAAAATGCATATCCCATCCACATAATTGCATGGCCGCGATCGTTGCCCTTGAACCGCGCCCGTGACTTGTTCTTTCCTAGCACTCAGCGAGATCTTCCTTGGCTGCGCTTGCGGCTTATTCTGCATATCAATGTATAGAAAATGCAAAAGCCATCCACACAAATGAATATCACATTCACGGCCAATGAAATAATCTATCATAAAAAATTGCATATCATACAAGTATATTCTGCATATCAATGTATGAAAAATGCATATCACATCCACACAAATGAATATCACAATCACGGCCAGTGAAATAATCTATAATAACAAATTGCATATCATACAAGTATATTCTACATATCAATGCATGTAAAATGCATATCACATCCACACAAATGAATATCACAATCACGGCCAGTAAAACAATCTATAATAACAAATTGCATATCATACACGTATTATCTGCATAACAAGTATTATGCATATCCCTTTCAAAAATAACAAAAGGGAAAAAAGGTCATTGGTCATTTTCAGCAAAATAATGTTCCAAGAAAATTCAATTTATCTTCCGTTATTTCAAGAATCACAGAAAAGAAATTCACTTCAAGTATGTATACATTCCAAACACCAATTGATTGCATTGGATTTTTATTTCAAAGATTAGACAATCATCAAACATATATTCACGGTATATTTTATATTTCTATCTATTGACAGCCATAGAAACTAATTTATAAAAAAACTTCCATATGAAGCAAAATAAAATCTTACCTTAAACAAGAAAGGAAGATCACATCCCCACTTCTCAAGAACCCTATCACCGAGCACGCTAGGGTTTTTCTGAATGCAAGACTTGAGAGTCTCCACCTCCAATCCACAATCACCATTCTCATTCACCTTCAGCACAGACTTATCATGCGGCGTAGATTCAAAATAATTCACGCACCTATTCCCGTTCAACTCATCATTCGCCGCATGCACATCCTCATCGGACGGCTCAGATTCACGAGGATTCAAACATCCATTCCCCTTCGGCGAAATCGGACCCTTCTTGACCAGGAAGGACGGTCCAGACTCGTGGGTTCCCATCCAGAGCTCAGCGTATGGCTACGATGAATCGACGACGGTGTCGGAATTCGCCGCGTACAGCCTCGCAACCGCCGAGTCGGGCGACGAAGTGGAGGACGTCCTGTCGCCGGTGAGCGGGGGAAGAGGAAACCTAGAGGAGAGGAAGACGATGAGCGGTTCTTGGAAGACGATGGGAAGACGATGAGCGGTTCTTAGAAGGAGAAAGGAAGAGACGATTTAATGGGAAACTGAATATGTAGATTGGAGAGAGAGGGAGTAAGTTAGAAAAACAAATCCCATAAATTTAGGTGATCTAGTGTGCGTGATTCTACCCCCTAATCTTGTACCTTCCTAGATTCAATCTCAGCCATCCATCCTCCTCTAATCCAACGTCCTAAATTGATACACTCGTTTCACCCTAACAGCTTGTTTTACTAGAGCATAGATCATTTAATATAAATGACAACATATATATAATTAGTGATAATATAAATAAAATTAAAGATAAATATGATAATAAAAGGAAATCTCTATAATAATCAATTAACAAAAATCATTTGGATTTCGTACATACATAATATGTTGAATCACGTCCTCAGCCTAGAAATAAATGAGTTAAATTGAAATTTAAATAAAATGTGACTAATTTAATGGAGAAGTTAAAAGAGAATATTTGAAAATTACTTAATATATTCTATCGAATATAGAAATCAAGATTAAATGTGACTAATCTATATGTTGAAAAGGAAATTAGGAAATATTTATATAATAATAATAATATAAAAAGATAATTTAGTATGTGCACGATGTGGAGTAGACATGTGACAATAAATGATATAACGCAATGTCAAAACGACAAGTGGTCTTAGCTAGGTTTTACTTTAGTATTATATAGTAGATTAGACATCAAGGTTTCATATCAATTATATAAATGCGTAATAGCAAGGATATCAGATTTTTGTTATCAACTTGCAAAAAAATCCATATTTTAAAAAGTATTGCAAAAGTACCAACTTTTTGTACTTTTTGTGGTATTTTTGCTATTGTTGAGGGTAGAATTTAACTTTTCTTTTCAATTGAATATCCTTAAAAGATGACTAATATTTTCTCCAAAAAAGATAAAAAAAATCATTAATCTATCCTTAATCACTTTCTCCCTCCCGGTGGCAGCCCCATCACATCAACCTTCAAGTATGTCTTCCTTGAACTGTGCCTTAATTAAAATTGGCGGACAAGTTTCCCTCCAAAAGAAAATTATTCATCTCCTTCAATCCTTAATCCCTCCAGCGTAGCTCACCTGACAAAAATCCCTGAATATTCCTTGAGAACTTCAAAGCAGCCTGACTCTAGCACTTACTCCACGTGAGATATTTCACACATGACGCCCTCCATTAAAGCTTGAATGAGTAAGTAAACTCTCCTGAAAAACAATCGATTTTTCCCCTCTGTATACGTGAAGTTCAAAAACCTTCTTTATTTGTAGGTACGAAAGTAGTGTATGTGAAGTTCATCAGTGGTGGAGAATGGAAACAACAAGGAAAAAGGTGGTTGTATGAGGTGATAGAACAGTGAAAGCCATGTTGCTTTCCCCTGACACGGACTTGGCTACACTACGCAACAAATGGACTGAGAAGAATCCATTTGATGAAGAGAATTTGTTTGTGCAATACATTTATCAAAATAAACCAGAACTTCCACCGATCGTTATAAATGATGACGACGATCTTGATGCGTTCAAGTTCTTGAACAACTGTGGAGAAAATTCATCAGAGTGGAATATTGAGTTGTACACCAACCTTTTAAAGAAGGAAGAGATTCGAAGTGAAAGGGCTGAACATCGTACTCTTCCTTCTCCAACAACTCCACCACCAACTCAGAGCCAAGACAATAAAGACTTTTTCAGGTCGTTTTTTGCAAAAGACAGAGCACCCGACACTAACGTCAGGTCAGTTGATGAAATTATTGAAGCTGACAACGAAGCAGAGTTAAGGAGATTAAAAAGGGATGAAGTGAGGGGGAAAGACAAGAGAAAGTGTCCCATGATACTGGAAGACATTATATCATTGAGCAGCGATGATGAGGACATTGAAGCTGCTACATCAAGAAACAAAGGAAAGGAGAAAATGACTGATTATGCCAATAGTGGACATTCTTTGGAGGATGAAATAGGAGATGGTTTTGATTACGGGGGCTGTTATCAATCAGGTGATGATGATCGTGTTGATGGTGGTGATGGTTTAGGGTATGCTTCAGGTGATGATGTAAATACCGTTGGTCTAGATGATGTGTGGGAGGAAATAAATGGCAATGAGGGAACATACAACGAGGAACAAATAGAGGAGGACCAAGAAGAAGAGATTGATGTTGATGAAGACATGCTTAGAGAGATTGAAAAGAGGTATTATCCAGCGGAGAGGGACATGCAACACATGTTAGTTAAAGATGAGGAAACAAGTGAAAACAAGTCCTCATATCCAACAATGAAGGTTGGTCAGATCTTCAATTCTAAGGAAGAGTTCAAAGCTGCACTCTTTTCCCTGGCAATGGAAAATTTCTATGAGATGCGTGTGAAGAGGTCCGACAAGTCCAATTATGATGTTGAGTGTGTTGACGACAAATGCACCTTCGTTTGTCGTGGCTCATTGTTACAAAAAACGTCCTTGTTTATGGTGCGATAATATGTTGTGGATCATACCTGTGGCATGAGAGTAAACCACAATCATCACAAAGGAGCAACTTCTCGGCTGATTGCCGAGAAAGTACTTCACAAGTATGTTTTTCTTGCATTTGAACAGTTTTTGTTATCAAAGGCCAATATGAATGCATTTATAGATTCACTTTGTGACATCTCAGGTTTTTAAACGGCCGTAAAGGCCTCAATGCTTCAGAAATTCAAGATTTCATGTTAGAGCATGGGATAAAGACAAGCTACTACAAAGCCAATCGAGCACGACTCTTGGCCTAGGACATGGCACATGGTACAACTGAGGATAGCTACAAGGCAATGTACTCTTACATGCACATGTTAGAGAAATCTAATCCGGGAACATACACGAGAATAGTCAGAGATGCTGACCAACGCTTCAAGTATGTCTTCTGGACTTTAGGTCCATGGATAAGGGCAGCGCGACATCTGAAAAAGGTCAGTCTTTAGTCTCATTGTTGTCACAGTCAGGACGTATAGTTACTTTGTCAGGTCAAACGCCTATATGACTGCATGTGTGACAAACAAAACAAGAATCATAAGTCAGTCCATATAATGTTGTTTTCAAAGCTTAACATCCTATTGTCAGGGCAACTTATGAGAACATAGTTTTGCGTGTGTAGGTAATATCAGTTGACGGCACTCACCTGACATCCATGTTCAAGGGGATACTTCTCCTGGCTACGGCACAAGATCGAAACGGCCAAATATATCCACTTGTTGTTGCCGTTGTTAACTGTGAGAACGATGATGCATGGTCATTTTTCTTCAGTGAATTGAGGGTTGTTGTTCCTGATCATCCTGAGTTGTATTTCGTGTCTGACCGTCATGTTAGCATTGGGAAGGGTCTGATAAATAGCTATTATTTCGCCAAGAATGGATATTGCATATATCACACATACCAAAACTTCAAGAGGAAGTTTGGCAGGCAAGACCTCTTCGGCATATTCAAAAAAGCTGCTCAGGCTTACACAGTAGTTGAGTTCAATCATCAGTTTGCTCAAATAACAGCTGCATCTCCAAAGATTGGTCAATATCTAAAAGAAGTTGGAGTTAAAAACTGGGCGAGGGTGCATTTTCATGGGAACAGGTTTAACATCATGACAAGCAACAACGCCGAGTGTCTTAATAGTCTGTGGAAAACACAGCGTCAGTGGCCTATTCTTGCTCTGTTTGATGCGATTCTTGAGACCATTTCTAAATGGTTTTGTGAAAGAAGGGAAATGGCTTCAAAATGTGACCAATATTTGTCACCCTCTGTGTACACGCTGGTAGAAGTGAACTACAGAAGGTCAACTAAGATGAGTGTTCGAAGACTTAGCCAGTTTGAAGCAGAGGTCATGCAAGGAACTATCAGATACTCGATGAACCTTAATGCTCGTACATGTGATTATAACATGTTCCAGATTGATAAAGTTCCATGTGCTCATGCCATAGCGGTTGCAAGTGATAGGGGAGTGCGACTCACTGATCTCGTCCATCCCATGTTCAAGAACGACTACGTGAGAGAAGTCTACAAGGAAACTGTGCATCTTGTTCCTCCCATAAGCCGATGGTCAGTTCTTGAAGCAGTGTCATCCATCAGATGCTATGCACCAAAAGTAAAACATCCTCCTGGAAGGCCACGTATTAACCGATACAGGGCGACGTGGGAGAGGAATTATTCTAGGAAGAGGCGGTGTTCTTATTGCGGCAACCAAGACCACAACAAGCAGTACTGTAGGAGGAAAAGGACTGACGAAGGATTATAGGAAGAGAATGGGTTAGTGTTTTTTTGTTTAGAATTGTCACCATGTTGGTGTTTTTTGGGCGTTTATGCTGGTAAACGTGGTCGCGTAAATATTGAGTCAATTGTTGTTGGGTGCTTGAAAAGATGTATGGTTTAAGTCTCTATAGTCTTAAACCACACCTCTTTTTGTGGGGGTTCCCCTTTTGGCTGGGATATAAACTTGATAAATTCAATCTTTGATTAAGAGTTGATTACTTCTTATCTTTGTAAAACTCACAAGAACAAACTGTAAAACTCTAGGACACCCTGTAAAACAACGTATATGTCCTGACATGATCATTTGTGTGACGAAAACCTAATACATAAACACGACATGTAACTGTAAAACTCCAGGACGCCCTGTAAAACTACGTATATGTCCTGACATGATCATCTGTGCGAAGAACATATCACTATAAAAGTAAAACACGCCCTGTAAACTTTCAATACGTCCTGACAACCTACATATAAAAACTTAATACATAAACACAATCATCTGCGAAACCATTTGAGTTAATAGGATTTGAACCTTAGTCTATAAACTTAATACATAAACACAATCATCTGTGAAGTCTATAATTCCTCATATGAACCCTAGAATGTTTTGAATCATGTTTTTAAAACACAATCATCTACGGTTTGTCCTGACATTGTGCCCATGTTCTCTGCAAACGTTGTATTTGTCCTGAAAACGCTTGCATATGATCAAAAATCATAAACGCATCCCCACACATACTCAGAGATTACATTGTTATGAAAACATAATCCAGAGATTACATTGTTCAACTTTACAAAAACGTGCCCTTGGCAAGGCATTCCCACACACAAAACAAAAAAACTAGCATCGCAAAGTTCATACAAAATGAGGGAAGATTAAAAACGCATCCATCAAGCTAGATAGCTCGCCATCAGATCTCCCCTTAAGAACTCAACATGCTCTAACACCTTTTTTATGTTGATTTCATTGAAGACGGTGTCCCATTCAATCTGCCAAAAAAACAAAGCATCTTAGGCACGTCACTTGCACATAGGAAGAAAATATACAAGAAAACCCTTACCAGTCTGAACCTAAGCTTTATCCGGCTCAGTTCTTCTTCGGTCTGAGCACCTGCTGGATTCAACGCAGCAAACTCCCACCTCAGGCCGACCAAATCCTTAATCAAAGCATCCAACTCCAAATCTCTCGCGACAATGTCGCGAGAGTAGCTCTCAAATACGGCCTCACTCATCATCCGCCCTCCAAGATGATCCACAACATCCCGTGCAGCTTCCATAAGGTCATATACATCAACATACACGCCAGTGACAAATTGATGTTCTGCGGCCATGGCTTCAGAATATAGAGTTTGTAGAGAAGATTTGGGAAAGTGGGAGTATTTGAAGAACCAAGAGAGGGTGGGAGTATTTGATGAAACTTGGTAGAGAAGATTTGGGAAAGTAAGGGTCTTTCAGGGAAAATTAAGAGGGGTCAAATCGGATATGCATTGGATAGGAACTCACTTATTTCAATATAACCTGATAAACCTGAATACGTACTGTAAAAAGCTAAATATGGCCTGATAAACTGGAATAAGACAAAAACTATATATGTTGTTATTGCTCTGACTTCAATTAACCGGGCACGAGTGAGACAAACTATAAGCCCTGAAAAACTATATATCTTAGAAACAGAACAAGCATTAAAAGTCAGTCCGTATATGGTTGTTTGCAAAGCCTATAACTACGTTGTCAGGGCAAATATTGAGTCTGTAGAGAAGCAAGAGAGAGCGTGGGAGTATTTGAAGAACTTTGCTAGAGATCCTGAGAGTATTTTAAGAACCTTGCTAGAGAGCCTGGGAGTATTTTAAGAACCTTGGTAGAGAGTAAGGGTCTTTCAGGGAAAATTAAGAGGGGTCAAATCGGATATGCATTGGAAAGGAACTCACTTATTTCAATATAACCTGACAAACCTGAATACGTACTGTAAAAAGCTAAATATGGCCTGAGAAACTGGAATAAGGAAAAAACTATATATGTTGTTATTGCTCTGACTTCAATGAACAGGGTGCGAGTGAGACAAACTATAAGCCCTGAAAAACTTTATATCTTAGAAACAGAACAATCATTAAAAGTCAGTCTGTATATGGTTGTTTGCAAAGCCTATAACTATGTTGTCAGTGCAAATTATGAGTCTGTAGAGAAGCAAGAGAGAGCGTGAGAGTATTTGAAGAACTTTGCTAGAGAGCCTGGGAGTATTTTAAGAACCTTGCTAGAGCGCCTGAGAGTATTTTAAGAACCGGATATGCATTGGAAAGGAACTCACTTATTTCAATATAACCTGACAAATCTGAATACGTACTGTAAAAGACTATATATTAGGAGATATGTTATTATTTCTCTGACTTCAATTAAGTGTATAAAGTAATAAGTATTTACAAATTCAATTTTTTTATGTTAGGGTGGTTTGTTCCGCATATATGTTGTTATTGCTCTGATATATTAGAAGATGTGTCTTGAAAAAGTTACATTTGTCCTGAACAAGCATGTTGACATATTCGATAATGTTTTTGCTCTGAAATGTTATTGCCTTTGCCCTGAACATCAGTTTCTGAATTATGAAAACGTTATATTTGTCCTGAAAACGCATGAACCTTATTATGAAAATGTTAATGCCTTTGCCCTGGACAAATGATCTTATTTATTATCAGTCCAAAACAACACATAAGCTTAATAATTTCCAAGTAGACACCCAAACACATAAGAAACAACATGAAAAATACTAAGAAACACCATTAAAACTACATCCCCACGGTCCTTTCCACGGCTACGCAAATAACGGCATCCCTACGGCTATCACTGGGGCAGCACATCATCGGCTTGATCACGAACCACGTACACTTTCACTCTGGCTACCTTCTCGCCGAGGCAGACGAGATCCGTAACGTCGTCATTTGTCTGCAGCGGTTGAAGGTATCGCTGCCCGGACTCTGGGACCTGTTAAAAAAAATCGACTTTGTACTGGCATACCTCGACATGCTACTGATCATCCCATGGAGGGACCAAATTTCCATCTTGTTTTTCGGCACCTTGAGGAGTCTAGTGCTCCCCCCCCCCCCCCCCCCCCCCCCCCCCCCGTGTAGACATGGGTAGTTAACAAGGCCATATCGCTGATGGTGGAGGATAATTCCCCATCCAAATATACCTGCATGAAGACCTTAATGAACGAGTCAATCATGTTGCGAAACAATTTTTGTAGTTTGAGAGAGGAGTTTTAGAGAGATTTGGGACTTTTAGAGTAAGGGAGGATTTGTGAGGGGTTTGCACAAGGCAAGAACGATATTTATACACAAAGATGAGTGGGGAGTAGAGTTAATGACGGGGTGAAATCGGATATGCATTGGAAAAGAACTCACTTATTTCAATAAAACTGACAAACCTGAATACGTATTGTAAAAGACTTGATATGGCATGAGAAACTTGAATAATGAAAAAACTATATATATTGTTAAGAGGGGTCAAATCGGATATGCATTGGAAATGATCACTTTGGCGAAGATTTATTCAAAAGCTTAGGTTTTTGTACTTAAAATGACCTGACAAATCTGAGTACGTATTGTAAGACTTCAATATGGCCTGACTTCAGTCAAAATTTTGCAAAGATTTGGTTTTATTCGAGAACTTACCCCGCCATTTTATGGAAGTTTTAAAACCGTTTTAAAGGCTATTTTTTCGGTTTAAAAACCCTTTAAATGTAGAAAATATTAGGTTGGTTAATGTGAAAGTTTTTAAACCGTTTTATAGACGGTTTGAAAAAGTGTTTTGTTTGTTTCAAATCCGCCCTAACTCCTAATCCTCCTATGGTGTATCCTGCTCTGGCTATGCAAAAGTAAAGTTGGAGAATATTGACTCAAATCTGCATGTAAGAAAAGGATTGCTTGAAAAAGCTTTTGTTTATGTACAAAAAACTGATAAAGATGATGACCTGACACACGTCACATCAGCATTGACATTTCATTTCATTTCTCTTTCTTTAATAAAAACAAAAAAAAACAAGTACAAATTCATATTTGCACAGAAGAAAAAGAAAGAACATCAAAGAGGAGAAAGAGGAACACCCTCTTCGAAAAGAGAGGAATCGAGAGTAACATCTTATAACAAACGAGAGGAAATTATACGATGACAAAAGGCTGGACACAAGGAAGCTCATCTGCCAATTCAAATTCGTGGAGGAGAGGGCACGAAGCCGGTGAATCATCAACTCGAAGATGTTTCCATGGCCTCCCTGCAACAATACAAACTTGCAAATACACTCAAAATTCGGGAAAATAGTTCTATTGGTGTCCATTATGGAAGGTAATATTGAATTTGAATTTTAGGATTTTGATTTAGGATTTTGGTATACATTTAGGGTTCTGATTTGAGGCTTTTTCAATTAGGGTATAGATGGGGTTTTTTGAATTTGGTGCAAAATATGAATTTGTGCTTGTTGGTACTTCAATTGGGATTTCATTTAGACTTAAACTAAGTTCAAAGATGATTTCACTGATAGTTGATTGGTTTAATTTTGTATTCAACCATAGGCAGGTCAGGATTGCAAATACTTCAAATGGGTGGAGGGGTCAAACTTATGATTTTAGAGCCAATGAGACTATTGAAACCGTAAGAGTTGTTGAAGATCACGGGACAACCTCTACGCTTATTTACCCGCATCATTCGACTTCAAGCAATGACATTATGAATATCAAAACAGAAAATTTAGTGTTGAAAGTTGTACTTGGTGTGGTGGTACTTGTGGTGTTAGTTGTTGTGTTGGTTGTCCAATTTGTAACCTTGTTGGTTAAAGTATGATAATTAGTCATAAGCATATGTTTAGCAAGACAATGTATTATGTAGGGTCCTTCATAATACTATGTACTTGAGGTGGTGGTACTGTCCTCCTTATGTGCATACCTGCAAATTGCTTGAAATGCTTAGGTTTGTGAACTGCAAATGACCTGACAAATCAGGTCCCTCGCTTGTAAAACGAGCGTATGTCCTGACTTAAGCACCATCTTGTTTGAAAAGCTTAGGTTTACGTATTGAAAATGACCTGACAAACTGGGTTTTTTGCATGTAAAACAAGAATATGTCCTGACATAAGCACCATTTTGCTTGAAAACATCCTGGAAATTGTCATCACAAAACTTTGTTAACATCCTGAAAACACGATGTTCCAAATTCAAATACAATTACCACATGTCTTCCTTGCCGAATGGTTCCCAACAAATTAATGTCTTTAAACAAATGTCTTTAAACACCATCCCAACGACATCTAAAAATACTATGAGCCATTTGATTTCTGTGTCCATCTATGAATTTGTCGGACGCAAGATCCATGTTTGTCATGCCAAGCATCAACAACTCAATGTGCTTCAAGGTGTAGACCCCACAATCTCCTCTACAAGATGTACAAAAGCAGTTAGAATGTATATCAATTGTAGTTTGATAAGGATTAATCATTGCATTAATACACATATACTTACCCGCGCTTGTTCTGCTTAATGTTATCAAGACGAGACACGGACATTGGCTTGTCCAATAATGGTTCACATCTCTTTGCCAGTGGCTCGTACATCTTGACATATCTTTGAACAGTTTGAATGACGGGCTGGATCATCTCGAAAATTTCCTTGTCTGAGTACAGATCCACATTGCAATCATACACCATCACACCCCAGTCGCATAGTTCAATTTCTAAGGCAAACCAGTGGGACTCTGTGATGTTGAAGGGCGCAGATATGCGTTCCGCATCATCCCCTCTCTTGCCATAATCAGCCGGACATGCACCCATCATGTAATTAATCACTGCATCCTCACCTTTGCATGGAAAGTCCTTCTGGAAGCGATTGAACTCATAGGTGACCAGGGTTTGCCAAAATGTGTCAAGCACAACCACCTTCGAAAACTGCTCCGGATCCTCTGAAATCCTTTGACGATAAAGGAACATCATTTGCTCCAGATGCTGTAATGGTGCAACAATGTTAATGTATCCACTGAAAACGATGTTACAAATGCATAATATTTTGAAAGGATGTATTGGAATATTACCTCACTGACCAACCAGTCTTTTGGGGCAAACAATTTCTCAAAGAACTTCTTATCCAATTCTTGCCCACTCGGTCCAATTCAGGGTTCAATACTGCATGATGGTACATATTCATTTGAATAATAAACAAGGCAATATATCAGTTTGTCAGTCCATAAGGAATCATTTTAGTACATATACAGGCAATATATAAGTTTGTCAGTCCATAAGGAATCATTTTCCGGTCATATTAAGTTGAGTAGAATGGTTAAGTCACTAACCTCTCATTTTGCATCCACTTTACCAGGTCTGTCATCCCTTTTACCTTGCTATTTTTGGTAATCTTTTTTGCCAATTTCTGCTCATCCATATTGCAAAAGGGTGATTTTGTCACCGCAGCAAGCTCGCGAGTGCGACTTGGATGTCTTTTTCTGCACTTGGCGACCCTTCCTTGGTCTCCCCTTCCTCGGCACTTTGGACTCCTTGGTCTCCCCTTCATCATCCCCCACGTCATCACAATCAGCCTTTGATACCTTCTCACCTTGTAATTCAGTCCCAGCCTCAGCACCTCGCTCATCAGTCTTGGTACCTCCCTCCACAACATCTCTCTTTGATTTCTCCATAACTCCTTCATCAACCTTGTTGAGTCCCTCCACATCTCCCTTTGGTTCCTCCACAACTTGGTCATCAACCTTGGTCCCTCCCTCCACATCATCTCCCTTTGCTACCTCCTCAGCATCCACACCTCCGTCATCAATCTTGCTACCTCCCTCCACAACATCTTCCTTTGGTTCCTCCAAAATTCCGTCCTCAACCTTGTTGGGTCCCTCCATAACTCCGTCATGCAGACCCTCATCAAACACTGCTTTTGTTGCCACCTCATCTTGTGTTGCCACCACAGTCCCATCATTAACCAACTCTTCATTAACCAACTCTTTGCTGAGCCCCTCCTCATCTTGTGGTATTGCCTCATTAACCAACTCCTCATTTGCCTCATTTACCCCCTCCTCAGTTGTTAGCCCCCGTAGATTGATGTCGTCCGGATAAGAACTGACAGTGAATCTATTGTATCCCCTTGAAGTTCTTGCAAGTTTACCATTGCAACATCTTCACCCGCCTCTTCCTGACAACCTACATTATCTGCAGCATAAGCATATGAGGGCGATCCAACCTTCTTCACCTCTCATTGTCCACCAGTTAACACAATTGCATCATCATCTTGCTCTTCATCCATCGTCTCCTGAAACGATGATATATGGTCTAAAATAAGCAAATATTTTTTGAAATGTCCACAAATGGACTGAAATGTGCACAATTGACTGAAATGTGCATATATGGACTAAACTGTGCATATATGGACTAAACTGTCTCCTGAAACGATGATATATGGTTTGAAATAAGCAAATATTTTTTTAAATGTGCACAAATAGACTGAAGTGTGCATATATGGACTGAACTGTGCATATATAAACTGAAAACGTTGGGCATACTTCATCAGACTCTCCCTCTTTAGACTCATTCCCTTTGGACTCATTCTCTTCGTCATCTTCAGACTCTTGACTTTTACTCTTCTTCATCTTCATGCTTTGACTCATCACTCTGATCTGTTGACTTCACCTCCCTCATGCTCTTCTGGTGTTGTGTAATGTTGGGTTCATCATCACTTTTAACCTCCCTAGACTTTGGCTCCTGGTGTTCTCTAATGTCTTGATCACTTTCATCACTAGATGAAGAGACCACTGTTCTAGGAGCTTTGCCTTTTATGAACTTCTTTAACTCAAGGACTTCCTCCCTTAACAGATCATGCTTTTCATTCAGAGTATGCATCGTTTGAAGCAATTCATTCAAACAACACATCAATTGCCTTTGGTCCAAACCCTCAATGTTTCCAGCTTGTCCTCCCTTACCAACTCCCTTGTCCTTTTTACCAGCCCTTTTTCTTTTTGGCTTCAGCTGCTTAACAATCTGATCCAAGGATTTGTGTCCTTCCTCCTCCGGGAAGTAACAACTTTCTCCCAAGTCCTCTCCGTCCTCCTCAACAAGGATCTGTTGAGCAACAAAAGTCCCCTCTAGGGCATCAGAAATCAAATCCAAGCTTGGCCTACTCGTTTTAAGCCACCTCACACCTCGGGGCTGCACAACTTTATTCAGCTTTTGGGCAAACGTTTTGCCAATATGGGGCACTGCCTCATACAACCATATCTGAAACAAACAGAATTGGAATTAAACCACAATTATGACCAGAGGCATTAACCTTTCTCACTTTTACATATTCAGCTACTAACACATTACCTGAAACACCATCGGGAAACCCCTTATGGTGTATCCTGCTCTGGCATTGTCTGAACGTGCTAGTGCAGCCTTAACTGACTCCATTCTTGTGTCCAAAGCAGAAGCCAGACTTTGATGGAGGTCAATATATGCACTCCTACCCCATGGGAAATTATTGAAACGATCCAAGTCTTGGGTCAATTTCACATGTAGGGGTCTGACCTTCCTCTTCTTATCACCCCCCAGTACAACACCCTCAAGAATTAACAACAAGGCCATCTTCAGCTTGAATACATTTTCCTCCCGATACGATAAGAACTTGGTTAAAAGGTTAGCAATGGTAATACTCCTCATACCAAAAAAATCAAAGACTGCCTTCTTATCCTTCACAGTGTCCTCCTCATCGGGCATCCCACAATTCAGTCTTGTTATTAGCCTAAACTCCTCTATTGAAAACCTACATGGTTTTCCACCAAGATCATACCATGTCTCAAACTGCTTTTTTGTGTCCAGTTGCCTAAACAATACATGGTGAATCAACTGTGCAGGCAATTTCAAGTTTTTTATAATTTTTATAATTGGGCCAAAGGGTCCCTGCAGAACTGTCTGCCAGTCTGTTCGAGTTAGGGTATTCTCAATACAATTCAGATATTGAACCCTTGAGTTCTGATTTATCCGACCATAAAACAACTCTTCAGAATGCCACTTGTACATTATCTGTAAAGAATGACATTCACAAATATCTGAATGGTAAGAATGACTTTCATATTCACATAAATGAAAGAAAGGCACCATCTTACTTTGTCAGGTAAAGATATATGTTTTTTAGGATAAAAAATATTTTGTCAGACTACATTTTTGTTTGTCAGGCCAAATGGAAGTTGTTCAGACAAGTCTTTACCCTAGACTATAACTTACAATTTTGTATCAACATGAATCAGGCTACTATGACATTCTAACACTCTAACCACACAACAAATACATAACATTCATATTGACATAGACCCGAAAACTTACTTTGTCAGTTTAGATAATTGGTTTTCTCAGAACACATTTTCGTTTGTCAGGCCATATGGATGTCAAGAGTTTAGGCTACTATGACTTTTCCAGACCACTCCATGCTGTGTTTTTTACAGACTAAATCATGCTCTATTTATCCAGACCCTAAACCTAGCATGCATCACAAATTTCAGACAAAATATTGCTTTTTTCAGGTAGGTCAAGAGTTAGAGAAGACCACTAACCCCGCCTACCGACTTCGATGGCTCCTTCCTCGACCTCTTGGCTTTTGGTTCTTCAGCCTCCGAGATTCTCAGTTTCTTCTTCTGCATCCATACGACTGGACTCGGTGGTTCTTCTTCTTCCGACGAGCTGTAGGTTCTCTTCATTCTGCCACTCGACACAGTAGCCGCCTTCGCATTTGCCGAATGTTCTTCGCTTTCCTCAACCCTCTTTCTCCTCGAAAGTGTAGAAGCATTTGCCTTCGCCTTCTTGACTCTGGCTTTCGCAGACTGTAAACCTCTTGTCTTCACCATTATCGATCTGGGGATCTAGTAAGGGCTTTAGAAATGACTTCACAAAGGGCTTCAGAAAGGGTTATTCAAAAGGGCTTCGCCTTCACGACTTTGGGGATTTAGGATTTGGTTTCACAAAAACGATTCGAGAATGAAAGGAAAAAGCGAGAGCGCCGAAAAGTTTTTGGGGAAGAAACGCATTGAAAGGATGAACTGCTATCGGTTGAACAGGTACTTGATTAGGCTACTGATACAACCGTTTAAAATTAACTGTTTCTTTAAACATCTCCAAAACACTTTTATGTTTTTTGAAAAAGTTTTATTCATAATTCATTTTACCTTTTTAGTTTTGAAAAGTGTTGCAGCTTTATGGTACTTTTGCAATACTTTTCAGAAGTTGGTATTTTTGCAAGGAGCCTTTCAAATGTTGGTATTTTTTGCAATTACGCCTTATATAAATGGGTAACTTTGTAAATTTAGAAATAATATTGTTCCACAAAAAAATATGTACTTAAATTTATGAGATATTTGAATAATATTAATTGTAGAAACATTTAAATTATCATAATATATATAATATATCATTTAGATGAGATATTTATGATTAGATTGAATTTTAAATCAAAAAAAATTGAAATAATTTTTTTTTTAATTTGGATATAGTGCTGACGGGACTAAAAGTGCACAAGCAAATGTCGCTGAATAGCCAAATCAAAGTAAATATCCTAACGGACCTACTAAACAGATGTATAATAAGCAAGTAAGGGTCGAACCCACAAGGAAGATCGAATGAAGTATGCAGTCGTGATTGACAAGTAACAAGCAAGGGGGGTTTAGTTATCACGAGAAAGCAAAGTAAGCAAAGCAAACAAGTTTGGTTGAATTGAGAAAATATAATGGGGAAAGTAGTCCTACTAGAGCGAGATCCACAATACAGAGATATAATTTGATCACAGAAATCTATTTAATCCAAGTTCTTTTACTATCCTTATAGTTGTTCCCACCCTGATCTTAAGTACTATCGATTCTCACAGTTGTCGATAGACTTATCACTATGTCACTGGTAAAGTACCTCCGATTCTCACAGTTGTCGGTATACTTTACCACTAACGCAGCAATAGCAATGCACACAAGGATATAGGATACATGCAAATAGAAGACGCCTTACTATTTAACATGCAAATAATTCTCACTCATGATTGTACGCTCGGAACCCCTATACGCACAATCGTGTATGCCACTAGATATGCACTCGGAACCCCTATATGCAATCCTAGCAATTGATAAAAAGTATTCAACCTAGTTGATCAGGCTATGAAGAATAACAAGAAATCAATATTCAATATAACCAAGAGAATCAAACCAACACTTATAAGGATAAGAACAAGGAATAGAAATCTCACAAACACATCAACTGTATTGCTTCAAACGTCTAGTAGAACAAAGGGAAATTAGTGCTCCATCAAAGGGGGATGAAACTCTAAGGGAAAAATAACGTCTGATGTAAAGTGAAGTTCCTCTCTTCTCTTAACCTAGAAAGAGGGCTTAAATAGTCTTAAGAAAACTAGGTTAAACTAATGTAAACAATAAAGGAAACAGAATAATAAAATAACAAAATCTTAACGAAATAAAAGGAAATAAATGTCTCTGGGCACGCGGCATTTAATACGGCCACCGCGGGGCGTCAGGCTCTCCACCGCGGGGCGGTGGCTTCCTCTAGCGCGGGGCTTCAGTCTTCTCTGGGAGTCACCGCCGGGCCGCGGTGATTCTGGCGCGGGGCGGTGAACTCGCTCACTCTCTTTTCCAGCTCCTCTTCTCTTCTTCTGCTGCTCTTCATTACTACCAAGTGTTGGTAGTCTTCTCCAAGTATGCTCCAGCAGCTCCATCTCCATTCTCATGTCTCCATCTAAGCTGCAAATCCTGGGATATCTTCACTTCTCTCCATAACTTCAGGGATCACAGACTTAGCTCCAAAATTCATCCAAAACTCCTCCAAATCATGCTAATAATTGCTAGTAAAGGTGTATGAAATAACACCTATCAAGTGCTGACAAATAAATATTAATTAAAAAAATGAATGAATTATGATATGGATTTTAGTTTATGCGGGAAGTATTTGTTGTATATATCAGGTTTCTTAATGTTACATTTTATTAGATATGTTTTATTTATTCTTTTTTTTTTTACAGAAAGTCGTTATAACAAATCTTTTGACATATCATACCGATTAGGCAAAATGAAAAATAATATTATAGTGTCAAAAATTATTCGGGTTGATTAAGAACCATAAGCTAAAATGGAAAATCATGAAATTGAAATAAAAATCAATCTTAAACCTGATATCCTAATTATTTTTTAGATACTTTATTTTCAGTCTCATATCAAATATCTTTTAACTATTTTTCTAAAAAATAGTTATAACCAAAACTCACGATCTTCGAGTTTTTATGACTTTTATTTAGTTTACAATCATATATTCACAAATATGTTGCAATTAGTTATTTTGATGCCTAACTGAATTTTTTGTAACTGCTATTTAATTTCCAATTGACCATTAATTTTTGTTGTTAATATTTTCCAATATATGATATTTAGTTAGTCTCAATTTTTGAAAATGTACAAGTACTTGAACTGTTGTGTTCCGGCTAATGGCTATTACATCTTTAAGGGATTTAAAGTCCAAAGCCTTTAACAAGACAAATGTCGCGACAAACCAAGGATTCCAAAACGGTGACGTGGCAGGGGATGTGCAGATTGGCGCTCACTAGTGATGTCGTGGAGATGGCGATAAGGGGAGATCAGCCATGAAGGGAAAAAAGATTGACGCTGACTCAGGATGGTGTAGTGGTGGCAGCTAAGCTTTGAGAGAGGCGAAGGCAAGGGCAGCGGCAAGTCTGGTGTTTTGGATAGTCCATTTGAAGCCCAATTCTCTTTTTTTTTCGAGAGGAGATCAATCCAAATTTGAGTTGATTAGTGTTGTTGTAGTTTTGGATTTTTAATATATTGTGATTCATTTGTAATCTTTGTAATTGATTTGTATTTAAATTAGGAAAAAATTAGTACTTCTAGATTTAGGTAAAAAATCTTTTATATAAAATTAAATTTATTTTAAAAAATAAAATAAGAAAAAATTTGACATATGATAGTTTTAATGAGAGGTTGTCATGTGGTGTAGTTAGATTTCAATTTAGTATATATATATAGTAGATTGAATTTTTAATTTTTAAAAAATTGAAGAGAAGAAACATTGAAAACACATTTAAAATAATGTTAATTAGATAAAAGATATTTAACATGTGTTAATGTTTACTAGCTATGTTGGAAATACTCAACATGGTCACTTATTATGGGTAACGGAATCACTCGCTGACTCATGTCATTTTGTCTAAGTATTTTTTATCGGTTTGTCTAACCTAATCCCTTAGGGCACATATTAAAGATTTAGAAAACTAAACCCTAAAAAGGAAATGGTAAATCCTTTTGAAAAATATAAAAATCCTAAATAATTAACATCTAATCAAAATTTTCTATATATGGACTTTTAATTGTGTCCTATAAAATCGTTTAGTATTGCCAAAAATAGGGTTTGTTTGGTAGTGATATTTATAAAGATTTTTTTATTTATAAAGTTTTTTTATTGATAAGTATGTTTGGTAAAAAAAAAGTATTTTTCTAGAATGTGTGTATTTTTTTAGAATTGTACAGTGAAAATAAAAATAAAATAATTTTACTAAACGGAAACAACTTTTTTTAAAATAAAGTTTTTATAAGTAATAAATCATTGGATATATTTTGATAGATGATCTATCAAAAAAATAATTACTCAAATTCACTTGGTTATTTCGCATGTTGGTGTAAGATACCATGCGTTTAAATAAAATTTCTTTGTACTAACAGAACAACGTATTTCAAACAAAAATAATTGATATAAACCGGAGGATACCTTGTGACGTCTAAAGTCATATTTGAATCACAGATCTAAGATATTAAAATACATTAGGTTATATTATTTTATATTATATTACAGTATTGAGTACATACTAATACTATGTTTCTGGCGGTAAGAGCATCCACAGCACCCAATTTTTTAATCCAGTTTTTTAACTTATTTTATTATTTTATCTCAATTAAAAAATTTAATTTAATTTAAGTATAAAAATTTGTGAAAAAATAAAATAAATCTAACTCAGATTCTTTAATTGTGAACCATTGAATTAGAATATTAGATTTAATTAATGATGGTAGAAGCTTGAAAAAAAATATTAGATTTGTAACAAATTTCTTAGTAAGAAACCTATAGATGAATTTTTTAATCTATTTTAGTCTTAAAAACCTACCTGCAGGTGCAGGTGCTCTAAGGAAAACTCAAATTCAAATTGTTTATCAGGTGGGAGAGTTGTCATAATTAGTAGCTGGTTCATCAGTTGACACTTTGACCAATGAATCACACGCATACAATTCTCGTGTGAAAAGGCACCCAATTTTTTCTCAATGGATGCATACGACATATGAGAAAGAGACATTTTTTGGCTAGATTCATCACAATTCGCAAGAAAATTACCCTTTCCTATATACCCTTTTGTGTTAGAGAATATGATTTTTGTGTGTTTGATGTTCAGATTTGGATGTTTGAAAACTAAAAACAGCAACAACATATACAATTAGGATGTTGAATCATTTATTAGAATGAAAATACTAACATTAGAACGGATGATTTCCAAGTTGTCTAAGTAAATAAAATATCAAGCTATAAAAGACTTGGTCCTAGATGAACGCAGCTAATCACTCTTAACACAAGAACACAAACACAAATGAAGAACGCGGTATATTATAGATAGTAAATACAAAGCTTTTCACTCTTTACAATTACATGAGAATCATCACAGATTTCAAAAAAGTGAAAACAAGCTCATTGCACTGTTTCTTTCTCTTTTCTCGACCCCGATTTCTGAGGAGTGATGGGCTATTTATAGGCGGGGAGTCCTGCTTCCGCTTAGTCACTACGCGAGGGCACGTGTCACCGTGTAGCCCACCCTGTGGCAGACGTCGGCAAAGAGGTATAAGGTGGTGATTGGACCGGCGAGGGGGGGCGGACGCGTGTCAAACTGAAGAGACGTATGGTTGACATGTCCGGATTAGGGCTGAGCACGGGCCAGAAACCGATCCGAACCCAAAAACCCAAAAAAATGGGACCGAAGACCGAACCGAAGTCATGCGGTTCGGTTTGGTTCGGGTTCGGGTTTAGGGCTAAAACAACACTCGTAAATAAAAAAATCAGACCAAACTAGTCTAAAAAACCGAACCTGGACCGAACCCCAACCGAACCGAAACCCTGATAAAATCGGACCAAAACCCGAACCGAATAATTTCGGTTTGGGTTCGGTTTGGGTTTTTCGGGTCGGTTCGGGTTTTCGGTTTTTCTGGCCCGTGCTCAGCCCTAGCCCGGATTGTTCCGGGTGACTTGCGACGACTTGGGAACATCCAGTGATTACTACGCGGTCATCATAGATCGACGCGCTAGAGGTACTCTGTGGCCTTTCCTCTTGTGCTTTTCTTCCCCCGTAAGCTCTTGAGGTTGCCGCGTTAGACATATCCCATGGTCTAGGACCTCGATGAGTAATATAGAACGCGTGAATGTTGTTATGAAATAACAACGCGCTATCACAACCCCTTGTTTTGGCGAGTCATTCCTGACTTAGTCAAAACAATAAGTAATAGTAAGTAAAAATGAACGCGTTCTTTTGACCTCATGGTGGGCCTCCCTATGACACCTTTTTGGTGGGCCTGATGGTCTGGTTTTTGGGCCTGGTAAGTGGTGGCCCATCTGACTTGTTATAAATAAGATGGGCTGAACGATGGGCAGGAAACCACTCCACTTTCCACGTCCTTCTCCTTCTCTCTCCTCTCTCCTGACGTTTGCAGTTTCGGGCGGTTCCCAGTCGTTTCTTCATCTTCTTCTTCGATTCCTCTTGCAATTCTACCAGGTAAACGCCTCTTTCTTCTTCTTTTGGTTGCCATTGTGGTCGTGAGACATTTGCATGTGCGAAAATTTCTGGTTGGGGGGGGGGGGGGATTGCGGTTTTCTTCCCCGGTGAGGATACTGTGATGGTCAGAGGGGATGAGGTGGTTTGTCGGGGCCTTGGGGGTTTTCGGGCGGACACGCAGAGGTTTGTATGGGAGGCCGAGGGGTTTCGATGGCCAGGGATAGGTTCCCGACCACTGAGAGGTTACTTTGAGCCAGGGATTTGTTACGAGTTTGGGGAGGCAAGGAGTCGTTCTCTGGTGGTGGGGAAGAATGGGGAGCGGGGGGAGATGTTCTTTGTCTTCTCCAATTTCGGGTCGATCTTCAACTCGACCCCCTCCTTTCTTTTTCTTTCTTTTGACCAACCCGGTCTCATGCTTGTCGGCGAACCCGGTCTTGACTTTGAACTCGGTCTTGACTTTTTTCGGCGTCCTCGTGTAGAGTCTGCCCACCACTTCCTCTCTTTTTACTTCTTCTTTTTCTTGCTCTTCTTTTCCTTCTTTGTTGATAGCGCGGTGATTCATGCTTTTTCCTCGTGCTCTCTCCCCTGGGCGCGCTTTGTATTTTCTTTCACCGTGCTAAGCCTTCTCTTGTTTTACCTTGTCTTCAGAGAGTTGAGAGAACGCGTGACAACTTCAGGTCGCTCTTTTAGGATGCCTAACAGCGAGACAGACTCGGGGAGTATGGACCCTTTAGGTCGCGCTAGGGAAGAAGCCTTCTTGGCCGACGACCCGGGGACGAGTCCAGAGGAAGCTGCTTCTACATCTTCGTCATCTTCTACACCTCCTGGGCCTTTGCGGCCATCCATGGTTAGGGGAGGCACGGTGATTTATGGGGGTGTCGAGACCATTTCCTCGGATTCTGAGGAGATGTTGGAGGCCGCGCCGCTTCCCAGGGGGAGAACTGGGGCCGCGCAAACCACATCGGGGGAAGGCGCTATACCCCGATCCCCTACTATGCCTCCCGAGACTACGTCTTCTCGCAGGGAAGGGCGCATAGACAGTTGTGCTGACTTTCCCAGTCACAGACTAGGTGTAGAACCCCCATCTCCTGCTAAAGTGAACTCAAAAGAGATTCCAATGATGCCCCTTTCAAGGGAGGAAGATATGCGCGAAATGGGTACCTATACCACCATCTCTCTTCAAACTCTGGAAAGGCTAGCGGAGGAGATCCCTTGGCCCAAAGGCGTAGAGTTGTGCCTTCCTTAGCGTCTGGGTTCTTCACTGGCGCGTTATGAGAATTGTTTAGTGGTCAATCTTTTAAACTTGGAAGGAGGGTTTTGCTTGCCCCTGGCCGATCATTACCGCGATTTTTTAGCTATGTCTAATTTGAGTCTCGCGCAGTTGTATCCTAACACTTGGAGGTACTTTAGTGGCTACACCATGCGGTGCTATAAGGAAGGGATAACACCTGACGCGCAACACATGCATTGCCTTTTCACTATGAAGTATGAGAAGGGGATGTGTAACTTTAGTCTCCCTACCTTAAAGGTCATTAGCAAGCCTTCCAACGTGGGAAAATGGAAGGACATATGGTTCTTAGTCAGGGGCTTCTTAGAAGATTTATTTAGTTGTCGGAGATATCCCACGCCGTTTAAAAGACCCAAGAAACCCTCTCAGCGAGAAATAGACGCGTGTAAGGCTAGGTTTCATAATGACCTGGACGCTCCAGATTTTAAGAGGTTGATCACGCAAGAGAACTTGGAGAAGGCGGGCCTAAGTTTGCCGCGGGGAGGTGGTCGCGACGAAAGGGAGAGGGGTATTCACTCACCTGTCTCACGTTGATGCATTCCCGAATGCTTTACATAGTTGCGTTGTCGTTTCTTCTCTCCTTTTTTGTTTAAAACTTGCATCTAACATGGCTGGTACACTTGGCAGATATGGTGAGCTCCTCGTTGTTGTTGGGGAGTATGGCGCGGAAAACAAAGGGGGGGAATCCTCAGTTCCTGCTGTGGTGCCCGAGGAAGAAGGCACTTCGACTCCGATCGTGGAAAAGGACCAGGTCCCCACCTAGATCGCGGCTATTGAGGCTACTAGCACTACCTGGCCTCCGGTGCCTCCGGCCAGGGTAGAGAGTAGGAGTAAGGTACACCACGAGGGGAGGTAGGGGGGACCTGCTACTAAGAGAGCTAGGGTAGACATCGCCGCGGGGAGTAGCTTAATTAGACGCGCCGATTCTGTCAATATGGATATCGTTAGGCGCTACACCGCCCCTGCCCCTGCTGCGGCAGAACTGAGGAAACTCGCGGTTCCAAGGGAGGCTTGCGTTGCGGAGAAAGGATGGTTTAACACTTTGCCCGCGGCCCATCTGGAATTTGAGTCTTTGAAGTATCTATAGATGGTATCCCCTTTTGACGAAAAGATCGTTTTAGCTACATATTTTCTTTCGCGGTGTTTGACTCCTCTTTCCTCTTGATAGGCTCGTTTGGGACTGCTTGCCACCGCTTCGTATTGCAAGACTTTGGAAGCTGGAGTTTCTGAGATGGAAGGACGCGTGGATGGAGGACGGCTATAAGAGTGTAAGAACCAAATCGAGGAACTCAGCATCGACCGTGACACGGCCAGGAAGGAGGTATCTGAGGCCAAGAAGGAGACCGCGACCGTTAGGAAAGAAGCCGACGATTTGAAAAAGTCTGTCTCCAAGAAGGGGAGGGACATTGACAAACTGAAGGCCGTGAATGAGGCCCTTGCCAAGGAGCGCGATGATGTGGAGGAGAAGCTTCATGCCGCGAAGGAGAGAATTAGGGGCGAGGAGGCCAGGGTGTAATCCGCGATTCACACCTATCTATCTTCTGATGAATACAAGCTGAAAAGGGCAGATGAGATTCTGCCGCATTGGCAACAGGGCATCCGTATTGGGGTTAGGCAGGCGGTGGCTAAGTTTGGTGAGATTGATCCCCGGATCGCCTACTTCGAGCCGGAATACACAAGACTCTTTGGGGAACCAGAAATACCAGATTTGGACGACGAGGGTCACAACGCGGTTCCGGACCCAGGGCATGGTGGAGGAGAAGATGCACCAACAGAGAATCTTGCCGCGTGAAAGTTCATGCTGAATTGCCTGATCTAATTTTTTGTTGATCTTGTTAGGATAACTTTTTGAAAGAATGTAATCTTTGTGGGATATTTCTGAGTCTACGTAGGAATGCAAATGATGAACACTTCGCTTTACTTGAATTTTAGTGGATTAACGATCGCGGCGGCATCCCCAAGTTTAGACCTGAGGGAACTCACCCGTCTGATAGAGCCGGGGCGCGGTGGCAGCCCCAAGCCTGGACTTGAGGGATCTCAGCCGTCTGACAGAGCAGGGACGCGGTGGCAGCCCTAAGCTTAGACTTGAGGGATCTCACCCATCTGACAGAGCAGGGACGCGGTGGCAGCCTCAAGCTTAGACTTAAGGGATCTCACCCGTTTGATAAGGCAGAGACGTGGTGGCAGCCCCAAGCTTAGGCTTGAGGGATCTCACCCGTCTGATAGAGCAGGGACGCGGTGGCAGCCCCAAGCCTAGACTTAAGGGATCTCACCTGTCTGATAGGGCAGAGACGCGATGGCATCCCCAAGTCTAGACTTGAGGGGTCTCACTCGCCATTTCTTATGGAAGAATCAACGCGGTGGCAACCTCAAGTTTGCACTTGAGGGACCTCACCTGCCTTCTTGGGCTGTGCGTAAGGTAAAAAGAATGAAATTTGTACAAGCAATCGCCTAGCGGCAATGTTTTATTGATGGTGTCACATATATTACATCACAAATCTGGGTACGACTCTAGGCATAGTACTTTTTCAGGCGGGACACGTTCTAGGTCTTGGGTAGGGTTGCCCCATTTTCATCACACAGTTTGAATGCGCCCTCATGAACTTTGTCACCAAGGAGGTATGGACCTTCCCATTTCGGATCAAGCTTGCCTCCATCAACGCGTCGCAGCACCAGATCTCCTTTCTTGAGTGAACGCGGTCTCACCTTTTTGTTATAATATGATGCGATTCGGCGCTTATATTCTTCAGATCTCAAGGCCGCCATATCACGCAATTCCTCTCTTAGATACATGTCGAGTTTGAGGGAATCCTCGTTGTTTTTTGGATCAAAATCAAACACTCGGGCTGAAGGCACCAAGGTTTCCACAGGAACAACGGCCTCGGTACCGTAGACCATGGCAAAAGGGGTTTCCCCTGTTGCTCGTCCTGTCGTGGTGCGGTAGGTCCAGAGTACCAAGGGTAGCAATTCGGCCCACCTGCCCTGTGCTCCAGTCAATCTCCTTCTCAGGTCGTCCAGGATCTGCGCATTGACATTCTCGACTTGTCCATTTGCTTGCGGGTGAGCGACAGATGAGAACTTCAAGGTAATATGCAAGGATGAGAAGAGATCGCGGACTTCCTGACAGTCGAACTGAGGACCATGGTCGGTGATAATGGACTAGGGCACACCAAAGCGGCACATGAGATTTCTCCAGAGGAACGAGCACACCTTTGCCGCGGTGATCTTGGCCATAGCTTCAGCTTCTATCCACTTGGTGAAATAATCCACGATTACTAAGATGTAACGATTCTGCCCCGCCGCTTTAGGAAAAGGGCCCATGATGTCCATTCCCCAGAGGGGAACGGACACGCCGCATGAATAGGCTTTAGATTAGACGCGGGGCGATGGAGGATGTTGGCGTGCCTCTGACACTTGTCACATTTCTTAACATAGTTGGTGGCATCAACTCTTAGGGTAGGCCAGAAGTATCCCCTCCGAGTGATTCCTTGGGCTAACGACCTCCAACCTGGATGACCTCCGCAGATCCCCTCATGGGCTTCTTTCAGAATTTCAGCTGCCCTTTGCGCATCGACACACAACAAATCAGCTTCAACAAACCCTTTTCTGTAGAGTCTTCCTCCTCTGACACAATATCTCACGGCCTTTGCTTTAATTTTCTTTGCTTCAAGACCATCGTCCAGAAGATTATCGTGTTCAATGTACTGTGAGATGGGGTCAACCCAGCTTTCTTCAGGTTGAATGTTCATCACCTGACTAGTCACTCCCTTGGTCATCTTTCTTTCTATTAACACCTTGTTTCCTACCTCCAGTGGCAAGTTCGCATCAAGCTTTGAAAGGGCGTCTGCTCTGGTGTTCGAGGCACGGGGTATGGATTCTATGTAAAACGCGTCCAGGCAGGACACCATGGTTTTGACCTTTGCGCAATAATCGGGGAGCGATCCCGTCTTAGCTTCATACTGCCCCATTACTTGCCGTGCTACTACCTTTGAATCAGTGAAGGCCTGGACCCTTCGTGCACCATTCAGAAGAGCCATTTCTAAGCCAGCAACCAGGGCTTCATACTCTGCTTCATTATTGGTAACGGGAAATGCAAAGTTGAGGGCGTACTGTGCTTCGAAGGATGTGGGGCCTTATAGCACTATCCCCGCTCCGCCTCCCGCGTCACACCTTGACCCATCAACATAAACCCTCCACTCCTCGAGATTCGGTTCTTCCGAAACAACAAAGCTTCCTTCAACGATGAAATCATCTAAAGCCTGTGCTTTGATAGCTGTGTGTGGCCAGTAGGAGATATCGAACTCTGATAACTCAACGGCCCACTTGGTCATTCGGCCAGATAGCGCGGGCTGATGCAAAATTTGTCTTAAGGGAAAATCCGACAGTACCTTGATAGAGTGAGCTTGGAAGTATGGTCTCAAGCGTCAGGCCGCCGATACCACGGCTAATGCCACCTTCTCCACGAGAGAATATCTTTGCTCGACAGGTTGTAAGACCCTGCTCACGAAGTATACTGGGTATTGCTTTCTCTGGATAATACAGCGCTGATGGTGGTGGGACTAACTGCTAGATAAAGTTGAAGATCTTTGCCGCGGCGAGGTGGAGACAGAGTAGGTAGTTGGTTAAGGTAGACCTTAAGACTTTGGAAAGACTGCTCCAACTTTTTGGTCCATACGAACCTCTCGTTCTTCTTCAGAGCAGTGAAGAAAGGGAGGGCTCTATCGGCCAGTCGCGAGCAAAACCGGCTCAGGTAGTTAACCGTTCCATTGAGTTTCTGAATCTCATTCCGGGATCTCGAAGACCTTATCGCGACGACAACAACAACCTTCTCGGGGTTGACATCAATGCCCCGATCACTAATCATGAAGCCAGGAAACTTGCCAGAGTTCACTCCAAACACGCACTTTTCGGGATTCAAACTCAACCGGAATTGTTGGATCGTTAGAGTTACGTCTGAGGGAACAAAAGCTTTGTTCCCACAGAAGTTGCAGCGGATTTAATATAGCAAGAAAGATAACGAACGAACTCACGATGTATAGTGGAAACCCTGATTAGCAAAACTAGCTTCTTCAAGGAAAAACCACTACCTTCAAGCTTCCGCTTGAGAGGATTTTGAAGCGTGTACTTGTCTTATTGATTTCTTGTTCGATTACACTTGTATCATGGACTTCGACCTTTAAACAACCAGCTAGACTCGAAGACTCTTCTACAACGATGAATCAAACTCAACCCTCAAAGACTTACACACACCTCACTTTTTTTCTTTCTCTTTTTCGTTCTCTCTGTTTTTCATCGTCGTGGTCACTTAGAAATGAATCCATACTTCTAATAAATATAACACGGCAAAACCCTAATTGTAACAAGATAAGATATTTCCAAGTAAGGTTATAAGAAGATAGGATTTGCTGGAGGAATAATATCCCAACCGTCTATATTAATCAAGGAAGGAATTCCCGAAATTAATATAATCAGATGAGATATGATTCTTCTCTCTCCAATTCACTTATCTAAGGAAAGATTCCCTAAGATAAGGAATCGGGCTTCTCTCTCCAAATCTTCTCCAACGGCTAGATCCTTCCAGCCGAAGTCTTCAATCCTTGACCGCGTGATTCTTCTTTGATTTGTTTCCATAATTGTCACGCTGGATTTCTTCTTTCCATCCGCAGCTTCGATCTCGTTCGTCGCTTCAGTTCCTTGATGGGTAACAAAGCACATGAATAGAGCTTTGTTCCTCCCCGCGATCCTTTGCTGCAATGGTTCCCTGAGACAACTGTCTTTGTTCCTGAAACACTTAGTACCCAGATTAGTTGAATGTTTGTCACTTATCAAAACCTAAGGAATTCAACAAATTCCCCCTTTTTGATGGTGATAAACATCCTTGACAATAAAGTATACACAAGCATACACAAACGAGATAAAGATAGTTGTATGGGGAAAGGTTCTCCACACAAGACCATAATAGTTCCCCCTCAACACAGCAACATATGAAACCATGTACTGTTCCCCCTCAACCAAAGCTACTTGTCATTTTCCCCCTTTTGGCATCATCAAAAACATAGGTAAGGAGATAGAGAGAAAACGACCACATCAAGATGAGCAACACCCCCTTTTGCATTAGATTGAAACACACAAACATAGACTGCATGTAAATACAACTACAAAATAAGCAAAGATAACACATATGATCAACATGCCAGTCAATGGAAACACATGAGCCAGAGACAAGGAAAATCAAGCAGTAAGGGATAAATGTGCTAGGGAACAAAAGAGGGATTGGTTAGCCAGAGAACGACGAATCAAGTACCACTGGTGCATGTAGAGGGATCCGGAGTATGAGTAGCCGTTATAGCACGCACATCCTCCATAAATCGCCTTTGTTGTTCTGCCAATCAACGATATTGTGCGAGACAAACTCTTCAGGACCCTTCGCAGATCTGTTCCCCTTCAGACCCAACCAGCACCTTTTTGCAACGCAAACTGCTTCTTGTGTAGCTTACTAGCATCCAACCATCGGTAGAAGAAAGATTTATTTGTCCCCTCTTTGTGTTCCCTGTGGTGTTCCAGTTTTTTTTTTTTTTTTTAAACAGCACACGGGAGTAACATGACAACTTTGCAGAGAACGCTATAGATAGGAGGGGAGAAAACACAAGAATCCTTTTTCATATCTTTTCAAGTATTAAGGATAATGATCCCAATCTTCTTCTTTCCTTCTTTTACCAAAGATCACAGCTAAGAAGATATTTTCCAAAAATAAATCATGTAAAAGATTATGTCCAAATCCATCAAAGCCCACAAAATCTCAAGCGCAACAACCATCACGCAACCACCACACCACTTTTTATGCACGAACACTTCTCAAGCAGTTGCAAGCCATCATTACACATCATACATGTCAAATCCCAGCCACAGACCACAAAGGCGAGAATTCGTATTCTCGACTTTCCGAAAAAGTAGAGGAGTGTGATGCGGGGGTAATGTTACCAGAGAGGGTACAAAGAACATCACACATAAATATATACGAGAATTTTTAATAATGTTTATCATGAATGAGAGGCTCCCAGATGTGGATGATTAGAGGGGCTCATAGGGAGCATCAAGCATGATGGCTAAGGTAAGCTGTAGAATCAACAATCATTTGAGCTTGTGATAGGGGAACTGAGCATCAAGTTGACTCTTTTGGGCTAAAATAAGGCTGAATCATGTATAGCCAAGATAGCATGGATGATCATGCATGAAAATTTGTACATTAGTGAAGTATTAGCATGAGTCTAAACAAGTTGTCCAACTAATGAGCAAGAAAATGGATGCAGATTAGGACATGATGATTAACCTTGCACACTTTACCAAGTAATTTAGCCAATCATCAAGGGAACAGAACAAATAGACATTTAGTTTAGAGAGATCATACCTAGTTCCATACGGAACTGTTCGAAGGGTTCCCTGTTTAGAGCCTTGGTGAAGATGTCAGCAATTTGATCCTTAGTTCCACAGAAGTCCATTGTCACCAACCCTTTCTCCACACAGTCACATAAGAAGTGGTGTCTTATCTCGATGTGCTTGGTACGTGAGTGTTGCACCGGATTCTTGGAGATATCTATGGCACTGGTATTGTCACAGAGAATGGGAATAGAGTTAAGAAGAATACCATAGTCGCTGAGTTGTTGTTTAAGCCATAGGAGTTGTGTGCAACAAGCAGCGGCGGCTATGCATTCAGCTTCTGCAGTGGATAGAGCGACGGAGTTCTGCTTCTTTGACCCCCAGGAAACTAAACACGGCCCAAGGAACTGAGACATTCCTGATGTTGATTTTCTATCCACTTTATTCCCAGCGAAGTCAGCATCTGTGTATCCGACTAGATCGAGGCTTCCTCCCCTTGGATACCACAGACATAGATCATATGTTCCCTTCAAGTATCTTAGAATCCTCTTCACTGCTTTGAGATGTGTTTCTTTGGGATCGGCCTGAAAACGAGCACAAAGACATACACTGTACATAATATCAGGTCTACTAGCAGTGAGATAGAGAAGCGAACCTATGATTCCTCGGTAGAGAGATGGATCAATTCCCTATTCATGTTCGTCTTTTCCCATTGGGTTGTTTGGAGAGATGGGAGTGGTGAAGGGTTTTGCGTCAGACATTCCAAATTTTGTGACATATTCCCTTAGATACTTCTGTTGATGCACTTTGGTTCCCTCATCCCCCTGAGAGACTTGAAGACCTAAGAAGAACTTGAGTTCTCCAACCATGCTCATCTCGAATTCACTGGCCATTAGCTTTGAGAATTTCTGAACCAGTTTATCATCTGTAGAGCCAAAGATGATATCATCCACGTAGACTTGTACCACCAGAATATGCTTCGCTTCCTTCAGAAGGAACAATGTCTTGTCGACCTTTCCACGAACGTATCCGTGCATCAGAAGGAACTGTGAGCGCCTTTCATACCAGGCCCTCGGGGCTTGCTTGAGACCGTACAAAGCTTTGTCTAGAATATAGACATGGTCGGGTTGGGTGGTGTCCTCAAAGCCGGGAGTTTGCTCCACATAGACTTCCTCCTTGAGAACTCCATTCAAGAAGGCGGTCTTGACATCCATCTGTTGCAGCTTGAATCCATGGAAAGAGGAATAGGCAATTAGGAGTCTTATTGCTTCTAACCTGGCAACTGGAGCAAAGGTCTCATCATAGTTGCCTTCCTGCTGGTTGTAACCTTTCACCACCAGCCTTGCTTTGTTCCTTGTGACTTGACCTTGATCATCCAGCTTGTTCCTGAACACCCATTTGGTTCCTATCACTGTTCTGTTCCTTGGACGAGGAACTAACCGCCAAACCTTGTTCCTTTCGAACTGATGAAGTTCTTCTTTCATGGCGTTTATCCAGTCAGGATCCTTCAATGCTTCTCCTACGGTTTTAAATTCTTGTAAAGAGAGAAAATCATTGAAAGCACAAAAGTTATGTAGGGAAGAGCGAGTGCTTTGAGGTGCTCCCTTTCTATAGTCTGTGACGATTAGTTTGACTGGATGAGCCCACTTTTGCTGGTAGTTTGGAACTTGAAGATTGTTGATGTCGAACTCCTCTGAATTAGCGTTGCCAGCGTTTGAGCTTTCACCAACAGTTTCATCAGTATTAGGACTGACATCTCCAGTTCTGTCAACAATAGAGCTGTCCTCAGAGGGCTCCGTTGTACCGTGACTTGGGCTCTGTTCCCCCTGAGGTGCCTGAGGTGTTTCTAGTGGGTGAGCATTTTCTTCATTTCCATCTGAGTTGGCGGAGTTGGGAGTTCTCGGTGTTGAAGGATCATTCTGAGTTTCTTGATCTTGAGAGGTCCCATCACCGACATTGCTTTCTACAAGCTGAAAGAAATCATCTTCGGATAGCTCGGTATTGGAGGGAACACTGCTTGATTATTCCTGCACATTATTATCAGCCATAACTGATTCATCAAACACTACATGAATGCTTTCCTCTACCTTTCTGGTTCTCTTGTTGAATACTTTGTAAGCCTTGCTTTGCTGAGAGTATCCTACAAAAGTTCCTTCATCACTCCTGGGATCAAACTTCCCAAGAGAATCTTTCCCGTTGTTGTGGACGAAGCACTTGCAACCAAATGTGCGCAAATGAGACACATTAGGTTTCCTTCCCTTAAGAAGCTCATATGCAGTTTTTTTCAAGAGAGGACGAATGGTTGCTCTATTCAGAACGTAACAAGCAACATTCAGAGTTTCGGCCTAGAAACTCCTAGGAAGACCACTTGAGATGAGGAGGGTACGCCTCATGTCTTCCAGAGTCATGTTCTTCCTTTCCACAACCCCGTTTTGTTGTGGGGTCCTGGGAGCAGAGAAGTTGTGGTTAATACCTCTGTTCCTACAGAGGGATAGGAACTGAGAGTTCTCGAATTCTGTTCCATGATCAGTGCGAATAGACCCCAAGGAATGTCCAGTGCTCCTTTCGGCTGCCTTAAGCCAGGACTCAAACTCAGCGAACACTTCATCCTTTGATGAGATAAATAGAGTCCATGTGTACCTGAAATAGTCATCAACAATAATAAAGACATATGCATTTCCCCCACGGCTCTTCGTGCGCATTGGCCCACAAAGATCCATGTGGACTAATTCCAGAGGACGAGTAGTACTTACATCCCTTTTTGACTTGAAAGAGGTTCTGACTTGTTTTCCTTTGATTCATGCATCACACACATCATTTCTCATAGCTTCAACCTTAGGGAGACCGTTCACCAGCCCTTGTCTGTGAAGTTTGGAAAGGAGTTGAAGGCTAGCATGTCCAAAGCGTTTGTGCCACAAGTCTGTTGTCCCAGCAAAAGACGACAGACAAAGGTCCTTGTCAGGGATGAAAGCAGGGTCGACCTTGTAAACGTTGTTGCCGCAGATCCCTTTGAGTAAGATTTTCCCTGTACTTAGACACTCAATATGACAATCATCGGTGGTAAAGACTACTCTATTTTTTCTGTTTTGGCATAGTTGAGCCACACTAAACAGGTCAAATTTGAGATTATTCACTAGATTTACGTTATTCACAGTGATGTGTTTAGAGAGTCTTACTTTACCGATACCACAAACCTCACCCTTACTTTTGTTTCCAAAAGTTATCGATGCCCCTGAGGCTGTCTGAAGAGAGGTGAACCACTCACTGTTCCATGTCATGTGACTTGAGCACGCACTGTCAAGGTGCCAAGAGCCTTTCCTTGCTTCCTCCTCGGATTTATGAGCACCATCTTCTGATATGTTGTGATCTTTTGAGCTCATCAAACAGATATCCTTTGAGAGAGGAGATGCTTCATCATCTGAGTTGTAGTCACCCCACTTTGCACCCTTTGCTTGTTCCTCTTTCCGGGTCTAAGGAGAACCTATCGCTTTGTTGAGGCATTTTTTGGCGAAGTGTCCGTTGTCATAACAGTGGAGGCAGGCAACCTCCTTCATGTTATTGTGAACTGTGACCGAACCCGTAATGCCTTTGTTTCGAGACCATATCTTCTTCATGGCTTGAGTGATGAGAACCACATCTATGTCACCTTCTCGAGAGTCTCCATCCAAGGCATTTCCTGACGACATCTTTCCTGCAAAATCTGTAACGAAAACAATCTAGAGCACCAGGCTTTGATACTAATTGTTGGATCATTAGAGTTACGTCTGAGGGAACAAAAGCTTTGTTTCCACAGAAGTTGCAGCGGATTTAATATAGCAAGAAAGATAATGAACGAACTCACGATGTATAGTGGAAACCCTGATTAGCAAAACTAGCTTCTTCAAGGAAAAACCACTACCTTCAAGCTTCCGCTTGAGAGGATTTTGAGGCGTGTACTTGTCTTATTGATTTCTTGTTCGATTACACTTGTATCCTAGACTTCGACCTCTAAACAACCAGCTAGACTCGAAGACTCTTCTACAACGATGAATCGAACTCAACCCTCAAAGACTTACACACATCACTTCTTTTCTTTCTCTTTTTCGTTCTCTCTGTTTTCCGTCGTTGTGGTTACTTAGAAATGAATCCATACTTCTAATAAATACAACACGACAAAACCCTAATTGTAACAAGATAAGATCTTTCCAAGTAAGGTTATAAGAAAATAGGATTTGCTGGAAAAATAATATCCCAACCGTCTATATTAATCAAGGAAGGAATTCCCGAAATTAATATAATAAGATGAGATATGATTCTTCTCTCTCCAATTCACTTATCTAAGGAAAGATTCCCTAAGATAAGGAATCGGGCTTCTCTCTCCAAATCTTCTCCAACGGCTAGATCCTTCCAGCCGAAGTCTTCAATCCTTGACCGCGTGATTCTTCTTTGATTTGTTTCCATAATTGTCACGTTGGATTTCTTCTTTCCATCCGCAGCTTCGATCTCGTTCGTCGCTTCAGTTCCTTGCTGGGTAACAAAGCACATGAACAGAGCTTTGTTCCTCCCCGCGATCCTTTGCTGCAATGGTTCCCTGAGACAACTGTCTTTGTTCCTAAAACACTTAGTACCCAGATTAGTTGAATGTTTGTCACTTATCAAAACCTAAGGAATTCAACAGGAATCTTCTCAACATCCCAAACACTTCTCGCAAATCTGCCAAATGTTGCTCATTCGTGGCACTCTTGACAACGATGTCATCCACATACGCCGAAACGTTGTTTCCCAATTGACCCTTAAATACGCGGTCTATCAATTGCTGGAATGTAGCCCCCGCGTTCTTCAGGCCAAAGGGCATAACCTTGTAACAGTAGGTGCCCTGGTTGGTGATGAAGGTTGTGCTCTCCTCATCATGTGGATCCAATTGAATCTGGTTGTAACCTGATTAAGCATCTAAGAAACTCAGTGCCATATTTCCCGCGGTGGAATCTACAAGGTCGTCTATGTAGGGCAACGAATAACTGTCCTTTAGGCAGGCCTTGTTCACATCCTTGAAATCCACGCACATTCTCCACTTCCCGTTGGCTTTCTTCACCAGCACCACATTGGACAACCATTTGGGATATTTGACTTTGTGGATGAATCCATCTCAGAGTAGCCTCTCAACCTCAGCATTAGCAGCTTTGCCGCGTTCTTCGTTCATCTTCCTTTTCCTTTGGACTACGGGTCGGGCCGTATGATTGATATTGAGCGAGTGAGTGACTACTATTGGGGGTACACCTTTCAGATCTTCGATGCTCCAGGCGAACACACCTCGCGAGATAGCAAGCAGACACTCGAGCTCCTGGGCGAGGTCTCCGATCATGCATCCTCCGACAAACAATTTCTCCTCTTTGTTCTCGTAGGGGCAGAGCACGATTTTTTCAAACTTTGGTGCATCCTTAGACAGAGGACCCTCTACTTCCATCTTCGCGTCCTGCCCCTCAACCATGTACACGAGATTTTGTGGTCTTGACTTCAAGGAAGACAGATAGCAACCCCACGCTTCTTCTTGGTGGCCCCTGGACTCCCTAACCTTATCACCCACAGGGAATTTCAATTTCAGGTGGTAGATGGAGAGAGCCGCTTGAAACTTCAAAAGGGAGACGCGGCCCATTATTGCATTGTATGATGCCGAGAGTCGTACTATGGTGAATTCAATGTCCTCCACTCGCCGAACAGGACTGGTTCCCAATGTCATCTTCAACTCGATCGTGCCCGTGACATCTACTTCCTCCCCAGAGAATGTCACCAACTTCCCCACAAATGGCTTCAGGGAATGGGGAGATATTCCTAGCTGTTCGAACGCGTCGAAATAAAGTATATCCACTGACGCGCCAGAATCCACCAGGACACGTCTAACCATCTTGGTCCCTAGCTGGGCGTGAATCACGAGGGGGTCTGTGTGAGGCATGTGCAGTCCTTCCGCGTCCTCCTCCGTAAATGTCAGGCCGGAGTGAGGCCGGGATGATTGAGCGATGCTGAGCATGGAGGGGGCACGATGGCTTTCTCGCGCTTACCTTTTTCTGTTCTTGATTACTGGAACCTGCGAGGGAAGGTCCTCTAACGATGGTGTTGATGTAGCCATCCGGGCAGGGCGTCGGATCCGGATAATCGCGTCGACCCTCATAGGCGAGCCTCTTCCCTGACGAGGGTCTGTCCCAGTGTGGACTTTTGTCATGGGCATTTGGTTCTCGGCGACCGCCTTGATGGTTACCAAAATACTCGCGAGGATTGTCATGTTGATAGGTCCTGGTTTCTCGCGCTTGTTGTCTATGCGCCGTGGGATGTTCTCGACGCTCTGACCGGCCAATCTCATAAGCGTCTCCAACTGGGGGATGACTTTCACCTCGCGCCTTATCCCTGCCCGACAACGGAGGCTTGGCTTCGCGCTTGTCCTTCTCTCTAGACGTATGAACGTGGTCCCTCTTGATCTACTGGGATTTCCCTCCCCTACCTCTTACTGCCTCTTCCGCGTAAACCTGTCGCGAAATACAACTCCTCAGCGCGTCATACGTCCCCGGCTGGTCGCGATACACAGAAAGTTTGAACTGCCCATCTGCCAGGTTGTTCATCAAGACTTCACGCGCTATGACGGGCTCTAGACTGGTAATTTGAGATGCAATGCTGGTGAAGCGCGTGAAGAAATCCCCGAGTGACTCTTCAGCCCCTTGTCTTATTGAAAAAAAATCTTGGATCGTCTTCTTTCTTTTCTTTGCATTGCTAAAATGGGTCTTGAAGGCTTGAATCATCTTGGAGAAGGACCAGATGCTCCCTGGTTGCTGATTCATCATCCAGGAGAGGGCAATTCCCTTCAGGGTGGAGGGAAAAGAACGGCAGAACATCGCGTTGTTGAAATCGTTGATTTCCATTTGACTCAGAAATGCTTGGACGTGTTCATCAGGGTCGGATGTCCCATCATAAGCCTCCATGGTGGGTTGGCGGAATCTTTTCAGCACAGGGGCATGCCTTACTGCTTCCGAAAAGATGGAGAGGTTCTACAACTCCCCATCTAATGCTTCCTCATGTCCGGTGGTCATCTGGTTGCGCTTATGAGAACGCGATGAGCCTTCCTGGGATTCTGACATTGACATCACGGGGGGCTCTATACTTCCGCTATCATCATAAAGGTGCAAGGGGGTTGCAGAATGACTTGAAGGCTGATGTCCACCATACCCAACCAAGGGTCCTTGGTGACCCGCATCGAAGACAAACCCTGGAGGTACCTGGGGGCGTGGAACGAAGTCTGGCGGAGGCATGAACTGATGGAAAACCGGCGCAGAAGCCATGTACGGCGCGTTAATCCATGGTGGGTAACTGGGAATGGCGGGTGAATAGTGGGGCCACCATGCTTCAGGATGCAGTGGAGGTGGCCAACCAGGGACCGGGGTCTCCGCCTCGAACTCCGACCAGTCGAACTCGTCGAGACTTGACATCGTCTTCCACCGCGTTAACAAAGAGGACCAAGTTGCCCTAGTGTGAGGAAGTCCCCACGGTCGGCGCCAGTGATGGTTCCCAAGTTGTCTAAGTAAATAAAGTATCAAGCTATAAAAGACTTGGTCCTAGATGAACGCGGCTAATCACTCTTAACACAAGAACACAAACACAAATGAAGAACGCGGTATATTATAGATAGCAAACACAAAGTTTTCCACTCTTTACAATTAAATGTGAATCATCACAGATCTCAAAAAAGTGAAAACAAGCTCATGGCACTGTTTCTTTCTCTTTTTCTCGACCCCGATTTCTGAGAGGTGATGGGCTATTTATAGACGGGGAGTCCTGCTTCCGCTTAGTCACTACGCGAGGGCACGTGTCACCGTGTAGCCCACCCTGTGGCAGACGTCAGCAAATGGGTGTAAGGTGGTGATTGGACCGGCGAGGGGGGGCGGACGCGTGTCAAACTGGAGAGACGTATGGTCCGGGTGACTTGCGGCGGCTTGGGAGCGTCCAGTGATTACTACGCGGTCATCGTAGATCGACGCGCTAGAGGTACTCTGTGGCCTTTCCTCTTGTGCTTTTCTTCCCCCGTAAGCTCTTGAGGTTGCCGCGTTAGACATATCCCATGGTCTGGGACCTCGATGAGTAATATAGAATGCGTGAATGCTGTTATGAAATAACAACGCGCTATGAAGAACAAATTTTAAATTTCATAATAACTTCAAGGAAAATCACCCCATAATGATTAATATGTGGTTAAATAAAAACTCTTATTTGTAATAGGATGTTGTGCAAATGTGCAATAGGTTAATTTTTTCGTCTTTTATTTGACTCGTCCAGTTCGATCGATCAGTGTTACTCTACGTCTGAGTCGGATATTTCGTGACCTATTTCGTAAGAGACTCTCAAATACATTTCGTTGTATGCAGCCTCTAGTAGTGCTCTACCACCACTAAATCAATTGAGTATGATTGTAAGAGACTTGTGAATACGTGAGATTAAAAACCGATCCGATTAAAATTTTGATAGTTGAAAACCATAAATCTAGATTATTTGGAGTTTGGGTCAACAGATCCAAATCCATCACCCATATATATATATATATATATATATATATATATATATCAGAGCAAGGAGATTGACCTCCTCAAGTCATAATCACGAAATATTAATACAATTCTTATAAGCTAAACGTGTTAACGTGGACAATCTGTACTCATAATTATTCTGTACCGACTATAAGTTAGAACTTAGCAATGTCTTAGGCGGCTGGCCTCTTTCCGCTATTAATCATACGGAGTATTCATATTTGAAAATGACACGTATTCAATTGCGGCATCTGCAGGGAGGGTCTTGTTGGACGGTGTCCTGAATGTGTTCTCCTCCAGGCTAGGCTTTGCAATTCCTTGACCGAGTGGAAATATCACAAATTAAAACCCTACATATTCTCGTTATTAAGTGTATTATTCGAAACCAGTCAATTTAGATTGACTTTTCATGTATTTGTCATGAATCTATAAATATAAAGTAGACTAATGGTACAATTAATGCCCAATAAAAATAAGAAATCATTTTTTATTTTTTGGGAAATTAATGTTGGTATCCCTGAATTTAGGGTTATTTCTGTTGGTGTGTCACGATTAAGTTTTTTCCAGTTGGTATCTCTAAAGTTTTGATTTATTCGCTTTGTAACCGAAACTTTCCATATCCGTATCATTTCGGGTCGAATTGATCAAATCGAAGCTTATCATTATGCTTATTGACCTCAACTTAGTAGGATTCGACTCCTAAAACAATCAAATCCATACTCGAACCATTCCGATTTGAATTCCTAAGGTCAGAAATGGGTTGTTGCTTCGGAATTCAAATCCACATGAATTTGGGTATTTTAGGTGTCAAATCTTACTAATTTGAGGGCGATGAACATAATGATGGACTTGGATTTAATCAATTTTAACTAGAATGGTACAAACATCAAAAAGTTTGGTTACGAAGCAAACAAACCCAAAACTTAGGGGCACCAACCAGAAAAAACTTAATCGTGGGATACCAACATGAATAACCCTAAACTCAGGGGCACCAACATGAATTTCCCTTATTTTTTTGTTGATCTTTCTTTACAAACTACATCTTTTAATATATCTCAATGGTTAAATACACTCTCATAATACAAGAGGTCTAGGGTTCAATCCTCATTCTTAACAACTTTGTTTTACTATTTTATCTTTCATTATTGTTTTGTTTATATTTAGTTACTCAAATCTTTATATCTATCTATTTATCTATCTATCTATCTATCTATCTATCTATCTATATCTACTATAAAGTTAGAACTCTAATGTAATAAATGTCAACCTTTAAGACCACAAATTGATGAAATCTATAGAATTGCTGTTTGAATGGGCCTTCGCCATCAGCTACCCACAACAATTTAATCACCTTGGGCTGAATGTCTGAGGCCCATCGGCGACTACCTAGCTTCTGAAAGCTTCTCTTAGTCTCCACTACATTCACTCATCTTCAATCTCCTTCAATGCCTTTTCTTAGACGTTCAATTCCTCTTCTCTCATTTACTCTTCAAGCGTTGAAACCTTCCATCTCCTCTTCCCGAAATCAACACCTCCACCCACTAATTGCTTCTTCACATTGCCCTCATTTAGTTCTCATCAACGATATAGTCATCACGCTTCTGTTCTAGGGTTTGTGATTCGATGTTCATGACTTCTTCGTCCTCCTCCTATGGCACAGGTCGTCTTTCGCCTTAAATTCCCAAAACATCAGCCATGACAACTGGAACAATCGATTTCATCACCAGCTCCGGCCTCATCACGCCCATCGACGCCACACCAACCCCACTCTTCGCCGCCCCGTACGCCCCCCATACCTATCAGATCCAAACAATTGAATACATCAAACCAAAATTCCCCAAATTGAAAACCCTAGATCTGAAAAAATCAAGAAAATTAGAAAACACGGGTGGTAGAAAGAATAGGTTGGAGATCGAGGGATTTACAGGAGAAGACGAGAGCAGCAGGCGTCGGCGAGTGGGTGCTGATTGCGAAGGCGTCGGCGAAGTTGAGGAGCTGAATCGCTGAGCCTCTGCACACCTCCATGAAAGAAAGGTCCGACGCCGATGGATAGCCGGAGAAGACGCGCTCGCAAAGCCGCCGCTCGCTCGGGAAGAGGATCCGGGTCTGATTATTGCTGTGATTATTCCAAACTCGAAAATGGTACGACTTGCTAATCTCTCCCTATCTTCAGTTCATGTATTTTGGATGTGATTTTCGAATTGGAATTGAGAAATCTCTCGCTAATCTCTCCCTGCTGTAGTCCAAGGCAAAAATTGGAGGTATGCCTTTATTATAAATTCGATTAGTCAACTGCAAGTGTTGCTCTTTCTTCCTATTTAATCATGCTTAGCAAAATCGTTTATCCTTATGATTATCAACATGGTTAGTTTTAATCTGGATGAATTGATTTGTGCTAAAATTGGTTTTGTGCCACTTGTGGTTTATCCTTATTACATTTGCTTCAGGACCTTGAAGCTCACCAATCTCAGTTGTAAGTGATGACTATATCTTAGTACTATCAACACATGAACTTAACTTAGAGAAGACTTTGTGACTATTGGTGTATTGATGTTTCTACTATTTTTTTTGTCCAGCTGGTGATCTGAACTTCTCACAAAACAACACGGTAAATCTCTCCACCTCCCGAACTTCTCAAATTCAAAATTGAATTCATCTATTTTTTCCTGGATTTTGTACATGGCCATTATTGGATTTGGTTCTGGGAACAGTCAGGATGGCAGCTTTGGACTGGTGGTGAGCCAGAATTATGTTAATTAGTGCAAGTTTGTTAAACCATATGATCTGCACTTATTAGTGCAAGTTTGTTAAACTAAGCAGCCTCATATTGACATAATTCCAGGTTAAGCCATATGACCCCAGTTTCTTTAACGTGTTTGTCTTCTTTCTTATATTGACGTTTTGCAAGTTTGTTAAACCATATGATCTGCACTTACCAGCTTATATTAGAGGAGTTGGTCATGCTTTCTCTTATTGTCGTGTTTGTCTTCTTTCAGAGAAATATTTGCAGGGAGTGTGGCCAATTGTAAAAGGTGCATTGAAAGAGCATGGTATTGCATGTGAACTAAATTTGGTCAGTAACATCTTAATTTTAAATGTTATTTTTGCTTGTTATGATAAAGTCGTTACCTTTTGCTTTTAGCTCTTTCGTTTTCCCTGCTCAATTTGTGGCTTCAATATTATGTGTAAGCATGTCCAACGACATTGAGCTACTCTCATGGCTGTTAGTATTTTCTCATAAACCATTAATAGAGCATAAGCAGTTTATTTCTTCCCTTCTTTATTTGTTTCTTTGGTTGTGCTTTCTTGCTAATGTCTAATGCCCAATCTGTGATAACGGGTTCATTGTTTAAATCCCTCTTATTTGGGATTTTAGTGGCCATTTCTTTTACCTCGATTCAAGACTGCTTGTCTGACATTGATTCTTTTTGGTGGTCAGGTTGAGGGATCTATGTCAGTGTCAACTACTATGAAGACCCGAGATCCATTTATAGTTGTCAAGGCCAGGGATCTGATTAAGCTTTTATCAAGAAGTGTTCCTGCAACCCAGGTATGCTCCACTGACCATAACAGCACTAATAGACTATATCTCCTAATATGTACATTGCTGCTGCATTTGTATCCTATATGAAGACTTGTTTTTCATTTTTGTTTCCCATGCTGGAGAAGTGAAAACGTAGTTTTTTTTTCCTTGAAAAATTGAAGTCTTGCGTATTTTTTCTTTTTAGCGAAACTCTACTTTAGCTATGATATTAGTGGTTTTGACCTTGCACATTTTCTCTATAGACTAAGCAGGTAATACAGTTATTTGTTGTAAGCCCAACAATGTTGCCTTTAATCAATCTTTGTTGCAATATTTTTGATAATGCAGGCAATAACAATACTAAATGATGAAATGCAGTGTGATATCATCAAGGTTGGCAATCTGGTCCGGAATAAGGTGTAATTTCTCGGTTCAACTGCCGTCAACTGATGAATTTGGTGGTTCTGCTCCCCATGTGATTACTCATCTCAAGCAATCTTCACAATCAAATTTTGTTATCCAGTTGCTAAATGCAGTATGAGTTCAAAAAAAACTGAATTTTCATTTGCAGATTCCGGCGTGGCATCGGTAGAAATAACTCACAATCAAAGCAAGATTAATTCAATTTTAGTGTTGACTTGTATGGTTAAGAAAACACAGAAATAGGCTTGCATTGACGAAGAATTTGTTAGAGTTGCAGCCATTACAAACGTAGATCACTATGGTAGGTTGGGGATTTCAAGAGGGTGTCCCTATGATCAGGTTATTGTTCAAAAATCATAGTACTGCAAGTCTGCAACTGAAATTTAAAACCACACCTTGATTTTTCTACTTTTTAACGATCATACAAGCTCCCAAACTCCGTCTTCAGATTAACTGGTTTGATGTTTCTTCTGCATTGGATTTGGCATTGTATTACTTAAACAGGTTCCGATTGCATACAAGAATAAGGTTGAAGAGCTAAGAAAGCAAGAGCTGGAAGAAGAAGAGCTCAATAATCAACTTGAGCAGCTAAAGGTTGCCATACACATAGCTTTACTAGCCTTATTGTACAAGATTTCTTCATGTTTTCGTTGTATTATATTGGGTATGAATCATACACGATTTTGTCTTACGGTGGAAGAGAGAAGGTTGTACGATTGGAGCTTGGCGAGAAGTGACCAGCCAGACAAATACATGTGGCCTTTTGAAGCCGATATAACGCAAAGTCCGACAAGAATTCCTCCACCTAGAGTAATCTCTTCCCTTCCTCTATATTCAAAGGCTGAAACTATTGGGATCTAAGCACATCAACTGCATGCAAGTATTGTTCTACTAGGATATTCTTTGTGGGAGAACTCATTTAGATTAATATGAACTGTAGGAACCAGAGGATGTTGGACCTACCAGGGCGGTTGGATACTTTTTCCCTGGATGGTTGATCCTCGGCTTCACACTATCTATCCTTACTGAACCGATAGGTGTATTGGCTGCATTCACGTTCTTCAAAATTTTTACTTCTTAAACATGTATATCTTTATTTGATCTCATGGGTTGATGAAAACAATCCGGGTGAATTTAAGATTGATCATGTAAATAGTCATAATCTGTAAAGAATCTCGCGCAGTGTAAATCTCTTTTTCCTAACTTGATGATGACACAAGGATTTCCCTTCATAGTTCATTTGCTCATTTTTTGTGTGTCTTAAAATCCTTCTCTAAGTAACTCTGAGATATCGTTTGGCATGGAGATTATTTTTGAAAAGATCTCTTATTGGATCTCGAAAAATTCATGCTATTATGTATACGGCATGACATGAAATTGCTCATATGACATATCTCTCGAACTCTCAATTCTCATGACATGCTCCCATTCGGCTAATCTTCTATTACTATATATTAAAGCTGAACCTTTTAAAGCCACCAGAACGTTTCTGGATCCACATCATTTTTAAATTTTAATATTTATATCACTTCAAATAAAAAGCTTTTATCGAATAAAAAATTAACCATATATCTTAATATATATAGATTTTTTTAATTTCACTTTAACAATTTTTTTTTTATCAAAATCAAAATTTATATAAAAATCTATTCTATTACTATATATTAAAGTTGAACCTTTTAAAGCCATCAAAACGTTTCTGGGCCCACCTCATTTTTATTTTTTATTATTTATATCACTTTAAATAAAAAGCTTTTATCGAATCAAAATTTAACCATATATCTTAATAAATCTTTTTACACACAAGTTTACGTATACTAACACAACTTGTCTTTTTAAGAAACATATTTATTCAATTATTAAGACTGGAAAAAAAAATTCTAATACAATTTATTAGTAATGCAACCAGTGTACCCAAATAAAACAAAACAAAAAACAACAGGCCCCTGCGAAGCACGGGCCTGTTGAAGTGTGCTTTATTGCTCCTGCACTGACGAAGAAATTAAGCAGGAAAAAATTTGTTAATTGAAGTGTGCTTTACTGCTCCTGCACTTTTCAAGTACTTCTTTATTAACCAATTATGTACTTTTCAATTGCCATTTTTAGAAAAAAATATTATGTGGCACACAGAAAATTATCTCTCATTCTTTTCAAAGTACACCACAATATATTATTTATAAATAAGGTAACATATTGTCACTTCTGTTACATGATGTGGTTTATTCATCGTTCGTATGCTAAAGTATTGGAAACACCTAATAGTATGGACCAACAAAAGACTTCTAACTAATAACATATGACACAAGAAAACTTGCACTAACGCTTATTAGTAGTACAACCCGTATACCCAAATTAAAAAAAAAGCCGCATGCCCGTGCGAAGCACGGGCTTAGAAACCTAGTAAATATATAAAATAGACTTGTGTCCATTAATGCCCTACAACTAATTAGTATACTTCTTCCCTCATTTTTTACTTTCATCTCATCTTAATCTATATACTCCGTATAAGATAAAATATAGTATATACAATAAATGACAATCCCCTAAAACTCACATTCAAAACATAAAAAAAAATTAATACATACTCAAACGACAGTTTAAAAATAAAGACTCTTCCATTTCCTAAATATAAGATACAACCATGGCACTTAATGCCCATATGCGTAAGTCTGTGTAAACTTACGTTCAGGACAATCAACGGTCAAAATAATTAAAACACGAGCAACCGACTGTTTCAAAATACAGACTTGGCAATAAGTTCCCACCTCCATAATCCATCCTGAAACTCACATTCATCAAAACAAAAAAGAAGATCGAAAAAAAGAAAACAAACTACGATTGTTTCAATTGTGAGATTGAACAGATTTAAATGACCATGGCTACAGAAAACGCATAACATTTAAACAGTTATCTCTTTTAACTCAAAATATACTCCATATATAATTTGCACTCAAACGGCTGTTGAAAATTAGGTAATTGTTTCTCTCTTAACTCAAATATACCAATAAATACTGGCTATTCCCATCTATTCACTTGGTGTGCCACTACTACAATGATCTCTCTCATCTTTCTCACTTCTCCCTGCACAATCATTGAAATCATGGCTGGAAATACAACAGGGGATAGAAGATGCATTACACTTAGCTAATTACTTCAAGATGTAAGCTCCGAGATTAAAGTCGTGATTTTTCGCAAAATGAGATGTTTTCGATTGGCTCGGGACATACAAGTCCACATATCTCCTTCTAGCAGATTATATGGTATATCAATAATTTAGATTTTCAAGTACTTATTATTTTAATATTGATTTGTATATGTATATGTCTAATAATACAATGAAAATATTTCATTTATTAACTTACACATGATCTCTAGAAACAAAGCAGGTCGGTGGACTATATAAATAAATTTTAGATTTCAATGTTATTCTCCAAATTTCAAACATATAAGGTACATAGTTTTTTTTGGAGTCTATGTTCTAGACAATAATGCTCTATTTAATTTGTTTCGGAGTGGCATTCAAGTTTGTACGACTTAATTTCTATGCTTTTCTGGTTATATTCATACTTGAAAAAAAAAAAAAATATATATATATATATATATATATATATATATATATGGGATAATTCCATAATTTGAGGCCTCCAAACACCAAACATTTAAAAATATGTAAATTTACAAGAATTGCATGTTTAATGTTGTCACCTCAGTTAATATGGTAAATACTTTCACCATTTTGGTTAATTACATCTTATTTTATCCTATTTTTATATTCTTGGTCATTAGATGAAGAAATACAAAAAATATTAATCTCAGTAAAATAGACTATATGGTTAATACCTTAAACTTCGGGATATATATTTCTGGTGACAAAATCTTATAGAATTTCTGGTGTTTGGTGTTTTTATATTTGACTTTTTAGGTTATGCGTTTCAGACTTTCACAAAAAAATATAAGTTTAAAGAAAAAAAAAATACATTATAGTCCAAGAAGTTTGTATACTAAATTATATAGTATTCTAACATTATTTTAAAGTATAAAGAGTGCATTGTTAATTAATAGTGAAGATTTCCACGAGGTATTTAAGTTTGATATTTCATCCACATTCAATTTCATACAAACAAAATTATAAATTCTCAATGTAGGAATATTTCAACCAGTATCTCTTCAATAATATGGTTTGCATATTATAAGTTTTCAATATTAGCAGCCAAATGCAAGTCCAGTTCCCACTATGACCAAGACAACATAATTGGCAATCAACTCTAACGGTTAACAAAAAACCACTGTGAATCCAACCAATAATAGAGGAATGAATAAATTTCAGTTAACAAAAAACTATTGAAATGCTAACATAGTATCAAAGTCACATTCACTATATTTTTTTTGTCTAAAAAATGAACCCTAAACTGAAAACGCTCCCTTTCTCAAATACCCCTATGCCTCCCCAAACCCTTAATCTCGAACAGCCGTCGCTCATCACCATCTTGATATCTTTCATTTGGATCCTTTGTCACAACGAATCCTCAACCAATAATGCTAGATCTAAGCCTACTTCGAGCATCCATTTCTTCTCCACCTTTGCTAGGGAGGCATGTGGGCTATGATTTTCCCAGACCTTTGTCGCGTGTGATGGGGGCTCTGAGATCTGCCTTTTGGAGATGTGGATCTTATGCACCTCCGTCTTGCCGGAAGCTTGCAGTCGAGCCAATCAACAACCTTGCCTCCGAAACCTAAGGTGTTTTCCTTCCTCTCTTCTCCCTTTTCCTTCCTTGTTTCGTTGCTCTGCTCTTAGAAATCTTCTTGTTCTTTACTTTGACTTTCTGAACTTGAATCTCCTTCTTGTGACCTCTTTTTACTTTACTGCCACTACTCTTCTCTAGTGCTTCCTTTGGTTGTTCCTGTTTGTGTGTGTGGTTTGTATGGCTTTTCTCGTGTCCATTCCAATGGATAATGGGAATAATACCGCTAAGGAGGTGTTGTGCACTTCTCTTGGCTCCTTGAACAATTTTGTTGATGGCAATACTTTGATGTCTAAATCCATTGTCTTGAAAACAAATGAGGTTATCCCTCCTCTTGTGAACAATTACATCTTGGATACCAAATCTGAGACTCACAGTCTCCCATTTCTTAAAAGACCTATCTTTGAAGGACAGTTTATCGTTTCTTTGTGCTTTCTTCCCTTGTGTTCTGCTAAAATCAATCATAAATTAGACCAAATGACAATTTATGACTTCTTCGCGGTCATGCAAAATTTGGAACTTGATGAACAAATGGGAGATTGGGATAAATGGCAATTCTTGCGCTTATTTAGCTTTAACCATGCTAAACTGAGTCCTTTGAACAATAAGCCCTATGGTGAGCAAAACCTCATTGATTTTACTTACATTGATCTGAACTTTTGTTGTGGGTCTTGTGATCATGGCAACAAAAACCCTATATGGCTTTGGATTAGCTGCTTGTTCCCTCCTTTCAGACAGTGGTGTTTGAAATACAAAAAAATAAATGATACCTTACAAGTACGACATCTCATTTACCTATTGGTTTATCTTCTTCTTTTAAAACTTTGTCGTCTTTATATAAGGCCTAATGGAATTCCTGTATGTTGGCTTTGGTTACAAGTGCTTCTTGAATGGACAACAATCCCCAAAACTGATGAAAATATACCATGCCTCAAGGCCGTTGAGGGAAGATGGTGTCATTATAGGAATCATACTCTGAAAAATCAAACCTTGAACAAACATTTCTGGAGTTATCACTCCCTAAACAATTTCGAACAAAACATGTGGGCTATGATTTGGTTGTATACTTCGTTGTCTCAACAAGTCACTCCAAAATTTTGTGGGTGCTACCCAGATTTACTCTATACTACACATGAATTAATTGTCTCTTTTCACAGATGTTCTTGCCCTTGGCAAAAAAGAAAAACAAAGTTGAACCCTGGCACAAATCAGCATAAGGAGCCTAGGAGGCAAAGAAAAAAAATACCAGAAATGAAACTTCATTCCATGAACAAATCGTTATGGAGCTATCACTCCAAGAACAATCTCTACCTGAACAATCTGAGCAATGATTACTTTCCTTTTCCACTGTTGGATATTACTATGAGCTTTCTTTATATGTACAATCTTAAGGTTATGTTGACTTCCATCACTGAAAGTGATACCTTTACCACGGATCTGAACATTTCTTTCGAATCCTGGAATGTGTTTGTTTTGTACAAACTATGTTGTTTGTTGAACATTCATGACTTTAACCATGAATATACTTGTTGGTACAAGTTTGAACGTGTCAAACTAAAGAATTTTTTTCTGACAGTATGTCGAAACAATGTACATATTTGTGCATCCTGCTAAGCACCACAAATTCTGGCTTTCCTTAAACCTTTGGGGTTACTCAAAAGGGAATTTTTGGATAAAAAAACATACCAATAGAAACCAAGTGATAATTCGCTATTGCCACAAAGATAAAAATACAGATATTGATAGCAAGACCCCTAAATGTCTTCGGATATAGGGCAATATTTTAATAGGTCTTTTATGAAGATTACAACATGGAACTGTCGGGGAATTGGGAAAAAAACATTTTGGATGAATGTTGAATCCTCTTGTAAAATTTAACGTATTCAAGTTCTAGCTTTATTTAAAACCAGAACAAACAAGGAACCCAGTGAAAAAATATGGAAAAAGCTGGTTTTGATCAATTTTATTTTGTTCCAGCTACTGGATTTGCAGGTGGCATCTGCATCATGTGGAAAACTTACCAACTAACAAATGAACTACTTGAAATTGACAAAATTGAATCTAGATTCATTAGCATTAAGTACACAAATTTGTGTACTAATAATAAATCATTACTCATTCTTACTTATGCCCCCCCGAATGAATCTGGCAAGAATACGTTTTGGGATGGGCAACCTTAACGAAATACAAGATCCTACTGAAAAACTTGGTGGTTCAACTCCACAGTTGTCTAAATTTACTAGACTAAGACATTTTAAAAATGAATGTGAGCTATTAGATATACCAATACAAGGAAATACTTTTACCTGGCGGACAAATAAAACAGATATAGATAACATTTATGAAAAACTGGATTGAGTTATGATAAATCAGCAAATCTTACAATGGTATCCAGATATCTGTAATAAACATTATGCATTTACTAGCTCTAACCATTGTCCTATTTCAATTGATCTTGCGTCTTCTACACCTTTAAAAAACCAACCTTTCAAACTTGAAAAATTTTGGATAACAAGAAAGGATTTTAGAAATGTGGTGAAACAAGCTTGGAGAACAAATCATCATGAATCTAGAATGTATGATCTAGTATCCAAGACAAAGCTTCTTAAAAAACATGCTAAAATTTGGAACAAAAGTACTTTTGGTAATGTTTTTAACCAACTTCAAAACATAGAAAAATAGCTATCTGATATACAAATAGAAATCTGTAATAACTCTACGAATTCGCTAATCCAGAAACAGAACAAACTCATTGACAAGAAAGATAAACTTCTTACCTTTCAAAAAATCTTTTGGAATCAAAGAGCAAAAGTAAAACGTATAAAATTCAATGATACTAATGCTAGCTACTTTCATACAATAGCTAGTGGTAGAAGAAACATAAAAATAATAAAAGAAATCAAAACACAAGAAGGAACCAACATAATTGGCGAAGAAAATATTAGAAATGAAATCAGAACTGATTTTATAAAAAAGATTTAAAAGTGAAGAAATGAACGAGGGTTTACTTAGGGAAAACCTGGAGCTAATTCAACCAGAAATCACAATGGAGGACAATACTAAATTAATAAAAAATATATCTAATGAAGAAATTAATAAAGATGTGTTTGATATTGGGTCGGATAAATCTCTAGGCCCAGATGGAATGACAACAGAGTTTTATAAAAAAATATTGGGACATTGTAGGTCCATTTGTGATTCAAGCACTTAAAAGTTTATTTCTTTCAGGGAAACTCCTTAAACAAATTAACCATACATTTATATCTTTAATCCCTAAATGTGACAATCCAAATTCTATAAACCACTATAGACCCATAAGTCTATGTTCCACAATCTGTAAATACATCTCAAAAATCTTAACTACAAGACTAAAAAACACAATGGAAAAATTAATCCATCCACTACATGGAGCATTTGTGGCAAATAGAGCCATTCAAGACAACATTCTAATAGCCCATGAAATATTTCACGCTTTCAAAGGAAAGCAAGGATCTGAAGGATTTATAGCCCTGAAATTGGATAGGGAAAAAGCCTATGATAGAATTGAATGGAATTTCATTTTTAAAATTATGGAGAAATTTGGATTCCATGCAAAATTTATCAATTGGATTAAAGAATGCATTATAACTGTTTCCTTCTCGGTGCTAGTCAACAATGGCCCTACGAAAATCTTTAAACCCCCTGCCTCATTTTCTCTTCATTTTAGGAGCAGAAATACTAGCCAGAAAACTCCAACACGCTACGGACAGACCACGGAAACCTATTGGCTTCCAAATGTCGAGACATGGAACTCGTATTCCCTTCTTGGCATTTGCGGATGACATTATGATTTTCTCTAAAGCAAAACAGGAAAACTGCAAGGAGATCAAAGATATTGTTGATGAATACTGCAAAATCTTTGGTCAAAAAGTAAATTTTCATAAATCTCCTTTCCAAGTTACAAAAAAAAGTAACCAATACAAAAAAGATGGCAATCCAAGGCATCCTTACAATCACAAACATGACGTCTCTCGAAAAATACCTGGACTGCCCTATCATTAATGGTAGAGTTAACTCAAATACCTTTGTTGATCTTATTATTAGTACTCAACAATAGCTTACCAAGTGGAAAGCAAACTCGCTTTCGCAAGTGGGCAAAACAACACTTATAAAAGCTAACCTTGCATCTAGACCTAATTACCTCATGCAGAGTTTCATGCTTCCTACACAAACTCATAACGAACTAGATAAACTAATAATAATTTTTTTTTGGAATAAAGAATCGTTGTATAAATTACTTATAGGATGGGAATTTTTTTGTAAACCTACACAACAAGGTGGACTCGGTTTGCGGAAATCAAAGGACATAAACAAAGCTTTACAATTTAAATTATTATGGAAAATTTTGGCGGAACCAGATAATTTTTGGGTTAAAATTATAATTGAAAAATATCTCTGAACACAACATATATTACATTATGAAAAAAAGGAACTTGCTCTTGGCAATGGTCTAAAATGACTGAACTTCTTGATGATTTCAAAAAGGGACTCATTTGGCAAGTTGGTAATGGCAAAACTAGTAAGTTTTGGACTTATAAATGGTGCTCTAATACCCCTCTTATTGAAAACACCAATATCCAACCTACCCAGAATAAAGATGCACTCGTGTCAGGTTTTATTTTACCAAATAAATCTTGGGATATAGACAAGATCAAACAAATGGTACCAACCAACATAGCTGCTCAAATCACTTTGATCACTATACCCTTAAATAATATTGAGGATATAATGTATTGGGAAGCAAGCAAAAATGGATGGTTCTCGACAAGATACGCGATGAACATGATCAATGACAATAAAAGGTATACAACTTATGACTCTTCATGGATCTGGAAAATTGACACTTATTCAAAGGTTAAAATTTTCCTTTGGAAAATTATAAAAAATAGACTTCCAACTAAAGCAAGATTGGCTGAAAAAGACGTTGCACTCCCTCAGGGATGTGTACGATGTAATGCATCGTTTGAAGATTCCAATCATCTTCTCTTCCTTTGCGATCATTCCAGGAAGAACATGGAAAAAATAAAACACCATACGTTTGAAATTATTAGAGATTTGAATATTAGCAATAGAAAAACATTTGAAATTATCGACGAAATCAGACAAAAAACTGAAAAATCACAATTTGAAGAACTGGTGGTTTCTTGGTGGGATATTTGGTTCTATAGAAACCAACAAACCTTTGTAAGAACAAATAATGATGTTGATGTTATCAAGGATGTACCTACCTACATCCGACATCAAATCAATAACTGGAAAAACACTAAAAATTGGAATCTTGACTGTCTGGCTGAAGAAACTCAAAAGAAGAAACATAGCAACATGATAAGACGAACAAAAAAGAAATGGAAAAAGCCACCAGATGATGTTATTAATATTAACACGGATGGATCAACTAAGATTAGTGGAGAATCTAGCTATGGCTTCATTCTTCGAAATTATAAAGGTGAACCTATTTTTCTTTTTGGGGAGAAATGTGGAATATCGAACCCTCTACAAACAGAAATACTAGCATTTAGAAATGCCCTGGTAAAAGCCCATGAATTAGGATTCACCAACATTCAAATTGAGAGTGATAACCTCACCATTGTAAACGTCCTAAAAAAAATCCGGCACTGCCCATGGGATATTGAAATTTTAATTTCTGATATCCTTTGTGTTTTACAACTGTTTTCTTCAGTGCAAATTTTTCATGTCTTCCGGGATACCAATGCTGTTGCTGACTGCATTGTAAAGCTGGCCCATCGGAAGTCCTTGGAAGATATTCAAGCCAATCTAGAACTTTTAATTCTCATCCAAAAGGATGCTATAGACTGAGAAGCCAACTTATTGTGGTTCTCCGGTCTAATTGTTACCTTATCAAAAAAAAAGTCACGTTCATTATGTAATTATAGGGTAAACTACATAAAATTACCCATTAAAGGGCAAGTTTACCAAAAAAATACAAGAAAATAAAAAAAACCGCTTCTAAAATGCCAAGTTTACAGAGAGCCATCCCATGTTTTTTTGGTAACTAAGAATCACCCAAGTTAGAAAAATCATTAATCTTCTGTTAAATATATAAGTGGAAATAAATTTATTTTTTAAATAAGTTATTCTAAAATAGAAAATTGGAAAATTTTAGCTATATGTTCAAGAATATGGTTTGCATATTACAAGACTTTCAGGTGATGAATTTAACTTCCAATTCATATCTACTTTGATTCATTAACAGATGGATATAACAAAATCACCACGAAGAACCAAAGATATGGAGTTACAGACGAAAAAATTGATAAGTTAGATAAAAATTAGGGTCAACAATTGTACCATAGATGTTCAATTCACAATAGAGTTAAGAAAGGGCCTTAGAAAAGTTATATGTCGAGTTATTTGAGACTTAAAGCCACTAAAATGAGGTGAGTACTGGAATTATCGTCCATCTTCCAACCAAAAAACCTTACCCTTTCTAGATTTCCCCCCAAATTACGATGAGATTCAGTCGATTAACAACCGTATAAACTAATTTAACCCTCGAAGAAGATAAAACGTTTGAAAATTTGTCAATATCATTAAAAGATAAAAAAGTTATACAACCTTGCTCTCCTAACATAATTATAATTAATGATACCTTATATTATATATTAGAAAATATAATCCTCAATGTGAAAAGTGTAATCAAATAAAATCATGTGTAAGGAGTATAAATAATGAGTAGTTTCAACAATAGAGTATGTATAGTAGTTGTGCAATATAACTATACATAATCGAATGTGAAAGTTATTCATGCTTAGTTATAAAATGTTTGTTTCCGGGAATGAAACTATAAAAATGAAGCACTTACTACTAAGTACTAACACTGAAATAATTTTTTTATTAATTAACACTGAAATAACTTTAATAAAATAATAATGTAGTATCGATATATATTATCATAACATATTTTTGTTTAGTTATAATAAAAGATGATATAATCATAAAAGATAAATATTATTTCATAGTATAAAAGAGTAACCCATATTTATATTTAAACATTTAAGACATAATAAATATATAAAAAAATTATAATATTGTACCTTAAAGGTAAGTAAGAAAAATAGAACCAAAATCATGTTTGTTAAAATTTAAATTGCTAAGGGATGGAAAAAAATACTAAATAAATTTGTTAAGTTGGTTAATCATTGCTTCTCCATAATTCCTTACAACTGTTAGTGTTTTTAAAGAAAATTATGTGATAATTCTATAGTATACAATATTTAAATATATAAAATATATAAATGTAAGAGAACGCACATGATAAATGTTATAAAAAAATATTCTCATACAATGTTGTAAACAAGGGCAAATAAATACATCATTACGTATATTAATAATTTAACCAATCACCAATGAAATTAACGAAACATAGTATCAAATTACAAATTCGCATGATAAAATCAAAATATAAATGTACAGTGTTGACTATATGATATAAATATGCACACACAAATTACAACTTCATATCAAAATAAACTCATACTAAAATAAATAAATAAAAACAAAAAATATTGAAAACAATTTACAAATTCATCACTATGTTCACTACAGTTCATTAACCAAATTCAAAACATATCCTGTGCTATACCTACTAGTAACATGTACAAGAGTACTTCACATCTGACCAAAAAGTATATAAAAGTACTTCACAGTTCACAAAAAAAAAAAACATGTGCAATAGTACTTTTATAGCACATATATATTGTTTACAAAAAATAATAATTATTTTTTGAGGTGCGTTTAACTTGTATATTTTTTTTTTGAGCAGGTTTAACTTATATTCTTCTGTGTATAACTCAAAGAAAATTAGATTTATTTTATTTTATTTATTCATAGGAGATATAAGACTGTATATTATAGCTCGAGGAGAAAATCAAACACGTAATCTAATAATTTATATAATGCGATGCTTACTAACTAAGTTGAAAAAACTTGATCATTTTATGGTAACATCGTGAAAAACATAATCCTTGGTATTTTGCATTGTCATTTAAATATCTAATGATAATTTGGTAATTCATTTCATCAAACTAGGGATGGACTTGTATAATTAGTTGAAATAAGAGTTGTAATTGAATGAGTAACTGGAGCTGAAATTGTATTTATCAATTTAATTATTTAAAAAATCTAGTTGAATATTTGATATTAAGAACTGAAATGAGAAAAAAAGTAAGATTCAACTTGTTAATCTTCAACAATCTTAGGGTCATGGTCACATTTAAAAAATTGGCAAATTTAAGCCGCATTTAACTACTACAAACTCTTCAACTAGGTAACATTTTTATTGAGCACTCATTAAGTAGATGAAAAAAAAGTTAAGCTCTGTTAATGTATAAGGAAGCTCTGTCGAATGTAGACATAAGCATTTTCCTACACTTAGACCGCGTTCAATATATCCAACTGAAATAAGAGATGGAGTTGTATAAATAGCTGGAACTATATCTGAATCTGAATTTATTAATTTAATTATTTAAAAAAAATTGGTGCATATTCAATATTACAAGCTAAATTTATTATACTATAAAAGTGTATATGCCTCAAATGAATAGTTAATTTCCACTATTGCCCTCCATTGATTTTATTTTCTTTTTATTTCCAAACTTATCCTTTTCCAATTTCAACCCTCCAGTCCTACACCGACCGACACACCGACTCCCTCTTTTCTTATGCACTTCCATCGGTCTCCTCTCTCTCATTTTTCTTCTTCGCTTCCAGCCCTCCCTCTTCGAATCACTTTCATCTGCCGCTTCTAATTTCTAGCAATAGGTAGCAATCCCAGCATTCGCCGCCATTTTTCTAGCAACTAACGGTAATCCCCTTTAGGCTTTGTATATGGGTTTTTTTGCTGCAATTTTGGTAGTCGTTATTAGAGCAATAGTTACAAGCACAATTTCCTCTATTTTTGTTTTCTTCTATTTGTGCTTGTTAGAATTGAGATTAATTCTCGAGCTATAATTACAAGACATTGGTGTTTCGATCAATGGATCCTTACGAGATCTTGGAAGGTTGATAAAGGTGCTTTTAGTTATGCTTTTGTGGTCAGGCATAAATTTGAAAGGAAGAAGTAGGTCTGCAATTTTTTTTCCAATTAAAGGAACTTTCTTGCATGATTCTGTATAAAAGCTAAATGAGCCGAGGGCTTAGGTTTGATGGTGGAATATTAGTGAGATTGTTTGTTTGAAAGTGACAAGACTTTTATCCCTTTCAGGCATGTCTTGAAGAAGACCCCCCTTGCTCGTTAGATTGATAGAACTCATAGGTCTTCCAACCTTGAGGTCTCTCACTCAACTTTTCACTATATATACAAGAAAGGATTAATCTATTTGGATTTGTGTTTTTTCATTTAGTATTCTGTAGTTACTTATTATCAGTTTGATAATCAATTAATCATCATTGGAACATATGTGATTGGTTTGATGTCAGCTTGTCACACATGTCATATTAGGAAATCCAACCATGGTTTTCCTTTTTCTTCTTTCAATTTCATTGTTAGTGTGCACCTTAAACTTATATTGACTTGCCACCAATTTGTTTTTACAACTTTTTCCACTGCCGCTTTTGCAGATGGAACTAATTTTTCGAATAAGGAATCCTTTTGTTGTGGAGTACAAGGTGAGCAAATGTACAATCGTGATACAATTTTAAAAATCCTTCAATGTAGGCAACTTTGAATATACTCATGGTTTCAAATTATAAGCATGCGGGATAATGCTCACGAGAGTAAGATGTTCACTTTTTGTGGACTTTGTCACATTTATAGGAATTTGTCGCTTGACAATAGAATTTTTCTCATGAAATTGATTGGCTCCTTTGTACATGCAAACACTTTGCTAATATTTTGTCCTTTTTTCATTTCCGACATAACACTAACATTTAGGGCTGTGCAAATTCGGACCGGACCGAAAATGCCCGGACCGGACCGGGGGAATTACGGTCCGGTCCCCGGTCTACATATTTCTAAAATTTCGGTTCCGGTCCAAACCCGACCGGTTTCCGGTCCGGACCGGATGGACCGATTTTTTATTGTTTTTAATTTTATTTTATGTATTAATATCTTATAACACTATTAAAAATTAATTTCTACTATAAATATAAATTAATAACAAAATATATTGTCTAATATTATACACAATAGGTATAAAAATAGGAAAAATAATTAAATTTTATTTTATATAAAACAAAAAAATACGTATACCGGTCCAAGACCGGACCAGAACCGAAACCGGACTGGATCATATCGGTCCGGTCTCCGGTCCAAGGATTGTAAAAATTCCAGTCCATCGGACCGGATGCACAACCCTACTAACATTGTAGATTCCTCATAGTAATTGCCTTTTGCTTGCTCTGTTATTGCAGGGTTTCTATGTTAGCATTGTCATAGGCTACTGCGAAGGCAGTGACATGTAAGTTTCATATGCTTTGTTGTTATGTATTAACAAAAATGATTGTACAATACATGCCATTTCTGAATATAATCTTATCTTGTCTTCTTAAAAATCATTTACATGATCTTGTAGGAGGGGACAATTAAGAAAAGCAACAAGATCAATTTTCCTGAAGAGGTTGGTAACTCTAAAAATGAAAGGTGCTAATTTTTGTGCCTTTCAAGTCTATTTTTCTCTCCTTTAATATGTTCACCACTCTTCAACTATGTTTTGACACTAATGTAGAAACTCTGCAAATGGTTGGTTCAAATTTTGATGGCACTTGACTATTTGCACATAAATCATATTATTAATCGTGATGTCAAGATTGTTTTCTTTTTTCCGACTTGGGTGATATAATATGATTCAGTTAATTTTTCAATCACTGATTTAGATCTAATTGCCTATTTATTATTAAGAAAATAGAGAAGAAAAGATGCTTCCTTGTCTTGAACTGATAATTTTTTTTTTATTTTTGTACATCAAAGTTCGAATATATTTTCTTATCCAAGATCAAGACATACAACTACGTACAATGACCATGTCATTTTCAAATTTTAAATGGAAGTATATATTAAACCATTTGAACTTCTCGGTGGACTTTGCTAAATTTTAAGTAATTTGATGCACATGGGACTTTGGACTTGCCAAGTTTAAAATCTCAGATGATCTTGCTTCTTCTGTGAGTAGCATATCAGAATTGTGATTTTTTTGAATAAAACCATTCATTGCGACTGTTTGGCTTGTGGTTTACCTCCAAAACTTGAGGTCGTGGGAACTCCTTGCTATATGTGTCATAAACTTCTCGCTAATACACCTAGCTTATGGATCAGTTCAGGACAGCTTGTCTCTAGGTAATATGAATACTTCTTGCCACTTTGGTTTCACACATACGTGTTAACTTGACGCATTTATATTCCATGACGTCGCATCTATGAAATGGCTACAGTCAAGCCAATGTTTAAAGCTTTTGTAAGGTGCTTGCACTTACACACTCTTTTACATGTGTACATTGGCATCTTAGAGGATGTAACAAAAGTAAAGAAAGATTGCTTATTGTTAAAGATGACCGCTAACTACATGATTTCTTTCCTTGTGAGCAGGACATGCAAGGGCCGCCGATTTGTAAAACAAACAAGTTTATTGTGGCTTCACTTTCTACCATGTATTATGGTGCATTTTAAGTCTTTCTATTTTCATTACACTTTATTATGCCCATATTTTTATTTTCAACGTTCTCTCTTCAAATCTTATTATCTCATAATTTTTCAACTTTACGTACACTTTCAGTGGGACAAATAAACATGTTTATAGAGCAACAACTTTTATTCCAAAGACAATGGATAAAGGTTAGAGACTATGTCAGGAATAAAGGGGTCAAGATATTTCAGTGCAGGCGACTGGCTAATAGAAGGCAATTTCTATGTACTGGTAGGTTTTCCTTTTTAAAAGATGATGACATCTTTTCCTTTCTTATTGTACTTCAAAGATAAATCTGCTCCTATCTGTCATAGGGTGTTCTCAGTTAAGGCAATTTTTAATGTTGGGTATTTTCTGTTTAATAGATGGTTTCAATTTTTTTTATTGTATGTTTTAGTTAGATTAAAAGAAAAATATGCTCCTATGAGTCATAAGGTGCTCTCTCTTTTAACCGAAATTATACTTTTGGATTGAATACACACACAAATTTTCATCTTGGATTGTGCAATATTTGGAGCATGGTCAATTTATTTGTAGAACAAAAAAGGCTTCATTCTTTTCGTGAGTGGTGTGCCTTTTGATGCATTTAGTAGGATTCGGTAGCTTTGGGACATGCTATTAATTTTATTCATAGAAGCACTTCTAGAAGTAACACCTTAATTGTCAATACCTACATTATTTGTCAATATTTTTTACATGATTTACCTCTCAATGTCCTTGTATTTGTGTAAGACGTCTGTGCGCCTGGAGAGCAACGAAGCAAGATGAATTTTCTAGGTGGGAACACAGAATGTGAAGAGCAAAAGATCTCTATAATGAGTTATGGATTGACCATTTTCGTTCATTTGCTGGATTTCAGATAGTTCCATTTGGTGAAATGTATGCAAGACAGATGTCAGGCTAACACAATTGCATTAAATGGTAAATGGAAGCTTAGGTCTCCCCTAATTTTAATATTTGTATCACAACATCATATCTCAGTTGATGTGCGTAAGCACAAGCCAGGATCTCTTTCTGTACAAGGTGAAGGGCACCAAGATCTTTGTTTTAGGAAACTCTTGGCTAGACTCTCTAAGTTGACATCTTAATGTGTTTTGGTTGTGTTTTTAGGTATTGGCTTGATGGAGATGGGACTGAAAAGGGAAATGGATATAACTCTTCATGAAAGAGATTCGAGAAGAGTTTGGGATATGCATCTTATGAGCCTTGGATACAACTCACCAAGAAACACAAGATGAGTTTGGTCACTCATGGATGTGACGCACCATGACCTGCCACTCGCCTTTGGATGTGACATGCCAAAAGGGTGTTTCGGATATGACTCATCGAAACAAGACTAAGGATTTCGAGGATAGGCACCACCTCGGAAACCATTGTCCATGAAGCTTAAGATGAGCAAACACTCTCGTTTATAATCTCCAAATCAAGCTTAAACATATACAATGCACGGCCACCTATAAATAGGTGCCAAATGAATTAAAGGAAATTACATAAATACTCCATTAAACTACCCACTAACCTAAACATGACTTAGGCCACTAGATAGACCCATTACTTAGAGCATTATTCTTAATTATAGAAATGTTGAAAATAACAAATAAAACAACATCAAACAACAGACCCATTACTTAGAGCATTATTCTTAATTATAGAAATGTTGAAAATAACAAATAAAACAACATCAAACAACATGGAATAACGTCTTCAACATAAGAGCACGTGGACTTCTACTTCATTTGATGGGCGTCGGCTTAGAGGTGTCAAGATGGGGCCTAGGGTCACATCATCCTCTCCTCCTTTAAGAGGATTTCACCCCGAATTTGCGTCCCTTTTGAATCTGACTAGATTTTTGAATTTAAATTGGCAGCTAAGATCCTCTACAAAATCCACACAAATACTTGCACAAAGATAGGGAATTTAGTTAGCAAGTGGGCGTGGTTTTTGAAACTGATTTGGAGGGAGTGTGCTGCTTGTTGGAGAGATTTATGGGCTGATTTTGTGGAGTTGTTGAGGAGGTAGTGGGGGTGGTGGACGGCAGTTTGGAGAGGTGGTGGCCAAGTTAAAGGCTGGCAGCTCCTTCTAACCTCCAAGGAATCAACAACTTCCAGAATTTCAGCGTGACTTCAATTGACTCGTTCTCTTTCGTCTGGACTCAGAATTGAATGATTCCAACGCCCAGAGTTAGATATCAAAGTCTAGTTTCTTCCCTAAAAATTTGAGAATTAATGGCAATGAGAATTAGAAGTTGTGATGATTTTATTGAGGCGTCGCAAAGGGTTCCTGAAGACCAGATCCTCCACCTATCTCTTGGTTGGCTGGCTGGCTGCAACCTCGAGTCCCCCTCCTTCATGTCCGGCATCTTCCTCCATGACTTGGCCCTTGTTGTTCTTCCTTTTTGCTCCTTCTTGAAGAACCACGAACGTCCCCTTCGCCTTGAATGGCTCTGATACCACTTGATGTGCTTAAGCACAAGCCAGGATCTCTTTCTGTACAAGGTGAAGGGTACTAAGATCTTTGTTTTAGGAAACTCTTGGCTGGACTCTCTAAGTTGACATCTTAATGTGTTTTGGTTGTGTTTTTAGGTATTGGCTTGATGGAGATGAGACTGAAAAGGGAAATGGATATAACTCTTCACGAAAGATATTCGAGAAGAGTTTGGGATAAACATCTTATGAGCCTTGGATACAACTCACCAAGAAACACAAGATGAGATTGGTCACTCATGGATATGACGCACCATGACCAGTCAATCGTCTTTGGATGTGACACACCAAAATGGTGTTTCGGATATGATTCACCGAAACAAGACTAAGGATTTCGAGGATAGGCACCACCTCGGAAATCATCGTCCATGAAGCTTAAGATGAGCAAACACTCTCGTTTATAATCTCCAAATCAAGCTTAAACATATACAATGCACGGCCATCTATAAATAGGTGCCAAATGAATTAAAGGAAATTACATAAATACTTCACTAAACTACCCACTAACCTAAGCATGACTTAGGCCACTAGATAGACCCACTACTTAGAGCACTATTCTAATTTATAGAAATGCTGAAAATAACAAATAAAACAACGTCAAACAACATGGAATAACGTCTTCAACATAAGAGCACGTGGACTTCTACTTTACTTGATGGGCGTCGGCTTAGAGGTGTCAAGATGAGGCCTAGGGTCACATCATCAGTGATTTAATTTTCGTTTTCATGTCCTATGGCAGGCTGAACAAGGCAAATATCTATTTAGAGGTATGAAAGATTGACATCACAGAAGATAATTGGTATTTATATTTTTGTTTTAAGATTCTTGACATAATGTCCTTTTTTCACAATGAATACAATGTATATAAGCTACTGTATCACGCAGTAAATTTCTCACAACATGTAAATCATTTTTCAGACTTGTTATGCATTTAAGGATTTTTCTTTTGTTGCATCTCACCATGATGACATTGCATGATCACTGTCATTCTTTTTCTCTATACTAGCTGGGAGTGATCACTGAGGACGTTGTGAAGCCAAAACTTAATAAATATTTGTTTTGAGCTTACGCCAATACTTGACCATTTTTGGCCTCAACTTGCTTTCCAAAGAGCCAAAACTTGAAAGTTCTTATATGCGGTTCATGCAAGGGTAAAAATTTGATGGATTTAGCTAAAATGGCAAGATTTTCTCATTATTAGATATAGCATTGAAGGTAATGACATTCACAAAATGTCTTTTCTTAACATCGCTTCAAGAAACTAATACTTTCGATTCATCTGTGCTCATGCGTCTGTTATCCACAAGAGAGCTCGAATTATTTGGTGACATTCGTCTAAGAAAAAAGAATAAAATCTTGAATATTTAAGTTCATAATATATAATCATGAAATGTAGAGGTTGAGTACATTCTTGGATATAAAGATTCAAATTGGTTGAAAATCTATAAAATTAAGTTTTGAGGTAAAGTACATTCTTGTTCTTGCAACATTTAGTCATGAATGTAACTTTTGGCTATTGATTCAACTTATTTTATTGTCGTGTTGTCGTGCGTAGAATTTGTGGACATTGTAGTCGGTCTTCTACCCCCCCTCTCTCTCTCTCTCTGAGTATTTTTTATTGGACACTTTCACAGTTTAGTAAATTTTTGTTGAATGCCCATGTTGTACTTTTCGTGGCTTCTCTTTCTTTTTAAAGAATATTACTTTTTGAATTTATAAAAGATAAAACATATTACTCAATCATCATATAGATGCATGAAAAAAAAGAAATATATTTTTGAGAAGAATGCATATTATTTTTGTTTGCTTTGACAGAAGATGCATTATAATAGGTTGGACTATGGGTTTATGAATTTTCTGTCTGGTAGAATTGATACACTTCATTTAATTCATTGTGTTCCGTCTCATTTTACATGGTATTAGCCATCAAAAAGGAAAGGAACAATTTGAGAAGGTTTTGTTGGATCTTCTCCGGAGAATATGGATACTAATAAGCGCATGCATGAAGGTACATGTTCAGCATTTGCAACACTGGAAGAGGTGCTAGCTTGTAATATTGACTTGTGTTTCTTTTATGTGTTTGAAAATATCGTGGGTCCTTTTTTTTCTTCATGAAGCTGTTGAACAATTAGCACCAAGGTTGGATATTATTCTGCAACATTTAACATGTGCTTGTGGCAAATATCCGGTTGTATATCTTTGGCATCTATACTGCTCTCTGGATAATTATGATATTATCTTTTAAAGATCTTTCCCATGTTATCCCTAATAACTTAATTTTTATACATTGTGCAGAGGAAGAACCCAAGACTCTCCATGATGCTATCGACAATTTAACATATGTCTTCATATATAATAAGCAACAAATAATTTTAAAAGGCATTTCTCTTAAACCACCTATTCCATATAATATACTAAATAATAATTATTTTATAGCATACTTTCAAAATAACCTTTAAAAAAAGGAATAGACATACATATTTTTCATAGTTGTACATACTCAGTTGACATAAATAACCAAAGAATTAAGTATACCTAAATGACATTTTTCCTAAACAACCTATTCTATTAACAAATGAAATACTTGTGCGCGCAGCCTGACTAGTGAATGGAAAAGTAAAATTCAGCTTGTTCTTCAACAATTTTGGAAGGTCAAATTAAAAAAATATTGACAATATTAAACTACATTAATCTACAACAAGTTCCTGAAGCAAGATAAATATTTTTTCACTGAACAATCATCAAATAGATTAAAAATAAAATCAAATTTCGTTAATTTCAGAAAAGTTTTGCCAAACAAAGCCTTAACTCGTCTCCGGATAACAAAACAACATCGAATGCGCAAAAGTACCAACACTTAGATCTATGCATCCATGGGTGACCCAGATTGATGAATCTTGCTCGTGGTCTCTTCAAGAAACGGATAGTCGGTGTATCCGATAACCGGATCAGGCGTATAAAACGTCTCTCTATGATACTCATTCAAAGGAGCATTCATAGCAAACCTTCTTGGCAAATCCGGGTTCGAGATGAACCACCTTCCGAAAGCAACGAGATCAGCTCGACCACTCTCGATAGCATCGTTTCCATCTTGCCTCGAATACCCTCCCGCGACAATGAAGGTGCCGTCAAAAGCCTTTCTCATCGGCATTAGGCTGTCTCGGCACTCGCTTTTCTCTCCGGCAGTAATCATTCTCGGCTCAACCACATGGCAATAGAGGATGCCGTATTTGTTCAAGGATTGAGCCATGTAGAGCCCCAGAGCTTCCGGGTTTGAGTCCCCTGCCTCGATGTAGTTAGCGAAAGGCGATAGCCTTATCCCGACTCTATCGGCCCCTATCTCGTCTATGATGGCTTCCACTACTTCCAAAGCGAACCTACCACGGTTCTCTAAGGATCCGCCATATTGGTCGGTTCGGTCGTTCACCTCATCCTTCATGAACTGGTCCACCAAATAGCCATGAGCCCCATGGACCTCCACACCATCAAATCCTACATGAAAAAACCGAGGTAACAAATTTCACCCTTTTGTATTTCAATACAATTGACCTTGGTAAGAGAGAAACATTTCACCAGCTTCAATAGCGTTCCTTGCAGCCAGTCTGAAGTCATTGACAACTAAGGGTATTTCCTCCGTTCTTAGTCGTCTTGGCGGCGAGTAATTCCCCATTTCATATCCATTGGAGTGGAGTTGAGGCTTCAAAGGCTTGTCTGTGCAAGAAATCGGATCTTGCCCATTTGGCTGGAAATCTATAGCAAAATGAACATCCACTCAATATAGAAATGAAGCAAACATCTAGGTCCCTACTGAACTACAGAGCAATTTGTTATGAAGAAAAAAGTCAAATTTTTGCAGTGTGACATGATTATGATGTGCCTTAGTCTTCAAATCAAGAAAAGTAGTTGAACACTTCTGCAAATAACCGGGTGATGGGTTTGGAATCACATTGTTTCAAATACAACAATTAATCAAATCGGTATAATCTCACTCTAGCTGGCTAGTTACCCCGATTTGAGACCCTGCCAACATGCCAAAGCTGGGAGAAAATGGCGGCGCCTTTGGCGTGCACAGCGTCGACAATAGGCTTCCAAGCCTCCACTTGCTCTTTGGTCCATATACCCGGTGTGTCCGGATACCTTCATTCATATTCAGATATATAGACTCCACATTAACAAACAATTCAAGAAACCTTCTTTCTTGTTAGACAAAGAGGGCATGTAAATAACAAGTCTGAGATCTTGCCCTCTGGAAGTATCGGAGATATTGGTGGCTTCAGCTATGAGGAAACCTCCTTTAGAAGCTCTTTGGGAGTAATATAGAATGGCTTGTGGTTGGGGAATGTTGTTGTAAGACCTTTGTCTAGTCAATGGCGCCAAAACAACCCTAAGAAGACAAGCCAATGCAAAATATTAGCCTGAAACAAGTTCTTCTTATACTGCCGACAAGCTCCAGAATAGTGGCTAAAACAGAAGCCCTTGGACAATTACAAGTCTCAAGCTCAAATTTCCTTTCCCACCTCATTCACTTACTAACAAGCTGTAATCTACTTATGCAGTTGAATTCAGTTTCCAGCAGGAAAAGTACTGAACTGTGACTAGTTAATAACTCCAACTAAGCAAGATTTGAAGCAAACCCATAAAACTGTAATTGTCTTGCAACAACAAACTAGTTGCTGGTTAAGGGGCTGGATGCACAGACCAATATGCAATATAACAAGTTACAAAGTGGAAGTTAGAAATCAAAGCTTGGAATTAAACCTGTGAGATAGGCTGAAACTGCCCATCTGGTAAGGGGTGAGCAGAGGAACCACCGACGACAAACTTTCTTGAGAAGGCGACATTATTTTCTTCTGCACAGCAGAGCTTTCTGGGTTAAGCTTTCTGGATTGCATACAACGTACGAAGTTATTATGATGTGGGTGGTTCTCATTTGTTGCGTCACAATCTAGCTACATACAATCATTAAGCTTATAATTCAAGAGTAAAACGTTTACTTGGCTGAATTGAAAGGTCCTTCTTTGTTCACAAATCGAATTGGACATTGTAAATGCTGATTTGTGCGTTAGAGACTAGAAAAAGACTTTCAAACGTTAAGACCAACTTCCAAATTTGTACTCCGTACTTCCTAGAAGCATGTAAAATTTCATTAGGCCTTGCTTTGTTTTATTTTTTCGAAACTCGACTTAATATGTATATCAAATTATCAATACCAACTAATACAAAAATCCAATTTATTAGGCTCCTTTAGGACTTCAATTTATTAGGCTCCATAGGCGGCCAAAGGGGGTTCCCTCCCCTTATCCCTATATTAATAAGTTACTTTGTACTGTTTTATTGTTTAATTTGATGGAGTCTTTTACTTAGAAATTGTATAGTTGTCGGTCTATTAATGTGCACAAATTTCAATTAGGCCTACTAGAAAAAAATATATAAATCATATATAGGTGAGAGTATTTGCTAAAAATCTTTGGAAACACTCTCGCTATTAAAACTTTTATTTACAAATGACGCAAAATTCGTAAAAAGAATATATGTTGCTCTAGTTTTTAAATACTTTTATGTGTTGTATTATACTAACGGTGGTTCTTGAAAAAAATAAAATCACCCACATCAATAAATTCATTGATGTAATGTGAACTCTTGACAAGCTAAAGTCATTTTAGCCTTATTTTTTAAACTCACTTGATATTTTTAGTCCACAACCGCTTTAAAACATGATAAAATAATATCATTTTATCCTATTTTCTTTTAAAAAAATCATGTAAGACTCAATGTCTCAACCACCGCAAGAATAACCAACAAGGAAGAAAACGAGAGACAAAACCTATACACCACATCACACACCCCAACTTGTCAATCACGAGAAAAAAATATGTGACTCCACTTCCAACTATTTATGCGTCCGCCACTGGTTGGACCCTACTGAGATTAACCAAAAGAATAATAAAAAAATCAATTTTTTTTCTTCAAACTTTTCAAAATTACTTATAAATTTTTATTTTTTATATTATACTTTTCAAAATGCATAAACTAAGAAAAATATTCACTTCGTTCACTTTTTAGTTGTCTTTTTAGACTTAAAATCTTGTTCATTTATTTTATCTTTTTAAGTTTATAAGACAAATTATCACATATGAATTATAAAATTATATTAGAATTGTGTTATCTTAACTTTTCTTTTTACTCATTTGTTCTAAAGGAGTAAAGGATGATGGGTGATAAATTTAGAAAAGTTATACATTTTCATAGCAGATATAGTAAATTCCTTAATATGTGTACAAAATTGCAAAGTGACAAGTATAAGGGAATACTAAAAAACATAACTTTATCCAAAATTGCACACAAATCATCTAATAAAAAATGCATTCTCTTTATGCTAGACACTTTTGGAACAAAACAAAAACGTAATAGCTCTGACATCTCTTTGGCAAATTTTCAGTGATTTTGAGCCCTTTCTCGACGATCTTTGATCTGTATGTGACCATATACATTCAACATTGTTCAAGAGCCAAGATAAATCAATTGTAAACTCATCAAATCTTTGATCTGTATTTTGAAATTAATCAATTCATACAAAATAGGACAAATTGGTTGAAATTAAGCAGAGAAAGTGATAAGTTATGATGAAACTTGTTTAAATTGTGTAGTTTTTTTTTTCAAATTTGAGCAAAATTCCATTTGAGGTTCGAATATAAGGTTTGTTGTTTGAAATTTGAGTTCTTTGTGTAAGGTCAACGATAGACTTGGTGTAAACTACAATTTGTTTAGCATCAGACTACAATATCCCATTTTAGAAAATAGAAAATTGATAGGACTTTTTATTTGCATTATCTAAATTCAATATGATACATAGTCCCTCTTTTGAATTGGGCGGGTTAATAAACTATTTATTATTACTTTATAGTTTTACATTCAGTTTATTGTTATCTCATGAATAAAATAATTTCACTTGATATTTAGTGTACATCTAAAGTTTTGTCGCCACTTGTTAGATCTGCATCCGCCCCTCTTACCACTTGCAAAGAATATTTGTAGTGAAAATTAAAGAAAGCTTTTTATTTATGGAGACAACAAAATAAGAAGATTACATAACAAATACAATTGAGGGAACTCTTCCTATTTTCTTGTCCCGAGCAACACTCAGTGCACAAGACCAGAAAGTCAGCTAGCTAGCTAGCTTGCCTAGTCAAGAAACGGATAATCGGTGTATCCGATAAATGGATCGGACATGCAAAGCATATCCTTCTCATACTTATTCAGAGGGGCATTTAGCTCAAACCTCTTTGGTAGATTCGGGTTTGCGAGGAACCACCTCCTGAAAGCGACCAAATCAGATCGACCACTCTCGACCGCCTCGTTTCCATCTTCTTTGGTGTACCCTCCTGTAGCAATAAAGGTGCCACAAAAGGCCTTTCTCATTGGCACTAGGCTGTTCGGGCACTCGCTTTTCTCCCTGATAGTGATCATCCTCTACTCGATCACACAACAATACATAATTCCACATTTGTCCAAAGACTGTGCCAAGTAAAGGCCCAAAGCTCTTGGGTTCGAGTCCCCTGCCTCCGCGTAGTTAGCGAATGGGGAGAGCCTAATCCTGACTCTGTCGCCTCCTATCTCGTCTCTCACAACTTTAACTATCTCTAGAGCGAACCTGCACCTAGTCTTTATGGATCATGTGAAGTATTATGGCTTTTAGCATATTACAAGGGAACATGTTAATTTTTGTAATTAATATGTACCCTCTAGTATTTTCTCTTTTTGCCCTTGCTTGTAGATATAAATAGACTTCTTTCCTTTAGGGTTTTGTAAGACTTGTAAAAGCTACTTTATCCTCTAAATACGCAGCCCCTAATGGAGGTTTTTAGCTACTCTATTTCACTGCTTCGTTGAGCTCATTATTGGGCCTCAACTTGCTCTTTTTTATTGTGTTGTTTCCTTCACATGGTATCAGAGCCATATCTCGATCCCAAGGTAACTTCTTCTTGTTCCTTCTCTTAGCTACCTTGTCTTTGGTGGCCTTTTTCTCCTTTTGTCCTGTTACCTTCTGCTTCCATGGATACACAAGATGTATCCTCTGAAATTAGAGGTTTGAGAACATAGCTTAGTTCTCAAGGAAATATAGGGGATCCCCTTTATTTATCTAATTCAGACCACCAGGAGCCCAATTAGTTGCAGCTTTGTTTGATGGCTCATTTTTTTTTTATCATGGAGTAAGGTTGTAGAGATGGATTTGGGAGAAAAATAGAAATTAGGGCTCATATATGGAACTTTAAAAAAGCCAGAAGGGGATGATAGCTCAGTGGAATATGCTAAATGGATAAGGGCTGTACATGATAAGATGTTGGATTTTAAACACTCTATGAAAAAAGATATATCAGAAGGGTTCATGTATGTTTTGTCAGCAAAGTAGTTATGGGACGAATTTGTTGAGAGATATGGTAAGTCAAATGCTCCAATGATTTACCAACTTAAGAGAAAAATAAGTAATGTGATTCAGGGTGATTCGTCAGTTGCTGAGTATTACATGAAGCTTACAAGAATTTGGGATGAATTACAAGTACTGGAGGGTATGCCTCAATGTACATGTGGTGTGCTTTTGAAATGTGAATGTGGTATTTTAAAGAAGGTTCTTGAGACTGATTCGAGGGTCAAACTTATGTAGTTTCCGATGGGTCTTATAGAAAATTTTGAGAGCCTTAGAAGCCATATTTTATCGACATATCCATTGCCAACCGTCAATAGAGCTTATTATTTGGCACAATAGTCTGAAAGGCAAAAATAAGTGATAGTTGCTATGCAGTCTTAAGAAGAATCCAGTGATTTTGCTACACACAAGCAGAATTATTCTTCATCTGGTACATATCAACATCAGAGTTCCTCTTACCAAGGCAAGAGAGACTCCAAGAGGTACAAATATGACAAATCTGACAAAAAATGTTCACACTGTGGTCAGAAAGGGCACTTGGCTGAGCAATGTTTCAAGCTACATGGTTATCCTGAATGGTACAAGGGCCCAAGACATGAAGAATCTCAAAAGGGGTCTGCAAATGCTTCTAGAGTTGTTGATGAAGTAGTGCAAGATCAACCTTTGGAGGATGAATAATGTGACAAGCAGATTGATTCCGCTCTCATCAATGCAGTTTGCAAGGAGGTCATTAAAGCAATGAAAACTAAGGCACCAACAAATTACGCTTCATTCTCTGCAAATTTTGCAAGTAAAGTTGGTGTCTTTAATGCCCATTCAGTAAACAGAGATGGAAATACTATAGAGTGGATTATTGATACAGGTACGGTGCGAGTGACCACATGGTTGGCGATTCGACCTTATTGCATAATTTGTCTAAGTTAGACAAACTAGTCCATATTGGTTTGCCTAATGGTAGTATTGAAGTTGTCACTGAATCAGGCAAATTGCATTTGACAGACACAATAAAGCTGGTTGATTTGCATCACTATGATTTGAGGACATTATTTGATTTGGATTGTTGGCGTTTACATGACAGTGGAAATGAAGATATCATTCTAGACGGAAAATGCAAGGATGGGCTTTACAAAGCCATTTTGCCAGCCTGCAAGAATCACCAATTTTGCTCCTCTAGTACCCACTACAACTTCACAAAATCCATTGCCTCTTGTTAATCATGCTCTTGATTTTCCAAATGAATCACCCATTCCTGAAGCTATACCATCGCATATTGTTGCAAATTCGGTACCTTCTATGTCATTGTCTCCTCCACTACATCCATCAGCTCCACAAAATGATCCTATCCCAACTTTCCTGGATGACCTTAATGAGTTCCCACCATTGTGGTAATCCTCCCGCATTTCTTCACAACCGGTCAGGCTTAAGGATTATGTATGTGCCACTAATCCATCCACGTCAACTTCTCTCTCTCAAACCTTTCTTGCCCACAGCCTAGGCGGCCCTTCCTTATTTGATCCAGAATTTATTCCTATCCTTTGCCTTAATGATTTCTACACCTAAACCTACCACATTTTCTTAAGCTAAAAATGATCCACTTTGGCTGGAAGCCATGAACAAGGAGTTACAAGCCTTAGAGCAGAACAATACATGGTTTTTGACCACTTTACCACTAAACAAAAAGGCAATTGGGAGCAAATGGGTATACAAAATCAAGTATAAATCGGACAATTCAGTAGAGAGATACAAGGCAAGGTTGGTTGCCAAGGGCTAAACCAAATCAAAGACAAAGATTACAAACATACTTTCTCACCTGTAGCAAAGCTCACTACTATCAGAACTCTTCTTGCTTTGGCTACAATAAAAAATTGGTCGTTGCATCAATTAGATGTAAATAATGCTTTTCTTCATGGCTATTTGGATGAAGAAGTTTACATGTTACCACCAGAGGGCTATCCCACACTTCCAGGCCATGTATATAGATTGACAAGATCAATCTATGGACTCAAACAAGCCAGTAGACAGTGGAACACAACATTAACCAAGTTTCTGCTTCAGTTTGGCTTCAAATAGTCCAAACAAGACTACTCCTCTTTGTCAAACAAATTACTCAAGGTATTATTGCAGTTCTTGTTTATGTTGATGATCTTATTCTTTGTGGTGATGACCTTTAGGAAATCAATCGTCTCAAAACTGCATTAAACAAGACTTTTACCATCAAAGATCTAGGTTTAGCTAGATACTTTCTTGGTCTTGAAATTATCAGAAGTAGGATGGGGACTTTGGTACATCAATGAAAATATATATTGGATATCATCCAGGATTGCCAAATGGAGAACTATAAAGTCAGTCCGTCTCCTTTACCACGAGGGTTAAAATTGTCTAATGATTAAAGCTAACCTTTGGTTGACCCTAAACGATATCGACGTCTCATTGGGAGGTTGCTCTTCCCTAATTTATCCCGTCCTAACATCTCTTATGCATTTCAGCATCTCAATCAATTCATGTCTGATCCTTGTCAACCATATATGGATGCTGCACTTCATGTCATTCGTTACCTTAGAGGTACACTGAGCCTAGGGCTCTATCTTTCAACAGATTCCACCCTCACTCTTAATTCTTACACCGATGCTAATTGGGGTAATTGTGCATTTATTGCACGATCTCTTACAGGATATTGTGTTTTTCTTGGTTCTTTCTTGATATCTTGGAAAACTAAGAAACATAAAACTATTTCCAAATCTTCCACTGAATCTGAAAACCGTGCTATGTTTGCCACTACAAGTGAATCGGTTGAGCTCCATGGACTTCTTGTCGATTTGCAGCAGCATTCCACTGCCAATCCCTCTCTATTGCGACAACAAAGCGGATCTATACATCGCTGCGAACCCTGTCTTCCATGAGCGCACCAAGCATCTATGCGTAGATTGTCATTTTGTTCGAGACAAGTGATACGCTCTACTTTGTAGTGCATAACTATGAGCTGTTACTGGATTATTAGGTGCCATTTGTGTGGGTTTAGGAGATAATTTAGGATAATGGAGTTGTAGAGAAGGAGTGATAAAGAGAAGGAATTTAGTGAAGTATTGAAGATTGAGGAGCTAGCCAAGCAGCCACCACAAGAGAAAACCGCGGGTGTGGGATTCTGGCCACGGTCGCGGCACAACAACGAAGCCGCGGAGCAAGACACTCAAAACCGCGATCGCGGGGATCTTGGCCGCGGTCGCGGGTCCAGGCGCGGAGCAAATGCGCTTTTCGGCCGAAGACTTTGTTTTTATTTTATTTTTTTATTCTTTTTATTTCGTTTATTATATTTTAGGAAGATTATGTTTCTTATCTTAGGAAGATTTGATTTGCTAGGTTATTATCTTTCTTTTGAAACATCAGACTGGCATTATCACTTTTATCATCGTTCATTATTCTCTCTAGGGTTTTGTGTTTTAGAAGACTATGAAGAACTAAGTTTCCATTATTTCGCCTGACGATTGAAGCCTTCAGTTGATTTGGTTGTGAGATTATAACTCTTGTTCTTTTTCCTTTGGGTTGTATTAATTCTCTTTGAACTTATCTTTATTGAATCTTGCTGATTTCGCTAGCCTGCGTAACTAGTTGATGTTAGTAATTTTCTATTGCTAGGATTTGGTTATTTCTGGTTGAAATTCCTTATCTAGAGTAGCAACCACAATTTATAGGAACTGGTTGTGAATGTTTATTGTGAAGAGAATTGATTACATGTTGAATACTGACTGGTTGTTAAGTGTTGCATGTATCCTGCTTAATTCCTATGCATATTGCTGCTGTTAAATTGAATCTTGATGATTTCTTGATTGTTTAATAGTTAGTATTTTCAGGACTGGTTGACCTGTTAATATACATAAGATCGAAATAGGAACAACCATAAGATTGAATGAACTTGTGATAATCAATGATCAACCTATCATACTGAAGTGTGGATATCTGTTAGGTGAAGCGCCCTCATAATCATATTTACAACAATCTTAACCACTTTCTGCTTTAATTCATTAGTAATATTAGAAATCAAACAACAATTCCCCCCTAGTTCATAGTTGGTAACTTACTTTCCTACATAGAAATAGATCATTTGATTCCATTGGGTTCGACCCTTACTTGCCTACTATACTTGGTTAGGTTTTTAGGGATTCTTTGATAAGCATAACAACTTTAGCCTAGTCAAATTTGGCGCCATTGCCGGGGAATTCAATTTTCTGTTTCTCGATTTGTTCGTTTGTTTATCAACTGTCGTGTGGACCTGTCTTATGGTCCAAACCCGTGCTACTAATTCTCCAATCTTAGATCTTGATACAGAAATTGAGCGAACACTTTCCAGGAACCGCAGAGAAGTGCGTGAGCAACTCGAGATGGCTGCAGAACAGACTTTGAGGCAGCTAACTGCACCGAATCTGGAGCAGCAACCGCTTGCTGTGTAATTTCTCGAGTTGGCTGATGGAGTCAATTTTGAGTTGAAGTCTGGATTAATTCACTTGCTACCCAACTTCCATGGAATGAATGGAGAAGACCCCAACAAGCATCTTTCTGAATTTCACGCTGTCTGCACCATCATGAAGCCAAGGGGAGTCATTGAGGACCAAATCAAGCTGAGGGCCTTTCCTTTCTCTCTGAAGGATTCGGCCAATGACTGGTTCTACTATCTAGCTCTAGGAAGCATAGATACATGGGCTAAGATGAAGAAAGTCTTTCTGGAGAAGTACTTTCCTGCAACAAATCTTAATAGCCTGAAGAAGAACATCAACAACATCGAACAACATGCTACTGAGACTTTGTACAAGTATCATGAGAGATTCAAGAGATTGATATCGAGCTGTCCATACCATGGTTATTCTGACCAAGACCTCGTCCTATATCTGTATGACAGACTTCTTGATGATGAGCGTAGAATGGTGAACACAGCTTGTGGTGGTAACATTCTGAACAAAACTGCAGCTGCAGCATTTGAGATGTTTTCCGAGCTATCTGAAGGCTCAAGGCAGTTTAGCAAGAGAGCAAGCTTTCAAGCAGTAAAGGCCGCATATTCTTATCCATCATCTTTACTGCAATCTGACGTGAATGAGTTGAAGGAGATGATAAGGCGTTTCATGGTGAAAGGAAACCAATAACAAGTTAAGGCATGTGGCATCTACTATGATATGATGCACCCTACTGATGCATGTCTAACACTGCAAGAGCACACCGCTGAAGTGAATGCTATGGGAGATTTCAGACCAACTAGACCAAGATATGACCTATACTCCAACACCTACAATCCTAGGTGGAGAGATCACCCCAATTTGAGTTATGGGAACTAGCAGTTCAATCAGTGGCAACAACAATTTCAGCAGCTTGGAGGTCTACAACAACAATTCCGATCACCATATGATCCTAGACCTCAGGGGCAGAGTCCGAGTTCCTCAATGTCTGCTGATGACATGATTAAATCTCTTGCCCAGAGCATGACCACCATGGCTTAGACTGTGACTACAATGCAGAGCAATTTGGTGCAATTTCAGCATGAGACCAAGTCTAGCATTCAAAACTTGGAAAATCAGGTTGGGCAGATCTCTCTGGCAGTGAGCAAACCGGAGGCTAGGGATGCGCGTAAACTCCCGTCACAAACGGAGTTGAATCCAAGAGAGGATGTGTGTGCCATTATGCTAAGGAGTGGGAAGCACGTGGATAACAGAGGTCCCTTAACTGAAAGGAACAAATCATATGAAGTGATGGAGGCTGCAGACAAGGAACCGCGACTTGCTTACAAAGGAGACACTGTAAAAAGACAAAATTTCGGAGGATGAACAACGTCAAAATCCACGACCGCGGAACATTTTCCGCGACCGCGGATTGGTCCCTGAAACGCCAGATTTTCCAGAAGCCGATCCGCGACCGTGGGTCCCAAACCGCGACCGCGGATTTTCTGCTGACGTCCAAGATGACTATGTGCGTCCGAATTTTCCTCCCCTCGGCTCTCAGAAGCCACTTGCGCCATTCCCTGAGGCGTTGAAGGACACTAGAAGGCCGGAGAACGACAAGGAGATCTTCGAAACCTTCAGTAACTGTGAGGTAAACATCCCTTTGATAAAATTTATTAAAAGTGTCCCTCGTTATGCTAAATTTCTTAAGGCATTATGTACGATCAAGAGGAACCAGAAGTTGAAGGTAAAGAAAAAGGTTCAGGTAAGTGAAAATGTGTCCGCTATGCTTCAAAAGCGAATGCCTAAGAAGTGTAGCGACCCTGGCTTGTTTAGCATTCCTTGCACGATAGGTGATACCAAGTTTGATCAAGCCATGTTAGATTTAGGTGCATCTATTAATGTGTTGCCTTACTCGCTATATGAATCCTTGGGGCTTGGACCATTGCATGCAACGGGGACAATGATTCAATTGGCGGATTTGTCTAATGTTTATCCAAAAGGAGTAGTAAAGGATGTTCTGGTAAAGGTTGATAATCTGAATTTTCTTGCTGACTTCTTTGTGATGGATATGGGACATGACAAGCATGCAACCCCTGTGATGTTAGGTAGACCATTTCTGAAAACACCTAACACAAGAATTTATATGAGTAGTGGTTCACTCACTATGGAATTTGATGGGGTAAGGGTAGAGTATAACATTGATGATGCTAAGAAACACCCTCCTGATAATGATTCTTTGTGTTTTGTAGATGTGCTAACTTAAATTGATCTAAAAAGCACTGAGTCAAGCCACGACGTTAACCAAGGCGCTGCTTGGGAGGCAACCCGAGCTATGTAATTCTTTTCATGTCTTTTCTTTTTAAGTTTTTATTATTGTTGTTTCGTTTTTAGACTAAAATGTAGGTAGGAGTTTCGAAGACGGAGTCCGTAGCACAACAGACGTGAAACCGCGATCGTGGCCCAAAAACCGCGACCGCGGTTTTATCACTGTAAGTCTCCTTATCTAAAAAAAAACCACGGGCGCGGGTGAAAACCGCGATCGCGGCCCAACTTTATTCCGCTGCTGAGATGATGGAACGATATGCTTTAGTTGCTGAGGAGGAGAAGATTAGCTTGAGATTTCTATTTGGTACCTCATGATGGAACGACATGATGCAGCTGATGATGACGAGGAAGAGCACCAAGAGGACTTTGCAGATATGCCGGTTGATCCTGCTTTCACTGATTATGCATATGCTGTTGATAGACAACACAGTACAGCAGGCACTTCGTGTGATCCTGCAGATCCCGGTAGACAGTATGGGGAGTGGATAGCTGAGCTTGATGAGGACATACAGATGCTCCGAGATCAGTCGCTGGTGTAGTGCTTTCACATCAAGCATTGGGATGCCTTTGCTTAACATAGGTGGGAGGCATATAGGGGACCGACAACCAATGGGCTTAATTTCATTTCCTCCCACCATGGCACCAGAGACTCTTGTTTCCATGTTTTTCCACCGCCACGCCAACCACGACATCCGAGACGCAGACCATCTCATCATCGCTAGTGGGTATCTGATAAGAACTACTTTGTAGGGCTTAACTAAGAGTTATTAGAAGGTTTTATTGGTGCCATTCGGGTAGATTTAGACACATTCATGTGCATGGTGTTTGGGGGCAAAGATTGGTGTTTTGGTGGTGTTTTGAGCTTATTGGAGTACATTTGAAGATTCGGGATATGGAGCCACCAAGGAGTATGGAGTTAGAGAGGAGAAGTGTGGATTTGGTGGTCTGGAGAAGCAAATTGAAGATATCCAGAGGAAGAGAAGTTGACCACTGAGGAGACGAAGAAGAACCAAGGAGAGAGTCCACACGAGAGTAGAAGAACAATGTGCTGAATTCAATTGATTCGTTCTCTCTACTCAGATGTCTAAATGTAGTGATTCCAATTCGAGGAGTTAGATCTTGAAGTCTGCTACAAGTCCCCAAAATATGAGCGCAATCCGAGTTGAGAATAAAAAGTTATTAAGTTTTTACGAAAGTGGTGCATAAGCTGAAAATCGAGCATTAACCGCGATCGCGGGTCATCAGCGCCGAAAGCTGCGTCTTTTCCTGAGCTTATATTTTCAGATTTCTTTTTCCCTTTTTCTTATTTTTAATTTAGTTAGTTTCTTAATGGACTAGGTCATTTTGTTAGAGCCCTATAAATACTTTTTTTTTAGCATTAGGGTTGAAATCTTCCACACTTTAGTTGCAATTTTCATTCATCGTTGTTTTCTTTTCCTTTGAAGTTTTCACCATGTCTATGAGGAGCTAACCCTCTTTGGCTTAGTCCGGTAATGGAAGCATGAGTTTATGCATCTGGTTGTGAGGTTTTGTTCCTATCTATTTATTCCTATTGAGTTATATTATCTCTTCTAAGCTTATTCCATTGGATTTCATTAATTGCACTAGCCCGCACAACTAGTTGTTATTGGTGATTTTCATATTGCTAGGATTAGGAAACTGTTGGGCTAACGTCCTATTCTGCTGTAGCAACTACAATTTACATGCTCTGGTTGAAATTGTTCTATTGTAGGGAGAGATAATTACATGGTAAATGCATCTGAGCGAGCGTTCTGTGTATCCTGGTTAATTCTTATATGCATTGCTGCCTTTGGGATGAACCTTTAGTGGTACTAGGGTTATTCATTGGTAAGGGTTGTTTGTGGAAGGTTTCCCTCTGAATTTACATAAGATCGGGACAGGAATAACCGAATAGGAAGATAGGACTTAATCTATGAACAACCTTTGAATGACTTATGTGGACATTACTTGGCTAAGTATTTTTCTCTCTTGATATTTCATCCATTCTACTTTGTTTTGTTTGCAACCAACCAACTACAAACCCCCCTCTTGTTACTATTGCATGCGAACAACACATAGATTAATCCCTTCCTCCCTGTGGATTCGACCCTTGTGTGCCCTAACTACTTGTTTAGGTTTGCTAGGATTTATTTGATTAGGTGATATGACGACTATCCCCCTATCAAATTGGCGCCCTTGCCGGGGAGGCAAGGCTTGATTTTCCTGTGTGTTTGTTTGTGTGCGTGTTACTTTGGTGTAGACCCCCATATCAAATTGGCGCCGTTGCCGGGGAGGCAAGGCTTGATTTTCCTGTGTGTTTGTTTGTGTGTGTGTTACTTTGCTGTGGACCTATCTTACGGTCCACACTAGTGCTACTAATTTTTGTTTTTCCTTTTTGCTTTTGATACAGATATGAGTTTTTGGGGAGATCCACGAGATGACCTATACTCCTACTCATTCTCCCCAGAGAGGGGATATCACCCCTATTCGAGTGCAGCATGACCAATCAGATCCTACAGAATCTGTCACGCAACGCTGCACATCACCGATGATTGTCCAAGACTTCCCGCAGTCGCAGCTACAATAAATGCACGAAGAGGTGTTGACTCGCATGGGCCGAGACATGAGCCATACTCACACCAACAACAGTTCAGTCCGTATGGAAATCAACCACCGTACATGCAACCATATTCATATGGAGTCCAAGGACAGAACGCAAGTTTGTATGTGCCCGGTGCAGACGCACTCAACACTTTGACGCAAAGCATTGTAACCCTGGCTCAAAACATGTCCTCAATGAATACAACGATGGTTCAGAATGTTCCTTTGTTGGGAAAAAGAGTAGAAACGGTAGCCCAACAACAACAAGAGGCGACCCCCAGTATCCAGAGCCGGCTGAACCAACTGAATCAAGTGTTGATGAAGTTGAAGTCCGAAATATCTCAAGTCCCTGTAGCAGAAAATACACAAGAGACTGTCTGTGCTGTGCCCCTGAGGTGCGGGGCTGAGAAAGAGGCTAAAAGGGTCGCTGAGGATGAAGTCCAGGAGAGTATGGAGGTACCTCATGAAGAAAAAGAGGTCGAGAAAGAAGCCGACGAACAGGAACCGCGACCGCGACCTACCAACCGCGATCGCGGCTTCTTCGCTGAATTAAATTGGCCAGAAGTCGAGAGTAAACCGCGACCGCGGTCCGAAGACCACGATCGCGGCCTGATCACTGTGGGAAATCTCGAGGATTTGACGTCACCGCGACCGCGACCTACCAACCGCGATCGCGGTTCTTCCCCAGAAGCGGCTATTCCTCCCGAAATCGTCCCCGACCCTCTCAAATATGCCTATGATGAGTATGTGCATCTAAACTCTCTCCCACTTCTCTTGCTGGACCATGTTACACCCTTCCCTGTGGCTCTGAAGGACACTAGAATGGTGAAGAACAACAAAGGTTTATTTGACACCTTCAGTAGCCGCAAGGCGAACGTTCCTCTGGTCGCTCTGGCATACAACACCCCTCGTTGCCCATAATTTTTAAGGGTGTTGGGCAACATCAAGAAGAAGCCAAAAGGGAGGCACAAAAAGGAAGCATTGATCCAAGTGGCTGATTTTTATACGCTGGGCACGGGGCAGGACATACATGCAGCCCCTGAGATGCTGGGCAGACCATTTCTGAAGATGGCAAGTGCATTCATAGATATGAACAACACTCCATCCATCACGAAGTGCAGGAGACTGGGGGCAATGCTCAACATGGAGCATATAAAGAGGCATCCGCCTGATCCAGGCCCCAGGAGTTCAGTTGTTGTGAGCAACCCTAGTTGAGGAGGATGAGTAGTATGTCAAGCCATGACAACAACTAAGGCGCTGTCCGGGAGGCAACCCGAGGTATGTATTTTTTTCCTTTGTCTTTCTTTCTTTGTTCTCGCATTATTTTGGTGTGTTTTCGCTTTGTTTTTGTTTTTGTTTTTGTTTTCGACTACACCACGCAGGAAAGCCGAGAAGAAACCATGACCGCGGCATAACACCCGCGATCGCGGCCGGAGAAAGTCGAGCAAAAACCGCGATCGCGGCACAAAACCCGCGATCGCGGGCCCACGGCGCGCCGCGAATTAGGGTTAGTCAAAAAAAAAAAAAAACAAAAAAAAAAAAAAAAACAAACCGCGATCACGGGTACTGTTCACCCGTGATCGCGGGGTTACTGCGCATCGTTAAAAAAAAAAAATCGTACGTTACCCGCGATCGCGGCCTTCACTGCCGCGATCGCGGCTCCTCCACGGTGTTCCTTCCATGGCGATTTTTCCACGGCGGTTCATTCATGGCGGTTCTGAGGCGGTCTTTATTCATCATGTTCGCGAGCAACAACCGGTGTACCCTTGATCCATCCATTGTTGTTGTTCCCTGCGGTACGTCTTCACCTGTGCGTCACCACCTATGCATACTGAGTTCGGAGTTCCAGCATTCCATGATTTATCTCTTGGGAAGTTCGACTGTTGAAGTGGTGATGAAGTTTATGGGGATCCCTACATCCCTGAGTACCTTCCTATTGACGAAGACTACCACCCCGGCGTACGCTCAGTGAGTTCTTTCTTTCTTCTTCTCAATTTTTTCTTTGTCTTCCATACATTGAGGACAATGCATGATTCAAGCATGGGGGAGTAGAAAGTACTTGCTATCTATCTTGTAACTTAGTTTCGATTTCAGCATTGTTATTTCCATTCAGCATTATCCATTGTTTGCATTCCCTTTTGAAAAAAAAAATTTAGAAAAAGTCAAAAAGCAAAAAAAAAAAAGACATACATGAAAATCCTGGGACAAGTCGAAAACCCGAAAGGGCGGCTTGAGTAATAAGCAGGTGGCCCGGACCAGCGCTAGGCTGGGGTAAAAAGATGTCTGAGTGACGTGAGCATATGTGAGCACATCTATGAAAAAAATATGAGCGGCTAGGATGAAAACCCGAAAGGGCTCCTAGGCAAAATGAGTGAAAAGAAGAGGAGTGATTTTAGGATCTCATTTTACCTGGAGGGGCGACATAAGAAGAGGAGACAAAGAAGGATTGTCGGGTAGGTCACTCTGGGAGGCATAAGGAGTCATAGATGGAGGCTAGGATTAGAGGTCACTTTACACCATTGGATGTCCGGATTGAGCTTGGGGGAAGTACTCTGCTTGCCCTCAAGCTTGTTGAGTTGTGGATGTGTTGTAGATGAGATTGGTGCCAGGAGCTTGGCATGGGTTAGGTAACTCTTAGTTGGAGGATATGCTTCTTGAGACCTTGGGTGCTGCATTGGAGGAGTAGACTTTCTTTTAGTTTACTCGAGGACGAGCAAAGGTCTAAGCATGGGGGAGTTTGATAAGCACTACTTTGTAGGGCTTAACTAAGAGTTATTAGAGGGTTTTATTGGTGCCATTCGGGTAGATTTAGACACATTCATGTGCATGGTGTTTGGGGGCAAAGATTGGTGTTTTGGTGGTGTTTTGAGCTTATTGGAGTATATTTGAAGATTCGGGATATGGAGCCACCAAGGAGTATGGAGTTAGAGAGGAGAAGTGTGGATTTGGTGGTCTGGAGAAGCAAATTAAAGATATCCAGAGGAAGAGAAGTTGACCACTGAGGAGACGAAGAAGAACCAAGGAGACAGTCCACACGAGAGTAGAAGAACAATGTGCTGAATTCAATTGATTCGTTCTCTGTACTCAGATGTCCAAATGCAGTGATTACAATTCGAGGAGTTAGATCTTGAAGTCTACTACAAGTCCCCAAAATATGAGCGCAATCCTAATTGGGAATCAAAAGTTATTAAGTTTTTACGAAAGTGGTGCAGAAGCTGAAAATCGAGCATTAACCGCGATCGCGGGTCTTGGGCCGCGATCGCGGGTCATCAGCGCCGAAAGCTGCGTCTTTTCCTGAGCTTATCTTTTCAGATTTCTTTTTCCCTTTTTCTTATTTTTAATTTAGTTAGTTTCTTAATGGGCTAGGTCATTTTGTTAGAGCCCTATAAATACTTTTTTTTTTAGCATTAGGGTTGAAATCTTCCACACTTTAGTTGCAATTTTCATTCATCGTTGTTTTCTTTTCCTTTGAAGTTTTCACCATGTCTATGAGGAGCTAACCCTCTTTGGCTTAGTCCGATAATGGAAGCATGAGTTTATGCATCTGGTTGTGAGGTTTTGTTCCTATCTATTTATTCCTATTGAGTTATATTATCTCTTCTAAGCTTATTCCATTGGATTTCATTAATTGCACTAGCCCGCACAACTAGTTGTTATTGGTGATTTTCATATTGCTAGGATTAGGAAACTGTTGGGCTAACGTCCTATTCTGCTGTAGCAACTACAATTTACATGCTCTGGTTGAAATTGTTCTATTGTAGGGAGAGATAGTTACATGGTAAATGCATCTGAGCGAGCATTCTGTGTATCCTGGTTAATTCTTATATGCATTGCTGCCTTTGGGTTGAACCTTTAGTGGTACTAGGGTTATTCATTGGTAAGGGTTGTTTGTGGAAGGTTTCCCTCTGAATTTACATAAGATCGGGACAGGAATAACCGAATAGGAAGATAGGACTTAATCTATGAACAACCTTTGAATGACTTATGTGGACATTACTTGGCTAAGTGTTTTTCTCTCTTGATATTTCATCCATTCTACTTTGTTTTGTTTGCAACCAACCAACTACAAAACCCCCCTCTTGTTACTATTGCATGCGAACAACACATAGATTAATCCCTTCCTCCCTGTGGATTCGACCCTTGCGTGCCCTAACTAGTTGTTTAGGTTTGCTAGGATTTATTTGATTAGGTGATACGGCGACTATCCCCCTATCAAATTGGCGCCGTTGCTGGGGAGGCAAGGCTTGATTTTCCTGTGTGTTTGTTTGTGTGCGTGTTACTTTGGTGTGGACCCCCCTATCAAATTGGTGCCGTTGCCGGGGAGGCAAGGCTTGATTTTCCTGTGTGTTTGTTTGTGTGCGTGTTACTTTGCTGTGGACCTATCTTACGGTCCACACCAGTGCTACTAATTTTTGTTTTTCGTTTTTGCTTTTGATACAGATATGAGTTTTTGGGGAGATCCACGAGATGACCTATACTCCTACTCATTCTCCCTAGAGAGGGGATATCACCCTTATTCGAGTGCAGCAGGACCAATCAGATCCTGCAGAATCTGTCACGCAACGCTGCACATCACCGATGATTGTCCAGGATTTCCCGCATTCGCAGCTACAATAAATGCACAAAGAGGTGTTGACTCGCATGGGCCGAGACATGAGCCACAGTCACACCAACAACAGTTCAGTCCGTATGGAAATCAACCACCGTACATGCAACCATATTCATATGGAGTCCAAGGACAGAACGCAAGTTTGTATGTGCCCGGTGCAGACGCACTCAACACTTTGACGCAAAACATTGTAACCCTGGCTCAGAACATGTCCTCAATGAATACAACGATGGTTCAGAATGTTCCTTTGTTGGGAAAAAGAGTAGAAACAGTAGCCCAACAGCAGCAAGAGGCGACCCCCAGTATCCAGAGCCGGCTGAACCAACTGAATCAAGTGTTGATGAAGTTGAAGTCCGTAATATCTCAAGTCCCTGTAGCAGAAAATACACAAGAGACTGTTTGTGCTGTGCCACTGAGGTGCGGGGCTGAGAACGAGGCTAAAAGGGTCACTGAGGATGAAGTCCAGGACAGTATGGAGGTACCTCATGAAGAAAAAGAGGTCGAGAAAGAAGCCGACGAACAGGAACCGCGACCGCGACCTACCAACCGCGATCGCGGCTCCTTCGTTGAATTAAATTGGCCAGAAGTCGAGAGTAAACCGCGACCGCGGTCCGAAGACCGCGATCGCGGCCTGATCACTGTGGGAAATCTCGAGGATTTGACGTCACCGCAACCGCGACCTACCAACCGCGATCGCGGTTCTTCCCCAGAAGCGGCTGTTCCTCCCGAAATCGTCCCCGACCCTCTCAAATATGCCTATGATGAGTATGTGCATCTAAACTCTCTCCCACTTCTCTTGCTGGACCCTGTTACACCCTTCCCTGTGGCTCTGAAGGACACCAGAATGGTGAAGAACAACAAAGGTTTATTTGACACCTTCAGTAGCCGCAAGGCAAACGTTCCTCTGGTCGCTCTGGCATACAGCACCCCTCGTTGCCCAGAATTTTTAAGGGTGTTGGGCAACATCAAGAAGAAGCCAAAAGGGAGGTACAAAAAGGAAGCATTGATCCAAGTGGCTGATTTTTATACGCTGGGCACGGGGCAGGACATACATGCAGCCCCTGAGATGCTGGGCAGACCATTTCTGAAGATGGCAAGTGCATTCATAGATATGAACAACACTCCATCCATCACGAAGTGCAGGAGACTGGGGGCAATGCTCAACATGGAGCATATAAAGAGGCATCCGCCTGATCCAGGCCCCAGGAGTTCAGTTGTTGTGAGCAACCCTAGTTGATGAGGATGAGTAGTATGTCAAGCCATGACAATAACTAAGGCGCTGTCCGGGAGGCAACCCGAGGTATGTATTTTTTTCCTTTGTCTTTCTTTCTTTGTTCTCGCATTATTTTGGTGTGTTTTCGCTTTGTTTTTGTTTTTGTTTTCGACTACACCACGCAGGAAAGCCGAGAAGAAACCGTGACCGCGGCATAACACCCACGATCGCGGCCGGAGAAAGTCGAGCAAAAACCGCGATCGCGGTACAAAACCCGCGATCGCGGGCCCACGGCGCGCCGCGAATTAGGGTTAGTAAAAAAAAAAAAAAATTTAAAAAAAAAACAAAAACAAACCGCGATCACGGGTACTGTTCACCCGCGATCGCGGGGTTACTGCGCATCGTTAAAAAAAAAAAAGTCGTACGTTACCCGCGATCGCGGCCTTCACTGCCGCGATCGCGGCTCTTCCACGGTGTTCCTTCCATGGCGATTTTTCCACGGCGGTTCATTCATGGTGGTTCTGAGGCGGTCTTTCTTCATCATGTTCGCGAGCAACAACCGGTGTACCCTTGATCCATCCATTGTTGTTGTTCCCTGTGGTACGTCTTCACATGTGCGTCACCACCTGTGCATACTGAGTTCGGAGTTCCAGCATTCCATGATTTATCTCTTGGGAAGTTCGACTGTTGAAGTGGTGATGAAGTTTATGGGGATCCCTACATCCCTGAGTACCTTCCTATTGACGAAGACTACCACCCCGGCGTACGCTCAGTGAGTTCTTTCTTTCTTCTCCTCAATTTTTTCTTTGTCTTCCATACATTGAGGACAATGCATGATTCAAGCATGGGAGAGTAGAAAGTACTTGCTATCTATCTTGTAACTTAGTTTCGATTTCAGCATTGTCATTTCCATTCAGCATTATCCATTGTTTGCATTCCCTTTTGAAAAAAAAAATTTAGAAAAAGTCAAAAAGCAAAAAAAAAAAAGACGTACATGAAAATCCTGGGACAAGTCGAAAACCCGAAAGGGCTGCTTGAGTAATAAGCAGGTGGCCCGGACCAGCGCTAGGCTGGGGTAAAAAGGTGTTTGAGTGACGTGAGCATATGTGAGCACATCTATGAAAAAAATATGAGCGGCTAGGATGAAAACCTGAAAGGACTCCTAGGCAAAATGAGTGAAAAGAAGAGGAGTGATTTTAGGATCTCATTTTACCTGGAGGGGCGACATAAGAAGAGGAGACAAAGAAGGATTGTCGGGTAGGTCACTCTGGGAGGCATAAGGAGTCATAGATGGAGGCTAGGATTAGAGGTCACTTTACACCATTGGATGTCCGGATTGAGATTAGGGGAAGTACTCTGCTTGCCCTCAAGCTTGTTGAGTTGTGGATGTGTTGTAGATGACATTGGTGCCAGGAGCTTGGCATGGGTTAGGTAACTCTTAGTTGGAGGATATGCTTCTTGAGACCTTGGGTGCTGCATTGGAGGAGTAGACTTTCTTTTAGTTTACTCGAGGACGAGCAAAGGTCTAAGCATGGGGGAGTTTGATAAGCACTACTTTGTAGGGCTTAACTAAGAGTTATTAGAGGGTTTTATTGGTGCCATTCGGGTAGATTTAGACACATTCATGTGCATGGTGTTTAGGGGCACAAATTGGTGTTTTGGTGGTGTTTTGAGCTTATTGGAGTACATTTGAAGATTCGGGATATGGAGCCACCAAGGAGTATGGAGTTAGAGAGGAGAAGTGTGGATTTGGTGGTCTGGAGAAGCAAATTGAAGATATCTAGAGGAAGATAAGTTGACCACTGAGGAGACGAAGAAGAACCAAGGAGACAGTCCACACGAGAGTAGAAGAACAATGTGCTGAATTCAATTGATTCGTTCTCTCTACTCAGATGTCCAAATGCAGTGATTCCAATTCGAGGAGTTAGATCTTGAAGTCTACTACAAGTCCCCAAAATATGAGTGCAATCCTAATTGGGAATCAAAAGTTATTAAGTTTTTACGAAAGTGGTGCAGAAGCTGAAAATCGAGCATTAACCGCGATCGCGGGTCATCAGCGCCGAAAGCTGCGTCTTTTCCTGAGCTTATCTTTTCAGATTTCTTTTTCCCTTTTTCTTATTTTTAATTTAGTTAGTTTCTTAATGGGCTATGTCATTTTGTTAGAGCCCTATAAATACTTTCTTTTAGCATTAGGGTTGAAATCTTCCATACTTTAGTTGCAATTTTCATTCATCGTTGTTTTCTTTTCCTTTGAAGTTTTCACCATGTCTATGAGGAGCTAAGCCTCTTTAGCTTAGTCCGGTAATGGAAGCATGAGTTTATTCATCTGGTTATGAGGTTTTGCTCCTATCAATTTATTCCTATTGAGTTATATTATCTCTTCTAAGCTTATTCCATTGGATTTCATTAATTGCACTAGCCCGTGCAACTAGTTGTTATTGGTGATTTTCATATTGCTAGGATTAGGAAACTGTTGGGCTAACGTCCTATTCTGCTGTAGCAACTACAATTTACATGCTCTGGTTGAAATTGTTCTATTGTAGGGAGAGATAATTACATGGTAAATGCATCTGAGCGAGCGTTCTGTGTATCCTGGTTAATTCTTATATGCATTGCTGCCTTTGGGTTGAACCTTTAGTGGTACTAGGGTTATTCATTGGTAAGGGTTCTTTGTGGAAGGCCCTCTGAATTTACATAAGATCGGGACAGGAATAACCGAATATGAAGATAGGACTTAATCTATGAACAACCTTTGAATGACTTATGTGGACATTACTTGGCTAAGTGTTTTTCTCTCTTGATATTTCATCCATTCTACTTTGTTTTGTTTGCAACCAACCAACTACAAAACCCCCCTCTTGTTACTATTGCATGCGAACAACACATAGATTAATTCCTTCCTCCCTGTGGATTCGACCCTTGCTTGCCCTAACTACTTGTTTAGGTTTGCTAGGATTTATTTGATTAGATGATACGACGACTATCCCCCCTATCAGTATCCTTCTTCCCCCCCAGATTTTTACTTTTTGTCTTTCATTCCATTGAGGACAATGGAATCTTCAAGCATGGGGGAGGGAGTTATACTTGTTGGTCGTCTGTACTACTATTTTTCTTATAAAAAAACATTAAAAAGAAAATCCTGGGCTAAGTCGAAAACTTGAAAAGGCGGCTTAAGCAATAAGCAGGTGGCCCGGGCCAACATTAGGCTTGGGTAAAAAGAGGCTGAAGAGCGATGTGAGGACTGGTGAGCTCATCTTTGAAAAATGAAATGAAATGAATGGCTAGGTGAAAACCCGCAAGGGCGCCTAGGCAAAATGAGTGAAAAGAAGATGAGTGATTATTAGGATTCATTCATTCTGGCGTGGCGACATAAGTGGTGGAGTCATAAGGAGGATTCGGGTAGGTCACTTTGGGAGTTATAAGAAGATAGACTGGAGCTAGGATTAGATGGTCACATTTACTCTATGGTGTTCGGGTTAAGCTTGGGGGAAGTACTCTGCTTTCCTTGAAGCTGGTGTGTTGTGTTGGTGCCCTGAAGATTCATGAGTAGGTATAGTTTTTAGTGGAGTTTGTTTTGTTGTGCTTCCTGAGACCTTGGGTATTTCATTGGAGGAGTAGGTTTCTATTAGCTTACTCGAGGACGAGCAAGGTCTAAGCATGGGGGAATTTGTTACGCTCTACTTTATAGTGCGTAACTATGAGCTGTTACTGGATTATTAGGTGCCATTTGTGTGGGTTTAGGAGATAATTTAGGATAATGGAGTTGTAGAGAAGGAGTGATTAAGAGAAGGAATTTAGTGAAGTATTGAAGATTGAGAAGCTAGCCAAGCAGCCACCACAAGAGAAAACCGCGGGCGAGGGATTCTGGCCGCGGTCGCGGCACAACAACGAAGCCGCGGAGCAAGACACTCAAAACCACGATCGCGGGGATCTTGGTCGCGGTCGCGGGTCCAGGCGCGGAGCAAATGCGCTTTTCGGCCGAAGACTTTGTTTTTATTTTATTTTTTATTCTTTTTATTTCGTTTATTATATTTTAGGAAGATTATGTTTCTTATCTTAGGAAGATTTGATTTGCTAGGTTATTGTCTTTCTTTTGAAACATCAGACTGGCATTATCACTTTTATCATCGTTCATTATTCTCTCTAGGGTTTTGTGTTTTAGAAGACTATGAAGAACTAAGTTTTCATTGTTTCGCCTGACGATTGAAGCCTTCAGTTGATTTGGTTGTGAGATTATAACTCTTGTTCTATTTCCTTTGGGTTGTATTAATTCTCTTTGAACTTTTCCTTATTGAATCTTGCTGATTTCGCTAGCCTGCGCAACTAGTTGATGTTAGTAATTTTCTATTGCTAGGATTTGGTTATTTCTGGTTGAAATTTCTTATCTAGAGTAGCAACCACAATTTACAGGAACTGGTTGTGAATGTTTATTGTAAAGAGAATTGATTGCATGTTGAATACTGACTGGTTGTTAAGTGTTGCATGTATCCTGCTTAATCCCTATGCATACTGCTGCTGTTAAATTGAATCTTGATTGTTTCTTGATTGTTTAATAGTTAGTATTTTCAGGGCTGGTTGACCTGTTAATATACATAAGATCGGAATAGGAAAATCCATATGATTGAATGAACTTGAGATAATCAATGATCAACCTATCATACTGAAGTGTGGATATCTGTTAGGTGAAACGCCCTCACAATCATATTTACAACAATCTTAACCACTTTCTGCTTTAATTCATTAGTAATATTAGAATTCAAACAACAATTCCCCCCTAGTTCCTAGTTGGTAACTTACTTTCCTACATAGAAATAGATCCTTTGATTCCCTTGGGTTCGACCCTTACTTGCCTACTATACTTGGTTAGGTTTTTAGGGATTCTTTGATAGGCATAATGACTTTAGCCTAGTCAACAAGGTGCAAGAAGACTTCATTTGCACGTCTCATATCAGTTCGAGCCTTCAAGTCGCAGATTTGAAGACCAAGCCTCTTGGTGAAGCTCAACACAAGTTTTTTCTTCCCAAGTTGGGACTCATTGATCCATCAATGTGTCCAACTTAGGGGGGGGGGGGGGGGGGGGGGGGGGGGGAGGGATGTGAAGTATTATGGATTTTAGCATATTGCTGGGGAACATGTTAATTTCTGTAATTAAAATGTACCCTCTAGTATTTTTCCCTTTTTTCCCTTGCTTGTAGATATAATTAGACTTATTTCCTTTCGGGTTTTATAAGACTTGTAAAAGCTACTTTATCTTCTAAATACATAGCCCGACCCTAATTGAGGTCTTCAGGTGTTCCATTTTACTGCTTCATTGAGCTCATTATTGTGCCTCAGCTTGCTCTTTTTTATTGTCTTGTTTCCTTCATAGATCCGCCATATTGGTCGGTTCGATCATTCACCCATTCCTTCATGAATTGGTCTATCAAATAGCCATTAGCTCTGTGGATCTCCACACCATCAAGTCCTACATTACACCAAAATGATAGATTTTAGTTACAAACCTTACTCTTTTACAACAAAAATATAAACCTGTTAAGAAAATAGATGTGCCAACTTCAATAGCATTCCTGGCAGCAAGTCTGTAGTCATTGACAACTAAATGTACTTTCTCTGTTCTTAGACGTCCTGAAGGCGAGTAATTCCCTGTGTCATATTCGTTGGGACCGGAGTGGAGGCACCAAAGGCTTGTTAGTGTAGGAAATTGGATCTTGTCCATTGGGTTGAATATCTTGCAAAAACAAAAACATTCAATCAGGATAGAGATATTACAACCATAAAAACTTCAAGATCAACATTACTATGTAAGTTCTAATTAGCAACACAAGATTTCTACAACGTGAAATGTAAAACACAATGGGCTAGAATCAGCACTTATTTTAAATAGTTCCGTGAACATATCCGTATGGGCCCAATTGCCAAACCCAACACATAACCAATTGACAGTCAGTCTAGCTCGTCTCTTCAAGAAACGGGTAGTCAGTGTATCCGATCATCGGATCGGGTACGTAAAATGTCTCCCTGTGATACTTATTCAAAGGAGCATTCATCGCGAACCTTCTTGGCAGATCCGGGTTTGAGATAAACCACCTTTCGAAAGCAACGAGATCCGCTCGGCCCTTTTCCACAGCATGGTTTCCGTCTTCCCTCGCATACCCTCCCGCAACAATGAAGGTGCCACCAAAGGTCTTTCTCATTGGCATTAGATCGTCTTGGCACTCGTGCTTCTCTCCTAGAGTTTTCATTCTTGGCTCAACCACATGGCAATAGACGATCCCGTATTTGTTCAAGGACTATGCCATGTAGAGACCCAGAGCTTTCAGGTTTGAGTCGCCTGTCTCGTTATAGTTAGCAAACGGGGAGAGCCTTATCCCGACTCTGTCGGCTCCAATCTCGTCTACCACAGCTTCGACTATGTCCAGACCGAACCTGCACCGGTTCTCTAAGGATCTGCCATATTGGTCGGTTCGGTCATTTACCCCATCCTTCATGAATTGGTCTATCAAATAGCCATGAGCTCCATGGATCTCCACACCATCAAATCCTATGGAAATCATGATTTATACATCCAACAAATTCTATTCTTTTGTATCTTAAAACAAACTCAATAAGAAAGAAGAGTACCAACTTCTATAGCATTCCTGGAAGCAAGCCTGAAGTCATTGACGACTAATGGTATTTCCTCTGTTGTTTGTCATTGTGGCGGTGAGTAATGCACCGTGTCATATCCATTGGCCCGGAGTTGAGGCTCCAAAATTTTATCGGTGCTAGAAATTGGAGCTTGCCCATTTGGCGGGAAATCTGTAACAAAAAAACTTCCAATATTCAGAATATAAAGCAAACAAGTTCTTAATTCTTATGAATAAAAGAACTCTGCAGTTTGCAACATTTTCAACACAAAACTTAACGATCACAAACATTACAAGGCTAACACGACAATTGAGCAAGTCAGTGGTCACATTGTTTCAAATAACAAAGGACAAACACCGGGATAGACAATCACCTCGATTTGAGACCCTGCCAAATCTGACAGAAAAAGACGCCGCCTTTGGCGTGCACAACATCAACAACAGGCTTCCAGGCCTCCACTTGCTCTCTTGTCCAAATACCCGGTGTGTTTGGATACCTTCAGATTCAGATATAGTAATTAGACTCCACATTAACAAACAATTCAAGAAGCCTCCTTTAATTTTTATGCAATCAAGAAATCATACCCCTGAGCTGTATCAGAGACACCCATGGCTTCGGCTATATATGAGCAGACCTCCTTTGGAAGCTCTTTGAGAGTAATGCAAAATGGCATGCGGTTGAGGAACGTTGTTGTAAGGCCATTGTCTAGTCAATGGCACCATAACAACCCTGACAAGACAATCCAATGCCAAATATTAGACACCATTGCAATAGTCCAATGGTAAGAATTTTTTCTTAGAGTATTCAGTATGTCCTGCACATAAGCTGACTAACTGAGTTCAAATTTGAAGCCATGGAAAATCAATAGTCCTGAGTTCAAATTTCATCTTGTCAACCTCATTCATAAGCTGACTAATTGAGTGTTGTGGCAATTCAAGAACAATAATCCTGACACTAACAAGTTACACTGTAACGTTTGAAATCATAATTATAAGAAGGCAAAAATTATGGATACTATGTCCCATAAATTTGGAATTGCAAAATGGCATTGTTGAATTCCTTAGGTTTTGATGGTAACAAACATTCAACTTATTTGGTGTCTAAGTGTTTCAGGAACAAACAAAGTTGTCACAGGGAACCATTAGCAGCGCATGAATGCAGAGGGAATAAAGAGTCCTCCATACGCTTTGTTACCTCTCAAGGAACATTAGTGCCATAACTAACATCAAGTTGTGAATGTTATGAGGAAATCAAGCATGAAGATTGTAAAGATTATATTTGAAGATCATGCGGTTGGAAGAAGGAAATTGGGTTGATCACGCTGATTAGAAGATTTGGAGAGAGACAGATTTTATCTTATTTCGATTATATTATCTTAGGAAATCTTTCCTTAGATAATATATTCGGTTGAGATTTTATCTTATTGAATCAAATTGATATCTTCTAGTTACTGAAAATAGTATGTGAGATTTTATTTGTTAGTGAGATTTTCGGATTGTATAAATAGAAGCGAGTGATTCATTTCTTGAGTATGAACTCCGAGCATTTCATTGAGAGAAAAGAAAAGTGAAGCGTCTGTAAGTCTTATAGGAGTGAGTTCGTGTTCATCATTGTAGAAGAGATTCAAACTAGGTGGGAAGTCTAGGGTTTGAAGTCCAGGCTATAAGTGTAACCGATCAAGAAATCAATAAGACAAGTAAACTCTTCAAAATCCTCTCAAGTGAGAAGCTTGAAGGTAGTGGTTTTTTCCTAATTAGTTATTTGACTGATTGAGATTTCAACTATACATCGTGAGTTCTAGTTACATTCTTTCTTGCTATACTATTCTTTTGCACCTTCTGTGGGAATAAATCATTTGTTCCCTTAGACGTAACACTAACGATTTAACAATTGGTATCAGAGCATGGTCTCTAGATTGTTTTTCGTTAAGACTTTGCAAGAAAGATGTCATTAAGCAATTCTATTGGTGATTCGTTCTGGAAACCTCCAATTCTGAAAGCTGAAGAATATGACTGGTGGGTCGAGCAAATCGAGTCCCATATTTGTTCCCTTGATGGTCAAATATGGAAAATCATTGAAGTTGGTCCTATCCCAGTCCCAGATGAAAAGGATGCAACAAAGCCAAAAGCTAGGGCTAACTACGATGATGTTGACTAGAAAAAGCTAGAGAAGAACAACAGGGCTAAAAAAATCTTTCACATGGCTTTGCTCCCGGCTGATCTCAAAAAGGTCATCGGCTATAAGACTGATAAGGAGATCTGGGATGCTTTGAAGCGTCTTCATGAAGGAAATGAAGATGTCAAAAAGAATCGTATTCCTGCCCTAGTGAAGGAGTATGACCAAATATCCCAAGGAAAAGGTGAAAACATTAAAGACTTCTACTCTCGGTTCCAGGAGTAGTTGGACAATTAGAGTTCCTTGGTGAAGATCTATCTGACTGGAAGCTCACTCATCACTTCATGCAAGGTCTAAATCCTCAGTGGGATGCAATCGCTCTTGTTCTCTATTCCCAGACTGATATCCAATCTCTCACTATGGAAGAGGTTGTTGCTAAGCTTGAAAGCAACGCCTCTGTCCATAATTCCAAGATGAACCGAAGGGGAGCGGAGAAGGCTCAAAGCATTGCTCTAAAAGTTGAACGTGGCTTTGACTTGTCTCAAGTCAAAGATGAAGAATAGGATGGAGATGAAGATGTCGCTCTCATCACCAGAGCAATGAAGAGGATGTGGTCCAGAAGCAAAGGCACCCTCGTTCCTCTGAAGGGAACAAAGACCTGAAGGATGTTGTTTGCTACCACTGTCAAAACAAGGGACACTTTGCCAAAAACTGCTTCAAGAAAAAGGCAGGTCTTCCTCCGGTTCGTGAAGGAAAGCAAGCGATGGTAGCAACATGGGGAATTTCTGACTCCGATGATGAAGAATCTTCTCATTCAAGGGATGTCTGCTTGATGGCGATAGGGAGTCCTAATGACTCAAAGGGATGCAACTCCGTCTCCAACATGCTCTGCCTCATGGCTGAAGGTAGTCTACATGACTCTGAGGTAAATGAATCTGAACTCATTCCAAGTTTGAAAAGCAAGTCCAAAGAACAACTAATCTTCATCATTAAGAAACTTGTTCATGAGAATTGTCTTTTTAGTGAGTAGATTGGAGAAAAGGATGATTCGATCTCAAGTTTAATCGATGAAAACAAAGGTTGGGCAGAAAAAGTGACCAATCTTGAGAAAGTTTCATTCTCTTCCTCTAGTCCTTGTGATAAATGTCCGAAACTCACTGTAAAGATTACTCTCCTTGAATCTTATATTACCTCACTGGAATCTAAATCATTAATGTTGAAACTGAGCAATGCCAAGTTGTCCAGTGATTTGTCCAAACTCGGTGAGGAGTACAAAGAAAAGGCAAAAGGCATTGAGTTTGTTACAACCAATGATGAAAAAAAGAAAGGAAAGAAACATGTGCCTCGATTTGGCATTGGATACCAACCTAAGCTTCTTATTGATGGCACCCAGGATCAAAGCCCTAAAGTCAAAGGAATACAGTCTATACGAGAAACTGGTGAAAGTTCCTCTCGAGGGAACAATCAAAAACACTGTGCAAATTCGAGTGATGGGAACAAACCTTGGTATCATGGACAGAAAGCTCATTCCATTTGGCTAAAGCAAGCATACAACGGTAAGCCCAATCATATTGACTTTCATTCTAGGGCTGCTAACAAACCAATTTGGCCTGGACAAAGCAAGTGTGTGGATTTGAAGTGCAATAGGGTTTGTTGATACTGTGGTCATTCTGGTCACTACAAACAAGAGTGTCTCCTGAAGAAACACAATGAGGAGATTGCTTGTATTGCTAGGGAGAAAATGAATGAAAAACCTGCTAAGATCAAATATGTTGCTCCCATACCCAGAAAGCCTAAGTTTGTCTAGGTTCGTAAGAGCTAATCTTTTCAATACAGGATGAAGTGAGGAATGGTTCCTGGTATTTCGATAGTGCATGCTCAAGTGATATGACAGAGGACAAACGCTGGTTCACCTCACTTCAACAGGCCTCCGGAGGTTCAATAACCTTCAGAAATAACAGTAATGAAGAAGTTTGTGGTCTCGGTAAGGTAGAGCTTTCTAGTCACATAACTGGATAACGTGACTCTTGTGAACAATCTCAAGTTTGATCTTTTTAGTGTTGCTCAAGTGTTCCAAAACAATAAAATATGGTAGTCTTTACTTTTGATGATTGCTATGTTGAGTGTATTAGTATAGGGAAAATTCTGCTCAAAGGGATTTGTGATAACAATGTCTACAAGGTTGATCATGCTTTTATCCTTGAGAAGGACCTATGTCTGTCGTCCATTGCTGCGACAACAGACATGTGTCACAAGCGTTTTGGACATGCAAGTCTTTAACTTATTTCCAAACTTCACAGACAAGAACTGGTAAACGGTCTTCCCAAGATCGAAGCTACAAGTAATGAAGTTTGTGATGCTTATACCAAAGAGTCGTGGTAGGAATCTATATGTCTTTGTTATTGTTGATGATTTCTCCAGGTATACATGGACCCTCTTTCTAACCTCGAAAGATGAAGTGTTCGCTGAGTTTGAGTCCTGGCTCAAGTCTGTTGAGAGTGTAGGGCAGTATCTTGGTTCCATTTGCACTGATCATGGGACGGAATTTGAGAACTCTCAGTTTCTATCCCTCTGTAGGAACAATGGCATAAATCAGAACTTCTCAGCACGCAGGACTCCGCATCAAAATGGTATTGTGGAAAGGAAGAACATGACTCTAGACGATATGACGTGCACCTTGCTTATTGCTAGGGGTCTTCCTAAGAGCTATTGGGCTGAAGCTTTGAATGCTGCATGTTACGTGCTGAACAGGGCAACCATTCGCTTGCTGATGAACAAGACTCCCTATGAACTCTTAAGGGGATGATAGCCAAACGTGTCTCATCTGCGGACTTTTGGTTACAAGTGCTTCGTCCACAACAATGAGAAAGATTCTATTGGGAAGTTTGATCCGAGAAGTGATGAAGGGACCTTTGTAGAATATTCTCTCCACATCAAGGCTTACAAAGTGTTCAACAAGAGAACAAGAAAGGTTGAGGAAAGCATTCATGTGGTTTTCGATGAATCTGTCATGGCGGGTTACAATGTGCATGAACAAATAACTGATGTTCCCTCAAATATCGGTGTCTCTAAGGATGACAGTTTTCAGCTTGTGGAAAGCAATGTCATGAATGTCGCTTCAATTGATGTGAATTGAGTCTCTCCTAATCAAGACAGTCGTGATGACTCATCAACACCAAGGGTTCAAGACTCTGCCGATAACGTTGAGTCTGATAAAGGTGCTCATCCGTCTGATTCTTCTCAGGTTCCTTAGGAGGATCAAAGCCCAAGTCATGTTGCCGAATAAGTTGTCAGAGAAAGTCCCAATGCTGATGGGACAGTTGGTGACAGTTCTGGTGCTGGAAATGCTGATTCCGATGAGTTTGATCTCGCAACTTTGCCGGTGAGAAACTACCAGCAAAATAATTCCCATCCCGTACATCAAATCCTAACAAACTATAGGAATGGGATTCCTCACAACACTCATTCTTCTCTGCAAAATTTCTATGCCTTTAATGCTTTTCTCTCTTTGCAAGAACCCATAATTGTGGGAGAAGCGTTGAAGGACCCAGACTGGATAAATGCCATGCAAGAAGAACTCCATCAATTTGAAAGGAATAAGGTTTGGCATCTCGTTCCTCGTCCAAGAAACAGAACTGTGATAGGAACCAAGTGGGTGTTCAAAAATAAGCTGGATGACCAGGGACAAGTCACAAGGAACAAAGCAAGGCTAGTGGTGAAATGATACAACCAACAAGAAGGGATAAACTATGATGAGACCTTTGCTCCTGTTGCTCGTTTGGAAGCTATTCGTCTGCTCATGGCATACTCAGCCTTTCATGGTTTCAAACTGCAGTAAATGGATGTAAAGACTGCCTTCTTAAATGGAATCCTCAAGGAGGAAGTCTTTGTGGAGCAAACCCCAGGATTTGAAGACGCCTCTCAACCTAATCATGTCTATATTCTTGACAAGGCGTTGTATGGTCTTAAGCAGGCTCCGAGAGGCTGGTATGATAGGTTATCTCAGTTCCTATTGTCACACGGATACGTTTGTAGGAAGGCTGACAAGACTTTTGATGTGACCCAGTACTCCATGTCAGCTACAGAGGAGGAAGACGCCATGAGACTTCCGCCTACAGGTCCTATCACCCGCGCCAGATCAAAGAGTGTCCAAGCAGCGACACAATCCTTGGTGACCAGACTTGTAGCCAGCCACAGCCAGATCACTACATCGTCCGAGCTTCTGTGTCTCGTCAGCTTAGCCGTGACTGACTCCTCTACAACTACATCTAGTCCGAGCTCGATTTAGGAGACTTACTATTTCTAGACATTACTTGTTTAGTACTTTCTATGAACATTATTTCTATTTTTATTAGCTGCTAGTTCTGGAGTGGATTCCATTTGTGTTAAATGGGCCGCCAGATTTAGTATCTAGAGAGTTTCGGCCCATTAGGTCAACTCTGGCCCATTAGGTCAACTCTCTAGTATAAATAGGAACTCTTGTCTTCTTTTCTATTACGTCAAATCAAGCCTAAGTTTCAAGTTGAGTAAACTCCTTAAACCCCGGGCCCCGACGTCAACAATTAACGCATTTCTAGTTGAACTATCCTGGCGCGTTAAATAGGTTACCCATTACAACTCCGCAACCCTAACCCTAAACACCAACCCACACGGCCGCCGCCCCTCACACCACCTCACGGCCGCCGCCCCTATTTCCGCTGCGTCTTCCCCCTTCACCGCCGCGCCTCCACCAGCCCACAGAGGTTTCCGAAAACCCACAGCCCGCTGAACACAACCTCCATTCCTTCCCGAAGAGTTGCTTCGCCCTACTACGCGTTCATCGGATCCTTTACAACAATTTGTAGTCTTCCGTCGGGCAAGGTTACATCAACTCTGTTCCTGCTGAAGGAATGAAAGCACACTCTGGTTGTGCAGGTAATGTGGATGATATCATCTTTGGGTCCACAGATGACAAACTGGTCCAAAAATTCTCAAGTCTAATGGCCAGTGAATTTGAGATGAGCATGGTTGGGGAACTGAAGTTCTTCTGGGTCTTCAAATATCTCATGGAGAAGATGGAACCAGAGTTCATCAACAAAAGTATATTAGGGAGTGTATCAAGAAATTTGGAATGTCTGATGCAAAGCCCTTCACCACTCCCATATCGCCCAACAATCCCATGGGAAATGATGAACATGAAAAGGGAGTTGATCCAATACTCTATTGATGAATCATAGGTTTGCTCCTTTATCTCACTACTAGTAGACCTGATATTATGTATTGTGTGTGTCTATGTGCTAGATTTCAGGTTGATCCCAAGGAGACACACCTCAAAGCAGTGAAAAGGATTTTGAGATACTTGAAGGGAGCAAATGATCTTTGTCTATGGTATCCCAGGGGTGATAATTTCGATATGGTTGGATACACAAATGTTGACTTCGCAGGGAACAAAGTGGATATGAAGTCTACATCAGGATTGGCTCAGTTCCTTGGGCCATGTTTAGTTTCCTAGGGGTCGAAAAAGCAAAATTTAGTTGCTTTGTCAACCGCAGAAACCGAATACATAGCCGTCGTAGCTTGTTGTACTCAACTCCTATGGCTCAAGCAACAACTCAGTGACTATGGTATTCATCTCAATTCTATTCCAATTTTATGTGACAATACTAGTACTATAAATATTTCTAAGAATCCTGTACATCACTCACGTACCAAGCATATTGAGATACAACATCACTTCTTACATGATTGTGTGGAGAAAGGGTTGGTTTTCATGGACTTTTGTGGAACCAAGGATCAAATCACCGACATTTTCACCAAGGCACTCAACAAGGAACCCTTCGAATAGTTTCGCATGGAGCTTGGTATGATCTCTTAACTAAATGTCTACTTGTTGTGTTCCCTCGATGATTGGCTAAAGTACTTTGTTAATTACGATTGTGTAAGTGTCATATATTGATTTGCAATCTTTCTCTTGATCATTATATGAATAATATGCTTAGCATCTTGCATGTGCTTCTCTAATTTGCAAAATTTCTTACATGATCATCTATGCTTTCATAATAATACCCGGAACACCTTTCTTTCGGCCCAACATAGTAAACTTGATGCATTGATCCCTCATTATAAGCCCAAATGATTGTTGACTCTATAGCTTACCCTAGCCATCATGCTTTATGCTCCCTATGAGCCCCTCTAATCATCCATAATTGAGAGCCTCTCATTCATAATTAAACATTATTAAAAATTCTCGTATATGTTTTTGTGTGATGTTCTTTGTACCCTCTTTGGTAAATTTACCCCCGAATCACACTCTTCTACTTTTTCGGAAAGCCGACAAAATGAATCGTCGCCTCTGTGGTCTGTGGCTGGGATTTGACAGGTATTATGTGTAATTATGGCATGCAACTAGTTATGAAGTGTTGTGTTCATTTAGGGTTGTAGATGGATGAATGATGCTTGATGGGCTCGAGATTTTGTGGGCTTTGATGGATTTGGACAAAATCTGTCAAGGTTTAATTATGGAAGGTGAGAAATTCAACTGTGATCTTTGGAAAAGATAGAAGGAGAAGATATCGTATGGCAACCGAAAAGATTTGATTGCATCCTATAAATCCGGCTATCCAAGGTAACTCTTCTCCACCGCTTTTTACTGCTTTTTCTATCTTCGACTCTCTTGCCCTATCTCTTGTCTTCCTCCTCAAGCTCCACAAATGGCCTCTCCATCCAACATCCCCATTGAAGGTGCCATGGATCTTCAAAGCATCCTTAGCAAACTCTCTGCTATGGGAACTGATCATGCCATCCTCGCCGCCATTGCGCAAGCCACACCATCCACCTCCACTCATGAAGCCTCTAACCCTCCACAAATATCCACCGCCTCTAACCCCGCTCCGCAACCCCCTCGCCTTCCCCTGCTCATCTTGCTATGATTCCCTACACAGCTCCCAAATCACCTTCTCCACCTCCTGCCTTCGTAAACCCTATCCCTAACCCTGTCGCGCCCATCGTTGTCTCCTCCAACGACAAGGAGGAAGTACATTTCTCTCCCACCCACCCTACCCATCCCGAAACGGAGACAAAGGAATGTCTCGGTGACGCCACAACGGCGACGCCGACTGCGCCGGATGTTCATGCTGCTGTCATTACCCAGATTAAAGGAGTACTATGAAAGGAGAAGGAGCTGGTTGAGGATGATGTTGAGGCTTCGCCGCCAAGGGGACCCAAGTTCTCTGGTAGGGTCAAAATGGGTTGCCTTCCCAAACGCAAGACAAGGGCCCAAGCCCAAGCCGCCAAGGCGATTCTAGTGTGCTCGGATGATGAGTCTGAGCAAGTCTCCGAGCGCAACCCCAAGCGCGCCAAGGTGTCCATAGCTCCTGTTCGCAAGATCCAACGTCGCCAAGGAGCGAAATCGAAGGTGAAGGCTGAGGTGGACGATGTGAAGGATATGAGTCACAAAGGTATCATCAGGGAACTATTACTAGACCCAGAGTTTTTGAAGAAAAATGCTTTGGGGGAAGTCTTCTCAGTTCTACAGGTTCAGAAGTGGGAGAGTTTGTTTGTTCAGGCGGAGGCAGTTGATGAAGACCAACTAAGGGCCTTCTACTCCACATTTGTCATTGAGGTTCGGCCCCATGCAATTCTGGGAAGTTACACGCTGGAAGGCACCACCCATGTGTTCTCTAGCATGGAACTAAGCCTTATTTTCGGGGTTCTTCATGCCGGTTATGATGAGTATCCAAAGGGGCGTTGGCCAAAGGATTTCCCTTACTAGGAAGCAGTCCGTCGTGTTGCTGAGATCTCCTACCCACCTGAATCTGGAGCTTTGGATACCTCATCCACGTTTGCTGTAAACAAGGTATTGTTCCATTACCTCATCTGCAACTTCACTCCAAGGGAACAAAAGAGAAACAAGCTGTTGATATTGGATGTGGTCCTTCTCGCCAAGCTGTTTGATAAGGAGCATGTCAATCTTCCGCGAGTGATGATGCAACATATGACTCATGCGAGGAATACTTATCGCCATGCCCTTCCGTACCCCAGCATTATTAATAAAATTTTGGAGTACCACAAGGTATACAATGAGGAAACGGATAACTTCTTATTTTCTCGCAATCTGGATGCATGTAATCTTCACAAGATGCAGTTTGTCCTGAAAGAAGGAGTTGGGTGGATTAAGGAAGAATCGGAGCCATTGGTCGAGGTTGATGATGATGAGTCTGAAGGTGCAGACTCTAAGGGGCAACAAAAGGATGAACCTGATCTGCGAACGGCCGTGAGGAGAATGTCCCGCGCAATAACTCTGTTGGCGGAACAACAAAGGTGTCTTATGGAGGAAGTGCGTGCTTTAATTGCTATTCATACTTCGGCTCCCTCTGCAGGCACCAGTGGTGCTTGATTCATCTTTCTCCGGCTAACCAATCCCTATTTTGTTCCCAACACATCTAATCCGTAGTTGCTTTGTTTTCTTTGCTTCTCTTCCATGTGTTTGTCTTGTTAGGCATGTTGATCATGTTTTTTTTTTGCTTATTTTGATGTTGTCCTTGCAGCTGTCTTTGCTTGTTTTTTATATTAATGACAAAGGGGTTGGTTGCTTATTCAGATGTGTTCTCTTTCCTTCTGCAATTTTCTTCAAGGTTTTGATGAAATCAAAAGGGGGAATATGATGGGTAGTCTAGCTGAGGGGGAACTAATCATGCTTTATTCTTTACTGTCTCTTTGGGGAAACTATTCTGTCTTAAAGGGGGAAACTTTCTTCATACTACTGTTGTTATCTCATATATGTTGTCAAGGATGTTTGTCACCATCAAAAAGGCGGAATTTGTTGAATTCCTTAGGTTTTGATGGTAACAAACATTCAACTAATCTGGTATCTAAGTGTTTCAAGAACAAACAAAGTTGTCACAGAGAACCATTAGCAACGCAAGGAGGTAGAGGGAACAAAGAGTCCTCCATACGCTTTGTTACCTCTCAAGGAACATCAGTGCCATAACTAACATCAAGTTGCGAATGTTATGAGGAAATCAAGCATCAAGATTGTGAAGATTATCTTTGAAGATCACGCGGTTGGAAGAAGGAAATCGGGTTGATCATGTCGATTAGAAGATTTGGAGAGAGAAAGATTTTATCTTAATCCGATTATATTATCTTAGGAAATCTTTCCTTAGATAATATATTCGGTTGGGATTTTATCTTATTGAATCAAATTGATATCTTCTTGTTACTTAAAATAGTGTGTGAGATTTTATTTGTTAGTGAGATTTCAAATTGTATAAATAGAAGCGAGTGATTCATTTCTTGAGTACGAACTCCGAGCATTTCATTGAGAGAAAAGAAAAGTGAAACTTCTATAAGTCTTAAAGGAGTGAGTTCGTGTTCATCGTTGTAGAAGAGATTCAAATCTAGGTGGGAAGTATAGGGTTTGAAGTCCAAGCTACAAGTGTAACCGATCAAGAAATCAATAAGACAACTAGACTCTTCAAAATCCTCTCAAGCGAGAAGTTTGAAGGTAGTGGTTTTTCCCTTATTAGTTATTTGACTGATTGGGGTTTCCACTATAAATCGTGAGTTCTAGTCATATTCTTTCTTGCTATATTATTTTGCTGCACCTTTTGAGGGAACACTAATGATCCAACAAGCATGCATTATGTTTTGGGGAGAAAAGATCGAACCGCCCTGAATCGCCTTAAGAAGGGCAACTAGACAACAATAAGATTACAATATCTAGATAATCCAAATCAACTAGTAATTATATGAGATAAGATTAAATGGATATGGAAATAGGCTTATCTCCCTCTAGTGAGAGGCTTATCAAGTAAATCAGTCACCGGAAAGACTTAGCCGTCAGTCGGTTCAAGAGTAAGAACGAAGTTAGAACTCAGAGAATCAAGAGTGAAATCTAGAGAAATTTGATTGTATTTGAGAATAATCGTGTGTCCTTCAAAGTCTTTATGAATCTAGTATTTATACATGATTTATGAAGTGAACTAATCTAGCCGTTCTCTTCTGGAATTCGCGTGAGCCGTCAAACTGTCTTCCGAGATTCTTGTCAACGTCTTTCTTCCTTGGGTTCATCCCGCTTTGTTCTCGCCGAGTCCGTTGATCTTGTTATCGAAATCATGGGCTAACCAAACCGGGCTTAAAATATATTGGCCCAACAATTGCCCCAAGATCAAAATGGGCAAGAAGAGGAACGGTTTCTGGGGCGGTTTGATCTTCCTTTTGCAGAATCTTTCTCTGCCGATTCTTCTAAAGTCGTTGAACTGACGTGGCATCTCGTGATTGGCCCAGCGGTTTGACTACGGGTAAGGTGGTTTGCTTATTTAAATTACCATCAATTACCTCTCCTTTCACTGCAACATTTCACGTCTTATCAAGGTAATTTCTCTCTTTTTTTTTAAATTTTCACCGTCTTCTTTCCTGCTCCTTTCATGGCATTATCTAGATCGAGGAAGGGCAAAGCCATTGCGAGTGATACGAGAGAGGAAGGCTATACCTTTGTGCCTCTGAAACTCCTAAACACAGAAGATTCCTTATATGGAACCCTAACCCAAACTGAACTTGATAGGATTTTAGAGGTCGGAGGGTTTCCTAAGGGTACTGTAGTGCGTCTCCCTTCTCCTTGTGAGCGAACAGACTAGTATAACGAATGTTGGGTATGTTTCTTTGAGTATCCCTTCAAAATCGGCCATTCTTTTCCTTTTTTTCATCTTGTCTGAAACTTCTTGGCCATGTTAAAGCTTGCGTCTTGCCAAGTCATGCCCCACACATGGCGCTTGCTCATGGTAATCGATCTTTTAACTGCGGATGTAAATGTGGAATTCGATTTCGATGCTTTATGGTATTCTTACTACCTGCGTAGTCGTGGTTCTTCAAGGTTTCAATTGCGTCTTCGTTGGGGTAGAAATCCCATAGCCTTGAATCTAGATGTTAATGACAATGGATGGAGATCCCAATTTTTCTTTGTAGAACGTAGGTCCCATGAGAGGGGTATCGACTACTCCTTCCTCCTCTCCAACTGGAGAAAGACAGGTATTGTGTTTGTCTCTTTTCCGGTCTGTTTGTCAGATAATTTCTAACACTTTTCTTACATGTATTTTGTTACAGCACCTAATCCAGGGGAACCCAAAGGATTTGAAGCCGTGACTGCTACTTTGCTTGCCCTTCCTGAAGCAGAAAGATCCTTTAGGAACGTTAATTTTCTACTACCTGAACCTGTTGACATGTCGACCCGCTCGGCGCCCGTGACCAAAGGCACCTATTTGTTCCTACAGGTATGCATTTGGTTGGTTTTTGGGGTCTTTCTTTGCTTATTCTGTTGCGTCATGTTGTCAGCGTCGAAATGTGGAAGGTCTAGCGCACGTTTGTCTGAAGAAAGTCTTCTGGAACAAAGGCTGTCAGCTGCTAAGGCATCGTCTTCGACGAAGGCCCTGACTAGGGTTCCTCCGTCTACTGGAGTCATTGCTCTGGATTCTCCTTCGTCAAAAACATACGGGGCTAAGAGGAAGGCGACGGTCGCTTTGAATCCTTCTCCATGCATGTTGAGGGAGAGATTGGCAAGTGACTTGCTCCGTTTTATGGACTTGGAAGCCAAGAACGAAATCGGCGACCTTCATCCCAACGATTGTATGGATGAGGTTACAGTTGGTGCTTGGAAGGTGAGTAAGAAGATATAAAAGTTTTTTTTTTGAAACTGAATTACATGCTGCTTCAAATGTAGGCTTTCCAGTACTCCATGGTCGCCCTTTCGACTATTCAGGAATTAAGTGACAGAGCGGATAAACAAATCGCTCGAGCAGAGGAGCAACTGAAGGCTTCTGAGGACCATGTGAAAGCTCTTGAAAGTGAGATGTCATCAACCAAGAAGAAATTCAAGGCCCATCTTGAGGAAATGAAGGATGAAATAAAGGCTGAGGCCGAGAAGCTTCATGAACAAGACGCTCATATTGCTGGTGATGTGAAGGCGTAATACTGCCTCAAATCTCGTATTGAAATGATGGAGGAGTATGCTGCTGGTTCCCATGTTGAATGGAATATTGAAGATGTGAAGGCCGACATGGACCTCTTGTACCCCAATGGCAACCCTGGAGACGACCTATTCAAGTTGGTCGGCCTGGAAGAAGGAGATCAAAGGGAGGAGGCCGATCCTGAGGCGACTGAAGAGGTTGTTGAAGACACATCGAAGGTGAATCTTAGTCAAGTGACCATGGGTAAGGAAATCGTTCCTGCAGACGTCAATGAGAAGTCGGGTGAATCTTAGTCAAGTGTAATGAAGTTGTGTGTGTGAAGTCTTGTGAACATTTTGTTTTTAGGAGTTTAAGTAATATGTGCTGCCCCATCGTGGAGATGGGATGGATAATGTTTTGGCGACCCGTCCACCATCACGGGTCGCGTATTTTTTGGAATGCTTTTATGCTTGCGTACCTTGTGCTTGTTTTGTGTGCTTCTTGCAGGTGGTCTTGTCAATTGCGTCTTGGCCGTGATGCGAAATGTTTAGTCGTGACGACCTATAATTATAAACGTTAATGTGGCATGTTGTGTCTGTCCAGGAAAGAGTTGTTTGTAATATAGGGTAAAGACGAGTACCTTGGATATGACAAGTCTTGTAAATAGAGCGTTTGTAGTGTTTTGTCTCTCCATTCCTTGTGTGTCGATCGACTTGTGTATTGTAAGCGTTGTTTTGTATATGATAATGAAATCTATTTGAGCTTGAATGTCATGTCTGTCTTCGAGGCCTCTCGTTCCTGTTCAAATTGTTTTAATAGTTCGGAAAGAAAAAGGTCTTGGGGTGACCATTGGGGGTTGACCCAATGGCCCTCCGATGCTTAAGTCAGCAACATAGTCCAAACAAGCGTAATCGAATAGATGTAAAGAAAACATGAAGGAAAGAAAAGTTCAGAAGTGATACAACTTTAAGTGGGTCGCATTCCAACTCCTGGGAGTTGGTTGTCCGTCTTTGGTTTCCAGCCGGTATGCTCCTTGCCCGAAGATCTCTTTGATGATGTAGGGTCCTTCCTATCGAGGTGCCAGCTTCTCGTCGGCGGGGTCCTTGGTGTTCTGGAACGTCTTCCTTAGGAACCAGTCTCCTAATTTGAAGACTTTAACATGAACGTTTTTGTTATAGCTCCTGGCGACTTGTTGCTGGTATTGGACCATTCGAATTCTGGCTTTTTCGCTGGTCTCACTTATGGTGTCAAGATTGTGAGCCAACTCGACGTCGTTTTGTTCTGGGGTTTGTAGCCCAGATCTAGTAGTTGGGACGAGTAGCTCGGTAGGGATGACCGCCTCGCTCTTGTAGACCAATGAGAAGGGACTCTGTCTGGTTGCGTTCTTCGGCGTTGTTCTATCGGACCATAGTATCAAGGGGAGTTCGTCGTCCCACTTGCCTTTTGCCCCTGTAAGGCATTTTTTGAGGTTGTTGATGATGATTTTATTGCTGGATTCCGCTTGACCATTGGATTGTGGATATCTTGGCGTGGACATGATTAGTGTGATGTTCCATTGTTTGCAAAAGGATCGTGTCTTGCTACCAATGAATTGGAGCCATTGTCGCATACGATTTCTGAAGGGACGCCAAATCTACATAGAATATTACGTTTTATAAATAAGATGACGTGTTTTTCTTTTACCTCTTGATATGCTTCGGCTTCTATCCATTTAGAAAAATAGTCGGTCATGGCCAAGAAGAAGATGCGTTGTCCTGATGCTGGTGGCAGTTTCCCGACAATGTCCATTCCCCATCGCATGAAAGACCAAGGTGCTAGAGTCGGGTGGAGCATCTCCGATGGCTGATGCGTGCCATTGGCAGGCACCGCACTTTCTGACGTAGTCGATCGCGTCTTTGTTCTTTGTAGGCTAGTAGTAGCCCGTTCTGAGGGCTTTGCCTGATATGCTACGTCCTCCGGTATGGTTTCCACATTCTCCGTCGTGTAAGGATTGTAAGACGCGTCTTACCTCGATTGTTTTGAGGCAGCGCATGTATAGGCCTGTAACAAATCGCTTGAATAGAACCTTATCTTTTAAATCAAATGTTACGGCTTGTACCTTAAGTCTTTTAGCTTCTGTCTTGTTTGTTGGGAGTATTCCATCTTTGAGCCACTTGATGTAAGGCATGGTCCAATCATCTTGGTCGCCTACTAGGTCTTCTTCTGTGTGATCACCTACTTCTGCTGAAACGACTTCTTCTAAGGGTAGTTCGCTCACCATCTGAGTGTCATCTTGACTGGTTGTTTTGAAGATTTTGAGGACGGCTGGTGTGGTGATGTGTGCCAACGGGATGCTGTGGAAGTCGTCGGGATGTAGGGCGGAACCAAGATTTGCTAAAGCGTCGGCTAGTGTGTTGAGGTCGCGTGGGACTTGCCAGATGATGAAGTTCTGGAATTTGTATGCTAATTTCTTAACGATATCCAGATATGCCATCATTCTGTCGTCTTTAGTTCCGTAAGAGCCTTGTACTTGGTTGACGATCAAGAGGGATTCACATGTCACCTCTATGCTCAGGATTGCGAGATCATGTGCGAGTGTCAACCCACATATGAGGGCTTCATATTCTGCTTCATTGTTAGTCGCGTCCCACCCGCATCTCACGGCTTGGGCTATGTGGTCCCCTTGTGGCGATTTTAGTATGACACGTAGGCCGACTCCTCTTACGTTCGATTCTCTGTCTGTGTGGAGTTGCCATGTGCCCCGGTCCTCTTCAGTTTTCAACTGTTCTGCCTCCTTCATGGCTTCTTGTTCCAATGTAGGACTAAAATCGGCCACAAAGTAGGCCAAAGCTTGAGATTTGATCGACGTTCTTGGCTCGTACTCGATGTTGAATCCGCTAAGGTGTATAGCCCATTTAGCCATTCGTCCTGTAAATTCTGGTTTCCTTATGACGACTTTCATGGGATGATTAGTCCTTACAATAATAGCATGTGATTCGAAGTAGGGCCTTAACTTGTTCGAGGCCATAACTAGTGCCAAGACTAATTTTTCAAGTGACGTGTAACTTGTTTCGGCAGGAAGTAGGGAACAACTTACGTAATAGACCGATGATTGTTTGCTGTCCTCTTCTCTTGTCAGGAATGAGCTGACGGCTGATTCTGATACGGCCAAGTACAGTGGTAATGGCTCGTCATCTTTTGGTTTGGACATTAGGAGGGGACTCGCCAGATACGTCTTTAAGTCCTGGAAGGCTTGCTCGTGTGTTGTTGTCCAATCGAACGACTTATTCTTTTTTAGGGCTTCGTAAAAGAATTTGCATTTATACGAAGAGTTTGATATGAATCTATTCAATGCTGCTATCCGTCCTGTCAATTTCTGGACGTCTTTGACACATTGGGGGGACCTCAGGTTGACGATAGCCTTGATCTGATCTGGACTAGCCTCGATCCCCCTTTGCGTCACCATGTATCCCAAGAATTTTCCTGAAGACACTCCGAAAGAGTATTTAGTCGGGTTTAGTTTCATGTTATATCTTTTCAATACTTCGAATGGTTCTTTCAGATGTTCAATGTAGTCCCTTACCGCTTTGGACTTGACAAGCATGTCATCCATGTAAACCTCCATGGTGTCCCCAATCTGGTCTTTGAACATTCTGTTCACCAGCCTCTGTTATGTGGCCCCTGGGTTTTTCAATCCAAAAGGCATGACTTTGTAGTAGTACGTACCTTGGCTTGTTATGAAGGCTGGTTTTTCTTGGTCGTCAGGGTCCATGAGAATTTGGTTGTATCCACTGAACGCGTACATGAATGTTAACTTTCTGTGTCAGGCGGTTGCGTCAACCATGGCATCGATATGTGGTAACGGGAAGGAGTCTTTTGGATAGGCCTTGTTCAGGTCTGTGAAGTCGATGCATACTCTCCATTTCCCATTCTCTTTTTTGAACCACAATGACGTTTGCTAGCCAGTCAGGGTACTTGACTTCCCCTATTTTACTTGTCTCGAGTAAGTTCTTGACCTTGTCGTCCACGATTTTGTTGCATTCAGGTGCGAACTTTCTCCTTTTTTGCTTGACCGGAGGATATGTGAGATCTACATTTAATTTGTGAGTAATAACATCTGGGGAGATCCCCACCATGTCTTCGTGCGACCAGGCAAAACAATCAGAATTGGATCGTAAAAAGGAAATTAAATATGATGTGGTCGAATCGTTTAGATCTGATCCAACCCTTACCGTTTGTGTTGGCTTTGAAGGATCCAACGCGATCTCGTCGAGTTGTTCCATCTCTGGTTCGATGTATCGCGTGGTTCCCTCGCTACATTGTGATTGCTATGCGGAGGACTTGTCGACTGCCCCTTTCATTGAAGTGACATAGCATTCCTTAGCAGCCCAATGGTCGCCTCTTATTTCCTGTACCCCCCCCCCCACTTAGTTGGGAATTTTATGGTCTGGTGGTAAGTGGAAGGTACAACTTTCATGGCGTGAATCCAGGGTCTGCCGAGGATTGCATTGTATGGGGATGGACAATCGAGTATTAAAAACTTTTGCCTGTTGGTTGACTCCACCAGCGTATGTTGCCAACACGATTTCACCTCAGGTATATTTAACTTCCCCGCTAAATCCTACCAGTGGGGTAGAGTTTCTGGTTAGGTCGTCCTCGCTTAAACCCATACCCTTTAAGGCATCGAGTGTCAACAAGTTGGTGGATCTACCTGTGTCGATTAAAACGCGACGGATAAGGCAGTTACTAATTGAAAGAGAGATTACCAAACCGTCGTGGTGGTCGCCTAACTCTTGGGCTTCTGACTCGTCGAAAGTGATGGTAGAGGCGTTGGCGATTTGTGATTGTCTCGCCTTCGCTCGAATCGGCCTATTGCCTTTGCTTTCTCGGGCGTATCTTTTGACAGTCGAGTATGTGTTCCCACACACGTCCGACCCTCCTGAAATGGTGTTAACAATTTTAGTGGGAACTGGAGAAGACGGCTTGTCAGATGTTACCTGGTCCCTTCGATTGAGGGTCGTTTTGGCTTTGTCGGATATGACGTCACGTAATAGCCCTTGCGTGAGGAGCCTTGTGACTTCCTTACGAAGGGCGATACATTCATCTGGCGAGTGCTCGTGGTCTCCGTGGAACTCGTACCACAGGTTCATGTCTTTCTTTACGTCTAGCTTGTCGCTCTTCCGAGGCCACCTCATTTCTTTTCCATACCTATCGAAACTCTTTACGAGTTCAGACATAGAGATGTTGTAGTTGTAAGAGTGGAGCTTCAGAGGGATAGAGGGTTTTTCTTCCAATCCTGGTTCCTGTCATAATAATTGTTTACCTGATTGGGGTCGCTTTGCCCTTTAGGATAAGGTTGATGTCATCGATCGCGTTGATGATCCGAAGATATGCTTCGGTCAACTCGATCGAGGCTTTTGTTCGCCTTTGAGGGTTCTTTGTCTTCATTTAACCTGACTTGGCCATGGTCTTGTCCTGTACGTATTCGAAGCTTCGGCACGGGTATTTGGTCAGTTCGGGATAGAGTTTACTTCCCCCTGATCAAACCCCGGTGGAAGGCCTCGATGGACGTCGGGACGTCGCAATGTGGGATCACGACTTTTTCCTTGTTGTACCTGTTGAGATAGTCCCTTAAGGGTTCGCCATACCGTTGCACGATCCTGTATAGATCGCTTGATTGTTTTTCCAATCGGCGACTGCTGGCGAACCGTACTTTGAATGAATTGATTATGTCCGCGAAGGAAGAGACGGAGCCGAAGCTTTTGCACATGACTGCCTCGCGGTTCCCTCTTGGGATCGAAATAGTCATTAATTTCTGCTTATAAATTTAAACGTGATCGTCAGGGTCTGCAGTCCCAACGTAGTTGGGCATGTTGGGGACATGAAATTTCTTAGGGATCTCGACGCATTCAATCGCCTCTACGAAAGGCGAGTGTTCGTATCAGTCGATTGCTTCCTTTTCGATCGGCTGTGGGACTCTTGGGATCCGTGCAATGCGATCGTCCATCGCTTTCTTATGTTCGCTGATAGCTTGTTGTATAAGGGCCTGGAGATCGGTCGGAGTGGTGGCCTGTGGAGGAATTACTTGAGCTTCTGGGGGCTCGGTTACATAATTTGGCATGTTAGTCGTAATGAAAGTGACTGGAAGAGTCTGAAACATACCAGTGGGTTGGGAAGCGTTGGTCACTGCCGCGAGTGTGTTGGCTGCCCCATCCAGGTCGAATCGTGTTGAAAGTCCTTCCGTGTTGACCACGCGTCTTGAGCCTTCGGGGACCGACGCGGCCGAGTTTACCTGCGATCTTAAAAACTCATTTTCACGGGTTAGTCGAGCAATTTCAAATTCAGATTGAGCACTTAGCGTGTCGGTCTTGGCACGTTGTTGAGCTAGTTCCTTCTGGAGGACGCTCATGGTTTTTGCGAGCTCTTGGATCTGAGAGTCCACGACTGGTTGATCGTTGGCGTCTCCAGCCTGATTCGCGACTTGAGCATTAGCTTGGACTTGATCTTCGACGAGGACCATGGGGTCTCCGGCGTTGGCCAATATGAGATGAAAGCTGAATTGGTGATTGGATCACTAATTGACTAGATGTCCCATGGTGGACACCAAATTGTTTTAGGGCGAAAAGATTGAACCGATCTGAATCGCCTTAAGAAGGGCAACTAGACAACAATAAGATTTCAATATCTAGATAATCCAAATCAACTAGTAATTATACGAGATAAGATTAAATGGATATGAAAATAGGCTTATCTCCCTCTAGTGAGAGGCTTATCAAGTAAATCAGTCGCCGAAAAGACTTAGCCGTCGGTCGTTTCATGAGTAAGAACGAAAGTTAGAACTGAGAGAATCGAGAGTGAAAGCTAGAGAAATTTGATTGTATTCGAGAATAATCACGTGTCACATGTTTACCACTCAGCTTAGAACGGATTCTCAACCGTTGAGTGCACGGATGTATCGAGTAATCTACGTATGATTTCCATCCTAGTATAAGATAGTTTAGAAAACATTTACTTTTTATCTCTGTAAAATTGAACAGAAGCAGCCGTTAAAACACATTTAAAATAATTGTTATTAATTAGATAAAAGATAAAAGCAATCAGTTTATTAGTATTAGCCCATTGATTCCTTTATTTCTCCTTCATACTCAAAATACGTAGCACTTCACTTCAATTAAAACTACATTTAGGGACATGTCACTTATTACTAGGGTTCTACATCCGGTTCAGATCGGACCAAATTTTTTTCAAACCTTGGACCGGAGATTGGACCGGACCGGTATGATTCGGTTCGGTCCGGTCTTGGACCGGTAAATATATTTTTATATTTTTTAGTTTTATATAAATGAAAAATTAATTATTTTTTTTATTTTTATAACTATTGTGTATAATATTAGATAATATATTTTGTTATTTATTTATATTTATAGTAAAACTTAATTTTTAATAATATTATGAGATATTAATATATAAAATAAAATTAAAAACAATAAAAAATCGGTCCATCCGGTCCGGATCGGAAACCGGCCGGGTTTGGACCGGACCGGACCGAAACCGGAATTTTACAAATATGTGGACCGAGGACCGGACCGTAATTCCCCCGGTCCGGTCCGGGCATTTTCGGTCCGGTCCGGTCCGAATTTGCACACCCCTACTTATTACCCATATCTAAAAATAAAAAAATCAGGTTCTACAATCCAATTACAACAATATAACATTGCCTTTTAAAAATTAACACTCATATTACAATATCTAAAAGAACAAAACAAAATTCTCCAAAATATTTAGGGAACGGATCGTAATTCATTCCAGATAAAAACACTTTTCACACACCACAATCATTTATTAAAAATATTAAAAACAATATCATTGTTGGGCCATGTTCTTATTGGACCTTCGGAAGAGGCGGCCCAGTAAGTGATGCCATTTTCTTTCTCTTTGAAGCGACTAAACAAGAAAGCGACCAGACGATAAGGCAATCAATGACCAGACGATAAAAACCGAGATCATGCCAACGACACGATCGGAAACGTTACGAGAAATTCAGATCCCATACAACGGTCACAAGCCTGTGGGATCATGACATAAATGCCATAAGATCATGTCAATCCGGCAATTAAAGCTAAAAGGCGAAGATCACGGATAGGAAACGGTTAGATCTTTCTGGAGATTAAATGTATATAAAGGGTTTTAGAAATCATTGTAAGGAACACAAGTACTCTCGGACATAACACAGATAACGATTCTCCCATTTCTATACTCATCTAAGCTCATCAGTTCGAAGTCGGGGTTCTAGTATTTAAACGACCGGCGACCTTCGACTTTGGTTCGACCGACCTCTTACTCAAAGGAGATAAGCCAGTCTTCGCGTTATTTTAAACTCATTACGTTCTTGTCTCTAGTTGATTTTGATTATCTAGATATTATCAATCTAATTGTTGTCTACTTGTCCTTCTTTAAGCGATTCAGGTCAGTTCGATCTTTTTCGCCCAAAACAATTTGGCGCCCACTGTGGGGCATCTAGCCAATCAACGATCCAATCATCAAAACCGAAGCTCGTTCCATCATGAATGGCTCAGAGAACGCCGTGATCCCCATCGAAGATCCAACCCAGGGCAATGTTCAAATCGAGAATCAGGAAGAGAACGTCAACGCCCAACCTGTTGCGGAATCGCAGATACAAGAGCTTGCAAAAGCCATGAACATCCTTGTTGGATCGTTAGAGTTACGTCTGAGGGAACAAAGGCTTTGTTCCCACAGAAGGCACAGCGGATTAAAAACATCAAGAAAGATAACGAACGAACTCACGATGTATAGTGGAAACCCTGATTAGCAAAACTAGCTTCTCAAGGAAAAACCACTACCTTCAAGCTTCCGCTTGAGAGGATTTTGAAGCGTGTACTTGTCTTATTGATTTCTTGTTCGATTACACTTGTATCCTGGACTTTGACCTCTAAACAACCAGCTAGACTCGAAGCCTCTTCTACAACGATGAATCAAACTCAACCCTCAAAGACTCACACACACTTCACTCTCTTTGTTTTCTCTTCTTCTCCTTTTTCGTCGTTCTTTGTCGTAGTTAGAAATGAATCCTCATTTCACCTAAATACAACTTCGGCTAAACCCTAATCAAACAAGATAAGATTATTCTAAAAAACGGATTTCTGGAAGATAGGATCTTTTATGTGAAGAGTAATATCCTAACCGATCATATTGATTAAGGAAGGAATTCCTTAATTAATCTAATCGGAAAGGATATCAAACTTCTCTCTCCAATTTCTTATCTAAGGAAAGATTCCTAGGATAACATAAATTGGGCTTTTCTCTCTCCGTATCTTTTCAATCCGGCTTGATCCTTGGAGCCTAAGTCTTAAATCCTTTACCGGGTGCGTTACATGATTTGTTTCCATAATTCAGCACACTGGATTTCTTCTTTCCTTTTGCAGCCTTGATCTGGTCCGTCACTTCAGTTCCTTGAGAGGTAACAAAGCACTTGACAGGACTTTGTTCCCTCTGAGATCCTTTGCTGCAAAGCTCCCTGGGATAACTTTCCTTGTTCCTGAAACACTTGGTACACATATTAGATGAGTGTTTGTTACCATCAAAACCTAAGGAATTCAACAAATTCCCCCTTTTTGATGGTGACAAACACCCTTAACAAGAAAACATATATCAACTAGAAAAAGACAAATATGACATGAAAGTTTCCCACTAAGACACAGTTAGTTCCCCCTTAGTTCAGCAATACGTTTTACCTATTCTCTTCCCCCTCAACCAATGCTACATGTCATATTCCCCCTTTTGGCATCATCAAAAACATCAGTAAAGAGTTAGAGAGGAAAAAATCAAGGCCAGATAAACATAAACACCCCTAGTCATTAATTAAAAAAAAGAACTTAAAAACATGCAAAGACAGCCAAAACATGCAAAACAGCTAAACACAGTCATTAAGCCACACAAGGCACACAAGTCAGAGAGAAATAAAAACAACTAAGGAGGATAGATGAGCAAGGGAACAAAAGAGTGGGTGGATGGAAGTTAAACGGTTAGGCATCACTATGACCAGCCGATGGAGCTGATGCGTGATGGGAGATAAGCGCGCGTACGTCTGCCAAGAGAAGCGTCTGCTAAGCAGCCAAATCATGCACTGCCTGGCAAAGACTTCTCAGATCCTTCCCCAGAGTTGATTTCTCATTCAGTTCCCCCTCAGAACTGTCCGCCTCAGAATCTTCCAGAGTCTCAGAAATAGCCGGAACACTTTCCACTTTCACCCAGCCTTCGTCACCTTGAAGAACAAACTTCATCTTGTGCAGATTACTAACATCGAAGGGGCGGGAGAAGACACTCGATTCCGCCGAAGAGTTGTAGACTTTATGGTACTCAAGAATCTTTTTGACAACTCGAGGGAACGGAAGAGCGTGCTGGTGTGTGTTCCTGGCATGGGACATGTGCTGCATCATAATCCTGGGGAGGCAAATGGGTTCCTTCTTCAATAGCGTAGATAGGAGGAAAATATCCAAAATCAGCAGTCGGTTCCTTTTCTGTCCCCTGGGCGTTATGTTGCTGATCAAGAAGTGGTATAGTACTTTGTTGACGGCAGACATCTCAGATATGTCAAGATCACCACTTCCCAAAGCATTCTCAATGCCGGCCACTGCCCACACTGCTTCAGAATATGGAAAATCCTTAGGCCACCTTCCTTTTGGGTACTCGCCATATCCCTCATGTGGGACTCCCAAAGCTACTCCCAACTCAATACTTGAAAACAGATGTACCTTCCCTCCAAGCTTGTAGCTCTCCAGAACGGCGTGGGGTTTGACTTTCATCACATAAGACGAATATAACTCCCTCAATAAATCCTCATCCACTCCTTCCTCTTCCACGAACAGCTGACTCCACTTCTGAGCGTCCAGTACTGCATACACTTCCTCTAGACAATTCTCCTTAAGGAACTCCGGGTCCACCAACAATTCTTTTACCACGGACTTATGGCTCATGCTTTTAACTTCATCAGCCCCCACCTTCCCTTTGGCTTTGGCGGGCTGACGACGTAGACTTTTGCGAAGAGGACCGGCATAGACCTTGGCTTTCTTTGCTTTGTTCCCAGAGAGGGGTTCTGACTCCTCGTCAGAACTTACAGTGATTGCCTTCTCGGACTGTTTCTGAGAGCGAGTCTTCCTCTTGGAGGAGCATGCGGTCTTTACCCTTCCAAACGACTTTGGAACCTTAGGTGGCTCCTCCTCATCATCTCCCTCAACCAATTCCTTGGCGAGACTCCTCACAACACCCTGAATCTTCTCCTTCACAGCCACGTGCTCCTCTGTGGTGGCTGGGGTGGTCTCTCTAGGTAATTCCTCTAGCACCTCTTCGATGGGGTCAAGATGGGTTAGAGAGGAATAAACCTCCTCTCTTTCAGTAGAGGAGATGGCGGAGGGAACGACTGGGGAGATTTTAGGGTTAGGGTTTTGTGGAGTGGGTTCTGTGTTTGGGGACATTGGGGCTACGTAGGGGACCATGATGTGTTGGTCCTGGTTAGGTGATGGTGGAGGGGTAACAGTGGTGGTTGCCGGAGAGGTGGAGGTGGAAGGTAGGGATTGGGTTATGGCGGCGAGGAGAGCGGGGTCGGTTCCCATTGATGAGAGTTTGGAGAGGAGGGCTTGGAGGTTTTGGGCGATGGTGGTGAGAAGGTTTGAGTTGGAGGCCATTTCTGTGAGAGAGGGAGAATTCTGGGAAGACGAGAGACAGAGAGGAAATGAGAGATTGCTTGAGGAAGATAAGGAAACAGTGAGGAGGAGACTTACCTGGAGACCCAATTTATAATCTTCACCGAATCTTCTAGTGTTTCCAAAGATAAGTCCAGATCTTTTCAGTTTCCGACGGATAACAATTGCGATCTTCCAACTTCTCAAAATAAAATCAGAATCTCGTCCAAATCCGACTTAGCCAGCCGAATTATCTTTCCCAACTCCTTTCTATCAAAATAGCCCTAAATGCTCAACGCGGTCCAACACAGACTTCCATCATTACACCCTGCAAACACACGTCACCTCAACCTGCAAGTCACAGAAGCCGAATCGTTTTCCCGCCAAACCAAAAAGTAGTAGGGTGTGATGCTGGGGGTTAGTTACCAGAGAGGGTACAAAAGACCATCACACCAAAATATATGATATTTGCGATTGATTTTTACATCATGCCTGAGGGGTCTCCAGTTGTGGATGATTAGATGGGCTCATAGGAGACATCAAGCATGGCGGTTACGGGTGAGCTGTAGAATCAACTATCATTTGGGCTTATGATGAGGGAACAAATCATCAAGTTGATTCTTTTTGGGCCGAAAGAAAGCTGATTCTTGTGTAACATGGTGACAAAGATGATCATGCAAGACATTCAACATATCGAGGAAGTGAAAGCACATATTCAAGCCAAAAGTTCAATTAATACCCAAAGAAGAGAATGCATATCAAGACCTGAAAATTCAACTTTCACAATTTACCATGTAATCTAGCCAATCATCGAGGGAACACAACAAATAGACATGTAGTTAGGGGAACAAACCAGGCTTCGTATGGAACTGAATGTAAAGTTCCCCAAGAGGTGTCTTAATGAGAAAACTGGCACCTGATTCTTTGTTCCACGAGATTCCTTGTTTGCCAATCTTTCTCGACACAGTGATGTCTTTTCTAGATGTACATGGTACCTGAATTTTCAAACAAGGAACAATTTAGTCCTTAAGCCTTTATCCACATCTCCATTTCCTTTACCTTTGCCACCAGGCCTTAGAGTCTCAGATATTCCTGCAGAAGTGAGGTGAGACTCGCTTTGTTCCCTGTCAAGTAACTGACCCTTGTACGAATGAAATACCGGGAACTTTCTTCACTTTATCCTGCACAGAAAGAGTTAGTTCTTGCGAACCCAGACAAGCTTATGCTTTCTGGGCACAGAAGCAACATATCTAATCTTAGGAGGTTCAGCCTTCATTTGCTCTCTAGTAGTGCGAGCAATCTCCTCATTGTTTTGCTTCAGAAGGCACTCTTGCTTGTAGTGACCAGAGTGTCCGCAATACCAACAAACCCTATGGCACTTCAGATCTGCATACTTGCTCTTTCCAGGCCAAATTATTTTGTTAGCAATCCTGGAATGAAAATCAATATTATTGGACTTACTGCTTTGAGATTGCTTCAACCAGATGGCATGAGCTTTCTGTCCATGGTACCAAGCCTTGCCCTCCTCAGTCGAGTTTGAACAGTCTTTGCCTTTGTTCCCTCCGGAGGAACTGTCCCCTTTTTCTTTTACAGGCTGTTTTCCTTCGACTTTGGATCCTTTTTGCTTGGTGCCATTGACAAGAAGTTTGGGTTGATAGCCAATCCCAAAGCGAGACACTTCCTTTGACTCAGTCTTCTTTTCATTCTTGGCTACAACAAAGACAATACCTTTTGGCTTGTCCTTCTGTTCCTCACTGAGTTTGGTTAGATCACTAGAAAGTTTTGCATTTTCTAGTTTCAGCATTAATGACTCAGCCTCAAGTGAAGAAACAGAGGACTCCAGAGACATAATCTTTTCAGTGAGTTTGGGACACTCAGAGCAAGAGTTTGAAGAGGAGGATGAACCTTTCTCAAGCTTGAACACTTTGTTTGCCCAACCCTGATTTTCTTCGATCAAACCTGAGATCGATTCATCTTTCTCTTCCATTTGCTCACTGAAAAGACTATTCTCATGAACAAGTTTATTAATGAGATATATCAAGCTTTCTTTAGATTTGCTTTTTAAGCTTGATACGAGATCAAATTCAGTTACCTCATCGTTGAGTAGATCTCCCTTTGATTCATTTGGAACTTCAATGGCCATCAGGCAGACATCCCTGGAGTGTGACGATTCTTCGTCGTCTGAGTCTGAGTCTCCCTAGGTGGCAACCATTGCCTGCTTCCCTTCATTTGCTGGAGGTATTCATGCCTTTCTCTTGAAGCAGTTTCTGGCCATATGTCCCTTGTTCAGACAGTGGTAGCACACGACATCTTTTAGGTCTCTGTTCCCTTCGGAGGAACTCGACGAATCCTTGTTCCGAGACCAAATCTTCCTCATGGCTCTTGTGATGAGCGCAACATCTTCATCACCATCTTCATCTTCATCTTCGACTTGAGACAAGTCAAATGCCCTTTCCACCTTTAAGGCAATGCTCTTCGCCTTCTCCTCTCCCTTCTTGTTCAGCTTGTGATTA